>CM046952.1:49102315-51502315 GCA_025698515.1 Gossypium sturtianum | reverse complement strand
CAACCAAAACAGGATAGAGCAGAACTAAACAGAATAAAACAAAGTAGAGTAGAACGAAACAGAGCAGAACTGAGCAGAGCTACGCAGAGGATGTATGTTTATGCAGATGCGGTATTTTTTCAAAACCAATCAGAATGCAGATTTATCAGAAAACATCCTACCCAAATCCGCTACACACTAAAATAGATTTCCCCCAGAACTCATCCAGCCAAATCACACCAACAGATAACTGGGGATAGTGCCACCAGAATTTTACAGTTAAAACTGCCAGATCGGATACATGTGGTCAAGCCACTAAATTACAGCCAAGCTGCCAAAATAAAAACGTGGATAGACCACCAGATAATGCAGATAATCAAACTGTCAAAAACTTCCTCCTTTCGCATCATCCCAAGTCCCATACAATGTGTCATGGCATGCATATATAGAAGCAAAGTGATAAGCATGTAAGTCATGCTATCGTACAGTAATAGAGTTAGTAGGCATGGGAGTCCATGCATTATAAAGTAGATTTATCGAAACTTAATAAATAATATCAGATTTGCCATGAAGTCACATGCATGGTTATAAATTAGAATCAGTGCCAATCAATTCAACATATTCGGATATCACATGTTCTTAAGCAACAGAGTCACGTAAAGGCATACCAACAAACTTAATAGAATACAGATCGTACCTGGATAATTCGCATACATTTGACAATAGCACGTTACGTTCTGATAGATCCTACTTATTTATGTTCAAACATATCAGACATACATACAGTTGCAAGTTGTTCATTATCAGATCGTCAAATATCAAGTTATATAGCCTAATTCAGATCGCACGAACCCTAGAACAGGCCTGCGTTCATTTCGAACAACGCTTGTGACCTGAGGGAAAAGTTCCAAATATTGCTTCACACGCCCGTGTGGTATCACACGGCCTGGAGAACTGGCCCGTGTGACTCCACACGGTCTGGCACACGTCCGTGTGCTTGCCCGTGTGTCCCACACGCCCGTATCACTTGCCTGTGTAGTCCTAATTCGCAAATAGTGAGTTACACAGCCTGGACACACACCTATGTCATTGGCACGTGTGAACCCTGCACAATTCATAACCACACACGGTCTGGGCACACGCCCGTGTGCCAAGCCCATGTGCCTTAAATTTTTGTGAAGAGTAAGTTACACGGCCTGGCACACAGCCGTGTGGCATTGACAATCCCATTTTTCAACTACTAAAATTTGAAGAAGAAGGGGTTTCAGATACCCACCTGATACAGATTTGATGCATGAGCTATAATGATGAATTCTCGTCCCTAAACAACAAGCAATTGCCCAACAAATGATTAATTTGCAGTCAAATCGCTAAAAACTAGCATTCCAGAATCGAAGTTACGTCGAAGAACTTTCGACACCAAAACTTTAAATCAACTTACCGGTCAATGAATTAAACTAAAAAAAAAAAGAGAAGTCAAACCCCATACAGAATCAGTTCGGCATAACATAGCAAAAAGAAATGTAGTTTGAAGAGAATAATCAAACGAAGGAAAATAAAGAAAGAACGGAGGAATGTTAGATACAAAAAAGGAAAGTAAAACGAAAATAGAGCAAAATCATCAACTCATGAGGTTTTTGGGAAGTTAACTAACCACCTGAAACTAACTACCACACAAAGAATTTCAAAATTAAATTATTCTCTATTGGTTCCCAAATATTTGAACACTAGACCAAAGAATGCACAAAAGCTTAACCATTGAACCAGCAGGCTCATTCTTGTCATCAATTGGCTGAATTTGACTTATAACACACATGTCTAAAGATAAGGATTTAATCAAAAGTAGCAAAAATTCAAGAGATAGGATTCGAACCTAGAACCTTACACATATAACCAGAACACTTAACCACTAAACCAGATCAAATCACTTGTCAAAAATTTCCAAAATCTAAACTCAAAATCAAGGGATGACCACTCTTAGTTTCAAAATCCAATTTTTTCTAACCCGGTTTTTGGGATGTTACATTCCTTAAGACAGATTCGGTCGCTCCTATGGTACTTGGAGAAATGTTGTTCATCTGTCTTCCAGGATACAACAACAAAATGATTGCGGCAGTAGTACCACTGCAGTGATCAACGAACAAACCTTGCCTTATTCTATCACTGAAACGTTTGAAAATTTGGAGAGAAAAAGAAAAGAATTTTTCAGAGTAAAATAAATTCGTTGTTTGTCTCTAAAGAATTATGTAGTATTCTTTAGGCTTTTATAGGCATTCAATATGGAGGAATTTTGGAAATTTTCATGAATAAATATACAAATCTGCATTAAAGGAGCCTTTAAATCAATTTGAATAAAATCAAATCAATTTGAAATGAATAAAATCAAATCGAGATATTTGTCCTTTTAAAATAGATTCTATATAATATATATACTGAGAAAAAAATACGTATTGGGCTAAGATATCCGCAAGCCTAGAAGGGCGACCGGTCCAAACATTTTGCGTCACCCACGTCATGCTGGTACGCCCCTAAACCCGGTGGATTGGATTCGCACCCCCGACTTGCACGCAAGGGAGAGCATTAGTTTAGTCATTCAATAACCACCAAGTTGGTTTACATATATATACAAGTTCCACACTTGATTCTCAATCAATGTGGGACTAATTTTTTTCATTTTCCTCAACATAATTCACAAGTAGCTTACTTTAAGCATCAATTTATCATTCATCACTCAACCATTTTGATCATATGATATCCCGTTGTAAAGGTCTTATGGGGTAGAACATAAAATCATAATTTCAGTATTCAAAACTCCTCATTTAACTATCGAAAATATGTCTCAAAGATTCCAAAAATCATATTTTTTTCCAACAGTAGGTGCATGGTAACGTGTTCAATAAGTTTGAAGTTAATTGAAGTGTTGTTTATCTATTTATAAATAGACAATTTGGGAATTATTTTTATATGCCTATTTTATTGTTTAATGTTCTTCATTTTTCTCTAAATCTTTTTGAAGTTATTTATCGTTATTATTCTTCAGTCATTTCTTCTCAATTTCAATTGTGATCTCTATATAAAGGGTTAAAAAAGTTTGGTTATCAATCGGTAGGTTCTGGTTTACTTATTTTCTTTATATTTTTTTTACTATGATTTGAATTACTTTGATTGTATTTCTAGAAAATTATAGCTTGAAGAAGGATGGTTGATATGCCTACAAAGAGTGTAAAGGCATTACTTATGACAATTTTAAGTATAAATTTAGTGTTGCGAAGGGGAAGCATTAGTTAAGTGAAACGAAGGTAAAAGAAATGGAAGGGCCTTAGTTCTTTCTATCTTTGTATGTATTTGAAGTGGGTTTTGATTTACCTTTGCAGTTTGCACCCATTTTTTGTAGAAATCTTAAATTCTTATGGAGTTGTCTTTGACCAGTTAATGAGGGATTCTTGGTGGATCTTAATTACTTATTTTCTACATTATTGTTTGAATAAAGAAGAGACATTTGTAAATATTTTTTTAAATTGTATATTATATCTCCTACCAATGAACTTCGTCAAAAGGGTTTTATAATGTTTGTAGCTCATAAAGGTTACAAATCGATCCTATATAATTTAAAGAATAACCTACATCTGGTGAAGGACAAGTATATAAGGATTGAACAGGTATGTGATGGTGATTTTCCTTTTTCGATTGTGTATTAATAAGTGATCAGTATGCATCTTGTGCTATTTTGAGACCCGAGATGGCCAATTGGTACCCGGGGAATCTAACAAGGTTGGCGAGTGATGCAGGGAATCCACGGTGGCTCAAACAGCATGAGAACATCACCTATAAGGGGGTGTCACGATATCGAAGCATGGAAGTCGTTATACCCCTAAAAGTGTTGAAAATAAGGAAGATTGAGTAATCAACAGTGGTATCACGATACTTAAAACTCCCAAAGGACCCCTATTTCAAGACTGTAAGAGCCCAATTTTGCCCGGGCTTAGAAATAAACCAAAACAAAATAAATAAATAAAAACATAAATGTCCATTTTTTTTAAACAGTCCATTTACAATTATGAAGCCCATTAACAGCAGCCCAAATCCTACCCAACACCCAAACAGATGCCATTAGACCCAAACTGAAACCAAAGCCCGTTACACCCGAGCCCAATTACTTAGACCTAAGGATTAACCCAATATACCCGGACTCAGATGGCCCAAAATGGCCCAACTCCTAAACGGACTCAGAAGACCTAGGGTTTCTGAGGAAACCCTAGGCGCCGCAGCACCCCTTTCCCTCGCAGCCACCAGCCTTCGTCAAGCCGTGATTCGCGCCAGGATAACGCCTTCACCGCCGAGATCTTCTCGATCACCTGCAAGAAAAGGAAAGATGGCAGTAAAACAAACATGGCAATATTTTTGTTTCTTTTTTTTATTCTTTGCTTTGAAGGCTATAAAAGCCTTACATAATCTGTAAAAAAAAAAAAACACACAGAGACACAAAGAAAAAATACAAAAAAATATTCAGAATACAATACACAGTTTTTTTTTAGGTAATTTCTTATTTTATTCGCATTTTTCAATACATGCATTTTTATTTATAAAATAGTTTTAAAAAAAATAAAAAGGGGCGAGTTTACCTTTCGAGACTGAGGTTTTTAACCTCCGGCCACCGTCAGTGGTGGCGCGTGAGGCGCGTGGGACGGTGGCCCGAATGTCCGGTGATGGAGCCCAGACGAGAGCACTGAGAGGATTTCCAAAAAAAAATTTAAAAACAAGACGCAAATTTTTTTTTTTTTTTTTTGGTCTGAAACTGGCTTTTATAAGACATCGTTCGTTCGGCCCAGGATCCGCGCATTGACCCGAAAATCCGAGGAGGATCCGCGTGTTTTATAAAAAAAGGAAATTTACCCTTTTAGTCCCTCCGCTATTTCATTAAAATTAATTTCGTCCAATTCAATTTTTTTATTTATTTTAAATTAGCCCAAAAACTTATACTCTGTTTCAATCTGATCCTCAGGTTCCTTAAAGGCTAATAATCAGAACGATGTCGTTTTGGATAGAAGGCATAATTGCCTAATGAGTCCCTACAGTATGACGCGCGTTATAAATTAGTCCTTTATACTTATTTTAATTGTTATTTAATCCTTATTTAAAAAAAAAACCCTTTTATTTTTCATTTTAAATTATTTTAACATTATATTAAAATTATTTTATTATATTAAAATCATATTATTTTTAAAAAAAAATTAATTTATTAATAAAAGTTTTACGTATTATTTTTCTTAAATACTTAGTATTTTTTAAATATTACATTATTACTATTTATTATTTTATTTAATTATTTTTATATTGCATAATATTTTATAACTTTTATGTTTGTTATTGTATTATATGTATATTTTAAAATTTTGTATATATAGTATTATATTATATTATTTTCTAAAATCTTACTTAAAATTTATTTATAACATATTTTTTTATAAAATATATGTATTATATTAATATATTATAAATGTAATTTTATTTAAAGTTATATATTATTTATTCCTTTAACAATATTTTTATAATGTATATATATTATTTTTATTACTCCGCATCATTTTTATCATTCATTCATTTTTTTTATATATATATATGATTCATTTTATTATTCCACATTATTTTTATTTAAAACCATAAGTCTTAATTTGCAATATCTATAATATTTAAGTCTTAATTTGCAATATCTATAATATTTATTTGTTATTTGCTGCCTTATATTTTATATTCGTTTATCTTTTGTTTATGTTATTCATCTATCAATTTTATATTTTTGTTTTACTATATTTATTTTATTGTTTGTATCACTTATTACTCCGTATTATTCTTTAATTAATTCATTAGTAGTAATTGTTAATATAATTTATAGTTATGATAAATTGATATTTGGTATATATATTGTAATGTTTTCATACAACGTCTTACTCAAGCCATTTTTTTTTATAAAAATACCTTTTAAATTAAAGCATTTTATTAAAATAATTGTTTAAAAAAATGGTGATATGTGATATTTGGGAACTTCGAGAAGAATTGTACCCTAACTTACTAGGTTTCGATTTTTCTCGTAGAACTTAAGGTATTAAATATCCCTTCTCTTTTAAAACTGAAATTTACAAATTTCAAATCAAAAAAACCTATTCTTGGGAATTCAAAACGTTGTGTCCTAACTTACTAGATATGATGTTTTGTGTCTTGAGGTAGGAATTTTCTAAAATAAAGGCGTGCCTAGTTTCGAAGTCATGAGATGCTATATCCTAACTTACTGGGTATGGTGTTTTATTTCTTTGAGATAGGTAAGTCTGGGTTTTTTCTTCAATTAAAAGGACCATTTTCTAAAAATTTTCAAAGTTTCAACTTTAGGACATGATTTTATCAATTAGGTACCAATCTTTGGGTGTTATGAGGGTGCTAACCCTTCCTCATACGTAACCGACTCCCGAACCCATTTTTCTTGTTTTTCGTGGACCAAAATCAGTATTTTGAAATAAAAAGTTTTAAGGTGATCCAATCACACCTAAGTAAAAAAGGGATTGGTGGCGACTCCCATTTTTGTTTTTAAAAGTCGATCCCCGTTTTTAAAATTTAAAATGGTTTCGACAAAGACTATCGAGGATATCGCAATATCGGCAGGTATTGCAATATCATTGTCTAAGGGAGGAAAAAAATGACCATAGGGGCAGTCCTTGTCATGTCCCCCAACCAAAATTAAAGGATCAGAGGTAATTTGGTCACTATTTTTTAGTCTATAATCTGCTAAAAATAGTCCAAATTGACATGAAATTCTGAATCATATGCCTTTTTAATCTATTCTCGTCTAGCAATCAACTCAGGATCATTTTTCTGAGCTTCACAATCTGCTGTAAAAATGTTGGTTTAGCTTTTAATTCAGCTAAAATGGAACCATCATCAATCAACGTCAATCGGGTATTCAAAGCTCACAAAGTAAATAAGGATTCTCTACTCAAAGCATCAGTAACAATATTAGCTTTACCCGGGTGATAATCAATGATCAGATCATAATGTTTTAGCAATTCTAACCATTTATGCTGCCGCAAATTTAATTATTTTTATGACATCAAATACTTCAATCTTTTGCGATATGTGAAAATGTGGCATTTTTCCTCGTATAAATAATGTCGCCAAATTTTTAAAGCGAACACAATAGCTGCTAACTCTAAATCGTGCATCGGGTAATTTTTCTCATGCAGTTTCAATTACCGAGAAGCATAAGCTACAACCTTGCCTTCCTGCATTAATACGCAACCCAAACCATTAAGCAAAGCATCACTGTAAATTACAAACTCTTTGTTGGACTCTGGCTGAATCAACATAGGAGCTTCAGTTAACATCATTTTCAACTGATCAAAACTCTGTTGACATTTTTTGGACCAATTAAACTTTACATCTTTTTGTAATAGCTTCATCAACGGTGTAGCAATCATCGAAATTTTTTTAACAAATCTCCGATAATACCCGGCCAAACCCAGAAAACCTCTGATCTCAGTAATTTTTTTGGTTATTTTCAGCCCAAAATAGCATATATTTTACTCGGATCAACTCTAATGCCCTCAGCCAATACCACATGACCCAAAAATCTGACTTCTCGAAGCCAAAACTCAAATTTGCTAAATTTTGTGAATAATTGTTTTTCGCGCAATGTCTGTAATATTATTCTCAAACGCTGAGCATGTTCGGTTTCATCACAAGAATAAATCAAAATATCATCAATGGAAACAACCACAAATCTGTCTAAATACGACTGAAATATTTTGTTCATCAAATTCATAAACACAGCAAGTGCATTCATTAATCCAAAAGGCATAACTAAGAATTCATAATGTTCATACCTAGTCCTGAAAGTAATTTTTGACACATCTGAATCTTTAACTTGAAGTTGATAATATCCAGAACGGAGATTAATCTTTGAAAATATTATTTCATCTTTTAATTGATCAAACAAATCATCTATACATGGTAACGAATATTTGTTTTTTATCGTGACTTTGTTAAGCTGTCGATTATCAATACCCAACCGCAATGATCCATCTTTTTTCTTAACAAACAGTACAGGTGCACCCCAAGGATAAAAACTAGGCCGAACAAACCTTCTGTTTGTCAAATCCTGCAATTATGCTTTCAACTCTTTCAATTTCGCAGGTGTCATTTGGGTTATTGTTGATCGTTTGACTAAATCTGCACATTTCATACCCGTACGTACTGACTATTCACTTGAGAAGTTGGCAGAGTTGAATGTTACTGAAATTATCAGACTTCACGGAGTGCCGTTATCTATTATCTCCTATCGAAATCCATGATTTACATCTAGATTTTAGAGTGAATTGCACGAAGCTTTAGGCGCCAGATTGTAGTTCAGTGCTGCATTTCATCCCTAGACGGACGGTCAATCTGAGCGAGTGATTCAGGTACTTGAGGATATGCTCTGTTGTTGCATTTTAGAATTTGAAGGTAGCTGGGAAAATTTTCTTTCGTTGGTTGAGTTTGCGTATAATAATAGTTATCAGGTGAGTATTAAAATGGCACCGTATGAAGCCTTGTATGGTCAAAAATGTAGAACTCCATTATACTGGACTAAATTGAGTGAAAAAAAGCTTTTTGGTGTTGATTTGATCCCGGAAACTGAAGAAAAGGTTAAAGTGATACGAGACAGTTTAAAAACTGCTTCCGATCATCAGAAATCATATGTCGATTTGAAAAGAAAAGACATTGAATTTTAAATTGGTGATAGAGTGTTCTTAAAAGTATTTCCTTAGAGAAAAGTTCTTCGTTTTAGCTGAAAAGAGAAACTTAGTCCACGATTCATCAGGCCGTATGAGATCATCGAAAGAATTGGGCCAGTAGCTTACCGTCTATCTTTACCATCTGAGTTGAAAAAATATACAATGTATTTCATGTTTCGATGTTACGATGGTACCGATCTGATCCTTCCCATGTGATATCTTCTACTGAGACAGAAATTCAGCCTGATATGTCGTATAGTGAGGAACCGGTTAGAATTCTGGCTCAGGAAGTTAAAGAATTAAGAAATAAAAGTATAGCCTTAGTTAAAGTTCCCTGGAACCGTCATGGGGTTGATGAAGCTACTTGGGAACAATAGGAGGTTATGAAAGTGCAATATCCGAACCTACTTTCTAGTAAGATTTTCGGGGATGAAAATTTCTTTAGGGAGAGAGTTGTAACAACCTGATTTCAGTGGTGTCGGAAACTATGGTTTTGAGACCACAATTTCGATGAGTGAATAAATATTTTAATGTTTAATTAAGGTTTATAGAGTTATATTAAAGTCGTATTAAATTTTGGTTAAGAAATTTTGAAGTTTAAATGTTTAGTTTAGAAAAAAAGGACTAAGTTGAATAAGATGTGAAAATTGAGTTCTATTAGTTAAATGTGTTTAATAGTGATGGAAAGGTAAGTTAATGGACTTAGTGAATAAATAAATCTAAAGTTTTGGTCAACTTTGGTTAATGCATGGTAAGGCTTTTTAATTCCGTTCTTATTAATTTTTATGTTTTTGAACTCATTTTAGCATAATCTACTTAGTTCGGGTGCTAATTTACAAAACTATTAAAAGTTGAAGGACTTGCCATGAATGAATCTAATGTGTTTGTGATGTTAAGTGATAGATATTTAAATTTGATTGTTAAATAAACATGATTTGTTAAGTGGATTTTTAATGAAAATAAGGTTTAGGGGTTGAATTGCTTAATTGATAAATTTCATGTATATTGTTTGCAATAATGAAAATTGTAGATTAATTAAGCTTAGGGAAGAATTAGTTATCATAGGTTTAGGTTAAAAAATGGTTAAACTACAAGCTTAGGATTTGAGGACTAAATTAATTAAAGGTTAAAATACTATAGGTAATTTTGTAATTTTACATTATCATGAATAAGAATTGGAATTATTGAATTTAGACTATTTGAAAATTTTAATTGAATGAAATTATTATTTAGATCAAGAAACGAATTAACTGGACTTTAATCGAGGGAAATCGAAGGTTTTGGAATAGTTCTCAACTTTGTTAATACAACCGTGATAGTTGAGGTAAGTTCGTATGAATTATAATCTTATTAATTATAGTTTGATTTGATTATTTTTTACAATATGTTGAATATAAATTAGACTCGAATATATCACGATGTTTTGAACAATTGATGGTTAAGTAATCCCATTTGAACCTTAAGAATTCTTAGGATACAAATGACATGTGTAACACCCCTAACCCGAAACCGCCGTCGGAATAGGGTTAAGAGGCATTACCGGATAATAAGATCATTTCACAACCCAATTACGACACAAAGTCAATCATCATCATAATACATCAAACATAATCAAATAGTCCCTTATTAAGGCATATAAGACCTTAAACACATGCTAGAGAGGGTTCGGGACTAAACCGAAACACTTACAGAAACTTCATGAAAATCTAAAACTTTTCTAAGTTTTAGGGGATATACGCCCGTGGGGGTAGGCCGTGTGCCTCCCACGGCTGCTAGACACACCCGTGTGTCCTCCCCGTGGTCTATACTGATTTAGTCCCCACGGCCATTAGGCACGCCCGTGTGTCCTGACCGTGGTCCTATACTGTCTTCCCCACCACGGCCACCAAGCACGCCCGTGTGCCATGGCCGTGTGCTCTTAGCTAGTTACTGACTTGTACACCACGGTTAGCTGACACCCCCGTGTCGAGGCCGTGTGCTACTAAGCTGTAATCTACCAATTCACCCACGGTTTGTAGGCACGCCCGTGTGCCTTGACCGTGTGACATTATAGGCCATTTTGCAAGGCCAACATGCCACCCACTTAGGTAAAACCTAAAAGCAACACATACCAAAATGTATCATGCACATAAGGCAACCAAAAACTTACCAATATGACTATCCAATCTATGCATTCAATTCCCATTCCAATCATAACAAATTCAATACCAAAATCTATCTCATCACAAGTATAATACATTCAATACCAAACATCATTCCTTCTCAATTTCACTAATTCCTACTAGCATTTTACCAACACAAAGTTACCATTCAATACTCAATTTCTCAACCCACAAATCATGCCAAAAGATGCATCACATATATCAAATTCATTCATGATAAGACTAGCATATATCTAGCCACATCTCATGTCTACTTACAAAAATCAAACATGATTCAAATGACCAGCCTATACATGCCATATTTTAACTATGTACATCTTTCCAAAATACCCAAAATAGATTGCCGATAGTGTGGATCGAGATCTTGACGATCCCCGGATCCGAGCTAGCTTTACTGACACTGCAAAGCAGAGAAAGAAATCACACAGTAAGCTTTCTATAGCTTAGTAAGTTCAATATACAATATAATCGTGTCATTAAACCAAACCAATATAATCAATAACCATCACATAGATCATTTCTCTCTTATCCATACTATATCATCCCTAGTCAAGATACTCATTCATCCATCTATAGCTTTATCTATAAATTCATCAACCAAAAAGGTTCAAGACATACCTTGGCTAACACATAGTTATTCAATTTCCAAGCTACTCAATGCTCAATATTACTTGTTGGTCATCCTTTAATATTCAATCAACTTATTCGCACACTCAGTGCTATATACATGGTCGGTACATATTAGTCATCGCACACTTAGTGCCAAATTTTCCAACCGAATTATCTCGGTAACGCACACACAGTGCCAATTCTATAAGCCGAAACTTTCATAACATCGCACACACAGTGCTAATCTTTTTTATTTCGATTTTAATATCGCACACTTAGTGCCCTTAACTAAATCCTGCACATAGCATCTCAATTTCATACACATATACACATTCATTTCATAATACAAAAACATATGTTAATAACATGTATTATATCCGAACTTACCTCGGACGTCGACTATCAATACGGTCGATTAATCGAGCACTTTATCTTTGCCTCGATCTCGATCCGAACCTCTTCTCTCTTGGTCTATACACATTCAAATTCAGTCCATTCAATTACCAAATCATTCATTTAAATCCACACACACATATTTAGGGCATTTTACACAATAGCCCTCACATTTTCACATTTCGACACTTTAGTCCCTATTTCGCAAAATCACCAAATTTACACAATTTCTCCTAGTATAAGCTTGGCTGAATTTTACTAATGTCCATACCAACCCACACATTTCACTTATTTCGCATTTTAACCCTTCAATTTGCTATTTTCACAATTTAGCCCTAATTAGCTAAATTCACTAAAAATTCAAAAACAACACATGTTAATCCAACACCAAGTTCTCATATTTTACTATCAACTAGCACATAGCTCAAATGTTCATCATTGACTCATCACAAAACATCATCAATTCACAAAATTACAACATGGGTTAGCTAGAGCACGAAGCAACGATTACGAAAACGTAAAAATTATCAAAAACCGAAGCCAAAACATACCTTAATTTAAGCTTGGAACTAGCCGAAACTTAGAAAACCATGGATGCTTTCTTTTCTTCAACACATTCGGCCAACAAGGATGAATAATGGCCTATTTCCATGCTTTTTGTTTTATGAAATTATGACTTAATTATCATTTTACCACTTTGCCCTTTTATTAATCATATAAGACAAAATACAATAAGGTTATTAAGTCATTTAGCCATCCACTAACTTAATAATGGTGTAATTGTCTCATAAAGCCTCCACATTAATAAAACAACAACATTTAAGTACTTATAATTCAGCACATAGCTTTTACTCTTTATACGATTAAGTCATTTCTCTTAATTCAACACACAAACGATCAAATTATCTCACAGAATTTTCACACAGACTAAGTCACATACCATTCACACAGAAAATAACATTAAATTAACATTCCGACCTCGGATTCTCGAAACCACTGTTTCGACCAGGGTCTAAACCGGACTGTTACAACTCTCCCCTCTTAAGGATTTTCGTCCTCGAAAATTTTACCAGTGAATAGGTGAGAATATTGCTCTCTCATAATGTTCTCAGGCTTCCACGTAGCCTCTTCAATTCCGTGTTTGTGCCATAATACTTTCACTAAGGAAATTTTCTTATTTCTCAACTCTTTAGTCTCTCGTGCCAAGATTCGGATCGGTTCTTCACTATACGACAAGTCTGACTGAATCTCAACCTCAGTAGGAGCAATCACATGAGATGGGTCTGATCTGTACCGTCGAAGCATTGACACATGAAACACGTTATGAATCTTTTCTAACTCATATGGAAATTTCAATCTATAAGCAACCGGCCCAACTCGTTCAATAATCTCATACGGTCCGATGAACCTCGGACTCAGCTTGCCCTTTCGACCAAATCGAAGTATTTTCTTCCACGGAGACACTTTCAAAAACACTTTATTACCGACCTCAAATTCGATATCTTTTCGTTTCAGATCTGCATAAGACTTCTGACGATCTGAGGCTGCTTTCAAACTATCACGAATCACTTTCACTTTCTGTTCAGTCTTCTTTATCAGATCAACCCCGTAAATCTTATTCTCACTCAGCTCAGTCCAATATAATGGAGTTCGACACTTTCGACCATAAAGAGCCTCATATGGTGCCATTTTGATACTAGATTGATAACTATTGTTATATGCAAACTCAATCAATGATTAATGCTTTTCCCACGTGCTTTCAAATTCAAGTATGCAACATCTCAGCATGTCTTCAAGAATATGAATGATTCGCTCGAATTGACCATCCGTTTGCGGATGAAAAGCAGTACTGAAATACAATTTCGTGCCTAAAGCATCTTACAATTTCTTCCAGAATCGCGAGGTAAATCTCGGATCTCTGTCAGACACAATAGATAGAGGTACCCCCTGCAATCTCACGATCTCATCAATATATAATTCAGCCAATCTATCAAGTGAATAATCTATTCTCACTGGAATAAAGTGAGCTGACTTCGTCAATCTATCAACTATCACCCAGATCGCATCTTTCTTGCTCGGAGATAAAGATAAACCCGACACAAAGTCCATCGTGATTCTCTCCCATTTCCACTCAGGAATCATAATCGGTTGTAATAAATCGGATGGAACTTAATGTTCAACCTTAACTTGCTGACAAACTAAACATTTCGACACAAAGTCAGATATGTCTCTTTTCATACCATGCCACCAATAAAACTATTTTAGATCATTATACATTTTAGTACTCCCCGGATGTACAGTCAAATGACTATTGTGAGCTTCATTCAAAATCATTTGAATCAACTCTGAATTTCTTGGAACACAAATCCGATCTCTGAATCTCAAACAATCATCACTATCAACTCGAAATTCTGATTCAACATTCAATTCACATTGAGTTCGTTTAGCCATCATTTCAACATCATTTTTCTGAGCATCACTAATTTACTGTACAAACATCGGCTTTACTTTCAATTCAGCTACAACCACACCATCATCACATAGATCTATCAGATTACTCGTAGCTCACAAAGCATATAACAATTTTCGGCTTAAGGCATCAGCTACAACATTAGCCTTACCCGGATGGTAATCTATCACAAGTTCGTAATCTTTCAATAACTCTAACCATCTTCTCTGTCGCAAGTTCAAGTATTTTTGAGTCATCAAGTACTTTAAACTCTTATGATCAGTATAGATGTGACATTTCTCCCTGAATAGATAGTGAGGCCAAATCTTCAATGCGAACACAATCGCAGCCAATTCAAGATCATGCGTTGGGTAGTTCCTTTCATGCGGTTTTAACTGTCTTGAAGCGTAAGCAATGACTTTCCCTTCTTGCATCAGCACACAGCCTAAACCATTCAATGATGCATCACTGTAAACTATGAACTCTTTGCCCGATTCAGGTTGACTCAAAACTGGTGCTTCTGTTAACAACACTTTCAACTGCTCAAAACTCTGTTGGCACTTTTCTGACCACTCGAATCTAACATCCTTTTGTAACAACTTTGTCAATGGATTTGCAATCATCGAGAAGCCTTTCACAAATTGTCTATAATATCCTACTAGTCCCAGAAAACTACGGACTTCAGACACATTCCTCGGAGGCTTCCATTCCAAAATAGCATAGATTTTACTCAGGTCAACTCGTATCCCAGTAGCTGATACAATATGACCCAGAAAAATGACCTCATGCAACCAAAATTCACATTTGCTAAACTTTGCATACAACTGTTTCTCACGTAGTGTTTGTAGCACGGTTCTCAAATGTTCGGCATGCTGCGTCTCATCTCGCGAATAGATCAAAATATCATCAATAAATACCACAACAAAACGATCCAAATACGGTCTAAATATCCGATTCATCAGATCCATAAACACTGCAGGAGCATTTGTTAGTCCAAAAGGCATCACTAAGAATTCGTAATGTCCATACCTCGCTTACGAAAGCTTTTAAGCACATCGATTCTTTAACTCTCAACTGATAGTAACCAGATCTCAAGTCTATCTTTGAAAACACGGTAGCTCCTTTCAATTGATCGAACAAATCATCGATACGAGGCAACGGATATTTGTTCTTTATCGTCACTTTATTCAACTGTCGATAAGCAATACATATTCTCATAGTTCCATCTTTCTTTTTCACAAATAACACAGGAACTCCCCAGCGTGAGAAACTCGGTCGTGCAAATCCTCTGTCAGTCAATTCTTGCAACTGAGATTTCAACTCTTTCAATTCGGTTGGGGCCATTCTATATGGAGCTATCGAAATAGGAGCAGTTCCCGGCACTAACTCAATACCAAATTCCACTTCTCGAATTGGAGGTAATCCTGGTAACTCTTCAGAAATACATCCGGAAACTCATAAACCACGATAACCGATTCAACTTTCTTTTCCGACACCTTTGTATCAATCACGACGCCAAATAAGCTTCACACCTTTTCTCACATAGTTCATAGCTTTCATCGCAGATACAATAAATGGTAATCCTTTCATATATCATGGACTCAATTTGAACTATCTCACCATTTCGACTCTTCAATTCAATATTCTTCCTCTTACGATTCACGATGGCATTATGCAAAGTAAGCCAATCCATACCCAAAATTATGTCAAATTCATTAAATGGTAGCAACATCAAGTTGACCGGAAAACATAAATCACGAAACATCAATGGGCAATTCTTGCACACCTTATCCACCAAAACACACTTGCCTAAGGGGTTCGATACTCTAATCACAAATTCGTGAGACTCAACGGTAGAGTCTTATTCAGAGACTAAGTTCATACACACATAGGAATGGGTTGATCCAGGATCTATCAGTGCAACGACATCAATATCAAATAAAGTGAAAGTACCGGTGATGACGTTTGGAAATGATGCTTCCTCTCGTGCGCGTATAGCATAGGCTCGGGCAGGTGCTCTCACTTCTGACCTCACAGCTGTGTCAGTTGTCCCCCTTTGAATTTCGCTCACATTTCTGTTGTTTCTGGGTGGTCTACCTCTAGCCGTTACATTACTTGGTCTTTCATTCTGGACACTCTCTTCTTCGACCATCTTTGGGAAATCTCGAATAAAATGATCTCGAGATCCATATTTATAACAAACCCTATTATTGTACTTGCCCCAGTACTCTCCCACATGTCGTCTTCCACACTATCTGCACTCAGGTTTGTTACTCTTAACACTACCAACACTTGGTTCATTCGGAGCTTGAATTCGTAAACCAGTACTTTGTCTCGAACGATCTCTACTTGTATGTCCCAGTGAAACATTTGAACGATTTCTTTCATCTCTATATCTCTTTCTTTGAAGGTTGAGAGAACTTATTCATCGATCTCTTTCTTTCATTACGAGCCTCAGAATCGGCTTTCTTCTTCTCTTTACTGAGCTCCTCAGTTTTACATGCTCTTTCAACTAACACAACAAATTCATTTATATCAAGTATCCCAAACAATTTAATGTCTTCATTCAATCCCTCTATGAAACGTTTGCACATAGTAGCTTCGGTGAAAACACATTCCTCGCAGATCGACTCAATCTTACGAATTCTCGTTCGTACTCAGTAACAGACAAATGGCCCTGTTTCAACTCTAGAAACTCTTTACATTTCTGATCAATAAAACGCTGACTAATATATTTCTTTCTAAACTCAACTTGAAAGAAGTCCCAGGTGACTCTCTCTCTCGGAACTACAGATATCAATATTTTCCACCAGTTATAAGTCGTGTCTCTCAACAAGGAAACTACACACTTAATGCACTCATCAGGATTTAACGACATCTCATCGAATACTCGATTGTATTCTCAAGCCAAAACTCGACTCGCTTCAAAGATCGTCATCGATGTGGCCCTAAACTCCTCGGCCCCGTATTTTCAAATCTTATCTACAGGTAGTTTATTCAATCTGATCGGATCTACAACTTATGGCACAACAGGTACTTGTGGTGTGGAGGTTGTGGAGTAGTCAGATTTGTTCGAATGAACTCCGTAAACCATTCACTCATCGTACGAAAGAAGGCTTGCTTAGCCTCTCCTCCCTCACTACCTTCATTCGGCCTAGATGTGGCCGACGCTGTCCCTTGAACGGGAGCAGGCGCATTACTCTCTACGTCATCAGCAACTGCTCGATCGGGATCTATTACTATAAGAAAACACATTTTCAACTGTCAGCATTCATCACACTATCGCAATTTCATATATGGCATGTATAGCTAGACTCACACGCGCTATGTTAGTCCGAGAATCGACTAAACTGTAGCTCTGATACCAATAAAATATAACACCCCTAACCCGAAACTACCGTCGGAATAGGGTTAAGAGGCATTACCGGATAATAAGATCATTTCACAACCCAATTACGACACAAAGTCAATCATCATCATAATACATCAAACATAATCAAATAGTCCCTTATTAAGGCGTATAAGACCTTAAACACATGCTAGAGATGGGTCGGGACTAAACCGAAACACATACAGAAACTTCATAAAAATCTAAAACTTTTCTAAGTTTCAGGGGATACACGCCCGTGGGGGTAGGCCGTGTGCCTCCCACGGCTGCTAGACACACCCGTGTGTCCTCCTCGTGGTCTATACTGAATTAGTCCCCACGACCATCAGGCGCGCCCGTGTGTCCTGACCGTGGTCCTATACTGTCTTCCCCACCACGGCCACCAAGCACGCCCGTGTGCCATGGTCGTGTGCTCTTAGCTAGTTACAGACTTGTACACCACGGTTAGTCGACACCCCGTGTCGAGGCCGTGTGCTACTAAGTATGAATCGCCAATTCACCCACGCTTTAGGCACGCCCGCGTGTGCCTTGACCATGTGACATTATAGTCCATTTTGCAAGGCCAACATGCCACCCACTTAGGTCAAACCTACAAGCAACACATACCAAAATGTATCATGCACATAAGGCAACCAAAAACTTACCAATATGACTATCCAATTTATGCATTCAATTCCCATTCCAATCATAACAAATTCAATACCAAAATCTATCTCATCACAAGTATAATACATTCAATACCAAACATCATTCCTTCTCAATTTCACTAATTCCTACTAGCATTTTACCAACACAAAGTTACCATTCAATAGTCAATTTCTCAACCCACAAATCATGCCAAAAGATGCATCACATATATCAAATTCATTCATGATAAGACTAGCACATATCTAGCCACATCTCATGTTTACTTACAAACATCAAACATGATTCAAATGACCAGCCTATACATGCCATATTTTAACTATGTGCATCTTTCCAAAATACCTAAAATAGATTGCCGATAGTGTGATCGAGATGTCGACGATCCCGGATCCGAGCTAGCTTTTATCGACACATCGCAGCGTAGAAATAAATCACACGAAGAAGCTTTCTATAGCTTAGTAAGTTCGATATACAATATAATCGTGTCATTAAACCAAACCAATATAATCAATAACCATCACATAGATCATTTCTCTCTTATCCATACTATATCATCCCTAGTCAAGATACTCATTCATCCATCTATAGCTTTATCTATAAATTCATCAACCACAAAGGTTCAAGACATACCTTGGCTAACACATAGTTATTCAATTTCCAAGCTACTCAATGCTCAATATTACTTGTTGATCATCCTTTAATATTCAATCAACTTATTCGCACACTCAGTGCTATATACATGGTCGGAACATATTAGTCATCGCACACTTAGTGCCAAATTTTCCAACCGACTTATCTCGGTAACGCACACACAGTGCCAATTCTATAAGCCGAAACTTTCATAACATCGCACACACAGTGCTATTCTTTTCTATTTCAATTTTAATATCGCACACTTAGTGCCCTTAACTAAATCCTGCACATAGCATCTCAATTTCATACACATATACACATTCATTTCATAATACAAAAACATATGTTAATAACATGTATTATGTCCGAACTTACCTAAGATGTCGACTATCAATACGGTCGATTAATCGAGCACTTTATCTTTGCCTCGATCTCGATCCGAACCTCTTCTTTCTTGGTCTATACACATTCAAATTCAGTCCATTCAATTACCAAATCATTCATTTAAATCCACAAACACATATTTAGGGCATTTTACATAATAGCCCTCACATTTTCACATTTCGACACTTTAGTCCCTATTTCGCAAAATCACCAAATTCACATAATTTCTCCTAGTATAAGCTTGGCCGAATTTTACTAATGTCCATACAAACCCACACATTTCATTTATTTCGCATTTTAACCCTTCAATTTTCTATTTTCACAATTTAGCCCTAATTAGCTAAATTCACTAAAAATTCAAAAACAACACATGTTAATCCAACACCAAGTTCTCATATTTTACTATCAACTAGCACATAGCTCAAATGTTCATCATTGACTCATCACAAAAACATCATCAATTCACAAAATTACAACATGGGTTAGCTAGAGCACGAAGCAACGACACTTAAAACGTAGAAATTATCAAAAATCAAGCCAAAACATACCTTAATTTAAGCTTGGAACTAGTTTAAACTTAGAAAACCATGGATGCTTTCTTTTCTTCAACACATTCGCCAACAAGGATGAATAATGGCCTATTTCCATGCTTTTTGTTTTATGAAATTATGACTTAATTATCATTTTACCACTTTGCCCTTTTATTAATCATATAAGACAAAATACAATAAGGTTATTAAGTCATTTCCACTAACTTAATAATGGTGTAATTGTCTCATAAAGCCTCCACATTAATAAAACAACAACATTTAAGTACTTATAATTCAGCACATAGCTTTTACTCTTTATACGATTAAGTCATTTCTCTTAATTCAACATACAAACGATCAAATTATCTCACAGAATTTTCACACAGACTAAGTCACATACCATTCACACAGAAAATAACATTAAATTAACATTCCGACCTCGGATTTGTGGTCTCGAAACCACTATTCCGACCAGGGTCTAAACCAGGCTGTTACAACATGTCATTAGGGTTATACAGTTTCGGGTGATGGTCTTGAATATCCTACCGGTGGCTGAGGTCTTGCATTTATTGTGGATTCTCCACAACTTATGTGAGCAGCATCGTGTAGCTAACATTTTGACCCACAGCTCGTGTGAGCAGGCCCATTTTACAGCTCATGTGAGTACTATTGAAATGAAAGGTTATGATTACATGAAAGGCACACTATGTATGATCATTCCCGAGTATCTTATGAAATTCTAGATGGTTCAGCGGGTAAGAAAAGGATGAAGGAAAGGCATGTATAAGAACCTATTAATGCTAATGTTTATTTGGAAAGGTAAAATGGGTAAGAATTTATGAAATGTAATGAATGGGAAGTTGTTATGTGATGAAAAAGAAAGGTATGGAATTTATTTCCTAGTATATGAGATGTTATGTTTTCATGATTTCTACTAACCATGTGAATTATGGTGCATAGGAAAGTTTAATGTT
The DNA here is from genome assembly GCA_025698515.1 of Gossypium sturtianum. Lineage (NCBI taxonomy): Eukaryota > Viridiplantae > Streptophyta > Magnoliopsida > Malvales > Malvaceae > Gossypium > Gossypium sturtianum. The sequence goes on along the minus strand of CM046952.1, from coordinate 51,481,407 downwards.
AAATAATGAAATGAGCATGGCTGTATGGATTGTTAATTGATGTTCAGTAAGTTGAAGTTTATCTTTTATGAACTTACTAAGCATTAAATGCTTATGTGGTTGTTTTTCCTTTGTTTTGTAGATCATTGGAAGCTCAATCTGTTGGAACTTTGTCGAAGTCCTATCACACTATCCCAAAATCACTTTTGATAGTTTTTTATTATTGTGAACTATGGTTATAAAAGGCATGTATAGGGTTTAATGTCATTTATACTTTTGTTATGTTTTGGTTACTTTTGTAAATGGTTATATGCATATATGGTATAGTTGGCTTGTATATGTTAAAAGCTATATGAATATGGTCATTTTGGCATGCTTAATTTGAATGGTGAATGGATTGACAATTGTTGTCTTTAGCTTGATTGATGTTCTTTTGGTATAAATGAGGTGCCTTCGAATGGCATATTGGTTAGGAGAATTAAGTTGATTGAATTGGTATGTTTATGAGTGTATGAAATGTGTTTAGGTCCATTTAATGAATGCACAAATGAAGTAGCTTGTTGGGCAAGGTTTGGCCTTAAAATAGCTTGTTTTAGGGGCTAATTATGGAGCACACGGCCGTGTGACCCCTGTTTTCACAATTTTTCATGTTTTTCTCAAAATTTTTTGATTTATTCAAATCAATCCCCGATTATTTTTAAATTATTTTTAGGGCCCCGAATGCTCGGTTTAAGGCCCAAATGAGTATTATTGCTATGATTAAATTGTGTAATTGTTATTTACTTTGTAAGTTGAATTATTATCTTGTATTGAAGTTAAACGTTTTGCTTTGTACAGTAATGCTCTGTAACCCTAATCTGATGACGGAGACGAGTTAGAGGTGTTACATGGTACATTTCATGTTTTAGAATTTTTCTCTTTATCTTTTAAGGTTTGATTTTCTTCTCCTTAGCTCTAGGGTTTAGTTCATCTTTGAATCTGGTTTTACTTAGTTTCCATAGTTATTAGTTAAGTTAGTTATTATTGTAGCTAGTTTTTATTTACTTGTTTAGTACTTCAAACTCCTTGTATTTTTCAGTTTAATCCTAGTTTCAATGCAATTTAGTTTCCTTTTAGTTTCAGCATCAAAAATTTGATTTTTTCAATGTCTTCTACATATTCTTGGCCGTCATTGTTATTGTTTTCAAGTTACATCAAGAAAAGCCCAAGCTTTTGTCATTTTCCTTGTGTTTTCATTTATTCTTATTGTGTGTGATTATCGTGTCTTTGTTTGTTTAAATCTGAGTATGGATAACTAAATCATAGGTGGTTGGTTGATGGAAATGTTGGGTAGTTGATTTTGGGTTTAGGGACTAAATCGAATAGACTTCAAAACTTAGGATTAGCGCCTCTAAAGGAAAATTAAGATATTGAGACCGAGAGGAGATCTTATTGGGTACCAATTTGATAGTCCTAGGTTAGTTTGGTAAGGTCAAGAGATAAACCAAACTAATTTTTCTAAATTGGTAAAATTGAGGCCAAGAGGTAAAATTGAGCCAATTTAGGAGCAATAACGATTTAGATCCTTAACTCAAAGGTTAACTAACCACATGGAAATTAACCAACCGTTGTCTGTTATCGTATTTGTTAGTTTCATAATTTGCTTGATTTACAATTTAGTCCTTATTCATTTCTAGATAATTAATTAGTATAATTAACCTCTTGTATAGTCTGTCGTAATATAATTGCTTAGTGAGTAGTTATCTAGACTCTTTTATTTGCAAGTCCGTAGCTTAGAAATCGCTTAATCGTCGAATCCTGTGGGTTCAATCCTTGGAATACTCCAGTGTTCTATTAAACATTAAAAATATTACAAGTAATCTGTCACACTTACAGATACTGCTTTATTATTTGATTGTGTAAGTGTTGACTTCTCAACCCCGGTATTCGCGTACCAACAGTTGATGCGGTCATTAGGCTAGGAAACATGTCACCATTCTACAAGCCACCAACAATCATACCTTCCATCAAATAAAGCTTCAAGTAATAGTTAATAACTTCAAGTTTAAAGGTTTCAAAATCAAAACACCATTGCCCATTACTAAGTAGGAGTGTATCAATCTGGTTACTTCTACAACGACCTATAGTGCGAGAGTAGAATTACTTTGTGTTCCTATCACCATTAACCACCCAATCAATCCTCAACTTTTGTTTCCACAAAAGTTACTCCATATCCAAAACAAACTCCAACTTCGATCTGAGTCTCGAGTCCAACTTTCGCAAATTTCTAGTAGGTCGGATGTCCATAGCATCTTGCAGTCCTCTGAGTTGCGCTAGTCCGCCTCTTTCGTGTAATTATATTTCCTAAAACATATTTATTTCAATACTTGAGCCACTAATAATCTCTACTATGCTCCTTGTGTCATCCCAATTCGATGTAACAAAATTAAGATTTAATAATTTTCCTATGATGTAAGGAAAAGGAACTAAGAGACACATACCAATAAAAGAAATCTTAATGTTTTTTTTTTTTCTTCTTTTTTTTGGTGAATTATAAGAGGAGAGCAAAGTTTTAACAGAAACGCGATTAGCACGACTCGAACCTAGACTATCATGCCAACACGGAGTTATTTTTTTCTTTTTATATTAATGCAGTTATATAAACTAGTTAATTATAAAAATATATAATTTATTAATTTTATTTATAAAGGTTAAATATTAATATAAAGTAGATAATTTATTATTATTGTGGAATTGAAGTTAATAAAAAAATTTGGGAAGTCAAGAACGCTTCATTGAACAAATAATGGATGAATGCGTTGATAATCAATATTTTGGCTTGTAGTAAATTATAATCTGTGGGTCCATCATTGACACTCACGTATATCTATGTTTAAAAGCAAGTGGCATAGGGAGCTTACACTTCTGCAAAGTTCTGGTGACTCTAACACCACTTGTCTCTTGTTTTGTAACCAATTGTCTGCTTTTTTTATGGTACCAAAACATGCATGTGAAGAAGATTTCCGAAGTATGGCAACTTATTGTCTTTGGGTTTTTTTAATTTTGATCTTTCATATCCATGTTTTCAATATTTGGACTTACCACTATAATTAAAATTAAAGGAGATCAGATTAAACAAAATTATTAAAAAAATATAGATTTCCTTCTCAAAAATTAAAAATGAGAAAGGGGTCGACATATCACATGAATGTAGTAATTTAAAAAAAAAATAAACAAAGTAGGGTAATAAAAGTTTTGTTATCCAAAGTGGCTCATGAAGTTTTTTGTTTTTATAATTTTATGGTTTGAATTTAATTTTGTTTGGATCAGATAAAAAAATTCATAATAATATGGACTCTAAAATTAAAACTTTATTTAAACATTTAGAGAAAAAATCTAAATCCACTTCTTATAATCATTTGTTGATTTAATAGGTGCTGGTAAAAAAATTAAGATTTAGATATTTTCAGCATTGAGTTTCATATTTTGAAAATTAGGTGTGAGTTAATTAGTTTGAATTACAGCTAATTTTTTACAATAAAAATATTATTTAGATGAACTGAAATGATAGGAGAATAAAATCATAAAATCAAAATATACAATAGGGTAGTATATATGGTAATTGAATAGGAAAAAGCCACTGAATTACATAAAGATTCTATTTTTTTTTAAATAATTATTAGATTAAATCGGTTTTTTTGTAAAATTATGAGATTGAGTTGAAATAACAAAAATGCTCCCAGCTAGAAGCATTTTCAGCTGATTTGCAGGAAAATGGCATTTTGGCAGAAAAACGCTTCCAACTTTTCCCTCAACGGCTATTTTCTCAAACGGCTATTTAATTATTCGTTGAAACCAACGACTCCCCCTCAAACTGCTATATTTTTTTTCTATATAAACCCTCCCATTTCATTTTTTTCAATTCAATCTCAACTATTTATCTCTCAACTTTCTTCTTTTTTTTTTTACAAAAATTGTATTAAGGTTTTCGTAAATTATTTTTTCTATTATAATTTATTTCGTATTTTTCGAAATTAGTAATGGCAAAATCTCTAATTTGTTTGGATGGTAAGCACATTTCGATTGATCAATTGTAAATAGTAAGATTTTTTTATTATATTTAATCTAATTTAATTTAAATATTTTCTTGTTATATTGGAATTTAATATTTTGTATTTTTTTTATATATAGGTGGAAGATCAAATTTTGGAGACATATATTCGTAATCTATCCGCTCCTCCATCACCCTTAATCGAACCTTACTTGAGAGATGCGAGATTTTTGCACGTGGCCCTTATGGGTAGAGAGTGTAAATTGGACCCCACACTTGTAAGCGCGATGGTGGAAAAGTGGAGACCCGAGACACACACATTTCATCTTCCATGCAGCGAGTGTATTATCACACTAGAGGACATGCAGTTACAGCTCGAGTTACCGGTGGATGGGTCGATAATGACTGGGTCAATTTACACAGCCGATTGGAGAGATGTATGCAAGCAACTTTTGGGCCGGAAATGATTTATGGAGCCCGAATAGATATGAATTGGTTAAGAAGAAATTCTAGTAGGTTCAATGACGATTCGAGTGAAGTCCAAATAAAACAACACACTCAGGTGCACATCCTTATTATCATCAGGGATCTCCTAATGCCTGATAAGTCACGAAATCTTGTCCATCTAAGTTGGCTGCTAAAACTCGTCGACTTTAGAGAAGCAGGCAAACTCAATTGGGGGTCAGCCATGTTGGCAATGGAACCACAAAAAATTAAAATCGGTGGTTGCTTGCTACTACTGCAATCATGGGTGTGGTATCGACTGTCATTTTTACGTCCTCGAGTGGACTACCCTTATACATTCTCACTCGTAACAATGTAAAATTCATTAGATAATATATTTACCATAATAAAATTATTTAAATTTTAAATTATTGTGTTAACATATTATTTCAATAGGTGGAACAATAAGCTGAGTTACGTGGGACTACCGGATTAGCTTCGAGATATACAGCTTCTGTTAGACCAACAATCGAAAGCAGATGTATGTATTTTTTAAATTTGAATTATATAATATTAACATAGTTGATTTAAAAAATAATAATATATATAACTAAAATTTGTATTATTTTAATATAGTTTGAATGGACGCCATACTCCGATCCGGCAATTCAAGAATGCATCTTGTCCGAATTCTTGGTGAATCCCAACATCTGGCACGTGAATGTGCCATTGGTAATGTACGCTACGGTAGAGATACATGAGTCGGATAAAATATTGTGGCAATTCAAGTTTAGGCAATCAATTCCGCCGGCATCCCAAGACATTGAAGATCTGCATCATATCGATTTGCGAGAGAGAACAGATGAGCATTGGCCTACACTCCATACACAATATATCAACATTTGGAATAATAAGTATGAGTTTTACCTACTCGCGAGGCCATTATCGCTCCGTAGTTGGCCTGCGATCTGAAGTACATGCCAAGATTTAGGGTCCATGGAAAGTCATAACTACTAGCGGAATAGACGAGGGGTAGGCAACCACATACGAGGAGACCACAACGGGGGCCTAGGCATCCAAGGTCTGGCGCAACTGCCAAGACGGGTCCATCGTCTACACCTACGTAAGAACCAACACTGATGGTCGCACCGCCCCCCGGTCAGTATGACTTGACTTATTCTTGTGCTTATACTAACCCTGTCATTTTTACACAAGCACCACATATTACACTGTAGGAACCAAATTTAGCCCGGGCCCATTCCATATAAATAAACCAGAATAAAAAAACAAAATAAAAAATAAAGTCCAGTTTTTTTAAAATAGAGTCCATTTTACAAACCCGGACCGCACCCTTGGCCCAAACTAACACCCAATACCCCATTACACGAGCCCAAACAGACTACCCCACTAACCCAAAACCTATGCGCCCAAAGGGGCCCAAATCTTCAAGATTTAGTAAGCCTAGGGTTTTACGAAACCCTAGGCGCCGCAATCAACTCCTCGCATCCAACCCCGGTCGCGCGCAATCCACGCGAGCCACGCCGCCATCAACGCACGGAATGACCCATCGTCGCGGATCCGCGCCTTTGACTCGCACAAGAAAGGAAAACAAAGACAAATATGGCATTTTTTTGTATTTCCTTTTTTTTCTCGGGTTATAAAAACCCTAAAAATGTAAAATAGACACACACAGAAGAATACAGAGAAAAAAATAGATACTCAAATATTCACAAAAAACAGAGATTAAATAAAAGCGCAGAGGTGATTTTTTATTTTGTTTATTTTTATTTTTATTTTTTTTATCTATGCATATAAAAACTGTAAAAAATATATGAAAATGGGGTTACCCTTCGTCTCGCGCTGGAAAGAAGAGGTTTTCAACCTCCGACCGCCGTATCTAGCGGTGTTGACGGCGACGCGTGAGGGCAGTGGCCAGAGGTCTGACGATCAGGAGCTCAGAGGGGTTTCAGAGGATTTTCGAAGTTTTAAAAAAAAAACAGAATAGAATGATTTTTTTTTTGTTTAAAGTTGACTTATATAGCTAACTGGAAACGATGCCGTTTTTGTTTAATCTAATAAACATAAAACGACGTCGTTTTAAGGGAGGATCCGCGTGTTGACCCAAAAACCCGGGGAGGATCCGCGTGTTTTGTAAAAAGGGAAATTTACCCTTTTAGTCCTTCTGCTATTTCATTAAGTTTAATTTCGTCCAATTTAACCTTATTTTTATTTTTTGAATTAGCCCAAAAACTTATACTTTGTTTAAATTTGATCCTCAAATTATTTAAAATTTAGTAATGAGCGACACCGTTTAGGAGATAGGGCATAATTGCCCAAGAGGTCCCTACATTTAGGCGCGCGTCCCAATATCATCCTTTCTGCATTTTTAACCATTTTTTTGTTATTTCAATTTAATCCTTACTCATTTGATTTTTATTTCCATTTTATTCATTTTTTTTAATTTATATACTAAATTATTATTATTTATTATTATTTTCTTCAATATTATTCATATATTGTATATTATTTTAAAAAATATTATATATCGAGTTATTATACTATATTTTTATTTTATACATTATATAGTATATTTTATATATATAACTTTTAAATTATTTTATCCTTAATGTTGCATATAACATTGAATAATATATTATTTATTCTTAAAAATGTAGTTTTATATGTATTAGATTATTATAAATATGTTTTTATTTAAAGTTATAAATTATTTATTTATTTCAAAATGTATTTATTTTCTCAAAATATATATTTTTTTTATATTTATTTATTATTTGGTATATGTTATTGCATGAAAAGTTTAATTTTGCATAAGAAATTTTCATATTTATTTAGTGTTTTTTTTATTTTGTTTTTCATTGCTTTATATATTCTATTTGTTCATATTCTGTCATTTATTTATGATTACTTTAGTGTGATTATTTTTATTAGTTGATATTTTATATTATTATTTCTTATATTGTCTATATTAATGTGAAATGATAGTATGACATGATAGTTTTTGGTACTATGTTTGATGATGTGTTAATATGATATTTTCATATGAGTCATTGTTTAGAATAAAATATATTTTTGCAAAATTACTATATTTTATCTAAAGGTTTTTTTTTAACATAAGGCAATGTTTTGTATATAGAAATTCGGGAAATAGTGCCCTAACGTGCTGGGTTTCGATTTTCCGTTTGACTAAATAACTAAATATCCTTTTGATAAAATTTTGTAAATCATGAGATGATTTTAGTTACGAGGGTTTAGAAATATCATGTCCTAACGTGCTGGATGTGATGTTTGTATTCTTCCGAAACAAAAGAATCTCGAATTTTAACTCAAATTGTTCAAAGTTTTTTATAAGAAATCATATTTTAAAATTCTTTCAAATTTTCGGCATTGGGACATGATTTTATCAATTAGGTACCAATTTTTGGGCGTTATGAGGGTGCTAACCCTTCCTCATACGCAACCGACTCCCGAACCCGTTTTCTTGTTTTTTGTGGACTAAAATCAAATGTTTTAAAATAAAACGTTTTACAAGGTGATCCAATCACACCTAAGTAAAAAGGGATTGGTGGCGACTCCATTTCCATTTTTTTAAAGTCGATCCCTATTTTCTAAAAAATATAAAAATGGTTTCGACAGCTTGGCGACTCCACTGGGGACAAATAAGAGAGTCAAGCCATAAAATCGATAATTTCATGTCCTTATGTCTGAATTTAAAAATCTGATTTAAAAAGTTATGATCCTTTTTTATTTGCATGTGGTTTTATTTTTATTTCTGCATTGCATTTCATGACCGTTGTGGTCACACCCTTAAGTGGGAGTGAGAAGCTCCTCCTTCGTGAGGTTTTCACCTCCGTGCAGGATAGTGAATCGCTTTCGGGATACATCCGTACCTATGTCTTCGTGAGATTTTCATCTCCGTGCAGCCATAGGGAAATGTATTCCCCTAAACTGAACTCGATCCATATGAGCCTATAATGGGTGAGGATCGAGGAATCTACTGGTTCAGGTACCTCAACTTTAGAGCTAAGCCACATATAGAAAACCTAAGTGCTTACCCTAGGTAGGGCTATACCAAACCTTAGCAATCACCCAGATATGTGAATGATTATTTGCTTTATATTTTACTTCATGTTACTAATTGATTGTGTTTTATTTTTTTGCATGTCATTTCATATTTTAAAGAGGTATCAATTCACGGTCAGTTTCTAAATTAGAAAGCTGGTTATGGAGAACGAATTCCTTGATAAAGTGGAGGACAATGCAGCCGTCCGTAGGTAGTCAGAGCAAACACAGTTAGGAAAAGGAGATAGCCTAGCCAAGGGGTACAAATCAGAGCTATGGAACTACACTCGCATTAGTGTGACGCAGAACAATCTCTAGGAATTAAGAGAGATATGAGATCAGTGGAGTAATGAGACCTAGCATTCGTTTTACTGCAGCTATGGGGATTTGCCGTACCTGCTGGACATTAAGATAGATGAACATCTGTTTCGAGCCATCTCCCAATATTGGAACTCGGCGTATAGTTGCTTTACTTTCGGAAGAGTTGATTTGGTACCTACGGTGGAGGAATATACAGCTCTATTGTGATGTCCCAAGATTCAAGTTTATAAAGCTTACTCAAGGGCTCCTAATGTTACAACCTTTTTGAAGAAATTAATGAATATTACTGGGATGAGTGAGCAAAGTGGGTCTGACTGTAATCAAGCAAAAAGGTGAGTATAAGTGCATCTCATGGAAAGCTTTGAAGGATTTGATTTTAGAGCATCCTGATATGAAAAAGAAAGTCGATGTATTTACTTTGAGTATATATGGATTAGTGGTCTTCCCTAGGGCATTGGGATATGTAGATGAAGCAGTTGCTGATTTATTTGACCCACTTAACAAAGGGGTCACACCTATGCCTGCAATCTTAGCCGAGACGTTCAGATCTTTGAATGCATGTCGAAGAGCTGGTGAGGGCAGATTCATTGGATGTGCACAGCTATTATTGGTTTGGTTTCACAGTCATTTTTGGAGGGTTGACAGGGTTCCTTACCGAGTGTTCTCTAAAAGTTATTCCCCTTTAAAGGAAGCCATAACTACGACAAGGAGGGATGATATATCAGAGGAAAGGTGGATGGAGATTCTTCAAAACCTCCAAGAGGAAGATATTGAGTGGAAAGCCCCTTGGATGGTTCCGATGAAGTCCTTTATCGGTGCGGAAATTTTGATTGGGTACCTCTGCCTGGAATATGGGGAGCTGTTGGATACGCGTCGTTGCTCGTACTAAGGCAATACAAAGCAAGACAGTTCATATCGGTGACATATGGATTAGCTCAAAATGAATTCTCATATAAGGGGGATAATTATAAGAAGAAGATTCGAGAGATTTCTGAGGCTTGGAAGCAGGCTCGCCATATGAAGATATTGACTGGAGGACCGATGACAACCCCGAAATACAAGGAGTGGTCGAGTAAAAGGATCAATGATAACATCCCTGGGCCAAGCTTGGAGGGTGTTCGATCAATGAAGGAGTATTTACAAGTGGTCTCATCGGAGTTAGAGATTATAAAGCAAGACTTCGAGAGGCAAAGTTTAGAGCTCGAAAAGAAGATAGAGAAGCTGGAAGAAGAAAAGATGTACTTGAGGCTAGATGTGGATGTTCAGAAATCAGAGGCTGAGAAATTAAGGAAGGAAAAGAGGAAGATAGAAGAAGATCGAGATAGTTTAAAGATAGAGTATAAGAAGATACGTCTGACGATGAAGAACGCTGGATTGGGAAAGACTTCGGAACAATGGCAACAGGAGATTCAAAAGGAAAAGGCCAAAGCTAACTATTGGGAGAGAAAGTTTCGAGAAATGCAAGCGCAAAACGAGGCCTTAGAAAAGAGTTTAGCAGAAAGTCAAAATGAAAAAGGAGAATTAAAAGCTGGAGTGGCTGAACTTGGGCGGTCTCTCCATCACCATCGAAGTCGTAATTCTGAAATTGAGCTAAAATCAAGTCTGAACAAGATCGAGGAAATGAAGGGTAGGATTGAAGAGTTAGAATCAGCATTGCACAGTTGTGAACTTCGGATCAAGCTTCTTGAAACAAGATAAGGGCGTTGGAAGGAAGAGCTTCACCATTCTCATGATCAAGTTAGGAGTCGGGATTACCTCATGGGTGAAGCAATAGTTCAGATTCGAGAGGTAGCTGATCATCTACAGACTTGGGCAGCACAGGCTGATATATTGAGCATAAAGTATGAGCTACAGTCGGATCGTAGTCAAGAGCTAACCTCTTTTTTTGGGAAAATCAAAACTCTAGGACTTAGGGCGAAAGCATATTTGTAGTCCATTTTATGTAAAGGATTTTGTTTTCTAATAAAGTTTTCTAAAATAAAGTTGAATCAGAATCGATGCCTCTTTGCATTCATGCATTCGCGTTACATAATATCATATGCATTCAAATTCATAGAGAGAGTCTAATTAGTTGAAATTATAACAGAGAGAGAGGGGGAGAGAGAGAGAAGGAAAATCTGGAAGCTGAACACCACTACGGTACACGTGCCAAGACAAAGAAAATGGATCAAAGACGTGAACAATTCCAGAGGGATATGCAAGACCAGATGCAGGAGCAACTGGCAAAGCTCCAACAAGAAATGAGGGACCAAATGTTGGAAGCTCAAAGGAACATGATGGCTCAAATGGCCCAGATGCTAAACGGGGCAATGGACAAAGGAAAAGGTCCCATGGCTATTACTGGAGAAGAGAGTGAAGGCATTCCTCCGGGTTTTACCCCACCACATGCGCCAGCACAGCCTGAAGAGTTTCCCCAAAGGCCATCTGTCACGATTAGGCCTCAACAGGGGCAAGCTGATACTAGACCACCCATGAACTTCTAGGTCGGCTCAGGATCTAACCCAGGAGATAACCCTGCTAATCCCGTTATCCCTGATTTGGATATAGCAGAGAGGGAAGGGACAAGAACTGAATCCTCGAGGCGATTAGAGGATCGCTGTAGATGGTTGGAGGAAAAGTTCAAGGCTCTAGAAAATGCCGATCATTACCATGGTATTGACGCAAAAGACTTGAGTCTGGTTCTAGATTTGGTGCTTCCTCATAAGTTTAAGATGCCAGAATTTGAGAAGTACAATGGGACTAGCTGCCCTGAAGCCCACATCACTATATTCTGTAGACGCATGACTAGCTGCGTGAACAATGATCAACTTTTGATTCATTGTTTCCAAGATAGTTTAATAGGGGCAGCATCCAGGTGGTACAATCAACTCAGCCGTGCTAATATTAGTTCCTGGAGAGACTTAGCCCAAGCCTTTATGAAGCAGTACAATCATGTTACAGACATGACGCCTAATAGAATCATGTTGCAAAACATGAAAAAGAAATCGAATGAAAGATTCAGGCAATACGCTCAAAGATGGAGGGAAGTTGCCATGCAAGTTCAACCACCTCTCTTAGAGAAGGAAACCACCATGCTATTTATCAACACTTTAAAGGCACCATTTATCACCCATATGATAGGAAGCACCACTAAGAGCTTCGCGGATATAGTGATGGCAGGGGAAATGATAGAAAATGCCATAAGGGGTGGTAAGATTGAAGCGAGAGAAACCACCAGAAGGGCTGCTCCTAGGAAAAAGGATAGTGAGGTGAATAATACGAGTACATACAACAAAGGGTACTCAAAAGCAACATCTTGTCACCGGTAGAAAGTAGTTCTTCTTAGGGCAACAAGGGTCAACAAGACAAGAATCAGGCACTAGAAAAAATTCTGAAAAGCTCCAATTTACGCCAATCCCAATGACGTATAAAGAGCTATACCAAAGCTTATTTGACGCGCACATCGTGTCCCCATTTTATTTAAAGCCGTTACAGCCCCCATATCCCAAATGGTATGATTCAAACGCTCAATGCGACTACCATGCGGGAATAATGAGGCACTCAATAGAACACTGCACTGCCTTCAAAAAGTTAGTCGAAAGATTCATCAAGATGGGAATTGTGAAGTTCGACTATACACCTAGTGCGGAGAACCCATTACCAAACCATGGTGATAAGGGGATAAACGCGGTTGGGGAAAATGTCATGAGAAAATCAAGGAGGATATCTCGGAAGTGAAAACCCTGTTGAGAATGGTTTGGAGGGAAATGGTAAGAAAGGGACTGATAGAATCGAGTTCTGTGGAAGGAGGTGAAGAACTAAGGAACTACTATGAGTTTCACAAAGCAGAGGGGCATGGGATCCAGGAATGTCCTAAGTTTAGGGTCTTGGTGCAAAGCCTTATGGACAACAAGGAATTGGAGTTTTATAAAGAAGGCTTAGAGGGAGGAAATATACATGTAACCGAATGAAAATTGACGAAACAAAAAGTCAATTATTCGAGGACCATTATCTCCCGACTAAGAAATATGAAAGGCAGAACACAAGTGGCGTCAAAAGTTGTAATCTAGAGGCCTGTTTTCTTTCCTTACAAGGATAACAAAATGGTACCTTGGAATTATGACTGTAGCGTGACAATACCGGGAGCAGAATGCTCAGTCGGCACTTCCGAAGAAGTCCAAAATGAAGGGTCCTACACACGTAGTGGAAAGCGCTACGATTCAGGAAACGTTAAAGCAGAATCAGTGAAATCAAAGACTGTGGAAGTTGAACGAGAGAAGAGACCTGAGGCCCTTATTAATGAACCAGTGAAAGAAGAAGAGGCTAAAAAATTTTTAAAATTCTTGAAGCACAGTGAATACAGCGTGGTAGAGTAGCTGCGCAAGCAACCGGCTCGCATATCAGTGCTAGCCTTACTCTTAAGTTCAGAAGTGCACCGCGAAGCATTGATGAAAGTGCTAAACGAAACTTATGTTACTAAAGATATAGCTATTAATAAACTTGACCGTCTGGTTAGTAACATAAGTGCCGATAATTTCATTTACTTCAGTGATGATGAAATTCCACCTGGAGCTATGGGATTGACCAAAGCCCTACACATCACTACTCGTTGCAAGGGATACATTTTTCCAAGTGTTTTAAACGACAATGGATCAGCCTTGAATGTCTTACCGTTGTCCACGCTGAAGAGGTTGCCGATAGACAGTTCTCACATGAAAACATGCCAGAACATAGTGAGAGCATTTGATGGCACCGAGAGAAGAGTGATGGGAAGAATTGATATACCGATGCTAATTGGGCCAAACACGTGTGAAGTGGATTTTCTTGTGATGGATATCAAGCCCTCATACAATTGCTTACTGGGAAGACCCTGGATTCATTCGGCAGGAGCAGTGCCCTCATCACTACACCAAAAATTGAAGCTGGTGACAGAAGGTCGGCTAGTTACTGTAAACACAGATGAGGACATCATAGCCACTGTCACCAATGATGCGCCCTATTTAGAGGCAAGTGGGGAGGCCATTGAATGTTCCTTTCGGTCTCTAGAGTTCATGAACGCGACATTTATTTTGGAGGGGAATGAGGTTCCAGTGCCTAAGATATCCAAAACCACGAGGATGGGCCTACAAATGATGATCGAGAAATGAGCCTTACCGGGAAAAGGACTGAGCAGACATCTTCAAGGAGAGATTCAAGTGCCGATGCTAAAAGAGAAGAGAGAGCGTTTTGGCTTGGGTTTCAGGCCAGATGCCAGACAAAGAAGAAAAGAAATGGAGAAAAAGCAAGAAAGAAGAAGAGCACGGTTGAATGGGGAGGAAGTCAAATGGGAATCGACCACATTCCCCCAAATATCCCAAACCTTTGTATCCGGAGGGATAATTCACCCTGAGAGAGGGTTATTGGAAAATCTTCACATCAATGCCATACACGAGGATGGAACTGAGCAAAGAAACCTGTTGGGCATCCGCCCTTATGAACCTGGAAGCGTTTTGGACAATTGGACCGCAGAGGAACTTCCTGTAGTTTTTAGAGATTATACAGAGTAATATTCAGAATGCTTTTGTTGTTTTTAGCCTAGGAACAATAAGATTTCTTTTGTGAAATAGGCTCATGTTCAGACATTGCTGTTTCAATAAAATACATTTTTAATAATTAACTCGAGCGAATATTCTTTTATTTTCATTCTTTTTCTAATTTCATTCTGATTTTTTTATTTTTTATTCACATTCATACCATATAAATAGTGGTTCTCGAATTCATTTGTTCTTTGTACATTCTTTGGTGCCCACCACAGGTCCCTAGATATCAATGATATGAGCAATGATACTACAGATCCAGAGGTCCATTTTGAGCAAGACATGTGTTTAGAGGAATCTCAGGATTTTGAAGGTGAACAAGATTGTGACTTATCTCCAGATTTGTTAATAATGGTAAAGCAAGAGGAGAAACAAATTTTACCCCATGAAGAGGAGGTAGAGAACATAGCCTTGGAAGAAAGAAAGGTTGTGAAAATCGGAATACATAAGCGAGAAGCGAAACAAGACCTTGTTTAGTTACTACGAGAATTCAAGGGCGTCTTTGCATGGTCATATCAAGATATGCCAGGCTAAATCTTGATATTGTGGTGCATCACCTTCCCATAAGAGAAGAGTGCAAGCCAGTTCAGCAAAAGCTACGAAGGATGAGGCCGGATGTAGTGTTAAAGATAAAGGAGGAAGTCAAGAAACGGTTTGATGCTGGTTTTCTACAGGTGGTCAAATACTCAGAGTGGGTTGCCAACATTGTCCCTGTCCCAAAGAAAGATGGAAAGGTCAGAATGTGTGTAGACTATAGGGCTTAAATAAAGCCAGCCCAAAAGACAATTTCCCTTTGCCGCATATTGACACGCTGATGGATAATACGGCAGGATACTCATTGTTTTCTTTCATGGATGGTTTTTCAGGATATAATCAGATCAAGATGCAGCCTGAGGATATGGAGAAAACTACCTTCATAACATTGTGGGGTACCTTTTTCTATAAGGTAATGCCATTCGGACTAAAGAATGCTGGGGAAACATATCAAAGGGCCATGGTAACATTGTTCCATGACATGATGCACAAAGAGATTGAAGTATATGTTGATGACATGATCGCCAAATCTCGAACAGAAAAGGAGCACATTGAAGTTTTGAAGAAGTTGTTTTTGAGATTGAGAAAATCTCAATTAAAACTTAACCCAGCAAAGTGTACATTCGAAGCTCGGTCAGGGAAATTACTGGGTTTTGTGGTCAGTGAAAGAGGAATCAAAGTTGACTCAAACAAGGTCAATGCAATACAAGAATTGCCTTCACCACGCACTCAAAAGGAAGTTCGAGGTTTTCTGGGAAGGTTAAATTACATTGCTCGATTTATTTCACAATTAACTGAGAAATGTGATCCCATATTTCGTCTTCTCAAGAAGCACAACCAAGGTATATAGGACGAGGAATGCCAGAGAGCTTTTGATAAAGTTAAACAATATTTATCAAATGCACCAGTACTATCTCCGCCTAATCCAGATAGACCATTGATACTGTATTTGTCAGTATTCAATAACTCCATGGGATGTGTGCTTGGTCAACATGATGAGTCAGGAAGAAAAGAAAAGGCGATATACTATCTCAGTAAAAAGTTCACTGAATGTGAATGAGATATTCGTCGATTGAGAAATTGTGTTGCACCTTGATTTGGACAACTCGAAGATTGAGGTAGTACATGCTATATCATATAACCTGGTTGATTTCAAAGCTTGATCCGTTAAAGTATACGATGGAGTCAACTGCTTTGAATGGAAGGATGGCAAGGTGATAGATTTTGCTGTCTGAATTCGATAAAGTCTATGTGAGTCAAAACGCTATAAAAGGGAGCGCAATAGCAGAATTTCTGGCTAGCAGTGTAACACCACTAACCCGAAACCGTCACCGGATTAGGGTTAAGAGGCATTACCGATCAATCGAAACATTACACATCCATTTCACAACACTAAGTCATTCATCCATCAAACATACTCATTATCAATCATATAGTCCCTTATTGAGGTCTATGAGACCTTAAACTCATGCTAGAAAGATGTCGGGACTAAACCAAACATTTATAAAAATCCTCCGAAATTTAAAACTTTTCTAAGTTTCAGGGGTTACACGCCCGTGTGGGTAGGCCGTGTGCCTCCCACGGCTGCTGGACACCCCCGTGTGTCCACCTCGTGGTCGAAACTGACCTCACATCCACGGCCACCAAGCACGCCCGTGTGCCTTGGCCGTGGTCGAATCTGACTTTACACCCACGGCCACCCAGCACCCCGTGTGCTAAGGCCGTGTACTCTCAGGCCATATACTGATTTTCTCACACGGCTACTAGACATGATAATATCAAACATGATTCATCCCCAAATTCACTAAATCATACTAGCATCATATCATCACTAAGATTACCATTCATAAGACATTTTCTTTACTTACAAGCTATACCAAAATATGCACCATATATCAAAGCCACACATGCATTTTACCAACATTTATCTAGCCACATCACATGGCTATTTACACATCTCAAACATGTCTTACAAAACTAGCCTATACATGCCATATTTCAACTATGTACATCTTTCCCAAAAGTACCAAAATAGATTACCGATAGTGTGATTGATATACTGACAATCCCCGGATCCGAGCTAGCTTTACTGACACTGCAAAGCAAAAAAACAAATCACACAGTAAGCTTTCCAAAGCTTAGTAAGTCCGTAATATAATACATGTAATTCAATAATTCAAATCAATATACAAAAATAAGCCATCACTTAGATTAATTTACCAATGATACACCAACTCAACTATATCCAATGCTCACATAGCACTCCATCCATCTACTTTCAAATCTACCAACACATAGATATCATACATACCTTAATCAACACATAGTTATCATACATACCTTTGCCAACACATAGTTACTCACCAACCAAGCTACTCAATTGCTCGACTTTACCTTTGGATCAACCTTTACTATACTTTTGATTTATTCGCACACTTAGTGCCATTTCGTAATCGAAACATATTTATCATCGCACACTTAGTGCCAATTCGATAAACTACACTTATAACGGTATCGCACACACAGTGCCAATTCGGTAAACCGAACTTATATCGGTGTCGCACACACAGTGCCGATTCGATAAGCCGAACTTATATCGGTATCGCACACACAGTGCCAATTCGGTAAGCCGAAGCTTTAATCTTTTTGCACACACAGTGCTATTCATTTCTGTATCTTTTCTAATTTCGCACACTTAGTGCCTTAATACTCGTTTTCATATGTAATACAGTATTAATACAACTCTATACATTTATTCATTTCTCATCACATAGATATAAATTTAATGACTAGTATTATATCCGAACTTACCTCGAACGTCAAAATACCGAAACGGTCGATTAATCGAGCACTTTGTCTTTGCCTCGATCTCGATCCAAACCTCTCCTTTCTTGGTCTATACACATTCAAATTCAATCCATTCAATCACCAAATCATTCATTTTAGTCCAAACACACACATATAGGGCATTTTACAAAATAGCCCTCACATTTTCACATTTCGACACTTTAGTCCTTAATTCACAAAATCATCAAATTCACATAATTTCATATCACATATACTTAGCCGAATTCTTCTCATGCTAATACAAGCCCACACATTTCATTTATTTTACATTTTAGTCCCTCAATTTACACTTTTCTCAATTTAGCCCAAATTACACAAATTCACCAAAAATTCCAAGATAAAATTTGTTAATCTTTCACATATCTTTATATTTCATTATCAACTAACACATATCTCAAGCATTCATCAATGGCATATCTCAAAATCACCATCAAATTCTAAAATTAAAGCATGGGTTTGAAAGAACACGAAGCAACGATTACAAAAACGTAGAAATTATCAAAAACCGAGCTTGAAACATACCTTAATCAAAGACACAAATAGCCGAACCCTAAAACTCTTTTCCTTTCTTTTTCTTTAGCAAATTTCGGCAAGATGAACATGATAATGCCTTTAATTTATGTTTTGTTTTATTTATTATACATTAATATACTTTTTACCATTTTACCCTTTCATTAAACATATAAGACAAATTATCATCATGGTTATCTTGTCATTTAACACCCCACTATCTTAAAAATGGACTAATAACAACATAAGGCCTTCACTTTAAAAAGCCAACAACAATTAGACACTTAAAAATCAGCACACAGCTTTTACACCTTATGCAATTTAATCTTTTTTCATAATTTGACACACAGTCGATAAAATTATCACACAGAATTTTCACTTAGACTATATCACATATTATCAACACCAAAAATAATATTAAAATATTTTTACGACCTCAGATTCGTGGTCCCGAAACCACTATTCTGACTAGGGTCTAAACCGGGCTGTTACAACTCTCCCCCCCTTAGGGATTTTCGTCCCCGAAAATCTTACCAGTGAATAGGTGTGGATAATGCTCTCTCATAATATTCTCAGGCTCCCACGTAGCTTCTTCTACTCAGTGTTTGTGTCACAACACTTTGACTTTCTGTTCAGTCTCTTTTATCAAATTAATCCCGTAAATCTTATTTTCACGCAGCTCAGTCCAATATAATAGAGTTCAACATTTTCGACCTTAAAGAACCTCATATCACATCTTTCTTTCCCAGAGATAAAAGTAATCCCGACACAAAGTCCATCATAATCCTTTCCCATTTCCACTCAGGAATCATTATAGGTTGTAACAATACGGACGGAACCTGATGTTCAGCTTTAACTTGCTGACAAACTAAACATTTCGACACAAAGTCGGAGATGTCCCGTTTCATACCATGCCACCAATAATACTGTTTCAAATTATTGTACATTTTTGTACTCCCAGGGTGAACAGTTAAATGACTGTTGTAAGCTTCATTCAAAATTAACTGAATCAACTCTGACTTCTTCGGAATACAAATCCAATTTCTAAATCTCAGACAATCATCACTATCAACTCGAAATTCTGAATCATTATTCAATTCACACTGAGTTTATTTAGCCATCATTTCAACATCACTTTTCTGAGGATCACAATTCTGACGTACAAACATCGGCTTTACTTTCAACTCGACCAAATCCATACAATCATCACATAGATTTATCTGAATACTCATAGTTCGCAATACACATGATGATTTTTGACTCAAGGCATCAGCTACAACATTAGCTTTACCCGGGTGGTAATCTATCACAAGCTCATAGTCTTCCAACAATTCCAGCCATCTTCTTTATCGCAAATTCAATTCTTTCTGAGTCATCAAGTACTTTAAACTCTTACGATCGGTATAATATGGCATTTCTCACCAAAAAGATAGTGACGCCAAATCTTTAAAACAAACACGATCGCAACTTATTCAAGGTCATGCATCGGGTAGTTCTTTTTATGCGGCTTTAACTGCCTCGTAGCATAAGTAATAACTTTGCCTTCTTGCATCAGCACACAGCCCAAACCATTTAACGATGCATCACTACAAATTATAAACTCTTTACCTGATTCAAATTAAACTAACACTGGTGCTTCTGTCAACAACACTTTTTAACTGTTCAAAACTCTGTTGGCACTTTTCTGACCACTCAAATTTAACATTTTTCTATAGCAACTTTGTCAACGGAGTCACAATCATCAAGAAGCCTTTCACAAACCGTCTATAATATCCCGTTAGTCCCAGAGAACTACGGACTTCAAACACATTTCTCGGAGGCTTCTATTCTAAAATAGCAGAGTGTTTACTTGGATCAACTCTTATTCCTGCAGCTGGCACAATATGCCCCAAAAAACCAACCTCACGCAACTAAAATTCACATTTGCTAAACTTAGCATACAATTGTTTCTCACGCAGAGTTTGTAGCACAATTCTCAAATACTTGGCATGATGTGTCTCATCACATAAATGAATCAGAATGTCATCAATAACACTACAACAAAACAATCTCAATACGATCTGAATATACAGTTCATCAAATCCATAAACACTGCAGGAGCATTCGCTAATCCGAAAGGTATAGCTAGGAATTCATAAATCACGGGCACAGATTCAACTTTCTTATCAGTCACTTTTATATCAATCACATATGTCAACTAAGCTTCGCAACCCCTTCTCACATAGTTCAAAGCTTTCATCGCATATACAACAACTGGTACCCCTTTCATATCACTAGATTCAATTCAAACTATCTCACCGTTCTGACTTCTCAAATCTATACTCTTTCGTTTACAATTCACAATGGCATTATGCAAAGTGAGCCAATCCATACTAAAAATTATATCAAATTTATCGAATGGTAACATTATCACATTAGCCGGAAAGCATATATCCCGAAACATTAAGGAGCAATTCTTGCACACTTTATCCATCAAAACACACTTATCTAAGGGTTCGATATTCTAATTACCAATTCGGTGAGACTCAACGGTAGAGTCTTACTTGATACTAAATTAACACATACATAGAAATGAGTTGAACCGGATCTATTAATGCAATCACATCAGTATCAAATAGAGTAAAAGTACCGATGTAATGGCGTGCGGAGATGATGCTTCCTCTCGTGCACGTATAGCATAAGCTCGGGCGGTGCTCTCCGCCTCGACCTCACAATTTGTATCAGTAGTCCCTTTTGACTTCCACTCACATTCCCGACATTTTACGGATGGTCTACCCCTAGCAATCACATTACTCGATCTCATATTCGAACATTTTCTTCCTCGGCTAACTTTGGGCAATCTCGAATGAAATGTTCTCGTGATCCACATTTATAGCAAACTCTATTGTTGTATTTACCTGACATTCTCCCACATGTCGTCTTCCACTTTGTCTACACTCAGGTTTGTTGCTTTTAGCATTTTCAACATTTGATTCAATTTGAGCTTGAGTTCTTGGACTAACACTTAGTCTTGCGTGGTCTTTATACGGATGTTCAAATGAAGTATTTGATCGGTTGCTTGCATCTCTAAATTTCTTTGTCGAAAATTTGAGACAACTTACTCATCGATCTTTTTCTTTCATCTCGAGCTTCAGAATCGGCTTTCTTCTTTTCTTTACTGAGCTCCTCAGCTTTGCATGCTCTTTCAACTAACACAACAAATTCATTTATATCAAGTATTCCAACCAACAATTTAATATATTCATTCAATCCCTCTATGAAGCATTTGCACATAGTAGCTTCGGTCGAAACACATTCTCTCGCGTATTGACTCAATCTTACGAATTCTCGCTCATATTCAGTAACGGACAAACGACCTTGTTTTAGTTCAAGAAACTCTTTACATTTCTGATCAATGAAGCGTTAACTGATATACTTCTTTCTAAACTCAACTTGAAAGAATTCCCAAGTGATTCTCTCTCTCGGAACCACGGATGTCAATGTTTTCCACCAATTATAAGCTGTATCTCTCAACAAAGAAATTGCACACTTGATACATTCATCAGGGGTTTACGACATCTCATCAAATACCCGAATTGTGTTCTCGAGCCAAAACTCATCTCGTTCAGCATCGTCGTCAACTGTGGCCCTAAACTCTTTGGCCTCATACTTCTGGATCTTATCCAAAAGAGGTTTATTCAATCGAATTGGATCTATCACTTGTGTCACAACAGGTACTTGTGGGGGTGGAGGTTGTGGAGTAGCCGGATTCGTTTGAACGAACTCCGAAAACTACTCACTCATCATACGGAAGAAGGCTTGCTTAGCCTCTCCTCCCTCACTACTTTCATTTCGCCTAGATGTGGCCGGCGCTGTCCCTTAAGCAAGACCAGGCGCGTTACTCTCTACATCGTCAGCAACTGCTCGATCAGGATCCACTACTATACGAAAACACATTTATAACTGTCAGAATTCATCACACTATCGCAATTTCATATATGGCATGTATAGCTAGACTCACACACGCTACGTTAGTCCGAGAATCGACTAAACCGTAGCTCTGATACCAATAAAATGTAACACCCTTAACCCGAAACCATCGCCGAATTAGGGTTAAGAGGCATTACCGATCAATTGAAACATTACACATCCATTTCACAACACTAAGTTATTCATCCATCAAACATACTCATTATCAATTATATGGTCCCTTATTGAGGTCTATGAGACCTTAAACTCATACTAGAAAGAGGTCGGGACTAAACCGAACATTTATAAAAATCCTCAGAAATTTAAAACTTTTCTAAGTTTCAGGGGTTACACGCCCGTGTGGGCAGGCCGTGTGCCTCCCACGGCTGCTGGACACCCCCGTGTGTCTACCCCGTAGTCGAAACTGACCTCACATCCACGGCCACCAAGCAAGCCCGTGTGCCTTGGCCGTGGTCGAATCTGACTTTACACCCACGGCCACCCAGCACCCCGTGTGCTAAGGCCGTGTACTCTCGAGCCATATCTCGACTTTCTCACTGCGGCTACTAGACACGCCCGTGTGTCTTGGCCGTGTGCTATTAGGCTAGCTACTGACTTAGCCCCACGGTCACTAGGCACGCCCGTGTGCCATAACCGTGTAGGCAAAACAGGCCATTTGCAAGGCCAATTGTCACCCACACAAGGGTCAAACCTACAAGCACATTTAAGCATACTTCCACACACAATTTAGCAACCGATTTTCATGTCAAATGATCAATATGTCATCTCATTTCTAACATGTCAACTTAGGAACTAAGTTACACAACTTGAACACATTCAATATCAAACATGATTCATCCCCAAATTCACTAAATCATACTAGCATCATATCATCACTAAGATTACCATTCATAAGACATTTTCTTTACTCACAAGCTATACCAAAATATGCACCATATATCAAAGCCACACATGCATTTTACCAACATTTATCTAGCCACATCACATGGCTATTTACACATCTCAAACATGTCTTACAAAACTACCCTATACATGCCATATTTCAACTATGTACATCTTTCCCAAAAGTACCAAAATAGATTGTCGATAGTGTGATTGATATACTAACGATCCCCGGATCTGAGCTAGCTTTACTGACACTGCAAAGTAGAAAAACAAATCACACAGTAAGCTTTCCAAAGCTTAGTAAGTCCGTAATATAATACATGTAATTCAACAATTCAAATCAATATACAAAAATAAGCCATCACTTAGATTAATTTATCAATGATACACCAACTCAACTATATCCAATGCTCACATAGCACTCCATCCATCTACTTTCAAATCTACCAACACATAGATATCATACATACCTTAATCAACACATAGTTATCATACATACCTTTGCCAACACATAGTTACTCACCAACCAAGCTACTCAATTGCTCGACTTTACCTTTGGATCAACCTTTACTATACTTTTGATTTATTCACACACTTAGTGCCATTTCGTAATCGAAACATATTTATCATCGCACACTTAGTGCCAATTCGATAAACCGGACTTATAACGGTATCGCACACACAGTGCTAATTCGGTAAGCCGAACTTATATCGGTGTCGCACACACAGTGCCGATTCGATAAGCCGAACTTATATCGGTATCGCACACATAGTGCCAATTCGGTAAGCCGAAGCTTTAATCTTTTTACACACACAGTGCTATTCATTTCTGTATCTTTTCTAATTTCGCACACTTAGTGCCTTAATACTCGTTTTCATATGTAATACAGTATTAATACAACTCTATACATTTATTCATTTCTCATCACATAGATATAAATTTAATGACTAGTATTATATCCGAACTTACCTCGAACGTCAAAATACCGAAATGGTCGATTAATCGAGCACTTTGTCTTTGCCTCGATCTCGATCTGAACCTCTCCTTTCTTGGTCTATACACATTCAAATTCAATCCATTTAATCATCAAATCATTCATTTTAGTCAAACACACACATTTAGGGCATTTTACAAAATAGCCCTCACATTTTCACATTTCGACACTTTAGTCCTTAATTCACAAAATCATCAAATTCACATAATTTCATATCACATATACTTAGCCGAATTCTTCCCATGCTAATACAAGCCCACACATTTCATTTATTTCACATTTTAGTCCCTCAATTTACATTTTTCTCAATTTAGCCCAAATTACACAAATTCACCAAAATTCCAAGACAAAATATGTTAATCTTTCACATATCTTTCATATTTCCTTATCAACTAACACATAACTCAAGCATTCATCAATGGCATATCTCAAAATCACCATCAAATTCTAAAATCAAAGCATGGGTTTGAAAGAACACGAAGCAACGATTACAAAAACGTAGAAATTATCAAAAACCGAGCTTGAAACATACCTTAATCAAAGACACAAATAGCCGAACCCTAAAACTCTTTTCCTTTCTTTTTCTTTAGCAAATTTCGGCAAGATGAACATGATAATGCCTTTAATTTATGTTTTGTTTTATTTATTATACATTAATATACTTTTTACCATTTTACCCTTTCATTAAACATATAAGACAAATTATCATCATGGTTATCTTGTCATTTAACACCCCACTATCTTAAAAATGGACTAATAACAACATAAGGCCTTCATTTTAAAAAGCCAACAACAATTAGACACTTAAAAATCAGCATACAGCTTTTACATCTTATGCAATTTAATCTTTTTTCATAATTTGACACACAATCGATAAAATTATCACACAGAATTTTCACTCAGACTATATCACATATTATCAACACCAAAAATAATATTAAAATATTTTTACGACCTTAGAGTCGTGGTCCCGAAACCACTGTTCCGACTAGGGTCTAAACCGGGCTGTTACAAGCAGAGCTTTGGAGGATTATGAACCGTTAAGCTTTGATTTCCCCAATGATGAGTTAATGTGTGTGGCAACTACTGAAAAATATCCATGGAAGCTAAATTTTTATGGAGCATCGAATGCTGTGGGAAATGGAATTGGAGCAATCTTGGTATCCCCTAGTGGTGATCATTATCCATTCACATGCAGATTGGATTTTGATTGCACGAACAACATGGCGGAGTATGAAGACTGCATCATGGGAATTTGAGCAGCTGTGGAGCGTAAGGTCAGAGTGCTAGAAGTATATGGAGATTCTGCCTTAGTAATATACCAGCTTAAAGGAGAATGGAAAACAAGAGATCCCAAGCTAAGTGATTACCGAAAAATAGTTCTGGGATTAATTGAGGAGTTTCATGAAATTACTTTTAATTATCTCCCACGTGATGAAAATCAGATGGCGGATGCTTTGGCAACCCTGGCTTCTATGATCAAACTAAACGGACCAGAGGATATGAGACCTATTCAGATGAGCATTTTTGAAGTTTTAGCTCATTGTTATAACATGGAAGAGGAGGAAAAAGATGATCACCCTTGGTATCATGATGTATTGCGATACGTAAAAAATCGTGAATACCCAGAGCATGCAACTGAGAATGAGAAAAGGACATTAAGAAGATTGGCCTCTGACTATGTTTTAGATGGGGATATCTTGTACAAAAAGAGAAAATATCAAGTATTGTTGAGATGCGTTGATGCTGTTGAAGCTAGGAAAATCCTAAAAGAAGTTCATGAGGGTGTTTGTGGAACACATGCTAATGGATTCACGATGGTCAGGCAGATAATGAGATTTGGATATTATTGGTCCATCATGGAAGGAGATTGTATCAGCTATGCCAAGAGATGTCATAAATGTCAGATTTATGGAGAAAAAATTCATGTGCCTTCGTCACTTGTGCATGTTATGACTTCTCCATGGCCTTTTTTTCATGTGGGGCATAGATGTTATTGGACCAATCTCACCAAAAGCTTCGAATGGGCATCGATTCATCTTCGTGGTAATTGACTACTTCACGAAATAGGTAGAGGCTGCTTCATATGCTAGCATCACTAAGTCAGCAGTTAGTCGGTTCTTGAAGAAAGAGATCATTTGTCGATATGGAATGCCCGAGAGGATTATATCAGACAATGTACTGAACTTGAACAATAGCACGATAGTAAAAATTTGTAGTCAATTTGGGATAAAACACCACTACTCGTCTCTATATCGTCCAAAAATGAATGGGGCAGTGGAAGCGGCCAATAAAAACATCAAGAAGATAATAGGGAAGATGACTGAGACTTATAAGGATTGGTATGAGAAACTACCATTTGCACTCTATGCTTATCGGACGTCCGTCAGAACCTCTACTAGGGCAACGCCTTTCTCGTTGGTCTATGGGATGGAGACAGTTCTACCGATTGAAGTGAAAATACCTTCTCTTCGAGTTTTGTCAAAAATAAAGCTGGATTAAGCTGAATGGATTCAGGCACGGTATGATCAGTTGAACCTAATTGAAGAAAAGAGGTTAAGAGCTATTTGTCATGGTCAGATGTATAAAAATTTTACATGGACTTATCTCTCAGTTATATCTTTATCTCTAATAATTCCAATTATTTGGAGGAGTTCGATTTGTTGCTTACTCCATAATCTACATCAAGTCCATTCAGCCTGGATGATAAATCAACACAGTTACCAGGATTACCTGTGCATAATTCTACATGATTAAATCATACTTTAGGACTTCCCATGAGCATGGCGTATGAAGAGTTATTCGGAGTTAGTTAAATGGAAATGTCTAGAGGCTGCCTTTTTAAATTGCTTTTCCAGAAATGACAGTTTATGCATCACTCTTGGGAAGTGTACCATTCATTGCAGTAAGCCAGGAAATTCGTTACGGGAGGATCGGTAGGGATAACTATGCTTGATAGATGAACACACACTTAGAGGCATCAAGCGATCAGTTGAGAAATTGGAGAATCAGTTGAGAGATTATTAGTAGAGTTGGAGCTTAGACTCCTTTATAGTTAGCAGGAGGGAATTCTAGTGGGTCTCGAGCTCTCTAGATAGGATGCCGGAGTGCGTTTGTGAAGTGCCTCTTGTTAGTTGGTAACGTATAACATAGTGTACGGAGTATTCAAGAGCGTTGGACGGTTGACGAATGAAGTGAACGAGTTAGCACACCCACAGGTGATGGATCATATATGTGCTATATCACTGGCAAGTAACTCATTAGCATTTCAGGGCAATACAATTTAAGCATGATAGATTCTAATCACATCTTGAATACGTAATATCAATCTAAAGCAAAGAGACTGGCTCTAAGGATTACGTCATGCCCATATGCCATTAGAATAATACATGAAAGTAGGAGTCTTATTTCAACTAGTATTGGTGTTAGCATAGTCATGTGAGCCAAATCCATGGAAAAGTTCAATTATGACGGGAAGTGAGACAGATTTAAGTATGACCAGAATTTACTATAGGATATATTCCTACAAGAGAAGGATTGCACAACGAAAGGTTGCAGAAATGTCCATTCTTGTACATATGTGATGAATTTTGAAGCCATCAGACTTATTGAAAAGAAGTTCCAATATCATTGAAGTTGCAGAGGATTTGAAGCCATTTGAAGAAGATGAGGGCCAGGAGGTCAAGATTCGGCAAGACCGGGAAAAATTGGTCCTTTTGTAGTCTTTTCTCTATCCTCGTTACACGACAATGAGCAAAGAGGGGCAGCTGTAGGAACCCAATTTAGCCCGGGCCCATTCCATGTAAATAAACCAGAATAAAAAAACAAAATAAAAAAATAAAGTCTAGTTTTTTTTTAAAGTACCCATTTTACAAACCTGCACTGGACCCTTGGCCCAAACTAACACCCAATACCCCATTACACCCGAGCCCAAACATACTACCCCACTAACCCAAAACCTATGCGGCCCAAAGGGGCCCAAATCTTCAGCAGTTTCAGTAAGCCTAGGGTTTTCTGAAACCCTAGGCACCGCAATCAACTCCTCGCACCCAAGCCACCGGGCGCGCGCAAGAATACACGCGAGCCACGCCGCCATCAACGCACGGACAACCCATCGCCGCGGATCCACGCCTTTGACTGCGCACAAGAAAGGAAAAACAAGCAAAGAAGATGGCATTTTTGTATTTCCTTTTTATTTTCGGGTTATAAAACCCTACAAAATCAGAAAAGCAGACACACACGTAAGAATACAGAGAAAAAATAGATACTCAAATATTCACGAGAAAACAGAGATTAAATAAAAGCGCAGAGGTGATTTTTTATTTTGTTTATTTTTATTTTTATTTTTTTATCTATGCATATAAAAAGCTGAAAAAAAAAATATGAAAAAGGGGTTACCCTTCGTCTCGTATTTGAAAGAAGAGGTTTTCAACCTCTACCGCCATATCTGGCGGTGTTGACGGCGGCGCGTGAGGCGCGTGAGGGCAGTGGCCAGAGGTCTGACGATCGGATGCCCAGAGGGGTTTCAGAGGATTTTTGAAGTTTTTAAAAAAAAAAATAGAATAGAATGACTTTTTTTGGTTTAAAGTTGACTTATATAGCTAACTGGAAACGACACCGTTTTTGTTTAATCTAATAAACATAAAACGACATCGTTTTAAGGGAGGATCCGCGTGTTGACCCGAAAACCCGGGGAGGATCCGCGTGTTTTATAAAAAAGGGAAATTTACCCTTTTAGTCCTTCTGCTATTTCATTAAGTTTAATTTCGTCCAATTTAACCTTATTTTTATTTTTTGAATTAGCCCAAAAACTTATACTTTGTTTCAATTTGATCCTCAAATTATTTAAAGGTGGTAATGTAAACAGCGCAGTTTAGGAGATAGGGCATAATTGCCCAGTAGGTTCCTACATTTAGGCGCGCGTCCCAATATCATCCTTTCTGCATTTTTAACCATTTTTTTATTATTTCAATTTAATCCTTACTCATTTGATTTTTATTTCCATTTTATTCATTTTTTTAATTTATATACTAAATATTATTATTTATTATTATTTTCTTCAATATTATTCATATATTGTATATTATTTTAAAAAATATTATATATCAGTTATTATACTATATTTTTATTTTATACATTATATAGTATATTTTATATATATAACTTTTAAATTATTTTATCCTTAATGTTGCATATAACATTGAATAATATATTATTTATTCTTAAAAATGTAGTTTTATATGTATTAGATTATTATAAATATGTTTTTATTTAAAGTTATAAATTATTTATTTATTTCAAAATGTATTTATTTTCTCAAAATATATATATTTTTTATATTTATTTATTATTTGGTATATGTTATTGCATGAAAAGTTTAATTTTGCATAAGAAATTTTCATATTTATTTAGTGTTTTTTTTTTCATTGCTTTATATATTCTATTTGTTCATATTCTGTTATTTATTTATGATTACTTTAGTGTGGTTATTTTTATTAGTTGATATTTTATATTATTATTTCTTATATTGTCTATATTAATGTGAAATGATAGTATGACATGATAGTTTTTGGTACTTATGTTTGATGATGTGTTAATATGATATTTTCATATGATTCATTGTTTAGAATAAAATACATTTTTGCAAAATTACTATATTTTATCTAAAGGTTTTTTTTAAAAAAAAATAAGGCAATGTTTTGTATTTAGAAATTCGGGAAATAGTGCCCTAATGTGTTGGGTTTCGATTTTTCGTTTGACTAAATAACTAAATATCCTTTTGATAAAATTTTGTAAATCATGAGATGATTTTAGTTACGAGGGTTTAGAAATATCATGTCCTAACGTGCTGGATGTGATGTTTGTATTCTTCCGGAACAAAGGAATCTCGAATTTTAACTCAAATTGCTCAAAGTTTTTTATAAGAAATCATATTTTAAAATTCTTTCAAATTTTCGGCATTAGGACATGATTTTATCAATTAGGTACCAATTTTTGGGCGTTATGAGGGTGCTAACCCTTCCTCATACGTAACCGACTCCCGAACCCGTTTTCTTGTTTTTTGTGGACTAAAATCAAATGTTTTAAAATAAAACGTTTTACAAGGTGATCCAATCACACCTAAGTAAAAAGGGATTGGTGGCGACTCCATTTCCATTTTTTTTAAAGTCGATCCCTGTTTTCTAAAAAATATAAAAATGGTTTCGACATACACCACATTTTTTTGTTTCTAAATCGATGCCAAGTTTTATTTTTGAACCTTCGTCCCGACATATTACTCGTAAATGCCATCGACGTTTTAGACGACAACAATGCCGTCGAAAACGTGTAGGTCATCTATGTTTGGGGCACCGACCTGAAGTTTGATCGTTATGTCATCGGTGTATGAAACATAATATAGTTATACGCCTACGTCGATGGTGTTGCAAACACCTCCGGGATCATTTTTCTACCAAGGTAGACCATCTTCGCAACCACCTATTCCTAGAACGGAGGATACACGATTATAACCGATCGCAATCAACTACGAACAAAAGCAAAGAAGATGAGAGGTCGAGACCACAACTTTTACCAGAGGTTGAACCAAGAAGGAATTTGGCTCGCAATCATCGACCACCTCGATGTGGCACACATTCTAGCCGAGGATTGGATTGGTTAATTTTTTTTTACTTCTCATGTAAATTTTTAAATAAATATGGAATGTTTTTATTATATTGATGTTAGATATGAAATGTTTTTAAATAAATATCGTTTTTGCATCAAAATTTGTTGTCAATTTCATTTTATATTATTAAATCAAGTCTGCATGGGAACAATGGAACAAATTTGTATATTTTATTAATTTGTATGGTATAATAAAAGTGCATGTTTACAAATTACAAAAAAAAAATTGAGTATGAATGAAAAAATTAACAAATAGATTGCGGTTAAAAATTAATAAATCTATTAATTAGGTGTTGTCCTTATATCATCCCCTCAATGTGGATATGACGACATTGTATGCCCTAGGTTCCTACACCACCCACATAACCTCGGTTGGTTTGTCTTCTCCCGAATATTCATTTTTTCGCGTATTCGAGTTGATGTCGGTCGACCTTTTGGTTTACAATGCATTGATCTATCGGGTAACAACTTGAATGGAGTGCTCAATACCGGCGGCCACATACGTTCATCTGGGACCGGTGGGAATACGTTTCTCCACACATTATACAAGTGTTCTAGTTTGTACACTTCGTCTACAAAGCTTATGTGATCCAAACGTTGATTGTCACATGCTGCAATTGCATGAGTGCATGGAAAAATAAGTGCGTCAAATCTCTCATAGTCGCAAGTTCATCGTCTTAGGTGTACACGATAAACTCCCCCGGCAATACTTTGGTCTGGTTTGTCGAACACCGTAACCTAAAACACTAGGTTTTCACGCGAGTGAAACATTGGATGCATACAGTTCGCTCGTGATGTAGCTTTCTTAATTCCTTTCAATACATCCTCGCTCCAAACGTGGCCGCCCTTCATCTGTCCAACATATTTTTCCACTCACTTTGGAAAATGTTCAGCCAAAAGGAAATATGTTTCTTTGACAACCAAGGTTATCTGCAAATGAAGCATTCCCTTTAATACGGAATTGATGCATTCCGCTAGGTTTGAAATCATGTGCCCATATCGTAGACCCCCGTGATACGATTGTGCCCACTGATTGAAGGGTATGTTAGAGATGTACCCCGCCCCGGCATTGTTAATTGCCAGTAACTTTTCCAACATTTCATGGAAATAGTGTTTGACGAGCTCGTACATTGTGGAGAAAAGTAAATAGTTTATCCATAATACCCAACATCTTCTGACTGGTTAAATATTAAACAATTGAAACAGTGCTGAATACATACCCATGTTGATCACTTGTACGCGTTGAGCTGCAGAATCATGTTGTCCATGGTAGTTCGTCGCAACATGTCTTAGACAATACCTATGGTGTGTGCGGTCTCAAAGGTTTCCTTGTCGTTCAATTGCGGCCACTATTCCAAGTCCCCTGTCGAAGATGACGCATATATCGAGTTGGAGGCAAACATGCCTCCTCAACCTAGATAGGAAGAAATCTCAATAGTCTGTTGACTCTCCTGACGTTATTGCAAAAGCAATTAGCGTGATGCATTTTTAATGCACTACCAGAAAAAGCACTTTCAGTGCGTCCGAGCTTTCAGTGCTTTTTTTGATAGTGCACTAAAAACGCATCTTACGTGGAGCATTTTTCTTCTAGCACTTTCAACTCAATACTTTTTCCCACTTACCCATCAGATATCCCGAGATTCTTAGGATATATTTTCTAAGGCTATCTAAAAGTTGGAAAATAATGCACTGAAAAATCTAATCGACCTCAACCTCCCGTGAAAAAAATGATCAAAACTCAATTGTATTAAAAAAAATTGAAAATAAATTACAAACTAAGATTTAATCAAATCGAGTAGTTCAAGTTTCGATTATGAATCGAATTGAATTTTACAATTCGAATAATTCAAACATACGATTGGTATAAATACAATGCTTCTAAATATCGAATTAAATAATTATTAACTTTATGTCTCAAAAAATTATAAAAAAAATTAAAGAATATATAAAAACTTAAAAAAAAAAGACTCAAAACCCTACACAACCCTAAATCCTAAAATTCACAAAATCCTAACCCTACTTTAAAAAAACAAAACCTTAACCCTAAAAAAATCAAAAGAAAAATACTTCTAACTGAAAACGTTTTCTTATACATCAATTGAAAATAACTAGGAAACTTGTGCTTTTAAAATATAGGCTACACGGATGTCTGACGTTTGGCACGTTTTCTCTGTCTGCCTTTTGGCACGTCTTATTCTTCTCATAAGATAAATTTTCTCTAGATTTCAGTTTACTTTTGTCGGCTCTTAATTCATTGTTTTTTTTTTCCTTTTTGCTTTGGCACTGGTTGGCCCCTCAGAATCTTCCTATGGAAGAGGATCTGGCGAATCTGAGTATTATAGACGACGAAGAGGAAGCTTTTTATGAGGAAGCAAAAGTGGTGGAATGGTCCTACAATTGTTGTCTGGTAGGGCGCTGCTTAACGGATAGTGTCGTCCATTTTCCCTCATTGCGGAATACTATGGCAGATCTATGGCATCCTATTGGAGGTATTTGCATTTCTAATCTTGGGGAGAAGAAGTATCTATTTCAATTTTTTCATGATGTTGATATACAAAGGGTTCTCGCTGGTACACCGTGGTTCTTTAATAATCATCTGCTCGTTGTTCATAGAATTCCTAATGGAGAAAACCCTTTAACAATGCCGCTTAATTTTACTGAGTTTTGGGTACAAGTCCATGAATTACCCCCAGGTTTGATGACCGAGGTGATGGCCAAACAATTTGGTAACTTTTGTGGTAAACTTCTTGAATACGATACTTCTACTCTTTCCTTAGGGCTTAAGAACTTTATGCGCATTTGTATCTCCTTAGATATATCCGTCCCTTTGAAACGGAAAAAAAAGATCCAGATTGGAAACTCGATGACAGTTTATGCTCGTTTTAAATATGAAAAACTTAGCTTGTTTTGCTTCATATGTGGTAGATTGGGCCATGGCGAAAGTTATTGCCCTTATCGGTTAAGAATTGAGCCATCTGAAATTGTTTTCGGATGGGACTTATCCCTGCGTGCAGAGCCGAGACGTAGACGTACGGTGGTGAGCCGGTGGTTGCGGGAAGTTGATGGTACTCAGTGTGTTGATGGAAATTTGGAAAGCTTCAATCACGGTAGTTCATTAATGGTAGGGAAAGATTTTAGGCGACAAATGGAAGGAAATCTTGAGAATCAGTTTGTGAATCCTAATTTAATACCTTTAGGAGTCAATCAGCAATATTTCCCTAATTGGCATTTTCAGAGGAGTAATTGGAGCAATGAGATTTTGATTGATGAGGGGATTACGAATGGGCTTATGGAGTTGGGCTTAGCGGAAGAAAATGATCCACTTACAATTTTGGAAGGCAAAAAATGACAGAGAATTGTGGATGGCTCTTCGATTTCATTGGTTTCGAAGGTTGGGAATGATTCGTCAATTTTATCGGCTAGCTCTGGTGACCAGAGCAGCCGGAAACAATAAAAATTCTAAGCTAGAACGTTCGTGGTTTGGGGAGGCCACGGACCGTTAGTAGGCTTAAAAATAAGTTGCGAGCCATTAATCCCCGAATTTTGTTTCTCATTGAAACAAAATTAAGTGTTAAGAAGATGAAAATGGTCAGACTTAAATGCGGGTTTGAAAACGGAATCAATATTGGGTCAATGGGTTCTAGAGGTGGTTTTTCGTTGGGATGGAAAGGGAATTCTTTGGTAAGTCTCAAGAGTTTCTCCTCCTATCATATTGATGTTGAGGTTCAAGACATAGATTGTGGAGTCAAATGGCGTCTGACGGGGTTCTATGGCAATCCGGATGAAAGGGGAAGGAGTGCGTCTTGGAATTTACTCAGACAACTGAGTAACAACAATTGTATCCCTTTGGTGGTTTTAGGGGATTTTAATGAGATTGCTAATTCGTTTGAGAAGAAAGGGGGACGCCGGCGATCAGAACGTCAGATGTTGGCATTCCGAAAGGCTTTAGAGGAATGTAATCTTTTTGATCTTGGGTTCAGAGGTCGATGGTTCACATGGGAAAGAGGCAGAGTCCGTTCTACAAATATTAGAGAACGTCTGGATCGAGGAGTTGCTACACTTGACTGGTTGGAGCTTTTTCCAAGTTTCCAGGTTGATCATTTAACCCACTCTTTTTTTGATCACTGACCTATTCTTCTTGACACCATGGGAGCGAGACAAATTGATTACAGGAAAAACTCTAAGAGTTTTCGTTTTGAAGTGAAATGGTGTTTAGAAAATTCTTTTGAGGATTTGATTAGAAGTTGGTGGGATGAATCGGTTGGGAGCATACCAAATAAGCTTAAGGTTTTGGGTCATAAAATGCAAATATGGAGTAAAAGCAGAAGTAGAGATGAGAAGATGATTCGGATTTGCTTGGAGGATAGATTGAATTATCTTAACAACCAAGATATATCAGATGATATTTTAGCTGAGATTGCTGAGGTCTAGCTGGGGCTCAATTTGGAGGCTGATAAGGAAGAGTTATTCTGGGAGCAACGAGCCCGAGTTAATTGGCTTAAGAATGGCGACCGAAACACTAATTTTTTTCATAAAATGGCCGGCCAGCATCAATTTTGGAGTAGGATTGCTGAGTTGGAAGACGAGTCTGGCACAAGGTATTCGGCGAATGAGGAGATGGTCAAGATTGCTTTGATTATTTGAAAAGCTTTTCTGACTTCCGAGGCGGGGTTGGATGAGTATCTATTTGGTCCGTGGAGAAAATAGTTCCGCGCAAGTATGAATGAGTCCCTAATTAAGCGATTTTCGGAGGAGGACATCTGTAATGCAGTAAAATCTATGCCATCTTTGAAGGCTCCTGGGGTTGACGATTTTGTTGCAATTTTCTTCTAAAGATATTGGCACATAGTTGGACCGGATATTTCTAGATATTGTCTCGCTATTTTGAATGGGCAGATGGAAATTGGCGATATTAATAGGACATGCATTGTGTTGATCCCAAAGATTGATAATCCAAAAAATATGTCTCATTTTAGAC
Organism: Gossypium sturtianum; assembly: GCA_025698515.1. Classification (NCBI taxonomy): domain Eukaryota; kingdom Viridiplantae; phylum Streptophyta; class Magnoliopsida; order Malvales; family Malvaceae; genus Gossypium; species Gossypium sturtianum. Next base: position 51,445,617 of record CM046952.1, on the reverse strand, counting down.
CCATAAGCCTTTGTAATGTTATTTATAAAATTATTGCGAAAGTTTTGGTCAATCGCATGAGCGAGATGCTGGGTGAATGTATTAACGAATCTCAAGGTGCTTTTATTCCAGGGAGGCTCATTTCTGACAACGCGTTGATTGCTTATGAAGTTCTTCATTCTCTGAAGATGAAGAAGAGTGGTAAGAGAGGGAATTTTGCTCTTAAGTTAGATATGAGTAAGGCGTATGATCACGTGGAATGGGACTTTCTGGCAGGGATGATGAAAGCTTTGGGGTTTCATGACGACTGGATTGTTCTGATTATGAGATGTGTTTACTCAGTGTCCTATTCGGTTTGTCTTAATAGTATGAATAGTGATTGGTTTTCTCCTTCAAAGGGGTCTGAGACAAGGAGATCCCCTCAGCCCTTATTTGTTTCTGATCTGTGCTGAAGGTTTTTCTACTCTTTTAGAAGATGCAAGGCAGAGGGGATGTATGAGGGGTGCATGTATTGGGAGGGAAAAACTTTCTATTAATCATTTGTTTTTTTGCAGATGATTGTATCCTCTTTGGAGATGCTACACAGGAGGGGGTTAGATCGGTTCGTGATGTCATCCGCGAGTATGAGCTAAGCGCAGGACAGAGGGTGAACTATGACAAGTCTCTAATTTTTTTCGGAGCCAATGTTAGCGTCGAGATCAAGGAGGACATTTCAAGAGTGTTGGGGGTCCGGATGGCCTCAAGCCCTGAGAAGTATCTAGGATTGCCGATGATGGTGGGTCGAAGGAAGGCATGGGCTTTTGCCAATTTCAAAGACAGATTTAGAAAACATGTTGATGGGTGGAGCTTACGTTATTTATCAATGGGTGGTAAAGAGGTTTTTATAAAATCATTTTTGCAGCAACGCTCTATATGCAATGCAATGTTTTCTTTTCCCGAAGAAGTTATGTTCTCAGCTTGAAAATATCATGAATAGGTTTTGGTGGGCTAATAACAAAACGCAGAGAGGTATTCACTGGAGTTGTTGGGATACGCTTTGCTTACCAAAGTTTGATGGTGGTCTTGGTTTCAAAAACTTATTTATGTTCAATAAAGCCCTTTTAGCTAAACAAGTTTGGCGTATTTTGACTCAGCCTCAGTGTCTTTTAGCCAGAGTGTTAAAAGCGCGTTATTTCCTGTTTACTGATATTTTAGCAGCTAAAGTTGGTTCTTACCCTTCTTTTACCTGGCGTAGCATCTGTAATGCTAGAGAGTTAATCGAGGAAGGAGTGCTGTGGCGAATTGGCAAGGGTGATCGTGTCAACATCTGGAACGATGCTTGGCTTCCTGGAAGAGAGAATAATAGGATATCAGGCCATGATATTAGAACAAGGTGGACAACTGTTAATCATCTAATGAAGGCTAATTCTAATACCTGGAATGAGGAGTTAATCCGTAGTCTTGTTAATGAGGTCACAGCAACCAGGATTCTTTCTATTCCGATCTCTGGAAGTAGAACAGAGGATACTTTAGTGTGGAAATTTGAGGGCTCCGAGGTTTATACAATGAAGAGTGGGTATCGAGTCCTAGCTACATCCCTAATACAAACTAATCTAAACAGTCCCAGCAAGGATGAATACAAAGAGTTTTACAAGGGCCTCTGGGGGTCGAATATCCCAGGTAAAATAAAAATACATATCTGGCGTTTGTTTAATAATTTGCTTCCCCACTTTTGTAATCTGGCGAAGAGACAGTTGGCTGTTGATACTGTTTGTCCTTTGTGCAAGGGAGATTTGGAAAATTTAAACCACTTGCTTTGGTCTTGTGGTACGTTGCGGAGTGTGTGGGCTTACTTCCAGATTAAGATCCCAACTCTCGATGACTCTGTGAGTTCCAAAATGTGTTTTGCTCGAACCTTCTCTGCAGCTGACGATCAACAAAAATGCATTATTGCCATTTCCTTATAGAGTCTATAGTTTCGAAGAAATAAATTAATCCACGAATGGGTTAAATTCAAATTAGATGAGGTGTTGGGTTTTATTCGGGGGTATGCGCAAGAACTTGTATTAATTCATACAAATCTTCAATCTCATGTCAAACCTCCATCGAAGGAATTATGGCAGCCTCCGGAGGATGGAGTTGTTAAGATTAATTTTGATGCATCGTTTCAAAGTAAGGACAGATTAGCAACAACAACAGTCATAGCCAGAGATTCTATAGGAGTTGTTTTAGGGGCAGAGACTTATCTTTTAGAGAATGTAGCTGATTCTTTTGTGGCGGAGGCAAGGGCGTGTGAAAGGGCTTTATCCTTCGCGAAGTCCAAGGGTTTTCAGCGTTTGGTTGTGGAAGGAGATGCTCTGTCTGTCATCAAAAGTATAAAGAAGATGGGACAAGATAAATCGTTAATCAGATCGGTTACCCAGCATATCTATCAAATGGGTTTGAGTTTTGAGAAGATCTCTTACCTCTTTGTGCCGCGAGCTGTCAATGGAGTGGCGCATACTCTGGCGTTGGAGGGGAGGAGAATCGGTTTCTATGGGGAATGGGTGCATGGTTTACCGAATTCGGTGTTGCTACTTGTGTTAAACGAGAGGTTGGAGATGAATCTGGGTATCTAAGGGGTTGTGTTTTTTCTTTGCTCTTGGAGAAGGTTCATTGAATCCCCAGGCACTGGTAAAGGTATCGTTCAAAGCAATCGTCGCATTAAAGGAGAACGACCTTTGGCTGATATTTTGTTGGTTCTCAAGTTGCTGTGGCGTTGGGCTCAAGGTCTTCTGTTTTGTTTATTTTCTCAAGGACATTTATTGTTTGTTGCTGCCAGCTTTTCTGTTATGTTTTGTCATATCTTTAGTTTCTGTAATTTATTTTGATTTTTCCTTTATATTGTTTTGAGCCTAGCCCAATAATATCAGTCTATATTTTTCTTAAAAAAAATACTTTTAACTGAAAGGGTTTTTGTTATTTCGACCAAATCTTGATATTAAAAAAAAAAAACCAACCTAAACTAATAAATATTTAAAAAAAAACGGGATTTAAAAAAAAAAATTCATTCAAGAAAAAGCTAATATAATGGAAAAGACCCACAAAAAGTGGTGGCCACGAAGAGAACACGTGGAGCACAGAGGAATCGTTTTCAACAGTGGCGAGTCTTAACGCGCCATCTGGGTTGCGTTTTTCCATTTTACAACAAGTAATAATCATCATCAGCACGGTTGAGCGCCACATTTCAAAAAGCGCCACGTGACTCGATAAGACAGCGAGTGACCACACGATTTCAATTTCATTACCAGCAGCAGCAAACCACCAACTGCTAATAAATGAATAAAGTAATTTAATTAAATTTCATGATTGAATTTCAGCGAGTAAAAGTTTTGCATATTTTTAACGTTAATCCATATTAGCTGCTCTAATTAACAACAATTCAAGCGTTAGAATTTTATTTTTTAATTTTAGACCACATATTTAACAATTTATGTGCCAAGAAAATACTGATTTTAAAATATATTTAGAAAAATGAACATTTTTTTTCGATATTTAAAAAAATAAGTCAATTTTGAATAGAGAAATAAAAAACACGTTTTACAAAATGTACTTTTTGACTTTTTTTACATATTACTTCTTTTGGTAAGATGATTTAATGTTAGTGATATTATTCTAAATATATTGGTATTTTTTTATTTCACATTATTTCAAGTTTTTTTATTTTTAATTAATGTTTTTAATTAATAAATATATTATTTTTAATTTTTTTTATTTTTAATTCATCTTTTTAATTAATAACTCTTTTATTTATAGAATCAAATAATTATGTCAAATATCATTCTTTGTAATAAATATATTTTTTATATGTGTAATATTTATTTTTTAATCCATATAATGATTGTAGTAAATTTTAGTATTATATATTTTGTATGTGCATTTGAGATATTTCACATATAAAGATAATGATATTTGAAATAATTAATTGAAATATTTCACATATAAAAATATTTGAAATATCACACCTACAATGTAAATGAAAAATAATTATATTTGAAATAATTATTTGATTTTATAATATTAGAAATCATCATACCCACAATATAAGTGGAGAAAATAAATATTTGACGTATAAATATTATATATAAAGAAAAATATATCAAAAAAATTAGTTGATGTTTTTAAAAAATAAAATATATTTAACATAATGATATCAATTTTATCAAAAATATTTTTTATTATATAATTTGCAATAATTATTTGATTTTATAAATAAAATATTTATTAATTAAAAAGATGAAGTAAAAAAATAAAAAAATTGAAAACAATATATTTATTAATTAAAAAAAGTTTGAAACAACATAAAAGAATATGGAAATTTAAGATAAAATCACTATTATTTAAAAATATACAAGAGGAGTTAATATGTTAAAAATAGTAATTAAAAATAAAAATAAAGCTTAATACAATATGAAATAAAAATAGGAGGGGAATCAAACTCGAGACTCAATAATAAAATCACAACATTTAATCATCTGACTAAAAGAAATAATGTATATTGTAGGACGCGTTTTCTGATTCTCCCAAAAGTCGAATTATATCCCTAAATATTTTTTTAAAATCAGCATTTTTTTTTTCAATTTTGACCCTATTTAAGGTTTTTTTTTTTTGTGTGTGTTATACACAAATTGTAAAATTTACTTATTTAGAAAATTATTTTAATTTTCGAAGGAAGAAAATAAGGTTTTAAAAGATAATATGTATTAATGTTTCAAGTGATAAATTTGTTATTTTTAAAAGCTAAAAAATTAAATTATTTAATGGTTGGAATTATTATCCCTTAATGTTAACTCCATTAATAGGATAAAATAATTAGGAGACACAAAAACTGGGTATATGTATCTATTACCAAATATATAATAGAATTATTACGTATCAAAATTGTCCGCTGTCGTCTCTCACTGTCTCAACAATTATCCTCTTTCTTTTCACTTTTTCCTTCTCACTTGCAGCAAGCAAATAAGAAAACAAAATTTCTTCAAAAACCCGAAGTTTCCTCTCAGAAGAGAAAAATAAAAGCGAAGCTTTGGGTTTTTTAATGCATGATCTGTTTTCATTGATCAATCAAAAATATATATTTGTTTCTATTTCCGGGTTTTAAGGGAAATTCTACCATTGTTGCCAACTCAATTGACTTTTAATATCGTCAAGGGTGAAAGGGTCAGAGAATTATAATCCTTGCTTTGAATTGTTCATTGTTGGGAATAAGCTGAAAACCTAACTGGGAATTAGAATTTGAGTGTTTGTTTGTTAGTTGGAGAGATGACGCTAGAGTCTTTACCTGGGAGTTCAGGGTATCTGGATTTGTTTCCAGAGAGACGAATGTCATATTTCAGTAATCCTTATGTTTTAGGACTTACTGTAATTGCTGGAATTGGTGGCTTGCTCTTTGGCTATGACACAGGTATTAAATCCCTTTCAACCCTTATTTCTAACCTTTCTTTGTTTTTGCTCATCATGAGATTTATTGTTTAGTCTGGTTCATCGGATGACAAAGATTTGTATATTTCTATAGATGAAACCAAGTTTTGTTTGAATGTCCGGTTCATCTAATGACAAAGATTTTTATGTTTCATTTGATTAAACTAAGTTTTGTTTGATTGTCTGGATTGTAGCAGCAGAATTGAACTGATCTTAGACATTGAAGGTTTTGTGAACCAGGAAAGGAAAAAAGACTGAGTAAACACATTTTTGGTCTTAAATCTGGTGTCAAAGAAAGAAACACTCTTAGTCTAACATGATTACATGATTGATTTTCTTGTAATTCCTCAATTCAATTGAGCTTGTAACTTAGAAAACCCTTAAAACCGTTAATCTAGCTCATTGCTTCTGCATTATGTTATCTGGACTTCTTTAAGCAGTATCAGATATCCAACTGAACAAAACAGGAACACATGATTCTCTTCATTTCTTCTTCTGCTTAATTTCTCTGGGAACATGTTCTCATTTGGAAATGATAATGATTGCAGGTGTAATATCAGGGGCCCTTCTTTACATAAAAGATGACTTTGAGATCGTCAGGCAGAGTAGTTTCCTGCAGGTATTATGAACTTGTAAAGGTGTTCAGAAATACTAAACTTACTTCAGTCATAAAAGAGCATGAAAAAGAAAGAAACCAAAGAAATTTTTATTTTTTCCTTTTTGTGTATGATTGATTGAGTGGGGGAGGAAGAAATGGTGTTAATGATGAGGACTTTGTTAGCAGATCCCCACAGGCAACTTCTTGTTGGATCTTGTGTGTTGTGATAAGGCAACTCTTCATTTTTTCCCGAAGCACTTGTGTTCGACACATGCTCGGACATGGTATGGGGATAGGATCCTCTGAGTACATGGAACTCTTGGAAAAAAACTTCACATACCTGTTTCAGGCACATACCCATATCCAAAACTTGAGGAGTCTGAGTAAAATAGCTTGTGTGTGCTTGCAGCTGCTAGCTTTCAGTTGACTGGATAGGCAATTCTAATCCTGTAAAAAAAGAGCCAAATCTTGTGTTTGCAAAAGGTGCAGAAGGGGAGCAATTAGGGGATTGGGAGGGGCCCCATGTCCCCTAAACATGATAGCTTGTGTGTACGTGCAGTTGCTAGGTTTTAGTTGATTGGGATAGGTGATTCTAATCCCTCTTAAAAAAAAAGGCAAATTTTGTGTTTGCAAAAGGTGCAGAAGGGGAGCAATTGGGTGACTTGGAGGGCTTATAGTTCCACTGGCCTTTAAACTCGGTATCTTGTATAACTCCTAATGTTAGTTAACATGCAAGTATGTTGTTAATTTCCTAATCTTTCCATGTTTGGAAACATCCTGATTCTTTTAGTTGGCAGGAAACTATTGTCAGCATGGCCTTGGTTGGTGCAATGATTGGAGCTGCATCCGGGGGTTGGATTAACGATGCTTATGGACGTAAGAAGGCTACTCTTCTTGCAGATGTTGTCTTTACTGCTGGAGCAATTGTCATGGCCGCTGCACCCGATCCATATGTGCTGATATTGGGACGTCTTTTAGTTGGCCTAGGTGTAGGTACTGCCTCCGTGACCGCTCCCGTATATATTGCTGAAGCATCACCTTCGGAAGTAAGGGGTGGGCTAGTTAGCACAAATGTGCTTATGATAACTGGTGGACAGTTTCTTTCCTACCTTGTAAATCTTGCTTTTACACAGGTCAGCTTGTCTTCCTACTTCATTTCATTTCATCTGCTTGAGCCAATATACACACACACACATTATGTGATGACAATTATGATATCTGTAAAATATTATTATATTTTGCATTTATGAAAAAATTGCTATTTTAAGAAAAGTAGGATTTCCCCATTTTCCTTTAAAAAAATGTTTTTCTATCAGAACTGAAAATAAATTCTCCAATTATCTTGCTCAAATGCATTTGTTTGCTTTAGAAGTTCAATATTCACAAGGCTGGTGGTGAATGAAGCTAATAAATGGTTGGATTAACAAGCTTTAGCTGGCATCTGTAGATGTTGAACTTACTAGGATGGTTCAAATGGTATAGAGTGTTGAATGTGCTTGTTAAATTACTGGTTAATAAATCAATGATGATAACTTTTTCATAATTTTAGAATCTTTTTTTGTGGTTGTTAATGAGTTGAACAAATACTTGATTAGGTAGCCCTCAAATTGTGTTCTAAGTAATACCAGTTCTCTGAGGTAATTGTTGTTTATTTTCTTGGAAAAGTAGAGTAATATTGTTCTATTTATGCACGTTCATTATTCTGCCAGAGTGAAAGGGTTTTCAGTTTTGCAGTTTTGGAGACACCGTATCCCAGATATTAATACAGGGTTTGCATTTTATTGGTCTTGAACGGAAACATCACTGATGGAACTCACTCGTTCTTTCCTGCTAGTTGGGTTATGCATGCGCAACCATTTTTTTCAGCATGATGAATTTTACCTTGTAAACTAAATTTTTCCATGGCACGTGATTCTTAACTATGATGCAATGTAGATTAAATGTGTTCCATGTTCCCGTAAAATGTGTGATAATGAAACGAAAACCAGAACTTAGAAAGTGTGTTCAGAAGCTTTGTTACCCTCTTTCTGAAGCCATTTCTTTTTTGGGCTAATTGTCCACTCAGAGCTAAGGCCTTCTAGTTTGATCTCAAAATATAGATCCAATTTCGAGGCTATGGGGACTAAGCTTATTGCATTTTCTGCTAGTAGAGACCCGTGGTTTTGTAAAACAAATCGAAGCATCTTAAGAGAAATAAACATTTGATTCTGTTAGCATAACTAGTGAAATCACATCTGTTTAAATCTGGATATACGAGTTTTGAGGTCTTAATGTTCTTAGAGATGAGAGAAGCATATGAATGTGTGAAGGATCGGTCCAAATGTTACCGGGCATTTATGCATCATAGGACTTCATGCACTCCAAAATGTTTTCAAGTACCACTACTAGCTGTCTAAAACATTGTTGCACGAACAGGTTCGAGGAACTTGGAGATGGATGCTTGGAGTTTCAGCTGTGCCAGCTGTCATTCAGTTCTTCTTTATGCTATGTTTGCCCGAGTCTCCACGCTGGCTTTTCATGAAGGTACGTGTAGTACTTCGGGGGAATATCTTTGTTGATTCTGTATACTCCTTTAATGAACCATCTCATCATATTGTACAGAATGAGAAAGATAAAGCCATAGCTGTGCTTTCTAAAATTTATGACATTGCTCGGTTAGAAGATGAAGTGGATCACCTTTCTGCTGCACTAGAAGAAGAACAGCAGAGAAAGAATACTGTCAGATATTTGGATGTTTTTAGAACAAAAGAAATTAGACTTGCTTTTCTGGCTGGGGCAGGACTGCAGGTAAGAACTCTATCATTGACATTCTTTTAGATTGTGTTGCCTATTGGAATTAAGTTTTTCTTCTATATTATGTTCTAGAAAATCAACTGGTAAATCGTGTCATTGCTTGAGACACCACTTTGTCTAATTCCAAGTGCGCTTAACATGACTCATGGCCCTTTATGTCTTGTATTTGTAGGCATTTCAGCAGTTCACTGGCATCAATACAGTTATGTACTATAGCCCAACAATCGTCCAGATGGCTGGCTTCAATTCCAATCAGCTAGCACTTCTGCTGTCTCTCATTGTCGCTGCCATGAATGCAGGAGGAACTGTTGTTGGCATTTACCTTATTGATCATTTCGGAAGGAAAAAGCTGGCTCTTTCAAGCTTATCCGGTGTCATCGTGTCCCTTGTCATCCTTGCTGGGGCTTTCTTTGCTGAAACACCTGGTTCTTCTAATGGAATTTATGGATGGCTGGCAGTCATTGGATTAGCCCTCTACATTGCATTCTTCGCACCTGGAATGGGGCCTGTTCCATGGACTGTGAACTCAGAGATATACCCTGAGCAATACCGAGGGATCTGTGGGGGCATGTCGGCTACTGTGAATTGGATTTCAAATTTGATTGTGGCCCAGACTTTTCTTACAATTGCTGAAGCAGTGGGAACTGGTGTTACTTTCTTGATTCTCGCTGGCATAGCTTTGCTTGCAGTGGTTTTTGTGATTGTGTATGTGCCGGAGACCAAGGGGTTGACATTCGTTGAAGTGGAACGAATTTGGAAAGAAAGGGCTTGGGGAAGCAGTTATAACACTGAAAGCCTTCTCGAGCATGGAAACGAGTCCACCTAGTCACTATCAAAATCAACCCGGCATGCGTTTCTACAAAGTCGGTATCCTGTCCCGGAGGCAGTTGAAGGTGTGAGCTTCATCTTTCTACACATAAATGTTGAAAGGCGAGGCATCTTAAAACATTTAGATTGTTTACTGCATTTTGGTCTTTGCATATTTCAAAGTTGAGAAGGAACTTGGTGGTGATGAGAGATAATCTTGTATATATAAGTTGTATTATCGCCAACGGCACGGGACATCTTTTAAGTAGGCCCGAAGTCGAGGCATGATCCTTGTATATGTTCTTTAGCTCATGTTTTCAAAGCCTTGTTGGAAGCAAAAATGGCAGCATTGGAATCATGATGGATTGTTTTTATTGTAGTGGACACCCTGAAACAGCATCTAATTGGCCTTTTAAAAAAGAAGAAAAACACAGCCCCTTTAGAATGCATGAAACCAAAGAGTGGATAATTAGGGTTAAGATTGACCTCTTTTTTTTTTTTATCTTATTTCATTTTATAAATAGGAGTATAATTTGTCTCTATTCTCTATTAGTTAAATTATCTTTTAAATATCCAAGTTCAATAAATACTATAAAATTATTATTTAAAATAAAGTAAAATAGATAATAGATTTAGTTGTCCAAATTTGAATACGTATACATAAATTCATTATCTAAAAGTAAAGCAAAGCATATTTATATAATGGATATTTGAGGGTTAATAGCATTTATTTCGAATTTGTTACGAATAATAATTTGAATATATAATTTTAAATATTATTTAAATTTGTAATATTCAAATTAAAAAAATAGGTAGTCAAAATATCCGAATTCACGCTGCATATCGTGATTCCTAAATTATATATTGTTTTTTCACTTATATTTTTTTATTGTTGGATTTTTAAACATAAACAATATATTTTTCATAGTTAATATTTGGTACACTACTTGTGGAATATCATAATTTTATAATTATAGTTCAAATACTTAAGTCTTGAATTTTTATTTCACTATTTCATAAATGGAATTGTTATATATTAGTGATCATCAGCCCAAATCCCAGACAGGATATGAGTCGCCTACCCGCGATCCGGATAGGTCCCACCAGATAATTGAATATAAGGCAAACCGTGAGAGGACAATGAGGGGAGCTCGCTGACCGAGCTCGCAAGGAGAGCTCATACGAACCAAAAGAAAGTTGTGGTCTCAGTTCGCATACCCCCAAGGAGATCGCAGAAGGGAGACCACGTGATCTGGCGGGCAATCCAGAGTGAAATGCCTGTCCAGCATGCCTAAGTTTCGCTCAGAACGTCAGTCCTAGTCGGGTCAAGTCATGAACAGTAAGGTCATGTCATTAATAGTAATAGTATATATAAATACCCGAATGTTCTCATTAATAAGATACGAGAGAAATTACTCAAAATTGGTGCGGTGAGCGTGGATGAACTTCCGATCATTAGATTTTTTCAGTTTGATTTTCTTTTATTCAGTTTCAGAATAGAAATGGTTCACCTAATTGAGATTTCCCCTTCAACCTTTCATCAGGACAGGCTGGAGCATCATGTTCTGGCGGTCAGCGTAATGAAACAGATTTGTTTGCCGGATGGTTTACCGATAGACGAGAGAACTTCGGCAACGCAGTTTATTAAGGAGTTTCTAGTCCTCTAGACTTGAATGTTTCCGTCAATCAGGGGTTGTCGCTTTCTCGTACCCAAGAGGCACCCCCACAGCAGTTTTTTACTTTTCAGGAGCAAATGAGGTTCATGAGGGAACAGATGGCCACTCAAGAGGCACGGGTCGAGCAACAACAAGCTTTTCAGGAAGAACTGCTGAAGCAAAACGAGGAGTTGAAAAGGAAGATGCATTCTGACAACTTTGGCTTTCAGGATAACGTGAATACGCAGGACGAGGTTCCAGGCATGCAGATGAAAGAGTGGTAGAATGATATGGACGAGTTACGGAGGGATGTAAGGGCATTGCATCCTGAATCTCAAGACATGGATTGATTGTTCTGTTCTAACAATCCATTGGCCTCCGAAATTGCAACAGTGAACTTGTCGTGTGACTTCAAGGTCCCAAAAGATATGTTCGAGGGAAGGAGGGACCTGAGAGCCCATTTGATGCAATACAATGACTACATGAATGTATTGAGGGCATCAGATGTAGTAAAATACAAGACCTTTTTTCACGACGCTTAAGGAAAGTGCCAAGGACTGGTATCTGTCCCTTCCTCAAGGTTCAGTTTGAAGTTTCTCGCAATTGGGACAGATGTTTTTAGCAAGATTTAGGGCTCATAGAGCAATCATGAGTACACGCGAGCTGGTGCCTTATCCAAGTTAGCGTCCTTTTTGGTCATTGAATAAAGAGAGAAAATTATGCTTGATCATAGAGAAACCCCAAGCTACGATGTACCACAAGTCCTATGTGTGGGTCAGGAGGAGACTTGGATGACCCCCATCATCCACACCCTCCAGGGCATACAAGATAACTTGGACAATAAGGAGCTTGTACGGCTACAACGCAAAGTCGCGAGGTACACCCTTTTGGAGGGTGTACTATATAGAAAGGGGTTTTCACATCCACTACTGCGGTGTTTGTCACCACTTGAAGCTAGGATATGTAATAAGGGAAATACACGAGGGTATCTACGACGATCACTTGGGAGGAAGATTGCTTGCTCAGAAAATTTTTAAGTAATGATATTATTGGCCTACGATTCAGAAGGATGCACATGAGTTAGTTCGTGCATGCGATTCCTGCCAGAGGTATGCCCAAGTGCAAAGACAGCCAATAGAACCTCTTCAGATCATGTCAAACCCTTGGCAATTTGCGATCTAGAGAATCGATATACTTGGCCCATTTCTTATAGCCACAGCACAGAAGAAGTTCATAGTGGTCGCGGTGGATTACTTTACCAAATGGATTGAAGCTGAAGCTTTGGAACTATCACCAAGAGGCAAATGGAGTCTTTTCTATGGAAATCCATTGTATGTAAGTTCGGTGTACCACGTTTGGTTATCACGGACAATGGCACATAGTTTCAAGGGAAGTTCAAGAGCTTTTATACTAACCTATATATCGTTTTGGCTCAAAGATCTATTAAGACACCGCAGATGAATGGGCAAGTAGAGGCTATGCATAAGAAAATTCTAACAGCCTTGAAGAAGAAAGTGGAAAAGGCCAAAGGTGCATGGTTAGAAGAATTACTTAGAATTTTGTGGGCTCTACAAACTATACCCCACACTGCGACACGAGAGACAACTTTCTATCTTGTTTATGGTGTTGAAGCTTTGATCCCTACGGAGATTGCCATGAGGTCACACAAAACGCAACACTTTAATGAGGAAGCTAATCAATAAGCTATCAAGCTCAACATTGATCTGATTGATGAGCTCAGGAAAATAACCGAAGTCAGGAACACGGCACGCGCTCAATAAGCGACTCGTTACTACAACTCCAAGGTTAAATACAAGCAATTCCATATGGGTGATCTTGTCTTGAGAAATACTGAGGCTAGTTTGCCAGCTTAGCAGCAGGGAAAAATGGCTTCAAATTGTGATGGGCCATATAAAGTTATAGAAAAATTGATTACGGAGGCTCGCAGGTTTAATACAGTAGCCTCCAAACAGTTAGCGAGATTTAAAAGCTCTGAGCTATCATTTTAAGGCTCGCAAGTTTAGTATCGCAGCCTCCAAATAGTTAGCAAGAGTTAAAAGCTCCCAACTGTCATTTTAAAGCTTGCAGGTTTAATATCGTAGCCTCTAAATAGTTAGCGAGAGTTAAAAGCTCCAAGTTATAATTTTAAGGCTCGCAAGCTTAATACCACAGCCTCCAAATGGTTAGCGAGAGTAAAAAGCTCCCAACTGCCATTTTGAGTCTTGCAGGTTTAATTCCACAGCCTCCAAATAGTTAGCGAGAGTTAAAAGCTCCCAGCTGTCATTTTGAGGCTTGCATGTTTAATACTGCAACCTTCAAACAATTAGCAAGAGTTGAAAGCTCCTAGCTGTAATCTTAAGGCTCGCTGAGTCCATATCACTGATTACTTTAGAAAATATTATTATGTTCAAAACAGCACACGAACTCACAGTTAATGATTTTCAAAAATTTGTTTAAGTTAAAGCTTTGATGATAACGATGTAGTCGTACGATAAATGTGATAAGTTAGAAGAAATTATAATGTTATAACAATAATTAATAAAAGAAAATTTCCTCAAAAATCAAACTTCATTTCATTCAAAAAAGGGAGATAAAATATTACAAATACTACAAGAGGCTAAACCTCAGTTAAGACTATCCCAGGCCTTATTCTCTCTCATTATCTCTTCCTTTTTCTTCAACAACTTCATTATTTTCAATGGTAGGCTCAGTTGCAGCATTGCCAGTGGGCGCAACACTTTTCTTACCAGGACTGTCTTCGAGGTAAAAATCAGTCAAACCCCTCTATTTCACTACGAACTCTTCCAATACAGTTCCCAAGGGGAAGCGAATATCAAAGCCTAAGTTATCCATTCCAACCTCGCAAAGAGCATCAAAATCAATACGGCAAGCATCGAAGGGACCAGCTGCGACTTGGGTGTGAAAAAGGATGTTGGACTTAACTTCACCAAGAAGACCCAACATGGTCTCCATGGAGCTTTTCTTAAGTCCCTCTAAGGCCTCAGCATGCTTCTGCTCAGACCTCATCATTGAATTGTTATGTTCGGCAATGATGCGATTTGTGGTTGTCGTATTTTCCTTAACAATTCTCCTCAGCTCAGCCTCTAAGGCCCTGTTTTTATCCTTTTCAAATGTAACTTCAACGAACAGCGTGTTGATTCTAACCTGATATGCTCCCAAGTTCCCAGCAAGTTCCTAGTTTTGATTATACAGCACGTTATTTTGCTCCCTCATTTCCAAAAGCTACTCGCAATCCCTTTCACGTAGGGCGCAAGCTCCTTATAGCGAATCTCAACCCCACCAGCATTTTCTTTAACACCCAGGCGAGGCTTTATCCCACAATAATTGTAGAAATAATTCTCAGGCTCCTCTTTGAGACCGGTTAAAATTCGGCCCAAGTCATCGTTATTATTACAATAAACTTCATGTGGCCATGACCGAATCTCGGCAACTACACTCAGTGCTTCAGCGACCTCTCTATTATCGTCTAGCCTATACCCATTAGGGTTGCAACCCTCTAGACAGTAATGGAATGTGTTCCTCACAGTGATGAGGTCTTTGATGATCAATGGACTCCCAATAGAAAGCCTTTCCAATTGGGCTTTCCTGCAATCTGTTCTTATGGTTCGTTTAAACAAGCACATGTACTGGCTCAGCAAAGACCACTTCGTAGGAAAACCAAACCCGTCTGCGACCTTGCATCTTACCCTAATATATTTTTCCCATTTTAACCAAAGATTAGAGCAGCAATTCGCAATTATTGTTTCACATTTTGGGCGAAGAGAAAAATAATAGAAACCCGGATAATCCCCTCGATTCTGAGCCTTCAGCAAATACAGACTCTGGAAAATGGCGAGCTTTGGTACTTCATTTCGACGAAGATAGTCAATAAAGTACGAGACCGCGATCCACCAGAAGAATCCGCAAAGTTTTCTAGGAGCAATCCCATACTCACGCAGGAGGTGACAAAAGAACGGATGAAGAGGTAGGTGAAACCCAACCTCCAAAGCATGGAGGGGGAGCAAGAAACCACCATCGCTTACATCGTTAAGGTTGTGCTCCCTCTCAGGAATAGAAAACTCGTACACGAAGTGAGGAATTTCAATTCCCCGTGCACGCAAACTCTGTTCATTTCTTCATATTTTGTAGTGCAGAGGACAACTTTAGCCTCGATGGAGGTCTTCGAAGCACGTTCCCGCAGTGGGCAACGGGGGAGTAATCGGCCACCAACTCTTCTCATTCTCGGCATATTCGGTGAAGAAAAGAAAAGAAAAAGGCAGAGAAAAATTTTTACCTTGAGAAAAATCTTTGACTTGTTCTAACTTCGAAAATGTTAAGTATGAATTTTAAGGTTTCAGAAGACCCTCTTCTTAAAGAATTTTTTTCCCCACGTGATGACGGTTCGAATAACCAAGAGGTCTCAATGGTCAGATTCGTGCGAACACGATCGACCTGTACACATGGCGAAGCACGCATCAGATCCCAGCAGTTGCTGCGTATTCCGTAAGCTACAATAAATGTGAAATGATAGCCTTAAGGAGTACCACTTTGTAACACTCCTTATGCCCACTATGAGAGGGACTAGATTGTTATACATCAGTAATCACTAGCCTGAATCTCAGATAAGATTCAAGTTGCTTACCCACGACTCGGATAGGTTTCACCAAACGATTGAATATGAGGAGAACCGTGAGAAGATAGCGAGGGGAGCTCGCTGATTCAGCTCGCAATGAGAGCTCACACGAACCAAGAGAAAGCCACGGTCTCAGTTCGCATATACCCAAGGAGATCATAGAATGGGAGATCACGTGGTATGGTAAGCAATCCAGAGTGAAACACGTGTCCAGCATGCCCGAGTTCCGCTTAGAACATCAGTCCTAGGAATAGTGAGGTCAAGTCATGAACAGCGGGTCATGTAATAGTAATAATATGTATAAATACTCGAATGTTCCCATTAATAAAATACGAGAGAAATTACTCAACAGGAATATACGTCACTCTCAAAACCCTATTTATAGAATTTAAAAATTCAACTGGAAATATACAAAATAATTTTACTATCTTTTCATATTTATAGTATAATATAGTATATTTAATTTTCATATGGTAAAAATTATATAATATATAAAATGAGCTAAGCTTGTCTTAATTTGAATAGAGTGGTGGTTAAAGCTCTTGTTAAACACTTGTTTGATACGAGTTTGAACTGTGTTACCCTCATCCCCTATCCCTAATATTGTATAATAATAAAAAAGAGCTAGCTTAGCTTTGAATATTAATACCTGAACTTGACCTATATTTTAAATAGGCCTAGCTTTTTTACCTAAGCACATTTTATAGGCCAAATGTATTTTATAAATCCTACCAAATTTCGGACCAATGTTTGAACTTGAATCCAACCCTTAAGTAGGTCTACAATAGATGTGTACTGCTTTGTTAAGATATCCATATTATCGATTTCAATGTAGTCTGTTGTATCAACTCGATTTTTTCAAGTTTCAAGTATTTTAAATATATATCATAATCTATTTTAAGTTTCTTTATATATTATATATACATGCAAAATATACTTAATCATATTTGTATAAATATATTTATATGAAAATATAAAATTATAAATATTTAGTATCTGAACTTTTTAACAAGTAATAAATCAATATATTGTTGTTATGAATTAAATAATAAAGAAAATAAAAGAACAAGAAATAAGAGAGTAAAAGAGTCATAATACTCCCATTGGATGTCTATTAGTAGATAATGTACATCATTAAAACCTTACAAAGATAAAAAATCTGTGAGAAAAAATTTCTTAGTGAAGGAAAAAGAGTACACATATCTATAATACGTATAACATGTTGACTTATTAAAAATCTTATCAGGAAAATACAATTTGGACAAAATCTCGGTTAAGAGAAAAAGAGAACAACGTGTATTTCAAATTGTACATATTCAATCTTGAACACTAACTTTTCAAATGATCACTTGAACAATTTTGATAAACGCTAATATCATTATTTTTTTTAAAGTCACAAGTGAGGCAAAATTTGGGGAAAATATATTTTTATCTCTTCAGGAGTTTCAACAATAATTATAATAAACTTTAATCATGATTATTCTATAAAAATATATATAGGTATTTTGGACCATTTTATAATCTTCCTTCAACTACTATTCACTAAGTCAAATATACCATATATGTTCAAATCATTTCAATTGATATAAATGTTTATGCAAACATATTGAACAATTTCCAGAGAATTTTTACGTGCTTCTATCATTCTAAATCTTTCAAGGATTTTTAATATAAACTTCCATTAAATAGTAATCATATAAAGCTCATAACAACAACCATTAAACGCGTGTTAAATCTTTCATTAACTACCAGACTAATGAGATATCTAATGGTTTATTGAATCCACCACAAAAGAATATTATATCTTTTCAATGTCGGGACTTAGAGAAAACCTTTAAATTTTTCTTTCATTTTCGCAAGATTAGGCATATGTACCTTCAATGACTTTATACCTTTAGATGTTTAGGCTATTGGTCTAGAAAATTCACGAATTTGATTCTATTTGAATTGTCTTTTTATTTTGATCAATCTATTCCATATTTGTATTTCTCGACAAATTCAAGATCCTCATTTTTTTTTTCATTATTTCAATAATACTATTGCATGCAAAATCATTATCGGCAACTTTTTATTCTCATGGTTCCATATTTTCTCATATTGACATAACTTATTCAGATATCTTTATTTTCATTATTTTCATATTCAGGTACTTGAATCTCTTCTGGAGTTTTAATAATTAGTTATGTCTTAGATCTCTTCAGGAGCACTCACCTCCACTATATAACCATCTTGATTTATTATTTTCTTTTACAAGAATTTTTATCTTTGGAACCGATCGATCTATCACACTTCAAGCATGCATTACTTTCATTTATTCTAACAAACTGTCCTATTGGGACTTTGATTCAAATACATCTGCAATTAACTTGCAATAAAGTGAATTGTCCTTTTTGAACTTCTGATTCATATTACTTTTTATGAAGACCCATCTAACTATTATTTCTCTCCCCTAATGTTAAGAAAACTGCCAAATCAAAATTGTAATCATCAAATCATGTCATAATTGAATCTCAAATTATTCAACACAATTAAATAATACAAGGAGACTCATAACTAAGGTATATTATTGTGGAGGAACAACTTAAACATATATTGCACATTCAAAAATTTTAAAATACATTGTATTTGACTCTGACCAAAAACCAATTATAATGGAGAGTATTTATCAAAACTTATTGGCATGATGCGTACAAGTGTCAATTCATATAAAATATCATATCCTTATACTTACATAAACCTTTGTTCTAAAAGAATATAATTTAGCTACTAACGGGAGGCATTTAATTATTAATTGTTTGTACGTAAAAACAGAATTTTAGAATAATTAGTCACATTGACAATCTAACTTACAAGAATCATTGAAAGTTCAAGTAATAAATTCACCAATATTAACAAGAATTGTCCTGATTGCATTGTCTGAAAGTTTTGTTCTTAAACAAATAATTAAACAATTAATCTCGCAAACTATAGCTTACAATTTAGTAACTCATATGTGATTATCTTGTACATACATCAACTAAAATTATATCAAAATATCCACTTGTTAGATAAATAGATCCATTCAATCTCAATTTTCAATTTTTGTAAGTAGACATGGGCCCTTGCATTACTCATTTAACCCCGTAGAAGTACCCTATCAAACCTCCCTTGATAATTGAAAACTTGAGTTATATATGCTTGAATCCAATTAAAATCTTAGGGGAATTCTAATACCCTAGCATGTAATTAAAAATTTTGAAATTTAATCTACTTTAAAAAGTTAAAAATTAGATATTTTAATTTTATGATTTAAAAATTTAGTCACGTTGACATGTTGATTAGATTGCACTCATATGATGTTACATATGAGTGACAAAAAATACACAGATAATGATTAAACTAAAAAATTTAAATTGAAAAAATAGGAGGATTGAATACATGGACTAATAGCATATTTTAACCGAAGGAAACCCTGATGTATGGAATCAAAGGCCTTCCTCGTATCAAGAGGGGACAAATTTCCCATCACAACCATTTACCAACTCTTGAGCAGAAGAACATTATTTACAAAACTCCAACCCTCCATAAAAGCACTATGATTAATAGATATAATAGATAGCAAGCATGAAATTGGTCTATACTTAGGAACTTGACCTGGGTTTGGGGCCAAAGCAAGAATAGTATAACTAAAAGACCCTAACAGCTGACCAGAATCAAAGAAAAAATTGACAGTCCTCACCACATCAGCTCCCAATGCTTGAAAGAATTTGGCAGTATAGCTATGGAGAAAATAGTGGATTTAATATCCTCATCTACAACAGGACAAACCAAACCAGACTTTAGATTCTCTTCTAACATGCGATTACAATCACTCTCATCTAAAACTCAAATTATGATAGACAGTTAAAAATTCCAAAAAAAAAAAAAAGACCGAACCGGTATCATCCCTACCATGTACAAACAGAAAAAACTGTAGTTAACCAGTAGTAACAAAACATGTAATTTTTCTTCGTATACTGAACAATGAACAATTTGTGACTGATGTTATTAAAATACTGATATATTAAATAAGTTTTTCCTCATATGTTAACATGAAATGTTACATAAATATCAAGCAAACCCTTCAGGTTTCTGACTGACCGAAATATCTTCCTGAAATTGTGGCCAAAATGTTTAGCATAATAACTTCATCATCGACCTCACACTTCCCAGCTCTCAAGTTAGCACACTTCCGGAGCAGACTACGAAGAGATGCACAAGTATCCGCATCCAGTGGCGTGTCGATTGCTGCACATAAAGCAAATAGCCACACACAGTTGCTCCTTGATAGTGAGCTCATGTTCTCAACCGAACTTATCCATTTCCTAAGCATCGAAACTCGAGCTACTGAGTCCATCTTTCGGATTGTGGACAAGGTCGGGTAGTCACCACAAGCATCACTGATAGAGGTTTTAGGACATGGATTGTTGTGAGACGATGAAATCTCGTTGTCTGCAGCATTCAATAAAGGTACCTGGTCAAAACGGACTTCACTGGTTGCATGACTGTTCAATTTCTCGATAACGCCACTGGCTGGCAACTGAAACAAATCATCCTCTCGAACAGATAATTTTGGTAGCTTACAAGAAATCTCAGTATTGGGATCCTCTATTTGTAACAGGGCCTGAGATCAAGAAAGGAAACAAAAGTTAATTTTTCTTTCAGGTTTTGAAATCTTAAAAGATAGCTTTAGAATTCAAAGAAATGAAAGCTTTTCTCCTATGTTGTTTCAACTTTATTTTTGTTGTACCCATGTTTGACATCCATGTTTGATATATATTTGAACATGAGTAGGGAGAAATATGTGCAAAAACTCAGTTTTAAAGATTCCATTGTACCAGAAAACTCAGTTTTAAACACTTTGAAAAGAGGAAGGGGAAAAGGTTCGAAATAAGCATTGTTAAGAGATCTAAGTTCGTTCATTCACTCAATGTGCACTTCATATATTATAAATATATATATATATAAATATATCCAATTTCAAGGTTACATGTTTCTCTTCAAGATTATCTATCAGTATACAAAGTCAAGCAATGATGGCAGAAGAAACAAAACCCAAAAGTACATACCAGTCGTAGCTCTGAAAAATCTGCAAGAAATGCATCCTCCCAATGTTTCAATGGCAATAAATGTTCCGGGCACTTAGCAATTTCAGGAATCTGGGGCATATAAACACTTTGTTCCTTGTTCAATATAGTCCTGTCAGGCTTGGCAATCTTTACTTTCGGAATTTGAGCAGCTTCCCACCTAAACAGGAAGTTAAGGACTATTAGTTTGATACAATTACAATACTCGTATTAACCATAGAAAATCTCTATTTTGTGACGTAAGATCTCCAACTGTAAATCAAAAAGCAACTCCAATGAAAACTAGACTTGAAATCTCGCAAATAAATGCAATAATGTCGAAGAGGTTTCCAATATGATTTATTATCCCAACAAAAATTAACTACAACACTTAATTTTGTATCTACGGCTCCACGAAACCAACAGGATAAGCAGAGAAGTCACCATGAGATATTGAGAATAAAGCACTGGAAGAAAGTCTGATGATCAAAACCATTCTAATGCCATAACACTGAATTGGCAACGGGCCAAAGGGCCGAAACTTATAAGCCAAGGTTAGATGATATTCCATACTAAAGACCTAAACAAGTGTTGAAGCTTCCACATCTGCACCTCCACACTCCAACAATCTTAAATTAGTCAGACTCAGACATATGTTCAGGTTTCCTGAAGCTTGACCCTGAAATGTTGCAATTGCAAGGCTACAGGGGAGGACAGAAATTATACTAATAAGTACTGGAACTCTACAAGTATGCAAATTCTTTCACTTAAATGAGGACATGTTTGAGAGAGTTCAGCAGCTGTTGTACTTTCTTTAGCATGGTTTGAACTGTGATACGAACCTAGGAATGGGTCTGTGAAAATGGATAAACCTATGATGAGGACATGTTTGAGAGAGTTCAGCAGCTGTTGTACTTTCTTTAGCATGGTTTGAACTGTGATACGAACCTAGGAATGGGTCTGTGAAAATGGATAAACCTATGAAAGCAAAACAGCATCGCTGATAAAGAAAATGGATAAATTAATTGACAATTTAAAGATAAGGAAGGATTACCTGACACGCCTAAGATATTCTAATCCATCCTCCGGAGGACCAGACTCGAAGTTAGGTTGCCCTTCTACCATGAAAGCAGGCCTAAGAATGCTGGTGTAATCTTTGTCACTGTCATCATCTTCAATACATTCTTCTTCCACGTCAACAAAGGAATCAACTTCAACATCACGAGTAGGAGAAAAACTGAAAGGATATATATTTTCCGTCTCATTATCCTCCATGTATTCTAGTTCATTACCCACATTTTCAGAATAATCCCCTGAAAGCGATCGAAATATTTAACAAGTGCTTGTGCATATCAGAATATTGAATCCAAATAAACAGCAAAACATTTCAAATATGCAAGTAAAAGCCAACAGCAAAACATTATAATATGCAAGTAACAGCACAGGAAAACATTGCAAAATGCATGTAACAGCAAATGTATAATAAAAGCTTTTCCATCGCACTTCATTAAAGAATATCATCACTTTATTACTTTCTAGTTACAAAGAATGTAGCATATCATCTGTACCACTAACACACATTAGATCTAAAATACCCAACAGCAAGACTCCAATGGACAATAGCCTATTGGAACTAAACACAGAAATAATGCACCTATGTACACACAAGAAAATCCTATCAGTTCAATTGTTGAACATAAGGTCTTTTTCCAGATCGCTTCAGGCCATTCTTCAATGTACAAAGATATTGAGACCATTCCTTGTTCCTCTTCCAGCAACCACACCTGTTACAACAGAAAATGAACCCATCAAGTTGACACTAAATGAGCTGGATTCTGGTCGATGACTGCTCAGAATGTCTACGAGTTTCCATATCAATTAAAAGGCACTATTTTTTTATATAAAAAAGAACTGAATAATAGAGGAAAAGCCTTTTTTTTAAAGATAAAACTATGATTTTTTTTTTTTTTGGTACAAATGGTCTCTAAGAAGTTAAAAAAAAAAAAGAGCGTAAAGAGAAGGAAATTAGATGGAAGACCTTAAAGTAAAGTACATTTTTGCCGTCAAAACCAGCTGAAATTCTGTTAAAGAAATCTACTTGCAGTTATCAAAGCCAACCAAAAAGTCATACCAAATACTAACTTTATGAAATCTTTGTCTGCAAAATACTTCCCATGATTTAACTTGGACAAAAGAAATATTCATAAAATATATAAAATCTCTGCGGTAGTTTGAATGACAAAATGAGAACTACTGGGATGAAACAAAAAATTCCCGTTTTTCAGTTACCAAAGGTCTGGCACCAAATTGTAGACTAAAAACTAGTCGGTAGATAAGTATGAAAGGAATATGACTAAATATATACTACAAAATAGAAGGCCTCTTCTCATATCAAATGATATTCATTAAAGCTTTAATCACTTTTACAAGGAAACCCCTGAGCTATCCCAAGGAAAACCTATGGTATCACACTCACAGTATGTCATGTTTTATACCAGTTATCAAACTATGTATCAAAATCTCAATCATCCATTTTTCAGGAACCAAAGACTGAAACATTTGGTATAAAACTCTACAGACTCATTCCGAGAAACTACCATCTTATGAAAGGTTCAAAACTAAATATAAAGCAGAAGGGAATGAAGGGCACCACACAAGGCTTTCCACTATATATCACACAATAAAATTCAAAAGACTGATATAGTTTCCTCACCACCAGAACTATATGATATCATTGATGTATTTATTTTGCAGAAGTAAACCATAATCCCAAATAACATCAAAAAAACTCTATCATATGATGTATTAGAACTAATGCTTTGGACTCTTGCTATGTTAAGGTAGATAGACATTCAACAAGGTAATAGATAGTGATAAATACAACCAAAGGAGCACTTAAATGTTGAAACAACACATCAGGAAAAAAAAAGAGAGATAAAACAAAACGTACTTATAATTGCAGGAGACTCTGCCTTCTTTCCAAAGCGATGACGCGCGTCAGAGCTCGAACCCGAACCTGAACCGGTGTTCTTCTGATGCTTCCAGCTTCCCAAGTCCTCATACTCTCTGATCACATCTTTACCAAGACTATTATATACATCCCTCCAAAAACTCCTTTGTTCCCCAACCTTGGCAAACCTCAAAGCCTCTAACTCTTCTCTTGAGTACATTATCTTATTTTGAGTTTTGCTTTCTGTCTTACCCTTTTGAACTTCAAAAATTTTGGTTGATTCCATATGTCTCATAGTCACTGATTCCCCTAAGACCTCTTTTACATTCTTTCCCTTTCTTCTTGATCTTTTAGCTTTCTTACCATCAATTTCATGTTCCCCCTTCTTCTTCTTCTCATCTTTTACACTGCCATTTCCAGTTCTGGGGAGTGGAAATGATCCAATCAAAGCCGTATCATCGATGACTTCAATCTTTAAAGACCCTTTAACAGGCAAGTCAAGACCTTTGGTACCACCAACGCCGTTTCCATCATCAATCTTGGACGAGTTCGTTGCAAAACCAAAGATGTTTCCAACTTCAAGCTCAGTCAAAAGTCGTTTCTTTTCAGCTTCCAATACATTTTCAGATTCCAAAGCTTTTCCTTTGGCCACCCTTTTCTCCTCAAATTCCAAACCGGTCCCGAGATGTTCCTTGTTATCAGCTTCAATGGTGTTGACTTGGATATCAACTTCTTGAACTCCAAAAGAACCCTCTTTGTTTTCCACATCATCCACCTTTTCTTTCTCGAAAAACCCAGAAAGAGAGACATCCTTTGGAGCGAAAGAATGAAGACCCATTTCTTGGTTTTCCTGAGAAAGAAGGGAAAAGCACTTGGGTTTCTTCTTTGGACTGCTATGATCCATAGCTGTTACTTCTTGGCAGTCTTGAAGGGCCGAATCCCGGTGGTCGGCGGTGGATTCATAGAGAGAAGGGGAAAGGTGAGGGGGAAGAGAAGTTTCTTGTTGTTGTTCAGAGCCAGAAGTTGTTCTACGCTTAGAACAAACGTGTGAATCGGATTCCATCGCATAATCAGCCATTACTGAGAAAGAGCGAATGAGGAAAGTGTTGGAAAGAGACGCTGGGGTTTTAGGAAGGGACTTGGGAGGGAAATATATAAAGGAGGAGCAACAGAGGTAATCGAATTGAATAAACAGATTGCATTGGGTTTACTCGCTTTTCTCTTCGTTCGGCCCATAATTTATACTCATTTTCTTACTTCAAAGGTATTCTCCATTATGCTCCTTTTTTGTCACTTAAATTTAGCTCACTGCATTTTTAATTGGTATTATTTATGCATTCTATCCATCTTATATTAATTTTTCCTCAGAAAACAAATTTTAAAAGAATATGCAACTATGAATACATCTTCATCATAATTCTCATTAGCTGGTGTACTAATATCCTACATCTCCTTTTCGAGGTGTTGGATGTCCTGCAATGCAACTTCTACCAAATCTGATTTCTCCTATATTTTTATCATTCCCTACTTATTCCACCAAATGTTACGATCTTGAATATAATACTACAATTCCTTCCTCATCTATTTTTTTATAATAATTTAAATTTAATTGTGTGCAAATCCAAGAATAATTAACCTACAAAAAGCAACATCATCATCAAAGTACATCTCTTTGGAGATGATAAAGCCCTTATGTTCCTTTTTTTTTTTTTTCATCCATTCAACGACGTCATGTTAACAAATCAATTGTCAATAATATTATTAAATTATTATGATCATAAATAATTTCAAAATAATAAAAATTATTAAATGATCCGTTCACCAGAGTAAAAGTTGTAGGTTGTTGGCCTACGGACTGTTACAATTAAATTAACATATTGAAAATATAACTCTTGATATTTGAACTTGACTTCTTTTTTTTTTTTTTAATTTGGTACTTAAGACTTTTTTTAAATCTAATTTGATATCTAAATTTGACACTTTTCCTAATTTGATACCTAAACTTCTTCTTTTTTTGTCTAATTTGGTACATAAACTTGTCAAACTTATACAAATTACTCCTATAAACAAACAATATTATTTTTATGAGACAATAAAAATAACCAATGTATAACCAACATGTGGCAAAGGAAATGGAACTTTTTTTTATATTTTAAATATTCAATTACTTCTAGTTTAATTTATTTTAATTTTTAATTTAACATAACAAATTTCTTTTATTTTGGGTTTTTAACACTCTTGTTTTCTTCTTCAACATCATCATTAAGCTTAGCATGAATTTCATCTTATACTAATGATATATTTGTGGAATTGAGGGATTTGTGAAGACAATACATTGATTTAAGCATGCGATCCCTCTTGAATCATTCATGTAATCTCAACCCCAATGAAAAAGTAAAATTGAGCATATTGTTTTGCAAAATAGAGGAAACTTCAAATAGCTGTAACAATTACGGACATTAAATTCCATGTAATCTGTCACATGTTGATAATACATTAGATATATTTGACAAGTTTAAGTATCAAATGTTATATTAAGGTAATAAAAAATAACCTTCACGAAACATTTAGATTTAAAAAAATAAAAATATTATATTAGGGTAAACCACGCCACTAGTCACCCAACTATTAGAGTATTTTTGTTTTGGTAATCAAAACTACAAGTTTTATTCCATTACTAACATTTAAATTCAAATGTTGGAAGGAATGAAAACAAGTAAGAAAAGTTGGACTGGATTGGCACTCCTTACAACTTGAAGCTGTTCGTAAGGATCTAGAATAACAAGCATAAACATATTAGAAATCAAAGGAAAATGTGAAGGGTTGAATTATTTAGAATTAAGATAAAGTTAATAAAGGATTAAATGTGTTGATGTAAAATAAATGATACATCATCATTTCCATTAATATTTTTTAACATAACCAAAACAGAATCAATTAAAGACATTAGAGACGAAATTTAAAGTTTTTATAATTTAAGGACCAAAATTCAAACACGCTAATAGTTAAAGTAAATGATAATTAAATTTACCCATTACATTATATTTAACATCAGAAACTTTCTTTTTTTTTAATGAAGACACTGCACATTTTTTAATTTGATTTAATAAATATTACTTTGAAAATTAAAAAAAAAATACTAAAAGGTAATTACAATTTAAAAAAGAAACAAGTTCTCAATTTAAATTATAAAATAAAATATCATTTTTCATGAAAATTATTTACGATTAAGATGACGAGAATTAAAAATAATTTAATTTAATTTAATTAGTGAAGAAGTAATCACTGGTCCAGAATAGAGCTAGACTTTGGTTTACTTCATTATGCTGGGAAATAAACTGGACTGCAATAATAATAATAATAATAATAATAATA
The DNA here is from genome assembly GCA_025698515.1 of Gossypium sturtianum. NCBI lineage: Eukaryota > Viridiplantae > Streptophyta > Magnoliopsida > Malvales > Malvaceae > Gossypium > Gossypium sturtianum. The sequence goes on along the minus strand of CM046952.1, from coordinate 51,418,304 downwards.
ATAATAATAATAATAATTTGTTAACATTTATATGTACCACAAGACCCAATCCCTTGCTTAATTGTACAACTCAAAAGGACATCGGCAGCCGGTGACCAAAACCGGCAACGGAGAGATCATATCATATATCAGGTGATGTTAAACAATCCAACCCAATCCTTTACATGGTTGTCGTATATGACCAAAAACAAACAAACAAACAAAACAAAAAAAAGCAGAAAGAAGTAAATACATATAATATGTTGAATACATATGGAATTTGTAGTCAGAATGGAAATGATCTGTGCATAAGTTGCAGAAATTTCAATCCAAGGTGGACTGCATTTATCTGTTTTTATGTCTCTGATGCCGCTGCTGCCGCTTGTCCCTTTGCCAGAGGTTGGAGAGCCTTAACGACAATGCCCATGTTTGGACGGAACTCGGATTCATACTGCACACACAATGCTGCCACAGCTGCCAGCTGCATCAACAGAAAAATATATGTAATGGAAATCGTCGAGTGCTAGTTTGGTTTGCGTGTACACATCTTAGAGAGTTCGAAAACTGAAAACCGACCCCCATCCCTAAGTTACAAATTTAAACTTGGGCGTTAAAAGATAAAAAATACCTTCGCAACTCCTTTAGGAGGATACTCTCCATTTAGTTTTGGATCCACACATTGTTTAACTTTATCTTCACTAAGTCTCGGAGTTGCCTAAATGGAGATACAGAAAACAGAAATGTTGAAGAGTTAATCAAATATAAATGGAAACGAAAAGATCAAGTCCGAGTTTTCATTTTTTCTGGTACTCAGTCTCCAATACGTATGTTTGACACATTCAAACATGTGTACAGGGATATGACCTAGCATAGAAGCTTTAGACAAAAAATAAAAATAAAGATATACCGTATAGACACATAACTGTGTCCGACACTATTCAAGTTCGAGTAACATGGAGACAACATGCAAAGGAAACAGAAATGCACCATCAAATTAGACAAAGGGAAGGGAAACGGTGGACCTAAAGAAGAGAAAGCAATAAGCTCACCCATGTAACAAGACTCTGCTGTCCGCGAGGCATTGTATGGTCAACAGGTTTCCTCCCAGTCAGAAGTTCTAGAAGGACAACCCCAAAACTGTACACATCACTCTTCTGTGTCAACTGTCCAGTCATTGCATATCTGGAAAAAGTTGCCATAAATCAGCTAAAATTGTAAATAAAGCTGCAGCTCCTCAGGCATAGTGATGCATTACAAAAAAAAATGCTGGTTCCCCCTCAATCTCAAGTCCCTTAGTTTTAGCAACATGGACAGTGGACTCTACATACAGGCAACGACCCATTGGTGCTAGGCTGCGTTTGTATATCTATCATGAAAATGGCAGAAAAGGTTGGCAATTCTTTCCAGTAGCAGCATCAATTGGGGGAAATAGTCGACACCAATGAGTTAAATAAAAAAAAAAGTATATGATAAGCTCTAGATGCAAACCAGTTACAATTATCTGCATATTGACATTAAACCTAACTAATCTTATACAAGATACCAAATAAACACACAGCACCAGGAATGACAGGCTGGTTCAGAACAAATAAACATAATGTAGAGGAGCTTAGAAAGCATACTCTGGAGCATGATAACCAAATGTCCCTAAAACTCGAGTAGAATGAAGACGAGCAGCCATGTCAGGAGATTGGTTTGAGAGGTTAAAATCTGCAATTTTTGCTTTGAAGTCTTCGAAGAGAAGCACATTGCTAGATCTAATATCTCTGTGTATAATAGCAGGTTGAGCCTTCTCATGTAAGTATTCCAAGCCCCTTGCGGCATCAATAGCTATTCTTACCCGCTGCATCCAGTCAAGCACTGGACCTGCTTGTGCCCCTTGAACCCCCTTCCTTCCTATAATCACCGGAAAAGGGAAAAAATAAGAAAAGAAAAACGTCAAGCTAATGGAGCCTTCTTTGTATAACAAAACGTTAGTTGGATAAATCTAAATCAGGAACTAATTTTAGGATGGCCACACAAACCGTGCAATATGTCATGTAGTGATCCCATAGTTGCAAACTCATATGCAAGGATGCGGAGATTTCTTTCAACACAGTAACCTTGCAACTCGACAACATTTTCATTCTTCAATTTTGAAACCATGGAAACCTAAACAGAGTAAATGTGTACGATTAAAGGTGTTATGAAACAAGAGGAAAACACAATATGACAACAATCTGAATCTGCATTAACGATAAGAATAAAGAAAGAAAAAACTTATTAAAGACCCTTCTTTCAAATTGCTTACAGACCTGGGTCAAAAACTCTACAGTTGAGTCAAGCTCAGCGGAAGTATCTAGCTTTTTCACAGCCACAGCTTTTCCATTGTCCAAATTTGCATAATAAACTCTGCCATAGGAACCCTCACCAACCAAAGCCTTTGATCCAAAATTGTCAGTCTTTTCTTTCAACTCTTCCAGTGATAGTGCGGGCACTTCAATAGGTGGTGCTGATTTATGCACTTCGGGTTTGACATCAGCTGCTACCCTTGTGTCTTTTTCCTGCCCTGAAAACATGTAGCATGAGAGATCAGAAAAAAAACTCTTAAGAATATAATCAAAACTGAAGAGAAATTGAACAATTAAACAGAAACAAGGAAAAAAGTTCTTCTAAAAAACTTTTGACAGAATATCAAATTTAAGGTACCGGATTAGAAGATTGGACAACATATCCCAATAAACGGAAGCAAACTTTTTTTTTTCCATTCGAGGAATACTAAAAATAAAATTCAGAAAGAAAGAAAGATTTGAAGTCTTGGTTGGCATTAGGTCCAAGTTTCGGATCTAGACAACCTAATCCCTCTCTCGTTTAATTAAAAGAGAAATTGATCAAAAGCAACCAAAGTTAATCCCTAATTCTTGAATAATGAAGGAAATATTGACAAGAAACATAGAAGCTTCCATTTGAAATGCAGTGATTAGAATGCAAGGTAGATTTCAACCAAAATCTGACATTATGAAATAAAAGAAAAAGGAAAATCATGAGAAAATAGAGAACTTCCAAATTTCTTTGCATAAATCAAGAGTACTTGAACAAAAGTCAATTGACAAAGACATACATACATACATACAAACAAAGAGTACTCTATCACATATATTATAGCATTTGTATTTACCAATTTAAGGTAAACATCAAAATAACATACCGTCTGATAGAAACACGGGGCTCTTCAAGTGCTCACTTTCATGTGATCGATAATTCTCGTTTACCTGACGGGTACAACAAAGCCACCGACGCATCCTTGCTCTTTTCTTCAAATACAAATCGTCAGTATTTTCTAGTTGAGGAGGAGCATGTACCTGCATAATTCCATAAGACATTCATTCATAATCCTACACATTGTAAAATTAAGTAAACTATGATAATTAATTCCAGATGCGGTGCAACCAAATTTGCCTAATGCCGGGATTAAAAACAAGCTTAAAAAGGATACGACACATAACCGAGATTCAACATTCATCCAACAATGCAAGCAGTCAAAACTCCAATAATAACATATTTAAAATAGAACATAGAAAAAGAAAAAGAAAATGTTGATAAACATGTAGGAAAATAAATTAAACCACAGCATTATCTGATCAAAAAGCAATAAATTTAATTAAAAGAAGAAGAAGAAACTAAAGTCCAATTGAATTAATTATAATTCATAAATTAAACGTAATGAGATGAATTTTCGATAAAAAAAAAATTAATACATATAAAATTAAAAGAGAAAAATTAAGGCTGACCAACAAGCCACGCCAATTAAACTAGCCTTGGATTAAAAAGAAAAACAGAGAATTAAAAGTGAAAATGCAAATAAATAAAAGATTAAACGACAACCCAGCCTTGATTCTGAAATGGGTCCATGAAAATTCACGAAAGAAATCAAAGAATCAAAAGACCCTCAAATTCTCAAAAAAAAAAAAGAAAAGAAATACCTGGCTTTTCTCTCAAATTCCTCTCCTTTTTATTGCAAATAAAAATAAAAATCTCCTCTCTTTCTCTTTCAAGGGTTGGTTTGTTATAAATTCTTTTTTTTTGGTTTTTGAATTTTGTGTTGGGGAGAAAGAGAGAGAAACAAACAGAGATAGAATGAAATTGGAAGATTTTGATATTTGAAGGCTTTTCTTTTTTTCGGTTTTGAATCTTTTTTATGGAAGAAAAAAATGACAGAAAGGCAACGCGCGAAATGATAAAATTTGAATGGAATATTTCTCTCTTTTTTTAAATTTAGCTTTTCTTTTGGTTAAACTTTTCCATCACTCCCTCTACTTGGTGAAGGTTGTGGATTTAATCCATATGCTTCAATTTGATATTTTTAGTCCCTGTACTTTTTTGAATTTTAAAATTTCAGTCCTCACCAAATGGTACTATTCAATTCATTTTGTTAAGTTCTTGTATTTCCAAAGTCTGATGTGGGGAACATATTATCATATGCACAATGCCTTGCCAACTTGTTATTTTCACATATTACTCACTTAATGGATTAATAACGGTCATTTGTGTTAAGATTGGAATTGCAAAATTCAATAAGTACATAGAGTTAGAATGATATAATTGAAGAATATGGACTAAATCCATAACTATATGCATTGTATAGGATTAGTAATTGAATTCAACCAAACAAATTTAACTGCTATTGTTTGGGTCAGGAAAAAATTTCAAAATTCGAAAAGTACATTATTAAAATTAACTAATTTGAGACTAAATTTAGTCAAATTAAAGTATAAGGACTAAATGCATAATTTTTGCAAAGTATAAAGACTAATAACAGAATTTAACCTTTTCTTTTCTTTTTTAGTTTCTGTCTATAATGATTAATAAATAATTATATTTTTTTTTTATTTTTAATGGTATTTGTTTAGATTACCCTATATAAAAACTTGTACATTGAATAAAAGATTTTGAACCGAAAATTTTAAGATCATGAATAAATTTTTAAATATATTTTAAAATGTATTACAATTATTAATCTAATTAGTGTGAGTTCAAATCTTGTTGTATATATATATATTTTTTTTTTTTGTTAAAATGAAAAAATTAAAATATCTTCGAATAATAAGATTTATTTTAATTATGGAAGAACATTTTCATAATTTCTTAACGAGTTAGTGACCTGAATAACCCGTGACACTAACTCAGTTACGGGTTTTATTAATAGTATAGATAGTAGTCTATAGTCTTAACTCACATATTGGTACTTAAACTATACTCAGTTACTCCTAAGTACCCTTTTTTTTTTGTTAGAAGTGGTACCTAAACTATCTTTTTCTAAGTTGGTATCACCGCTAGTCAAAGTCTATTCTTTTTTTAAAAAAGGCTTAACTCATAAATTGGTACCTAAACTATGTCATTGTTCTCATTTTGGTACGTAAACATTTTTTTTTATCATAAATGGTACCTAAACTATTTTTTCCCAAGTTGGTACATTTTTCGTTAGTCAAACCATTAAGCTTATTTTTTATAAAAGATAACCAATTAAAAATTACCATGTAGCAAAAAATTGTATTATTTTTTGTATATGCATTTAAATTATTAAAAAATTCATAAAAATTAAAAAAATAGAGAGAACTATTTTTTACTGGTTCAACCGATTTTTTTTTAGCTCAGTTTAGTTGATTTGTTTTGGTTCGTGAGCCAATTATTCAACCTTTATCTCCGAACTAATTCTCAGTCCAACCGGTCGATCCAGTTTGGTTCTGAAAACACTGGTTTTGATTGATGAAAGAACTTTTTCGATCCCGTCAGGTCAAGCAAGTAGGCGGTGAAATTTGAAAAAAGAATTAATCACCAGTGTCTCAATCTCGGGAGGACCAATTTCAAACATTGTTGGCATTGTCAAATATTATAAAGGAAGAAAAATAAAATAGAAAAAAATAAAGAGAGAAATAATGTAAAATAAAATAAAAAAGAATCAAAAAATATTTTTAAAAGTTATAATGACATGACAATCTAATATTGGCTAATTTTTTTTTAATGGATATAATGTTTTGGTGTAAAATGGTTAATGGAAGAACAGTTTAGGTGCCATTTGTAATCAAGAAAGAGTTTAGGTACCAACTTAGAAAAAAAATATTCTTTAAGTACTAATTTATAGGTTAAGGTTTTTTTTTTAAAAAAAAAATATAGATTTAACAATTTGATTAACAAGTGACCAACTTGGAGAAAGAAAAAGTAATTTAAATATCAATGTGACCAAAAAAAATTATCAAGATATGAAAAATGACATAATTTAGATATCTATTTGTGAATTAAGCTTAGTCTATACTATGTATTAAACTCTTAGGGTCCAAGAGCCAATTCAACATTAATTCAACAGGTAATGATTATAATTTATTTTTTTTACAAATTAAATTGTATTATTATAAGATTATATATATATATATATATATAATTACTAAAAAGCTCATACATAGTGAAACCTATAACTCTATGGTCTTTATATTTTTAACCTTTTCATTTGAACCAAAATTTCATTTAATTTTGTCAATTGAGTAATAGCTCAGTTGACATTGTTATTATTGTCAATGTCACGGGGTTAGAATTTTAGTCTGTCAAACCGCGCGACCTTAGGCGATTTCTTTACTTCAAATCCGCTTAAGTCAGCTTTACTCTCGCAAAATGAGAATTCTTGTAGAATTTCTCTAAGTCATTGAAACAAAGCAAAAGCAAACTCGAAATGAAAGAGTTACATCGACAATCAAGATTAAAGCCTATCTACAATTGAGAATCCTAAGATATTTAAACTCTAAACAATCTTATCACTTTAGGATTTACACTATTTACCTTGGTAACTTTAGTTTTACTGGAGTGTTTCATTGGGCTTCTCCATATGTTTCATGAGTCGGGTGAGTTCAAACGGGTTAATTGAATCCTATTTCATCAATTGACCTCTATGAGACGTTTTTTGCGCAATCGTTGCGGGTTTTGATCCGGGATCCATAACACTAAGACATGGTACAAAAATATTATGAAAATAATTAAATATGAAATGACACAAACAAGTTACAAGACCATACATAAGATAAATTAGATTATAGCACAATTTAAATGTGAATGAGAAATATTTACTTAAGAATCAAATAAATCTTTGGTTGAAATGATAAACTAAAAGTCTAAAAATTATAGTGGTCTAAATTCAAGTCTTACCATATGGATTTTTTTTTATTGATTTTATATAAAAATAAAAGCATTCTTATAATAATTTATTTTGTGAAATGAATGACTTTTTAGTCATTTTATAATTGAGTTAATGACCAGTTGACTTGTGACACTAACTCAATTATGAATTTTTAGTAGGGTTAATATATATTTTCCCCTTGAACTTGATTCCTTGTAACTAGTTGGTACCTAAATATTATTTTGTACTGAACTTGGATTTCATCACACACTTTGGTACCTCTAAAGTAATGTCATTAGAATTTGACGAAGTGGCACCGGTAACCAGAAATAGGCTATTTTACCTAACTAACCTCGAAAAAATAAATATTTATAAAAATGACCTTGTTTGAAAAACTATGATGAAAATAATCTGAAATCTATAGTGTCGGGCGGTGCTGGCCATCTGACCGCTGGCACCACCCTCCATCATTCCCTAATCATACCTTAATGATTGCTCCGTCCAATAAAAAATGATATTTTTTTAGTGCTAGCACTATAATGGTCGGCACCCATATGTACTTTTTTAAATACATTAAAAAAACATGGGTATTCAACGATTTAAAAATAAAAAGGAAAAAATAATATTTTAATAAAAATGATTTTTTATTATTTTGGTGCCGGTGTTGAAGTGACCAACACCACTTCAAAGCTTTAAAAAAAATGGTTTTTTTTTTTTTTTTTGCTTTTTTAGGTGCCAATGTTGAAGTGGTCGGCACCGGTTCAAAACTTTAAAAAAATGATTTTTTATTTTTTTTGGTGTCGGTGTTGAAGTGGCTAACATCGGTTTAAAATAAAAAAATGGATTGAGGAGGAAGAGAGTTGAACTCTGATTGTGTCAGTTGGCCCGATAGACGGTGGTGATGGATGATTGCATAGTGGAGTGAAGGACAAATGGAGAAGAAAAAAGAGAAGTAAAGAATGAAAAAAAAAACTAAAACCAGTCTGTAACCATGATTGAGGAGAGAAGGAAGATATGAGATAAAAGCTGAATAAAAAAGAAAACCGTTACTTTATTATTATGAAACTAATCAACTACACATCAAACTTAAATTTGAAAAGCAATAAATAACTTTAAATAGATATATTTAAACATATTTCATTAGTCCATGTAAGCATTATCTATTTCAATAGAAAATTTTAAAATTTATTTGATTAAATTTTAAAAAATATATTTTATTTTTTAATTTAAATTTATGTTGAAGATAACTAGATATATTAATTTTAAAAAACTCCAAAAAAAACTATATAACATCATTTTTAACTATATTTTCTCAATTTCTTGATTTTTAAAATATATCTTCCCTATTTTTACTTTCAATTTTTGTTATGTTTTATGGAAACTAATATATATTTTTAATTTGCTTATATTCTGGGTACCTTGTATTTACTTTCACTTTCATTTTCTTTTGTTACTGTAGGCATTAATATAAAAATGACTAAATTTAAAAAAAAAAATGATCTATTAACTTTTTAACTTTTAATTTTTTTACTAATAATATTTGTATTTCTGTTTTAGTAATATTTTTATATTTTTTTAATCTCAAAGGTACATACATTCAATGATTTTTTTTTAATTTGACTAGTAAATTATTTTTTTTTCTTTTATTGATTTGTCTTAAATAATTGTTAATTAATTATTATTGTATCTAAGGCAGCTTTCACTATTTTTTTCTTTTATTAATTTATCATTCGTAACTGTTCCTCAATAATGGTTACAGATGAGTTTTGGTTTCTTTTTTCTTTTTTATTTTTCATTCTTTATTTCTCTTCTTTCTTCTCAATTTGTCCTAGTCGCCTCCTTCACTCCACTATGCAGTCAGCCATCATCGACATCTTTCGAGTCAATTGACACAATCGAAGTGTAGCTCTCTTCCTCCTCAATCCTTTTTTTTTTTTGAACCAGTACCGACCACTTCAATACCGACACCTATTAAAATATTATTTTTTTATCTTTTTCTTTTTAAATCGTAGAATACTCATATTTTTTTGAAAGTATTTCAAATATATATATATGGGTGCCGACCATTACAACACCAACACCAAAAAATATCATTTTTATTGTACGGGGCAATCATTAAGGCATGATTAGGAAATGATAGAGGGTGGTGCTGGTGGTGAGATGGTCGGCACTACCCGACAATGTAGATTTTAAGTTATTTCTGTCATAGTTTTTCAAACAGGATCCTTTTTATAAATATTTTTTTTTTTGAGGTTAGTTGGGTAAACAATCTCACATCATAGCACATTGAAAGTCCTAATAAAAAATATATTTTTTAAAATATATAAATATATAAATTTATAAAAAATATATAAAAATTATTTTAGGTTGAGAATGAACATGGACAATTAATTGTGTGCATTCATTCTAGACTTTTTTTAAGTAATTTTATTTTTTATATAAAATATTAGCTTTTTATATTATCACTTTAAAATTAAAAAATTTAAAATTTAAAAATCAAAATTTTAAAAAATATATAAATTTATTAAAATTATTTCATATAAAAAAGGAACTTAGACAAATGATTGTCTAGAATTAGATTAACCTGGACAACAATTTGTTCATATTCAATCTGAAAGTGCTTGTTTTAGTAATTTTATTTATTTATAATAAAAAAATCGGGTTTTTATATTATTATTTTTAATTAAAAAATATGTAAACTATATAACCTATTTTTTTAAAATAAGGTAAACTATATAAATGGTCATCTAATTATTAGCGCGTTTCTATTTTGATCACTCAACTATAAGAAAATCAAGCTAGGCACTAACGTTACTATTCTTTTTTTGTTTTGGTTACTCGCCGTTAAAATGGCAACAAAAATAATGACGTGGCCTTTTTTTAACTGGTATAATAAAACATTAAGTCTTCAATACTTATACATCCTATCAACTTGATCCTAATTCTAAATAATTCAAAAAATGTACCCTTTTGATTTACAAATTCTATCAATTTTATCCTTAAACACATATAATTAAATATAAATATAATTACCATAAAAATAAAAAAAATTAAATGATTAATATATATTTTGAAAATGTATAAAATACAATATTATATAATATTTATTGAAACTCATATATGGCAAACCCATGACATCGTTTTACAAAATATTGATTTATTATAAATTAATTATGTTTAAATAAAGTTATTAGAATTTATGGATAAGTCTTCTAATATTTTTTTTATTTTATTTAATAATAATGTATCATTGATGGTGCATGAGATTTATGCATCAACAATATATTAAATATTATTCATGAGAATATAATATGAAGTTGAAAAGGAAGATTCAAAAGGTTTCCTACTCCATCAAGAATCTCCTCAACCAGATGTTCCATTTTGAGTATCCTGCCAACATATAGAACAAATTTTTTTGTGCCAACGGATGTCATGCTTCTTGTTAAGTTTCAACGCATCATCGATGAGAATAATTGAGATTCCTGTAGCTTTAAAGTACTTTGAACTAATGGCACGACATCCAATGATGAAAGAAAATTGAAGGGATAGAAAATTAGATAATTTTTTTGTATAGATTCGCTTGGCTTGGTAGAGGAGAAAAATTGAATGAAAATTTCTCATTTTCTTTCCTCTCATCCTTTTAGGGTAAAAATAGAAGGATAGAATAGGACGCAATGAAGATTGACATTTACAATAACATAATGCACTTGGTTATTTAAAAAACTGCATTTTCTAGATAAAAGTGTCTTCTTCCATTCAAGCCTTTGTTTTAGCCGTTATTCATTTTCCCAGGAAACGTCAAGAAGAGTTGAACTCTTTTAAACTTAGAACCAAAATCAATCATGATCTATAATACCACGCTTACAAAGTGAAAGATTCATAACTGCCTCCATCTATGACTATTATACAATATATAATAATTTTATATTTTTGTACTTTTTCAAAATATATAGTAATTATATGTGTTTAAGAATAAATTCGATAGGATTTGTAAATTGTTAAATTTATTGAATTATTTAGAATTATGATTAAATTGATAGAATATGTAAGTATTAAATACCAGTTAAAAAATATCCCGTCATTATTTCACTTCGAGAATAAATATGAACAAACGAACGCCCAAATTCATTCTTGAGAATTAATTTTATATATATTTTTTTATAAATTTATAAGATTATATTTTTTTATTAGGGTTTGCCACGTGTTATGATATGAAGCTATTACATGTCATTGTATAATTGGTTGTCAATGTCACATCATCAAATTCTAATCGTGGTACTATAAAGATACTATAGAGGTTATTGCATGGGAATGTAGCACATTTCATGACTAGTCGTTTACTTCTTTGAAGAGCACTTACGACGAGAGAATTAGTCATTACTACCAACAGGGGACACTCTGATTTCAAAAAAAAAAAGACACCTTATATTAAAAAAAATATTTTAGTAAACATTTACTTGGTGATGAAAAAAAAAATAGTTTGCTAGAGCCATGTTTAGAAGAATTCTATACTTCAAATTTATTTAGGGTTTTTTTTTTTTTTTTTGGTAATGTCGAAACCATTTTTTTGTTTAGAAAACGGGCCGACTTTAAAAAAGGAAAACGGAGTCGCCACCAATCCTTTTTTTTGAAGTGTGATTGGGCCACTTTAGAAAACATTTTGGTCTACGCATTTTAAGAAAACGGGCTCGGGAGTCAGTTACGCACGAGGAAGGATTAGCACCCTCGCAACGCCCAAAATTGGTACCTTATTGATTGATTAATGTCCTAATGTCGAAAATTAGAAAAGATTTTAAAATATGAATCTTTTAAAAAATGTTTGGATAACTCGAATTGGATATCAAAACCCTCTTGTTCCGAAAAGATGAAATACCACATCCAGCACGATAGGACACGATGTTTCAAACCCTCGATACCAAGATCGTTTCATGATTTCCAAAATCCATGCATTCGATTTAAAAAGGGTATTCCGCTATTTGGCCAAACTAAAAACCGAAACCCAGTACGATTGGGCACGATTCCTCGAATTTCCAAACATGAAATATTGTCTTATTTAAGAAAACATAATAAAAAATCTTTAAAGGATATTTAGTTGTTTGGACGAGCAGAAAATCGAGACCCAGCACGATTGGGCACGATTTTCCAAACTTCCAAACACGAAACAACCTTGTTTAAAAACGCGATCAAAATTTTTAAAGGATATTTAGTTATCCAGACGAACAAAAAATTGAAACCCAGCACGATTGGGCACAATCTCTCGAACTTCCAAACACGAAATATTACCTTGGTTTTAAAAAAAACATTTTTATGAGTTGTAAAAAAAATGTGGTAAAAATAATAATATTAATAGTAGATGAAAGTAATAATAAAAGTAATAGCAAAAACATTAATAATAAAATAATATAATAACAATATAATGAGATATAAGAAATAATAATGGTAGATAATAATAATATACAGATAATAAAAATAAAAGTGAGATTAATAATAAAAATTAATAAAAATGGAATTAGTAGTAATAATAATGAAAATAATAGTAGTGCTAATAATAATAATAAATATAATGCTAACAAAAATATAATCATAATAATAATAATATACATATAAGAATAATGGAAGTAGAAATATTTTAAGAGAAATAACTAATTCAATGGTAAAATAGTAGAATTATAAAAAAATGGACCAAATTGGGTTGAAAATAAGAACTTGGGCAAATTTAAAAGAAAAATGAAGGCAAAAGGGCTAATCGTAATGCGCTTAATATTGAGGGCAGAAATGTAATTACCCCAAGTTCCTTAACACTGCTGCACTGAACTAGGACTAAATTGAATCAGCGCATAAAATTCGGGGCAAAATTTTAAAAAAAAAAAAAAAAAAAGCTGAAAGGGAATGCAATTAAAGCAGGGCACAAAAGAGAGGTCTAAACGCACAATTTTACCCACTTGCTTTGTAAATGGCGCCGTTTGCTTTGTAATGCTTAAAAACATAAGAAAACCAAAAGTTTTCCTTCATTTCTCATCTCTGTTTCAAAAACAAAACCAGAACACCCTCCCTTTTCTTTCGTTTACCCCTTTAGGGCTTGAGGGCCCCTAGTCCCACCTTTCCGTCGCGCCACACCACCTGGTCCAGTAACTGAGTCTCGTGTGCAAGATCGTGACTGGTAAGCTTCTCCTTTTTTCTTCTCAAAAACTTTTTTAAAAAAAAAAAAGGAAAAAGAAAACTATATAGCATAAAATTCTACACAAATCGCCTTTAAAAACTATTTCCTATTCAAATATTCACCTATTTTCGCCAAAGGTTTACTCGATTCTACTAATATTGTGTTGATATCTCTGAAAAGCGTGGGAGTATTCTTTCTTGTAAAAAAAACGTGTATCTATGTACTCTGCTCTATCTCTTTTTCTTATATAGTGTAAAAATCGATCCCTTTACACTGTATTATTATCAGCTCTTATATAGCCGCGTTTTACAAACAAGTTTCCTCTATTTTGTAGGTACACTGAGGTCTGTAGGTAGCGTGCGTGATGGCGCATGATGCGGAGGAAGGCTTTCTTTGGCGAGGGTCGTGCGGCGTGGGGACTTTTGCAAACTACCTTAGGCTTTCGACTTTGCAAATTTTGGCCATTTGGGGTGTGTTTTGGGCTGAAATTTTGTTCTTTGGCCTGCCTTTGTTTGGGTTGGTTTGGGCCCCGGGTTTTGAAATTGGGCCTTACAGCTGCCCCTCTTTACTCATTGTCGTGTAACGAGAATAGAGCAAAGACTTTAAAAGGACCAATTTTGCCTCATCTGGTTGAATCTTGACATGATATTTAGGTAGCTTCATTCCATCCACTGCATCTTCAGGGGTATAGGAATTTTGTTTCGATCTGCTCCACTACTATTCAGTGGAGATAAGATTCGTTATCTTCAGTCTGCTCCACTCCCGATACATGGAGATAAGACCTGCTATCTTCGATCTGCTCCACTCCTGCTTAGTAGAGATAAGATCTATATCTTCAGCCTGTTACCCTACTGCTTAGGGGATTAAGGCTCATTGTCTTCGATCTGTTCCACTCCTGCTCAGTGGGATAAGATCTGTAATCTTCAGCCTGTTACCCTACTGCTTAGGGAATTAAGGCTCAAGGCTTAAATCTGCTCCATTGCCGATACATGGAGATAAGACTCGCCATTTTCGATCTGCCCCACTCCTGCTCAGTGGGGATAAGATCTGCTATTTTTAGCCTGTTACCCTACTGCTTAGGGAATTAAGGCTCATGGCTTAAATATGCTCCATTGCCGATACATGGAGATAAGACTCGCCATTTTCGATTTGCCCCACTCCTGCTCAGTGGGGATAAGATCTGCTATTTTCAGCCTGTTACCCTACTGCTTAGGGGATAGAGGCTTATTGTCTTCGATCTGCTCTACTCCTGCTCAGTAGAGATAAGATCTGTAATTTTCGATCTGCTCCACTCCTGTTCAGTAGAGATAAGGCTATGATCTTCAGTCTGCTCCATTGCCGATACATGGAGATAAGACTTGCTGTATTCGATCTGCTCCACTCCTGCTAAGTGAAGATAAGATCTACTTTCTTTCAGCCTGCTCCACTCCTGCTCAGTGGAGATAAGGCTATGATCTTCAGTCTGCTTCATTACCGATACATGGAGATAAGACTTGCTATATTCGATCTGCTTCACTCCTGCTCAGTGAAGATAAGATTTGCTTTCTTTCAGCCTGCTCCACTCCTGTTCAGTGGAGATAAGGCTATGATTTTTAGTCTGCTCCATTGCCGATACATGGAGATAAGACTTGCTATATTCGATCTGCTCCACTCTGCTCGGTGAAGATAAGATCTGCTTTCTTTCCGCTGCCCACTCGCTTTCGGTGGAGATAAGGCTATGATCTTTAGTCTGCTCCATTGCCGATACATGGAGATAAGACTTGCTATATTCGATCTGATCCACTCCTACTTAGTGAAGATAAGATCTGCTTTCTTTCAGCCTGCTCCACTCCTGCTCAGTGGAGATAAGGCTATGATCTTCAGTCTGCACCATTGCCGATACATGGAGATAAGACTTGCTATATTCGATCTACTCCACTCCTGCTCAGTGAAGATAAGATCTGCTTTCTTTCAGCCTGCTCCACTCCTACTCAGTGGAGATAATGCTATGATCTTCAGTCTTCTCCATTGTCGATACATGGAGATAAGACTTGCTATATTCGATCTGCTCCACTCCTGCTCAGTGAAGATAAGATCTGTATCTTTAGCCTGTTACCCTATTGCTTAGGGGATTAGGGTTGGTAGCTTGAATCTGCTCCATTGCCGATACACGGAGATAAGATTCGTCATTTTCGATCCGCTCCGCTCCTGCTCAGTGGAGATAGGATCTACTATCTTCTGTAACTCCCCATCGATTTTGCTACATTGTTCTCTAGAGAACCTACCTGTAGAATTGATTTCATGGGGTCTATGCTTATGCCAAGTGATTAAGATGTCATGAAAAATGCTCCTAACCATATGCATTATAAATGTTATGAATGGATGCAAAATGTCATTAAAATGATCCATTTTTTAACACTTTGGCTGTCATTGCTCGCCGTTTGTTAAGGCGATATTCCCGATGTATGTCTTCTTGTTCTGCTGATACTTCTAACAGAGAATCTGGAGATGTCGTCACTGCTTAGACCCTTATTTCAGGGGTTCCGAGCCCTTTAAGCCTGGTGAGTTCTAAATAATTATCCTGTTTCAGATTCTTGTATTATTTAGGGACTTTCAGAGTAATACACAAAACTTCTTTTGTGAAAGCATTACTAGTTCATTAATCATTATTTCAATATGAAATGCTTGATAAAAGATTATAGAGATGAAATGAAACTGAAATTTATTCGGGAAAAAATCCGTGAAGAATGGATTGAACAAAGGAAACAAATTTTGCTAAGGTACAAAAATAAGTAAGGGTGGAATTGGTGCCCCAGATATCATAGCCTGAGCTTCTCTGTTCAAACTTCTTGAGGACCTTTTAAGTTCAATATTTGTCTAGGGGATCCAGAGTACTTTGTCGACGCCTCAAGACGTAACATACTTCCTCATTGTTAATTCAAGTATAGCAAGACTACTGTATGCCCCACTTTCGATCAAAATTTGAGCCGCCCTTTTCGGGTTTTCGACTCAAAGCCCCCCTTTGGTCTCAAGGCGACATTTTCGGGTTTTCACCTTGGCCTCTCCTTTTTTTTTTGGGAAAAACCTCAAAACGCCTTTTGCGGGTTTTCGCCTTGGCCTATTTCCTTCTTAAGTGAAGTATTTCTTGACTGAGTCTGCATTAATTGGGTCTGGCTGACTCTTGCCGTCCATCTCGACTAGTATTAATGCTTCTCCAGAAAAGGCCTTCTTTTCAACATAAGGTCCTTCCCAATTAGGCATCCACTTTCCTCTGAAGTCCTTTTGCATAGGGAGGATATTTTTCAATATCAAGTATCCTTCATAGAACATTCTGGGGTGGACTTTTTGTTGTAAGCCCGCATCGTTCACTTCTGGTACATTTGACCATGACGGATGGCTCTTAACCTTTTTCCTCGATCAGATTCAGTTGATCATACTGAGATTGAACCTATTCCGCTTCATCCAACTTCAGCTCTGACAAAATCCGAAAAGAAAGAATTTTAACTTCGATGGGCGAAACTGCCTCCATCCCATAAGCCAATGAGAAAGGCGTTGCCCCGGTAGAGGTATTGACCAACATTCGAGAAGCATAGAGGGTAAATGGTAATTTCTCCCTGCCAATCTTTACAAGTCTCACTCATCTTTCGGAATCTTTTTGGATTTTTTTTTGAATTCGAATTCGAATTCGAATTTTGAATTTGAATTCGATGTCTGTTGACTTTGTAACTTTGGCCCATGAAGCGACCTTCACCCTCTTAGCGAAGCAATCGACAATCACGAAGATGAATTGGTGCTGACTAGATGCTTTTGACGAAATCGTCCCCGTAACATGAATGCCCCACGTATAGGAAAAAAAAATAGAGGAAGCATATAAGTCATGTCTTCTCAATTTGGCATTTACGGCATAACTGATGCAATCTCCCTTTCATGTTAGACCAGCAGTACCCGGAACTTATAATTGACCTGGCTATCAGAAAACTCTTAGCATGTGCCTTTTCGAACACTCCATAGTCTCCTTGTGCCTAGGCATATCTTGATGCGTTCATGCAAAGACATCTTTGAATTCTTGGAATAACTCAATGACGTCTTGCTTTGTTTCTGTGGTGGGCAAGGCTTCGATCATCACTCCTTTCCTAGTCTCACAATGTCCACTGACCCTTTGTACGGTAGAGTCTATTTTCATCTTGTTCTACCATCCTTAACAAATCAAAAGATAAGTTACAATCTCTGTCATTTTCAAAATCCTCAGATCCCTTTAGACCCATATTTCACTCAAAAGGGAGTCCATAACAGCGTTGCTCATGTATTGATATTTGGGTACCTGTTGTAGGTACGAAGGCAAATTCCAAAGAATAAACGATTCTAAGGATGATTATCTATGATGAAGAATGAAAGAACATTCCAAAGAACAAAAGCATGTATAAGATGACATGAAAAAAAATGAAAAAAATATTTGCTCGGCATGAAACACAAAAATGTATTTTTTATTGAAAATAAAGACGTTGAACATAAGCCTATTTCACAAAAGATTCTCATTGTTTCTAGGCTTAAAACAATAAGTGTGTTTTGAACATTACTCTGTGTTAGCTCTAAAAACTACAGGAGTTTCTTTCGCAGTTCAGTTGTTCAGAACACTTCCAGGCTCGTAAGGGCGCATGCCTCCTAGGTTTCCTTAATTCGATCCCTCCTCGAATACGGCTTTGATACTCAAGGTTTTCATTATATCTTCAGCCGTTTCTTCATTCGTGTGTAGTAGTGATGTTCCAGGGTCACTATAATATGATCTTTAGTTAATAGGGTTCTTTTGTGATATTTAATGCACATGATGTGATGTAATGCAAATGCATGATATGAATGCAAAAAGGCGTCGATTCTGGTTCAATTTCTTATAGAAAACTTATTTAAAAAACAAAATCCTTTACATAAAACAAAGTCACATATACGACCTAGCCCTTATGCCCAGAGCTTTAACTTTCTTGAGAAGCAAAGCTAGCTCTCGACCCCGGTCTGACTCTAGCTCATATACTACACTTAACACATTAGCCTGGACCGCTAAGGTTTGTAAATGATTGGCCACTTCTCGTATCTGAACCACGGCTTCGCCCATAACGTATTCTCTTTCTCAGACCTGGTTCTGAGATCGTTGAAGCTGTTCTACCCATCGCTCGTTGTTTGCCTCCAATAGTTGGATCCGGAGCTCACTATTTTGCAGTGTCGTTTCGAGCTCTATCACCTTTCCTTTCAACTCTTCGATCTTGTTTAGGCTTGATTCCAACTTCACCGTAGAGTTACGGCTTCGACACAATGCCTTCTCCAATTTTGCTACTCGAGCTCTTAGCATCTTATTTTCGCTTTTGCTCTCACCCACAGTCTTTTTCAGAGTATCATTTTGTGCTTGAGCATCATGAAACCTCTTCTTCCACTGATCAACCTTGGCTCTCTCTTCTTGAATTTCTTGACGCCATTGTTTTGAGGTTTTACCCAACCCAGCAGTCCTCATCGATGAGTGCAACTTTTTTGTAATCGGTCTTCAATCTGTCCAAATCTTCTTCGGCCTTCCTTTTCCCTTTCTTCAGTTTCTCAGCCTCTGATTTCTGGACATCAATATCTAACCTCAAGTGCACTTTTTCTTCTTTCAGTTGTTCTATCTTTTTCCCTAACTCTGAATTTTTACTTTCAAAGTCTTGTTTCATGATTTCCAACTCGGAAGGGACTACTTGCAGGTATTCCTCCATTGGTCGAGCACTATCTTGTGTCGGTCTAGGGATATTATCATTGATTCTCCTACTCTACCATGTATTATATTCGGGGGTTGCCATTGGACCCACAGCAACTCTTTTCATTCGGTGAATCTGCTTCCAAGCATCATAAATCTCTCGAACCTTCTTCTTATAATTATTCCCCCTATACGAAAATTCAAACTGAGCTAGCCCATGCGTCGCCGGTATAAACTATCTTGATTTGTATTGCCTTAGCACGAGCAAAGGAGCATACCCAACGGCTCCCCAAATTCCTAGCAAAGGAACCCAATCATAACTCCCACACCGGTAGAGAATTTCGTCAGGAATTAACCAAGGAGCTCTCCATTCAAAGTCCTTTTCCTGGAGATTCTGAAGGAGCGCAATCCAGTTTTCTTCTGATATGTCGTCTCTTCTGGGCGTGGCTGCCAACTCCTTTAGCGGGGAGTAATTCTCAGAGAAAACCCAATAAGAGACTCTATCTACCTTCCAGAAATGGCTATGGAACCAAACCAACAGTAGCTGGGTGCATCCCATAAATCTACCTTCACCTGTCCTTCGGCATGCGTTCAAAGATCTAAATGTTTCAGCAAGAATCGCTGGCACTGGCATAACTCCCTTGTCAAGTCGATCAAATAGGTCGGTCACTGCTTCATCTACATGTCTCAAAGCCTTGGGGAAAATTACCAAGCCGTAGATACTTAAGGTGAACATGTCAACTTTCCTCTTAATACCTGGATGTGCCACAATCAGGTCCCTTAAGCTCACCCAAGAAATGCATTTCCCTTCATCTTTTTGCTAAATTCGTGCCGTGACCCACTGTTCACTCATCCCAGTGATATTCATCAGTTTTTTTACAAAAGTCGGTATATTAGCGGCCCTGAAATAAACTTTATCGACCCGAACCTTTTGGCTACGAAGCAAAGCTGTATACTCTTCCTGAGAGGCACCAAGTCCACCTCCCCAAACGTGAAAAAGCTATATAAGCGGGATTCCAACATCGAGTCATAGCCCGAAACAAGTGTTTGTCCACTCTGATGTCCAATAAGTAGGGTAGATCACCACAGTTAAGGTAGAAAAGCTGCTTGGTTCCTTCATCCCAACAGGCCCATATATCTCTTAATTCTTAGAGCTCATTCTGTGTCACACTGATGCGAGTGAAGTCCCATAACTCCGATGTATATCCCTCGGCTAGACTATCCCTCTTCTCAAGTTGTGTCTTCTCTGACCATATACGCACGGCCGCATTATCCTCTACTTTATCAAGGAATTCGTTCTCCATAACAAGCCTTCTAATTCAGTAATCAAAAAAGGAATCGACACCTTTTATGTATGAAATGACATGCAAACATGGCCAAAATAAAACAGGTTAGTATCGCATAATAGTAACCAAAGCAAGTGAAAAAAAATGTCAAACCACTAGATGGGTAACCACTAAGGTTTAGCATGGCTCTACCTAGGGTGGGCTCTTAGGGTTTACTATATGTGGTTTGGTTCTAAGGGAAAAAGGGTACCTGGACCAGCAGATTCCTCAATCCTCACCCATTATAGGCTCATACGGATCGAGTTCAGTTCAGGGGAATACATTTCCCTATGGCCATGCGGAGGTGAAAACCTCACGGAACCATAAGTACGGATGTATCCCGAAGCGAGCCCCCAGCCCATGCGGAGGTGAAAACCTCACGAAGGCATAGCTTCTCGCTCCCACTTAAAGGGTGTGACCATAACGGTCATGCAATATGAATGCAGAAATATCTTATGGGTCTCAAACCACAACAAACATATGACGCAACACAAACTCATGCAATGAAAGAAACGAAATTAAAACATTTTATTCTCGGTAAAAGGACATTAATCAATCAATTTTACGGCTTGACTCTCTTATTGGTCCCCAGTGGAGTCGCCAAGCTGTCGAAACCATTTTTTTGTTTAGAAAACGGGCCGACTTTAAAAAAGGAAAACGGAGTCGCCACCAATCCTTTTTTTTGAAGTGTGATTGGGCCACTTTAGAAAACATTTTGGTCTACGCATTTTAAGAAAACGGGCTCGGGAGTCAGTTACGCACGAGGAAGGATTAGCACCCTCGCAACGCCCAAAATTGGTACCTTATTGATTGATTAATGTCCTAATGTCGAAAATTAGAAAAGATTTTAAAATATGAATCTTTTAAAAAATGTTTGGATAACTCGAATTGGATATCAAAACCCTCTTGTTCCGAAAAGATGAAATACCACATCCAGCACGATAAGACACGATGTTTCAAACCCTCGATACCAAGATCGTTTCATGATTTCCAAAATCCATGCATTCGATTTAAAAAGGGTATTCCGCTATTTGGCCAAACTAAAAACCGAAACCCAGCACGATTGGGCACGATTCCTCGAATTTCCAAACATGAAATATTGCCTTATTTAAGAAAACATGATAAAAAATCTTTAAAGGATATTTAGTTGTTTGGACGAGCAGAAAATCGAGACCCAGCACGATTGAGCACGATTTTCCAAACTTCCAAACACGAAACAACCTTGTTTAAAAACGCGATCAAAATTTTTAAAGGATATTTAGTTATCCAGACGAACAAAAAATTGAAACCCAGCACGATTGGGCACAATCTCTCGAACTTCCAAACACGAAATATTACTTTTGTTTTAAAAAAAACATTTTTATGAGTTGTAAAAAAAATGTGGTAAAAAATAATAATATTAATAGTAGATGAAAGTAATAATAAAAGTAATAGCAAAAACATTAATAATAAAATAATATAATAACAATATAACAGATATAAGAAATAATAATGGTAGATAATAATAATATACAGTAATAAAAATAAAAGTGAGATTAATAATAAAAATTAATAAAAATGGAATTAGTAGTAATAATAATGAAAATAATAGTAGTGCTAATAATAATAATAAATATAATGCTAACAAAAAATATAATCATAATAATAATAATATACATATAAGAATAATGGAAGTAGAAATATTTTAAGAGAAATAACTAATTCAATGGTAAAATAGCAGAATTATAAAAAAAATGGACCAAATTGGGTTGAAAATAAGAACTTCGGGCAAATTTAAAAGAAAAATGAAGGCAAAAGGGCTAATCGTAATGCGCGCTTAATATTGAGGGGCCAGAAATGTAATTACCCCAAGTTCCTTAACACTGCACCTGAACTAAGACTAAATTGAATCGGCGCATAAAATTCAGGGGCAAAATTTAAAAAAAAAAAAAAGCTAAAAGGGGAATGCAATTAAAACAGGGGCACAAAAGAGAGGTCTAAACGCACAATTTTACCCACTTGCTTTGTAAATGGCGCCGTTTGCTTTGTAATGCTTAAAAACATAAGAAAACCAAAAGTTTTCCTTCATTTCTCATCTCTGTTTCAAAAACAAAACCAGAACACCCCTCCCCTTTTCTTTCGTTTACCCCTTTAGGGCTTGAGGGCCCCTAGTCCCACCTTTCCGTCGCCGCCACACCACCGGTCCGGTAACCAGTCTCGTGTGCAAGATCGACAGCCTGGTAAGCTTCCCTTTTCCTTCTCAAAAACTTTTTTTTTAAAAAAAAAAGGGGAAAAGAAAACTATATAGCATAAAATTCTACACAAATCGCCTTTAAAAACTATTTCCTATTCAAATATTCACCTATTTTCGCCAAAGGTTTACTCGATTCTACTAATATTGTGTTGATATCTCTAAAAACTGTGGGAGTATTCTTTCTTGTAAAAAAAACGTGTATCTATGTACTCTGCTCTATCTCTTTTTCTTATAGCTGTAAAAATCGATCCCCTTTACACTGTATTATTCCGGCTCTTATATAGCCGTTTTTACAAACAAGTTTCCTCTATTTTGTAGGTACACGGAGGCTGTAGGTAGCGTGCGTGATGGCGCATGATGCGGAGGAAGGCTTTGCTGGCGAGGGTTGTGCGGCGTGGGGACTTTAGCAGCTACCTTAGGCCTTCTGACTTTGCAAATTTTGGCCATTTGGGCTGTGTTTTTGGGCTGAAATTTTGTTCTTTGGCCTGCCTTTGTTTGGGCTGGTTTGGGCCCCGGGTTTTGAAATTGGGCCTTACAGGTAACATCTGGCGTTCATATGATAGTGGAATTTTTATACATATTTTGATTTTTTAAAATTATTTTGAAATAGTTTATACTTTCTTATGAGAGAAGTCAGTTTTTCATTTTTAAAATTATTTAAGTTACAAATTTTAACTAGATTTGAATTCAAAAAATCAAATTATTTATTGTAGTTGATCCAAAAAACTTAGTAACTCGATTCAATTAACTTAAAATTCTGGCTTTTTTTGATTCTTTTAATCAAACTGAGTTTTGCTCAATACTTTTAAAACCAAATTAATGATTGAATCGGTTAAGACACCACTTGGCTAGTTCAATCAATTCAACTGGTTTCATCAATTTGATTAAAAATTATTAAAAATAAAAAATAATAGAAAAACCCAATTCAATCGGTCCGTATTAATTCCTGATTTAACCGATTCAATGCTATTCTCCAAACTGATACCTCAATCAATTTTGAGTACAACCAATTTAATTTAAGCATCATTGTTTTGCTCACTCCAATTCCAAAATTTGGTCCTCTATAGAAAAAAAATATATATAAAAACTATTTAAGATCCAACCACCCATTTTTGATTCACAATTGAGTTTCTTATTCCATGATCAAGAAACCTAGGTCCAAAGAAACTTGTTTGTCTTTAATATAACAACTGACGCTTCACTAAGTTTTGACAATTTCTTACTACAAATTCACAAGAAATAACAAAAAACCAACATTGTCTTTACTTAACATTTCTGTCTATGATGTAGCAAAAAAAAACAAACATATCTGTTTATGAAACTTGTATACACAAGTACCTTTCAAAGCATTGTTACTAAAAGGAGAGCACATGTATTTACAAAACTGACATGATGCATGCATGTACGGGATCAATACCCGCCTTAAGCAGAAACCGGAGTTCGTTCTATCGAAGTTTTTGTCTGATATTGTTCCTTGAAACCCAACATCTTATTTAATGCACCAATATAAGCCTTGACACTGGAAACAACGATATCCATTCCTGCCCCAGTTCCACTGGCACAAAAAGGAGATCAATTTTATGCACTGAATTTCAGAGGTGGAAGTGGAAGAAGTACACATGTCAAATGGAAACAAGAATACCAAGAAACCATACCTGAATGTTCGCTGAACAATTTCACCGGTCAAAATATTAGTTGATATGCGGCTTTTCTCAGCACGAATTAGAACGCGGGTGGTGGCTATAGCATCAATGCCTTCTGTAACGGCATTCATGGAGTACTCAAGAAGTGTAACTGGTTCCTGCAAAATGAAGGGAAAAAAGCTTTAAGTACTACTCAAAAATCTCAGCAAAAATATGTAGAAAGAAGCACTCAAACACCGAGAAGGGTTGGGAAGATAGAGCGCATGGTGGAAACCCAGAAAAACAAAGGGCAGAATTATTAACTATTGTCCTCAACTTGAATCCCTCAGATAATAAATGCCACAGAACACCATTATGGACAGGGGAAACATTTCACCAAAGAATACTCAGAATGGTACCAAAGAGCCTGCAGCCTGAGATTATGGATGTTGGAATTCGAATTCCAGATCTCCTGGATGCCATCCCTTACTAGTGGCTGTATGAACCAACTGAAATAAGCTTCGGGTTCAAATAATATTTTCACACAAGGCGGAAAGGGGAACGGGGTACAAAGAAAACAGAAGAAATTCAATTAGGAAACCTTAAATTCTAACAGAAATTTTATTGACTATAGGTTACAACCTATAAGCCCTAGTGATGAACCACAGGTTTCTAATAGCAGGTAAGGAGCTTTTATTTTTATGGCAAGCACGACAAGATAAGTTTGGATAAAACATGTCTATTGACCGACTAATCAAATAAATACAAGCCATATTCTCAGCTACTAAATTCAGGTAACACGACACAATGTTGCTCCGGCTCTTCATTTTTGTTGAACCATTTGTATCTGGCACATTTTTGGACGTATATATGAGTACATGACCTTCTAAAGATCCCACAAATATAGAAAAAAGTTGAACATACACGTACCTGTATCCAACACTCGCACACAAGAGCTTGAGTAACATAGGCACATGAAGAGAAGTAGGGAGTGAATGAAAAGGAAAGAAAGTTCACTAAATGATGAATAGACCACACTGAGGTTCAATATTCAAAACTGAAAATTATGAACTAAATGGCTCCATAGTTGGAGCCAATGAAACCCTATAAAGAAAAAATAAATCCCAAAAGGACATTCATGATAATAAAATCAAGAACTCATAGACAATTTCTTAATAACCCTAACACTGAATCTTGCATCATATCTTATCCAATACCCAACAGAAAATTCTAGAAAACAAAGGAAAACTTCTAATCTTCAGTATCAAACCTTTGTAATGAGATCAATAGCTTTATAAGCTGAATCTACTGGTCCAGTTCCAACTGAGCATGCAACATGTTCCTCGCCATCAGCACCAATGAGTTTAACTGTGGCAGTAGAAAGGCCAAGAGTTCCACAAGTAACCTGCATTTAATGTTTTCCATTAAAAATTAAGTTCACATAAGATGATGATCCACATTGTAAAAAAAAGCAGTTCCAGGGATTGCTGCTATACTTGAACTGAAATCCACATTGTATATCACAGATCATGGCTATTTTACATCCTGGATCACTTTGGTGCAAAATGTGGATCACCAAAACCATGGACCTAAATTGATAGGTGAAATAGGAAGAAAGAAAAAGAGGATCTGATAGGAAAAGAATGTGACCAATCAAAAATAAAAAGAAAACAGAAGAATCTGGAAACTTCTAACATGGGGTGTGAACAGTGAGGCAGAACAGCTGGAGGCTAAGAGAACATGAATTAAAGCCATTATTTTGGATTTTGAATTGTTATTGGGGCTTCATGAAGTTCATAAATTTGTTATCGGGGTTTAATCAAGCTTATAAATTGCGGAGCTTTATTCTCGACTTTTCACTGGTAAGTAAATAAATTGGCAGACACATCGTTTAGGGAATGAGGAAAAATTACTACAAAATATACCATAATTTTTCTCTCATTAGAGGAAAATTAAATAAACTGAAAGCAACCAATCTAAATATAATGCATTTTCTTATAATCATGTCTATTACCGACTATAAACTACATATACACTTATCTCTATATTATTCAAATTAAACCAAAAGCAAAAAATATATAGAGTTTAAAGTAATACAACCCCAATAATGCTTCATATAATATTGCAATCCAAATAGAACTAGTGAAGCGTACGCCCACTGTACCATGAAAAATCTTTTGGACATCCATGTCACATTCCTGTAACTATGGTTCAACTATCTCTAGTTACCTGCAGATCATGAAGCTTCCAAACAACTTCAGGTTGAAAAACTTCATCCGAAACCAAGGCTATTAGATCAGCATCAGTGACTCTCTGGAACACCAGTAAATAAAAAATGTATAGAACAACAGTTAGTGTTGCCTTTTAAGATCAAAATATAGCACAGAAGAATACACTTCAGCTAAAATAAACTGAACTTCCAAACAACAGAAATCATGCATTTTTAGCATCGCTTTAGAATAACAGTTAGTGTTGCCTTTTAAGATCAAAATATAGTACAAAAGAATACAACTCAGCTAAAACAAACTGGCTAAAAATGCCATAACCAACAAAATTTGATACAAGCATTCATAACCAACAAAGACTGTTACTTTCCACTACCTTTCCATAATCACTATATGATCTTGAAAATATATTTTCAATTATGTGGATCACAAATCCGCCTACATCCGTCACTAACTATTTGCTAAGCCATCCCTGATAACAAGAATCCTTAAACCAGGGATACCAGAAAATCTTGCAACAAATCACCTGCCAGCAACCCCTATGTCGTCATTCTCTAAGCCCACAGACAATTTCTCAAACCAACATCATATCTTTAACCATTAAATTAAAAGGTTAACCATGTAATAATTCCATGATGGATTGAGAAAGATTGGTGTTTATTGAGTTAAAATTACATTCAACAACAAAAATGGAGCTTATGACTCCACCAGCATATAGTAAACAAGAAAAAGGAAAAATACATTTAACAATAAAAGCATTATCTATTTCCTGTCTCAGTATTGTATCCCAATCTTTTTTTCATTCCATACAGATAAGTAGTTTAGTTGCTGAGACTAGAAAACCAGTTTTTCAAAATTACTATGGAGAACTAGAAAAACTGTCAAAAGTTAAAATCCATTACTATATTGTTGTTATGCCAAGGGAAATTTTTTTACAGACTTGTTCTCTATGTACAACCTCTCCTCAATTTTCATTTTCTTAGAAATTATCATTGGAAAGGAGAATTCCACAGTTGAAGACATCTCATTTTTAAAACACGATTCATTCAGTTTGGAATGTTATAAATAGTTGCCTGAATGATGATATTACAGGAAAAGAAATCCAGGAAATCAGTAGAGAATTTTGGTCACCTTCTTTTGTTCAGCTACTGCTTTGAAGCGCCAGAATATGTTGCCAAGCTGTTCATCATCAAGCTCATAACCAAGCTGAGATAAACAACAAGAACTAGGTGCTTAGATGAAGAAAAGAGAGGTAATTACATGTAACATGCTAAGTAGCACCATACCTCTTTCAATCGGTCCTTTAAAGCATGCCGTCCACTTTACCATAGATTTGCAGAATAAAAAGAATTAAGAGAGAAATCATGAGTTTTGTAACAAATGAAATCGAAAAAAAAAAAATGAATAGGAAGATACCAACATGAATGTCATAAATATCACAACAGAACTGCATAAATTAAAGTAGTAGCAAAATATTGGAAGATGGAATCAATCTCGCAAAAGAAGCTGACAACTCTTTTTTTGGTCGGGAGAGAAAGAAGTCTGTATTTGACACACAGAAACTTCGCAGAAATCTAACAAATGGAGTGACCCTTTATGCTTCAAAAATCAAATATTTTTTATAACTTGCCGAGCTATTCAAGAATATTAGGTAAAGTTCAATATATTTATCCAATATACTAATAAGATGCAACCTATTGTACCAGGCCGAAATACTTCTTCTGCCTAGCAACTCAGGTGATATTAATAACCTCATTTGACTACCTTAATAAATGTGAATGATCACTTTTTTTTTCATATGAACAAGAAAAAAGCCAAGGAAAAAACCTATTAAAAGATCACCCCATACTACTGCAGGGATTCCACTATCCTCAAATAAAGTTGAAAATATACTCATCAAGATTGGTATAAGATATATTCAAAAACCTAAGTATAGTATTCTTAGTGATGATGATAAAATATGTAAATATGTTAAGTCCTCAGCCATCTCTGTCAGATTTGTTGTGACATCACATCCAACATTGAAAATCAACTGGTAAACCACTTATAGCATGTTCTGCTCTAAAAATATCACTATGATCCATCTACATCGCTTTAAACACTATTTAAAACATATCAAACGGAAAAAAAATATATATATTACCACAAAAATGGAGGAAAAATTTTGAAAGATGAAATACCCACCTAAGTTTTCCTAGGACAATACCAGCTTCATTAGACCGTTCAAGCCCGATATCTTCAGGCGAAATAATTTCATAAGTACCTTTGTGCTTAAGCATTCCATCCTATAGAACAGAAAGCAAATATGGATTATATTTCTTATTGCTTTTAACTTTTAGTAAGCATACATATTGAGATTCTTGTAACCGACACAATTAGTTTGGGATTAAAAGTGAGTTTGATGGAGTTGGGTCTTAACTACACCATCAATAATTGTCAACAATTTCACTCAGCAAGCCTGATTTGTAGAAGAAATCACCATTGTAGCTAAACGTATCAAAAGTGTTATCAACTAATATTGTAAATATTCACTTAAGAGGAGAAATGAAGAAAACACAAAGAAAACAGAAGGGCAACCAGTAAAACACATTCAAGCAAACTTAAAAAGCACATTAGTATTCCTCGTAAAAAAAAGTTAGCTAGGAGAAAGTGTTACATTCCTACCATATCAATTGGTGGTCCACCAAATTATGGTGAGGGCAGCATTTGAAATTGCCATGTTAGCATAAATGGATACTACTTTCTAATGATAACCTTGACTAGAATAATAAAATTGTGGTCCCATTTATGCTATCATCGCATTTTTTTAGGACTTGCAGTCAGAATTATGCTAGAAAATACTTGTGTATTACTTTCTCTTGTCATCATTGTTTCACTCACGCAATGATAACATGAGATGGAGTAATGGTCCACAGTCAACAACATCCTCATATTTGCATATATGCATATACATACACACAAGCATAACTGGAGAAAAAGCAACACAAGAAAGGAAATTGACAGATCAAATAAAAATGCTACTAAAGGGCCAAACAATGGAAAGATTACAGAATCTAGCCACCCACCTGCAACTTCAAACACGTATAGATATCATTACACATGCATGACTTAATATTATCATCTAAAATTAGCAACTTAATTTCTAAGCATTCTGGTTGAACAAGGGCTTTGGTAAACAGCATAAAACTCCAATCTTGTAAGAATGGTCCTTAAAGAGTTCTATATTTAATCCTCAGTTTTGCCCCACTGAATTCTGCCAAACAATAAATAGACTACAAGCTCAAACATGCTCCTCAGCTAACATTGTTTCCCCAGAGCAAGAGATTGCTACTAGCTAGCTACACCCTCAAACATTTTAAATAATAATAAAAGAAAAGATGTACAGATTCCATTGTTAATTTCTACCATGCATCTAAACTTCATGCAAACTCTTAATGGAAGGCAAAAGAGTATATAACTTTAGTTTTCTTAAGATTAAACAACAAAGCTGTATTCACAGTAGCAAAATTTACAGACGGGCAAAATCACAACACATGTCAGTGCATTCTATTAAGTGCATTATATTAATTTTCAACTACAATGGTAAATACAATTCCAAAAATTAATCAATGAGATCAGCCATAAAGAAAAGCTTCACCAATTGACAGAAAACATTCAGAGGTTCAGTGGTTCACAACATATATGCAGTCAAATGTTGGAAAAACCAACCTGGTGGATACCACTTTCATGAGCAAAAGCATTGGCTCCGACAATAGCCTTATGAGGTTGTATGTGTAACCCCGTGTAGTCCTCTACCTAAAAAACCATATTAAGTCAATAATAACTCCCAGAGCTAATTCAATCAAAAGTAAGGCCAACTAATTTAACCAAAGTTCACAAAAGAATACCATTTTGCTTGACATCACAATGTGTTGAGTATTGATTCCAGTATAAAGACCTCCTAATACATGCTCACCACGACATTTTATTGCCATCACAACCTGCATAAACAAAAGCAGCGGCCCAACAGAATCAAAACAGTAAAACAAGACATACGTAATCTTACAATTTACAAAAACTGCCCAACTAGGAAAAAACCTTCAACACTTGCAACCAAAATAATTTTTCTTAAGTCGCCACAACACAAGAATAAAGAAATTGACAGCTAAAAGACTTTTATTTACAAAATTTAAATGCTTAACATAGGCAGACTGCAAAACTAGAAAGACAAAAGTTATCAGATGGATGCATAAGCACCCTCATTGTCAAGACCCCGTTCCCCCTCTCTATCTCTGCAAACAAAAAATGAAGTGGATTAATGTAAAATAATTTTCATATCTCATATATAGAAGCATGTGATCATGCAATGAGCCCTTGTCAACTGAATTTCAGTGCAATGTGTCTCCATCTAAAGCAGATTTGATTGACAACAGGAGGTCTTAGGTTGTACAGACTCAAGATCATGAATTATTCACGTTAAATGTCCAAGAACATCATATTGTACTAAAGAAAACCAGGCTTTTTCCCATCTACTTCTGCATAACTGAAATCCCAAATTCACAATCATTATAATATTGCATAAAGCAAAAGCTCACCTCCTCCAATGAAGCATTTCCAGCTCTCTCTCCAATGCCATTGATTGTTACTTCCACCTGCCTTGCACCTGCACAAGCTCCCTGAATTCATGCAGCAAAGATGTAAATACAGCCCAAGTATACCTCACTGTGCATTAATTAACAAAGTAAACCAGCACCATACCGCTAGCGTGTTGGCAGTAGAAAGCCCAAGATCGTTTTGACAGTGTGTTGAAATAATAACATTCTCAATTCCAGGGGTATTGGCCTTTATATTAGCAATTAATTGGCCAAACTCGCTAGGCATAGTTATGCCAACAGTATCAGGTATGTTGAGAGTTGTCGCTCCAGCCTTGATCACTTCACCCAAAATCTCATATAAAAACTCTCTGTCAGATCTGGTAGGATCCAATGGAACAACAATATCATGTAAGCAAGAGGGGAAAAAATCTACTCTTTTTCATTTATTTATTTCAATAGTAGCATATAGGACATGCATACACTGATACTACTGCAAAATGCCTCTGGCAATGTTAAACACAACTAGATTACACAAAGCAGGAAAAAAAAAACACAAGACAACATTAATAGAAGAATGTCTTAGAATCTAGATAGTACAAATTATTAACATATCAAAATTTATATAAATATAAAATACCATAATTACCAGACAAAATACACAAGCACAATACAAATACATAAATGGTCAGTTCTACAAAACAAACTTTTTTTAACGCCCATTTCTACAATAACATGCATGCTCCCCTATTGCAGCGATTTTTATGACCAAGCACATATCTTTCACCAAAAAAAAAAAAAAATGGCTTCAATTAAATACAGAAAAGAAATATACATAAATTAAACAATAGATTATCTTTATCCGTATTTAAACTTCTACTGCTTATTTTTATTTTAAAATTTAATCTTCCTCTTTCTGTTATTTCATTTCTTCAATAAAAATATAGACAACAATGGAATACAATCTTATCCTTGAACAACCATTTCACGAACATATCATAGGAAGAAAAAGAGAGAGAGATATAAAAACTCGAACCTGCCGGCGTCTTCGGGGCTAAACTCGACATCATTACAACCCAAACTCCTTGCAAACCGAACCATACTTCTAGCGATATCCAAAACCTCCTCTTTACTCTTCCTTAACTTATACTCCAAATGGATGCCACTGGTAGCGATAAACGTATGAATCCTGGGTCGTTTGGCGTACTTAACCGCCTCCCAAGCGGCCTTAATATCGTTCTCATTACACCTAGAGAGTCCACAAATGACAGGCACATACCCATTCTCATCCTCCGCATTTCCAACCTCTTTAGCAATGGCCGTAACAGCTTCAAAATCGTCTTTGGAAGCAGCGGGAAACCCAGCTTCTATTATATCGACGCCAAGCTTGGCTAGCTGACGAGCAATATCAAGCTTCTCCTTGGAAGTCAAGGTGGCGCCAGGAGATTGTTCGCCATCGCGGAGAGTGGTGTCGAAGATGCGCACGTAGTTGGGGTCTGGAATATGGTTGGGAATGTAAAGAGGACGGCGGAGGGGAGTGGGGGGAGTAGGGGCTAAAGAAGAGGAAATGAGAAGAGACTTGGCCTTGGGTAATGATTTGGAAGGAAAAGAAGGGAAATGGGGTGGGTTGGAAGAAGGGAAGTGGAGGGAAGTGGGAGAAGGGAGGAAAAGGGAGGATTTGGGAGAGGGAAAATGAAAGGGAGAGAACTTGGAGGAAATTAAGATGGAGGAAGCCATGGAAGGAGAGAAGGTAGAGAGAATTACAGAGGAATAGGAAGAGGAAGAGTTGGTTTTGAATTTGTGTGTTCTCAGTTTGGTTGGGAGGGAAAAGAGAGTGGAGGCGCCGTGAGCACCGAGGGTGATAAGAGCGAGAGCAGATTTTTTCTTTTGAACAAGATAGAGAGAGTCTTAAAAAGGATCAAAAATTTGTTAAGCCTGGGACCCACTCTTTCCATAACAAGCCAATTCCAAATTCTCTTTATTAAGTGAATAATTTAATCAATTATAAAGGTTCATTATGACTGGGTTTTTAAGGTGATGTCTTTTTCCTTCTTTATTATTTTATTAAAAATTAATATTTATTTAGAGTTTCATATTATTTCTTAAATACTAAATCCTCATTTTAAACTTTTTTAATAATATACTCATTCATTTAATAATAACCCTTAAAATTTATATCTTTTAACAATTTAATCCAAATTATCATTTCAAGTCATTTATTAAGAAAAAATAACGGTGTTTGTGTCTCGTAAGATTTCTTTTTATTGACGTGGCTAAAACTACGTAGTTTTACAGATTAAAATTTTTACTTAAAAAATTAAAGGGTAAATTACACCAACAGCCACCCAACTTTGGGGTAACTGACAAAACAGTCTCCTAGGTTTCATTTCAGTCACTCAACTTTCAAAAAGTAACAAAATAGTCACCAACGTTATGAAAAAGTTACAAAATAGTCACTTATTAACGGTTACCGTTAAGGGTTTAACGGGATTGCTGGTGTGGTAAGTTAACCAGCTGATGTGACAAGTTAACTTGCCACGTTGGCGACGGCTGATGGGTTTAGGGTTTGGGGCGAGTTAAGGGGAAAAAATTGAAGGGTTAGAAACAGATTAGGGATTCAGGGGGTTTGGGGAAAAAAAGGGAAATCGATTTCTGGAAATTTTGGTTTGGATTTGGGGTTTTTTTAGGGTTGAAACTGATTTGGGAATCGATTAATAAAGGGTTTAGGGTTAGAAATCGATTCAATAATCGATTAACAGGGTGCGATTGTCTATTTTGTTTGGGGAGAAAAGAAGACGAAACCAGAAACCATTAGTGTATTTGATTGTCAGCGACAATGGGCAATAGAAGAGAAGGTACCAGTGTTGTTACATCCACTATAACGGGTAAGTTGTTGCATATTGTTTTAAACTTTTTAGATTTCAATGCTGTTATTTCGATTTAGGGTTATTTAGGGTTAGTTCAGTTTTAATTTTAATTTCGATTTTTATTTCGATTTTGATTTCGATTTTGAAACACTCACTACCGTTATCAAATTGATGTTTATTATGTATATCTGCCATTGTAATGTCATTATCAAACTTATGTGCATGACAGACAGAAATGGTTGTGTATATCTGATGGTTGTGTTTGTATTAAATTATTTTTGTATTGGTTGTTGTCTGCCATGTGCATGACAGAAATGGTTGCGTTTGTAATAAATTATTGGGTATTTTGTATTGGTTATTGTTTGACAGAAATGGTTAAAGTGTCTGCCTATGTTGTCTGCCTTTATTGATGAGTACTTTGTTTGGCGGAGTTTAATTGATGACAATCTTAATGAGAATGAAGAAGACATGTCGGTAGTGATGTGTCCGGTAGTGATGTGTCCTGGTGGTGATGCATCCGAAAGTGATAGTGATGATATAGGAGTTAGTTTAGATGGTTTAAACATGGATGGTATAGGAGTAGATGAAGCGTGTGATAGTGATGATTACGGGAGGTTAGATAGTGCACATGAATCTGACTCGGATGGCCAAAATTGGCCTGAGTTCAACCTAGAGAATGACATGAGTAATCCTAGACTTAAGGTTGGAATGTTATTTAAGTCTAAGGACAGTCTAAAAGAAGCTACCAAGCAAAAATATGGTAGGTTGAACAATTACTTTATTAAGTTTCCAAAAATGATTTAAAAAGGTTAAAGGCGATCTACTAAAGTGAAAAATGTTTTTGGTTCATATGGGCTTCTAGACTAAACCCTAATGACCCTACTTGACTGGACTTGGCAAATTAGGAGTTCAAACCCTAACCATACTTGTTCTAAAGTATATAAAAATAAGAATGTAACCTCGGCTTGGATAGGTGAACATAATAAAGAAAAATTCATTCTTGATCCCGATTATTCTCTCAAATCATTACAACAAGATGTCAAAAGAGATTTGAGTTGCATAGTCTCACTAACCAAATATAGGAGGCTAAACTTAGGGCATTGGAATTAATTGAAGGAGCTTATAAGGCTCAATATGAGAAGATTTATGAGTATTTGTTGGAGGTTAGGACACAAAATGTGGGAACAACAACAATCACATTATCTGGATAACAAAGTTGTTTCAAAGGATGTATGTCTGTCACAGCATGCAAAGATGGCTATAGGGCTGGTTGTAGGAGGATAGTAGGTTTAGATGGATGTTTCTTGAAGGGCTACTATGGTGGCTACTTGTTTTGCATTTGTTGGGATAGATGCAAATAATGGCATCTATCCTCTTGCATATCTTCTTTGTGGAAAGTGAAAACCAAGCATCATGGCTTTGGTTCTTGGAGTTGCTTGCAATAGACTTGGAAATTGTGAGCTCGTACCAAATATCTTTCATGTCTGACAAACAAAAGGTAAAACTCCATTTATTCATTTTTTTATGTTGTTTCTATTTAGGGATTGTCAAAGAATTAAACTGTTTTTTTCTAATTGCAGGGACTTTTATAAGCAATAGGTATGTTGTTTCCTAATACAGAAACAAGACACTGTGTTAGACATCTACATGCTAATTTCAAGAAGGCTGGTTTCCGAACAAAGGAATTGAAAGATTTGCTTTGGAAAGCTGCCAGAGTAAGCACTACAAGGGATTTTGAGGATGCTATGGATGAATTGAGGAAAACCAATCAGCAAGCTTATGATTGGTTGAAGGAGAAGAACCCCACTCACTGGTCAAGGTCTCACTTCTCAATTAGGAGTCATTCTGACATGTTGGTGAATAATCTTTCTGAATCATTTAACAAGGTAAACCCCTATGTTTTATGTTTATTACTAATCACTAGTAATTCACTAATCATTTATGTTTCTTGACGGATGATCTTTGGAAGCAAGAGAGGAAGCCTATTCGACCATGATGGAGACAATAAGGACCAAGATTATGTTGCTTATTGTCAAGAAGAAAGAAGAAGGTGACAAATGGAAAGGAATGTTGTGTCCAGAGAGTCAAGAAAAAGCGGATGTAAACATAAAAGATTCCTTGAGGTAAAGTTACCATTTTTAATCTTTTGATGCCTTTATTGCTGACTTCATGTTGCCTTTATTCGACTTCATATTACCTGGTCACATGCTATTTTTTAATATACATGCAGTAATTGTTGGTGTGTTAACTATTTTTTAATATGCATGCAGTGAATTTTTTTATAATATGCATATAGTGAGTAATTGTTGGTGTGTGTGTATCTTTATTGGTGGAAATTTCTTTGAAAAAGTTGTTTTAGTGATTATTTGGTAAGCAAGCATGCTTTATTGCTTTATTTTTAGGTGTGTTCCATCACATGCTTTGGTGGGGACAAGTATCAGGTTGAATGTGGTCTGGCGGCAACCAGCATGTGGTGGACTTAGTTGAGAGTTCTTGCTGCTCCTGCAGAGTTGGTATCTCACTGGCATCCCTTGCATGCATGCATTGGTTGTCATTCATCTAAAAGATGAGTCCCCCAGAGGCCTATGTACAAACACAGTACACCAAGCAAACCCAGCTTCAAATTTACTCCAACTTTATAAGTCCGATGGGGTCCTAAACAATGGGCCTCTTTGTCAAACATCTTTGCCAATAACACTGCCTCCTACTCTAAGAAGACCACAGCGGACCTACTAAGGTGAGAAGGAAAGAACCTGATGAAACACAAACAACAGAAAGGTTGAGCAAGAGAGGGGTGGACATGAGGTGCAGTAAATGCAAAAGAATAGGCTACAATAAGAGGAGTTGCAAAGGGGAAGTTGGCCAAAACATTCCAATAAGCAATTTGCCTTAAGTTTTAGTATACTACATTTATGAATTTGTTTGATGATTTCTCTTGTTCTGTAGGTCAAAAGACATAAAGTTGGTGTCCAAACTCAACAACATGCTACCCCAAATCAGCAAGAGAGTACTCCAACTCAACAGGCTGCCTCAATTCAGTTACCTACTGCCCCAACTCATCAACAAGGCGCCTAAGAGAAAAGCTCCCATTGAAGAGAAGACCAACCACTTTGTTAGATGGATGCCTTCTACTCAAGAGTCATCCATGACAGACCATTGATGATGATGTGAACAGACTGCATTTTGTTAACTTTTTAAAAATGTGTAAATTTGCCTGCTACTGATTTATTAACTTAGGCAAATAATTTTTTTGTAAATTTGTCTATGATTGCTATTGCTACTGTTGATAAACTTAGGCATATAGTCATTGAATTTTTTTTTTTAAATTTCCCTACAATTTACATATGTTCACTTGTGTTGAATTGTAGGAAAATTTGGCAATATTTTGCCCCAATTCCTTTTGTAAACAGTTTGGCGTTTTGGCCTTGATATATGAGAAATATATTTTTTTATCTTCTGCATTTTGAGTATTAAGAAATACATATGTGGTTTTGAACTTGTAACATTGTGTTTCTCATTCTTCATTGTTTGTTTGCTCATAAAGCGAGGAAAATGGGTATTGCAAGGTGTTGTATTCTTTATTCGACTTTTAGTTCTTGAAATACTTGCGACCATGTATACAGTGACCATGTATAACATATGTTAAGCAACAATATACAATTTGTAATCAACAAAACTATCCCATTTCAATTTTCAAGTGTTTGTAAACAACAACATGAGCTGGTTAGCCATGTATACCAGTAGCCATGTTTAACATATGTTAAGCAACAATATACCAAAGAAACGGCGACCATGTATACCAACATAACCAACAATATACCAACAACAAAATTACAAAACATAAGCTGGTTTTCAATGCTAACAACAACAACAGAAGCTGATTTTTAAGGTTAAAAAAAACAGCATAGTTACAAATACAAGCACCAAAAACTAGGTCTTCTCTCCTTCCTCCTTGCATCCTCCAATGTCCTCACTTTTTTCAGAAGACCCAACAACAGAATTCGTGAACGGGGCGTCAATGGCGGATCAAACCAACTGAAAAACCGACATGGTTTTGAAATCGAGCCAAATTTGTTACACCCAAAAACCTCCTACAGGTTGTCATTGGACCAAGATGTGTTCAACTTGGCTGGGTTTCCACAATAGCACACCGGAATCACTTGAGGCATCTCCATTTTTCCTCATTTCCTTCTTCTTCTTCTCCTCTTCTTCTTCTCCTTCTTCTTTTTCTTTTTCTTAACCCTAAAATGGTGCTGCTACAATTGTTAAAGGGTGAGTAACCGGCCAGCTAGACTTAAGGTTGACAGCAAGGACGCCGTCACATACCACGTCACTTTGCCGTGACGTCTGTGACGGAAAACGGCAAAAAGGACTGTTTTGTTACTTTTTGAAAGTTGAGTGACTGAAATGAAACCTAGGTGACTGTTTTATCAGTTACCCCAAAGTTGGGTGACTGTTGGTGTAATTTACCCAAAATTAAAAACCTTCAAGTCCAATTAAAAATATTAAAAAATCAACTTAAATTATAATCTAACCAGAATTTCCCCAATAATTCTTGGCCTTCATCGGAGTTTTGATTCTCAGTTTTTATCTATAGCTTCAAACTATCGGATAAATTACACTTTTAATCACTAAATTATAGATAAATTTTCTGTTAAGTGATTTTTAGTTAGTATAATAACAATTTTAATCTTCAATTTTTATACTTTAAATCAATTGACCTAATCATATATAAAAGGTTTAAGGGTGTAAAAAACCTCAAATTTTTTGAAAAAAATGCAATTAAGCCCCTCCATTTTTTGTACTCAATTGAGCACTTGAACTTTCAAAATACATTAAAAAGGCCCTCAGACTTCTTCAAAAAAAGCAATTAAGCCCATGCTTTTTTTCACTCAATTGGGTACTTGAACTTTCAAAATACATCAAAAAGACCCTTAAAATTTTTCAAAAAACAATTATGCCCATGCTATTATTAAAAATTAGAAAAAAATAACAAATAATAAACTTTAGAAAAATTATTAAAAATTAGAATTTTTTATAACAATCGTAAAAAATAAAAAATTGTAAAATTTTATAAAAATCATAAAAAAATTAATGACCTCTAGTTTTTTTTTTAATTAAAGTCATCACGTGTCGCAACACATCATAACATATGGTGCAAAATGATAAAAAAATCAATAAAAGTTATATAAAAATTATAAAATATTTCTTTTGGTACGATAATTTTTATAAAAAATTTTTACAAAAATTATATTTCTTTACATTTTGTATATTTTTCTTACAACTTTATAAAATTTTATAATTTTTTACATTTCTATATGTTTTATATTTTTTTACAATTTTTTATATTTTTACGATTTTTATATTTTTTCTAATTTTTAATATTTGAATTTTTATTAAAATTTAATAATATTTATAGCTTTTATTGATTTTATTTTTTTCTAATTTTTAATTAAAGCAGGGGCTTAATTGCTTTTTTTTTTTTGAAAAAAGTTTGAAAATTTTTTTAATGCATTTTGAAAGTTCAAGTACCCAATTGAGTGCAAAAAAAATTTACGGGCTTAATTGCTTTTTTTTAAGGGTTGAGTGCTTTTTTGATGCATTTTGAAAGTTCAAGTGCCTAAATAAGTACAAAAAAAAAACAGGGGGCTTAATTACTTTTTTTGAAAAAGTTTGAGGACTTTTTGAACCTTTAAGCCTATATAAAATTATAAAAATTGAAATTCCTTTTAAAATTTTAGAAATTTCTAAAAATTAAAATAAAAGTAAAAGTAAATAAAAATTTCAAAAATAAATAAAGTGAGAGGAAACGAGGGGAAATTGTTTTTAAATCCTTCAAATTTTCTTTGTATTATCTGCATAAAAATATCTAATATCCATTCTTTAAAAAAACATAGAAAAAAATAAAAACATTAAAAAAACATAGAAAAAAATAAAAACATTAAGTAAAATTATTGGTTCTCTTTTACCTCTTATATTTCGTGATATGGCTTTTTCATTACAAGAAAAAAAATTGAATATATATATATATATATATATATTTTTTTTACGATTTGGGTTTTGAAAAATAATTTAAATGAATTGAAATTTTGAATTGAGTTTAAAAAAGAAAATTTTACATTATTTTGCTGAAAAATTGGCTTCAGAGTCGATTTCACAAGACTTTATAATATCAGATTCGGATGTTCTTTAAGGACATGGAACTTGACTTGAAAATATTACTAATTTGGTTTTGAGAAAAATTGAGGAAGCATATAACAATTTAACTTTTTTTTTGTTCTGTTTTTAATTAGTTATTGGATTCCATTAAATGATAATTTTATTTATTTCTCATACATATTAGTTTTTCAACAACAACATTTTCGAGATTTTATTTTTCTAGATTTTTATATAAAATATTCTATTTTTAAAATAATTTTTATATAAAATTGGGCTCAAATTGACAAAAAATATAAAAGTTGAGGATTAAAATTGTCACTTATCAACCAACGGGTTTTTTACTTCAATAATATAAAATAAATAGATAAATACTAGAATAATATAACGATATTAATATTCACGAATCTAGGTAAATTCTATTGTAAATAATTGGTGTCGCTTGACCAATCAATAGCACCCATTTCCTCTTAAAAACAATTATTTTTTGGGTGCAATCTGACCAATTGGCAGCACCCGTATTTTAAACTCAAAATACGTGTTTCTTTTTACATGTATAAACATAAAAATGAAAAAAATATTTTTTATTGGTGACATCAATGTATCAGACGACACCTTATTATTTATAATAAAAATATTTTTTAAGCTTAAAAAATTGGCATTTTAATTTTTGGGTATTAGAACCCAAGCTCGTGACCCGTCAATCATGAGTTCAAGTTCCAATACCTGAAATTTATTATAACAATTTTTTTCAGCTTAAAAAAATATAATATAAATATTATTTTTTATTGTTATAAAAGGAGGTTGGTTTGGTCCCTCACCCTCCCCCCCTAACACAAATTTTTTAACCTGTTGTAGGTCCTCCCTTCCCTCCACCACCGAAGGTAAGTTGTAAGTTTTCCCTTCTTTTTTTTTTTAGTGTAATTAATTATTTTAATAGTAGTTTGATATTTTTAAAGTATGTCATTTTGTTAAGAAGTTAGTACTTATTATCCCAAAAATCAAAACAAAAACATGTTTTAATTTTTTTTAGTATAATTAGTTATATTAGTATATGTTTGTATTAATTAATCTGTCTCTTTAATTTTTCTTTTTTTATATTACAAACACTCAGATGGTTCCTCCTTCTCTCCTCACAACCGAAGATCTCCCAAAGAAAACCAAGTATTTATTTTATTTTATTTTTGCTATTATTATAATTATTATTAATAGTTTAGAATTGTGTTAAAAGTAGAGGTGTACATGGGCCGGGCGGCCCGGCCCTGCCCGAAGGCCCGCCCGAAATTTGGGAGGGTTTGGGCAAAAATATAGGCCCAAAAAATGGGCTTAGACAAAAAAATAAGGCCCGTTTAAAAAATGGGCCGGGCTCGAGTAAGGAATTTTTTGCCCGGGTCCGGCCTGGCCCGGCCCGAATTCACTAAAGGAAAAAAAAAAACTATTTTTTAAATATTATTTTCTTATTGTTTTTCTCCTTATTTTGCTACCATTTTACTATTATGTTTCTATTATTTTGTTGTTATTGTTTAGATATTATATAAAACTTATTTTATTGTTAATTTTGTTATTATTTTAAAGACATTTGTTAATTTTGTTATTATTTTAGAGGCATTTGCTTGTTAAGTTGCATCTATTTTAGTGTTATTTAAGTCTACATATTTTTTAAAATTTATTTTCAATTTGTTGAAAAATATTTATTTTGATTTTTTAGTATTTTTGATGTATTATATATATTTAAAAATTATATAAAATAATATAAAAATTAATACTGGTAGTAGAAATTTGGGCCCGGTTTTAGCATTTTTATATGGGCCGGGCTTAGGCAAATTTTTAGGCCCATTTTTTGGGCCCGGCCCGGCCCGAGCCCAATGAACGGACCTAAATTTTTAGTTGGGCCCAGCCCGAACCCGGCCTGGCCCGGCCCATGTACACCTCTAGTTAAAAGTTATAACTTTTCAAGGCTTTGTTTTCAGCTTTATTAGTATACTAGCCTTTGGACTATACGTAGTTGTACTATATTTCACATTTTTATTGGTTGATATTATTTTTTAAGGTAAATTGAGATAAAATTAATGGTTTAAGTGTTAGTACTAATCGTGATTTTTATATTGTTTATTTGTTAAATCGAATATTAAAAACTTAATTATTTTTGCAGATATCGATATGAGTTCTTTAATTACTGCAGAAGATCACACAGTTAAGATAATCTATTTACCGGTAAGAGAATGTTCTAATGTTGTACATATTTTTGGCATAGTTGCACGTACTTTTTTATTTAATTGTGAGATCTTAACCAATTTTGTAATATGATTAGGGTTCGTACCGAGTGTTGAGGCCGCGTAGCCATGGTTCGAGCTACCGATCGGATGCACAGATTATGCCCTACTTAGATGTCGCGAGATTTGGTTCAGTGGCATTAATCCATGTGTTTGAGCTGAGGGGTGACTTAATATCGGCACTAGTTGAGCAGCGAC
The DNA here is from genome assembly GCA_025698515.1 of Gossypium sturtianum. Taxonomy (NCBI): domain Eukaryota; kingdom Viridiplantae; phylum Streptophyta; class Magnoliopsida; order Malvales; family Malvaceae; genus Gossypium; species Gossypium sturtianum. The sequence continues at coordinate 51,375,856 of CM046952.1, read as the reverse complement.
GCCCAGAGACGCACACATTTCATTTACCGTGTGGGAAATACACCATCACACTGGAGGATGTCATAATGTAATTAGGGCTCTTCGTGGACGGTGATGCGGTAACCAGTTCAAGCGACATAGTAGATCCTACGGCGCTCAGCTATGACTTACTTGGATGATCTCCAGGTGATGGTACCAATAAATTTACGGGTTTAAAATTTTCGTGGTTGAAGGTAAATTTTGAAACATTATCGGATTATGCGACCGAGATGGAGAAGATACATGCTGCTCAGGCCTATATACTACAGCTTATAGAGGGTACTTATGCCGGATTCCAATACTAATAGTGTCAACTTGATGTACCTGCCCTTACTTAGTGATTTGCAATATGTCTGTTCCTACAGGTGGGGTTCAGCAGTACTAGCGACGCTATATCGTGAGCTTTGTAGGGGGACAAAGCACAGAATTGTCAAAATAGGTAGCTGCCTGATACTACTACAATCTTGGGCACTATACAAGATGCCATTTCTGGCATCAGTAGGTCACCAAATACATGTGTTCCCACTTGTGAATAGGTAAAAAAAAAAAATTAAACTTGGATCAAGATTTTTTTTATGAAAATATTTTCTAACAAATTTGGTTTATATTTTTACATGGTATACTTGTCCGAACATCGGGAAGTCGAAAATACTCATTGTATACTGACAGATGATCGAGGCATACATCGGAGATGGGGTAATTTATTTTCAAAAACTTAAATTAAATTAATGTTATGTAATTAGTTTATTTATATAATTAAACTGTGATTATTATTTTAATAATGTGTGTAATTGTACAGTTTGTGTGGATGCCGTATATCGAGTCGGATGTTACTTCCGTCATCCATTCTCGGCTAGAGCACATGCAATCGTGTGGTGTGTTAACGCACCCATTATCAATTTTTAAATGGTGAAGTGGTATGCTAGGGATCGGGTGCTTCGTCAATTCGGGTGTCGTCAACATATTCCGGATGTTCTTATAGAATTGGGAAAAGATGTCCACGGAATTGACAAGAAGGGAAAACATGCAAAGAATTGGGCATTAGAGCATTAACCATATATTGTGTTATGGAACACCCGGTTGGAGAGAAGACCTTATTTGGAATAATGTTTTCCTGATTTCACTTATTCGAAGGACTACTAGCAGTGGTATGTGCGGAATGGGTTGCCCTATTTATATGGTGGTCGATTGATGTTAGTCCTTCCACATATGGAACGACAAGGTCCCCTATAAAGTCGTTATCGTTAATAATCTCCTCCACCACCCTAGCCCGATACTGAGCCCGAGCCCGAGTCGACACCTTCATTGTCATACACACACTCGACAGGTAGTTCCTATCACCCAAAAATAGGGGGTTGCAGTTTTTCCCCAGAGTACTTGGGTTACGCAATACGCTCGGATATAGGCAGTTCCAGTTCTTATCAGCAGTCGAGCTCACTAACGATGTTTGACATGTTTAACCCATTCCCACCCTAGTACTACACCCTTCCTGAGCAAACATTTGTGACCAATAATTTTTCGAGTTTGCTCAGTGCACCCCGGGGAGCACCTATGGGTGATAAGACTATAGTTTCGAGTGAGATGGACATTGACCGTCAGAAGCACCTGCAACGTGAAAGAAAGCCACCACAGCGATACACCCCACGGACAACCCCGTCAAACCATAGATTTTGATGGTTTTAATTCAAAAACAATTCGGTTTATTATAATGCTTCGTTATATCATATTTTATTCCAAGCTAAAATTTGTCTCATGTTAATGAAATATTTGAAACAAGTTCATGCAAATATATGTGCCCATCAAGTTCATTCAAATATTTTACAAGTTCATCTAAATAATTGAAGTTGATATAAGAATGAAAATTCAATAAAAAAAACATATACATAATGCAAATATATGTAAATAATTGAAGTTGATACAATAATGAAAATTCAATACATAATTTATATAAAGAAAATAAACGTAAATAATTGAAATTGATACAAGAATGAAAATTCAATACATAATTTACATTAAACAAATATATGTAAATAATTGAAGTTGATAAAAGAATGAAAATTTAATACATAATTTACATAATGCAAATATACGTAAATAATTAAAGTTGATACAAGAATGAAAATTCAAAACAAAAACAGATACATAATGCAAATATATGTAAATAATTGAAGTTGATACAGGAATGAAAATTCAATATATAATTTACATTCTATTTGGCCGAGACGGCTCTCTCGGGTGGTAGTTTCGATGTGGGCATTTGCTTCGATTATGACCTGTTGATCTGCACACGCCACAATGTTCAGTGTCAACCCTTTCCCTTATGTCCATGTCATTTCTTATCCGAGTGACATGCGGGCGACTTCTGGGCTTCCTACGAAGATTGCGGTCTGAGACCAACTCGAAAGCCAGCGGGGGAACTTCCCATGTTGGCACATCCCACATTGTTGGGAACTTATGTAACGTGCGTTCCAGTGTATATACCTCATCGATATATTGTTCGACCTTGATAGAGCCATCAGCGCATGCTGCAACGACGTGCGCACACATGTAATGAACTGTCTGGAATTTCTTACAGTCGCATCGCTTGTTTAGGAGATCAACTCCGTATGACCTAGGCGGGATACACGGTCAACAAATGACGATCTCTGTCACTCAAAATGTTTCAAAATGCCGAGAAAATAATTTAACGTTCATGGTCCTCGCTTTTCAGTTATTGACCGCCATTTCTTTCCTAACCGCCTCGACGTGTATGAACCTTACATTCATTTAATTTACTTGTCTGAGCCCAATTCTCAACATCAGTGTGGCCATTCGGTAGAAAGTAGCTGAGAAAGCAGATGCAATTGGGAGATGTCGTGTACGCCTCAATACCGCGTTAATGACCTCTGCTATATTGGTGGTCATATGACCATATCTCGAACCGTCATCGAAACTTTGAGCCCATTTTCAGGGCTTCATACTCCCAAACCACTCCTGTAATGTAGTATTCATCTGACCTTGCATATCAGCTTCGATGCCAGCCAGTCTCCATCTGAATTGATGTGGTTCCAGCTTGTACCCTGAACCATTACAACATGTTACATGTCGCTTGGCAAACTCTAAACATATGGAAAAAAATGAGACAGATAGTTACCCATATTCACAACATGTCTTCGTCAATCTGCATTTTTGAATTCCTTATGGAAGTTCGCTGTAATGTACCTGATGCAATATACGAATCTTTATAGAACACCCAAACGCCTAATTGCGACAACTAGCTCCTTTGATCTATCGGAAATTATGCAAATGTTGTGTTCAATGACAACATATCTCCGCAAGTTTTCCATGAAAAATTCCCACGACTCCAAGTTCTCTCCTTCAACAATGATAAAAGTTATCAGTAGAATGTTCTGGTTCCCGTCTTGTGTGATCGCAATGAGGACGACCTGCATATATTTCCCATACAACCAGGTCTCATCTACCTGTACAAATGACTTATAGTGGGGAAAGGCTCGAATGCATGGATCAAATGTCCAAAATATACGGTGAAAAATTCTTTCCCCTGGATGTAGTTGGTTGCTTCAGCCGTGATAAGACAATATTTGCAATTCAACGACAGTCCCTGGAATGTACTCTTGCATTACGGCAATCCACCCTTAGAGTTCGTTGTACAACGCATCTCAATTTTCGTACAACTGGTCCATGGCCATCTATTTAGCCAATCATGCCTTCCGGTATGAAACTCAGTACTAGAACCGTTCTTGCATTTCGACAATCAACACCGATACAAAAATGGTGGGATTATTTTTAACCATTGTTGATATGTAGTTACATATGGTTTTTGAATCAAGCTTGCGGTGGTCCTGCGTCATGCGAGTAGAAGTGCATGTATTAGGTCTAACATGTTTCCGTATCTCTCACTGCTAGGACCTCTGGATAAATGCAGCTCGTACCCGCCACTTGTACCCTTCTGTCAACTTTCAACACTCACCAACATAGATCGTTGGTTTAGAGTCAGCCATATTTGAGTCGGCAGACACCTTCAAACTATAGCGCTTGATGGCATCGACACACTCGTCTTTGCTTGCGAATCTTTGACCTACGAACAACTCTTCCGATTCAGGATCTTCTAACATCAGGTGAGTAGGTATGATGTCCAGGTACTCGGGGAACTCGGAAGCATGCACCGCATTGGGATCGACATTCGACATATGGGCCCCAAGATCATTGCATATGACAATGCCACGACTCGAGTTTTCGACTGAAGGGGCATGACCATTCCCATCATCCGATCCTTCGTCATCTGGGATATCGTCTAAATTAGGGTCACTAAAATCTTCATATTCGTGATCAGAACAATCATTATTATCGAATCCATCGTCACCAAGTGCATTGGTTTCAATAACGACTGGATGTATTTGTAATCCACACCACCATACTAATCTGAACATCCAACGTTGAGATCGGTGTCAAAATCGTGTACAGACGATCTAGGAACCTCTGTATGTAGGTCTTCAACTCCATATTATTGACTTAACAAAGTTACATTTTCAACGGGCTCTGCATCTGCTAACTTAGCAAATGACTAAATCGATTCAGTGTTCAACCTCTCTGGCGAGCAATACAATGCAACCATTGTCTCAACGTCGTCATCGTCTAAAAGTTCCATCTTGATAAATTTGATAGGATTTGACGAAACTGAAAATTTGTAGAATAGTTTCGTCATCCTCTTTCCACAATGTCAGTAAATTTTTTCACTGACCTTCTCTTTCATATCACCAATGGACACATTCCTATTAAATCTCATTCCGATTTTTGGGAGAGTTTCAAAAATACAACACACCACCAAAATGAATGACTGCAAAAAAAGAACAAAAAATCTTAATAAAATAACAACAAAAAGTAAACATACACAATTATAATAAAATAACTAACTATTCTTTAAAAAAAAAAGAACTAAATCATAGCAAACAAAATAAATTGTAATAAAAAATATTAAAATGCCAAAACAATTAGTATTAACCTTCTAACACAAATAACATACCTTAATAATAACATTAATAAACTATTACTAAAATAGCAATGAAGAAACTTAACTGCAATTTTCGAAGGGAGAGGGGCGGAGCTTCACAACTTTTTTTCTCACTTCAACTCAAGAACTTATGTGTGGGGGTTGGGGATCAAACCAACCCCCTTTTATAATAAAAAATAATAATATAATAATAAAACTAACTTTTTTAAGCTGAAAAAAATTAGATGTGACCTATCGGTCACAGACCCGGGTTCCAATATCTGAAAATTAAAATACCAATTTTTTTTAGCTTAAAAAATATATATTTTATTATAAATAATAGGGTGCTACCTGACACATCGACGACACCAATATTTTTTTTTTTTCATTTTTATGCTTATACATGTAAAAAAAACACGTATTTTCGGTTTGAAATACGGGTGCTTCCGATTGGTCAAATTTGCACCAAAAAATAGTTTTTAAGAAGAAAGAAAGTGTTTGCTTGGATTGGTCAAAGTGCACCAATTATTTATTGTAGAATTTGCCTAAATTTGTGAATATCGGTGTTGTTATCCTATTATGATATGTATTTATTTTATAATATTGAAGTTAAAAACCCTCAGCCAAGTCAAAAAAAAAAAATTTCGAAAAGTTTATTGATCAAATTATAATTTTTTTTAATTAAGTGACTAAAATAAACGCTTACTTATAGTCTAGTGACTAATGGTGAAATTTACCCAAAACTATTGTTAAAGAAACACAAAGGAGATTGTTTGGGCCCAACAACTTTTAAACTGCATTTGGATATTTTGTTGTCAGATTCTATGGATGCAATGGCCTTTTTTTAGCTTCTTCATATTAACTTCAATGTCTTTCTAGTACTTGCATTTTTCAGTTATGGATTTTAGATTTATGCCTAAAAATTTTAATCTCCAAAACTACATAGTGTTAGCCACGTCATTTAAAAGTTTCCACATGGATGCGATAGGTCAGCATTGTTATTTTTTTCCATTAATTTGACTCGAAATTAAAAACAATTGCTTCAAAAAGAAAATATTTAAATTATCGGAAGGTGTAAATGTTAAATGGTCATTTTATCATTATGTCTTTAATGATAGAATGATTATTTTAATTCAAGAACTTTTTAAGTACATCCACCTTGTAGGGCTCAATTTTAGCCCGGAGCCCACACCAATACTAAAAATAAAATAAATAGTCCAAAATACAGCAACCCAATTATAATAGGCCCAAAATCGAAGCCCAAACCAAACATTTAAATCCTAGCCCAAATTTTTAGCCCAAAACCTAAAGCATTTTTGGCAAAACCCTAACACCACCCCGTTTGCGCCGTTATCAGCAAGTGCCTCGCACGCCGGATGCCACCACCCCGCGACGTGCGCCACTCCACCACGCCACGTCAGAGACGTGCTCGATCACGCACCTACAAACAAGCAAGAATCAGTTGTAAAAAGGGCTATAAAAGCCTTCGAAAACGAGTGTAAAGGGGGGGATTATTATTATTTCATTCGGAATCAATATAAGAAATTCAAACAGAATAAAAAAAACGAAAGGTTTTGATTTTGATTTTTTATTTTTTTCGAATCTGTTCCTTTTTAGGTTTTTTTTCTTCTTTTTCGTTTTTTATAAGAGTTTTAAAATAAAAATATAAAGAAAGAAAAAAGAAAGGAAAAAAATCACTTTTTTTAGAATTCGCCACCGTCTTGTGGTGGCCGGTGGTGATGGCGTCGCGGCGGCAATCGGCCTCGGACTTCGAGAGTCCTATGCCCTGCAGAGAAAAAGAGAGAGGGGGGGGGGGGAAGTTTTTTTTAAAAAAACTGATGAAAATGATTTTTTTGGGTTAAAAAATTGGTTTTTATAGGGCCCCAAAACGACATCGTTTTGGAGCTGGCCCTAAATGCCCAAAACGGCGTCGTTTTGCCCTTAACCGACCCGATCCGACCCGACCCGCCTCAGGATCCGCGTGTTTTCTATGGAAGGGCTATTTGTGCTTTTAGCCCTTCCGCATTTTTGGTTTTTTTAATTAAGTTTATGTTATTTTTAATTTCTGCCCGATAATTTACTTCGGTTTTCAATTGGGTCCCCCTTGTTGCTGTGCGATTTGGAGGGAGGGAATATTTTCCCCTTTAGTCCCTCCATGTTATCCGCGCATTCGGAAATGTCTCTCATTTTTTATTTTCTTCAAAATTCACCCCAAACTTTTATTTTAAGTTCAATTCCATCCTTTTTTTATTTCTTTTGTGATTTTTGTTATTTCATTATTATTTTTATTTTTTTATTTCTTATTATTAACACTATTTATTATTATTGCGTATATTTTTATTTTTAATATTATTATTACCATTATTTTATTTTTAATTAACTTTATAATTATCATTATGTTCATTAGCATTATTATTGTTATTTTATTGTTACCACTATTTTTTTTATATACATTATTATTATTATAACTATATTTATTATTATATTTATTATTATCGTTTTTATTATTATTAGTATTATTATTATTACTTTCAATATTACTACTACTTATTTCTATTTTCATTATTATTTTTATTTATCACTATTAATTTTAATATTATTACTATTATTTTATTATTAATACCATTTTTATTTTTACCAATACTTTTATTATCATTTTCATTATTTATATTACTATTGTTATTATTATTATTACTAATTTAGTATTACTAGTATTTTACTATTATAATTCTTATTTTAATTTACTACCACTATTATTTTTTATCTGTAATTAATTTTATAATTATTACTATATTCCTTAGTATTATTATTTTTCTATCATTACCACCATTATTTTATATATATATATGTTTATAATAAGTTTTTTTTTTTTTTTGCATTTCATGTACGTTGTTGGTTTGGATTGATATGTATTATTTTTTCGTGTAGTGTTAGTACCATATATTTTTATTTCGCCACTACACCAAAACAGACTTTTAGCGGCGTTTTTAGTGGCGTTTTAAAGAAAAACGTCGCAAATATTACACAATAGCGGCGTTTGAAGGAAAACGCCGCAAAAAAATGAGCAACAGCGGTGTTTATTTCCAAAACGCCGCTAAAAAGGATAAATAGCGGCGTTTTTTGCTCAAACACTGCTATAAATCAGAGCATTAGCGGTGCTTTTGAAAAAATGCCGCTAAAGGTCTGAGCATTAGCGGCGCTTTTGAACAAACGCCGCTAAAAGTCTGAACATTAGCGGCGCTTTTGAAAAAACGCCGCTAAAGGTCTGAGCATTAGCGGCGCTTTTAAAAAAACGCCGCTAAAGGTCTGAGCATTAGCGGCGCTTTTGGAAAAACGCCGCTAAAGGTCTGAGCATTAGCGGCGTTTTTTCACAAGCGCCGCTAAAAGTTTTTCATATTTTTTCCTTATTCTTGCTTTGAATTATATTTTATTTTGATAAATTCACTTATAAGCAATGAGAAAGTTTCATTTTAGTTACTTAATTATGAGAAGTTACAAATTGCTAACTAAACAATTTAGAAGTTTTCATTTAAGTTACAAATTAAGCTATTAAAATTGATTTAGGGTTTAATGTTTAGTATGTTAATTTCATGGTTTAGGGTTTGTTATTTTGGTGTATGGGTTTAGTGTTTTAAAGTTTTTTGTTTGGGTTTATTGTATAGTGTTTAATATCTTAGTGTTTACCGGTATTAAGGTTTAAGTGTTAGGGTTAGGGGTTTAGGGGGGAAATGGTTAATGGGTTAGGATTTTGGGTTTAGGGTTTATGGTTTATGATTTATAGGTTTAGGGACGTTAGGGGTTTGGGGGGAATTGGGTAATGTGTTAGGTTTCTGAGTTTAGGGTTTATGGTTTATGTATAGGATTTTAGGGTTTAGGGTTTAGGGTTTAGGGGTTTAAAGTGTAAGGGGTAAGGTAGGTTGTAGGGTTTATGGGCTTTAGGGATTAGGGTTTAGTGTTTAGTGTGTAGGGTATCAGATTGTAGGGTTTTACAGTTTAAGGTATCAGGTTTATGATTGGTTACAGCTTAGATTTTAAAGATGAGTTTTCAGGGTTTAGGGTTTAGGGGTTAGGATTTAGGGTTTATAAATTTCAAGTTTATGGACTTAGGGTTTTAGGGGTTTTGGGGCCGCAATATGTTTATACATTAGTGGCGTTTTTATCTTAAACGCCGCAAATATTGCTAACTCTACACTTTATGCGTTTTTATTCTTTGTTTTTCATTTCACTTACCCTCTTTTAAATATTGATCAAAGTTTGAAAAATTATTTATTTAAAATTTATAAGAATTATATAATAATTAAATATAAATTTGTAATAAAAGTCAAGCACTCTTTCATCTAGCCTCTTCTATTTATTATTTAATTAGTTTAATTATATTAATTAAAACGTAATATTTTTAATTTAATATTTAAAATCTTTACAAAAAATTAATAACACATAGAAAAAAATTGAAACAAATAACATAGAAACTATATGTTAAAAATTTAAAAAATCAAAAACAATTATTTAAAATAATAATAAAGATATATGGGTATATGACTGATTTATTTTAAATTTATATATTAAATAATTTATTATATAAATGCAAAAAAGATAATATTAATATTATTATATTAAATTATCATTATAGTTTAAATTATTTAAACATAAAAGAGATCATATATTAAACTACATTGCTTAAAACTCAATATAAAAAAAAAAATTCTATTATCCAAGTTAAAAATAATTTCATTATAAATTACTATTTTTTTAGAAATAATTTAAAAATATTAATATGAAAGACATTAGTGGCGTTTTTGACAAAAAAACGCCGCAAAAAACATACCACTTTAGGGAAAACGGTGTCGTTCCAGTTTAGCGAAAACCTACGGCTAGTGGCGTTTTTGCTGAAACCGCCACGAAAGATAGGAAATAGAGCGCCGCAAATTTTATGGTTAAACGATGTCGTTTTGTCATCCATCCGAAAACCCCTTATAAGCTGGACGACGTCGTTTTTTTAAGTGGTTTAGTGGCGCTACTTGATAAACGCCGCTAAATGTTAGGTGTTAGTGGCGCTCCTATAGAAACGCCGCAAAGTATCTTTTGATTTTGACGAAAACGTCGCCGTTTTTGTGTGCTTTGTTTTAATAATTCAAACACTGAAATGCCTTATCGTGTTCACCAACTAGAATACCCTGAATCCCTAAATCCCTAAGGTTACTGTTTTCCCCTCAAAAATTACCCGAAATCCCTAATTGCCACAATCCGCTCCGGTGATCTCTCCTCCGCTGTTAAGGAAGTCGTTGACAAGTGCCTCTTGCACCACCAGTTTTCTTCTTTAATACCTAGGTATTTATTTCGTGTTTTTATCTGTTGCTACAGTTTTCTTCTTTAATCCTTCTTCTTTCTAACTTTCTGCTGCTACAATTTGTAACCCTTCGCTGCTGCTTCATTCACCCACTTCTTGTTGCATTTATTGACCGAAGATAAGGATTTAAAGCCCCAGCTTCCGTTCTTCTTCATATGATGAATAGCCTCTATCACCAAACAACACCTTCGATTTTTCTCTGATAGTAAGCTTTATATCTTTTATTTGTATAGTTTTTACTTGGTCATTGTTTTTGAAGTTAACTTTTGTTTTTACGCCACTTACTCATCGATATTGGGTTGTCGTTAATTTTTCCCGATTTTGGTTCTCTTTAGACCGAGTTATGTGACGTATGGATTTTTATGGTGTTTTGGTAGTGAATCTGCTTTGCTTGTTTAGTTAATTGGGAGGGAAATGTTGGCTTTTATTTTGCGAGTGAAAAATTTTACTACTTATATCGGTGTCAATAATGTGTATTAGACAATCCTTTTATTTAAAACATAATAAAGAACAAAAACATTGAAGAAATGAAATTTTAATACGGAACTCATTTATTATATTAAGCTAGGATTATGGTTAGTTTTCATCCAAGTGTTTTATTGGTTCATAATGAACTTTATAAAAATTGTTCATTCGTAGGTGGTGCTATTTCATAGAATCTTATTCAAATGCACAATGATATAGTTTGGGTACTGTTTCTTTCCCCTCTAGAAGGAAAAGAATGAAAATTTGTTCAATCTATTCCTGTTTTTGTTGATGTTTTTATCTGAAGGTAGAGATTTATATTTTAAATTATTTTAGTTATTATCTTTTATCTTAGTTTTGAATTATTTTAAATTATTTATACTTTAAATGTAATTTTCTATTTTATAAATAGAGGTTTATATTAATAAATCGAATGAAACCATTTTATAAACCTTCAATTGCTTCAATAGAAACTATTGCTTAAACATGGTTACCATAGAGTTCAAAGTCTATCTTAAGTAACGGTTACGGTAAACTCTTGTTTGCAAGTTGTGTCCAACTGAGTCCTAGATTTTCTCACTTGATTCAGGCAAAAGTTTTCAGATTGAAGAGAAAGGCAGACCACTGAGAAAGTTTGTATGATAGTCTCTTCTCTTTCTTTCTTTTGTTGTTGCAAATTTGTTGATCTATTTAATTTCTAGGCGTTACTTTTTAACTGACTTTTACTACTTACTACATTATATTGATTGTACTATTATTATCTTTATAAGGTAATGAAAATTTATTTTAGTAAAAAAATATCTTAGCCGTTTATTAATGTTAATCTTTTATTATATAAATAATAAAATTATATTTGATGCATTTACTCTACAAAATTATACACTATGGATACAAATATAATCACAATTTTAAGTCGATTAATACACATCTAAATAACTATGGTAAGAATTAATTATTCCAGAGCATAATCAGAATAATATCCAAAATAATGTCCAAAGTTTTTATGAATTTATTTGCATCCAAAAATTTTTAAAAAAAGAGAGGGGAAATCATACGTTGGTAACATGTATGGTCATAATTTGCATTCTCATTTCTTAAATAGTTATTGTTTTTCTTTGTTATCCTCCATTCTTGTTTGTACGCCATATTTATAGAGAAGCAAATCAGGTCATGCATCTTGTTACTCAACATGTTACCTCCCTTGACGATGATTAATTTTGGGTGGAAGAAAGCCCTACATGTGTTGCACTGCAGATTGAAGAAAAAAAGACAGAGAGAGTGTGTGGATAGTTTCTCTATTCTCATTTTGTCATTTCTAGGTGTTTATTACTTGCTCCATTATCGGTCCTCTTATTTTTTATCTCAAGGTTGAAATATGAACTCCCCAAGTCCTACTGCTTTCACTTTAATTTTTAATAAAAACTTTTTTTTAATTCTTAAATAAAAGAGTAAAATTTAATTGACAATTTTTATTTAGAGTTAACTTGCAAATTAAATTATTATATAATATTGGAACAATTTAGAAAATTTTTAATAAGGGTAATAATTTGATGCATGGGTCGTGGAAGCTATTGTAAAAGGCGATGCTTGCATGTTTCTTTTATACAATTGATGGAAGATATAATTATTTTATCATTGTATTCCTTTTATCTCTTATTTTAGTACCTTTTTTTTCCTCTAGTTCTACACTACATTATTACCTCAATTTTAGTACCTTTTTTAATGAGAAGGTTTTGCTTGCAGGAATTTATCCGTGAAGTGGACCCTGATATTATAATTGGATATAACATTTGCAAGTTTGAGTTGCCATATCTTATTGAGGTAAATGAAAAATTAACTTCATTTTATTTGTATAGGACTTGTGTGATTGAACCATCGACATTTAATCTTACAGTTAATGAGAGAGCACAAACAGTTGGAATAGCGAGTTTACGATACTTGGCCGCATCAGGAATTGTAGGGATCGTGTAAAAGATACAACATTTAATTCAAGTTAAAGTATCTGATATGTTTCCAACTTTGAGTTTGCATATTTGTGTTCTAATGAGGTGATAAACAAATTATGGTTATTATTTTGCAGCCCTCGAATCATTTGTTGGCGACCCTCGACATCGCCTTTAGTCGCCCCCTGAATCGCTGTTGGCAGCCCTCTGTTGCATCTCCATCGGCAACCCTCTGTTGCTATTCCATTTTCTGCCATCCACTAATCTGTTATCCGCCATATTGTGAGTTATTTTTTAACAAAAGTCAGTGGATTAATGTTCATTAGTCAATTATGAGGTTTTATTTAATTAATTGCTGTCCAAATGAGTTTTGCATGCATCAATTAGCTCTCCATATATAGTCTTTTCTTATAGGTATAGTGTAGCTTTCCATGGCTCAACAATTTTCAAATGAGTCAATAATTTTCATGCTCAATTTAACACCCAAGTACATTTACTGCTAATTTGATCTCTAAGTTGGTGTGGAATTATGAAACAAAGAGATTTTTTTCATGATGGAAATAAATGGGCAGTCCAATCTACCCAATGCTAGAAGAAACATTAAAATACCGTCAATACTGCTATGCTACTTTAATTCTGCTTTTATCTGCATCATTCAATGATGCCTTAGTTTTTCTTGAACCCCAAAAATAAAAAAGTGGTTGCTTGTTGTGAGGCGAGCTACAATCTTAAAAGTCTAAATGTCAGTAACTAAAACACCACAATATCAATTTACTCTGTTGGTATATGTCGTGCTTTGGGGAGAATAATTGATTTTCATGATTTAAAACTTGACTAATCAATTAATTCAACCAACTGTTTTTAAAAATTATAATTGTTTTATTAATATAATAAAAATGATCATTATTTAAATATTTTGTAATATAAAAATCTATTTTTTTTAAAGTAATTTAAAAACTTCTTAAAATGAAAATTTAAAACTTACATAATTATTATTTAAATGAATAATTATTATTTAAAACTTACATAAGTAATTTAAAACTTATAAATTTTTTTTATCAATATAATAATAAGCGTGAGTTTAATATCAAACTTCATAACTTATAAATATTTTGTTATAAATATAACAATAATATTGATCATTATTTAAATATGTTTTAATATTGAAAATAAATTCTTTTTTTTAAAAGAATTATTTTAAAAACAATTTAAATTTAACAACATCACACCAAATTTAAATTATAAAAAAACATATAATAACATTTTCCAGCCTACCTCAAACGAAAAAATAAAACCAATTAATATTTAAAAAAAAAAAAACTACAATGTAATGCATGCCATATATGTTCACACATCAACTGATTCTCGATTTGAAATTTTAATTTAACTTACATAATACATAATACATAACTTACATAATACATAACTTATATAACTTACATAGCTTTCATCAAATTGTTTAACTTACATAATACATAATATATAACTTACATAAAATTATTTAGCTTACATAATACATAACTTACATAATACTTGTATAGATAAAAAAAAAAAGATTCAAAGTATATAGAAATTGGAAACGATTGGGTTGCCTTATATCTCACTGTTAGATATAATGGATCCTCCCTAGGTGTAACAATGCCACGTACGATGAATCTTAAAGAATATATAACTTACTTAATTTTAAAATCAAATTTCATAACTTACATAAGTTTAATATCAAATTTCATAACTTACATAATTTTAAGATCAAACTTCATAACTTACATAATTTACATAACTTACATAGTACTCAGTTATATATATTATCATATCATTACTTACATAAATTATAAATTAACAATTTAGCCATGTAATTTATTGTCAACTTTAGAATTCAACAACTACGAAATGGATAGGACTTGGATGAAATTGTCAAGGGTAAGCAACGGCTATCGAAATGGAGTAGAAACTTTTCTGAATTTTTCATTTCAAAATGCAAGCCAAGAGAATATGATTCTTTGCCCGTGTAACAAGTGTGGCAATATCAATTGGCATTATCGTGAAGTTGTCTACGAACATCTAGTTGTTGATGGCTTTGTCCGGGGGTACAAAAAATGGATTTTTCATAGAGAGTGTACATCTAGTGGAGCATCTTCATCGATGAATCTGGGTTATCCTCATAGTGCTTACAATCATAATGTTAGAGATGATAACATGGAAGGCATGTTGCGGGATGCTTTTAATATGCACAGTGATGGTTTCGGGTCATTTCCACCTGAATTGGGTGCAACCGATAATTATAATTTCGGTGGAAATACTTTCAATCGAAGGGGAAGAAGTGTACACGATGAACGACCAAATGAAGAAGCGGCGAGGGTTACACGTTACTTGGTGAAATGAATGAAGAACTCGTATGAGGATCAAAATTTTTCAAACTGTCTGTTTTCGTATTCGTCTTTTTCACTTGAAATGTTTGGGAGGATGGACCGAAAACTCGTTGACAATGCTGTTAGAGTTTCTGCAAGAAATGTTCCCGTTTGCGAAAATTCCTCAATCTTCCAAAGACATGAAAAAACTGATAAAGGATTTGGGCCTTGGCTACAACAAAATTCATAGTTGCCCAAATGATCGCGCATGTTGTATTGGGGCGACGGATAAACCAACGATCTTTGTCATGTATGCGGTCAATCCCGTTGGATTAATAGAAATACAGAGGATGGTAACGAGGAAGATCATGATACACAGTCAAGGAAGCAGCCAGTTAAGATTTTGCGGTATTTTCCACTAATACTAAGGCTTCAACGGCTTTTCATGTCGTCGAAGACAGCCGAGTCAATGACGTGGCACCGTGATGGACGAACCGTTGATGGATTGTTAAGGCATCCTGCAGATTCTTTAGCTTGGAAATCTTTTGACTCCAAATTTTCAAGCTTTGCAAGCGATCCTCGGAGTGTGAGGGTTGGGCTAGCATCCGATGGATTTAACCCTTACAAACTCATGAGCACAGCGGATAGTACTTGGCCTGTGGTGCTTGTTCCCTACAATTTGCCTCCATGGGTTTGCATGAAACAATCATCCTTTATCTTGTCTATGATTATACCTGGAGAGAAAGGGCCCGGGAATGATATTGACGTCTATTTGCAGCCACTTGTTGAAGAGTTAAAACAACTATGGGCTGGTGTTGAGACATACGATGCAATGAGAAAAGAGAACTTTAATCTACGTGCAACTTTGATGTGGACTATTAATGACTTCCCGGCTTATGCTAATTTATCTGGTTGGAGTACCAGGGGACGTTATGCTTGTCCGTGTTGTACTGCGCAGACATGTTCGCAATGGTTATATAATGGGAAGAAGTTCTCTTACATGGGGCATCGTCGGTGGTTACCAGAAAAATCATAGATTTAGATTTCAGAGTGCTCAGTTTGATGGTACTGAAGAGTTCAGAGAAGCTCCTTCGCAGACCGGTGGATCCGAAATATTGTTAATGTTGAAAGATATGAATTTCATTTATGGGAAGATGAATCAACCGACCAACCCGCAAAGAAATAGAAGATCTAGGGATGAATCTGATGATGAATCTGATGAAGAGGACGATCCTAATGAGGCGGACTTGTGGAAAAAAAGAAGTATTTTTTTTGAGTTGCCTTATTGGGAGCATCAGATTTTACGCCATAATCTTGATGTCATGCATATTGAGAAAAATGTCTGCGAGAACATCATTGGGACTATTTTGAATGTCGATGGATAATCGAAAGATAATCTTCAAAGTTGACTTGATTTAGTCCACATGGGAATTCGGCGTGAGCTTCATCCCCAAGAACTTCCGAATATGAAATATCGGTTACCGCCTGCTATTTTTTCAATGTCGAAAATGGAGAAAGAAGTGTTCTGCATGGTGTTGAAGGATATAAAGGTCCCGGATGCGTATGCATCAAATATATCTCGATGTGTGAGTCTTAAGGATCGAAGACTATATGGCTTAAAATCGCATGACTATTACATCTTGATGCAAGACTTATCGCCGGTTGCTATGCGGTGTTGTATGTCGAAAAGGTGACGTCTTGTGTAATTGAACTCATCAAATATAATGAAAGGCATTTGTGGTAAAGTTTTGAATGTTCAAGAACTTGAGACACTACAAGATCGAGCCGCATTGACTTTATGCAATCTGGAGAAGATCTTCCCGCATTCCTTCTTCACTATTATGGTGCACTTGTTAATTCATCTCCCGCGTGAAGCAATACTTGGTGGACCCGTTTTCTATCGATGGATGCATCCCATTGAAAGGTCTTACTTTATTTGCAAATTATTCCTTCATTCACCTCAATGCCTTTAGTTGCAACTTTTGATAATGTTGTATATCGTGTTTAGGTTCCTATCCAAATTGAAGTCTTCTTTGCCGCAATAAGCGTTATCCGGAAGGATCAATTCGAGGGCTACTTGGCGAGAGGAATGTATGACTTTTCTGTTCGAGGTATTTGGAAGATGTTGAAACAAGAATGAGCAGACCAAGTAGAAATCTTTGGGCTCATGAGATCATAACTTGGCGAAACTTATTTATTTCAAAGTTTTGGAGAACCGATTGGCAAAGTCAAAATCGCAGAATTAGGCGATAGATCGTGGGTCCAAGCACATCGACACGTTCTTTTTCATCACGATTCAATGGAACCATTTGGAAGTAAGTTCTAGAATTTGATAAATACTCATCAATTATAATTTGTTTGTCTTCTAACAAAGTAAACCTTTTTAAGCGTAGTGAGTACAAACAAATATTGAGAGCTCGTTCACGATCTCAAGATTAAATCGCGAGAAATTAATAAGTTGTTCACAGAATCATTCCATGAATGGTTAAGCCAAATGGTATGCAATTTAAGTTTTCGTTGACAAGTAATAATGTTTTCTCATAACATTTATAATTACTCGATTTACTTTCGATTCAATACGTTTGGAGTCGGAATGAAGTTAATGACGAAGTTAAATGGCTTTCACAAGGTCCAAACAGAATAGTGAAAAGATATAGTGCCTTCCTCATCAACGGATACCGATTTCATACAAGGTATCGCGAGAGATTGAGGAGAACCCAAAATTGTGGAATCGTTGTTAATTCTTCAATTACAAGTTATGCCAGTGCTAGGGACAGTAATCCCGTCGAGGGGAATCTAGAGTATTACGGACTTATTACTGACATCATTGAGTTGGATTATTACGGAAAATGTAAAGTTTTCTTATTTCGAGGTGATTGGGCTAATGTGAATACGGCTCGCGGAATTAAAAACGATCAATATGGCTTTACAATGGTAAATTTCTCTCGATTGATTCACACAGGAGAACAAGCGATAGAGCGAGCCGTATGTGTTTTCTTCTCAAGTTAAACAAGTTTTTACTCGGAAGATCCAAGCGATGAGGTTGGTACATTGTACTTGAAACACCCCTAGAGACTTCTTCGACATTGGCGGTGGAAGTAGAGATGACATAGTCAAAAGATCGAAACATTGCCTTTTCAGAACAAAACTTAATTGAAAATATCCTAGTACTAGTCAACAATTTCAATGGGTTCGTCGGGATGTGGACGAAGATATTTACGAAATATGATTTAGTAAGATTTTACGATTTATTATTTATATGTAATATTATAATTTTAATGTTGGGCATGTTATATAATTTAACTATTTTAAATGTACTATTATTATTGTTACTTGTTACTAAAATGTTGAACTATTTCATGTGTATTGCGGGGAAAAATGCCTAGAAGACGATTACAAGATTTAAACATTGTCCACAATACTCAGATTCGGAAGAAACAAATAGTGAACAACAAAGCGGTTGTTGGATCTTCTAGTCTGTAGGACATAGATGACGAACCTGCAGAATTTCAAAGTAATGTTAAGTTTATTTTACATGCATGTTGAATTTTATTATTGATTCATTTTTTAATTTTAATATAATAATATATATTCATTTTTCAGCTGAAGGTGGTGAAACTCGTAGAGGTCGGGGACGTACATTGCTTAAAGATTTATACGACTTAGAGCCTGTCGAGCGTGTTAAAGTAAGGAGAAACAATCATGGCCAGCCTGTTGGATCTGAAGCTCGACTGTTAGCAGGCTATTTGGGCATTATGGCACGAAATGCCAATATGTTGCCCATTAACTACGAATCATGGAATCACATGCCTGATGCCAATAAAAATTAGGCTCTCCATAATATTAAGGTAACAAGAAGTGAATGTAATTTATAATACTTTGTTTTAACTTTCATTTATATTAACTGTATTTAAACTTTTTTGTTCGGGAGAGATTTGCTTTAGAGGTCTCCGATGACTATGTTAAGAAGACATTGGGTAAAAATGGAGAGACAATAAAAGCATCTTTGAAAAAACAATATTTTAAGAAAGACATAAGCCTCGACGAAAAACTAAAAATGTTCCACGGGAATGTTGAGGTACCAATGGGAAGATCAAGTTAGATTCTGGAATTCAAAGAAAGGAGAGGTATTACGTACTTTTAAAGTCTTATAAATTTTTCGGTTTATAGTATTTATTATATACATAATTCAAATTCCATTATGTAGGACCGTGAGCGAGTTGGAACAAGCGTGACGAAACAAAAATTTACGCACACGGCAGGTTCCAGAAGTTTTGCTTGTGTAGCTGAGGCCGAGGTATTATAATTTATTATTTCTTTCAAATATTAATGACTTTATACTATTAAATTATATTTTTTCTGCTATAATGTAGGAAAGCTCGTCTGGTCAAAAAGTTGGACGCCTTCAGCTTTTTGACATTACGTATAGGAAGAATGACGGATCTCAGATGACATCCAAAAAGCTTGAGAAATTTTGGTATATTTACTTAATAATTGATTTATTATAAATATTTATAATGTTTAATTATAGTACTTTAATTCATCGTTTGTAGTTTTAAATTTATAATTTTAAGTTATGTTGCATTCCTTTTTATTATATATTTCGTTTCTAACTCTTTCGTTGATTTATTAGGATAAACTAAAGGAGAAGAAGGCGGAGTATGAAGCGGTTGCTTTGAGTGATAGTTTCGTTAATCTCGAGGAGATTGATATGTAATTATTGCGATGTTTTGGGTCTGAAGGTATGCATCGCCGATTGATAGTTCATTAATCTTGAGTATATTTATAACAAAATTATCACTAATGTTTTGGGTCTTAAAAGGTATGGTCGGGTTCGATGTCAAGGATCTGGGGTTACCCCGACCAAATATTTTGGATCCGGCTCCCAGCAGTACATGCCTTCCGGGAGTCAATCTCGTGCTGAAGTTCAGAGACTAAAAGACCAGATAGCTCAGATAGAAGCGAGCACAACTGAGCAAATTTCTCAACTTAGAGCGGAGGCAGCAGCGAGGGAGGCGGAGCATATTGCTCAACTTAGAGCGGAGGCAGCAGCGAGGGAGGCAGAGCAGAACATAAAGTATGAAGAACTCCACTCTGACTTGAGGCTATGATGAAGATGTTCAGTGATGCAGAGGCCGCCATCTTAGACATTTGTTTTCTTGTTGTAAGATGATTTTTAACATTGTTACATTTAACATTATTATAAGAATTGTTTGAATTATAATTCATTTATTAATGTATATCATATATATTTTATTAAATTTGAAATATCGTTTAGATTTAATGCTTTTAGTGAGATTTAAATGTTTTATTTGCTGTCTTGAGTTGAAATTATATGCAATTGCTGCTGTTTTTGGTTTGTTTTAATGCAGGGAGGGTAGGATATTGGAGAAAATGAGTATTGCAAATCTGTGCAAATTAGCAGCATTTGTGTTAAAAACGCCACCAAAAGTCCCAACTTTTTAGCGGCGTTTTTTTGAAATGCGTCGCTAAAAGCCCCTACCTTTTGCGGCATTTTTTTGAAAAGCGCCGCTAAAAGCCCCTACCTTTTGCGGCGTTTTTTTGAAAAGCGCCGCTAAAATCCCCTACCTTTTGCGGCGTTTTTTGAAAAGCGCCGCTAAAAGTGCCCACCTTTCGCGGCGTTTTTTTGAAAAGCGCTGCTAAAAGCCCCTACCTTTTGCGGCGTTTATTGAAAAGTGCCGCTAAAAGTGCCCACCTTTAGCGGCGTTTTTTTGAAAAGCGTCGCTAAAAGTCAAGACTTTTAGCGGCGTTTTTTTCACAATAAACGCCACTAAATTTTGCGGCGCCTAAAAACGCCGCTAAAAGCCAAAAAACGCCGCTAAAAGTCTGTTTTGGTGTAGTCGCGCTCGATATTATGCTTGAGTGGTTCTTATTATTACATTATGGTTTAAAATCCAACGTTTTGGCCGATATTGGTCATTTCATTTTTATCCCAAACAAGTCGAATAAATACATTCCTGGTCAATTTCATAATCGTTTATTTGGGAGCTTTTGAAAACAAGGCAATGTTTCGTGTTTGGAAGTTCGAGAAATTGTGCCCTAACGTGCTGGGTTTCGGTTTTTCGTTCGTCCAAATGACTAAAATATCCTTTTAAGATTTTGACCGTGTTTTCTTAACTTCAAAAATAAGGCAACATTTCTTGTTTGGAAATTCGAGGAATCGTGCCCTAACGTGCTGGGTTTCGATTTTTTCGTTTGGCCAAATAACGGAATACCCTTTTTAAATTGCAGTGCATGAATTTTGGAAATCATGAAATGATGTTGGTGTCAAGGGTTTGAAACATCGTATCCTAACGTGCTGGATGTGATATTTCATTCTTTCGGAACAAGAGAATTTCAATATCCAATTTGAATTATCCAAACATTTTCTAAAGGATTCGTATTTTAAAATTTCTTCCAATTTTCGATATTAGGACATTAATCAATCAATAAGGTACCAATTTTGGGCGTTGCGAGGGTGCTAATCCTTCCTCGTGCGTAACCGACTCCCGGACCTATTTTCTTAAGATTCTTAGACCAAAATGTTTTATAAGGTGACCCAATCGCAGTTCAATAAAGATTGGTGGCGACTCCATTTTCCTTTTTAAAGTCGGCCCGTTTTCCAAACAAAAAAATGGTTTCGACAGCTTGGTGACTCCACTGGGGACCTAAGAGAGTCAAGCCGTAAATTGATTAATTTCTGTCCTTTTGACGAAAGTTGAAAATCAGATTTGAAAATTACAATTCTTTTGTTGCATTTGTTGGGTCATTTAGTTGGCTGTAATTGGAGTGTCTAGGGTACTTTTGCATCATATTGCATGATCGTTGTGGTCACACCTTTTAAGTGGGAGTGAGAAACTATGCCTTCGTGAGGTTTTCACCTCCGCATAGCTGTAGGGAAATGTATTCCCCTAAGCTGAACTCGATCCATATGAGCCTATAATGGGTGAGGATTGAGAAATCTACTGGTTCAGGTACCCTCCCTTTAGAACTAAACCACATATAGTGAACCCTAGGAGCCCACTTTAGGTAGAACTATGTTGAACCCTAGCAGTTACCTGGATAGGTGTTTGATTTTTACCATCTGCATATGATACTAACGTGCTTTCTTTTGTTTATGACTACATTGCATTTCATTGTCATAGAAAGGAAGTGTTGATTCATATTCGATTGCTAAATAGAAGAGTTTGTCATAGAAAAATGGATTCCTTGATAAAGTGGGTTATAATACGTTCGTCCAAATATAGTCCAAGTGTACACAACGAGAAAAGATTGATAGTATATGACTTTGCCTCATTGCCCGGGGATTCAAACCAACAAAGATTATTCGAGAGCCATCACATCTCAATTTTCTTAAAGAAGCTTATGAGCATCGCGGAGTATAAGTGAGTGAAGAGTCACGACCTGGATCAAACAACAAGGAGCTAGAAGAGGCATCTATTGAGAAAGTTCATGGGACACGACCATAACATCCAGATACGAAGAAAAAGATTGGTGTCTTCACCTGGACTATGAGGACAAAGCCGCATATGTAATCCGTTTTATGTAAAGAAATTAATTTTCTAGAAAAGTTCGTCTAATGGAATTGAATTCAGAATCAACGTCTCTCTTTCTTTTTGCATTCATTCCTTTGCATTGCATTTCATGCATTTGCATTACATCACATCATATGCATTAAATGTCATAAAAGAACCCTATTAACTAGAGATCGTATTATAGTTACCCTGGAACATCACTACTACACACGAAGAAAAACTAAAGTTATGGATCAAAGGTTGGAAAAACTGGAACAAATGCAGAAGGAAATGCAGGATCGGCTGCAAGCTCAGATGCAAGAGCAGCTGACCAAGATTCAGCAGGACATGAAAGATCAGGTGTTAGAATCGCAAAAGAGCATGATGAATCAATTAACACAGTTATTACTTGGAGGGCCAGAAAAAAGGAAAGATCCCTATGGCCAACCCGGGGATGACAGTGAAGACCCTATCTATCCACCGGGTCTCGCCCCGATAAATACCCCAGCGCAGCCCAATGCATACCCACCTAGGGTGTCCGCCAATATCGACCTTGATATCAAGCGGCGTTTCGGCAAGATTAACACACCTCCGACGAGCTCAGTACAGAGACAATCCAGCAAATCCCGGTGTCCCTGATTCGGATGACATGGCGGAGATAGAAAAGGCAAAAGGGGAACTTCCAAGGCAATTGGAAGACGGATACAATGGCTGGAAGAGAAATTCAAGGCACTGGAAAGCGCTGATTATCAGTGTGGAATGGATGCTAAGGAGTTAAGCTTGGTTCCGGATCTAGTGCTCCATCCGAAGTTTAAAGTGCCAGAGTTTGAAAAATACAACAGAACCAGCTGCCCTGAGGCCCACATCACGATGTTTTGTCGGAGGATGACTGGTCATGTCAATAATGATCAGTTGTTAATTCATTATTTCCAGGACAGTTTGACTGGGGCTACGGCCAAGTGGTACAATCAGATGAGTCGCACCCAAGTCAAATCATGGAAAGACTTAGCACAGGCCTTCATGAAGCAATATAGCCATATGAAGGACATAGGGCCTGACAGGATCACATTACAGAACATGGAGAAAAAGTCGAATGAAAGTTTCAGGCAATATGCTCAAAGGTGGAGGGAAGTCGCTACACAAGTCCAACCGCCACTGCTGGAAAAAGAAACGACCCTACTCTTCATTAATACTCTGAAAGCCCCGTTCATTAACCATATGCTGGGAAGCGCTACAATGAGCTTCTCAGATATAGTAATGTCCGGGCGAGATGATTGAAAACGCCGTAAGGAGTGGGAAGATAGACGCAAGGGAAAGTACCAAGAGGTCAACCCCGAAGAAAAATGAAGATGAAGTGGATAACGTGAGCATGTTTAGTAAATGACACCCCAAGCCGATCACTATAGGACAGCCGAGGGCCAGTCATCAAGCCCCTTCAAGGCAAGAATCCAACTTGAGGCCGAACTCAGAAAAACTCCAGTTCACTCCCATCCCCATGACGTATAGAGAGTTGTACCAAAATCTGTTTGATGCCCATGTGGTATCTCTTTTCTACTTAGAACCTATGCAACCTCCGTTTCCTAAATGGTACGAAGCGAGCGCCCAATGCGAATACCACGTAGGGACCATGGGACACTCGATAGAAAATTGCACCACTTTTAAAAAATTAATTGAAAGGCTCATCTGAATGGGCATTGTGAAATTTGACAATCCGTCTGGTGTAGAAAATCCGTTACCCAACCATGCTAATAAGGGGGTAAACGCGATAATCGAGAATAAATGAATAAGAATCAAGGAGAATATTGCAGAAGTAAAAACCCCATTGAAATGGGTTTTGAAACAAATGATAGACATGTGATTAATCATTCAGACTTCGGAGGAGGTACCCAAAAGGATGAGGATCTACAGTGAGTTCTACGCAGAGGACGGCCATAAAATCCAGGAGTGTGCCGAATTCAAAGCTTTGGTGCAAGGTCTAATGGATAGCAAAGAGTTGGTTTTCTTTGAAGAGGTTTAAAGCCCGAAGGGAATGTTGGAAAATCTGAACATTAACACCGTATTAGAAGAAGGAACCGGGGAATAGACTTTTCCAAGCTTCTCCCTTTACGTACTTTGGGGTGTTTTGAAAAATGGGACTGTGGAAGAGATCCCTGTATTTTTAGAGTTAATCTAAAGTAATATTCAAAACACGCTTGTTGCTTTAAGCCTAGAGGCAATAAGATTCCTTTGGTGAAATAGGCTTGTGTTCAGAATTTTTATTTCAATAAAATGCATCTTTTTGAGCAAATATTTTTTTCATTCTTTCCATGTCATACTATACATTCTTTTGTTCTCTGGAATATTCTTTCATTTTTCATCCATGATCATACCATATAAATAATCATCCTTAGAATAATTTATTCTTTGGAATTTGCCTTCGTACCTACAATAGGTACCCAGATATCGAGACATGAGCAATGCTGTTACAGACTCCCTTTTGAGCGAGATATGGGTCTAAAAGGATCTGAGGATTTTGAAGATGTCAGAGATTGTAACTTATCTTTTGATTTGTTAAGGATGGTAGAACAAGATGAAAATAGACTCTACCGTACAAAGGGTCAGTGGACATTGCGAGTCTAGAAAAGGAGTGAAGATCGAAGCTTAGCCCACCACAGAAACAAAGCGAGACGTCATTGAGTTATTCTAAGAATTCAAAGATGTCTTTGCATGATCGCATCAAAATATGCCTAGGCGCGAGGATGCTGTAGATTGTTCGAAAAGGCACATGCTAATAGTTTTCTGATAGCCAGGCCGATTATAAGGTTCGAGTACTGCTGGTCTACCATGAAAAGGAGATTGCATCAGTTATGCCGTAAATGCCAAATTGAGGAAGACAAGACTTATGTGCTTCCTCTATTTTTTCCTATACGTGAGGCATAGATGTTATGGGGACGATCTCGTCAAAAGCATCTAGTCGACACCAATTCATCTTCGTGATTGTCAATTACTTCACTAAGAGGGTGAAGGTCGGTTCATATGCCAAAGTTACAAAGTCAACAGTCATCAAATTCAATTTCAATTTCAAATTCAAATTCGAATTCAAAAAAAAAACCTTCCAAAAAGATTTTGAAAGATGATTGAGACTTGTAAAGATTGGCATAGAGAAGTTACCATTTACCCTCTATGCTTCTCGAATGTTGGCCAGGACTGTCGTCAGAGCAACACCTTTCTCATTGGTTTATGGAAGGGAAGCAACTTTTGGAAATTGAGATTCCTTTTCTCCGAGCTTGGATTGAATTAAGAATGGGATGAAGCAGAACGTCTCCAGTAAGCCTGATTGAAAGTCGGATGCACAAAAAACGGATGATACAAGTTTATGACAAAAAGGTTCACCCAAGAGAATCTCATGATGGTAAAAAAAGGACCATTGTCATGCAAAAAGGACTTCAGAGGAAAGTGGATGCCAAATTGGGAATGACCTTATGTAGTAAAGGGCCTGTTCTGAAGAAGCATTGTTATGGACGAAGATATGCTCAATCCGGTGAATTCAGATTCAGTCAAAAAAGGAGAGGCTGAGGCGAAAACCCACAAAGGGCGCTTTGAGACCTTCTCTAAAAAAACAAAAAATGAAAAACGAAGAGGCCAAGGTGAAAACTCGCAAAGGGCGCCTTGAGACCAAAGGGGCTTTGAGTCGAAAACCCAAAAAGGGCGGCTCAAATTTTGATCAAAAATGGGGCATACAGTAGTCTTGTTACACTTGAATTAACAATGAGAAAGCATGTTACGTCTTGGGGCATCGACAAAGTACTCCGGATCCCCTAAACACATATTGAGCTTAAAATGGTCCTCAAGAAGTTTGGACAGAGAAGCTCAAGCTGCGATATCTAGGGCACCTAGTTTCCATCTTACCCATTCTGAATTTGCTATCTTTAATTATTTTATCCGTTTCAAAATACACTACCAATAAATTTCCTTCTTGATTGCATTTTCTATCTTTGCTTAACTTATTTACTTCGAGCTATGCTCCTAATTAATTTCCTTCTTGCCCATTGTTATGATCTTTTTCAAGCATTTTGCATTGAAATAACGATTAGTGGACTAATAATACTTTCATAAAAAAAGAGTTTCACATATTACTCTGGAAGCTTCTAAATAATACAAGAACTTGAAACAGGACTATTGTTTAAAACTCACTAAGTTTAAGGGATGGAAATATTGGTGGAGGAAGAGTCTAAATTGAGACTATCTCTCTGGATTTTTGTCAAAACGGTGATTGAACAAAATGACAAGATATTGCGTCAGTGATACAATCTTGACGAAAAATGGGCAATGTTAACCCAAGTGTAAAAGGGGAATCATTCTTGAGGGAAAAATGATATTCTGCATCCATGCAAATATCATGCATGCACATTTGTTTGGGTCACCCGGGGAGTGATCAGTGGATTGAACAAGTTACAGATCTTATACCCTTGAGTTGTAGTGGGATGGGTTGAAATTGATACAGATCCTATAGCTGTGAATCGCAGTGGGATGGTTAAAGATGGTAACAAATCTTATGTCCCCAAGGTACAGGAGAATGGACATTGAAGTTACAATGGGGCAAACCAGTTGAGCAAAATATGATTGTTTCTTCGGGTTTTCGGTCAAAATACCACCCAAGCAAGAAGACAGCGTAATACGTCAGTGATAAAGGCGAACAACGAGCGATGACGCCTCAAATGTTCAAAAAAAAAAGATCATTCTCATGACATTTTGCACTCATGCAAATGTCATCCATAATATCATTTAGTTAGGAGCATTTGATTCATTCCGATCATTGCATCCTAATCATTGTATATTTAAAAAAGGGATCATTCTCATGACATTCTGCATTCATGCAAATGTCGTCCATAATACATTTAGTTAGGAGCATTAGATTCATTCTGATCATAGCATCCTAATTATTTGGGATAAACATAAGCATATGAAATCGAGTCTACAGGATATGTCCCCCAGAGGACGGCGTAGTATCATTGGTGAAAGTACAGATCTTGTCTCCTCGAGATAGCAGTGGGGCAGATCGAATACGGCGAATCTTACATCCATATAGCAATGGAGCAGATTCAAGCCACCAGCCTTAACCCCATAAGCAGTAGGGAACAGGCTGAAAGTTACAAGTCTTATCTCCATGTATCGGCTATGGAGCAGACTGAAGATTGTAGATCTTGTCCCCTCAAGATAGCAGTGGGGCATATCGGAGACGGTGAATCTTACATCCATATAGAAATGGAGCAGATCCAGGCCACCAACCTTATCCCCCTAAGCAGTAGGGAACAGACTAAAAATTACAAGTCTTATCTCCATGTATCGGCAATGGAGCAGACTGAAGATTGTAGATCTTGTCCACTCGAGATAGTAGTGGGGCAGATCGAAGACTGCGAATCTTACATCCATATAGCAATGGAGTAGATTCAAGCCACCAGCCTTATCACCCTAAGCAGTAGTGGAACAGGCTGAAAATTATAAGTCTTATCTCCATGTATCGGCAATGGAGCAGACTGAAGATTGTAGATCTTGTCACCCTAAGCAGTAGGGTAACAGGCTAAAAATGACAAGTCTTATCTCCATGTATCGGTAATGGAGCAGACTGGAAATTACATATCTTATCCCCTTAAGCAGTAGTGGAGCAGATCGAAGACGGTGAGCCTTAACCCCCTAAGCAGTAGCGTAATAGGCTGAAAATTACAGATCTTATCTCCCTAAGCAGTAGAGGAGCAGATCGAAGACGGTGAGCCTTAACCCCCTAAGCAGTAGGGTAACAGGCTAAAAATTACAAGTCTTATCTCCATGTATCGGCAATGGAGCAGACTAAAAATTACAGATCTTATCCCCCTAAGCAGTAGTGGAGTAGATCGAAGACGGTGAGCCTTAACCCCCTAAGCAGTAGGGTAACAGGCTAAAAATTACAGATCTTATCTCCCTAAGCAGTAGAGGAGCAGATCGAAGACGGTGAGCCTTAACCCCCTAAGCAGTAGGGTAACAGGCTGAAAATTACAGATCTTATCTTCCTAAGCAGTAGTGGAGCAGATCGAAGACGGTGAGCCTTAACCCCCTAAGCAGTAGGGTAACAAGCTGAAAATTACAGATCTTATCCCCCTAAGCAGTAGTGGAACAGATCGAAGACGGTGAGCCTTAACCCCCTAAGCAGTACGGTAACAGGCTAAAAATTACAGATCTTATCCCCCTAAGTAGTAGTGGAGCAGATGAAGACGGTGAGCCTTAACCCCCTAAGCAGTAGGGTAACAGGCTGAAAATTACAGATCTTATCTCCCTAAGCAGTAGTGGAGCAGATCGAAGACGATGAGCCTTAACCCTCTAAGCAATAGGGCAACAGGCTGGAAAATGACAGACCATCCTATCTCCCTAAGCAGTAATGGAGTAGGTTGAAGACAGTGAGCCTTATCCCCCTAAGCAGTAGGGAAACAGGCTGAAGATTACAAATCATAAGCAGTAGCAGAGCAGATTGAAACAAAACTCCTATACCCCTGGAGATGCAGTGGGTTAAAGCGAGGCTACCTAAAGAAACGAGGCATCAAGAAATCAGGACTCAACAAGACCGGGCAAAATTGGCCCTTTTAAAGTCTTTGCTCCATCCTCGTTACACGACAATGAGCAAAGAGGGGCAGCTGTAGGGCTCAATTTTAGCCCAGGGCCCACACCAATACCAAAAATAAAACAAATAGTCCAAAATACAGCAGCCCAATTATAATAGGCCCAAAATCGAAGCCCAAACCAAACACCTAAACCCTAGCCCAAATTTTTAGCCCCAAACCTAAAGCATTTTTGGCAAAACCCTAACATCACCCCGTTTGCGCCGTTATCAGCAAGTGCCTCGCGCACCGGACGCCACCACCCCGCGACGTGCGCCACTCCACCACGCCACGTCAGAGACGTGCTCGATCACGCACCTACAAACAAGCAAGAATCAGTTGTAAAAAGGGCTATAAAAGCCTTCGAAAACGAGTGTAAAGGGGGGATTATTATTTTTTTCATTCGGAATCAATACAAGAAATTCAAAGAGAATAAAAAAACGAAAGGTTTTGATTTTGATTTTTTATTTTTTTCGAATCTGTTCCTTTTTAGGTTTTTTTTTTCTTTTTCATTTTTTATAAGAGTTTTAAAATAAAAATATAAAGAAAGAAAAAAGAAAGGAAAAAAAAATTCACCTTTTTTCGAATTAGACCACCGTGCGCTGGTGGTGGTGGCAACGGCAACGGCGATCGTAGGACTCACGAGTCCTATGCCCCGCAGAGAAAAGAGAGAGGGGAAGTTTTTTTAAAACTGATGAAAATGATTTTTTTGGTGAAAAAATTGGTTTTTATAGGGCCCCAAAATGACGTCGTTTTGGAGCTGGCCCTAAATGCCCAAAATGGCGTCGTTTTGCCCTTAATTGACTCGATCCGACCCGATCCGCCTCAGGATCCGCCTTTTTTTTTTACGGAAGGGCTATTTGTGTTTTTAGCCCTTCCGCATTTTTGGTTTTTTAATTAAGTTTATGTTATTTTTAATTTCTGCCCGATAATTTACTTCGATTTTCAATTGGGTCCCCCTTGCTGCTGTGCGATTTGGAGGGAGGGAATATTTTCCCCTTTAGTCCCTCCATGTTATCCTCACGTTCGGAAAGGTCCCTCATTTTTTATTTTCTTCAAAATTCGCCGCAAACTTTTATTTTAAGTTCAATTCCATCCTTTTTTTATTTCTTTTGTGATTTTTGTTATTTCATTATTAATTTTATTTTGTTATTTCTTATTATTATTAACACTATTTATTATTATTGCGTTTATTTTTATTTTTAATATTATTATTACCATCATTTTATTTTTAATTAACTTTATAATTATAATTATGTTCATTAGCATTATTATTGTTATTTTATTGTTACCACTATTTTTTTATATACATTATTATTATTATAACTTTATTTATTATTATATTTATTATTATAGTTGTTTTTATTATTAGTATTATTATTACTTTCAATATTACTACTTATTATTTCTATTTTCATTATTATTTTTATTTATCACTATTAATTTTAATATTATTACTATTATTTTATTATTAATACCATTTTTATTTTTACCAATACTTTTATTATCATTTTCATTATTTATATTACTATTGTTATTATTATTACTAATTTAGTATTACTAGTATTTTACTATTATAATTATTATTTTAATTTACTACCACTATTATTTTTTATCTGTAATTAATTTTATAATTATTATTATATTCCTTAGTATTATTATTTTTCTATCATTACCACCATTATTTTATATATATATATTTATAATAAGTTTTTTTTTGCATTTCATGTACGTTGTTGGTTTGGATTGATATGTATTATTTTTTCGTGTAGTGTTAGTACCATGTATTTTTATTTCGCGCTCGATATTATGCTTGAGTGGTTCTTATTATTACATTATGGTTTAAACTCCAACGTTTTGGCCGATATTGATCATTTCACTTTTATCCCAAACAAATCGAATAAATACATTCCCGGTCAATTTCATAATCGTTTATTTGGGAGCTTTTGAAAACAAGGCAATGTTTCGTGTTTGGAAGTTCGAGAAATTGTGCCCTAACGTGCTGGGTTTCGATTTTCCGTTCGTCCAAATGACTAAAATATCCTTTTAAGATTTTGATCGTGTTTTCTTAACTTCAAAAATAAGGCAACATTTCATGTTTGGAAATTCGAGGAATCGTGCCCTAACGTGCTGGGTTTCGGTTTTTTCGTTTGGCCAAATAACAGAATACCCTTTTTAAATTGCAGTGCATGAATTTTGGAAATCATGAAATGATCTTGGTGTCAAGGGTTTGAAACATCGTATCCTAACGTGCTGGATGTGATATTTCATTCTTTCGGAACAAGAGAATTTCGATATCCAATTTGAATTATCCAAACATTTTCTAAAGGATTCGTATTTTAAAATTTCTTCCAATTTTCGATATTAGGATATTAATCAATCAATAAGGTACCAATTTTTGGGCGTTGCGAGGTGCTAATCCTTCCTCGTATGCGTAATCGACTCGAACCTGTTTTCTTAAGATTCGTAGACCAAAATGTTTTATAAGGTGACCCAATCGCACTTCAAAAAAGATTGGTGGCGACTCCATTTTCCTTTTTAAAGTCGGCCCATTTTCCAAACAAAAAAATGACTTCAACACACCTTTTTCTTTAAAATAAGAGAAATAAATTACCTTCAATAAACAAATTCAATCAAAACTTTATTTTAATGAAAGTCATTTACGATTATAGTATAATCTCGATTGATTTTAGTTTGTTATTTTAATAATTTATAATGTTCGGATAAATAATTATCAAGGAAAAAAGAGAAAGGAAAGTAGATGAAAAGAATGAAAGGTTAAATAAAGGAATAATATATGTTTATTTTTTTTATAATTAAAATTTGTGAAATAAATTGCATATATGCTACTTTTGTTTGGTTAAATTGTGAAAAGTTGATAATGATTTTTTTAGTATATCTTTTTTATAAAATAATTAATAAGATAAAAAATAATATTTTGCATTTTAAAAGAAATGTCATATTATTTTACCTAATTTTTTCCTCAAATTAGGGTAAAAAAATATTGACTCAAAGGATATTCAATTCCCTTCAGTTTTCCTTGCTTAAATAAAAGTGGAAGTGGATAGAATATTCAAATAGTCATTCAACTATTAGTGTGTTTATGTTTTGGTCACCTAAATTTAAAAAACGTTATCATAATTTAATATTTTGATCACTTATCCATTAAATCACTAACAAAAGCTTTTTTATTGGCATAATAACAAGTTCATCCCTACAATGTTGATAGCTTCTATTAATTTGGTTTTGGTTTAAAAAAAAATCAACAAATTTAGTCCTCAACTTTACACATTCTATCAATTCAATCTTGATTATTAAAAATTAGAAGAAAAAAAACTTAAAACTTTTTTTAAAACTTTTTGTTTTTATAAAAATATATAAGAAAACTTTAAAATACATAAGAAAACTTTAAATAAATATTTTTCTCTTCTATAAAATCTTATGTATTTTTATAAGAAAAAAGAAATTCTAAATATTTTTTTATTTGTAATTTTTAAAAATTTTAAATTTGAATTTTAAGAATCAAGACTAAATTGACATAATGTGTAAAATTGAGGGTTAAATTTATTGAAATTTTAAAATTAAGACCAGATTGACAAAATCTATATACATCGAATGTTGAAATTGTTATTATGCTAATAAAAAAAAGTTTTTCGTTAGTGACCTAACAGAGGAGTAACCAAAATATTAAATTTTGGTAACATTAGTGAATTTAAGTGAGCAAAGTAGAAACAATCTAATAGTTGGTTGACTTTTTGTATAGTTTGCCCAATAAAAGAAGTAATGACCCCTTACTTTTCTTTTCTTCCCTTTATTTTACTCCAAGGGTTAATTACACTAAACTTCCAAATGTTTGAGCTAATAATCAAATTAGCCACTGCACTTTACTTTGTGTGATATTTGTCATTGTCTTTATGAACCAAAGATAAATTTACCACTACATTGAATTTTTCCATTAAAGTTATATTTTTTTTATTTAAATTATTTTGAAGACAAAATTTAATAACTTTTTTATATTTTACTTTAATATTTAAAAATAACAAGTTAATTAGTATAATATTAAAGTTAAATAAAAATGGTTATTTTATAAAAATAAAACTTTTTTATATATGTATTGGTTTATGAAATGTTTCTCTATGCAACACTTCTTAGTTATTCCTACTTCTCTATTTTCTCCATTTTTCATTTTTACTTTTATAAAAAATACAAATAATAAATTTTCTTGTAATTAAAATGTTTTTAGATTTATATCTAATTATAATACTATTTAATTATATCATTTTTTTAAAAAATATTTTATTTCTATTTTTTCCTTTTGTACAAATACATAAAATAAATAATTTATATTATAATTTACATTAACATTTTCATAAAAAATAAATTATAAAAATAAACTATTTTATATTTTCCCATTCTTCGTTTTTATAATTTTTTATGGGCAAAAGAAATAAATTTCATTGGCTCATAGAAGTACATAAAATATATTTTATGTTTTGTACTTACATATTTTATTTGGTTATACATATAAAGAAAAGATGTGATATTTTATATTACTTAGCGTAAACTTTATTTGCACGAATTAATTATAAAAATAAATAAAACTAAAATACATTTCAGTTATGTAATGTAAATAAAAAGAATATGTTATAATTAAATTTAATTTTTACAAAATTAATATATTTTAATGAATTATTTATTATAAAGTATTTTTTAATATTATAATTTATTATGTTGTATGTAGAAAATCACATGACCTGAAAAGATGAAAAGTTGGGTGGCTTGATGCCTGGAAAAGCTTTAGTAAGTGTTGAGGAGGCATGTGAATTGTGGCTATGCGTGCCCAATAAAACAAATGAGAGAGAATAGTAAAATAAATTTCGATAACCTCAATGCTCACCACTCACCTGGGACTACTAGTGCAAGTGCAACTGGGGAAATATTAGCTATTCCTACCACATATATATTTATATACAGCTTGCCAAAATTGGTAATCAACCCATGTTTCAAATGTATACAAGCAACAGGTGAGGTATATATGTACGGCCTCTAAATGTAATATGAGTTGGTTATTTATTCAGATTCGAAAGCCCATCCAAAATTTGAGAAAAATTGGACAAAAATATTAAGTTCGAAAAATAGATTTGAGTAAAAAAATTAAGTTCGTTTAAAATATGAACTGGACTCGGGTTTGAACATTCGAAGCTCAAGTTTGACCTAAATTGACCCGTTTTTAATTTTGTAAGATTTTATATTATGTTATATATATTTGTAATTTATAACACATAAAAACCAAATCTATAGTAATATATAAGACTATTATAATGTAAACATAAAAAATGTTAAAATAATTATATATAAAAATGTAATAAATAAAAATATGTATAAAAATATTAAATTTAAATAATTTAAATATGTATTTTTAATTGTTTTTAAAAATAATATGAACAAATCTAAACTAAGTTTGGGTTAAACAATTACAAATATGGTCGAGTAAAATTTTAGACTCATATTTTAAATAAGAATAAATTTAAATAAATATAAATATATTAACATTATGTTTAAACTCGATCCAAGCTTGATTTGACCCATTAACACTTCTTCTTGGCATAAATGAGTGAATGAGCTTGCCAACATATATGTAGGTCACCAAATATGTATTTGGGTGGAGTAGCTCGCATAAGCTACATGTATGTGGCCTGTGGAGCTCATAAAATTGGAGGGCAAAGGTAAACTTATACTTGGAAAAGGTTAAGTGACTGGTAAGGTGGTATGTAACACCCTAAACCCGGCCTAGACGTTATGGCCGAATCTAGCGAAGTCACATGATAGCGTGTTGAAAACTAAGTTTCTACGATAAAACAATTTCCATTTACTTACTCTTCTTATCTCTTTTTAATTCTAAAATCCTTACTCGTTTAGTCGGTTGTTTTAAACATAATTCGTTGCGGAAGCTTTTAAAACCGTTTTGAGTAAATCGTGTGTTTAGAGAAAACTTTGCCTTTGTGAAAACCGACTTTTCCTACGTCTAGCAGTTATAAATCCATAAAAATATATAAAAACCAAATTTAAGCAAAAGTCCCCAAATTACATCCAAATAAATCACAAATCATAAATTATAAATCGTAAAAGTCCAAAAACAGTGGTCACCATCGAGTCCTCCGCCGCACCGATCCGTCTAGGTCTGGGGATTACTTGTGCACATTAAACTAAGAGGGGTGAGTTTACGCAAACTCAGTGTGTAATCCCACAGAAAACAAACAACGATAAAACACGCAGCACGATCAAAAAGCGATCTTGGGCCTAAGCCCCTTTCGGTATCAGTAACGGTTTGGCCTTAACCCAACTCAGTATTAGTATCAGTATGCACAAGGGCCTTAGCCCATCACACTATCAGTAACAGATATACAATATTCAGTAACAAAGTCCTACCCAACCAGCCTCTACACACTATCTCCGTCCAACCCTACACTCCATGTGGGGATTAAATCAACCCACCCATCCCTACACTCCGAGGTAAGTATCGAATGCGGCGACACAAAGCAAGAGTTTTTGCGTTGGTGGCGCCGATATATTAGGCTTAAGAGCCTTTCAGTACACTTCCTCCAAATAAAATCAACCCAACCCCATGCAATGCATGACATGCTATATCATGATATCAATACATATAATCAGTAAATGTATACATGCATACTATCATCATGCTCAATATGTATCCATCAATCAGTCAGTTCACACAATTAGGGTCTTAGTAATGCTTACCGACCCTACAGTAGGTTCACAGTCGACTTGGGCGACCCGTGCAACCTTAGCAATCAATTCAGTGATAATGGGCTCACACGCCTATGTGGCCTGCCCATGTGGGCCCACACGACCCAAATTTGCCTTGGCTGTGTGGATCACACGGCTTGGCCCAAAATCCCACACGCCCGTGTGGCCCACACGAACCAAATCAGTCCAGCCCGGTGTCGCACACGGCCTGTCTGGCCATCACACGGCTATGTCATGCGTGCACGGCCTAGCCTCGTCGAACATACGCCCGTGTTAGGGCACACGGCCTACCACACGGGTGACCACACGCCCGTGTGGCGTCGACAATGAGGTTTTTGGCTTTCATCGAAACCTCATTTTCTGTGCAATCGAGTACACACCTGGTATCGATTGATGCTAAAATAATCCTTGAGCACTCCATAACCTAAAAACCGACATTCCAACACCCAATTTCAGTAACATTATCAAAACTTAAACGAGATTGTAACGAGACGTTCATCCATTAACTATCGATAACCATACCTTCGATCGAAACGAGAATTCCACGCACTTAACTTGTCGATTGGGAACGATTTACAATCCCTTGATTAACTCTTAAACACCAAAAGGAAACCCCTATTAGAAAGTATTCAAAAAAACGTTTAGATTAGCAAAAGCCGAAACTTACCAATAACGTGCAAAAGCTGAATTAACGAGTCACGAAAATTTGGAAGTAGATGGGGAAAAAAATAGAAAGACGGCACCAAGGGAACAAAAGGGGCGGCGACAAAAAGGAAACAACAAGAAAAAGAAAATGGGAAGTGGCAGAGACAATGGTCAGTTTTTCTGAAGAGAGAAATTTTTGGGAAAACTGATTTACTCAAATCCCACTACCTACACTATCTCAACCACCCACTTCTCAGATTTTCGGTACAACTTAAACTCTCAGCCACCAAACCGAGCAAAAATAATCTCTTTTGCCCACGTAAAAATTTGAACACAGAACCTTCAGCAATCTGACACTCAACTTAACCACCAGACCAGCAGGCCCATTCTGATATGGTTTCATAAATAATTTAATATAAGCCCACTGAACAAAGATAGGGCTTTGCCAAAGCTAATGCTTGGACTTGGGACCTCTCATACACACCCAGAACACTTAACCACTGAAGCAGATACACTTATGTCACATTTTAACAGAACCAAAAACATAAATTTTGGGGCGTTACAACTCTACCCCCTAAAAGAAAATTTCGGCCTCGAAATTTACCTGATCAGAACAGATGAGGATACTGCTGACGCATCGCATCCTCAGGTTCTCACGTGGCCTCCTCAGTGATATGATTCCGCCACAGCACTTTCACTAATGGAATAGACTTCTTCTGAAGAACCTTTATATCGCGATCCAGAATCTAAACCGGCTCCTCTTCGAAGGTCAAATCTGGCCGAACCTCAATCTCTTCAACAAGGACAATATGAGTAGGATCAGAGTGGTAGCGCCTTAACATCGAGACGTGGAAGACGTCATGAATGCGGTCTAACTCTGGAGGTAACTCCAACTGATACGCAACCGATCCCACTCGCTTCAGAATCCAGTACGGTCTAATAAACCTAGGGCTCAGCTTACCCTTATGACCGACCTCAGAACCTTCTTCCATGGCGAGACCTTAAGAAACACGAGGTCCCCCACAGAATACTCAATCTCACGTCTTTTTAAATCAGCATACGATTTCTGTCTGTCCGATGCCGCTTTCAGTCGATCCCGAATCAATCTGACCTTATCCTCAGTCTCAGAAACCAACTTAGGACCCAGAACATATCGTTCACCCAACTCAGTCCAACACAAGGGAGTGCGACACTTACAACCATATAGAGCCTCGTAAGGTGCCATCTGAATGCTAGACTAGAAACTGTTATTATAAGGAAACTCCGCTAGCGGCAGATACTCCTCCCAATTACCTCGAAAATCGATAGCACAGCTCCTCAACATATCCTCCAGTATCTGAATTACCCTCTCCGATTGGCCATCGGTCTGAGGATGAAACGCAGTACTGAAGTCTAACCTTGAACCCAGAGCCTCATGTAGCTTCTTCAAAAATCGAGACATGAAGCGAGGATCCCTATCAGAGATGATCGAAATCAGTACCCTATACAGTCTCACTATCTCGGAAATATAAAGCTTCGCCAGCTTCTGCAAAGAATAATCTGTCCTAACTGGGATGAAGTGTGCAGATTTGGTCAGTCGATCCACGATGACCCAGACAGAATCCTTCTTAGTGAGTGTCAAGGGCAACCCACTAACGAAGTCCATAGTCACTCATTCCCATTTCCATAAGGGAATCTTAACCGGCTGCAGCAAACCCGAAGGTAACTGATGCTCAGCCTTAACCTGCTGGCAAGTCAGACATTGTGCCACGAAATCAGTAACCTCATGCTTCAAGCTCGGCCACCTGTACAGTTCTCGAAGATCTCGATACATCTTATTACCACCGGGATGCATAGCATAGGTGCTACTATGTGCCTCCCTCAAAATTGACTTCTCAAATCCACATCATTTGGTACACAGATCCGTCCTCGAAAACACAACACACTATCACTATTTAACCCAAAGTCAGCAGTAGTACCACTCTCAATCTGTCGAACCCTCAAGCTCAGAGACTCATCCTCCAGCTGTTTACCCTTAATTTGCTCGATCCAAGTTGGTTTGACTTGCAGTTCAGCCAACAAACTCCCATCGTCGAACAAGCTAAGTCGAGCGAACATCGCTTTCAAACCAGTCATATCCCTACGGCTCAATGTATCAGCTACTACATTGGCCTTGCCAGGATGGTACCCAGACCGGAGATCAATCTTAGAGAATATTGAAGCTCCTCGAAACTGGTCAAACAGGTCATCGATCCTCGGTAATGGATACTTGTTCTTGACAGTCAGCTTATTCAGTTACCGGTAGTCAATACACATCCTCATGGATCCATCATTTTTCTTAACAAACAGTACCAGTGCTCCCCACGGAGACACACTAGGGTGGATGAACCCACGATCCAACAACTCCTGAATCTGAGCCTTAAGCTCCGTAAGCTCTTTCGGTGCCATTCGATAGGAAGCGATAGACACCGGAGCTGTACCAGGGAAAAGCTCAATCCCAAACTCCACTTCCCGATTCGGAGGTAAACCCGGTAGCTCTTCAGGAAAGACATCTGGAAAATCCCTTACAGTGCGGATATCCTTTATAGTAGAGTCCCCAGAAGCAGAAACACTTACGTAGGCCAAATACGCCTCACATTCCTTGCGAACCAGTTTTTCAGCCACCAGTGCAAAAATCACATTAGATAAGTAATTCCAACGCTCTCCAATCATGACTACCTCATTACCCTCCTCAGTTCTCAATACAACCCTCTTAGTCGCACAGTCCAAGCTGACACGATACTTGACCAACCAATCTATTCCCAATATTAGGTCGAACTCCCAAAACGGAAGCTCCATTAAGTCAGCCAGAAATACCGTCCCTTGAACCTTTAAAAGAACATTCCTATACAGTTTGCTGACTCTAACAGATTGCCCCAGCGGGCTCAGCATAGTCACCTCGCTAGAAGTACTCTCAATCAGAATCCCCAGATATTTGGAAACAGAATAAGCAACATAGGAATGCGTAGATCCTATATCTATCAATGCAATGTAAGGTACATCATAAATAAAAAATGTACCAGTGATGATGTCAGGAGCTTCTCTGTCCTCACGGCAGTGTGCAACATAAACAAGAGCAGGCTGCCTCGCCTCAGTCTGTCCAGCACCTCTACCCGGTGCCCTCTGTCCACGACCCATACCATTACCACCCCTAGCCTGACCACGGCCTCTCGGTGGCTGTTGTGCTACCCTCTGTGGCTGTGCAGTACCAGTACCTGGAGCTTGCATCTGATCGGCCCTCAGCGGACACTCACTAATGCGGTGCTCCAATGACCCATACCTCAAGTAAGCCTCAGTCCTCTTCCAACATTCGCCCTGATGGCGTCTACCACAATCGACACATGGCTGCAGTCCAGTAGCAGTAACAGGGGGTCTAGCTCTAACTGGCCCATCATGTAATACCCCCTACCCGTAGTCGTCGCCGGAATAGGGTACGAGGCATTACGGAAATTTACCAAATTAATTTTTCGTTATTACGAGTTAAATACTAATCATTTACCGAAACATGTCATGACGTCCCTTAGATGGGTCTCCAAAACCCAAAACATACATCGGAACCAAACCGGGATTAAATCGAAACCATAATAAATTTTTCGCAAAATCCCAAAGTTTTTTTTTTCATGAACTCAATATAACCCCTTTATAATTATCTAACCTTCCCTGCAATTTTAAACCGAGACCAATCCAAACCAACCAATCCATTTCAACATATTTTCAAGATAGATTCAAGCATATCCATAAGATAACCTCATCACATGCCAAAACCAAGATTTGTTAGCCATACTAATGACTAACCTTACATTCATTTCACATTAAAATTTACTTTGTTAGCTTATACATGCCATTGATTCCCAAAATAAAGTTTCTTTATATATCGAAATCTTGAGGTTGATAGTGTGATGTGTCTCCGACCGAATCCGACCTCCGAGCTCTTAACACTACAAAACAGGGAAAAAGGAAACAGGGTAAGCACTTTGTGCTTAGTAAGGTTATGTAACAAGAATTATACTTACCTAATATTTTCAATACAATGCAATAAACATTCATACATCCATTCAATGCATTATTACCCTAACATGCACAAACTCAACATTCAAGTTAGTCCAATAATTTCCATGTATCAATAATATATACCATGATTGATGAGCTCATCAATACCATGATTTCCATTTCCTTGTTATTTTTCCATATTTAACCCGTTGAATTTCTCAGAATTTCAATGGATTTTCAGGGGTACACTTTAGTGTACAAATCCAGGTCCGTCAATTCATATTCATGTGCTCACATTTTCATTTGAGAGCACACACTCGCGAACCTCATCCTTACGGCGGGATTACGGTCCGAGCTAAATCTCTGTAATATAAACTTATAGAGTATTGTCGGGATTACCAATCCAAGGCTAAATCAAGCGATAATTACTCTAATGAGCTTGGATCTGAAATACCAGTCCAGGCTAAATTCAAACCCTAATTCAGATTACCCATCCGGGCTAAATCCATTTTCCACATATTCTTCGGGAGGGTTATATCAGGATAGGATCACCCGTCCGGGCTAGATCCTTTTTACTGTCAATTCCTTATCAGAGATCCATCGAATTTTCCTTTCATTCAACTGGGATTTATTTTCCATTTTCATCAAGAATATCAATACTTCATCAATTATCATACAATAAACATCCAAATCATATTCAAATCAATAAAAATATATTTCAAGCATTTAAGAATATAATTCAAGTTACACGAACTTACCTCGATACTTGTTCATATACAAAAATCTACTAATCCCGAACTTTTTCTTTTCCTCGATCTATCTTCGTATTTGAATTTTCTAGATCTAAATAAATAAATTTAATCATCAATTTAATACATTTCATGTTCATATGTAGCATTCTCTATAATTCTATTATTATTTATAGTTCATTTAGAGTTGTCTCCTTGAGTCATAATCACTAAATTATTTATATCTTGAGCTTCGGAACTCTAAATTAAGATCCGCTTGATTTTTCCGAAACTACACTCACATATATTATTACCATAAAATTTTCAGAATTTATGGTTTAGCCAATAAATACAGTTAATTCTTTAAAGTCATCCCTATTCTGCTGTCTGACAGTTTCGACCCTTCTTCACTAAAAATTTATTTTCTCCTAGTACAAAATTCGGATAATGTTCCCGTTTGTTTCTCTTGAAAATAGACTCATTAATAATTTTAAGCCCCTAATTATATTTCTCCAATTTTTGATGATTTTCCAAACTCAGAACAGGGGAATCCGAATTCATTCCGACCTTCTCTCACAAAATTTATTATATCTCATGATTTACAATTCCATTGCTTACACCGTTTCTTCTATGAGAAACTAGACTCAATAAGCTTTAATTCCATATTTTTTCATCCTCTAATTCGATTTCCAAAATTTATGGTGATTTTTCAAAGTTAGCCTACTGCTGCTGTCCAAAACTATTTTAGTGCAAGATGTTGATTACCATTTCCCCCCTAAGCTTTCAATAAATGATAATTTCGTCCCTGCTCAATTAACCTCTCAATTGAGCTGATTTTTCTCAATTAACACTTTATTCTATCACTTTAAACTACTTTATAACCTTTAGAAATCAGAATTTTAGCACTAGACTTTAATTCCAAACTTTTTCACAATTAGGTCCTACAAATCAATTTCTATTGAAATTACCTAATAAAATCATCTCGTAAACAAATTAAAGCTTTAATTTCATGCTATTTCATCATAAACTTACAGCACTCAACCATGGTGACTTTAAATTTCATCCATGAAATCAAAAACTAATGAATTTAGTAATAGGACCTAGTTGTAAAAGTCTTAAAAACACAAAAATTACAAGAAAAAGGCAAGGATTAACTCACTTGGTGCAAAAATTATGAAATACCAGCTTGAATAAACCCTTAGGACGTTTTTAGCTGATGATAATGAAGAAAATATGAAAAGAATTCTAGATATTCCAATTTGGTCCCATTTTTATTTTAGTAAATTTTGTTATTTTCCCATTTTGCCCTTATTTCACCAATTCTCCTGATTTTTCTCAGCTTATGCCGCCCAAAATATCACCTTTTGGACTTATTTACAATTTATGTCCCTCCTTATTTAACAATTGAGCTATTTAATCCTTCTAGTAACTTTTACACCCTTTTCAATTTAGTCATTTTCAATTAATTAACTACCCAAACGTAAAAATTTTCTAACGAAATTTTAATACCATATTACTAACATTTCATAAATATTTATAAAAATATTTTCGACTCAGTTTTACGAGATCGAGGTCTCGATACCTTGTTTTTACCCAATTTTCTTCAATATTATTATTTTTAAAATTTTCTATTGATATTTTCATACGATTTTCCTATCA
This sequence comes from Gossypium sturtianum, assembly GCA_025698515.1. Taxonomy (NCBI): domain Eukaryota; kingdom Viridiplantae; phylum Streptophyta; class Magnoliopsida; order Malvales; family Malvaceae; genus Gossypium; species Gossypium sturtianum. The sequence continues at coordinate 51,332,815 of CM046952.1, read as the reverse complement.
TACCAATATTCATGCAAAAATATTAAAATAAATTTCTCTTTAAATCGGATTTATGGTTATGAAACCACTGTTTCGATAACCTTGAATTTAGGCAATTACAACTCTCCCCCCTTAAGGATTTTCGTCCTCAAAAATCTTACCAGTAAAGAGGTTCGGGTATTGTTTCCTCATTGCCTCCTTCGGTTCCCATGTCGATTCCTCAATCCCGTGCTTTTGCCATAATACTTTCACCAAATTTATCTTTTTATTTCTAAGCTCCTTTGTTTCCCGTGCCAATATCTTAACCGGTTCTTCACTGTAAGTCATATCTGGTTGAATCTCCACTTCTGTCGGAGAAATAACATGTGAAGGATCTGATCGATACCGTCGTAGCATAGACACATGAAAAACATTATGAATTCTATCGAGTTCCGGTGGTAATGCCAATCGATAAGCGACCGGTCCAATTCTTTCTATGATTTCATATGGCCCGATAAATCTTGGACTTAATTTACCCTTTCGATCGAACCGGAGAACTTTCTTCCAAGGATACACTTTTAGGAATACCTTATCACCCACCTGAAATTCAATCTCTTTTCGTTTAAGATCGACATGTGACTTCTGACGATCGAAAGCTATTTTTAGACTATCCCGAATCACCTTTACTTTTTCTTCTATTTCCCAGATCAAATCAACCCCATATATCTTGTTTTCACTGAGCTCTGTCCAATATAACGGTGTTCTACATTTTCTACCATACAAAGCTTCATACGGAGCCATTTTAATCTTTGGGTGATAAAGCTGTTATTGTAAGCAAATTCAATCAAAGGTAGATACCTCTCCCAATTACCTTCAAACTCTAGTATACAACATCGGAGCATATCTTCCAATACCTGAATTACACGTTCAGATTGACCATCTGTCTGAGGATGAAATGCAGTGCTGAAATACAACTGAGTACCCAAAGCTTCTTGCAATTTGTCCCAGAAGCGAGACGTAAATCGGGGATCTCTATCAGAGATAATAGAGATTGACACTCCATGTAGCCTGACAATCTCATATATATACAGTTTAGCCAATTTATCTAGAGAATAATCCATACGTACCGGGATAAAATGTGCTGATTTTGTTAATCGATCAACGATCACCCAAATGACATCTTTCTTCTTCGGTGACAATGGTAATCCCGACACAAAATCCATAGTGATTCTTTCCCATTTCCATTTCGGTATAGTGATTGGCTGAAGTAACCCCGAAGGTACCTGATGTTCAGCTTTAGCCTGCTGACACACCAAACACTTTGATACAAACTCAGAGATATCACGTTTTATACCCGGCCACCAGTACATCTTTTTCAGATCATTATACATTTTATTACTCCCCGGATGTACAGACATAGTACCGCTGTGAGCCTCGTGTAGAATTTTCTGTATGAGCTCGGTATCCTTCGGTACACAAACTCTACCTCTGAATAATAAACAACCATCAGAACCAATCTGAAACTCTAAATCAATACATGACTCACACTGTGCCCGTTTAACCTGTAACTTCTCATCATTCTTCTAAGCTTCACATATTTGCTGTAGAAATGTTAGTTTAGCTCTCAATTCAGCTATGATTGAACCATCATCAATCAGTGACAACCGAGTATTCATAGCTCGTAAAGCAAACAGAGATTTTCGGCTCAAAGCATCAGCTACAACATTAGCCTTACCCGGATGGTAATCAATAACTAAATCATAGTCCTTTATAAGTTCAAGCCACCCGCGCTGTCTCAAATTCAAATCTTTCTGTGTCATCAAATATTTCAGGATTTTATGATCAGTATAAATATGACATTTCTCACCATACAAGTAACGCCGCCATATCTTCAATGCAAATACAATAGCAGTTAATTCGAGATCATGTACCAGGTAATTTCTTTCATGTGGCTTAAGTTGTCTTGAAGCATAGGCTATTACTTTACCTTCTTGCATCAAGACACAACCTAAACCATTTAATGATGCATCACTATAAATAATAAATTCTTTACCCGGTTCAGGCTGTACCAACACAGGTGCTTTCGTCAACAAATCTTTTAATCGGTCGAAACTTTGCTGGCATTCATCAGTCCACTCAAATTTAACATCTTTTTGCAATAAACGGGTCATCAGAGAAGCTATCATAGAGGACCCCTGTACAAATCTTCGATAATAACCAGCTAAACCCAAGAAACTTCTAACTTCAAATACATTCTTTGGTGGACTCCAATTAATAATAGCTGAAATTTTATTCGGGTCTACCCTGATGCCTTCGGCGGATACAATATGTCTAAGGAAACCCACTTCTCGGAGCCAAAATTCACATTTACTGAATTTAGCATAAAGCTTCTTTTCACGCAGAATTTGCAACACTATTCTCAAATATTCTGCATGCTCATTTTCATCTTGAGAATAGACTAGAATATCATTAATGAAAACTACTACAAACCTGTCTAAATACGGTCTGAATATCCGATTCATCAGGTCCATAAATACTGCACGTGCATTAGTCAGCCCAAACGGCATAACCAGAAACTCATAATGCCCATACCTGGTTCTGAAAGCTGTCTTTGGCACATCTGGCTCTTTTACTTGTAGCTGGTAATAACCCGATCGGAGATCAATCTTCGAGAATACTGTGGCACCTTTCAGCTGATCAAATAAATCATCAATCCGGGGCAACGGGTACTTATTCTTTATAGTTACCTTATTGAGCTGCCGATAGTCGATACACAATCTCAAAGACCCGTCTTTCTTTTTCACAAACAGAACCGGAGCACCCCAAGGTGAATGACTCGGACGGAAAAAACCCCTATCAACAAGTTCCTGTAACTGTGTCTTTAACTCTTTTAATTCTGTAGGAGCCATCCGGTACGGAGCTATGGAAATCGGAGTAGTTCCCGGAACCAAATCTATAGAGAATTCCACTTCTCTTTCTGGTGGCAACCCTAGTAATTCATCTGGAAACACATCAGAAAATTCACATACCGCTGGCACTGCCTAAATCTTCGACTCAAATACCTTGGTGTCTAATACATAAGCAAGAAAAGCATCATACCCCTTTTTAACATACCTCTGAGCAGTAATAACTGAAATCACATCAGATAATCCCTCTGTCTGATCAGATTTAACCTGGAGCAACTCACCGTTCTAACATTTTAACTAAATATATTTCTGTCTACAGTTTACTACTGCATCATGCTGAATTAGCCAATCCATACCCAATATCTGTAACACCCTTACCTGTATTTAACGCCGGAACTGGGTACGAGGCATTACCGGACTTAACGCACTTGAACATACATATTTGGGTTATAAAATTTCATTCCAATATAAAACTTCCCATTTACAATCAAAACATTCTCATTATGGGCCTACGAGGTCTTAAAAATACAAACTGAGGGTTTCAGAACTCAACCGGGAACTTTTGTACTCTTAATTTTTTTTATCTAAACAGGGGCCACACGCCCGTGTGAAATGGGACACGCCCGTGTGGGCAGGCCGTGTGGTCACACACGCCCATGTCCCTAGCTCGTGTAGAATTTATTTTCTTTTCGAACCTACAGGGGTTTTCACACGGCCGGACACACGCCCGTGTTCTTGGCCCGTGTGCTCCACACGACTTAGACACGCCCGTGTCCTCGCCCGTGTGTAAAAACCTGGGTATTCTGTTTGTGAGGTCAGCAACCTCATAAGGGGCACATGGCCTAGGCACACGCCCGTGCGGCTAGCCCATGGTCGACACTGACTTGCAACATTAACATGCAGGGGACACACGGCTTGGTCACACACCCATGGAACTGATCGTGTGTCACACATGGCCTAGACACACGCCCTTGTGTCTACCCGTGTGGACCAATTCAGGGCTATTTTCCAAGCCATTTAGCCACCCTCACTTGCACATATTCACACACCATCACATATCATTCTCAAATCATCAGTTATAACAATTAAATTTTCACCTTTGAATCATGAAAACCAAACTATCTTCCCATATACAAGGGGGAACTATTACTAGCACAATTACAATTAACATGAGCCATTATCCATGGCTATACACAACCGAACCATAAACTCAAACATAGGCCAACACATTTGGCTACTTTAACTATGACTTGATTAAACCAAAATAAGATCCCTATACATGCCATATCTTAAGAAGAATTGAAACCTTATACCTAAATGACTGCTCGATAGTGTAAAAACATCTCCGGTGGTCTCCAACCCGAGCTAGTTAAGTTAACCTATAAGAGATGTGAAAGAAAGAGGAGTAAGCAAAAATTCTTAGTAAGTTCATATGCAACTAATAATCAACTATTGACATTCATTTATTTCACTCAACCACAAAGGTATTATAATGAGATTTACACTTAAGCTCATGGTTACCCATTCAATTATTCATAATGCTTACTCATTCCAAACCTTCACCTATCACAAAACATCGTTCATCTTTACTTGCATCTATACCCACAAAGCTACATGTAATTTCACTTAATTAAGTCTCTCTAAAACACCTCGAAATAATAATAATTACTCGGTGGTTTCGCACACAGCCCACCATTTATTAATTAATAAGGTGGTATCGCACATAGCCCACCATTAATACTAAACACAACGGTATCGCACACAGCCCATCGATAACAAATAATAAGGTGGTATCGTACACAGCCCACCATTGATAATAATTGCGATGGTATCGCACACAGCCTATCGTTAATAATTAATAAGGTGGTATCGCACACAGCCCACCATTAATAACACATTCACGGATATTTACCCACATATATTTTCCTATTTCGATGTTCATTCGGGAATTTCCTCACACTCTATCATTTTTAAATAGATTTCTAGAATAATCGTTCGCATTCACGCAATGCATTAATAAATATAACATATGCAATCAGGATGCATCGTTTACACATAAACTCACCATGGGTTCATCATATACCGAATTCACCTCAAATGAGTTCTGGGCACATACCTGTACCTCTCATGGTATAACCACATACTTTCTCATTTTCAACAAACCTGTTGAATCACTCAAAATGCTAAAGGATACTCTTGAGTCTCATACATATAGTATCATATCAACGCCATATCCCCGATATGGTCTTACTTGAAATATCATATCGACGCCATGTCCCTGACATGGTCTTATACAAAATCTCATACCGAGGCCATATTCCAATATGGTCTTACACGAAACCTTAATTATCATAGTATCATGATATTTGCATTTCCTCCATTCTTAAGTTCAATTGAAGACTTTCATTTCTTGACATCTCGTCAAAACATATTTAATATATTCATAGAGACAATATACAATTCATACAACATCGAAATATTAAATACTTCACTTAAAGTTGCATAATTAGCACACGAACTTACCTCGATACCAAAAGGGTAAGAATGGACCTATTTGTTCATATTTCTCTTTTCTCCCGTTCTAGGTCCGAATCTCGTTTGCTTTGATCTATAACAATAAAATTCACTCATTTAATCACCACACTAATCAATACATTTCAAAATTTCTACTTTGGCAAAATTACCATTTTGCCCTTAGACTTTGGTAAAATTACGATTTTGCCCCTAAGATCGTATATCAATTTTCATCCAATTTCTTTGTTAATCAAGCCTAGCCGATTCATATTTCCTCCTATAGCAACTCAAGATTTCAACTATTACACACATTTACCATCATTTTCACAATCTTTACAAAAATGTCCTTTTAGGTGTTTTCTTGGAAACACCTTTCACAAAAGTTGTTTATCTCACAACTAAGACTCATTTCCTTTCAAAAAAAAATGCAGCAAACAACTAATTGCTCTCATGGAAAAACCCTAGACCCTTAACCATTTTGCAAAATAGTCCCCTCATTAGCTAGCTTAAGCTTTAGGGGTTCCAAAAGTACAAAAATTTTCAAGAAAGGTCACCAAAATCACTTACTTGCAAGGAGGAAAGCTTGGCTGAAATTTTGAGTTCTCAATCCCCATTTTGGCTGCTCATTTTCGGTGGAGAGGATGGAGAGAAAAGGTGATATTTTCTTTTCTTTATTTTATGATAAAAATTAATTTTTTATCACTAAATTTCCACCTAACAATATGACAAAGTCCTTTCTTGTCCCCCTATGGCCGGCCATCACTTCCCCATGGAATAATTTCACATTAAGGACCTCCAATTAATAATATATGGCTATTTGGCACCTCTAGCAAATAAAATAGAACTTTCGCGCTTTATGCGATTTAGTCCTTTTTCGCGATTAAGCATGAAATCGCTAAAATTAAAGCACCAAAATTTTCATGCACCCTTATAATCATGCTATAACCCATGAAATAAAATTAAAATAATTTTCTTCGACCCCAGATTAGTGGTCTCGAGACCTCTGTTCCGACTAGCCCCTAAATCAGGCTGTTACAATATCACATCGAACTCATCAAAAGGAAGTAACATCAAGTCAGCCGAGAAACAATAACCTCTTACCATCAGTGGACAGTTTTTACAAATTTTATCCACTAACACAGACTGGCCCAGGGGATTCGAGACTTTAACCACAAATTTAGTAGGTTCAACAGATAAATTTTTAACAAATGCAAGTTTAACACATATATATGAATGCGTAGAACCAGGATCAATCAATGCAGTAATATCAGTATCAAGTAAAGAAAATGTACCAGTAATAACATCGGGTGCTGAGGCATCTTCTTTGGCACGGATGGAATATGTCCTAGCAGGTGCTCGTGCTTCAGACCTGCCTACAGTATCTTTCGTAGCTCCTCGGGTACCACTGATATTACCGGATGGTCGAGGTGGTCTGCCTCTCGAAATTGGATTACTCAGCTTCGATATCTGTTCAACTTCTTTTTCACCCCTTTCTGGACAATCTTTGAGGAAATGGTCGAAAGAACCACATCGGTAACAAACCCCGCTCTTTAATCGACATTCACCAAAATAGATTTTATTAAAATACTGGCATCTCGGCTTAGGGCTGCCGACACTACCCATACTAGTCACAGACGGAGTGAGAGATCTCGGGTTAGCGCGTTGGAAGTCCCGTTCCTTTCCAGAATATCCTGTTACTAAAGTAGGACGATCATAATACCTCTTTAATTTCTTTGAAACTGAAGATGATTGAGATTTCCCCATCGATCTTTTACTAAAAACCCGAGCTTCTCTTTCAACTTGTTTCTTTTCTTTGCTTAGTTCCTCTACTTTATAAGCTCACTTTACAAGGGTAGCAAACTCTCGGATTTCAAGAATTCCAATCAATAGCTTGATATCTTCATTCAACCCTTCTTCAAATCGTTTACACATTTCGGCTTCTGATTGTACCCATTCCCGAGCATATTTACTCAACCGAACAAATTCTCTTTCATACTCAGATATCGATCTGTTGCCCTGTTTCAGCTCAAGAAATTCTTTTCTTTTTTTATCAAGGAATCTCTGGCTGATATATTTCTTTTTAAATTCGTTCTGAAAGAACTCCGAGGTAATCTCTTCTTTCAGAACCACCGAAGCTTTAGTGTTCCACCAATGATAAGCTGTGTCTTTTAGCAGTGAGACAGCACATTTCAGACATTCTTCTGGTGTGCATGATAATTCCTCCAAAACCCGAGTAGTATTTTTTAACCAAAACTCAGCCCGTTCGAGATCATCATCAACTGCAGCTCTGAATTCTTCTACCCCATATTTTCTAATTTTATCAACCGGAGCTTTCCCTTTTCTGATAGATTCGGTACCTGTACCTTGTGGAATCTCGAAAATAGGTGGAGGAGGAGGAGGGGGAGCTTGAGTTTGCTGCACTACAGAGTTAGTTCTTATATACTGAGTAAACCATTCATTCATCATTTGATAGAAGGCCATTTTAGCCTCTTCACTTTGGTCCCCTGTCTCGGACCTTCTACTACTAGTAGCTTCAACTTCTCTTTGTTCTGGAGCCGGAGCATGACTCCCGGCTTCCTCGGGTTGAGCTCGGCCGGCAGGCATTTACTATAAGAAAATCACATTTCAAATGGTCAGGAGATATCACACTATCAATAATAATTTAAATGGCATGTATAGCTAATCCCGTATTTTCTATGTCGGTCTGAGAACCGGCTAAACCTGACTCTGATACTAACAAATGTAATACCCCCTACCCGTATTCGTCGCCGGAATAGGGTACGAGGCATTACCGAAATTTACCGAATTAATTTTCCGTTATTACGAGTTAAATACTATTCATTTACCGAAACATGTCATGACGTCCCTTAGATGGGTCTCCAAAGCCCAAAACATACATCGGAACCAAACCGGGATTAAATCGAAACCATAAGAAAATTTTCGCAAAATCCCAAAGTTTTTTTTTTCATGAACTCAATATAACCCTTTATAATTATCTAACCTTCCTTGCAATTTTAAACCGAGACGAATCCAAACCAACCAATCCATTTCAACATATTTTCAAGATAGATTCAAGCATATCCATAAGATAACCTCATCACATACCAAAACCAAGATTTGTTAGCCATACCAATGGCTAACCTTACATTCATTTCACATTAACATTTACTTTGTTAGCTTATACATGCCATTGATTCCCAAAATAAAGTTTCTTTATATACCGAAATCTTGAGGTTGATAGTGTGATGTGTCTCCAACCGAATCCAACCTCCGAGCTCTTAACACTACAAAACAGGGAAAAAGGAAACAGGGTAAGCACTTTGTGCTTAGTAAGCTCATGTAACAAGAATCATACTTACCTAATATTTTCAATACAATGCAATAAACATTCATACATCCATTCAATGCATTATTACCCTAACATGCACAAACTCAACATTCAAGTTAGTCCAATAATTTCCATGTATCAATAATATATACCATGATTGATAAGCTCATCAATACCATGATTTCCATTTCCTTTTTATTTTTCCATATTTATCCCGTTGAATTTCTCGGAATTTCAATGAATTTTCAGGGGTACACTTTAGTGTACAAATCCGGGTCCGTCAATTCATATTCATGTGCTCACATTTCCATTTCAGAGAGCACACTCCCGCGAACCTCATCCTTACAGCGGGATTACCAGTCCAGGCTAAATCCCCTGTAATATAAACTCATAGAGTATTGTCGGGATTACCAGTCCAGGCTAAATCCCCTGCAACGACAATTACTCTAATGAGCTTGGATCTGAATTACCAGTCTAGGCTAAATTCAGACCCTAATTCGGATTACCCGTCCGGGCTAAATCCATTTTCCACATATTCTTCGGGAGTGCTATATCAGGATAGGATCACCCGTCCGGGCTAGATCATTTTTACCGTCAATTCCTTTTCAGAGATCCATTGAATTTTCCTTTCATTCAACCGGGATTTATTTTCCATATTCATCAAGAATATCAATACTTCATCAATTATCATATAATAAATATCCAAATCATATTCACATCAAGAAAAATATATTTCAAGCATTTAAGAATATAATTCAAGTTACACGAACTTACCTCGATACTTGTTCGTATACAAAAATCTACTAATCCCAAACTTTTTCTTTTCCTCGATCTATCTTCGTATTTGAATTTTCTGGATCTAAATAAATAAATTTAATCATCAATTTAATACATTTCATGTTCATATGTAGCATTCTCTATAATTCTATTATTATTTATAATTCATTCAGAGATGTCTCCTTGAGTCATAGTCACTAAATTATTTATATCTTGAGCTTCGGAACTCCAAATTAAGATCTACTTGATTTTTTCGAAACTAGACCCACATATCTTCTTACCATAAAATTTTCAGAATTTATGATTTATCCAATAAGTACAGTTAATTCTTTAAAGTCATCCCTGTTCTGCTGTCTGACAGTTTCGACCCTTCTTCACTAAAAAAATATTTTCTCTTAGTACAGAATTCGGATAATGTTCCCGTTCATTTCTCTTGAAAATAGACTCATTAATAATTTTAAGCCCCTAATTATATTTCTCCAATTTTTGATGATTTTCCAAAGTCAGAACAGGGGAATCCGAATTCATTCTGACCTTGTCTCACAAAATTTATTATATCTCATGATTTACAATTCCATTGCTTACACCGTTTCTTCTATGAGAAACTAGACTCAATAAGCTTTAATTACATATTTTTTCATCCTCTAATTCGATTTCCAAAATTTATGGTGATTTTTCAAAGTTAGCCTACTGCTGCTGTCCAAAACTGTTTTAGTCCAAGATGTTGATTAGCATTTCCCCCCTAAGCTTTTAATAAATGATAATTTCGTCCCTGCTCAATTAACCTCTCAATTGAGCTGATTTTTCTCAATTAACACTTTATTCTATCACTTTAAACTACTTTATAACCTTTAGAAATCAGAATTTTAGCACTAGACTTTAATTCCAAACTTTTTCACAATTAGGTCCTACAAATCAATTTCTATTGAAATTACCTAATAAAATCATCTCATAAACAAATTAAAGCTTCAATTTCATTCTATTTCATCATAAACTTACAGCACTCAACCATGGTGACTTTAAATTTCATCCATGAAATCAAAAACTAATGAATTTAGTAATAGGACCTAGTTGTAAAAGTCTTAAAAACACAAAAATTACAAGAAAAAGGCAAGGATTAACTCACTTGGTGCAAAAATTATGAAATACAAGCTTGAATAAACCCTTAGGACGTTTTTGGATGATGATAATGAAGAAAATATGAAGAGAATTCTAGATATTCCAATTTGGTCCCATTTTTATTTTAGTAAATTTTGTTATTTTCCCATTTTGCCCTTATTTCACCAATTCTCCTGATTTTTCTCAGCTTATGCCGCCCAAAATATCTCCTTTTGGACTTATTTACAATTTATGTCCCTCCTTATTTAACAATTGAGCTATTTAATCCTTCTAGTAACTTTTACACCCTTTTCAATTTAGTCATTTTCACTTAATTAACTACCCAAACGTAAAAATTTTCTAACGAAATTTTAATACCATATTACTAACATTTCATAAATATTTATAAAAATATTTTCGACTCATTTTTACGAGATCGAGGTCTCGATACCTTGTTTTTACCCAATTTTCATCAATATTATTATTTTTTAAAATTTTTCTATTGATATTTTCATACGTTTTTCCTATCATATCAATATTCATGCAAAAATATTAAAATAAATTTATCTTTAAATCGAATTTGTGGTTATGAAACCACTGTTCCGGTAACCCTGAATTTAGGCCATTACACATCAAGCCTGGCCTTGTTCTTAGGCCTCTGAACAGGACTCGAGGGCTCCGAATCCCTCTTGTTCGTACCTTTCTCTCTGTCACAATTTTGGCGCTCAGCGCACTTAACCTCATCGGCGATCTTCGCCTTCTCAACCAATGAAGAAAAATCACGCTCCCTCTGTGGAGCTATCAGGACTCTCAAATTATCCCTGAGGCCATCCTCAAAGCGGACACATCGCTCATACTCAATCACCACCATACCTCGTGCATAGCGGCTCAGTCGTAGGAATTCAGCCTCATACTCGGGCACAGATCGATCTCCTTGAGTAAGGTTCAGGATCTCCCTCCTACGGGCATCCACATAACTCGTTCCCACATATTTCCCCTGGAAGGCAATCTTAAAGAAATCCTAGGTCAAACGTTCGGCCTGAGTGCCCTCCTTAACAGTCAGCCACCACTGGTAAGCCTCATCCCGCAACAATGAGATTGTACCCTTTAATTTCTTCTTGGGGGTGCAATCTAGATCATCCATGGTCCTCTCCGTGGCCTCAATCCAGTATTCGGCCACATTAGGGGCGACCCGAGTGACACCCCTGAAGAGCTCAACTTCATTGAACCGGAGTCATTTCGTAACCGACCCTCGGCCCCCAGATCTAGTATTGGGTCCAGCGACCCTCTCCAATATCCTTAGCATAGCCTGGGACAATGCGTCGTCCCCTGCCATGCGATCTTGAGACCCAGTCTCAGTAGCAGGCGACACTGGCGTCTCACTCGTGTCCAGATTTGGCATACTGCCCAGTGAAGAGGACTCAGCTCGAGCCCCTCTACGGCCTCTACCTCGGCCTCTAATACCTCGTCCGCGAATACCTCGTACGCTCATGTCTAATCGTATTTATCTGTATTACAAATTTTATGAATCAGTTACGGTTTTAGTATTTATTAGCAGATGTTTTATGTAAACAGTTTCAGTAATTCAGAGTGATTTTCGTAAATCGCAGTCTCTATCAGTTTTGCTACAGTCCCAATATACACTATCTAGAGTATTTTTACAGTATACTACCTACATTAGTTTCAGAATATACTATCTACAGTATTTTCAGTTTAAATTTATCATAGTTTCAGAAAACTTACAGAATCGGCGCCGAAGACTCGGTGTACCACATACTAAGTCAAATCATTTTCAAAACCCAAATTATAACCAATATTTAAAATCTAAAATCCACAACCGAGTTTTGCAACCTGACTCTGATACCACTAAATGTAACACTCCAAACCCGGCCTAGACGTTTATAGCCGAATCTGGTGAAGTCACATGATAGCTTGTTGAAAACTAAGTTTCTATGATAAAACCATTTCCATTTACTTACTTTTCTTATCTCTTCTTAATTCCAAAATCCTTACTCGTTTAGTCGGTTGTTTTAAACATAATTCGTTGCGGAAGCTTTTAAAATTGTTTTGAGTAAATCGTGTATTTAGAGAAAACTTTGCCTTTGTGAAAACCGAGTTTTCCTATGTCTAGTAGTTATAAATCCATAAAAATAAATAAAAACTAAATTTAAGCAAAAGTCCCCAAATTACATCCAAATAAACCACAAATCATAAATTATAAATCGTAAAAGTCCAAAAAATGTGGTCACCATCGAGTCCTCTGCCGCACCAATCCGTCTAGGTCTGGGGATTACCTGTGCACATTAAACAGAGAGGGGTAAGTTTACGTAAACTCAGTGTGTAATACCACAGAAAACAAATAACAGTAAACACAGTGCATAGTCAAAAACAGTCTTGGGCTTAAGCCCCTTTCAGTATCAATAACGGTTTGGCCTTAGCCCAACTCAGTATCAGTAGCAGTATGTACAAGGGCCTTAGCCCATCACAATATCAGTAACATATATACAATATTCAGTAACAAAGTCCTACCCAACCAGCCTTTACACACCATCTCCGTCTAACCCTACACTCCATGTGGGGATTAAATCAACCCACCCATCCCTACACTCCAGGTAGTACCGAATGCAGCACAAAATAGTAGTTTGCAACTGAGTTGCCAGTATATTAGGCTTAAGAGCCTTTCAGTACACTTCTTCCAAATAAAATCAACCCAACCCATGCAATGCATGAAATGCTATCTCATGATATCAGTACATATAATCAGTAAATGTATACGTGCATACTATCATCATGCTCAATATGTATCCATCAACCAGTCAGTTCACACAATTAGGGTCTAAGTAATGCGTACTGACCCTACAGTAGGTTCACAGTCGACTTGGGCGACCCGTGCAACCTTAGCAATCAATTCAGTGATAATGGGCTCACACGCCCATGTGGCGTCGACAGTGAGGTTTTCGACTTTCACTGAAACCTCGTTTTCTGTGCAATCGAGTACACACCTGGTATCGATTGATGCTAAAACGATCCCTGAGCACTCTAAAACCTAAAAACCGACATTCCAACACCCAATTTAAGTAACATTATCAAAACTTAAACGAGATTGTAACGAGACATTCATACATTAACTATCGATAACCATACCTTCGATCGAAACGAGAATTCTACGCACTTAACTCGTCGATTGGGAATGATATACAGTCACTTGATTAACTCCTAAAGACCAAAAGGAAACCCCTCTTAGAAAGTATTCAGAAAAACGTTTAGATTAGCAAAAGCCGAAACTTACCAATAACGCGCAAAAGCCAAATTAACGAGTCACGGAAATTCGAAAGCAAATGGGGAAAAAATAGAAAGACGGCAGCAAGGGAACAAAAGGGGCGTCGGCAAAAAGGAAACAACAAGAAAAAGAAAAGGCGAAATGGCAAAGAGAATGGTCATTTTTTTTAAGAGAGAAATTTTTGGGAAAACTGATTTACTCAAATCCCACTACCTATACTATCTCAACCACCCACTTCTCAGATTTTCGGTACAATTCAAACTCTCAGCCACCAAACTGAGCAAAAATAATCTCTTTTGCCCACGTAGGGATTCAAATACAGAACCTTCAGCAATCTGACACTCAACTTAAGCACCAGACCAGCAGACCCATTCTGATATGGTTTCATAAATAATTTAATATAAGCCTACTGAACAAAGATATGGCTTATATCAGAAAAATACCAAAATTTGCCAAAACTAATGCTTGAACTTGAGACCTTACACACACACCTAGAACACTTAACCACTGAAGTAGATACACATTTATGTCACATTTCAACAGAACTAAAAACATAAATTTTGGGGCGTTACACGGTATTCAATTATTGGTATCTACCATTATTAATGTTTGTAATTTTTTTTAATAGATTGATTTAATAAAATTCCATCACTTACATTATTATTTTTATATGTGTTTTTAATGATTTTTACACGAAAATCAAAATATATAAATAAATATTAACTCATTAATTACTTAACGTTTAACTAATATAAGTTATATTATATAATCGAATTATGATGTGAGAAGACAATTTGTATTAATAAATAATCTAAATTGTCCATACTCTGAATAATCAAAATTGAGCAAATTAATTTAAGGGATTATTATAACGTCTATTAGCTCCGATTGTGGAGATATTTTGTCTTGGATATCGAATCAGATAAGTTTAAAAAGGATAAGGATGTAGGTATGGTTGACTGGACTGACAATAAATCGGACAAGACTTAAGTTGAATTTATTCTAGATCTGTTTATGGATTTATTCACTTGTGATGTTCCTAGTATGATTTATCTCAATCCTAAATAAGTAACTGACAATGTGTGTGTGACTCGTATTCTTTGACATGTTGAAAGCTTGAATATAATTGGTAATAGAGTCAAAAGCCGATATGTTGGTGTATGACTTACACATGACATAACTTTACTTACAACAGTGAAATTCGTAACCCAATTATAGATAAATAATATTCTCTCATTAGCATTACATAATTGATAAAAAAGAAATGTGATCACACGTCATTTGTCTAGGACAAATGATGTAATTGCTATGTAATAGTAGTTATCTTTTCCATAAAAAAATGTAACTATTATCATGAGATAAAATAGAATCATATTGAATTAATGATTTAATCCAAAGAAATTAATGACATCTTACGCGAGTAACACATATATAACAATGCCGTTAGTTGAGAAAAGTTACAAGTTGTTTTCATAATGGTATATACTTAGGGAGAATTCCATAATGGTATTTTTAAAAGATTGTCTCAATTCTCAAATAATGTTGAAATTTAATTACAAATTATTTAAGCTCTAATTACATATCCAATTGACCCATTCATTAACTCAACACAACCTTATAGTATTGCATTTGAACTAATACGTTAAAAGAATTAAAACGATGAATAGAAAAATAAATTGCATATATCACTATCTGTAGTGAGTACGTCCTCACGCATAAGACGATATAATTTAGTGATTGATTTAATTTTTTTGAATTATTATTTAATTAATTTTAATTAAATAATTGAACTTTAAAGTGAAAATTAAATTAAATTATTCATTATAATTTTATTTGATAAGACAACTAATTTTATTATTTATGTATTTTAGTACGATAAAATAATCATAATTTTAACATAATAAAAATTGAGTTTAAAAAATATAATTTAATTAAGTGAATTAAGCTAATAAAATAAATATAATTTTTGAGAATAAAAATACTAAATACACAAATGAACACAATAAGCACATTTGATACATGATAGGCGCAACACCTATGTTTCTAGATGAGTGTGCCAACCACCCTTTGATAGTTTCAGAGCTATGAAGAGGGATTGAGCTAAGTCCAAATATACCAGTTATTGAGCTTAGTTGCTCCGTCAAAAAATAAAGAGATTTGTTATTTTAAATAAATCCTATTTTCGCATTTTCGGTTTTAACTTACAAACTCACTGAAAAATTAAAAATTTTCTTTATTCGAGAATAAAAGAGGGAAGTAATTTATAATTAATATTGATTAGCACATAGAATAACCTTTGCATCCTACAAGTAAAAAACTTAATTTACAATTATAATTATGAAATTGATTATATTATCATATGCATTATTTTTTAATAATCAACAGATGTATGAATTTAAGACTTAAATGTTTAATAATATTTTTCTACAATAAAACTTCTTTTATCTTTTTGTAAAATTTTAAAAATTTGACATATCTTTTTTTCTTAAAATATTTATTTTTAATATTTTATTGTACCCTCATAAAATTATTTATATAATCTAAAAACTACACTAGCAATGTACCAAATAATACCTATAATTATTCCTTCTCAACACTCATTTACTATAAATTTATCCATAAATTTTAGAATTTAAAAATTTTCTTATAAATAAAATTTAAAACTTCCTTTAACAAATTTTATATAAAAAATCACTTTAAAAGTTCATAATTTAATAACTTAATTATAAGTTAACAAACTATATTTTAAGAAAATTGGTTTATTTTATTTTTGAACATAATTGGAGAAAATTAAACAATTTGAAACGTAAATAAAGTAATTAAAATTTCATATCAAAATTTTATTAATTTTGAAGTAAATTAATATAATACAAACTTTGTTTTTAAATATCAATTAATTTAAGTTTAAATAAAATAATAAAATAAAGTTACATATTTACATAACACAACTTTGTTAATTTTAAAATTTAACTTGAAATTCTCACACACATGGATAGAAAGATATGACTGATAAATGGAAATATATTATATATATATATATATATATATCAAGCTAATAAGAGTTGCAAAGGTAAGCACAAATTATGAATTTGAAATTACTCATAAACAATCAATCTATTGAACCAGATACTTAAAACATCAGAGATAACATGCGAGTGAAAAAGAGCAAGAATCATATTTTTTACTTCAACCTACCAGAATGAAACACCTTGGTAGAAAACCTAGCTGACCTTGATTATTTGTCGTCGCTATTGCCACCATACTGTGTAGAATTTCCATTCCAGAAGGGATTTCTATCCGAGAAACGGCTGTCATCCTCATCGTGTTTTAGTGTGTGAATATTGCTACCATATCGGGATGTTGTGGGTCGTCTGTTCCTGCTGTCGGTCGAACTGTTTCTGTTTGTCGAGTTAGGTGAATATGTCCTGTTTGCTCCAGCCAAGTTATTTTGCAGTGTAGGGTTTGGACCTATAGATGCAACCAATCCAGAAAACATGAGAAAATACTTTGCAAAGGCAATTTTCAAGAGTTTCTGTTTGACCACTACGAGTTTCATGGGGGATTACACGATTCAAAATTTGGATCATTAATAAGCTGTGACACAGTTACTCAAGATCCCCAAAAGAAAGAAAAAACGTATGAATGCAATCTCGTGCTACTAGATAGCCACCACCTCATAAGACTTCTATTACGATTCTTAAAATCCTATGCACAACAATAAATGAATCTGCTTAAAAAAGGAAAGAAAAGAACCTGATCATATGCCATATTCAATCATAGGTGGTGCTCTAGGTTCTGGTTCCCATTCCACAAACCAAATCAATCACCTTCAACCTAAATTGCTTATTCTTACATCAGGGATATGGATGCTAGTTTGCTCTCTATCTCCCTGGTTTTAAGTATTTAAGTAGTCTTTGTACTATAGTCAAAATTGCAATTTAGTTCACATACTAGAAAGCTAAAGTAATTTAATTCTTGTACTACTGATATTGGTTCAAACAAGTAAATTTGATAGTAGTGTTAATGGAAAACTGTCTAAATACCGATGTGAACTTCTAAAATCTGACAAAGCATATGTTCCTTAATAGAATATATTCTTTTTCCCTTCTAATTCTGTCTATAGGTCTTTCAAACGTCCACACCAGCATTTTGACATTTTTCATTACACTGTTATCAAATTTACTTTTTAGCACCAATATCAAAACGTACAAGAATTAAATTAATAATTCTACAATACAAGGATTAAATTGCCCTTATCACTCTTCAAAAAAAAAAAAAAAATTGCCCTTTTCACTAGGGACTGCCTAGATGCTTTAACCCTAACTCTCTTCACAAAACACTTATATGCGTTTGTGGCTATGTATAATGCATGCATGTCTATGGTTGGCTTAAATAAATTTAGGTGATATAAATGGGGTCATAGAACAAGCATTTTAGCTCAAGGATTTAGGCCCAAAAGTATAAAAATTTTAATATCAACAGCCCAGAGACTCACTGTATTCCCAGATGCCACTTTGAGATTCCGGTCCAGTAGTTGAAGAGCTGGTACCAGTACCACCACCAAGATAAGAAAAAGGATTGAAATAGGACATAAAGCTTCTAACGTATGCAAAATATCCCCCATTGCTTCCTGCGGTAGCTTCAGTAGGTGTAGAATTTCTTTGGTCAGCAAATGATCTTTGCCCTTGGAAGCCAGTGCTTCTCTGACGTGGAACCACTATCAGTGCTTGTCTGTTAAGCAGACCCAAGTCCAATAAAGATGTACTCAAATCTGCAGGAAAAAAAGGAAAATAGTAGTGGTGAATGGTAGACACTACAAAGTAATGCTCCTTTATCAACATAGAGCAATTTCATAAGCATATTCTGAAGACAAGGAACGCTCCTCATATGCAAAGGCAATGCTATGTTAAAACTTCAGGAAACACTTCAACTAAGTCCAAAACGTCTCAAATGCAATGCAATCGACAAAGTTTGTCATCTATAAATAAATGTGAAAGTAGGGAAAATAGAACAAGGTACACATTTAGAAGGAAAAAGAAGGTACTAGAAGAACAACATTCAATCTGTATAAAGCATACAAATAGCATCTAACAACCAATAATCTTCCTAGATATGCAATCAAATATAAAACTAAAAACATAATCTTCTGTAACACACACACACACGTATATATGTCCAACCCCTTTTAAACATAATACATAAGCAACATATTGTGAAAGATCCACAAACAGAACTGGAAGGCATATGAATTATGGAATTACAATGCATAACACCCATGAGCAACATGTTTCTAAAGACCAGTTTGAGGTCGAGGACAGGCACTGTTTAGCTAAAAGTAATAAAATCTCAAACTGAGAAAAACTAAATAAGCTACATTCATTTTAAAGATGTACACACAAACACAGTCATACCTTGATCACCAAATAACTTGCGAGGATAAGGAATGGCAAGATCATAAGAGCCCATGCCACTTGATTGGTTTCTATCCACATAGTCTTTTATCATTCTCAGGGTGTTGCCCACAGGAAACTTCTCTTGTAGGCTACTGCCATCAGGTAATCTGATATTTAAATGAACATCAGTTGGTACACTTGTGGTTGCAGTATTTTCAGACGCACCATCTTGCCTGCCATCTATTGATTTATCTTTTTCATGTTGCATGGCTTTCTCTGGTGCACTCCCACCGGGAAAACTTGACCAATGATCAATGCCCTTGACTGAGATGAAACAATCATCTCCAGGATAAGAGGATGTATCCTCAGATACAGGAACTGCTGGATTTAAGGTAATAGAAGTACCAACCGTCCTGGTTGCTTCATTAGAAACATTACATTGTTCATCCACAACATTAGTCAAGTTGTCAGTGCTAAATGATTCTGAAGTACCCTGGTCAACCAATTCTGAAATCTTCTCCTGAAATGTTGGGAAAATAATGAAATCCAATATCAAGTTTTTCAAGTTTCAAAGTAAGTCCCTTTTTGGGGTGGTGGTAACAAGCCCCTTAATTTTGCACCACAGCATGGGTTCAAGTGCTTTCCTTCCACCATAACTCTCATAGTCAAAGAAAAACTAGAAAACTCTAATCTAGACAACCATTTAAATTTACCTTTACTGTGTTTTCACTACCATTTTTTCCCTCTAGCACCCCTGAAGAAACTGCTGGTTTAGGCTCAAAGGACCGGACAACCCCATCCATTGTGGTTGATGGGACAGAAGTACTTGAACTTCCTTGCTCGGACTGGCTAGCAGTAGAAGCTCCAGAGCTAGATGACTCAAGTTTCTTTGAAGCAAGTGCAGCACCAAGTACTGCTGCTGTGGTTTCCTGCAGTTAAGAAATCCGGAAATCATAAACTAGATTTGGTAAATGCACACGCAGCACCTCTTCACTGACTGGATAATAGTCCTAAAGTCAACCATCACTAGCATACCTGGATATGAAGACTCAACCATGCTTTCTCTAGACTGGATGCCAGAACTTCAGCGCTGACAAACCCTTCTGGAAGAGTTCAACCAAAAGAAAAAAAACTGACCATTTAAAACATTTTTCTATGCATATTACATTACATGCTTGAAAAGGAGGGAGAAAAGAGAAAAATGGTTTTACATAAGAAGAAAATTTAATACCATTTTGCCAAGCTTGTACACCATTAAATCCAATTGCTGTTATGCAGGGGATAGATTTATGTGGATCTGTAACATGTTGATGCAAGGAATTGTTCTCTCATTGAAACTGGTGACAGGTACTTACAATAACAAACAAGAAATATCAACTTAAACAAGTTTCATTTAGCATGCACATTATAAATGGTCATTAAAACAGTAGACAAGGGAACTCAACCCCATATCACATAAAGGAAAAGATTCAATGTACAAAGCAAAGACGTGTAGTGATGCATCCAACTTTTTGTTGATGCTGTGATGTATTAGTAGGAAATGCTAATGGAAAGGTGCAGTGATACAAAGTCTCAAAAGATGGAGGAATCATAGGATAATACAAAGAGTATTGAGTGAGGAGGAAATGCTAATGGAAAGGTGAAGTGACGCAACATCTCAAAAGATGGAGAAATCAAAGGATAATAAAGAAACTATTGAGTTAGGAGAGACAGTTTGAAAAATATATGGAAAGATAAAAATTAAAAAAAGCTTTCTTTCCCTTTCCCCACTTAAAACTTGCATCTTCAACTGTTCTTTCCCATCAAGCATATCACATGACTGCCAAGTGCCAACATAACAACTATGGTAGTTTGGAACTATTCCTCAATTCCATTAGACATTAGTTGACAATTAAATGAAGTAGGCTTTCATTATCTTCAACGGACTCATGACTCATCATCCAAAGAAGGATAACTTGAAAGCTGTAATATGTAACAAAAAACCTAGTTTAGTAGGCACAGAGTACCCTTGAGGTAGACTGCTTTCAAACAAGAGAAAATAAAGGTTGACCACAGCCAATTCATCTACTCATATATTGGGGGGTAAACGATTCAAGAGTACATGCACATTAATTCTTTGTAAGGACCCAATTGTAAATGGTATAAAATAAGCCTTAGCACCAACACTCAACACAAAACAGTTCATAACAAGGAAAAGTAGCTAATTCAGCAATTAAGAAAAGATTTAAGGCTGCTAGTACTTCAGCAACATAGCAGACCAGTTCAACTCCAAAAGCTTAATTCACAGCTAGATGCAAAACTATCACAGAAATTCCCTTAGCATCTATAACAAAAAGCCAAAAAATATAAAATGTTGATTTTAGAGTAACCATAAGAGAATCATGTTATTAAATATATACTTGGCAATACTAAATAAGATGTGATCATATGATATGAATACCACCCAGAATAAATAACTAAAACACAACTCAAAACATGACATGATGCAAAGAAATTAACACTACACAATGGGAATACATGAATGCTTCAAAATCCATGACATACGAATTAAAATATATTAAAAACTATAGAAATATAAAATACTTAAATCACGATTATGATATGACGAAATACACAAACACAACATGGGTATACAAATTGTCAGGTATAATCAGGATACATATGGCAGAAAAATTTGCAGCATCGGTGGTCCCTCCTCTGATATGCAATAGAATGCAATACTTTGACAATGACTCTTTTACCTGAATCAACATGTTAAAATATAGAGAAGAACTATAAGGAAAAAGAAAGAATTAAATTGATGTTTAAAAAAAAAAACTTAAAAGCAAAATAAATACTTTAAGATCAGTCCACGTTGAATGATCCAAGTTTTTCGACTCATCATCTTCACCTGAACAATCAAGTTTATTGAGTGCAGATCACAGTACTAAATTAACACCAAACAAAAAATTGAATTTGCTAATACATAAAAGCAGAAACAGATCAAATGAAAAGGGAAGACATTACCTGAAATATAGACCACGAAAAGTTTCTTCTGGTTTTGAGCTTCACGAATGGCTTCAGGAATTGAGCCTTTGTATGTTAGAGGTGACAGAGATTCAGACCTTTCCATCTGTTTCACATGATCAAATTTCAACAACATAAAATTTGCATTTAAATGTCTCTTAGTTTCATATTAATTTCACTTCAATTATACATATATGCACTTGCAAATGAATATTGCTCTATCATGAAAAGTTCCAAAAAGAAAACCTAAATTTAGTTTGAAAAATTGTGGGGGAGATAAAAGAAAAAAAAAGAATATTTACAGGTCTCAGTGTAAGGCAAGAATTAATTAATTTAAAATTAAATCAAGAGATAGTTGAATGAAATGGTCGTACCTTTGGCACAAAGAAAATCGAATTTTTCGAAGAAATCTTAAAAACAGAAAACAATGGAGAATTGTGAAAACCGAAAACGTACAGTGAATCTATAAACGACGGCCACCTCATTACTTTTAATCTTGCCACGTGTTAGCTGATTACTTGGAGAGACAAACTCTCATTTATACTAGAAACTAGTTTTCTTATATTAAAATTTTTAAAAAAAAAAGAAAATAAGATCTTTTTATTTATTTCACTTTTGATTTGGTCGCTAAAGCAACTCAGACTAATTTAATTGATTTATGAAATAATTAAGCATTAATTAAAACATTTTCAAATTACAAATGTATTCATGTATTGAAGTTGCCTACCACTTCAATTGATGTGTCCCAAAATTACTCGAGTTCAATTACGAAGTTAGGATTCGAATTCAACTCAATTTAAAAAAATTCAGCAATGTGTCTCGAGACATTGAAGGCCATGTCTCGAGACATGCTTCTCCTATTTCAAAACCCTAGCATCGATGTTTGCTTATCTTAAGACATGAGATTCATGTTTTGGGACATCAAGTCTTGTGTCTCGAGACAGGTATCATGATCTAGCTCCCATGTTTTGGAACATCGCATTCGATGTTTAGATGTCTCGAGAAAAAATAGCTCTTGCCTCGAGATTTGAAACATAACAAATCTACTTTAGTTACGATGTTTACTTGTTCCAAGACAAAATGACATTTGTCTTGAGACTTGGCAATTGATGTCTCGAAACTAGTACAACAATACCCTGGAATGCTTATTATGATTATTTTGTTTTTGATGCCTTGAGACAATAACCTTATTGTCTCGAGACGAATGGTAAAATGCTAAAAATGCAACTTAGGTTCATGTAATTAGGATTACCAAATCACACCTATATGAAATCATTATTCCACTCAATCATCAAACATATTCTTAACATCTAAAAACACATCATTAGCACTTAAAATAATCACAATCAATACATCATAGAAGGACATACATGGTTAGATACTTAACCAAAACACATATATAACTAATTACCATTATTAAAGGTCACAAACTAACCCAAAACATGCTTACAACTGTATATCAAAACAACAACTCAACATCAAGACTCGATATATCACCCTAAATACTTAGGTACATGTCTTTACAACTTATAAAAATAACAAAACTTTACGTAGATGTGGTTGAGCTGAGATGTGAGAGCTGGATGCCGTTGACACTCCTCGAACAATTCGAGACCTAATCGACACCTGCACACGGAAACAAGCAATATGTATGTTGAGCAAAAGAGCTCAATGGTGCTTACATAATATGATAACAACGCATATTCACATTAAGCAAATATCATTGATCTGTTGTAATTTTATATGTCAAATTAGGCTTTCCCGTTATACTTACGGAATTTATTTTCGGGCAAATTAGCATATTTTCCATAGTTTAGTGTAGATTTTAGATTTCCAATTTAAGAAGTGAAAATACCTTTTTTTACTCATTTTTTAGACCCAAATTGGCCAATTGTGCCATTGGGGGCCCTAACATATGATTGAGTGTTGTAGGTACTCAAAAGTGGCCCAAAATTGTGCGAAAACATCACCGAAGAAAGTGGTATCATGACATTGAAGCATGGGAATTGCGATACCCCCAACAGGCCCAATATTAAGACAACTTACAGTGGTATTTTGATATCCCCCTTGGGTATCGCGATACCCACTTGCCAATGAGCACTCCATTTTAAGACTGTTGACGATATCGTGATATCCAACCCTGGGTATCGCGATATCGCTATCGTGAGAGGACAAAAAATTACGCCAGAGGTAGTCTTTGTCCAATCAAAGCACCAACCAATGAAGGCCCATTCAAGGGCATTTTGGTCAATAAAAGGGGTAAAAATTTGCTGCTAAAACCAATTTTGGCTGAGGAAAGAGATACACACACATTAGACTTAGTTTAGCTTAGTTTTCTCTTTAATTCTCTTAGGTTTTCTTCTTAATTTTTAGGGTTTCTTAGTTCTCATCTTCCTTAGTCGTAGAGTTAGTTTTTTACAACTCTTTTTCTTGTTCTTGTTGTTCTTCAAGTTAGTCAAGTTAGTTATCATTGTAGCTAGGATTTATTTGCACTTTTAGTCCATTTCCTTTGCTTGTAATGACATTTCAGCCTTTAATTTAATATATTTTAGTTTCTTTTAGTTTAATATGTTAAAGACTTCAACTTTTATGTTTCTTGTACTTCATTCTATTTTTGAATGTTCATCTACACTTTTCTTTTAAGTTTTATAGATTAAAAATCCAAGCTTTTATCTTTTTCTCAAGCTTTATGTTAATGGCTAACAGTTCCTTTTCTTGCATGTTTGTTAGCTTAGTTTTTTAGCATGGATAATTAAACACTATAGAGGTTAGTTGATGGAGATGTATGTAAGCTGATTTTTGGATGAGGGACTAAGTTGGAAATAAATTGGACTAAATTGAATAAACCTAAAAACATAATATTGACGCCTCTAAGAGAATATTTAGGCAAGTGAGACCGAGAGGTAATCTTGTTGAGCACCAATGCGGTTGTCACACTCCACGCCCTACCTGTCCACCGGATCCGGTATGCAGCATCACAATTGGACCTATATTTAAATTTGGCTAACTTATTATTATAAAACAAATTATTGTAAAACTATTTAAAAATGTAAAATTGATAATACTTCTTTACAACCAAAGTCTTGTGCCATTGAATGTTTAGTTTCTTAAATTTCCTATCTCTAATCTAATTGATTAATCACGATGAGCCTCTCACAACACTTAACAAACTAACTATTTCTTTACCCAAATCCTAAGGGCGTTATCAGAATACACCATAATAACTTCTGAGGCGAAGCCTCTATTGGTACCCCATTCCTATGTGCATGTCCTGACATCGGCGATCCCTAATCTCCACTCCATCTGGCTTGGCCCCTCCCCTGGGTCCTCGATCAACTTCACAATCCTTGCAAACATAGGTCAACCACTTGTAAGTTCAAACGAACTTAGTGAGTCATTACACTGATCATAAATAACCCTATCACGTAAGGGTAAACAATGTAAAATAGATTAAATATAAATAAAAATACTCCCTACTCGCTCAAGGTGAGTGTTCTTTATCAGGGTGGTGGACTCCACTCGATCCTTTGAGCTACTCAGTTTATCATGATACCTTCTTCTGGTTGGACTTTCCACTCGACTGTACCAGTTACCTCACTATATCAGCAATCCTATCGTTACTTCTCATCTTTCTGCTCTTTTTTATACCCCATATACTGGGTGTTCATTGTCCTCTATCTTCCTTGACTATACGTCCATCTACCATATTATACCTCGGTGATAGTGTTCTCTTGTCTCTCCATCCAAGGGTCCATAGGTTATACCTTTCTTGGCAAACTCCTCTAGCCGGACCAACTCTTCTCTTTCCACGCCATAGTCCCTAAAGGCTCATTGACATTTCCGGGTTATACTGACCTTCAGCATGACTCGCCATTTTGGTGAATCCATTCTCAACCCACTTTATTATTCGTAGTGGTGGGATTACTTACAGCAATCTGCCTTACGTACCAATCTAACCTGGGAACTCTCCTGTACATATGAGAAATAATTGAATTATTGTCTTGGCCAGCCACTACCCATGTGACTACATAAGTCTGCTTCCCTTCTTACATTTCCATAATTAGGTTTGCTCTCACTCAGCCTATTTTTCTCTAATTCTTGTTGAGTCTTCTTTCATGTCTTCCCGACTTTCTTAACTACCTTCACCACTTTCATCACTTTGGCGGATTCCACAAATTTCGCGTACCTCTTTTTACACTTTCCTTAACTCTTCTTCCACCTACGTGGTTTCTCATACCTGACGCATTGGCAGTATGCCTTGCTCTTATTGTCCCGACGAACTATTTGTATTTGTGTCCCAGTGGACTTTTTGGATGCCACAACTGAACTATGGTCTTATACCCTTCTTACCTTTCTCTCACGTTTTGGTGGACTTACTCGTGTTTACTGTCCTGACAGATGTACTCTGTTTCGTGTTTATTATCTCGATAGACTTACTCTATTCCGTGTTTACTGTCTTAACAGACTTCATCTCTGTTCCATTTTTATTGTCTCGATGAACTTTATCTCTGTTGATCTCATGGAGTCTTTCGTCCGTGGTCTTACACCCATTAGCAATCTTGGCGTACTACCTCATGATGCCCTAGAGTCTTTCATCCATGGTTTTACTCATCAAATCTGGCTGTCATAATATCTTTCATCCATGATCTTATACCGCATACCTTATACCATTTACTTTGTGGCCATGGTATCTTTGTTTCATGGTTTTACGCCATATAACTTTTACCATGTACCATGCTGCCATGGCATCTTTCATCCATGGTTTTACGCTATGTATCATATACCAGACTGCCATAGCCTCTTTCATCTATGGTCTTACGCCATATACCTTATACTAGCTACCATGGCGTCTTTCATCCATGGCCTTACGCTCTATATCATCGTCACAGCGTCGCCTCCAAGGACCAGTCGATACCGCCGTCGCGATAAATTCCATTCCACAATTTTCATTTCCTGAATCCTCCTCCCATTACCTCCTTAACACCACCTAACCTTAATGCTCGAACATCGCAGTATTCCCTCCGCAAGGTTTGGAGCTTCGTCCGAGGCGGTATCTAATAGGGCCACCCCCCATTTCCCTTCTTAACTTCGTCTATTCCCTCAAGGTTTTTCCACATACATGCAATGCATGCTCATATCATCATATGTCATGCTTATGCAACATGACATGCTTGAACAGTGTAGACTATAATAACAGGTTCAAAGTCTAGAACTCATCTGAATCCTTATCATTCCCATAGCTTATTCTTTTTTTCGAGCATCGGAACTTTCATTCTCCAAGTAGTATCTTGCAACGAGAAATCATGGGTTATTCTCAATATTCTTAACCTAAACCCATTTTCCAGAAACATGTAGAACCTTTAGAATGGTTCTGAAGTCCTTAACTTTTTTTTACATACACAGAAGGGTTAAGAACCTTACCCGCTTGTTGGATTCCCTACTTTTCCAGCTTTATCCTCACGAAGTCTACTTCATGCAGGACCTTCCATGACTACTTTTTCGAGCCACTGAAGAAGATGAAGAACGAGAGAAATTGGTACAAGGTCGGGAAGAAAATCATCCTTAAGAGCTATCTCCTAGCTATTTATAGCCCTTCTCGTGCTACTTCCAATCCTATGATAGCCATCCATGGCTAATTATGATGTCTCCCACTAAGAAACTGGCTGGTTCCATCTTAAAATAACTAGAATTGGATCTCAACCATGTCCAATTCAGTTTTTTAGCTTTCCCAGTTTCTCCAATAGAGGCCACCAACCTGCGATCTCTTTCAACTTAGTCCTCCACTTGTATCTAATTTCTGGGTAATTAGAAATCCGAGTTATACATCGTTAGTCCCAGGTTAGCCAGTGAGATCGAGTGATAAACCAGACTAATTTGTTTAATTTGGTAAACTTGAGACTGAGAGGTAAAACAGAACCACTTTAGGAGTTTAAGCAATTTAGATCTCTAATTCAAAGATTTGTGAACCACATCGAAATCAATCAACCACTGTTTGTTATTCATCGGTTAATTTAGTAACATTGCATATTTTACAATTTAGTCCTTGTATTAATTAGTTGATAAATTAGTGTAGTTATTATTGGCTTGTCGTACTATAATGTTTAGTGATTAGTTAGTTAGACTCTTTTTTTTTGCATGCTTGTAGCTATAATTTGCTCAATCGCTGACTCTCTTGGGTTCGATCTTCGGAGTACTCCATACCCAGTTGTACAATAATATTACAACTGACCTGACACACTTGTAGACACCGCACTTAGTATTTTATTTGATTGTTGTCTTTAATTGTTGATTTCCTCCCATCGTTCGCGATGGCAACGAGAGGGTGGTCAAGTTGTTGGTGCCGTTACTGGGGATTGCGGCGGTGTATATGTGTAGTCAAGTTAGTTACTTTTGAAGCAGTATTAGTCGAAAGACCATGAAATTTGATAATGCTTTTTATTTTACTGTATAGTGTTTTATTTTTGTGTTTTTAGTTTCATTTGCCTTGTTGAAGATTTAGCTTAATCATGTTTAATAATAATGGATATAGATGGTTGGGTGACCGATACAACTATGAAGGTTAATTGAGTTCGGCGAATGGAGATTCAATGAACCATTGGATTTATGATGATGACTATGAAAGACAAGGATATGAGTATCCTTATATTTCTTATGGTTACACGTATAGAGCAGATGGTAATAATCAAGGATAGGTAGGTAGTAACTTGACATATGATCTATATTCCTTGTATTCTTGTGAGGATAGGGGTAAACATTAGGAAGAGCCTGATGAAGATCATTACCTAACCATTCGGGTGAGTAAACTTGAGGAAAGCGTGCATACGTTGCAGGCTGATGTGCACTAAATACATGGTCGATTAGGCCAAATTTTTCAATGGATGCAAAGCCATGCCTCATCGAGTATACCAAGTGAGCAAATATTAGAAGTCGTCCAATGCCGAGCTGTAATGAACACTCCGATGGAAAAGGTCAAGCATGATATTCTCGAGCTCAAGGATGAGGGCCATTCCACCGTTATTAAGCATGATGAGTTGAACATGGGTGTTTAACAAAAATTTGGAGTTGAAGAACGTGACGAGGTTTTGAGAAACGAAGAAGGTATCTTCACTCCAATTGACATATGATTAGGATTATGATTAGGACTAGGAGTAGGTATAGAATTAGATATTCAAGATGAGCTTAAACCAGAATGAAGTGAAAGTGTGGAGGAGCCGACACACTTTCTAACTATTCGTTTGGAAGAGCCAACCGATGAACTTAACGAGTATATCTATTTTTAGTTTGAAATGAGAAGTGAAGCTCGGGTATCTTTGACTCATTGTGACATCGAGTTTTTGATACCAGAGACTATAGTATCTCAGAATGAGCTTTGGAGTTGGTTAGGCTTTGGAGAGAAGTGGCTCGTGATGTGGCTTTCTAGAAGGTAAAAAATAAGACAACGACAATGTGCTCAAACGCAAAGGGGGGTCCTTATTCTATTCTTGAATAAAAAACGATGATTCAATGTGTTGAGGACCTCTTGGAAGTTCTTCTATGGGGGATACAGATCGCCCGAAATTCGATAAGTTTTCTTTTTACTAGTTTTTATTTTCTTATTATTGCATATTTTTTTTGGTATGTTTTTTCTTTTTCTATGCAGGCCATTCACTCGAGAATTACACGACAAACTTGAGCTTCAATGAGGAGGTGGACGACCCGTGCTACATTGATGAGCACTCACGATATTCAAGGAAGTCCGGTAACCTTTCTATCTTCTCTTGAGGTATACACATTGGGGACAATGTGTAATTTAAGTGTGGGGGGCATTCATAGAAAAATTGCATGTTTAGTCAAATTTTTTTTTATGGTTGTGTGTTTGTTTTATTTTTCTTATTTTAATTGTTGCATTGTAACAACCTATTTTTTAGTGTTGTGGAAAATAGTGGTTTCGAGACCACAATTCTAACGAGAGAGTCCATAGATATATTTAATTAATATTTATGAGTTAAATATAATATAATTGTGAATAGTGACTTATTAGATTTTATTTATTGGTTAGTTAGTCAAGGTACAAGTGGCACGTAGCGAAAGTTACTGGTTTTGGAAAATGAGGTATCGAAACATCGTTTTTGTAAACCGAGCTCATAAATATTTACATTGAATATTAATGGAGTTATTATATAAGTGAATTGAGGTTTGGTCCGAAAATTTTAGTGTTTAAATAGTTAATTAAGTACAAAGACTAAATTATAAAATTCATAAAAGTTAATCACTATAAATTTTTCTAAAGTTCCAAGGACCAATTAAATAATTGATCCATTTTGTATTGTCGGATAGTGGAAAATGAAGCGAGAATCCACTAAGGATTGGTTAATTAAGTTTAACTTAAACTAATTAAGGTTAGTTTAATTTATTAAGATTAATTAAATACTAATGATAGTATAAAAGCCAAAAATGTTGTCATCTTCTACAATTTTCATCTCTTGGCCAAATGTTAGAAGAAAAATTGCGGTTCTCCATTTTCGAGCTTTGAGCTTTGCATGTAAGTGATGTTTAAACCTGTTTTTCGTAATTTTTATGTTTTTGATATCATTGTAGCTTAATTTAGCTAACTCATACCTTCATTTTCAAAACTGTTAAAGATTTTAAAAGTTACCATTGATGAATTTTAGATTTTTTGATAGAAAATTGGTAGGTTTGAAAGCTATGAAATGTTTAAGGATTATTTGATAAAGTAAATTTTGTAATTTTGCATTTAGGGACTAAATTGTGAATATGTCAAAAATGACATTAAATTCATGTAAATTTGGAATTTTGAGGGATGTAGAAGGACATAATTTCAATTGGAATGAAAAACGAATCTCAATTGTGGAAGTTATACTTGTTTCGGTATTAGGGACTAAATTGAATAAAATTATAATAAGATGTTATTTGTATTAAATAAGCTGTTATAAGTATGTATATCTGGTAATTGGAAATAAATTACTGTATAGATCAAGAACAGGTAGATAATCGAGAAAAAGGAAAATTATAGTTTAGTCCCTAACACTCCTAGTTTTGCTATTTGCTCTTGGTATGTTCATATAATATATCGAAATTATTGATATGATATATTTGATTTTGAAATGGTGGTTGTTAGTGACTATGAATTTTTCTACAACGTGAGATAACTCCTGATTAAATTAGTAAAATTCTTATATACGAGGTTATGAGTTATTGCCTGCAGGTTTCAAGCTCCGACATTTGTTGCGGATTCGAGAATACATATATATATAGCCTTGGTCAGGCTCTGTTGTATAGGTTAACTCGGACAAGTAGCCAGACACTATATCTCTCATGTAGGTTAACCCGAAAGGGTGACCAGACACTATTATGTGATTCACGTAGGTTCAACCCTAACGGGTGACTAGGCGCTATTATCTGATTCCCGTAGGTTAAACCCTAATGGATGACCAGGTGCTATTATCTGATTCCCGTAGGTTCAACCTTAACGAGTGACTAGGCACTATTATTTGATTCACGTAGGTTAAACCCTAACGGGTGACCAGACACTATTATCTGATTCACATAGGTTCAACCCTAACGGGTGTCTGGACACTATTATCTGATTCGAGTAGGTTCAACCCTAACGGGTGACCAAGTGCTATTATTTGATTCGCGTAGGTTCAACCCTAACGGGTGACCAGACACTCTTATCTGATTCGCGTAGGTTCAACCCTAACGGGTGACCAGGCACTATTATCTAATTAGTGTAGGTTTAACCCTAATGTGTGACCAGACACTATTACTTTCACCTGTGTACGGAATTCTTTTACGAAGTTTCATTGAGTAATATTGTGGATGAAAATGTGATGATATGCCATTGAATGTGGACAAAGTAATATATATGATTTTGAAATAAGATATAAATTGGTTTATGATATAAATATGAACGATTGAGGTTATATATGTGGTTTGAGCTCAAAACTTTATGTGTTTGATGTGGTTGTATTGTATCTTAATAGGTATACTTATTTTGCATAACGAATTGAATTTGTATTAAATAATAGTTAATAGAGTACTTACCTCAATTTGTATTAATAGGGATACTTATTTTGCATAACGAATTTATATTTATTTTGGTATGTGATATTTGACTTGATGTCAAATTTGGTATTTGAAGGTTAAAGGAAATGACAAAGTTTGAATGGTATTATGTATATGAAATAGGTTGTGATATGAAATGGTTAAAATCTTTGGTATAAATTGTATATGATTTGAGTTTAATGAATTGTTGGTGCGAATGAGGGCATATTGGTTGTATGTTTATACAGTTATGTGAACTATTGTTTTGGCTATGAAATATGTATGTTTTGGTGTAGGATTGAAAGGAATAAATTGACATATTAGGTCACCTTGCTTGAATGGTATGAAACTTGCTTTAAAATGGTCATTTTTGTTGCACAAGGGCTACCACATGGCCGTGTGTGACACATGGGTGGTTGACATGGCCGTGTGTTCAACATGTTCAAGTTGGTTTTTAGATCACACGGCCACTATTTGTTACACGGTTTGGGGACGTGACTTTGTGATAGCACCACATGACCTAGCCACACGGCCGTGTGACCCCCTATTTTACCTTTTTACCTATATTTTTGTAAAAGTTTCAAAATGATCCTGATTTAGTTTCAAGCTGATTTAAGGGCTTTCGTAAGCTCAATTGGGACCCAAATTAGTTTGTTAATCATGTTTTGCATAGATTATGAAATGAGAAATTGATTTTTAAGACAGAATTGCATGTAATGATCTTTATTTTCTGTGGTAGCATCTTGTAGCTCGAGTTCGGTAACTAGACCGGGTAAGGGGTGTTACATGCATGGTGCTTGAACATAATTGGATTGACAATTAGTGAATTGTGGTATGTTTTTGTGTAATAGATTCTTTGAGTTGTACAAAATTTGAATGATACTTAATGAATTCTATTCTTTGTGAATAAATTATTTAGTTCAATTAGTTACATTGTATAATAGAGTAGAGTTAATTGAAAATTTGTGATTTTTTTTTTCAATTTTATCCTAATGATTAATATGTTTGTAGATATATGTGTACATGCATGAATTAGAATTCAACATTATTCATGGAAATAAGTAGAATCATGTTTTAGTTTTGTGATTGTTGAGATGTTCAGGGATAACCTAAAGCATTGTTTGTGTAGCCTAGAGCCTAAATGACTTACTTATATGTTACATTATCCCTAGTTCCTGTAATTTGAGCCTTTAATTATCTTTTCTTGATAAACCTATTTCTTTCTAGACCTCGAGCCTAAAAGGAGTTAAAAACTCAACCCTTCACCGTCCTTATTCTTGAAAGGCACTATAAATGGATGTTAGGCCACGAACATTGAGGGGTAGGTAGAAACGTTTCAGAGGTTGTAAAATGAACTTGAGTGAATAGTGAAGAGATGGTTTGATATGGCATGTATAAACTCTTACAAAATGTGCATAAAATGAAATATGAATGAATAAAAGCATGGTAAGGGTAAAAAACAAAGCGAGCGAATAAAAAACATTACTAAATTTAAAATCATTGTGAGTGAAAAGAGCGGAAAAAATTAAAAATATGCTCAAAATGAGAAATGAAGTAAAGAACATAAAATTTGTTTTCACTATCATAGTGCACTAGTACTAGCTAAGTTGTGTATACTAGCCAATATCGAGCTGTTTCTTCCACATTATTGGAGAGAAAAGGAAGTCGATAGAGGAGAAATAAGGTGGTGAGCTTAACGATCACATATCGAGGGGAATAGGAGAAATGCCATGTGCTATACTATTCATAGTGCTTGAACCATTTTGAGATGATATTTTCTTGAATTTGTACCAACCTTAGCCTCAGAACACTATAAGCTAAAAGTCCTATGTGACATTAACACCGATGTTTGTAAAATTGAAACTGGTGAAACTTAGGAAGAATGAATAAGTTAAATTCTTTTATGTATAGATGCATTATATCTACATACCTTTTTTTGATGGAATAATGTGAAAAATACTTTTTTGATAAATTACCTCTATTTCTATTTACCCTATAACTTTTGGGAACTAAAATGGTGTGCTTTCAAAGTTGTGAATTTCCAATATATCATCCTTAAGTTGTATAGTAGAAGAATTTATTACACTGTACATATCCATTAATTGATTGTCAAATCTGTTCATTGTTTGAAGGTCATCTTTTATGCATGTTTCTTAGGTGTTTGCTTGAGGACCAGCAAAGATTTAAGTGTGGGGGAATTTAATTTGCTGTAATTTGATACGTCAAATTAGTCTCTCCATCACACTTAAAGAGCTTATTCTCGAGCAATTTTGATGTCTTTTTGTTACTTTTATTGATTTTTAGTTTCATCGTTAATACATTGTTTTTATTAGTTTTAAGCCATTTTTGAGACCCAAATTGGCCAATCGTGCCATGGGGAACCTAACAAGTTGATTGAGTGTTGTAGGGAGTCGCAGTGGTCTGAACGTGAAGAAAACATCACCTAGAAGGGGGTATCTAATCTACCATGAAGTACACTATTATTTACATCCTTTTTACACATAACTTTAGCTTGTTTAATAGTTAAATCAAAGCATCTTAGTATATATTTAGGTTTTCATGCTTAAATTAATAATTTATGCTTTTTAGTAGTTTTTATTACATTTTATATATCTAAATAAGATTACATGGTCTTGTAGGACAAATCGGGAACTAAATATGCATATTCGGGTTGAAACTGATGCCTATGTCGCGACACTAAGACACTGATGTCTCTACATTAAAGACAAAAGCCAAAAATGAGTCTTGGAGCAAAATTGCCTTTGATATCGTGACACGCTCCCTGCTGTGTCACGACATACCCCCTGTGTTGCAACATAGCCCCTTCGCAGCCCAGAAAAATCCTGCACGTGATAATTACGTTTTGGAGGGAAATTAAATATATTTGTCCTAGTCAAACTCTAAGGACTTCAAGGACAATTTAGGCACTTTAATATTTCAAGTTTAGCCTATATAAAGGCCATTGTAATCAGTTTAAGCACACAATTGGAGGGAGACGGAAAATATACTTAGGGTTTCTATTTCATTCTTAATTTTTACTTAAGGTGTTTTATGTTTTTGTAATCGGGAGATCTAATTCCAAAGTGAGAATCTCGCGAGTGGAGATTGTTTCGGAGCCACGCTTTCATCGATAAATCCATGAGCATCTCTTTCCTTTATTCTATTCTTTATATCTCTTTTTTAACATTGTTAATTGAATGCTTGTGTAAATATTATAATCAATTTATACTTTATCTATATTTCGCATGTTTCAGTTGTATTAATCTTATTAATTGATTGAAAGGTAGAGTTTTCTTAGAGAATCAATTGTTTGGGAGAGGAAGAACTTAAACCCTAGGCTTGACCACTCTAAGAAGTCATTTAGGTGGGAATTAACCCAAAATTGGTATGGCCTATCCGTTAACACCTTAACCCCGAATCAGTCTGAATTGTGAGGTCAAGAGATAAGTTGTTCTTGCCAACTCATTAGGTTAGTTGAACGCCGAGAGGCACAATTAGGTTGATGACTAGCTGGTTGAATAGAGCCCTATGTTAATAATTAATTAGGTAAATCAATTGGATCTAGGCTAACAGAACTCGCGTAGTCATAACAAAGGATAGGAGAAACCGATACATGAACTTAGGAGTAGATTTAGGCGTAATTTAATTTATTTAGTTTATTAATATCATCGTCATCTTGCTTCCATATTAGCACTACTAATTCGTGACTCAAGTAGATTAGTAATTATTTCCAGTAATTGGCTTGATAGTAGTTTTCCCCAAACTACAATCCCTTAGGTACGATCCTCAGAGTACTTACCTACTTCGTTGTAACTATATTACAACTTGACCTGTATACTTGCGGACACTGCCTAAATTCCATATATTTTGTAGCAGTATTCACACTGTGGATGTTAGTACGTCCGGAGGCGGTCAAGTTATTGGCGCCGTTGCCGGGGGTTGCGACAATGATAATTGTTATTAAATCAATTACTTACAAATAATATTTGTTGAAAGATGAATGAGCTAGGTAGTGTACTAATTTTTGTATTCATTAATTATGTTGTTTTTATATTCATTTTTTTTACCTTGTTGACTAGAATATTTAATCATGGAAAAAAATTGATTATAGGTGGTTTAATGATGAAAAGACTTCTTGGGATGACGAATGTAATTGCATAACAGGTTGGTCGAACAGAGCTGGGACAAACCAATGGAGCGACGATAATGAGTGTAAGGACAATGAGTACTCGTACGAACCTCTTTATGAGTCATACAACAAAGATAATGATATGCCCAAACACTCAAATGAGCCTCCTTGTGATTTGCATAAGATGCCCTCATGCAAAACTACTGATCTGTCCAACTCTGAAAGATTATCAAACATGTCAGACATGATGGAACAGATGTGGAAAATGCTGTAAGAAATATCTAAGGCGCTACCTCCACGGGAAGATGTCGTGCATGATGTTCCCAACCTTGATCCTGAGGATCCTCGTAGTATCATTGATCACCTTGAATTAGACAATGGTAGTCAACAAGAGTTTGGAACCGAAGATCATGGGGATAAATTGAATATGGATGAAATAGTCTCTGATCCGATTGACGTAGAATTAGACATAATAATAGATGTAGCCGCTGACGTAAAAGTAGAAGTAACCACTGACATTGAGCTTAAATTGATTCTAAATGGAGGTGTAGAAGAGCTAATACACTTTCTGGCCATAGCAAAAAAGGTATCGACCGAAAAGATTGATGAGTTTGACTCATTCTCATCTGACAAGGGCATCAAAGCTCGAGTGACCAAAACTTCATGCAACATGGAGAGAAGGAAACTTGAGGCAATAATACCCCGAAAAATGATTTGGGGTTGGCTCGAATTTGGTACCAAGTGGCTTGTAATGTGGATGTAGCGATGGTAGAAAATAAGGCAATATCAATAGAATTGATCAGAGAGGCTGGTTGATATACATCGACAGAAGAACAAACGTTGGATCAAAGTGTCAAGAACCAGCTAAAGGTTTTTCTAGGATGGCGACACAGATCCTCCTGGTTTTTAAAGAACTTATATTTCCTGCTTTAAATATTTAGGTGTAGATACGATGGAGTGACATAATTGAAAAAAATCGAAAAAGCCAGAAGTTGGGCTCGATGTCGCGACATCGCACCCTAATGTCGCGACATCCTAGACAGAATACAACCGTGCAACATTGAAAGGCCAAGTTTATCTGAGACATTCTGTCATCCATTATCAATACTTATTATTTTTCCTCTTATTTTTATTTTTATTATATTTCACATTTTTTTGTCCTAGTATTTTTTTAGGTACTTTTTCATCCGCTTGGAGCACACAAACCCTGAGATTATCATAACAACAAGGATTCAACCTACTTAGGGAAGTTTTCTTATTTGCACTTTAATTATTTTACACTAAGGGCAATGTTTGTTCTAAAGTTAGGAGGGGGGAAGTACATAGGATTAGTTTGTGTGTGTTTTCATTTGTGTGTTTACTTTGATTTAGTTTATTATTTATTGAAAAAAATATTATTGGTTTTGTTACATGGTGCTTGGTTTATATTAATACTACGAATAATGGTTGAAAATAATAAACATGTAATGATTTTTGCCAAGCATGAAATTTTTTATTGATAAGAGATAATTTGATTATTTTTAAGGGAAATTGATTAGGTTACTCAGTTAAATTGCATAATAGATTAGAAGTACCTAAGTAAGAATGTTTGATGATGCCATATGAGATATAAGTCTTATAGATAGTCGTAGAGACATGAATGCTTGAATTGATTATTATTCATTTGGTTTAATTCGAAGCATGAAAGAAATTGTGTATGGTGGAATGCTTAGGGATGACCTACAGCATTGTTTGAATAGCTAATTCTCAAATGACCATAACTTAATGCTATGAATCCCTAGTCTCATTATTTGAGTCTGATAACTCCTTTTTGATGAACCAACAAAATTCAAACCCAAAGACCACACATAAAACTTGAACTCTTCCCCATCCTTGGTCCTTTAATACATTACGAAATAAACGTCAAGCCATAAATATTGAGGGTTTAAGTGGATACATCATGGAGGAGTAAAAAAAAAAGCAAAAAATGAAGAAACAATGTGATACAGTGACTATAGGTCGGGAAAAAAATGTGTGAAAAATAAAAATCCAGAAAAAGTCAAAATTTAAAATGGGAAGAAAAAGTATAGAACGAAAACAAAAGCATTGTGATTGAAAAAAAGTAAAAAGTCAAAGTGGCAAATTAAAAAGTCACAAAAGTGAAAGACAATTCAATCATCAATGCCCCAAATCTCGTTAAGTCGACCATAATTGTAACACCCCAAACCCGGCCCAAACGCTACAACCTGATCTGGTATGTCACTTAAGAGATTTTACATAACATGTCACATTTTGGAAAACAATTACTAGGTTTACACCTTTATTTCGAAAGCTTAATAATTCATTAAAGTATAAAATATTAAGTAACCAATTATCTTGGTAGATTTTATATAAAAACCGAAATTTCATGCAGGTCTTAACTTAATTAAAAAAACGTAAAACTTAAAACCCAGTAATACAAGCCCAACAAAATCCCAAAACATAAATGGTAGTCTAGTGGCCCATGGCCTTATTACAAGGAAATTTGAACCCATTAATTAAATGAAAATAAAAAAAAGTAGACTAAGTCTTTTTGCTGAATACTCAAAGCTCTGTCGCATGGCCACCTTGCTCTCCTCTCCAGCCCGGTCCGATGCCCTAAGTGTCACCTGAGATGGTTAAAATTAAAAGGTGAGTCGCGAGACTCAGTGTGCAACCCTCATGCACCATTAGATTTGGGCTTTAGCCCCATAAAACAGAATAATCAAAATATAAGTAACAAAAATAATATGCAAAGCCCAACCCATATCCTAGGTGTCCATCTGCTACACGCTCCCGTACCAGCCATTCACACCATTGGGGATTTCTACAATCAACCCACACCGCTACACGCCTTGATGGCGATCGTCTTTGCTCATCATCGGATCATGGCCGTAGCTACTACAACAGAATCACGACGAAGCGCTACAACAGATCACGGTAAAGGAACCGCTACAACATATAACTTCCTCCTTTCATCAAACCCAACCCATGCAATCACATAAAATCAGTATACTTATAAATTTAATCATATCATTTACTAACTCGGTGATTTGCTTTACCCTCTTTGGGTTCCGTCAATATCTTGGGGTTTCAGTGATTTAACAAAACATGTAATACTTATTTTCATATATTAATCAAACAGATCTAGATGGTGTGGAGAATTACACACCGATATTTGTAAATCCAATATTCTTAGTCGATGTCCTTGCTATCCGGATCTATTATCCTCAATCTACACCTTGCTTAAAAGCGGAACAATTGCGAAAATAGGCCTCTCCTATATTCGTCCATGGTTAGTATTCTACCCGATTTTATATATATAAATAAACAAATCCTGTTACCTTGAAATCCCGAAATTGGAGACTTATGATTTTTGGCTTTTAGGTCTAGTTGACTAAGCTTCCTTCAAATCCCGAATTTCCGCCCATCATAAAACCATTAAACTATTAGCTTTTGGCTTTTGCCTTTCAAAAACCAGGAATAGATCATGAGAACTAATCAAAAATCCACACTTACCTTAGCATAGGAGATTCGGCTAGCACTAGAGAGAGGATTCGGCAATGCCCATGGAAGATTTAAATGCCGGAAGTATAGAACTAATTCTCAAATAGGATGAATAGAAGAAAATAATATGGATGCTTCGGCTTCCTAGAGAAATCGGCACAAGAAGGAAAAAGTGGAGAAGAGTTTCGGCTTTTAAAGAAATTGGAGAAAAGAAATTGGAGAGGGAGAGGCTAGGGAATTTGGCACAATGGGAGAGAAATTTAGGGTTTGAGTGTCGAGAATCAAGGAGCTAGCCCCTATTTATAGATATTTTGGCACCTATCTTTGCTAAAAACCGAAAACGCCCTTAAAATTCAAGCTAAAAAGAGGAGAAGTTCGGCACCCTCCTTGCCATGCAGTAGCCAAATTTTACACTCCTCTAGGTAGTGGATTTTTGGCCAACACTTCCCTTGAAGATAAGCTCCTAACTTTTATCCTTTTTATCTATGATATTATCACTTAAAAATCCACATAAAATCTTCTATTTTATAGCCTTGTAGCCGTCCACCTCTACTAATCCCTAATGCCAAATTTAACTCACTTAAATTAAAAGATTTGGGCCTCATTAAACTTAATACTTGGGCCCCTAATTCCTTGTGTGTGGCGTCACCCTCTTTTCATTTAAAGTGCCGAATTTGGCCTAAAACATGGGCTCCTTGCGACCCAAAACTTGTTCCTTTTAAGCGTAATGATGCCACTCTAATCTGGGCCTTTTTGCCTAATTCTAAGCCCAAATTTAGACCCCTATCAATTAAATTAACATAGTAAACCTATCCCTACACTAAATGTATAGGCCCATAAATTTAGGATGTTACAATAATTGAAAGTATTAGATTGTATCTTCCTATATAGATAAATAAGGTAGGTGTGAGAGGGAGACAAAATGCCAGCTTGGATGGGACATTTAGGGGGAAGAGAGGGAACAATGTCACGTGCCTAACTATTTCTAGTGTTTGAACCATTTTGAGCCATATCTTTCTTTAAACTCATATCGTCCTAAGCCTCAGAACGTTACAAGCCTAGAAGACCAATATGACTTAAGCGTTCTGTGCATAACTTCCGGAATTGCTAACAATTATACTTAATGAATATTTTTTATTCACATGATTGTGTCTACTACATATCTGTTTGATTTATGTTAATGGAGATATTGTTAAATATTTGGTCATGGAAATTACTTCTAATTTGTTAGTAATGTAACTTTGTAAATTAATCCTAATTTACTTTAAAAAGTTTCAACACATCTAACTATCAAGATTAAGTTACATGTGCGATAAGAATTGTTATACCTTTAATATTTGACAACCATGTTCATAGTAGTAATAAAATCCAATGGACTTCTTCTTATGGCATGCTATGTGTCTAGACTTGGTTTGCTTGAGGACAAGCCAAAAGTTAAGTGTGGGGGAGTTTAGGTGTGAGGTTCTTATTTACATCCATCTTCACTAACTCTAGCCTGTTTAAAGAAAGAAATTAAGTCATTTTCATGTTATTTTTTTATTATTTGCTTTTTTTCCCAATATATGTGTTTTGGTTGCTTGAGGACAAGTAATAAGTTAAGTATGGGGGAGTGATCTGGCATGAATTATACTATTATTTATATCTTTTTTACACTTACCTTTAGCTTTTTAATAGTTAAATCAAAGCATCTTAGTATATATTTAGGTTTTCATGCTTAAAGTAGTATTTTATGCTTTTTAGTAGTTTTTATTACATTCTATATATCTGAATAAGATACATGGTCTTGTAGGACAAATCGGGAGCCAAAAATGCATATTCAGGCCAAAACTGATGCCTATGTCGCGATACCAAGACCCTGATGTCTCAACATCGAAGACAAAAGCCAAAAACGAGTCCTGGAGTGAAACTGCCTTTGATGTCGCGACATGCTCCTTGTTGTGTCGTGACTTACCCCCTATGTTGCAACATAGCCCCTCTACAACCCAAAAAAATCGTGCACGTGATAATTACGTTTTGGAGGGAAATTAGATGTATTTTTCCTAGTAGAACTCTAAGGATTTCAAGGACAATTTAGGCACTTTAATATTTTGATTTTAGCCTATATAAAGGTTATTGTAATCAATTTAAACACACAATTAGAGGGAGACAGAAAATATACTTAGGATGCACTATTTGCAAAAGTATTGAAAACGATTCCAGCTGGACGCCCTTTTCAATACTGCTTCTGATAGTGCGTCCTGCTTGAAGCATTTTTCCTCTACAAATTTCAACCCCCACCATCTGGGGCATTTTATAGAAATGAGTGAGATGCATTTCCTTAGGCTATAAATGACCTATATTTTAGCCTCTGATGGCATAAGTTGGAGCAATAAAAATTGAAAAAGTTCAGAAGAATAGAACTTCAGAAGAATAGAAGTTGGGGTTGAAGGTATAAGTTGATTTTTCGTGTTAATATTTATATGAAGCATTATATTTATTGCATAATTTTTTGATTTTTCATGTTAATTTTTCGTGTTTTGAATTTCTCTCGACAGATAAATTGGTTGAAAATGAGTGGATGGATTAATGCTATTATTTATTACAACAGTGAGGTCCGTGACACTGAGAACGACGTGACTTTTTTATCAGAGAACACAACGCGATTGGCTTTTAACCAGAACATAGGGTTGCAGAACTTCGTAAAAGAATGAGGCGAAAAATCTTCAGATCTATTGGAATGAGAGTTTTGTCTATTAAGTATCGATTTTGTGTTTCGGTTGATCCCGTGAGATATGACTCATTTGATATCAAAGGTGCTTGGGGCTTAGAGCCGATGGTGCAGGCGCACATTGAAAGTGGATCACCGTTTCTTGAGTTATATATGGAATTTTCAAGACCGGATGAAGGACTTGCAACTTCAACAACTCTTCCTATCCGAGGGGTGAGAACGGTTGAAATTATCGATAGTAAAACCATTCTTTTAGAAAGTTCCCATTATGATATCCCGGGATCATCAATGGGAAGACACTCATCTGTCTCAGCCTTATATTTCAATCGTGGGAGGCAGAACACCGAACCATCAAGTTTTGGTGGTAGAACGTAATACACGACCCCTGCAAGACACTCAGTTAGTGAATGGGACATGCACCTCGGTGGGTCGATGTTCGACACTGGGAATACTTATTGGGGAATGACATCAACTTTTAGTGGTTGGTAATCAATATGTGATTTTTGACATTCCGAAATGTACACGAAAATGGATAATTTACTCCCTACGACGTCCACCGGCGAGGGGACCTCTAACATGGCAGATGTTAGTGGGTCGAAGAATGAAAATGACAATGAATCCGAAGTGGGTCCACCCTGAGAACCTGGTGCTGATGGTTCAGAAGTTGGATTATTTTCTGAACCTGAAGGGGGTGATGAAGATGAAGAAGAAGAAGATCCATGATTCATGTCATACTCGCTGCCAGCCCATATGCATATTGATCTTTTGGCAGAGGATACGTTGGAGTTTACAGACCTGCCACACATGATGACTGGCCACAGAAGTGCACCGTTGGATTCGGGTGATTTGGAAGTGGGTTGGGAGCTTTCTAGTAAAGATGGTTTTCTCGCAGCATTGAAACGATACAATATCAAGAACGGGGTTAAATTGCACGTGGTTAAATCTAAATCTGAGTAGTTCGAGGGGAAATTTGTGGTGTTTGACGGTAATTGCTCATGGAAAATCATGGCTTCTATTAGGAAGAATATGGGGTTGTGGACGATTAAAAAGTTTATCGGTCCATAATAATGTGTTTCCTCTGATACATTGTCACTGGGGTTTTAGGGTTTTATTTAGGGTTTAAGGTTATTTCTAATTAATTTGACGTACTCGTGGGGTTGCAAGTGTTTCACGGGATCATCCAAAGCTGGATTCAGATATGATCGCGGGCCTAATACTAGCGATAGTGAAAGTGGATCTGAGGACTAACATGTCAGTTTTAATTGCCAATATCCGTAGCCAATTCAACTACACGCCTTTGTACTGCTAGACGTGGATAGCTAAATAGAAGACCTTGGAGAAGATGCATAGTGGGTGGGACGCGCCATACAA
The DNA here is from genome assembly GCA_025698515.1 of Gossypium sturtianum. Lineage (NCBI taxonomy): Eukaryota > Viridiplantae > Streptophyta > Magnoliopsida > Malvales > Malvaceae > Gossypium > Gossypium sturtianum. Next base: position 51,288,800 of record CM046952.1, on the reverse strand, counting down.
CGAGGTATGGCAGTGGTGTCAAGTGTTGAAGAGGTACGTACCTGGTTGTATAACAAATCTTGAAACGAGTATCGTATACTACAACGATCGCTTGCTCCATGGGTGCCGAGTGTTCAAGCGTTTGTTTTGGACCTTCAAGCAATGCCGGGATGCATTCCAGTGCTGCAAGCTGTTGATACAAATAAACAGTACCTTCATGTATGGTAGATATACCCATTGGTTATTGTTGGCTGCGGCACAGGATGGTAATCGGAGGATCCTTCCAATTGCGTTTGCAAAAACACCAGGGGAGAAAGCAAGCGAATGAGATTTCTTTTTGTCTAGGTTGAAGAGGCATGTTTGCCCCCAACCTGATATATGCGTAATCTCAAATGGGGGAGCTTGAATACTGTCCGCAATTGAACGACAGGGAAGCCTCTGGAATCGCACACACCGTCGGTACTACCTAAGGCACGTTACGTCCAACTATTACCAGCAACATTAGTCTACCATTGAATGACAAGAAGTGATGAACATGGGTATCTGATTGCCAGCAATATTATTTGGTTTGTAATATTTCATTTGTATTTTTATAAATTTTGGTATGTAATCGTCGCTATGCAATTATATTGACAGGGTACGAGATCATGAAGGACCGTTTTCATGAGATATTGGTAATATTGTGTTCAACTAACTCGGCAGGGGTAGCATATCTCAAAAACATACTATTCAAACAGTGGACACAAGCATACGGCGGTGGGCTGCAATATGGCCACATGACATTGCACCTGACAGAATGCATCAATTCTGTTCTAAAAGGAATGCGTCATTTGCTGATAACCACAGTTGTGAAATAAATATACTTGTGTCTGGCGGAACTGTTCCCAAAACAAGCGGTGAGTTATGTTGGGAAATTGCAAGAAGGCCATGTATGGTGTCTAAAGGTAGTGCAAGAAATTAATAATGGTAAGGCACGAGCAAACTGCATGCGCGCAGTTTGTAACTCACGCACGACCTATGGTTTCGGGTGATGGAGTTCAACAAGCTGGACCAAGGTATTGCCTTGGGGGTGTACCGGGTACACTTGAGAAATAGGACTTGCGACTGTGGGATATGTGATGCACTTTGTTATCCATGTGCTCATGCAATTGTAGGTTGTATGAATCTCCGTTTGGATCCAATGGGCTTTGACAACGATGTGTACAAATTAGAAAACTTGTACAACATGTGGAGACACATATTCCCACCGGTCCCAGATGAACGTAAGTGTCCGCCTGTATCGCTTGCTCCACTTAAGTTGTTACCCGATAGATATCTGCATCAAAACCAAAAGGTCAACCGTGCTCGACTTGAATACGCGACAACATGGATATTTGGGAGCGCTCAAACCAACAGAGGTTATGCGGGTGGTGTAGAAACCCGGGTCATACAATGTCGTCCTGTCCATATCAAAGTTAAACATTATAATATGTCTTCATGGTAATTGTTAGCCATTATTAATCCAAAATAAATTTAATATTTGTTCATGTGAATTTTCAACAAAAACATTTGATATTTTTATTTAAATCAAATCTTATTACAATGCTATGTGAAAATATTCAAGGTAAATTCGAATTTTGATTAGGGTTTAACGGATAGCAAAATCAGATAGTGTAAAAAAAATTAAAAAGTACTTATATTAATTTAAATGATACAATTTACAATTCATCAGTGCATATGATGGTCAGAATCTGTGCCACATCGGGGTGGTTGACGGTTACAAGCTGGACCCTGTCTAGGTTCAACGTCCGACCGAGGTTGTGGTTGTTGGGGTTCGCCTTCGGTTTATGTAGATCGTTGCATTCGTGCAACCTCCGACCTATACCTAGGTGGTAAGAAGATGACCCACCTTGATAGAACAAAGATGCTGGAGGTGTTTGCGTCACCCACGACGAATGAGCGTAATTATGTTAAGTCTCATAAGTCGATGGGATAATGAGTGGACTACCTGTCGGTGCCTCATGCATAGATGGCCTATACATTATCGTATGCGTCGCCGTCATCGGGAAATGAGATGACCTGGGAGTGTACCTCATCGGTGATGGATGACCAATAGTCCAACCTGACTTAAGACTAGAAACAAAAAAATGTGGTGCAATATTTTGTGCTTGTTTGAAAATAAAAGAGATAGGATACCGACCAAAATAAGATGGTACATAATGAAGGGGTTGTGGTGAGGGCAGTGGTGCTGAGGCCATCGAGGCCGGTTCTTGCGTGGGTGCTGATGATGGGCCCTTCTCACCACCCTTGGATTTAAAGGTGCCTGTCGTGGCCTACTCGTATGAGGACGCCAACTCCTCTCCTCTTCGGTCAATAAATATGGCTTGCCATGGATCCTAAACCATGACATGTAATCCAGATCACATGCTAACTCCGGAACGAGAATTTTGTCGCGATCAGGTAAAAAATCATACCAAATATTCCACATATCGATGTATTGCGAGTCGAATACCGGCCAATTTGTATCTGATCGCCGTAAGTCGATACAATGCAGATCATCAAGCTCCTGAGGTGCCACGGGAATCGATTTCCAGAATCCAAACTATCGCAACACTCTATTCGCCTTGTGCATCTCAACGGTAGCATATACTACCAATGAGACCTTAACGTGCTAGGCGTTGGGATTTACAAAGAATTCATCAAGAATTACTGCCTGAATTGCCTAGTCCTCATATGGTGTCCATTCAAACTATATGAACGTGACCAAAACATTATTAATTTATATGCTACTTAATACTAAATACGAAATCGATTACGTTATTTTTATATAGTTCAAAATTAAATAAATATATACATCTGCTTTCGATCGTTGGTAGAAGCCATATATCTTCAAACTCGGTAGGTAATCCCACGTGAATCGGGGCATGGTTTCACCTATTTAAATAACTTATTATCCTAATAATTTTATTTTAATTCAATTCAATAATGGCAATATATAATAAATTTTACCTTGTTACGAGTGGGAATGTATACGGGTAGTCCACTCGAGGACATAAAAATGGAAGGTGGTACCGAGCCTATGATTGTAGTAGTAAAAGGCAACTACCAATTTTGATTTTTTCTGGTTTCTTCGTCTGACTCATCTCCCAGTACAATGTCACCAACACTGTGAACCCCCAACCAAGTTCGCCAGCCTGTCCAAAATTGACGAGTTTCAGCAGCCACCTTAGATGTACAAGGTTTCATGACTTATCAGACATCAGAATACCCTAAATAATCTAAAGGATGTACGCCTGAGCGTATCTGTAACACCCCAAACCCGGCCCAAACGTTACGACCAGATCTGGTATGTTACAGGGTAAAGTAAAAACAAACTTTTGTTTAATTTAGGAAAAACCGTGGATTTGAAAACGTTCCGATTAAGGCGATGTTAGAAAACAGTGGTTTAGTAGTGTAGGAAAATTTTCAACTTTTAGTTGTTTTAAACATTCGTTAAAATTGGTGATATTTGAAAGAAAACATGTGTATTGAATTACTCGTATTTTGAAAGCATCATTTCCAATTTGGTGATTAAGTTTGCGTAGTGTCACCTTTTTAATGCAATAATATGAAAATGAAATAAACCCGAATGTTAATTTAGAAAGGCCTTATTACATAACAAAAATTCCCAAATTAAAATAAAATAAAGTAAAGCAGGTAATAGTTTTACGAAAGATAAAAATCCTTATGGCCTCCACGAGTCCGCCTCGACTCCCAATCCACGATCTCACGATTACCTGAAAAAGTTAAAAAAATGGTGAGTCACAGAGACTCAGTGTGTAAAACCACCAAAACTCACGACATGGCCCACGGCCCAAAACCCCATACTCTGCTCATACACAATATTATTTAACAAACATGGATTCATCATTGACCCATCCTAGCATTTTCCATCCTCTACCGCGCCCCCGTACCAACTATCACACCGTGGGGATTTCTACAATCAACCCTCCATCCGCTACACGCCGTCTCGACAGTCACGCTGCCGGTTATAATAACGATCATTATGTGACCTGAAAATCCACTGTGGCCTAGCCACCGATCACCATGTGACCTCGTAAACATATGTGGCAGAGCCACCGATCACCATGTGACCTTATATCATATCATCAATGTGGTAGAGCCACCGATCACTGTGTGACCTTATCACTTCCCCTTTATCATCATTCCCACACCCCATGCACAACATATGTGTCATAATCAATGTAACATGCTAATAACAAGGCAAAGATTTATTACATACATCAAAACTCACATCAAATCATTAGAACCCATACCTGGCACTCTCTTCCTTACCCACAAGGGCATTTCGACTGTACACACAGCCTTCTCCGGCTTTTCAGCCCATATAATTAATAATAATAAAACAGGTAACATGAAGTGTGTTAGGGTCTACACACCTGGTAACACGCAAGATAATACTTTCTATATCGACACTATCGACAGCAGAAACGACCGCTATCTGCCTACGACTTTGATCTGAAGCTGGCCCACAACCCGGTGGCCAATCCCGTCATCGACACGACACGTGACGTCTCTTAAACTTAGGGGCTGGGTTCACGGGTCCAACCCCCTCCTTAGGATCGCTGGCATTTGAGTCCATAGAACAGATCTTGGTCAGAAGACCGAGTTAAAATAGAGAGTAAGATATGAGTTGGATTATACGTTTAGCCGAACAGATCTCCTTACCTAGATCAATAAAAGCCGAAGGTTTTAGGCTTGGCTCACTAATCGAGTGAATCCCGAAAGTCTCCCAAAAAGAATGCGAACACAACCCTCACCTATATTCGGCCAAAGCATACATATCAACAAACCAATTAGCCATTCGGCTTTGGTTTAAAAAACCCGAAGGGAATAAAGGAATAGGAGAAATCGCCACTAACCTTAACTCAGCAGATTCGGTTACACCTAGGAGAATTCGGCAAAGACTATGGCAGAGATCAAAGATCGAAGTAAAAGAACCGAAAGTGGAGATAAGAGGGCTTCGAATAGGGACTTAGAGGTTTTCGGCTTTTAGAGAGAAATGAAGAGAGACGCAGGAGAATGGATGGGGAGATTCGGCCAATGAAAGAAAAGGAGAAGAGAATAACGAACACAGTGTATTCGGCTTGTAGATGAAATCAGAAAAGAGAACTATGGACTAGGGGCATTCGGCTATAGCATAGACAAAAAAAAATAGAGATGAAAAGGGGTTAGGGGTTTCGGCTTGTATAAATGTGGGGGCAAGAGGATGGTATCGGTTTGAAATAGAACAAGTAAAGAAGAGGAAGAGAGGATAAGTGATCAAGGAATGGTATTTCGCTTGTAGTTTAAGGCTTAAGAGTTTGAGTGGAGTGGATGAGAGATTCGGCCAAAGAGAAGAAGTGAAGAATGGTGAAATTTCGGCTTTTGATGCAATGAATGAAAAGTGAAACAAATAAGAAAAGATAGAAGGATGGTTCGGCTAACCTAGAGGATGGTTCTCAAGTCGATGAAGAAAGCTCCAAATGTCTAAAAAAAGAAGAGAGCTTCCTAGCTTGGCTACTAAATACTTCCACAATTTGGCACCCTCCTAAGCATACTAAATCCGCCACTACCTTCACCCTTGCTAAATCCCTTGTTTTTCTCCTCAATTTACTCCTCGATCACCCATTCGAGAAAGTTTGAATGAGTCAAACTCCTTTATTTTCTCTCAGCCACACATTCAAATATTTTGACCCAATCAACACTCCATCCTGAAGTGTCCCAGTCGGTTTCTGCCTCTGCTCTCCTTGACGCCAAAAAGAAATCCAAGTTGAGCTCCACGCAACTCGAACCTGCTCCCCCTCAGCTCCCTTGAGGCGTCACCTTCTTGGGCTTTAAGTGGCGCCTCCTTGCCACTTTACTAAAGCGCTTCTTGTGTCAGCAATTATTAGCAACAAGCCATAAGTCCTACCCCAGCCAGCTCTCCCTTGAAAATGCCCCAAAACGAAAATTTTTGGCCAAGGTTTCGGCTTATCCTTGGGCCTTCCCGAAGACCCCAAATGCACATAAACAACATACAAAGCATACCAAACACATCGAAACAAGACAAATGCAGAGCCCCTAAATCCCGGATGTTACAGTATCGTACTCTTCTCTCTTCAGTAGAATTCTCTGCCAGCTCCGCGAAATTATTTCGTAACCAGGCCATTTCGATTCGACTTCCGGTAATCATCTCTAGTACCACACCCAAAAGTTCATAACATACGGTCCCCCAATTAGCAAACTGAACAGTCCCAGCGACTACCGATCCGTCCACGGGTAACCCCAACTGTAACTGCACGTCCGCTAGAGTGATAGTACACTCACCATATAGAAGATGGAATGTGTGCATCTCTGGTCTCCACCTCTCTACCAACACACTTATGAGTTTCGGATCCAACTTACACCCCTAGCCTAAGTAGACCACATGGAAAAACTAGCTTCCCTTAAGTATGTTTCCATCAATAGTGATGGAGGACCAGGTAGAATACGAATATGGCATTGCAAAATTCGATCTTCCACCTATTTACATAAAAAGTATTAAGTTCAATTATAACTATGAAATAATTTTTTTTTTAAAATTTTAAAAATTTAAAAATTATTCTTACCATTTGCAATTGATTGATAGAGATATGCTTGTCATCAAGATGAATTAGAGACCCGACCATTGCTAAATTGAGCACGAACAAATTTTTAATAAAAAATACTAATTCTTGGAATTACTAATAAAAAATAAAAAAATATTAATTTAGATAAAAATAGAATTTATGATAATAATTTGAGAGCATTTTTAGAATTGTGAGAAATTTGAGAAATTAGGAGAGAATTTGTGAGAATTGTGTGTGAAAAATGTGTGTGTGTGTGAAGGGGTTTATACTTTTTTTTTTGGATCGTTGGGGGGTCCAACGGCTAGTTCAAATAGCCATTGGAGTTGACCATTGGAACACGGGCAAAAGGGCGCCCACGTGGACGCTTTTTAGTAAAATGCTTCCACATCAGTACGTTTTACCTGACATCAGGGAAAAAAGCGCTGAGCTGGATGTGCTTTTTTACGTTTCCCCTGAAAACGGCGCCAGCTCAGCTTGTTTTTGTAAAAAGGATCATTCCCGTTTTTTTTGAAAAAACCGTCCCATTTCTGTAATTTTTTTTTTTGGAAATGGGCATTTTTTAGTCAATTGGTCAGAAATCAATTGCTCCAAATATTTTATTAAAAATATATAGATAAATAAAAATGAAAAAAAAGGAAAAAGTTTAATTGTCATTTTGAACAAAAAAGAAATTTTGGGATTGCTGAATCATAGACGAAATAAATGTATAAAGCAACGGAGCCATCATAGTATTTTTGAAATTTTTCGAAAAAAAAGAAGGGTGGTAATTGGATTATTTAGTGATCTAGGTCTAATAGATGCTCTCTATATTTTCTCTTTTTCTTTTTTCGATGAAAGAAAAAAGAGAATTCCATTGTAAAGCCGTATGCAATACACAACAAATGCCTGTACGGTTGTTCAATTCTATCTCATTTTTTTTCTTATTATTCTTTAGCTATTTTTAGCTATTCTTCTTGCTTGATTATGTGAGTTAGAAGAACCTTTTATTATGTTATATCATCAGGGTAATGATCCGTCAACCTGCTAGTTCTTTTTATGAGGCACAAACAGGAAAATTTATCTTGGAAGCGGAAGAACTACTGAAACTTCATGAAAGCCTTACAAGGGTTTATGTATAAAGAACAGGCAAGCCCCTATGGGTTGTATACAAAGACATGGAAAGATCTGTTTTTATGTCAGCAGCAGAAGCCCAAGCTCATAGAATTGTGGATCTTGTAGCTGTTAAATAAGTTAAATAACAAATAGCAATAGCAACGATTTAACACCAATCCACAATTTAATTAAGATTGATTTAATCCCTCTTCTTCCTTTCCTTCTTAACTTAAGCCTAAGGGGCTAATATTTTATTAATATATTAAATAGAAAAAGAAATAATTCAGAATCATCTGGTTAGTATCGATCTTAACCAGTCTATTATGTATATGATTCAGTATGCCAGCTATTAAACAACTTATTAGAAATGCAAGAAAGCCAATTAGAAATGTCACTAAATCCCTTGCTCTTGGGGAATGTCCTCAGTGCCGAGGAACATGTACTAGGGTGTATGTGCGACTTGTTCAGATCATGGGCTGAGAAAAAAGAAACAACTTTTCAAAGTATCAACGATCCGTACCGATGAATAGAATGGGGTTCGTCCATTCACTATCTAAAAAAGATACATCAACCATATCTTTCTATTGTGTATGAAATTTATGGTTTCCATTGGCGCAAATCCAATCTTGGAATTTAAGATGAGAAAAAATTCCCCATTGGTAGCGGACTCTTGCAAAGAACGGACTAACAAGGTTAGCTACCCAATTAATCCTCATCCTTACATACCGTTACTATATAAGATAGATCTCATTGTGAAAGATCTATTATTGGAAAATTTACGAGTAGAGTCGAAGAGTGTGAACTGTACAAGTTACCAATTAAATGAAAGAATGAGCTCTGGTGTATAGAGAGGACCTCACCGTTTAAGAAGTAACCATAGAAACGATGGAACCCACTATTTATTTATCCATTTCTATTTACTCCTTTATATTAGTTAATATGCTTTTTTTTATACCTAGTATCAATACAATTTCTTATTTCAAGGCGAAATGAAATGCCTTGAAAAAAAGAAAAAATCGTGGTCGGGACGGTTAGAGTAGCAAAAGCCATTGGAATTTTTATTTTATACATTGGAAGAATCCGTTTTGTTATTAATAGACTAGAAAAGAATAACTGAAAGAAAAAATTAGTTATTCATCAAAATTTCTTTTATTCAATGACTAGAATTAAACGGGGATATATAGCTCGTAGACGTCGAACAAAAATTAGTTTATTTGCATCAAGCTTTCAAGGGGCTCATTGAAGACTTACTCGAACTATTACTCAATAAAGAATAAGAGCTTTGGTTGCGGCTCATTGGGATAGATATAGGAAAAAAAGGGATTTTCGTCGTTTGTGGATCACTCGAATAAATGCAGTAATTCGCGGAGTGGGGGTATCCTATAGTTATAGTAGATTAATACATAATCTGTACAAGACACAGTTGCTTCTAAATCGTAAAATACTTGCACAAATTCGCGGAGTGGGGATATCCTATAGTTACAGTAGATTAATACACAATCTGTATAAGAAACAATTGCTTTTGAATCGCAAAATACTTGCACAAATAGCTATCTCAAATAGGAGTTGTCTTTATATGATTTCCAACTAAATTAGAAAATAGGGAGATCAGAAGGAATCCAACGAAATGATTTAAATGAAATGAGGTTCCCTCGAGAATGAACTCGGGGAAGGTAGAGTAGAAATTAATATGATAGAATTTTTTGATTCTGATAAGGTCATCAAAACAAGATGAGCGGAGACGCTTAATAAAAATATATTTTTTTCTTCCCCAACTAGATTCGATTTTTTATTTATTTTTTCTTACGACACAACAATTTTTATTATCGAATTTTTTGACTAAAGGATCAGTCTACGTTTGATAATTTTGAATTAATTGAAAGGGTAAGCCTATTTATTTCTGGTTCTAAGAGCAGTAGTTCTAGTGGTCGACTCGCTTCTTTCAAACTGTTTCTCATTATTAAGAAAGGGTAACGAAGATAAAATACGAGCTTGTTTTATAGAAATAGTAATTAATCTTTGTTGTTTTAAGGTCAATCTATTTACTGGCGTAGATAATATTTTTTTCTTGTTCACTAATAAATCGACTAATTAAACTCATGTTTCTATAATCAATTCGATCCCTCGATTGGATCGGGGGCAAACGCCTATGAAAAGATCGCTTGGATTTAAGAAAGAGTCGCTTGGATTTATCCATGATTTCTTTATTCCTTGTTTCTAAAAAGAATCCTATCCCTATCTCTATTTCTAAAATCCTATTTTGAAAATTCAAATTATAGAATTAATATAATAAATAGGATTTGGTTGGTTTAATTTTTTTTACCATTTATCATATAAATATATAATTTAAATATATATAAATTAAAATATATTAATAATATAGAATAATATATAAATAAAATATGCATTATATATAACTAATTATATACCTAATGTCATATTTTCATATTCTCGGAATGTGGTGACATACGAGCACTTGATTCGATTTATTTCTTTTTCTCCCTATGAATTGTATGTTTGTAACAAGAGGGGCAAGATTTCTTCAATTCCAATCGACTGGACGTATTGTGTCGATTTTTTTGAGTAATATACCTAAAAATACCCGTTGATTCCTTATTAACGCCGTTTCGAACACAACTGGTACATTCCAAAATAATCGTTACTCATACATCTTTACTCTTGTCCATGAACCTCCTTTGAGTTTTTAATTCACCCAAATTTTCTATTTTCGGATCAAAAGAGAAGAAGAAAGGAATGAAATAAAAGAAAAAAGAAATAAAAGTTGCTAACTCAAAACCAAATCGTGAAAGATTTCATTGCAATCAATATAGTAAATCAATATAGATTTATAGTAATGGTAAATAATAAGAATAAGTAATACAACGATTTCTAACTCTATTTAGAATCAAACCACAGTACGGTATTTTCTTTAAGTATCTTGTAGGATACTGTTGTTCCAGCCACATTTCTCTTTTCGCTCTACTAGTAATTTAATTGGAGCTTGAACCCGAGTTTCGGTGAGGTTGAATCCACTTTTTTCATTCTACCTTCCTTATTTATTTTATCTAATTCTTATCTAATTCTTAAAAAAAAAACTAAAAAATAAAATAAAATAAAAAGGGGGGCGAGAGAGTAGTCACAGATATTTGATTGTATCTTGATCTAATCTTTTTCGCCCCGTCCTGCGGCAATAACTAAAATTAAAAAAAAAAAGGGAATGTTAACACATCTGGGAAGAAATGATTGATCTCTATCAATAAACCCGCTAAAGAACCGAACCAAAGAGTACTTAGTACCGGTGCTACGGAAAGACATGTTTTTAGATAAAGTAAAAAAAATTAGTAAGCAATGACTGCATGTGCGTGTGTGCACAAAACAAACAATTTTCTAAAACAATTTAAAAGTGTGGCTTTAATTGTAAATGGAGTTGTCCACAGGTTGGGTCGGGTTTCGAGCCGGGTCTTAACAAAATTCTAGGCTTGATTGATAGGCCCAGACCTGACCCGAAAAATGGGCTTAAATTTTTGCCCAAGCCTAGCTAGGATGCTAAAATCCAGACCTAGCCCGGCCTGCCCGTATTAAAATTTTTATTTTATTTTTTATATAAAAAAATTAAAATATAATACACCAAAAATACTAAAAACATTAAAATAAATGTTTCCCAACAAATTGAAAATAAATTTTAAAAATTTTTATTCTTAAATAACAAGATAAGTGCAATTTAACAAGCAAATGCCTCTAAAAGAGTAGTAAAATTAACAATAAAATAAGAGTTATACAATATTTAAACAATAACAATAAAATAGTAGAAACATAATAGTGAAATGGTAGCAAAGCAATGGGAAAACAATAGCAGAACAATGGAGAACAACAGTAAAGCAACAATTTTTTTTGCAAATTCGAGCCGAGCTCGGGCAAAAAAAACCTTACCCGAGGCTCGACACGTTTTCTAAACAGGCCTTATTTTTTTGTCCAAGCCAATTTTTCGGGACTATATTTTTATAAAAACCCTCCTACTTTTCGAGCGGGCCTTTGAGTAGAGTCGGGTGGCCCAGTCCATGGGCAAGTGTAATTGCAAGTGTGCAATGTTGAGTTGTAATATTTATAGTGTTACAATAGAATACCCGAGTATTCCAAGGATCGAACTCAAGGGATTGCCAATTTGGTAAATGTGTTTACCAAGTTAATAACAAGTTAAGTAATTACTAATATAAAAGGACAAAAAAAATAAATTGCTCAAAACGAAAAAAATATAGGAATCGATTGTATAATTTAACCTAAAATTTTCGTTCGAAATGATGATTTAACGTGCTATGTCAACTTACCATTACATCGTTAATTGAAATTAACGCTCAATGACTAAAATGTTACAATACAATAATGTAAGTTATTAAAACATAACATTTTAAACATAAGTAATTAAAATATAACCTGTCTATTTTGATAATTTACCCAATTCTTTTTTCTTAAAATGTATCTTTTACCCGTTTTTTGAATCAACCCATCAACTTGGTACAACCCCGGGATAAGCTTATTTGGCACTTCGATAAAAGGGAGAGTACATCGTTAAGTTGGCATATCGGCTTGTTTTCGACTCCCAACCAAGTTCGGCTAGCTTTAAGGTTAAGGGACCTTGGTTGCATTTGTGGAATGCTCGTTTTCCGCCTAAGGTTGTTGAGTTTTTGTGGCACTGTTTGCGGGGATTTTTGCCCTCGCGGTGTCGACTTACCGAAAGAGACTATGAGATTTTGGTTTTATGTCCACGCTGCTAAGAAGTTGAGGACTGTGACAACATTTTTCGAACCTGTTCCTTAGCCACCCAAGTATGGTCTCTTTTTGCAGTCACTGTTGATACCACGCCATTTGCACATTGGATTTTTGGGCTGTTAGATTTTGCTGATAACAGCTTGCTGGAAAGAGCCGCGATGACTGCTTGGAGTTTGTGGTATTTTCGGAATTGTTATCTTTGGCGAGGGGATGATGCGATTGTGACATCAATGGTGGCCTTCTTTTGCGTGTTTTATCCACGATTGGGAAGCTTCACGAGTGATGTACCAACGATTGTTACCCGTTGCTGTGTCGTAGCCTAGTTCCGCTGCTATGTGGAATTAGCCCTCGATTGGGCTGCTTAAATGCAATGTTGATGCGGCTTGGCATGCCGCTGATTAGAGGGTGAGCTTGGGGGCTGTAATTTGTGATAAGAATTGGGGGCTGTCGAAATAGCTAATAGCTGCAGGTGGTGCAGTGATTGCCGAAGTAGTTGGGCATCTGCGAGGCCCTATCGTGGCTCAAAACTTCTGGTTTCGATAATATAGTCTACATTGAGGTGATTAATGCTTTAAAATTGAGTCAGCTTTGAGTTTGGTTTGATACTCGATGATTGTGGCTGGCTTGTGTCTTCTTTCCAACACATTTACTTTCATTGGATTCATTGGAGTGCTAATAGAGCTGCTCACCTTAGCGTGCAGGCTTTATTCCATGTAAACCATATTGTTTATGATACTGTGCCATCTTTTTTGAGTTCTGTTATTTTGTCTGATGGTAATGGCATCGATCAGGAAGTGAGGCGGTAGGCATAGGTTTATGGGGAGAGTCTATTGACTCGGGCTTTAGCGGTGCCATCTCTTCCTCTATTTTTTTGTACTTCTTTCAATATTTTGTTCAATACTATTGAATTTTTCCCCAAAAAAACTTAAATATATCTCAATTAATTTAACAAAATTTGAATATTACCAAATAAAAGTAATTTTTAATTGCCTAATTCTCCATTTCTTATATAATTTTTATTACTTTTATGTATATTATATATAATATTTATTTATATTTAATATCAGATAAATCTCAAAACTAAGTACGATGTTATACATGAACTTTAATTTTATACAATTTTATACATGAAATATTAATTTAATTCAATTTTTGCAAATTATTACCACAAATAGTGGTGTAGCACCATTTTAAGAATACACATTGCAATACGAATAATTATATGTATCTTAATATAAAAGAAATTGATGTGTTTATTCCTTTAAATGCGTACAACTGAATCAAAATTAAAGTTTAATGTATACATTTGAACTACAATCAAAGTTTCATTTGTATAATTGCATCAAATCAAAGTTCATGTATTAAATCGCACATTAAACCAAAGTTCATGTGTAGTTTTTGTTAAAAAAATCTGATTAAGAAAATTTTACAGTTACAGCGGAAGATTAAAAATTTTCAAAACCAAATCAATTTGTGATATTTATAGCAATAAACTTTTTTTACCGAAAAGTACATGTGCTTTGTGCAAAATGTATTTGAACCAATCCTGGCTTTCAACCAAACGACCTCCTCCGCTATTCTCGTATCACGAATTGTACCAAGTATGGGCACAAGCAACACAAACCAAACATAGAACAAGAAACGATATTTTCACTTTCATTAGGTAAGTAATTATCTTTATAGAAACCCGTAAATTTTTTAATTTTCAAAAAATAAAATTTAACCTTAATTAATAAAACAATCACATTTCAGTTGCATTGCATTGTTATCTTTGTAATCGTTTCTCTTTTCAAGCAAGTAAAAATAGAATACTTACAAAATTGTCTCACAAATCTACAACCAAGGCTCTCTTGAAATGATCTTACAAGGATGGCACTCGTATTCTTCAAGTCAGCATAGTTTTTAGTCTTATATGCTTGTACTTTTGTTCAGTCTTGAACCGTTTTGCACTCTCTATCAACCCTTTTGATAAAAGAAACTTCAATTCTTGAACTCCCTTTTGCAATGCAGTATTAAACTTGTTCAACAACATAAAAGGGGAAAAATAATAGTACTTATAAATGCTCAAAACTCTGTTCAGTTCTAAATATTAAACAATGTCATATTCCTAAAACCATACGGGAATTAAAGATCAAGAGGGAACATTTCAAACTTAAAATATGTTTAAATATAATCTCTAATAAGCTAAAATATAAAATTTTGATAATATAATTGAAGACTTTATTCCATCACAGTTAAGCTGAGCGCACTGTTTCTACATTTTATAAACAGGCATACACCTGATAAAGAATGTGTCACTTGAAGGGTTGGAAGGCACTTTGATTGTTGATGGCTTTTCCTTTGGTCCTCTTCCCATGGAGGCTATTCTTCATATTTATAAGGTACAGTTTCTTGATGTGACGTGCTAGGGGATAAATAGATAATATGCATAATGACACGTTATCCCTTAGGCTTGACACTTATCTTTAGAAGTATCCTTGTTGAGATCTTGGGGTGTGAGAGGCAATGCCGCGAGGTATTGAGCTATTGACAAAAGATAGCGAGACAATGAGCTAGGAAGTGGCAAGCTGGAAGGTGGTGAGTTGGCGAGCTAGGAGGTGGTAAGCTGATGAGCTGGAAGCTAGAAGACAACTAGCTACGGAGCGGCAAGCTGGCGAGATGGGAGGTTGCAAGAAGGTGGCGAGTTGAAGCTAGAATATAGCGAGCTTGAAGGTGGCGGTGTCATATCTCCTTGATCGGGTTGGACTCCAGGATAGATTAAATCTCGGGCTGCATTGTGATATATTCTATAACAATTTGTCCCCCACATTTTTTAAGAAGAGTTATAAAGTGACTATTCTGAGACGGGTGCGTTAGTGTGTAACTAGAAGCTTACCTCGTAATTTACACAGTTTTGTTATCTGATAGTATGGTACATGAGTTAAAAGACTATTGGGGGACTAATTTTAAGGAAACGAATTGTCTCAAAATTTTATTTCCTTGAAAGATTTTCTGCTTAGGCCTTGGATTGTCTTTCAAAACCGTGTTTCCTTGTTTTAGTTTGTGTGTTTCTCTTCTTCTCCAGTTTTCGCGAGTATTGTCGGTGAGGATATCCTTCCCTATTAGGTAAATCACTTATCCATCGGCTATTCTTTTCTTGTTTTAAGTGTGCCTATTCACCATGGTTAGGATGAGTTTTGGTGAGAGGTGTGGCAACTGTGGCGGTCGTGGTAATTGGGGTTGTGGGTTTGGGTTGGATGTTGAAGGCAACGGTCGGAAGAAGGGTTGTGGGGTTTGTGCGCTTGTGGAGGCTACTACGTACTGATGTACGAAAATAGAAATAGAGATGGTTCGACATCTCGTCATTCGGGGAATCAGGCTGTCGAACTTTGCATTTGATTTCAATGCTATCGAAGGTGAAAGGCGGTTAAGCGATACTGAGGAAGGTTTCTTGTTGCCTTTACACCTGTTGGAGGCTGGTTTCCATCTTTCCCTTCATCCTTTCTTTTGTACAGTTCTTCGTGAATATGAAATTGCACCAAGCCAGCTTGCTGGTTTTTCATGGTGGATACTGATCACATATTTCAACTGTTGTAGAATATATCACAACCCGGCTCAAGATCGAATCTATTATAGAATTGTGTAAAGGAGTTAGGCATAACACATATATGTTATAGAATATATCACAACCCGACCCAAAATCTGATCTTTCCTGGTGCTTTGGAGTTCGACCTGATTAAGGAAAGATGACATCGCCACCTTTCAATTCGCTAGTCACTCTACATTTTATTATATTCTAGCTCGTCGCTCTCCAATTCGCTAGCTTGCTACTTGGCAGTTTACTGTCTTCTAGCTTCCAGCTTACAACCTCCTAGCTTGCCACTTCCCAACTCACCGACTTGCTACCTCTCAACAACAGCTCGACACCTCGCGGCATCATCTCGCACGCCGCAAGATCTCATTAGGGATATCTCTAAATATACGTGTCGAGCCTAAGAGGGTAACGTGCCATTATGCATGTCATCTATTTACCCCTAGCATATCACATTAGGAACCGTACCTTATAAATATGAAGAGTAGCCTCCATGAGAAGGTGACCGAAGGAAAAGTCATTAAGAATTGGTGCGATGAGCGTGGGTCCACTTTCGACATCCAGAATAAACAAAAAGTCAGACATGGCTCACCCAAATGAGAGATTCCTGAACCAGCCATCTTCAAAGCAAAACGAGAGAAATGAGACTAGAAACCATTTGCAAGAACTCAATCTTTTCCCTACTAACTAGCTGAAAAACCTGGGTAACCCAAACTAGTAGGACACCCACTGGGTTTTCAACCTTAATTTCCCTTCAGACTGGGGAACTACTAATCCTTCCAACTATGACACTTCCCAACAATAGCTCATAAGCTTGCAGGAGTAGGTACATGTTTTGAAAGAACAAATGTTATAACAGAACATCAGGTACGAGACAATAGCTCATAAGCTTGCAGGAGTAGGTACATGTTTTGAAAGAACAAATGTTATAGCAGAATATCAGGTACGAGCAACAACAACTTTTTCACCAAGAGCAACTTAGATAAAATGAAGAAATGATGTGAAAGATGCAGTCAGACCATTCTGATCATCATAATAACAACATGCCTTTACAAGAGGAGAGCTATAGAGTGCAAGAGGTAGACGTTTTACGTTGAGATGTCCAAGCATTACATTTCGATGTCTAGATATGGATTGGATCTTCTATTCTAACAATCCTTTAGCCCCAGAGATTGCAACTGTGGGTTTACCTCCGGAATTTAAAGTGCCAAAAGAGGTCTTCGAAGGAAGAAAGGACCCACAAGCACATCTAATGCAGTACAATGATTACATAAATGTCTTGGGAGCTTTAGACGCCGTGAAGTGCAAGACTTTCTCCACGACTTTGAGGGGAAGTGCAAATATCTTTACCTCAGGGTTGTGTTGGAAGCATCATGCAACTAGGGTAGATGTTTTTGGGAAGGTTCCGTGCCCATAGAACAATAATGAATACTCTGATGGGCCTAATGCCAGTCAAGCAGAGGGAAGGAAAAGGGTTATAAGGTTTGTGCACCTGTGTAGGCTAATGCGTAATGATGTAATACTAAAAAAATATATATGGTTCGGTATCTCGCCGTTCAGGGAATCAGGCTACCGAACTTTGTGTTTGATTTCGACTTTATCAAAGGTGAAAGGCGGTTAAGCGATAATGAGGAGGGTTTCTTTTTGCCTTTACACCTATTGGAGGCTGGTTTCCATCTTCCCCTTTATCTTTTCTTTTGTAGAGTTCTTCGTGAAAATAGAATTGCACTAGGGAAGCTTGATGGTTTTTCGTGATGGATGTTGATCATGTATTTAATTGATTGTTGCATCTGGGAGGAGCCTCCGCTATTGTGTGTTTTCCAAAATATTTACCAGTTGAAAGTTTCCAACCGGCGTAGCTCGTTAGGAATGGTGTGCTTCAGTACTCGCGAGGGATGCAAATCAATCATTCAGAACTGGACATCCAACCTCTGACTTAACCATTGCAAATACATCAGGATGAGTAAGAAGTATGGTGGTGATTTCGATTTCCCCATTAAGTGGTCGCTTCCGAGTACAACTATTGTACACAATGCCAACCCATCGATTCTAAGATTTTCGCTGCCCAGTGTAGTAACCCATTTTCCCCGGCCCCGTATTAGCAATAAAAAACCCCCCAAAAAAAAACAAAAAGTCCAGTTTTTTTTTTAATTACAGTCCATTTTACAAATAAATGGGCTTAAAAGCCAAAAATGAAAATCATCAGATTACAAACCCAAAACCGAAACCAAAGTCCAAACAGACTACCCATTACAGCCTACCGGCCCAGACCCAATCTTTTACAACTCAAACCCAAACCCGATTGGCCCAGCTAAACCTAATCGGACCCAAACCAATACAGCCCAAGAAGGCCCAAATACTAAGCCGAATCAGCAGAAGCCTAGGGTTTTTAGAAACCCTAGGCGCCGCAAGCAGCCCCTAACCCCTTTGCGCCGGAATCAACTCTTCCAGCCCACGCTAGCCTTCGGTCGTGCCGCAATCCGCGCGCGAATCCCGCACCACCGCCGAAACCTTCGTCGACGACCTGCAAAAGAAGAAAGAAAACGCAGCAGCAAATATGGACATAATATATATTTCCTTTTTTATTTTTCATTTCGGGGCTATAAAAACCCCCAAAATCTGTAAACAAGGACACAAGAGAATACACAGAGACAGAGAGATACATAGAAACAATATACAAAATACACACAAAAGATACAGAAATAAAAAACAGATTTTTGCAATACAGAAGTGATTTTTTTTTTATTACGCATTCTTTTTATTTTTTTTTATATTCATGTATGCATGTTTTTATATAAAAAAATACAAAAGCAGAGAAAAGGAGCTTTACCTTTCGATTCGCGCCTGAGAAATGAAGTTTCCGGCCTCCGGCTGCCGGCCACGGAGGCGCGTGAGGCGCGTGCGCACGTGGTCCATGATCCCGATGATCGAACCCCAACAGATGGGAGGAGGGATCGAGAGAGAGTTTAGAATTTTTTTTTAAAGAACTGTGGCCAAATGAATTTTTGGTCAGAAAATTGACCTTTATAGCATGTTGAAAACGACGCCGTTTTCGCTTAAGCCAATAAGCGTTAAAACGACATCGTTTAGAATATCAGGATCCGCGCGTTGACCCTACCCGGGGAGGATCCGCGCGTTTTCATAAAAGGGTCTAATTGTTGAATAAACCCTTCCGCATTTTTGAAAATTTACAATTATGTCCGAATAGTTTTTTTTATTTTTTTAAATTTAGCCCTGAAAGACTGTTTTTATTTCAATTGAGTCCTCGAGCTATTAAAAGGTTAAATCAGATCGGCGCCGTTTTGGAAAGGAGGCACAATTGCCATATTAGTCCCTGTGGTTTAACGCGCTTTTTGATTTAGTCCTTGTTATCTATTTTCAATTGCTATTTAATCCTTTTTTTTAACCTTTTTATTTTATTTCATTTAAATTATTTTAACATTATATTAAATTATTTTGTCATATTAAATATTCTATATTATTACTTTTATTATTTTTATATTAATTTATTAATAGTATAAAACTTTTATATATTTTTTATTATGAACTATTATTATTTATTATTTTATTTTAATTATTTTTATTACATATTATTTTTAGACTTACATTAGTTATTATATTATATATTTTTAAATTTTTGTATATTATATAGTATTATATCCTATATTATTTTTAAAATTTTATTTTATCTAAAATTATTTATATTGTATAATATGTTATTTGCTCTTAAAAATGTAGTTTTATATGTATTAGATTATTATAAATATGTTTTTATTTAAAAATTATTTATTTATTTTAAAATGTATTTTATTTATTTTCTCAATATATATATATATTTATTTTTTAGAATTTATTTATTACTTGGTATATGTCATTGTATGAAAATTTTTAACCCGCATGAGAAGTGTTCATATTTATTTTGTAGTTTTATTTTATTTTATTTTATTACTTATTGTTTATTATATTTGTTTATACTTCTTCATTTATTTACAATTGCTTTAGTGAGGGTATTATTATTAGTTGTATTTTATATTATTATTTCTTTTATTGCCTATATTAATATGAAATGTTAGTATATTGTTTTTTATGTTTGATAATGTATTAATATGATATTTTTATTGATCATCATTTTAAAATAAAATGCATTTTGCAAAATTATTATATTTTATCTAAAGGTTTTAAAATAAGGCAATGTTTTGTGTTTAGAAATTTGGGAAATAGTGCCCTAACGTGCTGGGTTTCGATTTTCCGTTTGACTAAATAACTAAATATCCTTTTAATAAATTTTGTAAATCATGAGATGGTTTTAGTTACGAGGGTTTAAAAAATATCGTGTCCTAACGTGCTGGATGTGATGTTTATATTCTTTCGGAACAAAAGAATCTCAAATTTTAAATCAAATTGTTCAAGTTTTTAGAAAATCATATTTTAAATGATTATTAAATTTCAAACATTTGGACATAATTCTATCGATTAGGTACCAATTTTTGGGCGTTATGAGGGTGCTAACCCTTCCTTATACGTAACCGACTCCCGAACCCGTTTTCTTATTTTTTCGTGGACCAAAAATCAAATGTTTTAAAATAAAATGTTTTGCAAGGTGATCCAATCACACCTAAGTAAAAAGGGATTGGTGGCGACTCCCACTTTCGTTTTTTAAAAGTCGACCCCGTTTTCTAAAACTATAAAAATGGTTTCGACAGCTTGGCGACTCCACTGGGGACAAATAAGAGAGTCAAGCCGTAAAATCGATAATTTCATGTCCCTTTTTTCGAATTTAAAATTCTGATTTAAAAAAAAAACATGATCCTTTTATTGCATGTTTTCTAATCTTGTAAAGTTTTTTTGCATTGCATTGCATGACCGTCGTGGTCGTACCCTTAAGTGGGAGCGAGAAGCTATGCCTTCGTGAGGTTTTCACCTCCGCATGGGCTAGTGGATTGCTTCCGGGATACATCTGTACCTATGTCTCCGTGAAGTTTTCACTTCCGCATGGCCATAGGGAAATGTATTCCCCTGAACTGAACTCGGTCCATATGAGCCTATAATGGGTGAGGATCGAGGAATCTGCTGGTTCAGGTACCTCAACTTTAGAACCAAACTGCATATAGTAAACCCTAAGAACCCACCTTAGGTAGAGCTATGCCAGACTTTAGTAGTTACCAGATAGGTGTGTGTTTATTTCACTTGCTTTATATTTTATTATGTGGTACTAACTCGTTGTGTTTCATTTTTGTGCATGTCATTTCATATTTTTAGAGGTATCGATTCACGGTCAGTTTCTAAGTTAGAAAGCTGGTTATGGAGAACGAGTTCCTTGATAAAGTGGGAGACAATGCATTTTGTTCGCACATGGTCGAGCAAGCGCAATCAGAGAAAGGAAATAGCTTAGTTGACGGGGGTATGTATCCGAACTATGGGATTTTACTTGTATTAGTATTACCTGAGAATGAGTTCCAAGAGTTGAAAGGGATATGGACCCAGTGGGACAATGAGTCAAAGCAGATGTTCTATCGTAATTATGGCGATCTACCCTACTTGCTCGACATCAAGGTAGATAAGCATCTATTTCGGGCTATGACTCAATTTTGGAACTCGCTTATAGCTCATTGTTTCACTTTTGGGAAGTAGATTTAGTGCCTTATTTGGAGGAATATACGACCTTACTTCGTTGTTCGAGGTTCTAAGTCGACAAAGCTTATTTTAGGGCTGCCAATGTTCCAACTTTTGTGAAGAAGTTGATGAGTATCACGAGGATGAGTGAGCAGTGGGTTCTGACTAGAATCCAAGAGAAAGGTGAAGGTAAATGCATACCTTGGGTGAGTTTGAGAGACTGATCCTAGTACATCCGGATGAAAAGAAGAGGATCGGCGTCTTTGCCTTATGTATTTATGGTTTGGTGATCTTCCCCAAAGCTCTAAGACAAATAGATGAAGCAGTTACTGATTTATTCGACCGACTTAGCAAATGGGTCACACCTGTACCTGCGATATTAGCTGAGACGTTCAGATCTTTAAATGCATGTCGGAGAGCTGGCGAAGGTAGATTCATTGGATGCGCACAGTTATTAATGGTTTGGTTTCACAGTCATTTTTGGAAGGTTGACAGGGTTCCTTACCGAGTGTTCTCTAAAGGTTATTCTCCCTTAAAGGAGGCCACAGCTACGACAAGGAGGGATGATCTATCAGAGGAAAGGTGGATGGAAATTCTTCAAAACCTCCGAGAGGAAGATGTTGAGTGGAAAGCCCCTTGGTTGGTTCCTGACGAAGTCTTTTATCGGTGTGGAAGTTTTGATTGGGTACCTCTGCCTGGAATCTGGGGAGCTGTTGGATATGTACCGTTGCTCGTACTAAGGCAATACAAAGCAAGACAGTTCATACCGGCGACACATGGGTTAGCTCAAAGTGAGTTCTCATATAAGGGGGATAATTATAAGAAGAGGATTCGAGAGATTTCTGAGACTTGGAAGCGAGAGCTCATTTGTATGAAGATATTATTTGGAGGACCGATGACAACCCTGAATACAAGGAGTGGTCGAGCAAAAGGATCAATGATAACATCCCTGGGCCAAGTTTGGAGGGTGCTCGATCGATGAAGGAGTATTTACAAGTGGTCCCATCGGAGTTTAGAGCTCGGAAAGAAGATAGAGAAGTTAGAAGAAGAAAAGATGTACTTGAGGCTAGATGTGGATGTTCAAAAATCAGAAGCCGAGAAAGTAAGAAAGGAGAAAAGGAAGATCGAGATAGCTTGAAGACTGAATATAAGAAGATGCGTCTATCGATGAAGAATGCCGGATTGGGGAAGACTTTGGAACAGTGGCAACAAGAGGTCCAGAAGGAAAAGGCCAAAGCTGACTATTGGGAGAGGAAGTTTCGAGAAATGCAAGCGCGAAATGAGGCCTTAGATAAAAACTTGGCAGGAAGTTTAAATGAAAATGGAGAATTAAAAGCTAGAGTGGCTGAACTTGGACGGTCTCTTCATCACCATCGAAGCCGTAATTCCGTGATCGAGTTAAAGTCAAGCCTGAACAAGATCGAGGAAATGAAGGGTAAGATTGAAGAGTTAGAATCAGCATTGCACAGTTGTGAACTTCAGATCGAGCTTCTTGAAACAAGAGAAGAGCTTTGGAAGGAAGAGCTTCACCATTCTCATGATCAAGTTAGAAGTCGAGATTACCTCATGGGTGAAGCAATAGTTCAGATTCGAGAGGTAGCTGATCACCTACAGACTTTGGCATCACAGGCTGATACGTTGAGCATGAAGTATGAGCTGCAGTCCGATCATAGTCAAGAGCTAACTTCATTGCTTGGGAAAATCAAAACTTTAGGACTTAGGGCGAAAGCATATTTGTAGTCCGTTTTATGTAAAGGATTTTGTTTTCTAATAAGTTTTCTAAAATGAAGTTGAATCAGAATCAATACCTCTTTGCATTCATGCATTTGCATTACATCATATCATATGCATTTAAGTCCATAGAGAGAGTCTAATTAGAGTAAATTATAACAGAGAGAGAGAGAGAGAGAGAGAGAGAAAAATAGAAGTAAAATCTGGAAGCTGAACATCCTTACGGTACACGTGCCAAATCAAAGAAAATGGATCAAAGATTGGAACAATTCCAAAGAGACATGCAAGACCGGATGCAAGAGCAAATGGCAAAACTCCAACAAGAGATGAGGACGGATGTTGGAGGCTCAAAAGAACATGATGACTCAAATGGCTCGGGATCTTTGAGTGGGGTAATGGACAAGGAAAGGGTCCCATAGTTATGGCCGAAGACAATGAGGATTTTCCTAGGGATTCACTCCACCACACGTGCAAACACAACCTAAAGAATATCCCGGAAGGCCACTGTCACAATTAGGCCTCAAAGAAGGGCAAGGCGACTTTGGAGTGCCCATGAATTTTCAAGTTGGCATAGGATCCAACCCAAGGATAACCCCGTTAATCCTCGTTATTCCCGATCGGACATAGCACGAGAGAGGGATCGAAGGCGAATCTTCAAGGCGGTTGGAAGATCGTTGTAGATGGTTGAAAGAAAAATTCAAGGCTTTGAAAAATGTCGGCCGTCACCATGGTATTGACGCAAAGGATTTGAGTTTGGTCCCAGATTCGGTGCTTCCTCATAAATTCAAGATGTCGGAATTTGAGAAGTACAATGGGACTAATTGCCCTGAAGCCCACATCACTATGTTACGTAGGACGCATGATAGTTACGTGAACAATGATCAACTTTTGATTCATTATTTCCAAGACAGTTTAGTGGGGGCAGCATCCAGGTGGTACAATCAACTCAGCCGCGCTAACATTAGCTCCTGGAGAGACTTAGCTCAAGCCTTCATGAAGCAGTATAATCATGTTACAGACATGACGCCTGATAGAATCATGTTGCAAAACATGGAAAAGAAATCGAATGAAAGCTTCAAGCAATATGCGCAAAGATGGAGGGAAGTTTCCATGCAAGTTCAACCACCTCTCATAGAGAAGGAAACCACAATGCTGTTTATCAATACTTTAAAGGCACCTTTTATCACCCATATGATAGGAAACACCACCAAAAGCTTCGCAAATATAGTGATGGGAGGGGAAATGATAGAAAATGCCATAAGGGGTGGTAAGATTGAAGCAGGAGAAAGTACTAGAAGATCTGCTCCTAGAAAAAAGGACAACGAGGTGAACAATACGAGTACATACAACAAAGGGTACTCAAAGGCGATTCTCATCACCCGGTAGAAAGTGGTTCTTCTTAGGGGGCAACAAGGGTCAACAAGACAAGAATCAGGCCCCAGACAAAATTCTGAAAAGCTCCAATTTACACCAATCCCAATGACGTATAAGGAGCTATATCAAAGTTTATTTGATGCACGCGTAGTGTCCCCATATTATCTACAGCCGTTACAACCCCCATATCCTAAATGGTATGACTCCAACGCCCAACGTGATTACCACGCAGGAATAGCGGGACATTCGATAGAAAATTGCACTGCCTTAAAAAAGGTAGTTGAGAGGCTCATCAAGATTGGGATTGTCAAGTTTGATGACACACCCAGTACGAAGAACCCATTACCCAATCATGGAGACAAAGGGGATAAATGCGATTGGGGAAAATATCGTGAGACAGATTAAAGGTGATGTCTCAAAAGTAAAAACTCCGTTGATAATGGTGTGGAAAGAAATGGTAAGAAGAGGAATGATATTATCTGATTCTTTGGAAGGAGGTGAAGAACCAATGAACTACTGTGAGTTCCACAAAGCTGAAGGACATGAGATCCAGGAATGTGCTGAGTTCAGACTATTGGTACAAAATCTCATGGACAATAAAGAGCTGGAGTTTTACGAAGAAGGCTCGGAGGGAGGAAACATACATGCAACTGAAGGAGAATTGACAAAGCAAAAGGTCAATTATCCGAGGATCATAATTTCCTGACCAAGAAATACAGAAGGCGGAACATAATTTGCGCCTAAAGTTGTAATCTAGAAACCTGTTTCCTTTCCTTACAAGGATAACAAGATGGTACCATGGAATTACGACTGTAATGTGATGACACCGGGAGTGGAGAACTCAGCTAGCACTTCCAAGGAGGTCCAAAGTGAGGGATTCTACACATGAAGTGGAGGGCGTTACGACTTGGTAAACGTCAGAATAGAACCAGCAAGATCAAAGACTGTGGCAGTTGAACCAGGGAAAGGACTTGGTGCCCTTATCAACAAACCTGTGAAGGAGGAAGAGGCTAAAGAATTTTTAAAATTCTTGAAGCACAGTGAATACAGTATGGTAGAGCAGCTGCACAAGTAACCGGCTCGAATATCGGTGCTAACCTTACTTTTAAGTTCGGAAGTACATCGTAAGGCTTTGATGAAAGTGTTGAACGAGACTTACGTTACTAAAGATATATTTGTCAATAAACTTGACCGATTAGTTAGTAACATAAGTGCTGACAACTTTATTTCTTTCAGTGACGATGAAATTCCACCTGGGGGTATGGGATCGACCAAAGCCCTACACATAACTACTCGTTGTAAGGGATATACTCTACCGAGCGTGCTAATCAACAATGGGTTAGCCTTGAATGTCTTATCGTTGTCGACACTGAAGAGGTTGCCAATAGACAGTTCTCACATGAAGACATGCCAGAACATAGTGAGAGCGTTTGATGGCACCGAGAGAAGAGTGATGGGAAGAATTGATATACCGTTGCAGATTGGGCCAAACACGTATGAAGTGGATTTTCTGGTGATGGATATCAAGCCCTCTTACAACTGCTTGTTGGGAAGACCCTGGATTCATTCGGCAGGGGCAGTGCCCTCATCCTTGCACCAAAAACTGAAACTGGTGACAGATGGTCGGCTGGTTACTATAAACGCGGAGAAAGACATCATAGCGACTGTTACTAATGACGCGCCATATGTAGAGACAAATGAGGAGGCCATTGAGTGTTCTTTTCGGTCTTTAGAATTCGTCAACGTAACATTCATTCTGGAAGAAAATGAAGTTTCGGTGCCCAAGATATCCAAGACCACGAGGATGGGCTTACAAATGATGGTGGGGAAGGGAGCCCTACCAGGAAAGGGACTGGGCAGACATCTCCAAGGAGAGATTCAAGTGCCATTGCTGAAAGAGAAAATAGACCGTTTTGGCTTGGGTTTTAGGCCAGATGCCAGACAAATGAGAGAAGAAATCGAGAAAAAGCAAGAGAGAAGAAGGGCACGGCTAAACGGGGAAGAAGTCAAGTGGGAATCGATGACATTCCCCCACATATCCCAGACCTTTGTATCCGGAGGGATAATTCACCCTAAGAGAGGGTTATTAGAAAGTCCTCACATCAATGCTATACACGGGGAAGAAATTGAACAAAGAAACCTGTTGGGCATTCGCCCTTATGAACCTGGAAGTGTTTTGAACAATTGGACTGCAGAGGAACTTCCTGTAGTTTTTAGAGATTGCACAGAGTAATGTTCAGAACGCTCTTGTTGTTTTTAGCCTAGGAACAATAAGATTTCTTTTGTGAAATAGGCTCATGTTTAGAAATTGTTGTTTTAATAAAATACATTTTTGATAATTAACTTGAGCAAATATTCTTTCATTTTATTCTTTTGACTTTCTAATTTCATTCCAAATTTTTTATTTTCTCATTCATATCATGTGAATAATTGTTCTCGAATTCATTTGTTCTTTGTACATTCTTTGGTACCCATCACAGGTCCCTAGATATCAATGATGTGAGCAACGATAATACAGATCCAGAGGTCCACTTTGAGCAAGACATGTGTTTAGAGGAATCTCAGGATTTTGAAGGTGATCGAGATTGTGATTTATCTCCAGATTTGTTAAGAATGGTAAAGCAATAGGAGAAACAGATCTTACCCCATAAGGAGGAGGTAGAGAACATAACCTTGGAGGAAGGAAAGGTTGTGAAAATTGGGACGCGCATAGCCGAGGAGACAAAATAACACCTTATTGAGTTACTACGGGAATTCAAAGATGTCTTTGCATGGTCGTACCAAGATATGCCTGGGCTAAGTACCGACATTGTAGTACATCGCCTTCCCATAAGAGAGGAGTGCAAGCAGTTCAAAGAAAAGCTACGAAGGATGAGGGTGATGTAGTGTTGAAAATAAAGAAAGAGGTTGTAAACAGTTTGATGCTAGTTTTCTACAAGTGGTCAAGTACTCGAGTGGGTGGCCAACATTGTTCCTGTCCCTAAGAAGGACGGAAAGGTCCGGATGTGTGTGGACTATAGGGACTTAAATAAAGCTAGCCCAAAGGACAATTTCCCTTTGCCGCATATTGACACGTTGGTGGATAATACGGTGGGATTTTCATTGTTTTCCTTCATGGATGGCATTTCAGGATACAATCAGATCAAGATGCACCCTGGGAATATGGAGAAAACTACCTTCATAACACTGTAGGGTACCTTTTGCTATAAAGTAATGCCATTCGGACTAAAGAATGCTGGGGCAACATATCAAAGGGTCATGGTAACATTATTCTATGACATGATGCATAAAGAGATCGAGGTGTATGTTGATGACATGATCGCCAAATCCCGAACAGAAAAGGAACACATTGAGGTTTTGAAGAAATTGTTTTTGAGGTTGAAAAAATTTCAATTGAAGCTCAACCCAGCAAAGTGTACTTTCGAGCTCGGTCGAGGAAATGCTCGGGTTTTTGGTGGTGAGAGTGGAATCGAAGTTGACTCAAACAAGGTCAAAGCTATACAAGAATTGCCTCCACCTCGCACTCAGAAGGAAGTCTGAGGTTTTCTTGGAAGGTTAAATTACATTGCTCGGTTTATTTCACAATTAACTGAGAAATGTGATCCCATATTTCGTCTTCTCAAGAAACACAACCAAGGTGTATGGGATGATGAATGCAGAGAGCTTTTGACAAAGTCAAACGAAGATCATCAAATGCACGAAGACTATCTCCGCCTAATCCAGATAGACCATTGATACTGTATTTGTCAGTGTTCAATAATTCTATAAGATGTGTACTTGGTCAAAACGATGAGTCAGGAAAAAAAAGAAAAGGCGATATACTATCTCAGCAAAAAGTTCACTGATTGTGAAATGAGGTATTCGTCGATCGAGAAATTATGTTGTGCCTTGATTTGGACAACTCAGAGATTGAGGCAGTATATGCTATATCATACAACCTGGTTGATTTCGAAGCGTGATCCATTTAAGTATATGATGGAGTCCACTGCTTTGAATGGAAGGATGGCTAGGTGGCAGATTTTGCTGTCTGAATTTGATATAGTCTATGTGAACCAAAAGGCTATAAAAGGAAGCGCAGTAGCAGAATTTTTGGCTAGCAGAGCTTTGGAGGATTATGAACCTTTGAGCTTTGATTTCCCAAATGAAGAGCTGATGTATGTGGCAAATACTGAAGATTGTCCGTGGAAGCTAAACTTCGATGGAGCGTCAAATGCTGTGGGAAATGGAATTGGGGCAATCTTGGTATCCCCTAGTGGTGATCATTACCCATTTACATGCAAATTGGATTTTGATTGCACGAACAACATGGTGGAATATGAAGCATGCATCATGGGAATTCGAGTAGCCGTAGAGCGTAAGATCAGAGTACTAGAAGTGTATGGAGATTCTACCTCAGTAATCTACCAGCTTAAAGGAGAATGGGAGACAAGAGATCCCAAGCTAAGTGATTATCAGAAAATAGTTCTGGGATTGATTGAGGAGTTCGATGAGATCACTTTTAATTATCTCCCACGAGATGAAAACCAGATGGCGGATGCTTTGGCAACCCTGGCTTCTATAATCAAACTAAACAGACTAGAAGATATGAGACCTATTCAGATGAGTATCTTCGAAGTTCCAGCTCATTGTTATGACATAGAAGAGGAGGAAAGAGATGACCACCCTTGGTATCAGGATATATTACGATACGTAAGAAATCGTGAATACCCGGAGCACGCAACTGAGAATGAGAAAAGTACTTTAAGAAGATTGGCCTCTGACTATGTTTTAGACGGGGATATCTTGTACAAAAAGAGAAAAGATCAAGTACTATTGAGATGCGTTGATGCTGTTGAAGCTAGGAAGATCCTAGAGGAAGCACATGAGGGCGTTTGTGGAACGCATGCTAATGGATTCACAATGGCCAGACAGATAATGAGATTTGGATATTATTGGTCCACCATGGAAGGTGATTGTATCAATTATGCTAAGAGATGTCATAAATGCCAGATTTACGGAGATAAAATTCATGTGCCTCTGTCACCTTTGCACGTTATGACTTCCCCATGGCCATTATCCATGTGGGGCATGGATGTTATTGGACCAATCTCACCAAAAGCTTCGAATGGACATCGATTCATCTTCGTGGTAATTGACTACTTCACAAAATGGGTAGAGGCTGCTTCATATGCTAGCGTCACTAAGTCAGCAGTTAGTCGCTTCTTGAAGAAGGAGATCATTTGTCGATATGGAATGCCCGAGAGGATCATATCAGACAATGCACTGAACTTGAACAACAGCACGATAGCAGAAATTTGTAGTCAATTTGGGATCAAACACCACAACTCGTCTCCATATCGTCCAAAAATGAATGGGGCAGTGGAAGCGGCCAACAAAAATATCAAGAAGATAGTAGGGAAGATGACTGAGACTTATAAGGATTGGCATGAGAAACTACCAATTGCACTCTATGCTTATCGAACATCCGTCAGAACCTCTACTAGGGCAACGCCCTTCTCGTTAGTCTATGGAATGGAGGCTGTTCTACCCATTGAAGTGGAAATTCCTTCTCTTCGAATTTTGTCAGAAATAAAGCTGGATGAAGCTGAATGGATCCAGGCTCGGTATGATTAGTTGAATTTAATTGAAGAAAAGAGGCTAAGGGCTATTCGTCATGGTCAGATGTACCAAAAACGAATGATGCGAGCCTATAATAAGAAAGTTCGCCCAAGAGAGTTTCATGAGGGGGACCTTGTATTGAAAAAGATCCTTCCCATACAAAAGGATTTCAGAGGAAAATGGATGCCGAATTGGGAAGGACCATATGTGGTGAAGAAAGCTTTCTCTGGAGGAGCACTGATCTTGACTGAAATGGATGGGAAAAGTTTACCCAACCCTGTGAACTCTGACTCAGTCAAAAAGTATTTTGCTTGAAAAGGAGAAGAGGCCAAAGTGAAAACCCGCAAAGGGCGCTTTGAGTTTCTAAAAAAAAAAGAAAAATGGAGAGGCCAAGGCGAAAACCCGCAAAGGGCGCCTTGAGACCAAAGGGGTTTTGAGTTGAAAACCCGAAAAGGGTGGCTCAAATTCTGAATGGACATGCAGTCATCTTGCTACACTTGAATCAACAATGAAATGAACAATGTTGCATATCGGGGCATCAACAAAGTACTTTGGGTCGTCTAAACACATGTTGAGCTCAAGGCAGTCTTCATAAAGTTTGTATATAGAAGCTCCATCGGCGATATCTAGGGCATCTGATTTTTTCCTATTCATTTTACTATCTTGGGATTCTTTTTCTTCTCAAAGATATGTTCTCAGTTAATTTTCTTTGTATTTTTTATAATTTATTCAATTTTAACTCTTTTTGAGATCTTATTCAATTTGAACTCTTTTTGAGATCAATTTATTTGTTACCCATTATTCATAAATGAGTTGCATTGAAATAATGATTGACGAACTAATAATTTCAGAAAAAGAAGTTCTACATATTACTTTGGAAATTTCTAGATAAGATAAGGAACCAAAACAGGACGATTGTTTAGAATTTCCATGTGCATAGAAATATTTGAGAAAGAAGAGTCTGGATAGAGACTATTTCTCTGAATTCTTTGTCCAATTGATAATTGGACAAAATAAGGAGTTGATGTGATGAAAGTAAGCGATGTCATCAGGTCATAACATTCAGGGAATGGTGTGACGAACTAAGAAACCCTGAATTGTGGTGGAATGGGTTGAATTTAAAATAAACCCTATACCCTGAAAATTACAGATGGGTCGGATTGAAAGAGTTTCGATTCCCATTATGGTAGGATGGTACAAGCCTTGTGTTCTCAAGATCCAAGCGGAGTTGACTCTGAAATTACATTGGGGCAAGCTTGTTGAGCAGAACATGACTGATGAACAAGAATGAAGAACAGATGAGTGATAACACCTAGAGTAGGAATCATACTCATAACATTTTTTGTATCATAGCAAATTTCATTAGGAGCATTTGATTCATTCCAATCATTGCATCCTAATCCTAAAAGATCATCTTCATGACATGTTACATGTAGCTAGAAGCATTTGATTCATTCTGATCATAGCATCTTAGTCATGTGACATAAACATACTAAACTGAGTCTACAGGACATGTCCTTCAGTGGATGGTGTAGCAATATCGGTGAATTTGCAGATCTCATCTTCCTAAAGTTGCAGGAAGCTGATCAAAAGCACTTTCAGCCTTATCTCCCTGAAGTTACAGTGGAGTAGACTGAAGACAGAAAGATCTTATCTTCCTGAAGTTGCAGGAAGCAGATCAAAAGCACTTTCAGTCTTATCTCCCTGAAGTTGCAGTGGAATAGACTGAAGACAGAAGATCTTATCTTCCTGAAGTTGCAGGAAGAAGATAAAAAATATCAGATCTTATCTCCCTGAGTTTGCAGTGGAGCAGATCGAAAAATAGTAGATCTGACATTCCTGAAATTGTAGATTGAAGCCATCGGATTAATTGAAATCAAGATGAATTTCCAATACCGCTGAAGTTACAGTGGAGTTGGAAGCCATTTGAAGAGGACAAGGAAGTCAAGGCTCCGCCAAGACCGAGCAAAATTCGTCCTTTTATAATCTTTGCTCCATTCTCGTTACACGACAACGAGCAAAGAGGGGCAGCTGTAAAAACCCATTTTGCCCAGGGCCATATTAGCAATAAAAAACCAGAAAAAAAAAACAAAAAGTCCAGTTTTTTTTTAATTACAGTCCATTTTACAAATAAACGGGCTTAAAAGCCAAAACTGAAAATCACCAGATTACAAACCCAAAACCGAAACCAAAGTCCAAACAGACTACCCGTTACAGCCTACCCAGACCCAATCCTTTACAACTCAAACCCAAACCCGATTGGTGAATCCCGCACCACCGCCGAAACCTTCGTCGACGACCTGCAAAAGAAGAAAGAAAACGCAGGAGCAGATATGGACATAATATATATTTCCTTTTTTATTTTTCATTTCGAGGCTATAAAAACCCCCAAAATCTGTAAACAAGGACACAAGAGAATACACAGAGACAGAGAGATACATAGAAACAATATACAAAATACACACAAAAGATACAGAAATAAAAAACAAATTTTTGCAATACAGAGGTGATTTTTTTATTACGCATTCTTTTTATTTTTTTTTAATATTCATGTGTGCATGTTTTTATATAAAAAAAAATACAAAAGCAGAGAAAATGAGCTTTACCTTTCGATTTGTGCCTGAGAAATGAAGTTTTCGGCCTCCGACCGCCGGCCACAGAGGCGCGTGAGGCGCGTGCGCACGTGGTCCATGATCCCGATGATCGAACCCCAACAGAGGGGAGGAGGGATCGAGAGAGAGTTTAGAATTTTTTTTTTAAAGAACTGTGGCCAAATGAATTTTTGGTCAGAAAATTGACCTTTATAGCATGTTGAAAAAGATGCCGTTTTCGCTTAAGCCAATAAGCGTTAAAACGACGTCGTTTAGAAGATCAGGATCCGCGCGTTGACCCAACCCAGGGAGGATCCGCGCATTTTCATAAAAGGGTCTAATTGCTGAATAAACCCTTCCGCATTTTTAAAAATTTACAATTATGTCCGAATAGTTTTTTTTATTTTTTTAAATTTAGCCCTGAAAGACTGTTTTTATTTCAATTGAGTCCTCGAGCTATTAAAAGGTTAAAATCAGAACGGCGCCGTTTTGGAAAGGAGGCACAATTGCCATATTAGTCCCTGTGGTTTAACGCGCTTTTTGATTTAGTCCTTGTTATCTATTTTTAATTTCTATTTAATCCTTTTTTTAACCTTTTTATTTTATTTCATTTAAATTATTTTAACATTATATTAAATTATTTTGTCATATTAAATATTCTATTTTATTATTTGTATATTAATTTATTAATAGTATAAAACTTTTATATATTTTTATTATGAACTATTATTATTTATTATTTTATTTTAATTATTTTTTTACATAATATTTTTAGACTTATATTAGTTATTATATTATATATTTTTAAATTTTTGTATATTATATAGTATTATATCCTATATTATTTTTAAAATTTTATTTTATCTAAAATTATTTATATTGTATAATATGTTATTTACTCTTAAAAATGTAGTTTTATATGTATTAGATTATTATAAATATGTTTTTATTTTAAAATGTATTTTATTTATTTTCTCAATATATATATATTTTTATTTTTTAGCATTTATTTATTACTTGGTATATGTCATTGTATGAAAATTTTTAACCTGCATGAGAAGTGTTCATATTTATTTTGTAGTTTATTTTATTTTATTTTATTACTTATTGTTTATTATATTTGTTTATACTTCTTCATTTATTTACAATTGCTTTAGTGAGGGTATTATTATTAGTTGTATTTTATATTATTATTTCTTTTATTGCCTATATTAATATGAAATG
This sequence comes from Gossypium sturtianum, assembly GCA_025698515.1. NCBI lineage: Eukaryota > Viridiplantae > Streptophyta > Magnoliopsida > Malvales > Malvaceae > Gossypium > Gossypium sturtianum. The sequence continues at coordinate 51,254,652 of CM046952.1, read as the reverse complement.
TTAGTATATTATTTTTGATGTTTGATAATGTATTAATATGATATTTTTATTGATCATCATTTTAAAATAAAATGCATTTTGCAAAATTATTATATTTTATCTAAAGGTTTTAAAATAAGGCAATGTTTTGTGTTTAGAATTTCGGGAAATAGTGCCCTAACGTGCTGGGTTTCGATTTTCCGTTTGACTAAATAACTAAATATCCTTTTAATAAATTTTTTAAATCATGAGATGGTTTTAGTTACGAGGATTTAAAAAATATCGTGTCCTAACGTGCTGGATGTGATGTTTATATTCTTTCGGAATAAAAAAATCTCAAATTTTAAATCAAATTGTTCAAGTTTTTAGAAAATCATATTTTAAATGATTATTAAATTTCAAACATTTGGACATGATTCTATCGATTAGGTACCAATTTTTGGGCGTTATGAGGGTGCTAACCCTTCCTCATACGTAACCGACTCCCGAACCCGTTTTCTTTTTTTTTCGTGGACCAAAAATCAAATGTTTTAAAATAAAATGTTTTGCAAGGTGATCCAATCACACCTAAGTAAAAAGGGATTGGTGGCGACTCCCACTTTTGTTTTTAAAAGTCGACCCCGTTTTCTAAAACTATAAAAATGGTTTCGACACCCAGTACGCGAGGTTACGTAGAGGTCGCGTTTTAAGAGTGAAAAATTTGTTGATTGTGAGGAATGTTTTTCGATATTGCCTTTAAGGACTAAGCTTTAATAGGTGTCGGGCAATTGATATTAGGAACAATGCGGACCTTGATGGTGTGCTGCCTGTAGAGCTCGCGTAGCCCCATGGTGCCTCTGACGATCTAGGTTTAATTTTATTAAGAAAAAAAGAGTCTAGAATTTTTTTATATTCTTAGTATAAGTTGAGTCCTCACAATTGGTCCTCCTTATCTACAAGTGATCAGAAAGGTTTTGTGAGCTCTCGTAACTTAAATATTGTTGTCGATTACAACCTTTTTGGTGATGTAAGCACTATTGGCGTTTCGGAGGAATCTACTAGCTTATTTGGGAACTTAGACATATTATAGATATCGGGTCACTTGTGCAGAACTTGCAAGGTAGAAAAAAACCTAGTGCCTCAATAGGCTAAGGTAGCGAAGGCGCAGAAAAGAAACAAAAAATTGGGGGAAAATACATCAGCTTGGAGGGAAACAATGACAAAGAGTTTAGGCAATAATTTTAAGGGAAGCTTGTCGCAATAAGGGAAAAGATAGCACAACACCCATGGGAGGTACTACAGTATCCTTTGCTCCCTATGTTCTGCCAATAAGTCCTTTACGAGGACCACCATTTACTCAGTCAAGTTTTGAGACGTCCGCAATGCACAATGTGCTGCTCTGGGAGGCTCATTGAAAATTACATCCCTTGATGGTGAGGTAAACATTTTTTTTCTCTTGGTGGGACCATCTTAATGTGGGGAGGTATCCCTTTTCTCCTAATTCGATTGGAAAAATATGGGAGAAACATATTCCCAATTAGGTGAAGGGGAGCGGTATCCTTTTCCGTTCTCCATTTGTGCTAGGAAACCCTTTGTAAAATAGTTTTAAATTTTTTAAATTATATAATATTGACGTAAGGATTTAAAATTTAATCTTAGGTACTTAATAAAATTTATAATTTCATATTATAGTTTGAATGGATGCTACACGCTGATCCGAGAATTCAAGATGCATCTCGGCCAAATTTTTGGCCAATCACAATATCTGGCACGTCAAGGTGCCATTAATAGTTTCGCAACGGTTGAGATGCACAAATCCGATCAAGTGATGCGCCAGTTCAAGTTTAGGCAAAGTATTTTGCCGTCACCCCAAGAGATTGAAGAACTGCACAAGGTCGAGTTGTGGGGAGAACTGATGAGGAATGGGCGAAATTCTGCGCCAAATATATCTACATTTAGGAGCATAGGTACGATTTCATACTTATGCGCGAACCAATTCTTGCACCGGATTTGGTGACCTCTCCAGATCACATGACATGGTTTTGACATCACAGTAAGTCATATTTACTATTGGCGGAGGAAATGAGTAGGCTACATCGTCGTAGGAGGCTAAGACGACCCCACATGAATTCTAGGTCGGGAGTACATGCCTTAATGGAGTCATCATCAACTCCAACCCAACACGAGGCACCGATGGGTACACCACCTCCAGGTTAGTATGGTTCATATTATTTTGGTGCTTTCACAAACCCCATTTTTTTTACACAAGCACCACATTATGCACCGCCATACCTTGCATAGACACCTTCTCCAAGTGTATTTTTTGCACCAACTCCATCCCTAGCGCTATATGGAGCGCCAATATCGACAACAACACCGATGTATCCACCATCTCTAACAATTCCAACATTTTATTTGTAACCGGGTTATGCGACATCATACAATTATTAGTCGATAGTGCTACAAACACCCCCAACATCATTGTTCTACCGAGGTAGCTCATCTTCGCAACCACCTGTTACTACAATAGACAATATACGATGGCAACCTAGGACGACATGACACTCAAACACGGATGAATGACATGAAGATGAAGATGGAGCTCGAGGTGAAGATGAAGATGAATAAGACAAGGAGCCAAAACCCCAAATATGAAGAAATCATACTCGCAACTGACACCCACCAGGTTGTGGCACACATTCGGCCCGACGACACTGATGAAATTTTTTTTAAAAAATTTTATCATGTAAATAATTATTTAGTTTGTTAACTTTTAATTTGTATTGTATTAAATTTTTTCCATCCACAATGTACTTATTCCAATTATGTAAAAAAAGTTTTTCTATTGTATATTACATCAATAGTATACTTATTTACAATGTAACACCTTATACCCGATCTGACTGACGGGTCCAATTACAAAATGTCCTGCCATCTCTGAAACAAATTACGAACAATTTACAACTAAATTGTACGCCTAACATGCCTAAAACAACCAAATATGCCTACTTTAATCATACTTAACTTAGTCCACATATAATCAGTAACATCTTAACATGTTTAATTAGCTTACCTGCTAAATGAAAATACAATTATAAATTTCTAGTTTAAAAATCTTAACAGGTGGACGTATGAAAAATTAATAATAATAGCTTTAATATTTTGAAGATTTCTCTACATTGTAAATAAAATACTACGGTTCATACTTAGTTACAAAAAATTCTGACGCTGAAGCTCCGCCTCCAGGTCGTCCTACTATATGCATGTTACAGTTAAGAACACAAGTTCGCCTAAGCTTGATTGAATTCTGGCTTGATCTCTTCAGCTCCTTATATAAACCATTATAACTGGAAAACATAACAAAAACTATATAACATATCATTTATGAATTTATAAGTTAGAACTTCATTGGTTTGATCTCTTGTTTGATATCACTTGAACAGGTATAGTTCGCACATCTTCTTGGCGTACTCTTGTCATCCCTTGTGTTGGCTCAACTTCAAAATTTATATACTTTCTGCATTGTCACAATCCTCCATTTCTATCACTTGTGCTATAGGCTACAATAAGGACGAATTCTGCTTACCATTTGCAATGATTTCATACAAGACGGATTATTATCTCTTTTGCCAGCAAAACATATGCGAAATACCTTAGCAATTATTATCATTACGGATTAACATACGACGGATTGATTCCAAAAAACTCATGCATCGAGATTCACACTTGGAGAATTTTTACATGTAGATTTATGCATAAAATTTTATATACGCGGACTCAAGCTTGGTGAATACATACTTGTAGACCATACTTGCGAACCTTTATATGCGGAATCATAATCACAAATTCATATATGCGGGTTCATATTAGTGTACTCATTCTTAAACGAGAGTTACTGCCAGACTCTTGTTTGGCAAATAGTTATTGCCAAACTTTTGTTTGGTGGATAGTCAATGCTAGACTCTTGATTTTAAAGATAGTATTTGGCGAACTCCTATATGAAAGAAGATCCTTGTGGTTTTAGCTGGAAAAAAATAATTATACAAATTATCGTTTCTTGAACATAAGGACAAGCCCATGCTATCTCTTGCTTGAATAATAGTCCATACTGACTCTTGTGAAAAATAATCTCTTTAAACTCTTAAAACTTGAAATATGAATATAAGATCATCGAACCGCCATACCTTAAATCATAAAAATAAATCCAGTGGACTATCATACATATGGATTCATATAGAAGATTAATGGATGCGAATTCATATATGGCGGACTCATACATGCGGATTTATAGATGAATATTTACATATAGATGCGACCTCATATACGCGAACTATTCCGCGGACTTCGCATAGTGGAATTCAACGTATAACTTTGTCATGAAGCTTAAAGAACAAGTCTTGCGACCTATCGTAACTTGAATCATGAGATAAGTCCAGTGGACCGTCTTGTCTTGCATGTGCCCATGGCTATGAGGCTTGCTTACATACATGAGGCTTTAAGCCATAGACTCCGCAGAGTATAATATTTGAAAGAACCCACGTAGGGTTATCATATACATGTGCGCATATATCTCTGTACAATCTATCCGAGCCTCCGTAAAGCCAAAACATGTGGCACAATGCACAACATGGCATTTCTTTATCTTTCATCCGCCATTACATCCCTCCATACCCCATACAGTTCATTTTCATGATTAACATATAACAAGCATTCAACTAAACATATTGTTAATAACACAACACATATCATACCAAATATATCACCTATTGAACCATTTCAATGATAACGTCTTCAGTAATTACTTTACCATGAACAATTCATTAAAACAATAACTTATACATACAACCAGACATGCATTTGTAGATTAACAGTTTGCATGCTTCAATAGTACGAAAAACATCCTACAACAACATAGTACTGATATACATAAAATAAACACTGAGGATTTGAGTTCAGAAACTCACCAGCAAAATACCCGAAAGCTTATATCGACTACATCTGCTTAAATTTTTCCCTTATCGCTTGAGCCTTCTCTTTCTCGGTTAGCAAAGCATAATAACCATAATAGAATCAAAATGAAGGCATACATATGTAAGAAAACCATTATTCATTTGCATGCAGAGAAACTTTAAAGGTTAACTATAACCTTAATCATCATAGTACAAATTCAAAGAATTAAATTGAAATCCTCAATTTTTCTTCTCTTTTCCTCAATCAAAAGATACATAAGAGTTAGAAAGATGACTAGTTTACTAAATTCTCAATTTCATAAGCTAATACATTAGTTTCTCCCCATGCAGACCGTTCCTTATTTTTTCTCTCTTATAAAACAAACCAGAGAAGATTATAGAAAAAATAAAATGAATACAGAAATGAGAGAGTGATCCCAAGAGAATGAAGCCTATCTCTTATATAACATCCCCACACTCATTCACCAAAACCAATTCATCAGTATCAAAATTAATGTTCCTCGTCATAATGTTTCCCACTAAAGAAAATACCCAGTTCTAAGTTAGCGAGACTAATAGTTGAAATGTAAACAATTACCAAATCAATGATGTCTGAATTTTATTCGAGATTCTCTTCTTTGAGAATCTCTGGTTTAGGGTTAGGGTTACGGTATTAAAAATGGCATTTTCTTCCCTCCCATTTTCAACCATAACTTTTGAAATATTTTTAAAATGTAAGAAACCTGGGATAATTTTCAAACATCCTATCCCGAGAATCCTAGGTCAAAGACTCCCACAGAGTTTTTTTTTTTTAAAAAAAAAGTAAAATTCCCCCAATTGCCTATATAAAAGGGTTTTTACTTCCCCTACTTCAATTCTCTTAGTCACCATCCCTTACAAAATAAAAAATTCTCTTATATTTTTTTTTTGTTGAGTGTTGAAATTTTTGGAAGGAAAGATTTATTTGTGTTTGTGTTTGAGGGAGACAATATGATAGTTTTAAGGTGTGTTTGAGTTCACAGTGATGCGATGGTTATACAACTCGAAGACCTACACATTTCATTTATCGTATGGGGATATAACCATCACATTAGAAGCTCATCGCATTGCAACTCGGGCTCCCACTTTACGGTGGTTATACAATCATGGGTTCAAGTATAACTAGGGCTCTCAGCTGACGGCAGTTATGCAGTCACGGGTTGAAGTATAACTCGAACCCCCAGTTGACGGTGGTTATGTAGTCACGAGTTCACGTTACATGCCACTGAAAGAGGATGTTTATAAACCCTATACATAAGTTTGAGATCATAATCATAGGGAAAAATAAATGAGGTTTCCAATATAATCAACTTATTCTTTTTCTTCATCTCCACCAAAGGTATTATATTTAACCTCATTGTTCATAACCTGTAACAGTGTTGGGGGTAAGAGGACTTTTAGGGTGAGGTGTCTCACCCCAAAACTGGGCCTAGAAGTTTCGAGGGTAATTTTGGAATAATAGCTCAAAATATGTTCAAAAATTTGAAGCATGGTAAATTGAAAATGTATTCGTCTATGACTTTTTGAAAACTAAATCAATTTGTGAAAATAGTGTGAAAAAGACTTTTAATTTTAAAAAGATGAATGTTTTTTTAAAAGTGTTTAATTTAAGAGTAGCTTTAAAGAAATTATACCACGTTTTAAAATCAGACCATTTATCCCCCTTTTACCCTACTTTTGACGTGAAAAAAGAAGAAGAGCACTCATCTCCCCTTTTCTATGTGTCGTCCATTAGAGAGAAAACCCCTAAACTTCATCCTTCAATTTTTGGTCTTCTTTACTCCAACCTCTTGTTTTCTACCATCTTCTTAGTATTAAAACCTCCATAGAATTTCAAGAAAAGTATTAAAAACACCATTAATTTTACCATTGTTCAACTTGTGGGTTTTCTAAATTTTTAATCAAATGCTCGTTTTTCTCTCAATAGAGCTAATGTTTTGTTTTCCTAATAGTTTTTTATGAACTCTAGCTATTTTAATCGAGTTTTTATCCATTGAACTAAAGGTTTTGTGTAAATGCCAAAATTTGGGGCGTTAGTGAAATTCAGGATTTTGAAAGAAAATGATGTTTCAAAGTATTTTTCAACTTTTTTTGATATGATTAGAAGGTTTCTAAACTCTCCTTAAAGTTTCGTTAAAAGATTTTAAGTTTTTGTTAAGTTTTCATGAAAAATGGCTATTGTACATCAAAATTTTGGAACCAAGTTTCTGTGTAGTTTGAAAGTTGAAAATCATTCTTAGGTATGTAATTAGATGATTGGAATCAATTTTATATGATGGGAACGAGTAAGAGTTGAGATTTTTGCGTTTCGGCTAAGCTAGTAGAAATTTTAGTTTCAAGAGGATTTAGCTTTGGCCTGCATTTTTGGTTACTATAGATGAGTTTGTGGTTGTATATTAATTATGTTTGTTGTGTGGTTAATTTTGGTGAAGATTCGGAACCATTGGAGCCTTCGACGAGCAAGGCAAAAGGAAAGGAAAAGTTAATTTAGGCTTGCGAATGGTGAGTGTTTGGAATCGTTGCTAGTAAACACGATTCATAGTGTTAGTTGGGAGCTTAGGAGTAGCCTAAACCCCTACTCTAAGTTCTGAGTGTAAGCTTTCTTATGCCCCTCATTTAATTTGAAAAATAAGTGATTATGTAATGTTAATTGAGTATTAAGTTGTGAAAATGTGACATGTGATATATGCCTGTGATGGCTATTGTGAATGTGTTAATTGTGGGTATGCTATACATGCCAAATTATAGTGATGATAATGTGAATATGCAGTGAAAGTGTGCAGAAAACGTTAAGTAAAAATGTGTGTATAATTGTGAATATTTTGGCCTTGTGATCTTTGAGACCGTTGGATATAGTTGGCATGCCATAGGATTATGTGTGTACTCACCCTTATGTTTTTTTTGGGGGGGGGGCATTAAATCCTAGGACAATTTTGGAGAGATAAGGGAATGTGAGCTTAGCTCCACTCACCGGGATATGTTGGTGTATTAGAGAGTGTTAACTAAATGATACGCTTTTGGGATATGTTCGACTCATCGAGTCAATGGTGTGTTGGAGATCCGATGTATGGTGATAGAGCCCATTTTATGTTTCATATCTCAAGTTCCAGTTTATCATTAAATGTGATATTATAAAATGTGATGTATGCTTGAATATGTGATGGAAAAGCTAGATGAGTTGATAGATATTGTATGAGAATTTTAGTAAATCATTATAGTAAATTATGTAAGAAATTGTCCTTTGGTCATTTTCTTTAAATGCATGACATCATGTTTATTTGGTGGTTTTCTAATCATTCACTGAGCTTGTTTAAGCTCACCCACTCTTTTTAAACCTTGCAGACAGTTAGCGTTGCGGTGTGAGCGATGTGGAATGTAACAGCCCGATTTTAACCCTAATCAGAATAGTGGTTTCGGGACCACAAATCCGAGTCTGAAAAATATTTTAAAATTATTTTGCGTGTTTACTATGTGTGAATTTGCTTGTGTTAAATTTTCGTGTTTTAATTTCGTTGTTTGAGTGTCCGATTTAATAAAAGGGTTTAATCGCTTAAAATGAAAATTTGATGGTTAGTTGTGAAAGTGCTTAATTGTTGTTGTCTTTTTAATATGGAGGATTTATATTGCAATTGGACCATTTTTATATTGTAGTGGACGGCAACATGCCATTATTATATGTTTTATATGTTAAATGTTATAAATTAAAATTTATATTAATATATAATAATGTTATATTATATTATATTAACATAAAAACAAAGCCATAGTTTTATTTCTCTCTTTCCATGACTGAATAACAAAACAAAAAGAAAGGAGAAAAGAGTTAGGGCATTCGGCCATTGTGGGAGTTGATTAAGGTATGTGTTTAGCTCGGTTTTTGATAATTTTTACGTTTTTGAGATCGTTGCTAAGAGATGTACAAAACCCATGTCTTAATTTTTGTTTGTGATGATGATTTTGTGTTTTGCCATTGATGATACCTTGTGTTTTTTGTTGTTTGATGATGAAAAATGAAATATAAGTGTTAGATTAACAAGTTTTGTCTTTGAATTTTTGATGAAATTGAGTATGTTGGACTAAATTGCAAAAATAAATTTTTGAGGGACTAAAATGTGAAATAAATGAAATGTATGGACTTGTATGAGGACTAGGAATATTCGGCCCTTAAGGTGTCTAGTCAAATTTTATGTATTTTGTGTTTTGTGCAAAAAGGACTAAATTGTAAAAAGTGTGAAATGTTAGGGGCAAAATTGTAATTTGCCCATTATATGTTTTTTAGACTAAATTGAGTGTAATGGTGTTTAAATGAGGTTAATTTGAAATGATATAGATCAAGAACAAAAGAAACGGACTCAAATCGGGGAAAAGCAAAAATAATTGAATAGCCGATACATAACGTCCGTCGATATCCGAGGTAAGTTTTTAAGCAATTGAGTTAAATTGAATTTGTATATATAATGTTGTACATGTAATTTAATAGAAGTATATATGTACAATGTGACATTGCCGAATGTGATATTGGTTGTGAGATGAAATTATGGTCGAATGTGATGTATACATATATGTTAATGATATAACCGAATGTAATACATATGTATGGAAATGATATAATTGAATGTGATGTTGCTCATAGAAATGAAATAGGCAAATTTGTATATATATGAGTAATTGAGGTTTAGGTCTTATGTATATGTGTTTAATTATACGAATAATAATTTCAAGTAATGCACTATGTTTTTAACGTAAATCTGAGAGCACTATGTGTACGAAATCGGTCATTTGGCACTAAGTGTGCGAGATATTAAAGGTAACGGCACTAAGTGTGCGATACGTTACGAGAATTTGGCACTAAGTGTGCAAAATGTTAATGTGACGGGCACTATGTGTGCGATACGTTACAGGGTTTGGCATTGAGTGTACGGGTTTAATGATCCATCAAGGATATCAGTTATATGAAGTATTAAGCGAAGTAAAATGAGCAAGTATGTGATGATATACTCTATATGTATAGTGAAGTATGTATTAGCGGTTGAATTGAGACTAGATATTTTGCATATCAATATGTGATTTATAAGGATTAGAAATTTAAATTTGATAAGTGATATATGCATATGAAATTAAGCAAATGTGATGTATATTTATATATATATATATATGTGTATTTGTTTTGAGTTGAGAAAGTGGTTTATAGATCAATGAGGACCTATTATTGAATGTGTGGGTGTTCGGTCCTAAGGTTATGAAATACGAAAGTCTATGAATGGTGTTATGACTCATAATTATGATTATAAATCTTGAGGATCATTATAATACATTGACCTATTATATATGATAGTATTATGTACTGTTGTATTGTAATTGCTTATAACTTACTAAGCTGTTAAAGCTTACTTGGTTCTTGTTTGCTCTCGTATTTTATATTTATTTCGGGTGTTCGTTACGTGCTCGGGGATTATCGCTAAAGCTCATCACACTATCATCAATATTTTGGTACCTTTTTGAGATTAAACTTAAAGTTTATGGCATGTATAGGCTATATTACCTTTTGAGTTGTTACAAATGATATGTATATATGTATTTTGTATATGACATGCGAAAATGGCTAAAACATGATATTTTGGGCTTATGTGAATTCGGCCTTGATATTAAGTTTTGATGGAAGTATAATTTCTGATGTGTTTATGCTTGGTGTTTAGTTATATGGCTTGATTTCTAAGCTTGAGTTCGGTTATGTTTGATCATGGTGTTAATATTTGTATATACGTTCATGTTATAAGCTTATTTTGGAAGTATATTTTATGGTATTTATATATGTGGTGTTTGGCTACATGAATTCGGCATTGAGTATAATAGGTATAATGTATAATCGGCCTTGAATGTAGCTCATTTTAGAAGTATAATATGTGGTATATTTTAGTTGATGAATATGTTCTAGCTTTAATGTATAGGTACCTATAAGCTAAGTTATGAGATGACTATGCTATGCCTTGTGAATTTGATTATTTGATGTGGCTTATTAATGACTTAATTTTTGATGTATAATTTGCTTTGTGGAATGACTTGGAAATGTTGTATTTGATAAATTTGATTCGGTCATATTATGTAATAAATTATGGTGTATTAGGTTAATAGTTAATGGAACAGATTAATAAGAATAGATGTCTCGATTTATGATTGGTATAAGAAATGAAAATGTTTGATTATAAAATGGTATTCAAATATCATGAATGAGATACTTATATGATTCGAATATTATAAGTAATAAAGCATGATTGGTTCTTAATTGGCAATATGTTTTAAATATGTGGAAATTTGACTTATATGAATGAGTGTATAAATGCTATTTGAGTTTGAAAATTTTTGTAAAGAAGTTGATATGACTTTATGCATGAATTGTTTATAATGATCGTGATGAACTGTGTTTTGTTCGGTAATGCCTCGTAACCCTAATTCGACGATGGATACGGGTTAGGGGTGTTACATTTGATTGGTATCAGAGCTACGGTTTAGTCGGTTCTTGGACTAACGTAGCGCATGTGAGTCTAGCTATACATGCCATAATTTTTATTGTGATAGTGTGATGACTTCTGACAAGAAATTATGTCTTTCCTCTTTCTTATAGTAAATGGATCCTGATCCCGAACGAGCCGTAGCAGATGATGTTGAGAGTGTGGCGCCTGCTCCCGCGCAAGGGACCGCGCCGGTTGAATCTCAACCAACTACGAGTAACCCAGATGAGGGGGCTAAGAAAGCCTTCTTTAGCATAATGAATGATTGGTTTAATCAGTATATCCAGACAAATTCGGTTGTTCAACAACCCCTGAATCCGAATAATCCACCTCTAGTGCCTGTGGTACCTTCGATCATTAATCCTGAGAGATTAAATAAGCCTCCTGTTGATAAAATCAGAAAATATGGAGCTGAAGAGTTTAGGGCCACAGCTACTGATGATGCTGAGCGGGCTGAATTTTGGCTCGATAATACTATTTGTGTCTTTGATGAACTATCTTGTACACCAGAATAGTGCTTGAAGTTTGCTATATCTTTATTACGGGATTCTACCTACTATTGGTGGAATACTTTGGTTTCGGTTGTTCCGAAGGAAATGGTTACTTGGGATTTCTTTCAAACGGAGTTTCGCAAAAAGTATATCAGTCAACGATTCATTGATCAGAAACGCAAAGAATTTATTGAGTTAAAACAGGGTCGTATGACCGTATCTGATTATGAGCGTGAGTTTGTGAGACTCAGCCGATATGCCCGAGAGTGTGTCGCAACCGATGATGCTATGTGTAAAAGATTCGAGGAAGGACTGAATGAAGACATAAAATTGCTTGTCAGCATACTTGAAATAAAAGAGTTCGTAGTACTTGTCAAGTGAGCTTCCAAGGCCGAAGAGCTCGGAAAAGAGAAAAGAAAAGCTGAATTCGAAGCTAGAGATTTTCGCAAGAGATCAGCAAGTAAAACTTCTCAGATGGCATCAAAGAAGTTCCGAAATGACAGTAGCCGATCTAAGACTAATGTTGGGATTTCCATACGAGAGCAATCACCAGTGAGTTCACAAGCTACCTCGATTGCTAGTGTTGGCAATACTCGACCGAATAAACCCGAGTGTCAACAGTGTGGTAGGCGACATTTTGGTGAATGTTGGGGCAAGTCCAACAACTGAGCTTGCTACAAGTGTGGTTCGCAGGATCACTTCATTCAGGATTGCCCGGAGTTAGCTGAGAAGGATAATGCTCAGAGTTCAAGACTGAGCGGTACTACAGCTAGAGGTAGTGTAACACCCCTTACCTGAGACCGTTGCCGGAGTCGAGCATGAGGCATTACTAAACTTAACTACTAATTCGGGGCATAAAAATTGAAACTGTCCATCTGCGTCATGTTGACTAAATTGACTATAACTCGAGTTACGAAACTCAAAATTTAGATCCGTAAATTTGCTTGAAACTAGACTCATATATATTCTTACTATAATTTTTCCAGAATTTTTCATGTGGCCAATTAGTACAGTTTATTCATTAAAGTTTCCCCTGTTTCACTGACCAACGGTTCTGACCTCTCTTAACCTAAATTGAAATATCTCATTGTACAGTTTTCATATGATGTTCTCACTTGTTTCTATTGAAAATAGACTCACTAAGGAATCTATACATATAAAATATAACTCATAATTAATTTTTTACAATTTTGAATGATTTTCTAAAGTCAAAACAGGGGACTTCAAATACCATCTTGACCCTGTCTCACTAAAATTCAAATATCACAGAATATAAAATTTCTTTTCCTACTCTGTTTCTTTCATATAAAAATAGACACAATAAGATTTAATTATATATCTTATTCACTTTCTAATTTAATTTCTCCTATTTTTGGTGATTTTTCAAAATCACGTCACTACTGCTAACCAAAAACTGTTTCATTGCAAAAATATGGTTAACTAGTTTATAACATCTTTACTCCATTTCATTTAAACTCTATACATTAACCATACTTATATATATACCAAAACCAAATCAACCAAAACCACAACCAAACATAATCATCAAGCCAAAATATAAATTCCAAGATTAACAAGATGGACAAGCCATTTTCGCATGGCTTATACAAATATATACAACTTCAAAACCAAACATAATGTTACTAGCCTATACATGCCATATATGTTCATAGTTTCAAACTTTTAAAATACCGAAATAGCGATCGATAGTGTGACGATGTTCCAAAACGATCCCCGAGCCTGTAGCAAAAGTCTAAAATCTATAAACAACATAAACATATAACACAGAGTAAGCTAACATAGCTTAGTAAGCCTTAAGCATATAAAACAATTTAAACGAACATTCAATCATTTTAACCATTCAATTTGTATTATTAGCATGATAATATAGCACAAATAGATTATCATAGCCGAATGCTAATTTTCTTATATGACATAACATTATTCACTTCTCAATCCCAAGATTTCACAATCTCATTTAAATTTACAAACTTACCAATTAAGCATAAGGTTTAAAATCCAAAAGGTCATCTCTTAATCACCTACTCATATTGCCGAATACACATAGTTCAACATGTCCCCATATACAATCGAATATGTAAACACCATTTATCAATATATACATATATATATAACAGAACATACAAATATCAAATACATATTTATCATATTTATAACCGAATATATAAATTCATTAAACATCACATGTATCCCAAAGATTCAAATTTAACATAACATCACATGTATTCAAGTATATAATATCAACACATTACCATTTTATCCACATACCTAAGAGGCCGAATATACAAAAGCATTTTGTCAACTTACTTGCTTAATAACCACATAATTACGAGGCCTTAAAAATGTAAGTTTGAAAATAGATAACTGGTATAAAACACGCTAGGCATAAGCTTTGAATCACACACCCAAGCACTAGGCCGCTAGACCAGGAGTGCGATATTCAATCACCTAGGCAATAAGCTGCTAGGCACAAAGCCCGATTAAGTTCACCAGCCCAAGGCTTGCTAGACTTACAGCCTGAATAATGATACTTTTAATCTGTCTCACACACATATTTCATAAATCGAACCTGTTATACACTTCATCATCTTTGTACGAATATTTCAGTAACATATCCCAATCGAACAAACTTAAACACATTCAATTTTAGGTTTATTAACATTCGGTTATTCATTATTGATTCCAAAAATTTCCAAAACAGCAAATTACTAAGTTACAGGCATAACTTGCAATGTTTTATCGCTTAAAGACTTACCTCGGATATCGACGGACGATAAAAACCGGCTATTCAACTATTTTCGCTTTTCCCCGATCCAAGTCCGATTTCTTTGGTCTTGATCTAAATATATTCAAATTAAGCTCATTCAAATATATTTTCATTCAATTTAATCCAAAAACACATAAATGAGCATTTTGCACTTTAACCCCTAATATTTCACATTTTCTCAATTTAGTCCCCATTTCAAAACAACACAAAATACACAAAATTTCCTTAAACCCATGCTTGGCCGAATCTTCCATAGGTCCCTAGCAGCCCATTAATTTAATTTATTTCACATTTTAACCCCTCAATTTACAAATTTCACAATTTAATCCTTAATATGCATTTTTATCAAAAATCACTTAATTAACTATGATAATCTACCAACATTTATTTATTTTTCATCATCAAACAACAAAAACATCAAGCTTTCAACAATGGCAAATCACAAAATCATCATCAAATCTGAAAATTAAAACATGGGCTAGCTAGTATACGAAGCAACGATCTCAAAAACGTAAAAATTATTAAAAAAACCGAACAACTATCATACCTTAATTAAGCTTCAAATGGCCGAAAATTTTCTAAGTTTTCTTTCTTCTTCTTAAGCTCACATTCGGCCAACATTAAAAGATGGAGAAGGTGGATTTTTTTTCTTTTTCTTTTTATATTATTATAACATATATTATAAATTTATAACTAGTTTACTATTTTAACCATATTATGTTTTAATTATAAAACATAATAATATGGACAAAGTTGTCCCATGCCACCCACTATCTTCTAAAATGGGCTATTTTCCCTTTAAGGATCCCATATTAAAAAGCCACTAACAATATGGCACTTTATACTTTAGTTTGTAACTTTCGCATTTAACGCAATTACGTCCTTTTAATTAATTAAGCACGCAAACAATCAAATTTTTATACGAAACTTTCACACATGCTAATTCACATATAATTAACACAGAAAATAATATTTAAATATTTTTCTGACTCGGATTTGTGGTCCCGAAACCACCGTTCCGATTAGGGTCTAAATCGGGCCGTTACAGGTATACCACCCCGAAATGCGGGAGGTAGGAGCGGCACTCAGAGGGGGACTTCGGATACAGCTATTCAATCAGAGGCTCGTGTGCCAGCTAGAGCCTATGCCATTTGTGCCCGAGAGGAGGCTTCATCTCCAGATGTCATCACCGGTATATTTACTCTCTTTAATACTAGTGTAATTGTTCTGATTGACCCCGGTTCAACTCATTCCTATGTGTGTGAAACATTAGTATTCAGTAAGACTTTACCTGTTGAGTCTACTGAATTTTTTATTCGGGTTTTGAACCCCCTGGGCCGGTGTGTGCTAGTTGATAAGATGTGCAAGAATTGCCCTTTGATGATTCGAGATTCATGTTTTCCGGCTGATTTGATGTTACTACTATTTGATGAGTTCGATATCATCCTCGGTATGGATTGGTTAACTGTGCACGATGCCATAGTGAATTGCAGACGAAAGACTATTGATTTGCGGTGCCAGAATAATGAGATAATTCGGATTGAATCTGCAGATTTAAATGGGCTACCAGCAGTGATATCTTCGATGTTGACTCGAAAGTATATGAGAAAGGGTTGCGAAGCTTACCTTTCTTCTGTGATTGATAATAAAGTGACCGAAAAGAAGATTGAAACTGTACCTTTTGTATGTGAGTATCCGGATGTGTTTCCGAAAGAATTGCCGGGATTGCCACCTGTTCGGGAGGTAGAGTTTGGTATTGAGTTGGTACCAGGGACGACTCCGATCTCGATAGCTCCGTATAGAATGGCACCGACTGAATTAAAAGAGTTGAAAGCCCAGTTGCAAGAGTTGACAGATAGAGGTTTTTGCTCGACTAAGTTTTTCTCCCTGGGGTACGCCAGTGTTATTTTTGAAGAAGAAAGACGGAACTTTGAGGATGTGCATCGACTATCGACAGCTTAACAAAGTGACCATAAAGAATAAATACCCGTTGTTGAGCATTGATGATCTATTCGATCAGTTAAAGGGAGCCTCAGTATTTTCGAAGATTGATTTAATATCGGGTTATTATCAGTTGCGAGTTAGAGACTCTGATGTGCCTAAGACTACTTTCCGAACGAGATACGGCCATTACGAGTTTTTGGTGATGCCGTTCGGACTCACTAATTCCCCTGCTGTTTTCATGGATTTGATGAATCGGGTATTCAGACAGTATCTAGATCGGTTTGTAGTTGTGTTTATAGATGACATTCTGATCTATTCGCGCGACGAAACCGAGCATGCCGAACACTTGAGACTTGTGTTACAGATTTTGCGTGATAAGCAGTTGTACGCAAAATTCAGTAAGTGTGAGTTTTGGTTACGCGAAGTTAGCTTCTTGGGGCATGTTATTTCAGCATCAGGTATTCGGGTTGATCCGAGTAAGGTTTCGGCTATACTTGATTGGAAACCCCCGTGGAATGTTTCTGAAGTTCAGAGTTTTTTGGGACTTGCCGGTTATTATAGACGCTTCGTGAAAGGTTTCTCAATGATTACAACTCTGATGACAAAGCTACTTCAAAAAGATGTTAGATTCGAGTTGACGGAGAAGTGCCAGAAGAGTTTCGATCAGTTGAAAACCTTGTTGACTGAAGCCCCAGTGCTTGTTCAGCCAAAGTCGGGTAAAGAGTTCGTTATTTTCAATGATGCATCCTTGAATGGTTTGGGTTGTGTTTTGATGCAGGAGGGTAAGGTTGTAGCCTACGCTCGAGGCGATTAAAGCCACACGAAAAGAACTATCCGACGCACGATCTTGAATTAGCCGCTATAGTTTTTGCTTTGAAGATATGGCGCCACTATCATTCTCGTGAAAAATGCCATGTCTATTCCGATCATAAAAGCCTAAAGTACTTGATGACTTAGAAGGATGCGAATGCGAGACAACGACGATGGTTGGAATTGTTAAAAGACTACGAGCTTGTGATTGATTATCACGGGAAAAGCTAATGTGGTTCTTTGATGCCTTAAGCCAAAAATCACATTTGTTTTACGTGCAATGAATGCGGATATGGCCATGATCGACGATGGTGCGATTATAGCGAATTGAAAGCGAGACCGTTATTTGTTCAACAGATTTGTGAAGCTCAAAGGGTTGATGATAATTTGATGGCAAAAGGAATCAATGTGGCTCGAATCGTCGACTCGAGAATTTGAGAATGATCTTTGAGGATGTTTGCGGTTCGTAAACCGATTATGTGTACCGAAGGATCTGAATTGATTCGGATGATTTGTAATGAAGCTCATAATAGTAAATTGTCTATTCACCTGGGTAGCACGAAAATGTATAATGATTTGAGATAGCATTACTGGTGGCACGGTATGAAACGGGATATTTCAGATTTCGTGTCGAAATGTTTGATATGTCAGCAAGTAAAAGCTGAACATCAGGTGCCATCTAGATTGCTTCAGTCGATTATGATACCCGAATGGAAATGGGATCGAGTCACGATGGATTTCGTATCTGGGTTACCATTGACACCGAACAAGAAAGATGCAATCTAGGTTATTGTTGATAGATTGACGAAGTCGGCTCACTTTATTCCGGTCCATACAGATTACTCGCTCGATAAGCTAGCTGAATTGTACATTTCTCAAATTGTACGATTACATGGAGTACCTAATTCTATTATTTCGGATAAAGATCCGAGGTTTACATCGCGGTTTTGGAAGAAACTGCAAGATGCATTGGGTACTAAATTGCATTTTAACACCGCTTTCCACCCTCAAACGGATGGTCAGTCCGAGAGAATTATTCAAATACTTGAGGATATGTTGAGATGTTGTGTTCTCAAGTTTGAGGGTACGTGGGAACGATACTTGCGTTTGATTGAATTTGCGTACAATAATAGCTTTCAATCGAGTATCAAAATGGCACCTTACGAGGCTTTGTACGATCGTAAATGTCATACACCTTTTTATTGGACCGAGCTAAGTGAAAGCAAGATAAATGGGGTTGATCTAATCAAAGAGACTGAACAGAAAGTAAAAGTGATCCGCGAAAGTTTGAAAGCAGCATCGGATCGTCAGAAATCTTATGCAGATTTAAAACGTAAAGACATAGAGTTTCAGATTGGTGACCGAGTATTTTTGAAAGTCTCACCGTGGAAGAAAATATTAGATTTGGTCGCAAGGGAAAGCTGAGTCTGAGATTTATTGGGCCGTACGAGATTATTGAGCGTATCAGGCCGGTTGCGTACAGGTTGATGTTGCCACCTGAGTTAGAAAAGATCCAAAATGTTTTCCATGTTTCAATGCTTCGACGATATAGATCCGATCCTACTCATGTGATTAGTCCGTCAGAAATTGAGATTCAATCTGATTTGACCTATGAGGAAGAACCGATTCGTATTTTGGCTCGAGAAGTGAAAGAGTTGCGTAATAAGAAAATCTCGTTGGTGAAAGTATTGTGGCATAAGCATGGGATCAAGTAACCAACTTGGGAGTCAGAGAATACAATGAAAGAGCGTTATCCAAACCTATTCACCGGTAAGATTTTCGAGGACGAAAATCCTTAAGGGGGGAGAGTTGTAACAGCCCGATTTTGACCCTAATTGGAATAGTGGTTTCGGGACCACAAATCCGAGTCTGAAAAATATTCTAAAATTATTTTGCGTGTTTACTATGTGTGAATTTGCATGTGTTAAATTTTTGTGTTTTAATTTCGTTGTTTGAGTGTCCAATTTAATAAAAGGGTTTAATCGCGTAAAATGAAAATTTGATGGTTAGTTGTGAAAGTGCTTAATTGTTGTTGTCTTTTTAATATGGAGGATTTATATTTCAATTGGACCATTTTTATATTGTAGTGGACGGCAACATGCTATTATTATATGTTTTATATGTTAAATGTTATAAATTAAAATTTATATTAATATATAATAATGTTATATTATATTATATTAACATAAAAACAAAGCCATAGTTTTATTTCTCTCTTTCCATGACCGAATAACAAAACAAAAAGAAAGGAGAAAAGAGTTAGGGCATTCGGCCATTGTGGGAGTTGATTAAGGTATGTGTTTAGCTCGATTTTTGATAATCTTTACGTTTTTTAGATCGTTGCTAAGAGATGTACAAAACCCATGTCTTAATTTTTGTTTGTGATGATGATTTTGTGTTTTGCCATTGATGATACCTTGTGGTTTTTGTTGTTTGATGATGAAAAATGAAATATATGTGTTAGAGTAACAAGTTTTGTCTTTGAATTTTTGATGAAATTGAGTATGTTGGACTAAATTGCAAAAATAAATTTTTGAGGGACTAAAATGTGAAATAAATGAAATGTATGGACTTGTATGAGGATTAAGAATATTCGGCCCTTAAGGTGTATAGTCAAATTTTATGTATTTTGTGTTTTGTGCAAAAAGGACTAAATTGTAAAAAGTGTGAAATGTTAGGGGCAAAATTGTAATTTGCACATTATATGTTTTTTAGACTAAATTGAGTGTAATGGTGTTTAAATGAGGTTAATTTGAAATGATATAGATCAAGAACAAAAGAAATCGGACTCAGATCGGGGAAAAGCAAAAATAATTGAATAGCCGATACATAACGTCCGTCGATATCCAAGGTAAGTTTTTAAGCAATTGAGTTAAATTGAATTTGTATCTATAATGTTGTGCATGTAATTTAATAGAAGTATATATGTACAATGTGACATTGCCGAATGTGATATTGGTTGTGAGATGAAATTATGGTCAAATGTGATGTATACATATATGTCAATGATATAACCGAATGTAATACATATGTATGGCAATGATATAATTGAATGTGATGTTGGTCATAGAAATGAAATAGGCGAATTTGTATATATATGAGTAACTGAGGTTTAGGTCTTATGTATATGTGTTTAATTATACGAATAACAATTTCAAGTAATGCACTATGTGTGTGAACGTAAATACCGAGCACTATGTGTACGAAATCGGTCATTTGGCACTAAGTGTGCGAGATATTAAAGGTAACGGCACTAAGTGTGCGATACATTACGAGAATTTGGCACTAAGTGTGCGAAATGTTAATGTGACGGCACTATGTGTGTGATACGTTACAGGGTTTGGCATTGAGTGTACGGGTTTAATGATCCATCAAGGATATCGGTTATTTGAAGTATTAAGCGAAGTAAAATGAGCAGGTATGTGATGATATATTCTATATGGATAGTGAAGTATGTATTAGCGGTTGAATTGAGACTAGATATTTTGCATATCAATATGTGATTTATAAGGATTAGAAATTTAAACTCGATAAGTGATATATGCATATAAAATTAAGCAAATGTAATGTATATATATATATATATGTGTGTATTTGTTTTGAGTTGAGAAAGTGGTTTATAGATCAATGAGGACCTATTATTGAATGTGTGGGTGTTCGGTCCTAAGGTTATGAAATACGAAAGTCTATGAATGGTGTTATGACTCATAATTATGATTATAAATCTTAAGGATCATTATAATACATTGGCCTATTATATATGATAGTATTATGTACTGTTGTATTGTAATTGCTTATAACTTACTAAGCTGTTAAAGCTTACTTGGTTCTTGTTTGCTCTCGTGTTTTAGATTTATATCGGGTGTTCGTTACGTGCTCGGGGATCATCGCTAAAGCTCATCACACTATCATCAATATTTTGGTACCTTTTTTAGATTAAACTTAAAGTTTATGGCATGTATAGGCTATATTACCTTTTGAGTTATTACAAATGATATGTATATATGTAGTTTGTATATGCCATGCGAAAATGGCTAAAACATGATATTTTGGGCTTATGTGAATTCGGCCTTGATATTAAGTTTTGATGGAAGTATAATTTCTGATGTGTTTATGCTTGGTGTTTAGTTATATGGCTTGATTTCTAAGCTTGAGTTCGGTTATGTTTGATCATGGTGTTAATATTTGTATATACGTTCATGTTATAAGCTTATTTTGGAAGTATATTTTATGGTATTTATATATGTGGTGTTTGGCTACATGAATTCGGCATTGAGTATAATAGGTATAATGTATAATCGGCCTTGAATGTAGCTCATTTTAGAAGTATAATATGTGGTATATTTTAGTTGATGAATATGTTCTAGCTTTAATGTATAGGTACCTATAAGCTAAGTTATGAGATGACTATGCTATGCCTTGTGAATTTGATTAATTGATGTGGCTTATTAATGACTTAATTTTTGATGTATAATTTGCTTTGTGGAATGACTTGGAAATGTTGTATTTGATAAATTTGATTCGGTCATATTATGTAATAAATTATGGTGTATTAGGTTAATAGTTAATGGAACAGATTAATAAGAATAGATGTCTCGATTTATGATTGGTATAAGAAATGAAAATGTTTGATTATAAAATGGTATTCAAATATCATGAATGAGATACTTATATGATTCGAATATTATAAGTAATAAAGCATGATTGGTTCTTAATTGGTAATATGTTTTAAATATGTGCAAATTTGACTTATATGAATGAGTGTATAAATGCTATTTGAGTTTGAAAATTTTTGTAAAGAAGTTGATAAGACTTTATGCATGAATTGTTTATAATGATCGTGATGAACTGTGTTTTGTTCGGTAATGCCTCGTAACCCTAATCCGGCGGTGGATACGGAATTCCAAGGAAGTGATCCAAGTTAGGCTTTAGTTTTGAAGTAGGTGAAACTCATATTATTCTTTGAACCGTGGGAATAAGGCAATGTGGTAGACATTTTCGGTTGATTATTATTATGTCTTAAATGGTTGATATGGTTTTAGACTCTTAGGAATTGATGGATGTTTGATATTATGTTATTGGTTTGTCTTGGCTTCAATTATTGATATTTCTATGAATTGCAAATATGGACATTTTGATGTTGAATACTGAATTTATGGATGCATGTTGAAGTGATATGTGATTGAACATGTTAAATGCCTTGTTTTGTTGTAATTTTTGTTGATTTATATAGAGATATCGATAATCGGGGCCTAAGTATCGATACATCCATGTTGAAACGAATGTGTAGGAAGTCAGTAGCTTAATTTGGTATCGATACTCTTCTTCGAGTATCGATACTCGGGGTGAAAATATAGATACTTCTTGAATTGTATCAATAATTTGTTGGGTTTACAATTTTGCAGAGAAACAGAATGCTAAAAAGGTACCGATTTTCTAAACGGTATCAATACCCTTTATAAGAAGTATCGATACCATCGAGTGTGTATCTATGCTTACGTGATTTGTTTGCCAAATTTTGTTAAGTTGTCTTTAAGCATGCTTCTAACTCGTAATATAGTCGTTTAATGTATGTTTAGTAATTTTAACATCGCCTATGGTATTTTAGACTTAAAACTCCTATAATGGTTTAAATTTGATGATGTTCGTATGCCAATGAGATGTGGTGTAAAGTGTGATGAAGTGACGTTGGTGTAACGTCCAGTTACTCGAGCTCAACAATCGGGTTGGGTATAGGGTGTTACATGAGGAGTGATTGTTACGATGGAAACTCGGGACGGTAGTGATTTCTTTGATTAAAGAACACATTAATAACTACAACTACTACCGTCCCGACTCAATTTTCATCTTTTTCTCCATCGTCACAGTCACTCCCGTCTTGAAAGCCCTCTTGTGATGCAAGTCTTAAGGCCCAATTTCATGCTCATGGATGTGATGGGCTTACACTACCCCAAGGCCTAATAACAAGGTCAAAGGTCAAGCAAATTAAACCAAGATTTGATCAAATACAATATATGATGATGAATCTTTTCGAGGAGAGGGGGAATGATACATGCATGGATGAGTGAAATTTATTAAAGTCAATTCAACCAAGCTGCTAATTTTCAAGCTGAAAAGATTAGTCAACTTGCGATGAATTTTGGGATGGTATCCAAGCATATATAGGCTTAGAAGTCTGCATAAAGTTTGAAGAGCTATCTCTTTTCTTTGAAACGCATTTTGAATCACTTAATTTTGAGTTCGGGAGCTCAAATTATGATTGTATTAGTGAAGACTGCGTGAGTAAAATTTACGGATGGGATTATTACGAAAATTAAGAGTTTTGAGTTTTTTTTATTCAAGTTTAAATCATATCGGGTTCGAGACTCAGGCTTAATTTTTATTATATATGGGCTCAATATTGTATTTATTAAGTTTTATTTTATTATTTATTTATTCCAAATTTTAGATAATTTTTAAGTATTTTAAGTTATTTAGGTGTTTTATGTTAATAAGAAAGTTTAGTTTAAAACTACTTGTTGTTTAGATTAACTAGATTTTCAGTATACTTGAGAGTTTTATTTAGATGTACTTAGCTACCCTATATAAAAGCATCTTCATTGTACACAATCGATCAATTCATTCATTATTCACTTTGAGTTAATAAAATTCTCTTTGAGTTATCTATTTAAGAATTTCTCTTGAGTTTTCTTTTATAAGAGTTTTAACAATCTTTTCAGATTGTGGGGATCATCTTCAAGCTTTTTCTTGCCAAGTTTTCTTTCTTTAATGGGAAATTAGAGCCTTTTGAAGGGGGTTGTGGATTCATCGGGTTTCCAAGGCTCCTTAGGACTTCTATACGCCATCTTAATATTTTCCATCTATCTGCTTTATTTTCTTATTTATTCTATTTTGTTTCTATTTAATTATTCAAATCTTTGATTTATTTAATTTTTTTGTTTGTGTTTTAGGTTGTGTAAAAATTCAACTTTCTTTTCGATCATTTAGAGACCTAAGTCAAATCCGCGACTTGGACAAACTTACGATCCTATTCTGCACTCGTCCATATCATCTTGCCCCCAACTCTATCATAGATTTTAGATAATGAGGTTAAAGATACTGCTTTGGTGGAGATGAAAAAGAATAAGTTGATTATACTGGAAAGCCCATTTGTTTTTCCCTATGATTATTCTCTCAAACTTATGTATGGGGTTTATAAAGCATCCTCTTTCGGTATCACAAAACTTGAACCCATGATCGCAACCACCGTCAACTTAGAGCCCTAGTTATACTTCAACCCATGACTGTATAACCACCGTGAATTGGGAGCATAATTTGGAAGGCGACGAGATTCTAAGGTGATAGCTCCATCCCCACATCGCAGATTAAATGTATGGGTCTCCTAGTGTCATCGCATCATCGTGAACTCAAACATACCTTAAAATTATTACAATGTCTACTTTAAACACAAACACAAATAAATCTTTCTCTCCAAAATTTTAACACCCAACAAAAAAAAAAGTTTTTTAGAAACAAAAAAAAAAAATCATTGTTTGGATCATGCCAAAATGGTATATTGGTTAGGCACTATTAGGATGCTTTTGTTATATGTTTTGGTTATGACATTTAGGTGTTTGAACAAGATTTTATGTTGATAAGGTGCATATTTTTGGATGTCATGAATGGTAAGTTTGAACTAAGCATATTTAAGGTATGTTTTAGGTCACACAGTTGGCTACACAACCATGTGTCATGCATGGGTTAATGAAACAGCCGTGTGCCATTGGTATTTAGGAAGCATGAAAATAGCATGGTTTCAGATTGTCACTGTGTCATTATTGAGAAATGTGCCCATATTGTAGTAAATATGTAATTGTTTTCTATGTATTTGAATGATGAATAAATAAATTTCACATTTCATATTATGTCTTTTGTATTTATGTCTTTCATATTTTGCATGCATAGTGAAATTGTGATAAACAAATATTAACTCATTGATTGTCTAAGTTCAAACTGATGATAAGTGGGATTGTAAGAACGTTTACATTGCGAGAAAGACAACTTACTTTAGTAGATGATCTAAACGAGTCCGTAATTTCGTAAAATAATTAAAGTAAGCATTTGATTCAAATATTGAGAAAGATTATTATGTTGTCTGTAACACCCCCTCACCCGTATTCAACGCCGGAATAGGGTTTTGGAGCATTACCAGACTTATAACATAATTACACATACATTTACTCCTACATTTCCAAATTTCATTCAAATATCAATCAACACATTCATATCATCCCTAATATGAGCCTACGAGGCCCTAAACATGCATTGGGAGTGGTTCGGGACTAAACCGATAATTTTGGAAATTCTTAGAACACTTAGAAAATTTTCTCAAAAATAGGGGACACACACCCGTGTGGCCCAGCCGTGTGTCTCACACGGCCAACAGACACGCCCGTGTCACAGGCCGTATGGACATTTGAAATGGGAGCACATGGCCGTGTCCCAGCCCGTGTCCGACCCCGCGTAACTCTCTGACTTGGGTCACACGGCTAGCACACACGCCCGTGTAGCTAGCCTGTGTGCCCTACAAATGGCCATACACGCCCGTGTGCCAGGCCGTGTGCTAGGCTGTGTCAAACCTGCAGGGTATACTGACTTATGCCACATGGCCAAGTCACACGCCCGTATGTGAGGCCGTGTAAAGCATACTGACTTGGTTTTAATTTCAACACCAGGGGACACACGGTGGTGTACATAACCGTGTGTCACACACGGCTGAGACACACGCCCGTGTCTCTGCCCGTGTGGACAAAAATAGGCTATTTACCAAGCCATTTTGCCACTCAACTTGCACAAACCTATATCAAACCAAATTGCACAAATCATGGCATATAAATAGACATTTAAACCAACCAATTCAAGCCTAAATCATGCATATTCTATATCACCATCTTCCATACACACAAGTCACAAAAGTAGGCTATACCATTTATACCAAATTCACACATACACAATTAACCAATTATGCACATTCGATCCTACATCAACATGCTCAATTTACAAGCACATAACTTCTCAAGTTTCTACTATTTGACAATCACAATATCTATTATCAATAAGAATTCCAAGGCCAAACTTAACTACATAATATAAACCATATACACACCTTCATACACATAACCATACCAACCAAAATTGAGCTAACTCAATTGGCAAAACAAAACAAAACTTAAAACATTTACAAGCCATTTCAAATGACCAAAATCATTAACAACTCATAACCAAAATGACCAAAGTCCCTATACATACCATATACTCAAAACATAAGCTCAATAGTACCAAAGTGATAGTAGGATAGTGTGATGTAGTCTCCGACGATCCCCGAATCTGAGCTAGCTTTAAACTCACTATAAAACATGGAAAAAAAATAAACAAAGTAAGCTTTATAGCTTAGTAAGCTCGTATGAAATAAACTCAAACTAATCATAAATACACAAATCATCAATTTGAACATATCAACATGTAATTCATGATAACTAACAAACCTTTCACATGTTTAATCATATGCTTATATGTGCACTTCAGACTTTCTTCGATTTAAAGCTTATATGGTTCATGTACATACCTATACCATCTCGTATCAATCTCATACTCAACCACGTCTTTCATTTACCCGTTGAACCATTCAGAATACTATCGGATACATGGGAAAATTGCACCCGAAGTTCCACATATATAGTCGAAGCTATCTCAATCACATATCACATAAATGCTCACTCTCAAGCTATCAATGGGCCTGCTCACACAAGCTGTGGGTTAAGACGTAGCTACACGGTGCTGCTCACACAAGTTGTCAAGTAACCGCAACACATGCCTGTATACTCAGCCTCTGGTAGGATGTATAGGACCAGCACCCGAATCACATAATCACAATAATCCTCTAATGACATGTCACTAGTATCCAAATCTATTCCTAAGGTTCAACCGGGATTTCTAATGCTGAATCGTTATCAAATCATTGTCGAACATGTCCGTAGTCTCGTATTCACAGTTCATACAATATCAAAGCATTTAAAACATAAGTATAACAATTTTTATTACATACGAACTTACCTCGGATGTAAAAACGACGACACGAGTCGATTAGTCGAGAACTTTGTTTTTCTCCCGATCTAGATCCGAATTTCGCTTTTCTTGATCTATATGTAACCAAAATTAACTTATTATCTCTCTATTCAATTTAGTCCAAAATTCACTTTAAGGCATTTTTACACAATTGCCCCTAATGTTTTACATCTTTCACAATTTAGTCCTTATTTCATAAAATCACAAATTCATGCAATTAGGTCCCTACCCATGCTAGCCAACTTTCTATTATTACCAAAGCAGCCCATATTTATCAATTATTTCACATTTTAACCATGAATTTTACATTTTTCACAAATTAATCCCTAATTTGCATTTACACTAAAAATCACTTAACAAAACTTATATAACTCTTATCAAACTTTCAAAATCTATCATCAAACATTAAAATACATGCTTATTCATCAATGGAAACTTTCTAAATCTTTAAAAAATTTGCAAATTAGTCCCTAGGCTAGCTAGACCTAGTTGCAACGATCTCAAAAATATAGAAATAATTAAAAACGGGACAAAAACGGACTTACAATTGAGCTAGGAAGCTTGGTTGATTATAAAGCCCAAAGATGGCTTCTCTCCCTTATGAAAATCAGTGGAAGATGATAGTTGAAGATGATGACAAATTTGTTTTATTTATTTTTATCATTAATAACCTAATTACTTAATTAACCTTTAAAACATATAATAATTACTCAATTGCCAAGCCAACACATTCCACTAACTCATTAATGGTCTAATTATCACATAAGGACCTCCACTTTAAGGTTCTATAGCTATTAGACACCTTTAGCTAATAGAACACAAGTTTTACACTTTACGCGATTTAGTCCTTTTTATCAAATTGAGCATTCAAACAATAAAATTTCTTAACGAAATTTTCAGAAAATCATATTATCATGCTATAGAAATTAAAATAATGATAAAATCATTATTTCTACTTCAGATTTGTGGTCCTGAAACCACTGTTCCGATTTGACCAAAAACGGGCTGTTACATTATCTACAATTCCAATTGAGGAGATGACAAGTCTTGGCTATCGGAGCAGTTGACTCCACGGGTAGGCACATAGATGTATTCATTGGTAGAATGATACATTGCATTGGACCCAAGATGAATTAATTCTGAATTCGTTTGTGAATTAATTCACTTAGACATTCATGGTGTGTGTTTTTTAAATCCTGAGTTAATCACTAACCATGCGTATGTAACTCATGTGCTTTGATATAAGTGGAGGCTTATGCTTTAAAGATGATCGATTCGATAGCCGGTATGTTGGGTACATGACTTGTGTATGGCATGTCTTTAATAGCAACACTGAAATTAATAGCTCAATTAAAGAGTTAACGATATCCTCTCATTAACATTGTGTGGATTGATAAATATGGAACATGGCCATGGGTTGCTTGTTCTCGAACGAATAATTTATCACAGTCATTTGTTGGCATTGATCATATTAATCATTAAGAAGACACAATTGTGGCAATGAGATAAAATATGATTGTATTGAGTGAACAAATTTAACTCAAAGGAATCAAGGATATCATATAAGGGTAACACACACATGACGAGATCATTGGACAAAGCAATTAGATGAATTACTTTCGTAAAGAGTATAAATAAGGAGTTTTCAGTCATGGTATTTCTTGTGAACTGACTCCATGATTAAGTAATTGTGAATTATCTAAACGATGCTTCTGGACATAATTGCAATTACTAGAGCTTAATTGTATATATGTTCGATTGGTTCCTCCGCTAGCTTAACAAAAGCTCTTTCTGACTGCATTTGAATTAGAAGTAAATTGGGCGGTCGTAAGAATTGTTCAACTAGAGAATTTGATTAAAGAATTTTCTTAAAAATTAATTTGGAAAATCTAAGTGATTTTTAGGAAATTCAATTTTGATCAAGTAAAAATTAATCAAATTAATTAAAATTAATATGATATTTTGAAAATTAATTTTCAAGTCAGACAATTGACCTAATGGGTAATTGAACTTGAAAAATTAGACCTGAGATCGTAAAGTGGGCCCAAAAGCCCAAAACTGAGACCAAGACCCAAAAGCTGGTTGAATCGGGTCTGATATGTGAAACCAGGTCGATGGTCCAACCACCGGTTGGGCCGTCACTAGCCCGGACCAAACCAGTAAAAATCGAACTAGCTCGGGTTGCCAGCTGTTGCGATAATGGTATTCAGGTGGCCGAAAAATGGTCGGCGGTGGTGGGTCTTCGGTGGTTGAGTAGTGCAAGAATTACACTCTTATTAGAACTTTACCAAAGAATTTATAATATTATTTTAATATATTTAATAATAAATTTAATTTAATGCTTAACTTATTAGTATTATATTAATTTAATATTAAAGTGATTAAGTTTAATTATAATTGAACTCTCTAAACTCTCTCTATATAAAGAGAGCCTTGGGTCATTATTTACATACACTTGAATTCAAGAAAAAGTTGTAGAGAGAAAATTGTCTGAAGGAATTATTTTTAAAAAAAAATTAGATATATTTTTCCTATTTACAACTTGACCCAAAAATTTAGATAAATTATGAAATTACCTAATTGGCAATTTTTGTGAAATTTTTTTGATTCGAAGCGAACCCACACTCGGCAGACGTGAGTTTGAGGATAACAAAGAAGACTACTCGATCGAATCGTTCATCCAAGACAAACCGAAAAGGTGCAATTTTGATTAAGTGTTTATTACTTTAAATATCACAACTAAGTTTTTGTTTTGGAATTTTAAATAAAAACTCTATTTTTCCTTAAATTTATTTTTCGCTGCGTTTTCTAAACTCGATTTTCCAACAGTCACACAGGTTGGCCACACGCCCGTGTGAATACTATATGCCAAATTGTTACATGGTCACAGTTAGTTCCACGGCCTAGTCACATGGCCGTGTGACTCAATGCTACACGGGTTCAGCCTGTCACACAGCCTGGCTACTTGGTCGTGTGACCCCTATTTGTATTTTTGCTCTTTTTTTGTGAAATGTTTCAATTCAATCCTTGATTGATTCTGGGTTGATTTTGGAGCTTTCGTAAGCTCGATTTAAGTTAGATATTGTATGTCAAACATTTTTTGTTTTGAATGATTGAAATTTAATTAATGTTTTAAAGAATTTTTTTATTTAAAATTGCATGTTCCTGTTCTGTTAATTACGGTAGCATCCCATAGCTCAATTTCGGTGACGGAAACGGGTGAGGGGTGTTACATGTCCTATAGGACGCGCTTTTAGCTTGCTTGGTAGCCACTTCAATGGAAAATGCATCCTACAGGGCTCGCTTTCAAAGTTCCTTTGCCCCCAACTCTGCCACAGATTTTAGACAATGAGGTTAATGATACTATTTTGGTGGAGATGGAGAAAAAGAATAAGTTGATTTTATTGGAATGCCCCTTTGTTTTTCCCTATGATTATGGTCTCAAACTTATGTATTGGGTTTATAAAGTATTCTCTTCCAGTATCATAAAACTTGAACCCGTGATCGCATAACCACTGTCAACTGGGGGTTTGAGTTATACTTCAACTCGTGACCGCATAACCACCATCAACTTGGAGCCCTAGTTATGTTAACTCGTGACTGTATAACCACCATGAACTGGGAGCCTGAATTGCAATGCGATGAGCTTCTAAGGTGATGGTTCTATCCTCACATCGCAGATTAATTGTGTAGGTCTCCCAGTGCCATCGCATCACTGTGAACTCAAACATACCTTAAAATTATTACAATATCTACCTCAAAAACAAATACAAATAAATTTTTTTCTCCAAATTTTCAACACCCAACCAAAAAAAAAAAAAAACAAACAAACAATTTTTTAGAAACAGAAAAAGTATCCTGAAAGAAAACGCTTTATGCAAGACACGTTTTTTTGTTTTTCTCTCTAAAATTGACTTATTTACCTAAAAATTAAAAAAATCGACCTAAATCACTAATTATTTTTTAAAATTGACATTTTTATCAAATTTTCCTAGTAGATGTCTGCACTTTTTTTTAAAAAATAATATATATTTATATTTATTTTAAGTATTTTATTATGTGTCAAACTCTCTTATATATAAATTAAGTTACATATACAATTAACTTAACAATTATAATTAAAATATCAATTGTAATTTTTAATAAATATATTTTTTACATTATTTTTCTTCGTTCAGATTGCCATAAATCTAGTATTTATATAAATTTTGTGATTAAACAATCGGCGTAAAAATTAAAATTTGGACCCAAATGCATGGACTTTAGTTATGATGAAAGTTCCATAATTTCAATGTTCTATTTTGATTAAACAATCGGCCTAAAGATTAAAATTTGGACCGAAATGCATGGCCTTTAGTTATGATCAAGGCTCTATCATCATTGTTGGTATTATCAAAATCACATTGGTTTCTACCATTAAACCATCCAACAAAATTGATAAATCTCATAAACAAATTATGACAAAAGAAAACGTCCATATTCGACAGCACTTTTTTTTATTTATTTAAAAGAACAGTTTATTTTTATTTATTTTATAATTACAATATTTACGTGTTGTTGAATGGTGATAGACTTCAAGATGAATTTGGGAACTCATTAGAGCCATTGCTTCATTGCTAGTTTTCACTTTCAAAGCTAACTTTTGAGTCATTTCACTACCTAAACTGAAAACCATTAGTGGGTATCTTACGTTTTGGACAATTTGGGTGCCTTTGGCAGCTTTTAATGGAGTTTCTGCCAATGGGGTTTTTTGAGTCTGTTGGTTAACTTTTTTTTCCCCAACATTTTGGTGATTACTCTTCGGTTTTGAGTGTTTTGAGAGAGGAAAAATGATGAGTTTAAAGCAGTTTTGGACAAAGAAGACTTTGGTTGGGCTTGCCTTGGGGCAATTTCTATCTCTTCTTATTACTTCTACTGGTTTCTCTTCATCTGAACTTTCTAACAGAGGTTTCTTTTCTTGCTTTGGCTTTAACTTTTTTGCTAATTTTCTTTATTGTTTTGTCAATGGTGATCATCTGAAAATATAGCCTTTAATGTTGACAACCTGTTGAAAGATTGAAAAAGATATATAATTCTATTAGCTTCATTTGATTTCTAGCTTTATCTCTTTACTTCATTTACTTGATTGTAGAGCTTTACACTTTGTATATGTGTTTCTTTTGCTAATTGATTGGAAAAAATGCACTAGTAGATTTTTGAAACTTGTTGCCACTGCTTGTTCAAGACATTAGATTAAAAAAACTTTTTTTTTTTGTTTGTTTGTTAAACTATATTTCCTGGTTTAATTTAGATAATTTCTTCTTATTGTTCTTCTTGTTTTTACTCATTTGCCCATTAAATTTGAGATTCTATATTTCTTGTTTTAAAGCTAATTTTCCATATGTTTAGTGAGTGATCTCACACTTTTGATATTTATTGCTCTACTTTTATGTTTATCTTAGGAATCAATGCTCCAACATCTCAATCTTTTCTAAATTATGTACTCTTGACTGTCGTCTATGGAAGTGTTATGCTTTACAAGAGGCAAGCACTTAAGGTATTTATTAGCTTTCACATCTATTCTTCTCATTTCAGCTTTAAATGGACTTTAAATATGCAGAATTTGATTGCATACCTCCATTTGGGATTAAATATTTAATCACCTGCAATGCTCGTATCTATAAACAGCATGTAAATGGGAACTTCTTTAAATTAGTTCCATGTGTAAACAAAATACTAGTGGTCATGAATGTAAAGAAGGCAACTAAAAAGGGTTTTTTTATGTCTAGTGAACAAAGTTATGTGTCTCTTGCTTCAGTTGCGATTTCTTAGATAGATGAATATGACTATTATTGGCTTACAAGTTCATGTGTGGTGCTGTTGTGCATAAGTGGAAAATAAACGGGTTAGCATGGATTTGAGGTAGTTTTTGTTCGTATTAACGCTCTTGGTCATGGATTTTTTTCCGTTATTTTTATTTTTGATGCCTTAAATCTGTGTTTTTTTTTTTTTTTTTTGTGTGTGTGTGTGTGTGTGTGTGTGCAGGCTAAATGGTATTATTATGTTGTTCTTGGATTAGTAGATGTAGAGGCCAATTATCTTGGTAAGTCTGTCATGTTCTTCCAGTGAGCTTGGCTGATTTTCTATTTATCTTGTTGCATATGGTTTCTAGTTTTGTTTTTAAAAACTTTTTAACTTATATTCTTACTTAAAAAGTAAAAGAAATGAGGGACACGTCTGAAATATGGTGGATATTATTTGATTCATAGAGAAGTCCTTAGCAAAAGCTTATTCGCTTTATTTTGCTTTGTAAAACCTTCTTTTGTCATTCAGGACAGACTCTTAAATTCAACCAAGTTTACTTCATGTGCAGTGGTGAAGGCATACCAGTACACATCTATAACGAGTGTAATGCTGCTCGACTGTTGGTCTATCCCATCAGTCATGCTTCTTACCTTTATTTTCTTGAAAACAAAGTACAGATTCAGAAAGATAGCTGGTGTAATTGTATGTGTTGCTGGTCTTGTGATGGTTATTTTTTCAGATGTTCATGCAGGTGACCGATCAGGTAACTCCCGGGATTTGCTACATGTTTGTACAACTCTTTTGATCTGCATATTTAGGATGTAGTTGTGGAACTGCTCTTCCTGTTGCTCCTTTGTTTACTTTTAAAGTTTTGTCTAATATAAGCCACTGACATGCGGTCATCCTTTCCTGTGTTTTCATGGATTCTTTTATATAAACCACGTATTGTCATTTCTATATTTTAAGGAATTAGGTCAATATGGGGCATATTCTGATATGAGAATTGCCAATGTGGGTTGTAGGAGGCCGTGACCCTCGCAAAGGAGATTTACTCGTTATTGCTGGGGCAACACTCTATGCCATTAGTAATGTCAGCGAGGTAATTACATTTACGTTGATCTGCAGAGGAACCTGGAAACTTTTTGCCCCTCTTATTAGCATCATGCATTTCAATACTGACTATCACAGAATATAATTTTTCTGTCTTTGTTTTTTAGTTACTAAGTTGAAATGTTAATTGTTCTGGTTTATATTGGAATCAAATTCAATAATTTTCAAGTCTTCCGATTTAAGTGAGCCTAATTGCTCATTTGATTATGCTATCTTTGCTGTGGCTCACTTCCATTGCTCTCTCCCTCCACTGATCCCTGCCTCAAGTTTCTTTTTTTCAATTAACTACTTGCTAGTGGAATACAGGCTTAGATAGTTTACGGACTCAACCTTACTGGGTTAACTTGCTTTCAAGACCGGTTATAGCTTAGAGTGCTGGCTGGTTGCTTAGAACCTACCTGACTCTCTGCTTTGAATATCCTCATGTTGGAAATGGATTTTGAAATGTTAAATAGTTTTGTTTTATGTATGGAAAATGACCGGATATAAAATATTGAGGGCTCTCCTTCCCTCCCTCGCGCTCTCTCTCTCTAATTTTGTTTTATGGTTTGAAGAATGACCATTATTTGTAAATAAAGTTGCCTTAGCAACTTTTTTAGTCTATAGGCTGTAGCTTGTGTCTAGTGTTGAATATGCAGATGTATCTAACACGGGTATGTTCAATTTTTCTTAAAAAAATTTCAAGTATTTGGATGATCATATCCGCACTCATTCAGAATATATGATGGACATAGATACTTAAATCAAAACAGAGTTAGAGCAACATAGGCTTGTACAATTATCAAAGCACTGTATTATCCTGTGTTACTCTCTCTCCATGTATATGTGTGTGTTTATATCAGTTATTATCCTTAGCATTCCCTACACTTCTTATCTGTTTGTTTCTTTGCAGGAGTTTCTTGTGAAGAATGCGAATAGAGTTGAACTCATGTCATTCTTGGGCCTCTTTGGTGCCATTATCAGTGCAATACAAATGTATCCTTGGTTTCTGTGTTTGATTGCTCTTAATTCAATGACATCCAATCATTACAGTTTATATTTCATTTTATGAAACTCATTTACGGTTTTCAAAGTTATGATTTCTCATCAACATGCATATCCCTATCTACACAATGTTAGACAATTTGAAATATCCTGTGTTATTGATGCCATCAAGATATTGTTAAAGTTAACAGATCTGTAGAATTCCAGAGATAGCTGATTAATGATATGATTTCTTCAATGCAATAATATTGTCAATCTACAACCCTTAACAATGTCTATAGAAGCATAATCGAACGCAAT
Source organism: Gossypium sturtianum (assembly GCA_025698515.1). Lineage (NCBI taxonomy): Eukaryota > Viridiplantae > Streptophyta > Magnoliopsida > Malvales > Malvaceae > Gossypium > Gossypium sturtianum. The sequence continues at coordinate 51,218,882 of CM046952.1, read as the reverse complement.
GAACTCATATCTATTCACTGGACGGCTGGTGCTGTAAGTTTGTTCAAAACGTCAAATCACTCCACCTTTTTCTTCTCGTGCACAAATAAAATATGTTTCTACCAATGTTACTACATCTCTTTATTTTCTTTGAAGTGCCTATGTCCAACATGTATTCAGATATGGGCATGGGGATATGATTCTTCTAATATTGAAGGGCTCCGAAAATGTTGACCTGTGCCTGACATGTATTTGTAACTCACCCTTGAGTCTAAATAACATAGGTTTCTACAACTATCTTAGAATTATCAAATGCATTTTGAATTCCGTTGCGTGGCAAGAAAGTTGCTTTTTCTTACACATGCTGCCTCTTAAGTATGCTCAAGTTTTTGTTTTCTTAATATACTTTATTTATTCTTTTTTTCAGGCATTTCCATTTTTTGGATTTTCATTGGCCATGTTTTTGTTTTACTCATTTGTCCCGATGTTACTTAAGGTATGGGCTAAACTCTGCGGCATCATTCTTATGAACTTCCTGAATCTAATATTTGGTGACAATATTTTGAAGTTTGGTTTTCTTCCTTGCAGATGAGCGGTTCCACAATGCTCAATCTCTCTTTGCTGACCTCAGACATGTGGGCTGTCATAATCCGCATTTTTGCTTACCATGAAAAGGTTGACAATCTAAATTAGATATATATAGATATTTAAAGCTGAGATTGAAATAACTTTGATAGACCGAGGATCAGTTTTCTGAAAATGGATATTGTTTTCAGGTTGATTGGATGTACTTTTTAGCCTTTGCTGCAGTAGCTGTTGGACTTGTTATTTATTCCGGGTAAGTAACCCTTTTTACTCCTAATTTGTTCTATATTACTATTGTGAACTACGTACTTCATTTCTTTGAAATATCGTGTCCGATATTCATTTCTGGAACTTACTAAGACATGGATATGAGAATACAATCCTCCAAATATGTGAAAAAATCTTAGAAAAAGTTGAGTATACTTGTGTTGGACATATACCTTTATCCAACAATTATGTTCGAGCCCAAGTAACTGACCGGCTATTACCTTGGCTTGTAGAGCTTATGGAGGGGAATTTGTTTTGTATATTTGAAATTCATCATAATGTATGCAGGGGTGACAAGGAAGAGGATCAGCATCAATGCATAGCCGGTGTTGGTGACGAAGATGCTGGAAGAAGCAAGCATTTTGATGAGGAGGCTGGTTTTGATAACATCAATCGAGGAGCTATAGCCGGAAGCTCAAAAACCGGGGATACTAGCAAGCATGACTGTATCACTAGTGGCGAAAGAAGTGAAACTATTGAAAACAAGAACATCGGAAAAGATGTGCAAGGGAAGAAGTCATGATGTATTAGACTGTCACCCGAACTCTTCATTTTCTTAGAACTATTTATGTTTAAACATTTTTTGTTCAACATACCAATGGCATAGAAAACACCCTATGTCAAATACATATCGTATCCGACACTCAGTCCTTAGTTCGGATAACATAGATTACGCCCTCTAGAATGGGGAAGCTATCTACTATAGGACATGTATATAAAAAGGATCAGGGAGACACGGCAGCATCAATTTTGGGTTGACTTTTTCATTCAAAATGTTTGAATAACGAGTAGTTTGGGGGCATTGCTCCTTTAGTTTTATTTTAATGCCTTCACCCTTTTTAGGTCAATCGCTCCTAATTCCATTGTTGTGTGCTTTGAAATTCTATTGAAGAGGCGTTTTTCCACATGATTTTAATGCAAAGTCACCCCTTGAAGGCAAAAAGCGGGGAATTTCTGTCTTAAAAAGTTTTAAATTTATCAAGTCATATTAAAATTACTATTCATTGTGGATTCACTTTTTGGATATCCATTATCACCCCTAGTCCAAATTTGAATCTATTGTTAAAAAATACATAAATTTTGCTTTTAACAAGCTTTGAATTCAAGACTTGTTATATATGCTAGAAATTACACGTATGTATGTAAGAATCACGTATTTAGAATGCATAAATACGTTTGTAGATAACATAAAATAAATAATGAAATGTTATATTTGAAACTAATAGTAATGCATATGTGGTATATACTAAATGTTACTTTAGTTGAAATAGCAATGTTGAAAGAGTTTATATTTGGTTTTTGGATTTAAATCACATTGTAAGTATGAATTATTTTCTAAATTTTATATAATAAAAAAACAGAAATATTTTTAAATTAATATTTATTGCTTTGTTAAAATAAAGACATTTTAATAATTTAATAACTGAGTTGGGACTCGATTATGGGCGACACCAATTTAGTCAAAATCTTTATATATAGTATAGATAAAATCATGTTTGAACCATCAATACTCCTCTTAAACTTAAAATTATAATCTATGCAAATTAATAAATAATGTATAAAAAATAATAAAATTAATTTCCAAAAATAAATATTATAATTAATAATAAAATTAAAGTAATTATTTAAAATATGTTTAATTTTTTTATAAAAAAAAAAGATATCTTCTTTACCATTTTCTTCTCTTAAATTTTATATAGCTTCTCTTAAATCTTATTCTTTTGTATCTGTAAACCTAACTAAACAATAAGACAGATTGGAATCCTTAAATTTGCCCATATCTCTTTTATTATTTGATCAACTCAATTATTTAAATTGCTTTAAATAAAATTTTAATTAATATTTATAAAATAAATATTATGTTATGAATTTATTTTAATTATATTTAGTACATTTTATGTTATAAAAAATAGTATACATGTATGCTTAAGAAAATAAAATATATCAAAATTTTTATACAATATTTTGAGCAAAGGATGGAAGTAACACGATTCAAACTCATGCCACACAGGTGCTTAATAAAAGCTTTAACTACCAACTCCATTCAAGTCAAGACAAAATATATCAATTGTTATATATATATATATATATATATATATATATATAAATTGGTTGGTGAGGATGGTGTCACTTACATGGATCATGCAGCCATGCCTGGGGTGGCCGCAAGTTACTTTCGGGACCTATTCTCCTCATCTGATCCGGGAGATTTTTCTCATTTATTGGGGGGTATTGATGTTTGCATTACTCCTTCGATGAATGAAGGTTTGATGTCCGCATTTACTCTTCAGGAAATTCGGTCTGCTCTCAATAGAATGTCTCCTTTGAAAGCCTCTGGTAGGAATGGTTTCCCGGTCTTGTTTTATCAAAAATATTAGCATCTCATCAGCCCTGATGTCATGAAGTTTTGTCTAGGGGTGCTTCGAAGGGATATACCTTTCTCTGACATCAATGGTACGAATCTTGTCCTCATTCCTAAACTTCCCAATCCAACGCATGTCACAATTTTGCCCAATCAGCCTTTGTAATGTGCTCTACAGGATTGTTTCAACGGTACTTGTGAATCGGTTTAAGCAGGTGTTGGATGTCTGTATTGATGAATCCTAGAGTGCGTTTGTTCCTAACCGTTTTATCACTAATAACTTACTAATTGCCTATGAAGTGATTCACTCCTTTCGGAAAAAGCAATATGGTCAGAAAGGTTCTTTTGCACTTAAGCTTGATATGAGTAAGGCGCACGATCGGGTTGAGTGAGGTTCTTTTGGAGGCTGTTATGCTTCGGATGGGGTTTTGTTCTACTTGGGTGTCATTGATCATGCTTTGTGTCAGCACGGTTTCTTATTCTATGGTATTCAATGGATGTTTGAATGCACCTTTCCTGCCATCGAGAGGCCTCTGCCAAGGTAATCCCCTGAGTCCCTTTCTTTTTCTTTTGTGTGGGAAGGGTCTCTCTGCTTTGTTCCGGTTGGCCTTGAGGGAGGGGGTTTTGGGGGTATTCGTATTGGCCGATCTGGTCCACATGTCACCCATCTCCTTTTTGCGGGTGACTATGATTTTTGGGCTTGCTACTACAGAGAGCGCTGCCACGGTTAGTCTATCCTGCACGAGTATGAGAGATGCTCTGGACAATTCGATTAATTTTAATAAGTTCACAATTTATTTTAGCTCCAATGTTGTTCCTTTTCGGATGGCTCTCTTATTGGTTCGATTTTAGGGGTGTGTATCGTCCATCATGCGGACAAGTATTTGGGTATCCCCTCCATGGTCGGGAGGCGCAAGCGGGAGACTTTACAACACTTTTAAGGATCGTTTCCGAAGTAGCATTGATGGGTGGAATTTGTGATACCTATCTCAGGGAGGACGGGGTGTTTTTATTAAATCGGTTTTGCAAGCAATTCCTACGTTCGCAATACAATGCTTTTTGTTTCCTATCTCTCTATGTCGTGACCTCGAGGCTATTATGAATAGGTTTTGGTGGCAGAAATCGGGGAGCCATAGAGGAATTCCATGGTGCTCTTGGGCATCGTTGTGCACCTTGAAGCATGAAGGGGGTCTGGACTTCCGTAATCTGGCAAAATTTAATATTGCGCTTCTGGCAAAGCAAGGTTGATGTCTTTTAACAAATTCAGGTTGCCTTATGAGTCGGGCTTTTAAAGCTCGATACTTCCCTAATGTGGATTTTTTGCGGGTCATCGTATACCTGGCGTAGCATCTGATGCTCTTGAGGTTTGTTGGAGAAGGGCCTTGGATAGAGGGTGGGCACTGGACACTCCATCTCTATTTGGAATGATTGTTGGCTTCCAAGGACTAGTACCTGTCGTATAGAAAACACACCTGTTAACACTTCAGTTACTTGGGTAAGCGACTTGATTCGACATGATTCGGACCAATGGAATGTTACCTTAATAAGAGAGTTATTTTCCGACGATGAAGCTACTCACATCATCTGTATTCCTCTATCTCGTTTTGCCGGAGATGACATGGTAGTTTGGAAAGGGGATTCGACGGGTTGCTATTTTGTACGTAGTGGGTATAAATTTCTTCGATTGCCTGTACCTCTCTCCCCATTACCATCTACCCCCATCTACCCTAGGAGTCCCCGAGATCTATTTACAAGGTTGTGGAAGGCCCGTGCCCCTCCTAAAATTCACATTACCGCATGATGGTTTCTCAAAAACTATGTGCCTACTCTATACAATCTCTACAACAAGCACATCTCAAATACCCAATTCTTTCCTAAGTGTATAACTATACCTGAGACGACTACCCATATTGTCCGAGATTGCCTCTTTGCCGCTTCGGTATGGGACTGTTTGCTCATTTCCTGGCCAATGACCTACAATGATTCGGATTTTGTGAGTTGGCTGGGTTTCCTGTGTAAAGTTGATTCTGATGGTGGAACTAAGTTAGTACTTACAACAATTTGGGCTTTTTGGTTGGCGAGGAACCGTCAGTACCATGAAGGCCGCTCCTACACGCCTCCGAAATTGGTCTCCTTCATTCGCTCGTATCTGAACGGTCGGTCTGTTTTAGATGCGCATGTTGCGGACTCAGTGGGCTCGCGTACTGTGCGCTGGCAACCTGCGGGTGCGCCGCTGGTGAAGGCCAACTTTGATGCTGCATACAGTTGGCTCTTCTTGCTCGGGTGTGGTTGTACGCGATAGCTACGGCCTGGTGCTCGGGGCTTGCACTGGCCTTCATCAACATGTTTCTTCAGCTTTTGCGATAGAGACATTGGCTTTTATTACGATCGTAGACTTTGCTCGTGATTTGGGTCTTTCTCGGGTTGTTTTCGAGGGGGATTCGCTGCATGTCGTTCGTAAACTCTGCAATCCAAACGAGGACAGATCGGAAATCAGGGCACTTATCAATGAGGGTAAACAGCGACTACTTACCGGTTTCGCAACGGTTGAGATCAGACACTGTTACAGAGAGCAAAACTCTATCGCTCACCAGCTTGCGTCTTTGGGGGTTTCGCTGGCCTTCGGATAGATTCTGGGTAGAGGAGGTACCTTTCTAGGTGGAACACGAGGGTTGCTGCAGAGACTGAGTGGGTCGACCCTCCTCTATAGGTTTCTCGGTTTGTACTTTGCCGAAGTAGATCCTTGCTATTGATTCGTCCTACTTCGCCCTTGACTTCTCCATTGTCATTCTCATCTTTGTCACCTCTTGTACATTGGGGATTTTGGCTTCCATCAGCTATCTTTCTGGTTGCTTTCTAGGGTTTTTGTTTTGGTAGTATTGGGTTGCGTCTAAGGGGTCTGTTGGACTCCTGTTGTTTTTGTTTCGGCTTATGGGGACTTGGCTCGTGTCTTTATCTATTCATTCTATGTTTCAATAAATGGAAGCCTTTTTTCAAATAAAATAATTATCATACAATTATGATATTATAATTTGCATTTTTTTATTAATGATATACATAAACCTTAGACGTATAAATAAATCTATGGTAGAATATAATATATACAATTAGTATTATATAATTAAGGTATGTTATTAATTATTACCAATTCTATATATAACTATGTTATTATAATGTACATTTTTATATTAATTTGTTTGAAATTCTTACATTTAAGTTGTTAGATATATTTAAATTGTTGTGAAATTGTTATGTTTAATTTGTTTGGATTGTTATTTACAAGGGCGAAGTTAAAAAAAAAATTTGGGGTTGAGATTAAATTATATATTTTTATGAGAGTCAAAATGCAATTTCACCTTTGTATTGACTTATATCTTTATAGTTTTCAAAAGAACCATATATTAACTTAAGATTTTATAAATTTTAGGGGACTAAAGCTGTTGGAAAAAACGGGAAAAACTAGAATTTTAATTTTTTTTTTTCAAAACAAGATCTTGGTGTGATATCTAAAGTAATAAACACTTAATCAAAATTGTACTTTTCGATTCATTTAAGATGAGCGCTTCGACCGAGTAGTCTTATCCACTATCTTTAAGCTCACATCTGCTGAGTGTGGGCTCGTTTCGACTCAGAAATTCTTTTACAAAAATTACCAGTAAAGTAATTTCTCAATTTCTCTAAACTTTTGGGTCAAGTTGTAAATTAAAAAAAATATCTTTAGAAATTTTCTAAAATAATCTATTTAGAGAATTTTCTTTTTATAACTTTCTCTTGAATTTAAGTATGTATAAAATAATGACCCAATGCTCTTTTTATATAGGGAGAGTTTAGAGAGTTCAATTATAAAACTTAATCACTTTAATATTAAATTAATATAATATTTAATATTAGATTAAATTTAATATTAAATCTTATTAAAATAATAGAATGTTTATCTATAAGATAAACATTAAATTAAATTTAATATTAAGATAATCACTTTAATATTAAATTAATATAATAGTATTAACATAAATATTAAATTAAATTTAATATTAAACTATTAAAATAATATTATTTTAGGAATAGTTAATTTGAAATTAATTTTTTTGATAGAATCCCAGTAGGAGTGTAACTCTTCCACTACTTAACCACCGAAGACCAACTGCCGTTGGCCACCCGGACGCCGCCGTCGCAACCACCTATACCGTCGTATTCGATGATGCAGGTGCGACACCCTTACGACACTCCGAGCTAGTTCGGCTACTGCCTGTTTAGTCTGGGTTAGTGATGACCCGACCGGTCCGGTCTAGCTACCGGTTGGACCGTCAGCCCGATTTCACATATCGGGCTCGGCTCGACCAGTTTTTGGGTCTTAGTCTCGGTTTTGGCCTCCCAAGCCTAATTTACGATTTCAAATCTAATTTTCAATTTCAATTATTGTAACACCCCTTACCCGTATTCATTGTCGGAACCGGGTACGAGGCATTACCGGACTTAACTCACTTGAACATACAACTTTAGGCTATAAGATTTCATTCCAACTTAAAACTTTTCAATTCACCTTCATAACATCCATATTATGGGCCTACGAGGCCTTAAACATGCAAACGGAGGGTCTCGGAATTAAACCGAGAACTTTGATATACTTAGAAAAATTTCGCCCTAGTAGGGCCACACGCCCGTGTGAAATGGGACACGCCCGTGTGGGCAGGCCGTGTAGTCACACACACGTCCATGTCCCTAGCCCGTGTGGGATTTATTTTTCATTTCGAACCTACAGGGGTTTTCACACGGCCGGACACACACCCGTGTCTTTGGCCCGTGCCCTTCACACGGCCTAGACACCCCCGTGTCCTCACCCGTGTGTGAAAACCTGGGTATTCTGTTTATGACGTCAGCAACCTCATAAGGGGCACACGGCCTAGGCACACGCCCGTGTATCTAGCCCGTGGTCGACACTGACTTGAAACACTAACATGCAGGAGACACACGGCCTGGTCACACACCCATGGGACTGACCGTGTGTGACACATGGTCTAGACACACGCCCGTGTGCCTACCCGTGTGGAAAAGAACAAGGCTATTTGCCAAGCTTTTTTTATCACCCTAATTCATGCAACATCAATCACATTCAACCATTTACCAAGCAACTCAATCATGCATCATACACATTCATGAATAACCTCATCTTTTCATATATTAATAACATTAAGCCATCAACTATGGCTATTTACAAAAGTTCATCTTTAAAGGAGCCAACACACTTGGCCAAAATAGCAAGACATAACACTAAGCCTAGCCCCTATACATGCCATACAAAAAATGCTAAGACTAAATGTACCGAGATGAGCTAATAGTGTGGGTGATCTTCCGATTATCAACGTATCCCGAACTGGCTCTTTAACACTATAAAACAAGGGAAAAGAAAGAGAGTAAGCTTTAAGCTTAGTAAGTTTACATGCAAATAATAAACATCACAATATATGCTATTCAATCAATAATATCACATACTAAGCAAGGACAATTCACATACCCATAATCATGCTTACTCATTCCATCTCTTACCACACTCCAACCATATAACAATTATATAGCTCACATTTATTTGAACACATTCCCTGCATTCATCACCACGAAGCAACATGAAACATTTACTTATACAATTTCTTGATGAACCATTCAGAATAATACTAAACACTCGGCGGTTTCACACACAACCCACCATTAATCTATAAAAGGGTAGTATCACACATAGCCCACCAATAAGAATTTTTACGGTTGTATCGCACATAGCCCACCAAATGATAATCTAAACGATGGTATCACACACAGCCCACCGTGAATAAGTAATAAGGTGGTATCGCACACAGCCCACCAAATGATAATATAAACGATGGTATCACACACAGCTCATCGTGAATAAGTAATAAGGTGGTATCACATATAGCCCACCAACAAGAATAATTACGGATATTTATCCGTACTTACATTTCTATTCCAATGTTCACACGAAAATTAATCATTATCTATCATTCCAATCAATCTCACAAATAATTAGTTTCATCCGTACAATACATTAATAGGTAAAGATATATGCATTAAAGATGTATCGTTTACACGTAAACTTACCTCGGTGCAAAATGTATTAGTTGATGACTTAGTCCGTAACCTTGCCCTTTCCCCGGTCAAGGTTGTTTCCGCGCTCTTCTTGATCTATAATAATGAAATTCACTCATTTAATCACTTTATAATGCATGATACACCAAAATTTCTACTTAGGCAAAAATGACCATTTTGCCCTTATACTTTGGCAAAATTACGATTTTGCCCCTATACTCGTAAATCGTTTTTCATCATATTTTCTCATTAAACAAGCTTAGCTGAACATTTATTCCTCTTACAACAACTCACAAAACCATTTATTTCATGCATTTATTACACAATTACAACCTTTACAACTAAGTCCCTTTTTGGTGTTTTCATGATAACACCCTTCACAAAAGTTGTTTCTTAACTCACTAACATTCATTTTCTTCCATTAAAACTCAGCAAACAACATGAAAACTCTTATGGAAAGTCCCCAAACTTTCAACCATATTACAAATTAGCCCCCTCATTAGCTAGCTTAAGCTTTGGGGATTCCAAAAGTACAAAAAATTTATCAAGAAAGACCCCTAGAATCACTTACTTGCAAGAGATTTGTTTTGCTGAAATAATATCAAAATAATTTTCTTCAACTTCGGATTAGCGATCTCGAAACCACTGTTCCGACTAGCCCCAAAATCGGGCTGTTACAACTCTCCCCTATAGAGATTTTCGTCTTCGAAAATCTTACCGGTAAAAAGGTTTGGATATTGTTCCCTCATGGTTTCTTCCGGTTCCCACGTAGCCTCTTTTACACCGTGTTTTTACCATAACACCTTTACTAAGGCTATGTTCTTATTCCTTAACTGTTTAACCTCTCGAGCCAATATCTTAATTGGTTCCTCTTCATAAGTCATATCCGGTCGTATCTTAGTTTCTGTTGGAGGGATCACATGTGAAGGATCGGAATGATATCGCCGCAACATCGACACATGAAACACGTTATGTATTCTTTCTAACTCTTCCGGCAAAGCCAACCGGTATGCTACTGGCCTAATCCTCTCAATAACCTCATACGGTCCTATGAATCGTGGACTCAATTTGCCCTTTCGACCGAATCTCAATATTTTCTTCCATGGAGATACTTTCAGGAATACTTTGTCACCCACTTGAAACTCGATTTCTTTCCTTTTTAAATTCGCGTATGATTTTTGTCGATCCAAAGCAGCTTTCAGACTATCTCGGATTACTTTCACTTTCTCCTCGGTCTCTTTAACTAGATCGACTCTGTGAATTTGCTTCTCACTAAGCTCGGTCCAATACAAGGGAGTCTGACACTTGCGACCATATAATGCTTCGTACGGCGCCATCCGTATGCTCGACTGATAACTGTTGTTATAGGCAAACTCGACCAAAGGTAGATATTTTTCCCAACTACCTTCGAACTCTAACACACAGCATCGGAGCATATTCTCCAGAACTTGAATTACTCTTTCAGATTGGCCATCGGTTTGAGAGTGGAACGCAGTACTAAAATTCAACCTTGAACCCAAGGCTTTCTGCAACTTCTTCCAAAACGTCAAAGTAAATCTCGGATCTCTATCCGAGATAATAGATACAGGCACTCCATGTAATCTCGCCACCTCAGCAATATACAACTCGGCCAACTTATCAAGTGGATAATCAACACGCACCGGTATAAAGTGAGCTGACTTCGTTAATCTATCAACAATAACCCACACTGACATCTTTCTTTTTTTTGAGTCATAGGTAACCCCTGCTATTTAAATCCATCGTGATTCGATCCCACTTCCTTTCGAGAACCATCACCGGCTGAAGTAATCTCGAGGGCACTTGATGCTCGGCTTTCACTTGTTGACAAACTAGACATTTCGTAACAAACTCGGAGATGTCTCTTTTTATACCCGGCCACCAATACAATTTCTTCAAATCATTGTACATTTTCGTACTACCCGGATGTATTGACAAGCAACCACTGTGCGCTTCATGTAAAATTTTCTGGATCAACTCATCATCCTTTGGTACACAAATTCTATCATGAAACATCAAGCAATCATCTGAACTAACCCGGAAATCAGAGTCATCTCCCGATTCGCACTGAGCTCTCTTAGCTTGCATCTCACTATTATTCTTTTGGGCTTCACATATCTGCTGAATAAATAACGGTCTAGCCCTCAACTCGGCCAATATAGCACCATCATCTGACAACGCTAAACTCGTACTCATAGCTTTCAAAGCATATAGGGATTTTCTGCTCAAGGCATTGTAACACCCCTAACCCGAAACCGTCGCCGGCATAGGGTTAAGAGGTATTACCGATCAATCAGAACATTTAACAACTAAAATTTACGACACAAAGTCAATCATCTTCAATCACATTCAATTACAATCATAGTGTCCCTTAAATGAGTCATCAAGACCCTAAGCATGCTTATAAACCGAGTCGGGACTAAACCTAAACACATATAAAATTTCATGAAAATTTGAAACTTTTCTAAGAATACAGGGGAGACACGCCCGTGGGAGGAGACCGTGTGCCCTCCACGGCTTCTAGACACCCCCGTGTGTCCTTCCATGTCTATATACTAATTTGGTCCCCACGGCCACCGTGCACGTCCGTGTGTCCCGACCGTGGTCCTATCTGTCTTCCCCCACCACGGCCACCAAGCACGCCCGTGTGCCATGGCCGTGTGCTCTTAGATAGCTACTGACTTGTACACCACGGTTAGCTGACACCCCCTTGTCGAGGCCGTATGCTACAAAACTGTATTCTGCCAATTCACCCACGGTCTGTAGGCACGCCCGTGCGCCTCGACCGTGTGACATTATAGGTCATTTTGCAAGGCCAACATGCCACCCACTTAGGGTCAAACCTACAAGCAACACCTACCAATACATATCATGCACATAAGGCAACCAAAAACTTACCAATATGACTATTCAATCTATGCATTCAATTCCCATTCCAACCATAACAAATTCCATACCAAAATCTATCTCATCACAAGCATAATACATTAAATACCAAACATTACTCCTTCTAAATTTCACTAATTCACACAAGTATTTTTACTAACACAAAGTTACCATTCACAAGTCTATTTCTCAACCCACAAACCATGCCCAAAAGATGCATCACATATACCAAAATCATTCATGCTAAAGCTAGCACATATCTAGCCACATCTCATGGCTATTTACAACTCTCAAACATGATTCAAATAACTAGCCTATACATGCCATATTTTATCATATACATCTTTCCAAAATACCCAAAATAGATTGCCGATAGTGTGACCGAGAGGTCGATTTATTCGGATCCGAGCTAGCTTTACTCGACACCGCAGCAGAGAAACAAATCACACAATAAGCTTTATAAAGCTTAGTAAGTTCATAAAATAATACAAGTAATTCATTGTATTGACTCAATGAACAAATTGAACTATCACACAGATAATTTACCGATAATACCCACATTCAACTATATTCATAACTCACTTAGTATTCCATTCATCTACCTTCAATTTCACCAACCACATAGGTATCATACATACCTTTGCCAACAAATAGCTACTATCCAACCATGCTACTCAACTACCCGGTTTTTACATTTCAATCAAACTTTACTATTCTTTTAATTTATTAATACACTTATAAATTTATATCATCACATAGATAAAAGCACAACTAGGCACCTTATTAATCTCTACCTCATACTCAAACATATATATGTATAATTAACTCTTAAATATATCATCAACCACGTAGGTTCAAACGTACCTTGATCAACATATAACTACTCACCATTCGTATTACTCAATTTGCTCGATATTACTTCTCATTCAACCTTTGCTATACCTTTGACTTATTCGCACACTTAGTGCTAATTTCATAACTGAAACATAATCGTCATCGCACACTTAGTGCCAATATGTTAAACTGAACTTTTATCAGTATCGCACACACAGTGCATATTCGATGAGCCAGAGCTTCTATCTTTTCGCACACACAGTGCTAATTATTAAATTCATAACTTCTATAGTTTCGCACACACAGTGCTAATTGTTAAAGCCGTAGCTTCTATAGTTTCGGACACACAGTGCTAATTGTTAAAGTCGTAGCTTCTATAGTTTCGCACACACAGTGCTAATTGTTAAAGCCGTAGCTTCTATAGTTTCGCACACACAGTGCTAATTAACTCGGTATCAACTCAATTTCGCATACATAGTGCCTTAATACTTTAACTTATACTTAAAACATTTTATTCCATTTATATACATTCATTCGTTTCACAACATATAGATATAAATTTAATAGCAAGAATTATATCCAAACTTATATCAATATTGCACACTCAGTGCAAACCACAAAGCCAAAGCTTATATTATTTCGCACACGCAGCACTATTCATCTCGGTCACATTTCCGAATACGTTCACTTAGTTCTACATAACTTAAGCTCTCACATAGCATTTACCATTTGGTATATCATACCAATCATTTCATAATATTAAGCATAGTTAATTACACGTACTATGTCTGAACTTACCTCGGATGTTGAAATACCGAAACGGTCGATTAATCGAGCACTTTGTCTTTGCCTCGATCTCGATCTGAACCTCTCCTTTACTGGTCTATACACATTCAAATTCAATCCATTCAATCAACAACTCATTCAATTTGGTCCACACTCACTCATTTAGGGTATTTTACAAAATAGCCCTCACATTTTCACATTTTGACACTTTAGTCCCTATTTCACAAAATCATCAAATACACAAAATTTCAAAATACATATACTAGCCGAATTCTTCCCATGCTAATACAAGCTCATACATTTAATTTATTTCACATTTTAACCCTTCAATATACACTTTTCACAATTTAGCCCTAATTAGCTAAATTTATCAAAAATTCAAGAACAAAGTATGTTCATCTAGCTCAAATCTTTCTTTTAACACCATAAACCATCACAAAGCTCAATATATCATCAATGGCATATCACACAAACATCATCAATTTACAAAATTTATGCATGGGTTTTGTAGAGCACAAAGCAACGACATAAAACGTAGAAATTATCAAAAAACCGATCAAAAATACATACCCAATTTAAGCATGAACCATGGCCGAATACCAAGCTTCCTTATTTCTTTTTCTTTTCTTTTTGTTTGGTGGAGATGGATGAACAATCCACTACCCCATTTCTTTTATTATCATAGTTTATAATATATATAATATATATAATATACTTTAACTTATAAGTTAATATATATATTCACATATCAACATTTAATGCAGTCCACCACATATAATTTTTGGCTAATTACAACATTAATCCTCCCTTTATAAAGACAATAACAATTTAGCACTTATAAATCAACACATGACTTTTACACTTTATACGGTTAAGTCCTTTCTTCTAATTCGACACACCAACAATCAAATTATCATACAAAATTTTCACACAGGCTATGTCACGTACTATTCACACAGAAAATATCATTAAAATATTTTTACGACCTCGGATTTGTGGTCCCAAAACTACTATTTCGACCAGGGTCTAAACCGGGCTGTTACAGGTATCCGCAACCACATTCGCTTTCCCAGGATGGTAATCGATTACGAACTCATAATCCTTCAATAATTCGAGCCACCGCCGTTGTCGCAAATTCAAATCCTTTTGGTCCACCAAGTACTTCAAACTCTTGTGATCGGTGAAGATTCGGCACTTCTCGCCATATAAATAATGACGCGAAATCTTTAAAGCGAAAACGATCTCAGCCAACTCCAAATCATGAGTCGGATAATTATTCTCGTGCGATTTTAGCTGTCTCGAGGCGTAAGCTACTACCTTACCCTCTTGTATCAACACACAGCCGAGACCATTTAATGACGTATCACTGTAGACCACAAACTCTTTCCCCGATTCAAAAGTACTAAAACCGGCGCCTCCATCAATAATGCCTTCAATCTCTCGAAGCTCTATTGGCATTTCTCAGTCCATTCAAACTTAACATATTTATGCAACAGTTTCATCATCGGGGTAGCAATCATGGAGAACCCCTTGACAAACCGTCTATAGTAACCCGCCAAACCCAGAAAGCTTCTAATTTCTGACACATTCCTTGGCGGTTTCCACTCTACTATAGCCGAGATCTTACTCGGATCAACTCTAACGTCATCACTCGACACAATGTGTCCTAAGAATCCGACCTCTCGGAGCCAAAACTCACTCTTGCTGAATTTAGCATACAACTGCTTGTCTCTTAGAGTCTGCAAAATAATTCTCAGGTACTCTGCATGTTCACTCTCATCCCGAGAATAAATCAGTATGTCATCGATAAAGACAACTATAAACTTATCCAAATACGGTCGGAAGATACGGTTCATTAGATCCATAAAAATCGCAGGAGCATTCGTTAAGCCAAATGGCATGACAAGAAACTCATAATGGCCATACCTCGTCCGAAATGCAATTTTCGGTACATCTTGCTCCTTAACCCTCAACCGGTAATAGCCAGACCTTAAGTCTATCTTAGAGAACACCGTAGCTCCCTTCAATTGGTCAAACAAGTCATCTATCCTTGGCAAAGGATACTTATTCTTCACTGTCACCTTGTTGAGCTGTTTGTAGTTTATGCACAATCTCATCGACCCATCTTTCTTCTTCACAAAAAGTACCGGAGCACCCCACGGTTAATAGCTCGGTCTTGCAAAACCCTTGTCCGTTTACTCTTGCAACTGAACTTTCAATTCTTTCAACTCCAATGGTGCCATCCTATACGGGGCAACCGAAATAGGTGTTGTACCCGGAACTAACTCAATCCTAAACTTGACCTCTCTAACTGGAGGCAATTCGGGTAACTCTTCTGAGAACACATCTAGATACTCGCATACCACCGGCACTGATTCAATCTTTATATCTGACTCTTGAGTATTCAGCACAAAGGCGAGGTAGGAATCATACCCCTTTCTCAAGTATTTCTCAGCTACCATAGATGAAATCATTACAGGCAAACTATCCAATTTACCTGATTCAACCCGAATGACATCTCCATTTACACATCTCAATTCAATAAACTTACTACCACAGTTTACTAAAACATTATGAGTAGTCAACCAATCCATACCAAGAATCAGGTCAAATTCATCAAACAGCAACAACATGAGATTTTTCGGAAAACAATGACCGCTAATTGTCAAAGGATAATTCCTACACACCTTGTCAACTAGCACATGTTTGCCTAACGGGTTTGACACTTTTATTACGAATTCCGTAGACTCAACAACCATACTCATGCTAGATGCCAATTTCATGCAAATGTAAGAATGGGTAGACCTCGGATCAATCAAAGCAACAACAGAGATATCATGGAGAGAGAAAGTACCCGTTATCACATCTGGAGATGATGCCTCTTCACGAGCGCGAATGGCATAAGTCCTTGCAGGTGCTCGTCCCTCCGACCTCACAGAAGAGTCTCTAGGCGCACCTCTACTACTAGTCCTACCTCCCGGGTTCTTTTGTGATCTACCCCTCGAAGATACATTGCTTGGTCTTACTTCTTGCTTTCTTTCCTTCTCATCCCTCTCAGGACAGTTCCGAATAAAATGATCGGGTGAACCACACTTGTAACAATTTTGGTTGTTTCCCCAACACTCCCTAGTGTGTTTCCTACCACAATTTGGGCATTCTGATTTATTTGACTTTGGATTGCCCACACTTGCCATCGAGGTGGCTTGAACTCTTGAGCCCGAGTAGGTATTACCTCGATCTCGATGTGAATATCCAACTGACGCAGTTGTTCGAGGGTTCATCTCCTTAGACCTCTTTGATTGAGTTTGGTACGATTTACTCATTGGCCTCTTTCTTGCATCTCGGGCCTCACTCATGGCTTTTCTCTTTTCCTTATTTAGTTCCTCGGCCTTGCATGCCCTATCAACCAACACCACAAATTCTTTCAATTCCAAGATCCCAACTAGAAGTCTGATATCCTCATTCAGCCCATCTTCAAACCTCGTGCACAAGATAGCTTCTGTGGACACACACTCTTGTGCATACTTGCTGAGCCTAACAAACTCGCGCTCATATTCTGCCACAGTCATTTTACCTTGCTTCAACTCAAGGAATTCTTTTCGTTTCTGGTCCATAAATCTCTGACTTATATACTTCTTTCAAAACTCTTCCAAAAAGAAGTCACACGTCACTCTCTCCCTTGGAACCATCAACGTCAACGTTTTCCACCAACGATATGCCGAGTCCTTCAGCAATGACACGGCGTATTTCAAGCTCTCCTTAGGTGTGTAGGAGAGTTCATCGAATACTCGCATTGAGTTCTCAAGCAAGAAATTTACCCTCTCGGGGTCATCATCTATATTAGCTCTGAATTTTTTGGCCCCTTGTTTTCGAATCTTATCGATCGGGGGTTTGGTCATTCTCACCAAATCTATACCTTGAGGAGCCTCAGGAACTGGCTGAGGTATAGGAGGGGGTGGAGGAGGTTGAGCATTAGGGTTCGCTCGTACATACTCCGTATACCAATTACTCATTGATAAACCATAATTTATACATATTTTGACCCCATGCTTGGCTTATTTTTGGATGAATTTTCATTAGATTTGATGAATTCGATGCTCCTAATTCTTTAATTTCATGTTTTACACTCAGGAGAGCTTAAGAAGACGAAAAGAATGATAAACGAGCCAAAAAGGGACAAAATGGGCCTACTTTAGAAATCAACACGGCCTGGACTATAGCACACGGGAAGATCACACGGCCGTGTGTGACGAGCAGAATCGAGCACGGCCTAAGTTGTAGACCACACGAACGTGTGTGATGAGCAGAATCAAGCACGACCTAAGTTATCGAACACGGGCGTGTCACACGAGCGTGTCCCTGCCGGATCTAAGTTCAATTCTATTCGAAAAAGGCTACTTGTGGGCCAAGAAAGGTGCTCCAAAGCCTATATAAACACCCTAGGGGTGACCTAAGGAGAGACGGAGAGTAGAAGGAAGAAAATACTCGAAGATAGCCATCGGAAGCAGCTCAGAAGAAGGATCTCCATCAAGACTAAAGATCTCATATCAATTTCTCTTGAAGTTTTTGGGTTTTCTTATGTTTTGTTGTTTTTCCTATTCTATGATGTTTCCCTCTATCAGTATGAACTAAATCCCTTAAATACCTAAGGGGATGAAACCTAAGATGGATCTTATTACTATTTGATTTATAAGATAAATACTTGTTCTTATTCTTAATTGTGGGTTCTTATTCTTGTTTTAATAATTCAGGTTATTGATTCAAGTCGAATGAGCTTATTCAGATGAGCAAAAGTCCATGTTTAAGAGTAGATCAACACAATTAATCGGAGTTGATTGCAACCCTAGAAATAGGGCGACGAAAATCTGTCGGATTAGAGTCAAATCTAATAAGGGAATCTATAGATCGAGTTAATGCGACGATAGGGGTTTTAATTAGAAAGAGATTTCAATTAATCAACCTAGATTTAGTTGTTTTTAGTCTTGAAAAAAATATTAACATAATTCAGGGATTTCTACGGATTAAGTCAAGTGAATAAATCGTATGAATCAAAAGTAATAAGTGAAGTCTAGGTGGATTATTCTTTGGGTATTGTCTATCTCCTAAAGTTGTCTAAAAAGTATTTTTCCAATTCATCATCTGTCGTGCTTTTAATTAATTTTAGTTTAAAAAGAAATCACTCCAATTCTTAGGCTAGATAATAGAAAGGTAGTAATTACTAGTACTCTTGGTCCTTATGGATACGATATTTTCGGTCTTACCATAACTATACTATTAAACGATAGGTGCGCTTGCCTTTATTGTGATCATAGTTAGTTAGAGACACATCAAGTTTTGCCAAAGCGCGCGCGATATCACTTGCGGGACTAAGATATTAGGAACACTAAATTTTTATTACTTTAGCCATTTTTATTTTTGCAATTTATTTTTATTTTATAGTTACTTTTCTAATTTTTATTTTTCTTTATGGATTTAGAAACACTTTACGACGCATGGGAGAGGTACAATGATTTGTTGAGAAGGTGCCCACACCATGGGTTACCTCACATGGCTCTGAGTTCAAACCTTTTACAGCGGTGTGAACCCCTCAACTAAGCAATTGATTGATTAAATTTTATCGATGGAACCCTAAATAACAAAACCACAGGCGGATTATGAGTTTATAGAGGAGATGTCCAGCTGAATAACTTATCGGTGGCAAGTCATGAAATAAAGCCAACAAAGCGCCGAGTGTTTTTAACCATAAACCACGATCACCATGCTATCAAAACCGGGTAGAGCTTTTAAATAAAAAAAGATTGATGGTTTGTGTAGTTATGTCAGCAGTACATCCGGTGATGCGATCACGATCTGAAGATGGAGGAGGAATGACAATGTGAATATCCGTCTACCAACCCTAGCATGGAAATGAGCAGATGAACTATGGGTAATATTTCTAGACCTCGAGAATAATCACTATAGTAACAGTTGCTGTCGCTTGTGAGGGAGACACTGAAGACACGTGCCCAGCTAGGCACTAGAGATATGAACACGGTTTCAAAATGCCAAATCAACTGCACAATACCTAGAAGAAAAGCCGTGCCGTCCTTTACAACCAGACTTCGAAGATGCTAACAAAATTCATCGCGATGTCGCTACTGTTTCCAAAACAAAGCAACTGCAAAGACAACCCGCTTATCATCATAGGGTAGGCGATCAAATGCCTTGCAGCTATCTCTTGCTAAAGCCTCCATGGTGATGCTGACGAACGCGAGGTGAACTTGAATAGTCACTAATCTTACATATTACACCATACCCCAGGTCTGACAGAAGAAGGTGGTGGTGATGCCCGGTACGACGAGATCCGGAGGCAAAGTCTGAGCTAGCCAGAGAGCTACTGCAGGTGGAATTATCCCAATGCCACATAGGCTTGTGTTGCACACCGTGGTGTACTGCCACATTAATCCCTATGCGGCGACGGAAGAGAGTACTACAATGAAGCGATTGCAGTGTCAACCAGAAAAAAATGCATAATGTACCTGCTACTAGGAGGCCTGAGGAATACTTGCGCATACCCGTACTATAAAAGGAAACGAGGAGCTAGCCTACAGAAACGACGTAAGTGACGGATGCCAGCCGACATTTTGTGATGCATATACTACAACCAATTGCTAGGAGTTAAGTGGATAGGAGGTTTTTATTCTGATAGTTAAAGGATCTGGTGGTGGTAAATAATTGGATGCTATAGCGATGCGTAAATTAATTGGTTGGCCTGCACGCTATCACACTATCATAATATTGCATCACAGCTAAATAGGTCTAGGTCAATAGGTCTTGAGCACCCTGATACAGCCCAAGAGGATGAGCGAATATAGCCATTGTGTAAAAAAATTGAGAATAGGAGCCGTTCGGAGGTGTGGAGGACGGCATACATTAGTAGTTATAGAATATATTGCTTGGCAGTCAGATGATATATAGATAGGAAACTCGATGAACTAGATGAGTGGAGGACACATGCCAAGGAGAAACCAAGAACACGAAGCGAAGCAGGAGGCAACTCCGCTGACAAGCTTAAAGAAAAAGCATATCACTTCAAGGTTGGAGATCAAGTATTGTTGGATAAAGCAGGAGACCCTCGAATCCCCACCGGACCTTAATACTGAAAGTTTCACTTCTCTCCCTATCTTATGATTTTCTTACTATATTGCTATTATCTATCTTTGTACATTGAGGACAATGTACATCTTAAGTGTGGGGAGGTTAATTATATCATTATTAGAAAACCCCTGAATTATGTCTTGTTCTTAAGTAATTTTCTCATATTACTATTAGAATGAAATTTCTATTGATTTATGATTTTTATTGATATGTTTTGGATTAAGTCATAGGTAATTGTGCATTGATGGTTTGAACTTTAAGACATTAGAGAATCAAGCATGATAAGTCTATTTTCAAAATTAAAAATTTATTAGGTTGTTGCCCTAAATTTAAATATTACTTTGAAGTTTGAAATTTGCAAGGTTGACATCAAAAACCATAATTTTTGTGAGTGAGCCTTTTAGAGCATATTCTTTTCTTGCTCACTTTATTGATTATGAGTGTGTCAACATTGATTTGGTATTCTAGAACTTGCTTCGATTATGCATGTCGAGACCACACTTTTGATTTGATATACAGAGATGATAAAGGCACTTAGGATTTAACCCACTTACTCCATAAACAGCCTACCTTCACAATTAACCCCTAGTGAACCCCTTTGATCTTAATAAACCGTTTCTTGATTTACCCCTAATATTAACCCAAAACTCATTTTTTTCATTGAGAATTTTTCCATTGTTTTAACTCCTTTTTGTCGAGATTTGATTTGAGCAGTTGCCAACTATGTTCTTTAGTTCAGTATTAAATTCTTTCTATTTATTGTACTTGTTCTTATTCCCCAAAAAAAAAGTTGGAAATCTATTCATTATTAGTTCTATGTTATTTGAGCTTAAGCAGTTAATTTCACATTCTGAGAAGAAGCTCGTGTTATTAGTGATAAGTTTTCAATTGATGTAATTATTCAGTGTTAGTCCATTTTTCTAGTTAGGTGAATTTTCAATTCGATCTCGATTCTAACCCTCTAATTCAGCCTTTATCTATAGCTTTAACCCAAGCCCCGTTACAACCCTTTTTAAAGACCTTTTGATTTGTGTATCATCTCATTTTATAGTGGTGGAGATTTGATTTTCATGCAAGCCTATGGTAATAACTTTTCATGTTTGACTTTTGAGTGCTTAATTTTTGAACCTTAAACACTTTGAGTGATTTGAGTGAATCTTTAGTGAGGATTTCGTATCTTGTCGGTTTTGAATCAAAGGTAATTATTTAGGTAAGGGGAAACACCTATGTTTTCGTGCTATAAAAAATTATGACTTAGATTGTCTGAAACTTTAGGACTCTTTTAGTTAAATTATCAATGTATGAATTATCTGTGAATTATGATGAAACATTATTGATGAGAATTATGAATTGAGGAAGTTAATTTTAATTGTGAGTTGAGGATTTTTCTTGAGGACAAGCAAAGGCTTAAGTGTGGGGATATTTGATAAACCGCAATTTATACATATTTTGACCCCATGCTTGGCTTATTTTTGGATGAATTTTCATTAGATTTGATGAATTCGATGCTCCTAATCCTTTAATTTCATGTTTTACACTCAAGAGAGCTTAGGGAGTCGAAAACAACGATAAACGGGACAAAAAGGGACAAAATGGGCCTACCTCGGAAATCAACATGGCCTGGACTATAGCACACGGGAAGATCACACGGCCGTGTGTGTGTGACGAGCAGAATCGAGCACGGCCTAAGTTGTAGACCACACGGCCGTGTGTGATGAGCAAAATCAAGCACGACCTAAGCTATCGAACATGGGGGTGTCATACGAGCGTGTCCCTGCCGGATCTAAGTTCAATTCTATTTGAAAAAGGCTACTTATGGGCCAAGAAAGGTGCTCCAAAGCCTATATAAACACCCTAGGGGTGACCTAAGGAGAGACGAAGAGTAGAAGATAGAAAATACTCGAAGACAGCCACCGGGAGCAGCTCGGAAGAAGGATCTCCATCAAGACTGAAGATCTCCTATCAATTTCTCTTGAAGTTTTTGGGTTTTCTTATGTTTTGTTATTTTTCCTATTCTATGATGTTTCCCTCTATCAGTATGAACTAAATCCCTTAAATACCTAAAGGGATGAAACCTAAGACGGATCTTATTACTATTTGATTTATAAGATAAATACTTGTTCTTATTCTTAATTGTGGGTTCTTATTCTTGTTTTAATAATTCAGGTTATTGATTCAAGTCGAATGAGCTTATTCAGATGAGCAAAAGTCCCTGTTTAAGAGTAGATCAACACAATTAATCGGAGTTGATTGCAACCCTAGAAATAGGGCGACGAAAATCTGCCGGATTAGAGTCAAATCTAATAAGGGAATCCATAAATCGAGTTAATGCGACGATAGGGGTTTTAACTAGAAAGAGATTTCAATTAATCAACCTAGATTCAGTTGTTTTTAGTCTTGAAAGAGATATTAACATAATTCAGGGATTTCTACGGATTAAGTCAAGTGAATGAATCGTATGAATCAAAAGTAATAAGTAAAGTCTAGGTGGATACTTCCTTGGGTATTGTCTATCTCATAAAGTTGTCTAAAAAGTATTTCCCAAATTCATTCTCTGTCGTGCTTTTAATTAATTTTAGTTTAAAAAGAAATCACTCCAATTCTTAGGCTAGATAATAGAAAGATAGTAATTACTAGTACTCTTGGTCCTTGTGGATACGATATTTCCGGTCTTACCATAACTATACTATTAAACGATAGGTGCGCTTGCCTTTATTGTGATCATAGATAGTTAGAGACACATCAGTCATCATTTGGAGAAAGGCTTCCTGAGCCTCTTCTCCTTGACCCATAGTCTCGGGTCTACTCTCTACAGGCGCGGTCCCTTACGCGGGAGCCGGCGCGTTACTAGTAGTGTCATCAGCAGCCGTTCGGTTGGGATCCATTTACTATACGAAAACACAATTTTAACATTGTCAGGAGTCACCACACTATCAATATATTTATGGCACGTATAGCTAGACTCTTACACACACTATGGTAGTTCGAGAACCGACTAAACCTTGCTTTGATACCACTAAATGTAACACCCTTTACCCGTATTCATTGCCGTAACCGGGTACGAGGCATTACCGGACTTAACTCACTTGAACATACAACTTTAGGCTATAAGATTTCATTCCAACTTAAAACTTCTCAATTCACCTTCATAACATCCATATTATGGGCCTACGAGGCCTTAAACATGCAAACGGAGGGTCTCGAAATTAAACGGAGCCCTAGCAGGGCCACACGCCCGTGTGAAATGGGACACGCTCGTGTGGGCAGGCGGTGTGGTCACACACACGCCCATGTCCCTAGCCCGTGTAGGATTTATTTTTCATTTCGAACCTACAAGGGTTTTCACACGCCCGTGTCTTTGGCCCGTGTCCTTTACACGGCCTAGACACGCCCGTGTCCTCACCCGTGTGTGAAAACCTGGGTATTCTATTTATGACGTCAGCAACCTCATAAGGGGCACACGGCCTAGGCACACGCCCGTGTGTCTAGCCCGTGGTCGACACTGACTTGAAACACTAACATGCAGGGGACACACGGCCTGGTCACACACCCATGGGACTGACCGTGTGTGATACACGGTCTAGACACACGCCCGTGTGCCTACCCGTGTGGAAAAGAACAAGGCTATTTGCCAAGCTCTTTTTATCACCCTAATTCATGCAACATCAATCACATTCAACCATTTACCAAGCAACTCAATCATGCATCATACACATTCATGAATAACCTCATCTTTTCATATAATAATAACATTAAGCCATCAACTATGGCTATTTACAAAAGTTCATCTTTAAAGGAGCCAACACACTTGGCCAAAATAGCAAGACATAACACTAAGCCTAGCCCCTATACATGCCATACACAAAATGCTAAGACTAAATATACCGAGATGAGCTGATAGTGTGGGTGATCTTTCGATTATCAACGTATCCCGAACTGGCTCTTTAACACTATAAAACAAGGGGAAAAAAAGAGAGTAAACTTTAAGCTTAATAAGTTTACATGCAAACAATAAACATCACAATATATGCTACTCAATCAATAATATCACATACTAAGCAAGGACAATTCACATTCCCATAATCATTCTTACTCATTCCATCTCTTACCACACTCCAACCATATAACAATTATATAGCTCACATTTATTTGAACACATTCCCTGCATTCATCACCACGAAGTAACATCAAACATTTACTTATACAATTTCTCGATGAACCATTCAGAATAATACTAAACACTCGGTGGTTTCGCACACAGCCCACCATTAATCTATAACAGGGTAGTATCGCACATAGCCCTCCAAATGATAATCTAAACGATGGTATCGCACACAGCCCACCGTGAATAAGTAATAAGGTGGTATCGCACATATCCCACCAAATGATAATATAAACGATGGTATCGCACACAGCCCATCGTGAATAAGTAATAAGGTGGTATCGCACATAGCCCACCAACAAGAATAATTACGGATATTTATTCGTACTTACATTTCTATTCCAATGTTCACACGAAAATTAATCATTATCTATCATTCCAATCAATCTCACAAATATGTAGTTTCATCCGTACAATACATTAATAGGTAAAGATATATGCATTAAAGATGTATCGCTTACACGTAAACTTACCTTGGTGCAAAATGTATTAGTTGATGACTTAGTCCGTAACCTTGCCCTTTCCCCGATCAAGGTTGTTTCCGCGCTCTTCTTGATCTTTAATAATGAAATTCACTCATTTAATCACTTTATAATGCATGATACACCAAATTTTCTACTTAGGCAAAAATGACAATTTTGCCCTTATACTTTGGTGAAATTATGATTTTACCCCTATGCTCGTAAATCATTTTTTATCACATTTTCTCATTAAAAAAGCTTAGCTGAACATTTATTCCTCTTACAAAAACTCACAAAGCCATTTATTTCATGCATTTATTACACAATTACAACCTTTACAACTAAGTCCCTTTTTGGTGTTTTCATGATAACACCCTTCACAAAAGTTGTTTCTTAACTCACTAACATTCATTTTCTTCCATAAAAACTCAGAAAACAACATGACCACTCTCATGGAAAGTCCCCAAACTTTCAACCATATTGCAAATTAGTCCCCTCATTAGCTAGCTTAAGCTTTGGGGATTCCAAAGTACAAAAAAATTATCAAGAAAGACCCCTAGAATCACTTACTTGCAAGAGATTTATTTTGCAAAAAAATTGAACTCCAAGAACCCTTATTTCCTCTTAAATTTTCGGTGGTAGAAGAAGAATGAAGAGTAAAAGATGATATCTTTCTCCTTTGTCTTATTTTATTCATTTTTAGTCACCTAATTCCACCAAATTTGACCAAAATTTAATGCTCTTGTCTCCTTAGTCTATATGGCCGACCAACACATCCTCAATGGCCTAATTGCACTTTAAGGACCTCCAGTTTAATATTCTAGGGCTATTAGACACCTCTACCTTGCAAAATAGAACTTTTGCACTTTATGCGATTTAGTCCTTTTTTTCACAATTAAGCATGCAATTGCTAAAATTAATGCACCAAAATTTTCATACATCTATATAAATGTGCCATAATACATAAAATAATATCAAAATAATTTTCTTCAACTTCAGATTAGCGGTCCCGAAACCGTTGTTCCGACTAGCCCCAAAATCGGGCTGTTACAATTACCCCTTGTGCCAATTGTCTGACTTAAAAATTAATTTCTAAAAATATCATATTAATTTTAATTAATTTAATTTTACTTGATCAAAATTAATTTTCCAAAAAATCACTTAGATTTTCCAAATTAATTTTTCAAGAAAATTTTTTAGTTGAACAATTCTCACGACCACCTAATTTAATTCCACATCGAATAAATCGACTCAATTAAATTATTTCCAAAGTCGTAAAATTTTCTTCTAATTCAAATACAGTCCGATCGAGCTTTTATTGAGCTAGCGGAGGGACCAATCAGACATATACAATTAGGCTCTAGTAATTGCAATTATGTCCATAAGCATCGTTCCGATAATTCGCAATTACTTAATCATGGAGTCAGTCCACAAGAAGTACCATGATTGAAAACTCCTTATTATATACTCTTTACGAAAACAATTCATCTAACTGTTTTGCCTAATGACCTCTTCATGTGTGTGTTACCCTCATATAATATCCTTGATTCATTTGAGTTAAATCCGTTCACTCAATACAATCCTATTTTATCTCATTGTCACCTTTGTGTCTTCTTAATGATTAATATGACCACTGTCAACAAATTACTGTGATAAATTGCTCGTTCGAGAACAAGCAATCAGTGGCCACGTTCCATATTTATCAATCCACACAATGTCAATGAGAGGATATCATTAACTCTTTAATTGAGCTATGAATTCCACTGTTACTAGTAAAGCCATGTCATACACAAGTCATGTACCCAACATACCAGCTATGGGCTTGATCACCTTTAGAGCATAAGCCTCCACTTATATTAAAGCACATGAGTTGCATATGCATGGTCAGTGACTAACTCAGGATTTAGGTAAATCACACCATGAACGTCACAAGTGAATTAATTCACAAACGGATTCAGAATTAATTCATCTTGGGTCCAGTCCAATGTATCATTATACTAATGAATACATCAATGTCTCTACCCGTGGAGTCAACTGCTCCAATAGCCAAGACTAGTCATCTCCCCAATTGGAATTGTAGACGACATAATCCTTTCCAGTATTTGAATCAAATGCTCACTTTAATTATTTTACGAGATTACGGACTCATTTAGATTATCTATTGAAATAAGTTGTCTTTCTCACAATGTAAACGTTTTTACAATGTCACTTATCTACAGTTTGAACTTAGACAAAATGAGCTAATATTTGCTTGTCACAATTTCGCTCTGCATGCAAAATATAAAAGAAAGAAATACAGAAGACATAATAGTGAAATGTGAAATTAACTTTATTTATTTATTTATCGTTCAAATAAATAGAAAACAGTTATATGTTTACTACAATTAAGGCACATTTCCCAACAAATAACTATTTTCCATTTGGAGGGGGCAAGCCCCTATCTACCCCTCCCTTTGCCCTTGGATATTTACCTATTTTTGCTAATTTGTTTTGTCTTTATTTATTGTTAATTATGAATAAATTTTATTTAAGATTATTTTTTTATTTTATATTATTTTTAAAATTTTAATTTTAGCAGATTCGAATTCTGATTTTTTTCATATTCAAATATATAATATATAATAAAAAATATTAAATTCATATTTTTTGCGAATTTGGATTCGGAGAATAATATTCAGATAATTTACAAATAATTGTATATTAAGATTTTTAGATAAATTTATGGATTCAAATAATCCAAAAATTACAAATATATAATTTGCTGCTATTTTATCTTCATCCATCCATCTTTTTGCAATTCATCTTCCATCTTATTCCTACAATTTCATCAATCTATTATTCATCTCTTGTCATTTTTTTTCCATTAAATTTGGTATAATAGTAAGTTTACACTTTAACCCCCTTAAAGCAATTTTTTAACTTCGCCCCTAGTACGATCGATATCAATTGATACCAACTACCATGATCTAAACCCAGAAAAAATCTAGAAAAGAATCTAGACGTGGTGGGACTTGCACCTATGACACCATGACCTCCAATGTCTCAACTTTACCATTTTAACTAAAACATCATTTATTTTTTACATAACATTTTTTATAAATATATTTTTATATAAATTTTTCACCTATATTGTGAGTGTCCACAATCTAAGTGTACCTCCGGTATTACCCCTACAAAATTCTGCTGTGATCTGTCCTTCTTAGCTCGCTTAAGGTCGCGAAACCGAGCCAGTAGACCCTGAATCCCTCCTACTTTGAGCCATGTTCTTATCGCGTTTTTCCCTCTCCAATCGTTTAACTTCCTCCACAATCTTAGCCTTTTCTACCAAGGTCTCAAACACCCTCTCTTGATGTGGTGCAATCTGAACCTTTAAATTATACCTCAACCCATTCTCAAACCGGAGGATCTTATCCTGCTCAGTAGCCACCACAGCCGGAGCATAATGGCTCAACCTAAGAAACTCGGCCATAGTCCTATTGTCACGGGCCAAAGTGCAAAGCCCGTGACCATGGCACAAGATGCGCCCCATGGGGGTCTATCGATTAGATGGAAAACATTTAGCCCACGAGAACTGGCTCGATTCAAAGAACTGTTGGAGAAGCCTGTCAGATTGAAGCCTGGTTGGCCCGATAATGAAGATATGGAAACTTAGGCTATTTTTAGTAAGTAGGGGAATTATATATTGTAGATTTGATTTGATATGATGTAATCTTGTAAATCCCTAAAATCAAGGGATAGGCTAATTTCGTCCGTCGATGTAATTTGATCTCGGGTTTGTCGGTTTTGGGGGAGCTCAACTATAAATAGAGAGCCTCCCCCTCATTTGTATCTCATCCATTGTAAGTTGAATTCATAAGAGTAATAGAATTCTTTGAGCATTTACTCAAACACTTTATGTGCATTCTTTCTTTGGCTTTCTGTTGTTCATTTGTAGCTTCTTTTGGCACAATCACTTCCACTATACAAATTGGTGACTTAGAGGAATTCTAAAGGAATCCTCACTTTTGGGAGTAAAGGCTGACTTAGGCGAGTTTGGAGCGAACAGATCGGCTTAAGCCGCACGGATCGCGAGACGAAAGATCTAGCCCTGTGACAAGTAGTATCCAAGCTATTGGTTCGAAGGTACTGTTGGGATGTCGAAAGAAGTTATTGATTAGAATGAGCCAATGTAGACCCGTGGGAGGGCCAGAAAAGTAAGTCGTTCGAGGGACATGCTGACAGCTTTGGAAAATCGAGTGGTTAATCTCGAGGAGTCCGTAGGGAATATGAAGGAGATGCTTGAGTTGGTCGAGGGATGCACAGATGAGTTTGACTCAATGGAAGAGCATCTCAGAGATTTTGTGTTGGATTCTCTCGATGCCAATGAGAAAAGATGAATGAATTAGTCAATTCCACTACGAAAAAGCTGGCAGAGAGGGATGAGAATCTCGAGGATATGGTGTTAGCCATGAAAAAAGAAATTGAAGAGCTTAATGGGGAGCTCACGATTTATAAAGCTGCTTTAAGTAATGGATATTTTCTTCAAGGCCGAAGCAACAAGCAATGGATGTTCCCAAACTAGAGAAGTTCAAGGGTGAAAGGTCCGCAAGGGATGTGGACAACTTCTTGTGGGAAATAGAGCAATACTTTCGACAAATGGGCATCGAGAATGATGCCATTACGGTAAACACTGTTTCAATCTATTTTACTGGTGTGGCTCTCTTGTGGTGGTGTCGTAGGTCCACAGATGAGAAACGTGGTGGGAACGCAATTGGGACTTGGGAGGAGTTCCAAAGAGAGTTGAAGAAGCAGTTTTACCTACAGTATGTCGAGAAGGAGGCTCAGGCTAAGTTGCATCGTCTCACGCAACAAGGCACTGTTCGGGAGTATGTTCGGGCATTTAGTGAGTTGATGCTTCAAATCTCCAACTTGAGCGAGAAAGAAGCGTTCTATTGGTTCGATGATGGGTTAAAGCCGTGGGCAAAATATGAGTTGTGTAGGCAATGAATCACTGAACTTACTGTAGCCATGGCCGAAGCAGAGTCCTTTGTTGAGCTTGGTCCAACGAAAGACAAGTTTGAGTCGTCTAAGCCCAATGGAAAGGGTAATGGTGAGAGAAACCATGAGGAAGATGAAGAGGGACATAGCGATGATGGCAACAATATCGATAGTACAAGTGGCAATGGGAAACCACGAGATACGAAGCGGGGATCCAACAACCCAAGGGACAATGGGAAGAGGATAAAATGCTTTCTTTGTCAAGGACCACACATGGCGCAAAAATGTCCGAAGAAATCGATGATTTCGGCTATCAAAAAGAAAGATGAGCCGAAGGAAGAGGCGAAGCCTATTGAGGGAAAGACATCGAGGGTCAATTCGGTAGTGCTTATTCCTAAGAAAAGGAATGGTGAAGAAGGGTTGATGTTTGTGGACATCAACATTGCGGGTCAGAAGCAAAGTGCTCTTATTGATACGAGAGCATCGGACTTGTTCATATCGAAAAAGGCTACGAAGAAGCTTGGTCTATCGATTAAGAAATCGAATAAGAAGATCAAGATAGTGAATTTCGAGAAGGCCCCAACTGTCGGAGTAGTTCGTAATATGGAGCTACAAATCGGCGAATGGAAGGGCAAGGAAGACTTTGAGGTAATCCGATTAGATGATTACGATTATGTACTTGGCTTAAACTTCCTTGACAGGATTCAGACAGTTCTGTTTCCATAAGCCGATCAAATTCACATTGTCACTGGTCCATTATCAAATATTGTTGTGCCAGTGCATCGGGATATGAAGGTTGAGACCAAGGTGTTGTCGTCAATCCAACTAGTCGAAGATGTTTCGTATGGGAGAAACATTAACTCGATAGAACGGAATGCTACGAAATCCCCTTCGAAAAAGTTAGTAGAGCATGAGACCGATATGAGACTTGTGGAGTCAACTGTGGAGCCGTCACCTTTGGGGAAGGTTGATTGTGTATCGGACTTCGAGGGGAAAGAAGCGATGCAAAAGCAGTCGAAATGAGTAAATGCTGCTAATAAGGAACATTGCAAACACTTTGATAGTGTTTTGAATTCT
This sequence comes from Gossypium sturtianum, assembly GCA_025698515.1. Classification (NCBI taxonomy): domain Eukaryota; kingdom Viridiplantae; phylum Streptophyta; class Magnoliopsida; order Malvales; family Malvaceae; genus Gossypium; species Gossypium sturtianum. The sequence goes on along the minus strand of CM046952.1, from coordinate 51,187,252 downwards.
GACTTGTTGGCTTGGCAAGGTCGTAGGGGCCTTTCAAAGTTCTTAAGCAAGGAGGCCGAGGGACTGTGGGCGGTACGAAGCTAAAATGTAAGAATCTAGGGGATTCCAATGGGAACAAGTCAAAATTGGGGAAGTTAGAGCAGAGACTTCTTGCCAACGAGATGTACCAACGAGTGCAACGGTTCAAGTTAAGAGGCGACGAAAATCGAGGCAAAGGTTCCGAAGGAAGGGACAACCCGATCACAAGACAAGTCGGGAAGAAGCCAAGGCAACGAGAAAGTTCCAAGGTGAATCAAGTCAGTGTCATTCAGAAGTCGCAACGAGGGCGTTGCGAGAATGGGTGGGGGAGAATGTCACGGGCCAAAGTGCAAAGCCCGTGACCATGGCACAAGATGCGCCCCATGGAGTTCTATCGATTAGATGGGGAATATTTAGCCCACGAGAACTAGCCCGATTCAAAGAACTGTTGGAGAAGCCTGTCAGATTGAAGCCTGGTTAGCCCAATAATGAAGATATAGCAACTTAGGCTATTTTTAGTAAGTAGAGGAATCATATCTTGTAGATTTGATTTGATATGATGTAATCTTGTAAATCCCTAAAATCAAGGGATAGGCTAATCTCGTCCGTCGATGTAATTTGATCTGGACCGTCAGTTTTGGGGGAGCTCAACTATAAATAGAGAGCCTCCCCCTCATTTATATCTCATCCATTGTAAGTTGAATTCTTAAGAGTAATAGAATTCTTTGAGCATTTACTCAAACACTTTGTGTGCCTTCTTTCTTTGGCTTTCTGTTGTTCATTTGTAGCTTCTTTTGGCACAATCGCTTCAGCTATACAAATTGGTGCCTTAGAAGAATTCTAAAGGAATCCTCACTTTTGGGAGTAAAGGCTGACTTAGGCGAGTTTGGAGTGAACAGATCGCCTAAGGCCGCACGGATCGCGAGATGAAAGATCTAGCCCCGTGACACTATCACCCTGTGTCAGCTCAATGAACTCCAGTCTACAGGCCTCAACTTACCTCGTACCCACATACTTCTTCTGAAAGGCCTCTTGAAAATATTCTCATGTCAGACGCTTAGCCTGAGTAACTCTCACTACTAACTGCCACCAACAATATGCCTCATCTCTCAGTAAAGACACTATACCCTTTAACTTCTGCTCTGGGGTTTCTTTGTAAAAAATTTATACACATTATGAAAATTACTACTCATCAGAATTTTCTTTATGATTAATTTAATGATTTATGTAAGTAAATTATCTACTATTTATTATTAAGTAATTTAGTTGGTGAATAAATCTTATATATATAATAAATATAAATTAAATTATTATATTTGCTTGTGTCATTATATGTCACAATTATTATTTAAAATTATGATTAATTAAATTTTTATCCTTGAAATGATAGTATTTTTACTTTGACATAATGAAAAAGTTGATTATGTTTACCTCTTTTGTCACTTTGAATGTAATTCGTTTTTATTTAGTTAAATTATTTTTTTAACGTAAAAAATTGATTAAATTATTATGTTGGATACATTTTAAGTACTGTTTGAATGATATATTTTATAATTTTTAATTTACTTATATTTATTTTAGATAAATAGAAATAAACTACTATATTCTATAATTCTTTTAAAATAAATTAGATTATATCACACACGTTCCTTGAGCTAATGCTAGTATGATTAAAAGGTTAGGGTCTCAAAATTATGTATATTCTAAGTTGCAACGAGAGATAGCTTTACACTGTTCAATATCCAATACAGTAAATTAATATTAATTATACGGGGGGAGCTTTGTATCCAATACCAAACTTACAGGTCTCTAACAGTTTGACCTAAGATCTTCTTCACTTCAAAGTGAAGCAGCCCTGTCACTTGAAGATCAGATCAGATCTTGAACCATTTTCAAGCACCACCAATGACTTCAATAGCACAGTTTGACCTAATGTGATTTCTGTTAGGCTTTGCAACATAAAATATTTCACACCTGGATTTAGCTTGGTCAATTCATATAATCACTCTTAAGTTGTAATAATCTGCAGTTTTTTTTTCTTAGATTGCGACTTTTTGCACACACGCCTGTGTGTATATATGTAAGATTGTAACCTTATTTTTCGAACTTAGGTTTAAATCCAACATTGGAAATGATTAAGCAAGCGTCCCCTTGTTGGTCATTTACTTGGATTTCTAACCTGAAATTGATGGTACTTTTGCTTTGCTTTGTGAAACACTCACTTTCAACGTTCCTAACTGCTAATCAAACTATGGAATGGAAAACTTGAGCTCATCTCTAATTGCATATCAGAAAACATAACTTCTTCCAGCTCACCTTGATAGCTTAGCTCTTGTATGTTGGCCCATCCTGAGTACAATTACACTAAGGATCATACTCCTAATCCATATCCGAATATGAAACAGAGTTTCACTCTTTTATGCCATGATTCTGTCTTATTTGAGCTGTGAAAATGAATTGAGAAACAGGGCATAGCTGCTTTCAGTTTTTCTTATGAGAAGCATCCCATGATTCATGCTTAAACATTGAATCGCCTAAAACATGGCATATTCTGATGTATTTAAATCATTACAAAACTATCCCATTACATAATGATGATATAAAAAATAAAAAGACAAGGTCGATCTCCATTTTAATTAGTGTTGTAAGTGAAACATGGTGTATATCATCTGTTTCTTTCATCCTTAATGTTTAAAGTACATCAACTAAACTAAAAGTAGACCTTAAACTCACTCACTGTAGTTTCCAGAAACTCTTCAACTTATCACAGCAATACAATTGGTTATGAAAAAATTTATTCACATTCAAAAGTGACAATCTTTACACTATTAGATCAAGATTGATTTACCATATCGTAAGATGAGATCCAAAAATAAGGTGGCAGAGCATAAATCTGCAGAAAAGCCCTTATCGACCATTTCCGTAAGAAGTTGTGTTGCCTTTGAGGTATAGTTGTTTCGGATGAACCCTTGGATCATTACATTATAACAGCAACTATTAGGCAAGCAATCATTATCTCCCATACTCCTAAACAATTGGTATGCTTCATCCGACAATCCCTTTCTACAAAAACCATTAATCATTATAGCATATGAGTAAACATCAGGTTTTAAACCATTGACTGAAAGTTCACGAAATACTTCCTTTGCAACTTCGATATACCCAATTTTGCACAAGCCACCAATAAGGATATTATAAGAGACAATATCAAGTTTCAGCCCACTGTTCCGCATTGCTTGAAAAAAATTCAATGCTTCTTTGAGTTTGCCTCTTTTGCATAAACCATCCAGCAAAATTGAACAGGTCATTAGATTTGGAACTTGCCCAGAAGCAAGCTTCTTTTTCAAAAGTTCACATGCAGCTGAAATTCTCCCTAATCGACACATTCCTTGCATAAGAGTGCTGTAGGTGATAGTATCAGGGATTGGTCCTTTTTGAGCCATTTTGTGAAAGAGTTCCATTGCTTCGCCCAACCTTTTAGCTTTACAATATCCGTTGATCATGATGTTGAAACTACATATATCAGGAACACAACCCTTCTTAATCATCAACTGAAATACACTTCTAACTTTATCCATTTTATTTCGCAAGCAATAGCCGTTTATCAATGCATTATATGTAACAACATCAGGCTCAATGCCTTGATTTCTCATTGTGTCAACAATATCTTCAGCTTCAAAAACCATCCCCTCCTTACAAAGTGCATCGACCAATATACTATACGTGACAACATTAGGCTCAATGCCTTGCTTTATCATTGTCTCAACAATATCTTTAGCTTCAGGAATCATCCCTTCCTTACAATGTGCATCAACCAATATACTATACGTAACAACATTAGGCTCAATGCCTTGCTTTCTCATTGTGTCAATGGTATCTACAGCTTCAGAAATTGTCCCCTCCTTGCAATGTGCATCAATCAACATATTATACATGAAAATATCAAGTGAAATATTTTTATCCACCATTTCATTCAAAAGCCTTGTTGCCTCCTTTTGCAAGCCTGAATTACACATAGCATGAATTAAGCAACTATAACTAACCATATTTGGTGTAATGCCCTTAACCTTCATTTGGGAGAAGAGATCTAGAGCCTCATTTTGTAACCCACACTTGCAAAGATAGTCAATGACAGTGTTATATGCTACAATATCGGGTTCAAAACCTCTTTTTTCCATCATCCTCAGAAACCTAACAGCACTTTTCATATTCCCCGCCTTAAACAACCCATTAAGTATTGTATTGTAAGCAATTAAATTAGGCTGATACCCTTTTCCAATCATATCATCAAACAAACTCAAAGCCTGAGAAATCTTACTTTGCTTACAAAGTCCATTAATCAAAGTGGACAAAGTTATAACATCAGGTTCAACACCTAGCTTCAACATTTTACCCAAAACAGAAAACCCAAAATCAATACAACCTAATTGACAAAAGCAATTAATCAAGATGTTGAAAGAATAAACATCATGAGAAACCCCTAGTAATTGTAATCGGCTATACATAGAAACAACAATGGCATAATGTTTCGTTCTAACAATGGCTACTAATAATCTATTGAATTCCACAGTTGAAGGCATTGGGTACTTGTCAATCATCCTATAAAACAAATTCAAAGCATCATCAACATTATGGAGGCCATCATACTTCTTTCTCTTCCCCCTTACAGAAATGGAATTCTTACTAAACGCACTGACATGGGTAGCAGAGGTGTTAAAATAACGAGAAAAGGGAGAGCGGAAATTAGAAAGATTCCTTCCACCATTAACAATAGAAGTAAAAAGTAAAGAAGGATTAAACTTACCCATATCTTGAATTAAGGAAAATGGAAAAGGCAAGAGGTGAGCTTGAATGAAACCAGAAAAACTTATGTTATCATCTATACTCCCTCTGTTTAAAAGATGGGCCCTTAAATTCTGAGACTGAGAGAGCTGAATTTTAGATCGTATTCACTCAATCGTAAGCCATGCAAGAGACCATCCCGCCAAGTTTTGGTTGTTTTAGGGTTTAATTAATGTATTCATGAAAAAAAAGAATAGCGGAAATTTTGTATTTCATTATTTATAAAAGCATCTGTAATATATATATATTTTTATAGTATAGGGGTTTTATTTGGGCAAAATTGAGATTTAGGTCAATTTTATGCCAAAATAGGTTGAGATTGAAAATATTGGTGATTTTCATTTGAGTCGATTTCTGGGATATTTAGGGGAACAGGTCGATTTTGATGAGATATTAGTTCTTTAGTTAGATGGTTAAATGTTAATGATTTTGTTTTTGAGTCTTGGGTTCAATTATTCTCTTACTCACATTTGTATTTTTATTTTATTTGTTTCAAGCTTTACTTTTATTTTTAATTACTATTTTAAACATATTAGATTTTTTGATTAGATGGTTAATTAATAATAATTTTATTTTTGAGTCTCAAGTTCGATTCTTCTTTTAAGTACGTTCATATTTTTTATTTTATATTATTTCAAGCTTTTTTATTTTTAAATTCAAACTAGGGAAAATTTATCTACATCAAGACCCCCTATACTCGAGGTTGACAATTATGCTCATCAGAAAACACACATGAAGGCTTATATTAATTCAACTGATGAAAAGGCATGGCATGGTGTGTTGACTAAATGGAACCACCACCCCAATATTGGATACTAAAAGTGGAAAGGTCATGAAACCAAATGTACAGAGAACCACTGAGGAAGAAAAGTTGGCAAATTCTAACTCAAAAGTCTTATATGCAATCTTTTGTAGAGTAGATATACAGGAGTTTAGGATTGCAAAGTGCACGGTTGCAAAGGTTACTTGGGATATCTTGGAGACTCCTCATGAAGGAACATCCACAGTTAAGCAATCAAAGATGCTTAACTTAGATTGATTAAATGGAGTCATTAACTTAGTGAAATTAGATTAATAAAAAACTTAGAAGTCTTATTAAAATGTCAAAAGTTAAAAAGATATTGTTTTAGGACAATCGTCCTAGGGGTGTTATAGCATTCCTTTTGTGTAACCAAACTTTCAAACCCAAATTTAACAAATTGACCAAGTCTGTTCTTTTAGAGTTTTCTTTAAGTTAATTCTAAAATGAGTAGACTCATAAGTGACTAAACAAACCTAGCCTTAAGTTCATTAGTGGCGACCTTACTTAGAATATTTTTGTGTCTAGCTTAGTAGGAACATGTTATGAAAATACAAATATAGACAAATTTAGAGTTTATAGATTTTAGATAATATTTAGACATTTCTTTATCTATTTTCACATAGAGGCATAATAGGTGTTTTCACATATACACATAAAAGTGTTGTATACTTGAGTACCAGTCATTGAATTATTTATTTCTTAATCCAAAAATCTAAAATTAGAACCCGTATGATGTTTTAGAAACTAGACTTACTTACCTTCCACCACAATTTTTTTATAATTTCACCATGAGTGAATTAATATCAGAGTTTTTTTTTTTTTTTAAGTCGTTATTGTTCTGCTACAAGGCAGTTTCAACCTTTTTTCTCTTAAAAATATTTATCTTTTAATAAAACATTTGTATGGAATTAACATTTGTTTTGTTAGAAACTAGACTCAATAATCTTTTCAGACATATAAAGCTCATATTCTAATTCATTTTATACAAGCTTTCAAATTCGAAGGATGTTGCCAAGAGTTTTGACATTTCCTCACTAAAACAAATTTATCTCATAATGTAAAATTCGGATGCAAGTTTTGTTTATTCAATTAAAAACTAGAATCACTAATATTTTAAAATATATATGGATAAACTTTTAATTCAATTTCTACAATTTTTGAAAATTTTTTAAAGGTACATCGTTATTGTCACCAAACTGTTTTAATGGAATTGTTCATTACCTAATTTCTCAAATGACACATTCAACACATTTTCCTCATTAATAACACATATCATACTTATTCACGTATCATCATAGTTATTAACCATGGCAACCAAACTTACCATAGCACATTATTAATAAGACAATTTCATAAGCAAGCTTACTACCACAACTTTCTAATCACTTATTTCAACATTTTTTTAAGCCTTGGAATTTGCAACCACTAATTACACACTCACTTTCATGTTTATTATACAAGTTCATAAATTACATATACTTGTTAGTATAGGAAAGTAAGATTATCTAAGAGTACTTACCTCTTAGATGTATTTTTACAAATCCAAACTTTCAAACACTTGAATACATCATCAACAAGCTTGGAATTTCCATTTTTCATCAATTCCTCATTTTCTCTTACACAATAATAAAACCAACTAATAGTATCTAAAAATTTCAAACTTTACCATAAGCAAAATCAAAAGTCAAGTTAGGTGTGAAGGAAAACATCATTTGTTACCTTATTGAAGCTTTTGAAAAGTATGTAATGATTGTAATGTGCTTGAGGAAGTGGGCACTTTCCTACCCATTGGGACAGACAGTCAACTTTTCATATTTAGGTGATTGGCAATTTATTAAACCAAATATTTGAGTTGAGCTGAGATCATGGATAATGTTAAGCCCATTAGTGAAGATCATATCACTTGAGGAAACATATTTGGAGAATCGGATTGGATCGAGTTTAAACCCATGGATTGAGAAAGTTGGATCGGATTGGAATGTTGAAGACTTAGTTGCCAACAGTCTTTGTTTACTTTGTTTGTTATTATTATACTGTATTCAACTTGTTTACCTATTGTTTTATCAGGATTGTGATAAATCTTCATGATGTTAGCAAGTCTCGAAAAACTCTATATAATTGAGAGATTTGTATAGGTTAATGTACAAATTATAGAGAGCACTTGATTTGTTTTGTTCAAGTGGGAAATATTATTTGTGAAAGTGCATTTTGATTGTTAAACCTTTGTGTTGTGGATTTACAAGCTAAGTTCTCAAGGGGAAATTTAGTGGTGAGAGTTCTAGTCTTCAAATGTGCAAAAGTGATGAAATTGTCACAAGGGTGTGATAGATTTAGGTTCACTTATTGTAAGTGTTTGAAGATAGTGGATACTTCTCATTGAGCTAGGCTCCGCAAACGTAAGAAAATCAAATTGCATAAACAATTTTTGTGTCCCCTCTTTTTGTTATGTGTTTTACGATGCTTGGAGAAGTGTCAACTTCCCCAGTCACTTTTGCTAGCACTTAACTTATTACTTAACAATTGTTTCAAGTCAACATAAGCTTTCTTTCTCTAGCTTCAACTTTCTATCTTAAGAATCATAAAAACTCTTACTAAAAAATGGAGGTTTGAAGGTGAACTTAAGTTTGGAGAAGTGTTTTTTTCTTGTTCTTAACAAAATATCAAAATTGGGGTTGAGATCTTGTGTAAATTTGAAAAAAAATGCAAGAAAAATGCAAAAGAAAAGAAACTCCACCAAAGGAAGTATGGGGAATGGTTGAGAGAGGCTTAAAGGGATAAGTTTTCATCCATATTTTACTAGTTTAAAACACTTAAATCAAAATATCCAAGTCAAAGCCCAAGTAAAAAATTTTAATATGTGGTTCACATTCCATGTCTTCATATCATCCACATCCAAGGCTCTATATTTATTCAATAAATCAAATATCGCATCAAAATAATATTTCCAACATAAAATATATAAAAAAATGATCAAAATGCTCTTATCTAATAAAATTAACATTGTGCCCATTTTTTTCCTCTAAACACAAATTCTTTACAAAATTATGGACTTATCACACTCCAAGCCCATAATTCACATTTGACCTCTATTAAAAGTTCTTGGGTAGTGAAAATTACATTTATGTCCTTTTATCGGTAAAAATGAAAATTTTACTATTTGGCCATTATACTTTCAAATCTTTTCCAGTTTAGTTCAAAAATGATTTTCATCACACCAATACACTTTCCAAATTATTCTCATGCCAAACAATCAATAACAACTCATAGTTATCATTTTGGTCAAATTTACACTTTAATCCTCAAACTTTATAAAGTTTGTAATTTAGTCCCTTTTTACACATTCTCACATCCATAACTCTTTTCATTGATTACCATCTCCGACAAAAATTTTACTTTCATAAAAATTCTCTATCTACCTCATTTTCCAATTTTTTTGAACTTTTACTATGTTCGATCTCAAAATGGTGCCAGATGCATTATCGAAAAATTTAAGACGGTACAATGAAAACATATTTTAACATAGTACAAACAAGCCAGGTGATAATGGGTCATCATCTTGTGACCAAAGAAGATAAGTTCTTTGCATTCTCCATTAACCAAAACCTAGTAGGAAACCGTTGACACGCATTTTATGATGATATTTGTTCAATATTTTCCGAACTCATTGGTTCCTAAAATTGTTCCAAGAATTTCCAAATTGGCTTTATCATAACATTTATTCATATCAAGTTCTAGAGCACCTAAGATTCCAATACATTTAGCTCTATTTTGTATCATGTAAGTAATTTTCATCCTCACCAAAATATTATCACATATTTAGTGGTCCTACAAAAGCGTTTTGATTCAGTGAAATGAGTTGAGACGTGATGGATTTAAGGTTTTTCACCATTACCTTGGCAATAACTTTGTAAACAACCTTGCAAAGGTTGATGGATCTAAAATAAGGATGTTTATGAATCGGGTTAGAACTTGATTTTAAATAAAATTTTAAGCTGAGGCCCAAGTCCAACATGACTTGTTCAGAAACTTTTATATTAGTGTTTAAAAATAATAAAATCTATTTTCAAAAAAAAAATAATAATAATAATAAAATATATAATTTTATATTAATATTTATATTAATTTAAATTGGAGTCACTCCACCATGGACAAATCTAGTCTAAAATAACTTTACCACCTCTAGATTGATTTGCTTGAGTATAAAAGCGATGCCTATGGTGTTCATTTCTTTCAACATTTTCCCAGTTCTGAAAACACTGAGATAAGCTTTTAATACCAACAATCCAACAAGCTTAGAAGAAAATGACTGGTTTTCCATCTAGACCCAGAGGCTTAAGAGGTCTTACGTTGAAGATTGCCTCTTTATTGTCTTCCGTACTATTAATAGTATTCTAAATTTCTCTCATAAAAAATCCAGTCAAATATATGTATATATATTTTTTCAGATTGCAGATTTTCGTTAATGCAGTGAACTTTGAAATGCGTCCGAAGTGTAACGAGCTTCATCTTTTCTGATCTAATTACTGACAATGCTTGGTTTAGAAGGATAAAGTTAGATACATCTCTTCAAAATATTAAACACACATTTCACAGTCAAAGCTATAATCAGATTCCCAATTGTGATATCTTAAGTTTAAAAACAAAAAGGTTAAAAAAAAATCCAACATTAGATATGATTACGCAAGGTGATTACTTGGATTTCTAACTGGGAAGTGTTTCCTTGCATCTTCCCAGTAAATATACTAAAACTATTATTGTTACTGAAAAAAACTGAATGTCTGAGGCAATGATTTCTCATCGGTAACCACCACCACCACTTCTTATCATCAGGTTGCCTATTCACCCCCATGCCTGGATTCATGCCCATGTTCATCCCCATTCCCATGCTCATAGGTTGCCGATTCATACCATCATATCCTAAACTCCCATGCCACCACCACCCACTCCCATACCCCATGCCCATGCTGGAACCCACCATGGGATCCTCTGGAGCTCTGAGAACACTAGCACCAGCACAGCCAATCCCAAAACCAGATTCCATAGATTTACCCATCGTGACAGTAGATGTCACTGCAGTCAGGGCAGGCTTTTCCATCCTATTTTCCTTCTGATTGATTGCATCAAAGTCCACCGCGATATCAGACAATGGGTTTTTTTTAGCTGCATATAGAAAATAAAGGTTTTTTTTACCATTGCATATAGAAAATAAAATGCTTTTGTCATACGATGTTAATTCTTGTTGGAGGGGCATATTTAGAAAGAGAGGTTAGTACTTACCTCCAGATATGTTTAAATTGACCAGTCCACTGCTCAATGTATCAGTCCAAACAGTTGACTTGGGCTGAAATTTATCATCTGAGAGTTGCGGAACTATAACAGGTGCTGCTGTTGACAAGGGAGGAGCCGTCTGTTGTGCCATTGAAGTGTATGATCCAGGTAGTGAAAAGAAGCCTCCCAGGACATTGTTGTTACTATGTGCACCTGATTCATTTGTGGTTTGAGGAGCAGAGGGCGAACCAACTGGCACAGCAGATCCAGCCATAAAAAAAAGTTTCCAGTGTTAAGCTGAGCAGCTGGTACGGCAGGGCTTTGAGGTTGAGCAGCCATTTGTGAACAGGAGCCTGTGCAGCAGACCCGGGAATTTGGGGGGCCACAGACAGACTGTGGGAGGTAAAATTGCCATATCCATTATTCGAACTTGACTATGTAGGTTGGGCATATGGATTAGCACTTAGCTGTACAGGTTGGCCATATGCATTTGCATTGGCTGAGCAGTTTGGCCGTGTGGATTAGCATTTGGCCGTGCAGTTTGAGCCTATGGATTAGCATGTTGCTGTGCAGGTTGGTCATATGGATTAGCATTTGGTCGTGCAGGTTCTGTATGGACTAGCATTTGGTTGTGCTAGCTGGCCACAGGGTTTGGTACTTGGCAACCCATTTTGGCCATATGGGTTAGCACTGGGTTGCACAGGCCGGCCTTATGGATTACCACTTGGCTGTGCGGATTGGTAAATGTTAGCAGCTGATCTAGCAGATTTTGAAATTCACACTGAAACCTTTTTACGTTATCCTTCTATAGTAAATATGCAAATGATAAAGATGATTATGCAAAGTAGTTTCAATTTCAACTATCCCTGCTGTCTTACATGGTGATTCAATTAAAGATACTTAAATCAAATGAAAACAAACAAGGCAACAACAGAACAGCATATCCATATTCACGGTGCCATTTAGGCATATATTGCAGGCAGATGGAATGAAATCCTTGTACATTAACCAAAGAAAAAGGTGATTAATAAGTCTGAGATTAAACAAATCATATCTACCTGATTTCCAAAGTTAGATGCCTGTTGATTATCAGAAAAGGTGGGTAAAGCACCAGATTTAGCAAGGGCATCAGCCTCAGCAGCAGGGGTCTCGAGTATAGTTGGCACAAAGGCCAACGAATCCTACAGAGCACCAAGACAGTCTAGTTCAGAAACGGTCGAAGCAGTAGGAACAGCATTAGCAGGGGCAGGGGAGGTGTGGCAACAGGATCGGGGCAGTTGAAACAGATGAGCAAAAGATTAAAATAAGTTCCAGGTTAAAGGGATAAATGCAATAGCATCAAGAAGAATCCAATTTAGGTTCCTCAAAACTAGGAGATTTAGCTCATACAATCACATGAAACTCCAACTAGTAATTTAATTTCAAATGAGTAAAGAAAAGTCAAAATCTGAAACAAGAAGCCATTGTAGCAATCTTTTATGTTTTGATTTAAAATTATCATGTACAATAATTTAAATTGCCACTAGAATAAAACCAATTGCAAAAGTTTAAGTACCAGAAAACTATCAAAATATAAAATGATTAAATCAATTCTGCAGGAAATATACACTTTGCAGCAAAATAAAAAATGGAATGGAATGGAATGTGAAGCAACATAGGATACCAAACTTATTACTTAAACAACTCAGAAGTTTATATTTTGCATGGAGATTGTTCAAGCCAAAATGTCATCATATCAACTATGTTCATATTGGATGAGCAATAAGGGCACCAGACTCAGACCATGATCATCCAACTGATACCATTGGAAGATTGGAATATACAAACCATGGTATTTAAATACAAAATTCATACCTGAAACTGAAACACGTGGATCAAATTCATCGAAAGTCTCCACCTTTTGACTTGAAGGAGATGCTGAGTTACCAAATCGCAGGTGGCCTGGTTAGGATTATTGCTAGCAGGAGGAGAAAACAACCTGGCAGCAGCTGCTACTGAAGTTCCTCCATCCCTATCATCAACGATCTTTTTAGTGCACCACCTAGAAAAATATGACTGGAAGCAACATGTCTCCAAACATTTAAGGTACAAAACAATACCTTTCACTATGGACAGGACTCCAAGATGCGCTTACTGCTAGTTCATAACTAGGACTGGAGAAGCACCATTATTTTGTTCAGAGAACTGCTCATGCTGCCTTCAAAAAATTGATTTTGAAAAAAAATTTAGAAACAAGAAAGCAATATTTTATTGATCAGCTAAGATGAGTTAAGAATGCATCCACTCTGAGGTACCTTCCATCCTGAGTATAATCTTCAGCTCTAGCACTGATACCCCATGCAAGGAATATGGTCTTTTTTTTTTCTTTTGAGAATGGAAGATGATCATGTTAATTACATCATTCATGACAGGCATCCTGCAAAGATATAAGAGCACCATAGTTAAAGTTCAGAGGGGAGAATCATAAAACCTACTAAAGTATGCGTTAAAGCAGCCTGTTTAGGCATGATGGTGAGAACAGACAAGGTATATAATGAGTTGTCTGGGCCACTTGTGGTGGGAAAGTTGGAATCTCTTGCATTTCTATTGTTAATTTTAGTTACTTCTTATAACAACCAAGTAAGAAGAAAGAATGAATCAAAGAGGCACCTGCTGGAGCAGCCAATTGAGACCAGCCGATTGCTTCAGCTTTTAGCAAGTGAAGCTTCGAGCTTTTGCAATGAACTGTTGAGGATTTGCCCACAATAGTCATTGGTGCTGAATAAAAACTCAGCTTGGCAGGAAACAGCCAACCCAATAAAGAAACTTACTTCAAAGATCTAAGAAGAAAATATTCTCAAGAAAATCACTAGTGAAGCGTGAAACATGGTGTATAACACTTATTTGCTTCATCCTTAATGTTTAAAGTCCATCAACAAAATTGAAAATAGACCTTAATACTCACTGTAGTTTTCAGAAACTTTAACTTATCATAGAAGTACAATTGGTTACCGAACAAATTGATCCACATTCGCAATGTGACAATCTTTACACTAATTGTGAAACATTTCAGATCAAAATTGATTCATTAGATTGCAAGATGAGATCCACAAATAAGGTGGCAGTGCATAAATCTGCACAAAAGCCCTTTCCAACCATTTCTGTAAGAAGTTCTGTTGCTTTTGAGGTATAACTATTTCGAAGAAACGCCTGGATCATTACATTATAACAGCAGCCAACAGGCAAACAATCATTTTCTCCCATGCTTCTAAACAACTGGTATGCTTCATCTAGCAGTCCCTCTTTACATAATCCATTAATCAAAATATCATATGCGTAAACATTTGGTTTTAAACCATTGACTGAGAGTTCATGAAATAATTCCTTTGCAACTTCAATTTGCCCAGCTTTGCACAAGCCATCAATTACAACATTATAAGAGTCAGTATCAAGTTTCAAACCACTATTCCGCATTGCTTGAAAAAATTCCAATGCCTCGTAAAGTTTACCTCTTTTGCAAAAATCATCCAACAAAATCGAAATGGTCATTAGATCTGGCACTTCTCCAGAAGTAAGCATCTTTCTTAAAAGTTCACATGCAGTTGAAACTCTCCCTAATTGACACATACCCAGCATAAGAGTTCTGTATGTGACAAAATTAGGCTCAATGCATTGTTTTCTCATTGTGTCGACAATACATTCAGCTTCAGAAACCATCCCATTCTTGCAAAGTGCATCGATAAATATATTATAGGTGACAACATCAGGCTCCACACCTTGCTTTCTCATTGTGGCAATGGTATCTACAGCTTTAGAAATACTCCTCTCCTTGCAATACGCATCAACCAATATATTATACGTCACAACATCAGGCTCAATGCCTTCCTTTCTCATTGTGTCAACAATATCTTCGGCTTCAGAAACCCTCCCCTCCTTGCAATGTGCATCAACTAATGTACTATACGTGACAACATCAGGCTCAATGCCTTGCTTTCTCATTGTGTGAACTATATCCAAAGATTCAGAAATTAGCCTCTCCTTGCACCATGCATCAACCAATATATTATAGGTGACAATATCAGGTTTGACGCCTTGCTTTCTCATCGCATTAAAGATATTTACACCTTCCGAAATTGTCCCCTCCTTGCAATGTGCATCAATCAATATGTTATACGTGAAAATATCAGGAGAAACATTGTTACCCACCATTTCATTCAAAAGCTTGGTTGCCTCCTGCTGCTGGCCTGAATTACACATACCATGAATTAAGCAATTGTAAATAACAATATTTGGTCTAATGCCCTTAACCTTCACTTCAGAGAAGAGGTCGAGAGCCTCATTTAGTAACCCATTCTTACAAAGACAGTCAATAAGGGTGCTATATGCTCTAATATTGGGTTCGAAACCTCTTTCATTCATCGTCCTTAGAAACTTAACAGCTAGACCAGTGTTCCCAGTCTTACACAACCCATTAAGTACTGTATTGTAAGCAACTGAATCAGGTCGACACCCTTTTTTGATCATTTCATCAAACAAACTTGCAGCCTGAGAAACCTTGCTTTGATTACAAAGTCCATTAATCAAAGTGGACAAAGTTACAACATCAGGTTCAAAACCTAACTTGAGCATTTTCCCCAAAACAGAAAACCCAAAATCAACTTTACCTAACTGACAAAAGCAATTAATCAAGATGTTGAAAGAATAAGCATCATGTGAAACTCCCCATAGTTCCATCTGGCTGCCCAGAGAAACAGCAAGCGCATAATGTTTCATTCTAACAGCTCGACCAGTGTTACCAGACTTGCACAACCCATTAAGTACTGTATTGCAAGCAAATGAATCAGGTCGATACCCTTTTTCGATCATTTCATAAAACAAATTCACAGCCTGAGAAACCCTGCTTTGATTACAAAGTCCATTAATCAAGGTGGACAAAGTTACAACATTAGGTTCAAAACCTAACTTGAGCATTTTCCCCAAAACAGAAAACCCAAAATCAACTTTACCTAAATGACAAAAGCAATTAATCAAGATGGTGAAAGAATAAGCATTATGTGAAACTCCCCGTAATTCCATCTGGCTACCCAGAAAAACAGCAAGCGCATAATGTTTCATTCTAACAATGGCCTGTAATAATATAGAGAACTCCACGATTGAAGGCTTAGGGCACTCGTCAATCATCTTGTTAAATAAAGATAAAGCACCAGTAAGATTATGGAAGCGATCATGCTTTTTCTGCAATCCCCTTACAGGCATGGAATCCTTACTTAAAGATTCGATGTGGGTAGCAATGGTGTTAAAAGAAGAAGAAAAAAAAGAAGGGTAGAGAATAGAAAGATTCCTTCGACCATTTAGAAGTAATGAAGAAGAAGGAAGCTTACCCATATCTTGAAATTAGGAAAAATGGGAAAACCAAAAGCTGCGGTTGAAAGCAAACCACAAACGACGCAACTCCCAGAAGAAGGAAAAATAAGTGAACGAACTCAATTTATACTTCTCAGACGGGTACGGGTCGGATAGAAACTTGTATGTATTTAACGTGACAAAATTTTTATTTAAATTTAATTATATTTTTAAAAAAGAATTTTTTGAGCAAGGAGTAAACGATTGTTCTATAATCAATAGTTGGAACTTTCTGAATCACAACTTAGCCCCAAGTATTTTTATATCTACATTAATGATTTAATTGAGAATATTTATATCTTATTTTTAACAATAATCCAATGGATTAATATATACTTTAGCCCCTGAATTTAGTTAATAAGTTTCAACTAATTACAAATTGTTAACTTTATCCTTCTATTACAATTTTTTTTTTAAAAAATAATTTGTTCTATGTTTTAGTTTACTAGTTTCTAATAACATATGTTGCATATGATTTTATGTGTTTAATTTTAATTAATTTTTAAATAAAATATTTTTAATTATTGTAATTAATTTTTAAATTCTTTTTTAATTGTTAAATATTATTTAAATATATTAACTTATTTAACAATTTAAATATAATAAAAAGTCATTTTCAAATATCATATTAAAAATTTGATATTTTCTAGATCAATTTTTTTTAATAATATTAAAATAAATTCAAATCATAATTAAAATCTTTGTACTATTTTCTACATATAATACAATTAAACTTTATGTAATCACTATTTAAAATAGGTTAAAGGGGTATATAAGCCCCTGAACTTTCGAAAAAAATCAATTAAGTCTTTCCACAAAAAAACTACACTCAATTAAACCCTCAAACTTTCAAATTGCATCAATTAAGCCCTTTGACCAATGTTTTTTTGTCTTTGACCGTTAATAGCCCTGACATGGCACTCCATGTTAGTGAAAGTTGTTGACGTACTGCCACGTCGGTTGCCACATCAGCAAAAAGTAAATAATTATAAATTAAAAGAATTTTTTTTATTGGAGGTTCATTCATTTCAAAACTTATTTTTTAAAATTTAAAAAGTATTAAAAATGATAAATTTATAATAGCATTATTGAAATTTATAAAATTATTAAATCAAATTTTAAAAAATAAAAATTATTTAAAAGTTAAAGTTCAAAAGGATAACTATGTATTCAAATTCATTGAAGATTATTTTCCTGAATTATATAAAGTTTAAAATATATATTTGTTGATGCTTAAGTTACCATAAAAAGTTCAATATATTTGTTGATGACCTGCATCAAGGTGTTCTTAGTAGCAGAAGGTCCTATAGGGGAGGAAAGCCGTTATTGTGTCGGAGTTTGATCTCAAACGCACTCTGATGATAAAATTGAAATTTTATTTGTTGCTGGTAAGGGTGAGCATTCGATTGAATCGAATGAAAAATTTTCGAGTTAATCGAGTTGACGAATCCTATTTTATCATCCTAACTCGATTTGAAATTTTCTCGAATTGAGTCGAATGAGATGGAATTCGAATTAAATCGAATATATTTATTCGAGTTAAATTTAAAAATGACTTTGGGTCCTTGTAGCCACTGCCATGCATGTAAACAAGTTAGATGATAAATGATTAAATATGCACATGTTTAGGTATGTTTGATGTAAGTGCTTGAGGTGCCTAAATGGCATTTTGGTTGTATGGATTATTAGTCTATTGTATGGACCTTTTTATGCAGGTTTTGAGCATGTTTAGAAGCCTTGATCATATGTGCAAAAGTATTTAGGCTTATGCTTGGGAAGGGTGAAAGAAATGGCTTGATTTTAGCCATTTTCTTGTCCACACGGCCTAAGACATAGGCTTGTGTCTCAGCCATGTGTCCCTTGTAGGTTTTAAAGGTTGCAAGTCAGGCAGTTACATGGCCTAGCACACGGCCTGGCACATGGGCGTGTGAGGCCATTTCAATAGTTACATGACCTAGCACACGGGCGTGTGGCTTGGCCGCGTGACCCAAGTCAGAGAGTTACACGGGCATGGACATGGGCTGGAACAAGGTCGTGTGTCCCTATTTCGAATGTTACACGTCCATATGACCTATTGCAGTATGAAATTTGCTATTTTTTTCCTTAATGTTTCAAATATTTTTGATTTAGTCCCGAATCGTTTCTAAAGTATTTCTAAGGCCTCGAGGGCTCGATTAAGGGACAATATGTTTATGTTTGAATGAATTATACCATGATTTAAGAAATGATTGAATGTGAATGTTTTTAAGTTATGCTTTTAAGGTAATGCTCTGTAACCATATTCCGGCAATGGATACGGGTTAGGGGTGTTACACTATTATTTTGATTGGGATGTTACTAACACTTTGTTTACCATACATTCATGAAGTGCCATTCAAATATCCCAGAATCGTATTCCATTTGTAGAAGTGTGTGTAACAGTCCGGTTTATACCCTGGTCAAAACTGTGGTTTTGGGACCACAAATCCGAGTCCGTATAATATTTTAATATTATTTTTTGTGCCGTTGATAAGTGATTAAGCATGTGCTAAATTTTGGTAAGTTAATTTGTCCGTCTGTGTGTTTAATTTGACAAAAGGATTGAATTGCATTAAATGTGAAATTTGCATGTTATATGTTAAAGCACTTAATTGTTGATGGCTTTTTAAGGTGGAGGCCTTATGAGGCAATTTAACCATTTTAGAGTTAGTGGATGGTAGAATGACATAATAACCTTAATATCAATTTGTCTTATATGACTAATAGATGGGCAAATTGGTAAGTTGGCATTAATATGAATATTAAATAAAAGAAACATAAGAAAGATGAATGTTATCATTTTTGGGGTGCCGAAAGTTTGAAGAAAAGAGAAAGAAAATATAGCTAGGGTATTCGGCCTTTCTATTGCAAATTTAAGGTATGATTTTGATATGTTTTTTGATAATTTTTACGTTTTTACAATCGTTGCTTAGTCTACTATCAAGCCCATGTCTCAATTTTGTGTATTGATGTTGTTCATGAGAAATGCCATTGATGTTATGTTGAGCTTTGTTATGTTTTATGGTGTTAAATGAAAGATTTGAGCTAGATGAACATACATTGTTCTTGAAATTTTGATGAATTTAGCTAAATAGGGCTAAATTGAGAAAATGGTAACTTGAAGGACTAAATTGCAAATTTGATGGAAAATATGGGCTTGTATGATATGTATGAATATTCGGCTAAGCATGTGTATGTAATGATTTTGTGAATTTGATGTTTTGAGAAAAATGGACTAAATTGATAAATTGTGCAAATGTGAGGGTTAAATTGCAAATAGCCCTAAATGTGTGTCCTTGGACTGAATTGAATGAATTAGTGAATAAAAGAGTTAATTCTGAACATGTATAGATCAAGAAGCGAGGAAAACGGACTTAGATCGCGGAAAGCTAAAGTAATGAGTAAGTAGCCGTTTCTATTTCCGATAAATCAAATCTGAGGTAAGTCATATTGCAAATAAATGTAACTGTATTGAGTTGAGCATATTCATATGCCTATTTTCGATATTGAATGCTTATGTGTTGTAATGCAAATGATTTCCGAGATAAGATCGACTTAGCGACAATGTCCGAGAAGTCCCGTACGAACCTAGGAATACATAGGTATCTGTTCTGTTTTTATCATATAAGACCACGTCTGGGACGTTGGCATTGATTTGACATTCGTATAAGACCACGTCTGGGACGTTGGCATCGATATGAGCTTTTCGTGTAAGACCACGTCTGGGACGTTGGCATCGATATGAGCTTTTCGTGTAAGACCACGTCTGGGACGTTGGCGTCGATATGAGCTTTACGTATAAGACCCTGTCTGGGACAGTGGCATCGATATTTGAGTACATGTAAGACCTTGTCTGGGACGTTGGCATTGTACGATCATTCTGAGTTTCCAAGTAACCTATTAAATTCCGAACGGTTCAACGGGCAAATTCGAGCTATAAACGATTACGTGAATGTATATTCGTTTCAGGTACGTTTGGTATGTACACTAAGTGTGTATAAAATGTAAGTACCTATATGACTTTGATTTGAAGAAAAGTATGTTTGAATATGAGAATGTGAATGAGATGCAAGAATGGTTATGAAAGAGCTATGTATAAGTTTTATATGATTCTTGAATTAATGAATGTGGCAAATATGGTCATGAATATGGACCAAAACATATATGTGAGAAATCTGCTATGAATATGAATTGTACTAATGTTTCTACATGTTTATATGCTCTACATGTTGAGTTTGTTTGTATTTATGACTTACTAAGCTTTTGGAAAGCTTACTCTGTGTGTGTGTTTTCTCTGTTTTATAGGTCGTTAAAGCTCTATCAAGGCTCTGCACAGTCAAGGATCGTCATCACACTACTAAACTCAATTTGGTACACTTTGGAAATGTATATAGCTAGATATGGCATGTATAGGCTAGTATTTGATATGAGTTTGTTATATTAACTTAGCCATGTGATTTGGCTAGCTATGGGTTGAGAATTTGCTTGAATGTATGTGATATATGAAGTATGTTTTTGGCATGGTTAGTTGATGCATGAAATGGTCAAGTTTTGATTAAGCAAAGGAATGAATTATGCTTGTGATGAGATGAGTTGTATGCCTTGTAATTTGGATGGTTATTTTGGTATGATTTTGGTTGCTAAATAGGCATGAGATGTCTTGATGATTTTACTTGTAGGTATGACCCTTTGGGTGACATTTTGGTATTGCAAATGGCCTATAATGTCACACGGTTGTGGCACACGGGCGTGCCTAGTGACCGTGGGACTAAGTCAATAGCTAGCCTAATAGCACACGGCCAAGACACACAGGCGTGTCTAGTAGCCGTGTGAGAAATTTAGTATATGGCCTAAGAGTACACGGCCTTAGCACACGGGGTGCTGGGTGGCCGTGGGTGTAAAGACAGATTCGACCACGGCTAAGGCACATGGGCGTGTTTGGTTGCCGTGGATATGAAGTCAGATTCGACCACGGCCAAGGCACACAGGCGTGCTTGGTAGCCGTGGATGTGAGGTCAGATTCGACCACGGGGAGGACACACGGGGGTGTCCAGCAGCCGTGGGAGGCACACGACTTGCCTACACGAGCGTTTTACCCCTAAAATTTATAAAAGTTTTAAATTTCTGTGAAATTTCGTATGTGTTCCGGTTTAGTCCCGACCCAGTTTATAAGCATGTCTTAGGTCTCGTTGACCGTATTAAGGGACATTATGTTTGAGATTAATGGATGAATGTATGAACTTCTGAAAATGTTTACGATCCGTCGAACGCTTTAACCCTAATCCGCGACGGATACGGGTTAGGGTGTTACATTTGGTTGGTATCGAGCTACGATTTAGTCGATTCTCGGACTAACGAGCTGTCGAGTCTAGCTATACATGCCATATTTACGAATTGTGATAGTGTGATGAATCTCGACGTATAAATGTGATTTTCGTATAGTAATGGATCCCGAAAGAGCCGTGGCGGCGGCGTGAAAGAAATGTCGCTGCTCCGCGTAAGAGACAGCGCCCTCTGATTCGAGACCGGCTACTAGCAGTCAAGGGGAAGAAGCTAAACAAGCTTTCTTCCAGATGATGAGTGAATGGTTCACTCAATTCGTAAAGAATCACCCGACTGTTTCACAACCCCCGCCCTCAGTTAATCCCCCTCAGACTACAGTTGTGCCTCCGGTGATGGGTATAAATCTGTTGAACAAGCCTCCGGTAGACAAAATTCGCAAATACGGAGCTGAAGAATTTAGGGCTACTAATGATGATAATGCTGAAAAGACCGAATTCTGGTTAGAAAATACTATTCGGGTATTCGATGAGATGTCTTTGACTCCGGAAGAATGCATAAAATATGTTGTATCTTTGCTTCGAGACGCGGCTTATCAGTGGTGGAAAACTTTGATCTCTGTTGTTCCAAAGGAACGGGTGACATGGAATTTCTTTCAAATTGAGTTTCGGAAGAAATATAATAGTGAGAGATTCATTGATCAGAAACGAAAAGAATTTCCAGAATTGAAACAAGGCCGTATGACTGTTATAGAATATGAACGAGAGTTCGTGAGATTGATTCAGTATGCTCGAGAATGTGTATCATCTGAAGCAATAATGTGTAAAAGATTTGAAGATGGTCTTAATGAAGATATTCGCCTGTTAGTCGGGATATTAGAAATAAAAGAGTTCGTTGTACTCGTTGATCGAGCGTGCAAAGCTGAAGCACTTGGGAAAGATAAAAAGAAAGCCGAGTCTGAAGTTAGAGATATGAGAAAGAGATTTCAGAATAGATCGTTTCAGTCCACTTCAAAGAAATTTAGAGATGATCAAAGCCGTTCGAGAGGTAATATGGGATATTCAAATAGAAATCGAGATAGATCACAAATGAGTTTCAAAGCTCCAGCAACTTCAGTGGCAAGTGTTGGGAATGTACGATCCGAGAAACCAGAGTGTAAGCATTATGGGAAAAGACATCCGGAAAGCTTTAGAATGAATGACAGAGCTTGTTTCAGATGTGGATCACTTGATCATTTTATCCGTGATTGCCCTGAGTCTGTCGAGCCTGAGAATGTTCAAAATCTGAGATCTAATAATGCACCTGTGAGAGGTAGACCTTCGAAGAATGTAAGAAATGTCAGTGGTAGTCAAATAACTACAAGAGAGACTGTTGTGAGATCCGAAGCTAGAGTGCCTGCCAGAGCGTATGCTATTCGAGCTCGTGAGGAAGCTTCTTCACCAGATGTTATAATGGGTACTTTTACACTTTATGATACTTCTGTGATTGCATTGATAGACCACAGTTCTACGATTCGTATATATCCATGAATTTAGTGTTCGAGAAGACTTTTGCTTGTAGAGTCATCGAGTTTGTTATAAAAGTATCGAATCCCTTAGGTAAAAGTGTCTTGGTTGACAAAGTATGCAAGAACTGTCCATTAATGTTTCGAGATATTTGTTTCCCTGATGATTTGATGCTTTTTCCATTTGATGAGTTTGATATCATTCTGGGTATGGACTGGTTGTTTTCGCATGATGCTATTGTGAATTGTAAAAGAAAGACTATTGATTTGAGATGTCCGAATGATGAAATTGTACGGATTGAATCTAATGATTTGAATGGTTTGCCTGCTGTGATATCTGTTTTGAAAGCTCAAAGTTATGTGAAAAAGGGTTATGAGGCATATTTTGCTTATGTGATTGATTCGAAAGTGTCTGAGAAGAAAGTCGAATCAGTGCCTATTGTCTGTGAGTTTTCGATGTATTCTTTGAAGAGTTACTGGGTTTGCCTCGATTCGTGAAGTTGAGTTTGGTATTGAGTTGTTACCTGGAACTACACCTATATCGATAGCTCTGTATAGAATGGCACCAACAGAGTTGAAAGAGTTAAAGTCACATTTGCAAGAATTGACCGATAGAGGGTTTGCTAGACCGAAGAGTTTCGCCTGGGGTGCTCTGTTCATTTGTGAAAAAAAGATCACACGATGAGAATGTGCATCTATTATCGTCAGTTGAATAAGGTGACTATAAAGAAAAAAATCCGTTGCCCAGGATTGACGATTTGTTTGATCAGTTAAAAGGAGCTACTATATTTTCCAAGATTGATCTAAGATCGGGATATTATCAGTTGAGAGTGAAAGATTCAGATATTCTAAAAACTGCCTTCAGAACGAGGTACGGGCATTATGAGTTTCTAGTTATGCCATTTGGATTAACCAATGCTCCTGCTATTTTTATGGATTTGATGAACAAAATTTTTAGACCGTATCTAGATCGATTTGTTGTTGTATTCATTGATGACATTTTGATTTATTCACGGGATAAGATTGAACATGCCGAACATCTGAGAATTGTGTTGCAAACTCTGAAAGAAAAGCAATTGTATGCGAAATTCAGCAAATGTGAATTCTGGTTACATGAGGTTAGTTTTCTGAGGCATATTGTGTCAGCTTCTGGGATTCGAGTTGATCCGAGTAAGATTTCTGCTATTCTGGATTAGCAACCTCCGAGAAACGTATCTGAAGTCCGTAGCTTTCTGGGCCTAGCTGGTTATTATCGTCGATTTGTGAAAGGATTTTCAGTAATAGCTACTCCGTTGACTAGATTGCTTCAGAAGGATGTTAGATTTGAATAGTCGAACAAATGCCAGAAAAGTTTTGATCAGTTGAAAACTCTGTTAACAGAAGCTCCAGTGTTAGTACAACCAGAATCGGGCAAAGAATTTGTTATATACAGTGATGCTTCGTTAAACGGTCTGGGATATGTTTTGATGCAGGAAGGCAAAGTTGTAGCTTATGCTTCGAGACAATTGAAGCCTCATGAAAAGAACTATCCGACTCATGATCTTGAGCTAGCTGCGATTGTGTTCGCATTAAAGACCTGGCGCCATTATCTGTACGGTGAAAAATGCCACGTATTTTTGGATCATAAAAGTCTGAAATATTTGATGACTCAGAAAGATTTGAACCTGCATCAAAGAAGATGGCTAGAGCTGTTAAAAGATAATGAACTTGTGATAGGTTATCATCCGGGTAAAGCAAACGTTGTTGCTGATGCATTGGGTAGAAAATCATTATTTGCACTATGTGCTTTGAATGTTCAATTAGATTTGTCTGATGATAGCTCTGTGATAGCTGAATTAAAAGCGAAACCATTGTTTATACAGCAGATATGTGATGCTCAGAAATCTGATAATGAGTTATTAGCGAAACGAGCTCAGTGTGATTTGAATTATGAATCTGAATTTCGAGTTGTTAATAATTGTTTGAAATACCGAGATCGTATCTGTGTTCCGAGAAATCCGGAGTTGATTCAATTAATTTTAAATGAAGCACATAATAGTCATCTATCTGTTCATCCGGGGAGTACTAAAATGTACCATGATTTGAGGCGACACTATTGGTGGTCTGGTATGAAGCGTGATATTTCTGACTTTGTTTCAAAATGTTTAATCTGTCAACAAGTCAAAAAGTGAACATCAAGTTTAAATGCAGGTTGCTACAACCGATTTCGATTCACGAGTGGAAATGGGATAGAGTGACAATGGATTTTGTTTCTGGTTTGCCTCAGACTCCGAGGAAGAAAGATGCTATATAGGTCGTAGTTGATAGATTAACTAAATCTGCCCATTTTATTCCTGTAAGATCTAACTATTCACTTGATAGATTAGCCAAGCTTCATATTTCTGAGATTGTTAGATTGCATGGGGTGCCACTATCTATTGTGTCAGATAGGGACTCGAGGTTTACATCGAGGTTCTAGAAGAAATTGAAAGAAGCTTTAGGCACGAAACTGCATTTCAGTACAGCTTTTCATCCGCAAACAGATGGTCAATCCAAGCGGATTATTCAGATTCTTGAAGATATGTTAAGATGCTGTATACTTGAGTTTAATGGTTCGTGGGAACAATATTTGCCATTGATTGAATTTGCATACAATAATAGTTTTCAGTCGAGCATCAAAATGGCACCATATGAAGCTTTGTACGGTCGTAAATGTCGTAGACCTCTATATTGGACTGAGCTCAGTGAAGGTAAGCTACATGGGGTCGATTTGGTAAAAGACTCAGAACAGAAAGTGAAATTGATCCGAGATTGTTTGAAAGCAGCATCTGTTCGTCAGAAGTCTTATGCGGACTTAAAACGAAAAGATATAGAATTTAAGATCGGCGATAAAGTGTTTCTGAAAGTGTCACCATGGAAGAAAGTACTTCATTTCGGACGTAAAGGCAAGTTGAGTCCGAGATTCATCGGGCCGTATGAAATTATTGAGCGAGTTGGACCTGTTGCATATCGATTGTTGTTGCCTTCCGAGCTAGAAAAGATACATAATGTATTTCATGTCTCAATGCTCCGTAGATATCGATCTGATCCGTCACATGTGATTGCCCCATCTGAAATTGAAATTCGATCTGATATGTCATATGAAGAAGAACCAATCCGTATCTTAGCTCGTGAAGTAAAAGAGTTAAGAAACAAGAAGAACCAATCCGTATCTTAGCTCGTGAAGTAAAAGAGTTAAGAAACAAGAAAATACCGTTAGTGAAAGTATTATGGAATTGACACGGAATAGAAGAGGCTACGTGGGAGCCGGAAGATTCCATGAGACAGCAATATCCGACTTTGTTTAACGGTAAGATTTTCGGGGACGAAAATCCCTAAGGGAGGAGAATTGTAACAGTCTGGTTTATACCCTGTCAGAACTGTGGTTTCGGGACCACAAATCTGAGTCCGTATAATATTTTAATATTATTTTTTGTGCCGTTGATAAGTGATTAAGCATGTGCTAAATTTTCGTAAGTTAATTTGTCCGTCTGTGTGTTTAATTTGACAAAATGATTGAATTGCATTAAATGTGAAATTTGCATGTTATATGTTAAAGCACTTAATTGTTGATGGCTTTTTAAGGTGGAGGCCTTATGAGGCAATTTAACCATTTTAGAGTTAGTGGATGGTAGAATGACATAATAACCTTAATATCAATTTGTCTTATATGACTAATAGATGGGCAAATTGGTAAGTTGGCATTAATATGAATATTAAATAAAAGAAACATAAGAAAGATGAATGTTATCATCTTTGGGGTGCCGAAAGTTTGAAGAAAAGAGAAAGAAAATATAGCTAGGGTATTCGGCCTTTCTATTGCAAATTTAAGGTATGATTTTGATATGGTTTTTGATAATTTTTACGTTTTTACAGTCGTTGCTTAGTCTACTATCAAGCCCATGTCTCAATTTTGTGTATTGATGTTGTTCATGAGAAATGCCATTGATGTTATGTTAAGCTTTGTGATGTTTTATGGTGTTAAATGAAAGATTTGAGCTAGATGAACATACATTGTTCTTGAAATTTTGATGAATTTAGCTAAATAGGGCTAAATTGAGAAAATGGTAACTTGAAGGACTAAATTGCAAATTTGATGGAAAATATGGGCTTGTATGATATGTATGAATATTCGGCTAAGCATGTGTATGTAATGACTTTGTGAATTTGATGTTTTGAGAAAAATGGACTAAATTGATAAATTGTGCAAATGTGAGGGTTAAATTGCAAATAGCCCTAAATGTGTGTCCTTGGACTGAATTGAATGAATTAGTGAATAAAAGAGTTAATTCTGAACATGTATAGATCAAGAACCGAGGAAAACGGACTTAGATCGCGGGAAAGCAAAAGTAACCGAGTAGTCATTTCTATTTCCGATAAATCGAATCCGAGGTAAGTCATATTGCAAATAAATGTAATTGTATTGAGTTGAGCATATTCATATGCCTATTGTCGATATTGAATGCTTATGTGTTGTAATGCAAATGATTTTCGAGCTAAGATCGACTTAGCGACAATGTCTGAGAAGTCCCGTACGAACCTAGGAATACATAGGTATCTGTTCTGTTTTTATCATATAAGACCACGTCCGGGACGTTGGCGTTGATTTGACATTCGTGTAAGACCACGTCTGGGACGTTGGCGTCGATATGAGCTTTATGTGTAAGACCATGTCTGGGACATCGGCATCGTATTGATTTGTATAAAACCCTGTCTGGGACAGTGGCATCGATATTTGAGTACATGTAAGACCTCGTCTGGGACGTTGGCATTGTACGATCATTCTGAGTTTCCAAGTAACCTATTAAATTCTGAACGGTTCAACGGGTAAATTCAAGCTATAAACGATTACGTGAATGTATATTCGTTTCTGGTACGTTTAGTATGTACACTAAGTGTGTATAAAAGGTAAGTACCTATATGACTTTGATTTGAAGAAAAGTATGTTTGAATATGAGAATGTGAATGAGATGCAAGAATGGTTATGAAAGAGCTATGTATAAGTTTTATATGATTCTTGAATTGATGAATGTGGCAAATATGGTCATGAATATGGACCAAAACATATATGTGAGAAATTTGCTATGAATATGAATTGTACCAATGTTTCTACATGTTTATATGCTCTACATGTTGAGTTTGTTTGTATTTATGACTTACTAAGCTTTTGGAAAGCTTACTCTGTGTGTGTGTTTTTTCTGTTTTATAGGTCGTTAAAGCTACTGAAGGCTCGGCACCGTCAAGGATCGTCATCACACTACTAAACTCAATTTGGTACACTTTGGAAATGTATATAGCTAGATATGGCATGTATAGGCTAGTATTTGATATGAGTTTGTTATATTAACTTAGCCATGTGATTTGGCTAGCTATGGGTTGAGAATTTGCTTGAATGTATGTGATATATGAATTATGTTTTTGGCATGGTTAGTTGATGCATGAAATGGTCAAGTTTTAATTAAGCAAAGGAATGAATTATGCTTGTGATGAGATGAGTTGTATGCCTTGTAATTTGGATGGTTATTTTGGTATGATTTTGGTTGTTAAATAGGCATGAGATGTCTTGATGATTTTACTTGTAGGCATGACCCTTTGGGTGACATTTTGGCCTTGCAAATGGCCTACAATGTCACACGGTTGTGGCACACGGGCGTGCCTAGTGACCGTGGGACTAAGTCAGTAGCTAGCCTAATAGCAAACGGCCAAGACACACGGGCGTGTCTAGTAGCCGTGTGAGAAAGTCAGTATATGGCCTAAGAGTACACGGCCTTAGCACACGGGGTGCTGGGTGGCCGTGGGTGTAAAGACAAATTCGACCACGGCCAAGGCACATGGGCGTGCTTGGTGGCCGTGGATGTGAAGTCAGATTCGACCACGGCCAAGGCACACGGGCGTGCTTGGTAGCCGTGGATGTGAGGTCAGATTCGACCACGGGGAGGACATACGGGGGTGTCCAGCATCCGTGGGAGGCACACGGCTTGCCTACACGGGCGTGTAACCCCTGAAATTTAGAAAAGTTTTAAATTTCCATGAAATTTTGTATGTGTTCCGGTTTAGTCCTGACCCGGTTTATAAGCATGTTTTAGGTCTCGTTGACCGTATTAAGGGACATTATGTTTGAGATTGATGGATGAATGTATGAACTTCGAAAATGTTTTCGATCCGTGCAGTGCGCGCTTTAACCCTAATCCGCGACGGATACGGGTTAGGGGTGTTACAGTGTGTGATTTGACGATCAATTGCGTAAGTCTCACCGAATCACAATCGTTTTTAATCAAGGGTTATTTATTTATTAAATCCGTACTAACACGAGTATTTGGTCGAAACCGTAGTGACTCAAGAATCGAACTCTTCCCTTTCGAAGTGGAATTGGGATTTGTGCAATCGTATTTACAAGGTGTGGGGACTTACTTTTAATAATGATGGTTGATGATAATATTGATAAAAATAATATAATAAGTAATAAAATATTATTGTTAATATTATTCTTTGAATAATGAAATATTGGGTGAACACAGAAGTCTTCTTAAGGATTGATCTAAGATTCGATAAAATAGGATACCAAGTAAGTTCCTGAAACTTCAGATCTATGATAATGATTGTGATTTGGCGATTTCTATAAAATATGTAATTTTTTTTATTTCTATTACTCATGACATGTGATTTATGGTTATTGGATTATGCATGTGCAAATGATGTGAAAATATGATTATCGATGTTCTGATTCGTATGAAAAATATCTTACTATTCTAATCTTCTGATTCGCATGTTATGCATGCCATATTTCTATTTTTCATGTTAAGCATGCCATTATGATAAAATATATACGGGATCTGATCCGCATGTTTAGCATGCCGTATTCCGATATTCTGATTTGCATGTAAAGCATGCCTACTGAAAATTTGTTCTGTATACCATATCACATGCATGGGGTTGGGAAAATATGTACGGAGGAAGGATCTGACAGTAAATCTGCATTATCTGGCGGCTTGTCCACAATATTTTGTATCTGGCAGTAAATCTGCAATATCTTGTGGTTTGACCACATTATTCTGTTTCTGATAGCTGGCTAGTCCACATTATTGGTGCGTTATTGGATGGATAAGTTATAGGGAACTCTTTATGGTGTGTAGCGGAGGTGGGTAGGATACGATTTCTAAAAATTTGCACTGTTTTCAGAAAATTGTTGCATTGACATCATCATTGTGCATTCTGTCATATCTGATTTTGTTAATGAATATTTGGCAAGTTATGATTTGCTTAAATTGATGTTGTTATGAGTTAAATTATGTTATTATTATTGGTAACCCAAACTGGGTTTTTTAAGCTCACCCATTTAAATTCTAAATTTTTTTCAGATAATCGAGGTTAGGATGGGCTAGGCTACGAAGGCGCTCTTGATCATTTTTCAAAAAACTTTATATTTGTTGGTATTTGATATTCTAGGATTTGTTTTATTACTTTGGACTTGGACTTTGGATTGCGATTTTTCTGCATGGTTTATGTTTTAAAAACTATCATATAAAAGATTTGCGAAAATAACAATTTAAGATGGATTTTATATAAAATAATAAAAAGCTCAGTAATAATGTTTTCAAAAATTCAATACTAAGTTTCCATTACACGACACAATTTGCTCATGAAACTAATATTTTACAAGATGTATGTTAATATATGTTTTCAAAACGAAAAATGAATTTTAGATATAGAAATTTGTTTGCTCCAATGTTTTAATTGAATTATGACATTTTCCTAATACTCTTTCAATACTTGATTTTTTCAAAAAATAAATGATATCAAATAAATTTTGGTTTTACTTAAAACAAGACTCAAAGACATTTTGCGAAGGTGATTTTTAAAAGAGAAAAGCTTCTAAATGCTTTTATTGCGCCATTGTCATAGCTAATGTGATCTTCGAGATTCGGCGATAACATCTAGGCTGGGTTTAGGGGGTTACATTTAGTGGTATCAGAGCCCAATTTAAAAACTCAATGATTTTGGGAAAAATCCATACTTTGGTTAAAAAAATTATTCTATTTTGAAAATATCGAGGCTCCGAAGCTGGCCCAGATAAGTACTTCTGCCTTACTAAGTTTTGATATGAAACTATAGTATACTGTAGATTCTAAAACTATAGATTTTGAAAACTACACTATGAAACTCTAGACTCTGAAAACTATATATATTGATACTCCAGTGATGAAACTATAGAACTAAAACATTATAAATTGATAATTGAAGCTCGTTTCTAATTGTTAGATAAAATTACATAAAACTTAAGAATTCGATAACAAAAAGATGAGTACTTAAGCCGTTCGTACTAGGGGTATGAGAGCTCGTAGTGAGCAAGATCTAGGGACCCAAATAGATTCTTCTTTATCACAAATGCGCACACTTGAGCCCGTTACCAAACTCGAGCCAGTGGTTGACCAGGTTGAGAACACGCAAACTATGAAGGAGGACCTTCAAGAGCCTGCTGATGATACTGTGTCACAGGCCATGCTTAGGGTGCTACAACGTGTTGTTGGGGCCCAAAGTGGATTTGGAAATCGCAGGACCATTGCTGAGAGGCTCCGAACTAACAGAGCTAAGTTATTCAGGGGTGTTGTTGGGACAACCCCCACCATTGGTTAGAGGCTACGAAAAAGATTCTGAACGACATGGAGTGTACCCTAGAGCAGAAACTGAAAGGTATGGTCTCGCTACTAATGGATGAGACTTATCGCTAGTGGTAAGCCATTGCGAGGATTTCTAAAATAAGTATGTGGGTAAGCGTTATGTTGAGGCCCATCGACTGGAGTTCATTGAGATCAAGCAAAGGGATAGATCTGTGGCCTAGTATGAGACCGAATTTCTACGGTTAAGTCGATATACTGAGGGGATGGTTGCGACTAAATAAGACAAGTGTATCAGATTTGAAAACGGGTTGAGATATGAGTTAGTGATGCAAGTGGCCTCTTGGCAAGAAAGGATTTTCAAAGCGTTTGTGGAGAAAACCAAAATTGTGAAAGAAGTGAAGCGTTTGGAACGCGAATCAAGGGATAAAGCTACAATCCCTGCCAAGAGAGATGTTAATCCCACTGTTCAGGCTCCTAGACCTAATAAAAGAGCCTGAGACGATTGAACTAGGCAAAATGTTGCTGATGTTGATGGAAGGAGAGCCCAATATTGTGCCACTTGTGGTAAGAGCCATCCGGGAGAATGCTGGAAGAGTTTGGGTGCATGCCTAAGATATAGATCCTTGAAGCACAAGATCAAGGATTGTCCGCTTCGTAATGAACAAATGCAAGCACCAAGTCAGAACCGTGTTCAGAATTAGAGAGTTGGATAGCAGCCTCCAAGAGGTCAAGGTCCGAATAGAGGTGGTAATGTTGGGCAAAGACAGAGAGCCCAAGGTCAGGGTGCTAACCGAGTTGATGCCAGATGGCCTGCATTGGTGTATGCAGCTAGGCATGGAGAGGACCATGACACCACCGACGTCATAGCAGGTACCATTACTATTAATACCGTACCATATTTTGCTCTGATTGACATTGGATTAACCCATTTGTATGTTTTATGTTTAATGGCTGATAAACAGGGTATTGAGGTAGAGGATATTGTTAGTAATGTGGCTGTCCTTAGT
This sequence comes from Gossypium sturtianum, assembly GCA_025698515.1. Classification (NCBI taxonomy): domain Eukaryota; kingdom Viridiplantae; phylum Streptophyta; class Magnoliopsida; order Malvales; family Malvaceae; genus Gossypium; species Gossypium sturtianum. The sequence continues at coordinate 51,154,495 of CM046952.1, read as the reverse complement.
CCCTTAGGAAAATCTATTTCTATTAATAAAGTGTATAAACGGTGTCCGTTAGAGACCCAAAGAGAAATATTTTTGACAGATTTGATGGAATTACCCTTCGATGAATTTGATCTCATTCTGGGGATGGACTGGTTGGTAGAACATCAAGTCATATTGGATTGTGCTACTAAGGGGGTCACTCTGAAGACTCTAGATGGGAAGGAGATAATGATGGTTGGAGAGCATAGAGATTACTTATCTAACGTAATATCCACTCTAATAGCTAAAAAATTGGTACGCAAGGGATGCGAGGCATATCTGGCTTACATTATGGATACGAAACCCTAGATATGAAGAAGAAAACCTAGGAGAAACTAAAGAGAAATTAAGCTAAACTAAACCTACAAGCTGTATCCTCTCTCCTCAACCAAAAATGGTTATTTTTCGTAGCAAAATCTGACCCCATTTTGTGACCAAAATTCCCTTGAGCAGTCTTTTTCCAATTGGTGCTTCAGTTGGACAAAGACTACCCTTGGCGTCATTTTTTGTCCCCTTCACGATATGGGTATCGCGATACCTAAGGTAGGATATCGCGATATTGTAATTAGTACTGAAATTGGGCTACCCCTTGGAAGGTGGATATCGCGATACCTAGAAGTGGGTATCGCGACATCTCTGATAGTATACTCGGGGGGTGTTGGGTAAAACCCGATTTGAAAATGGTTTTATTTTACAACGAAAAATTAAAAATTTGAAAATCGACCCGACTTGTGATATTTACCTTAACCGAATTTGTACCTATATTTTTGGATAAGCGAATCTTTGATGTTTTTCGACTTTCAACCAAACGATATTCTCTACTATTCTCGTACCACGAACTGCTTTGAGTGTGGGATCAAACCAATTAAATTGAAACACAGAGCTAGAAAAAGTTCTCTCATTTTGGGGTGAAAACAAAAATTCTCTCTTTTTTAATAGAAATCGGTAGAATAGTTATTTTGGAAAAATATATATGTAATAATTGAGAATAAATTCTTTCTATTTTTCGACAGATAACAATCTTTCAAAGTTGTATTAATAGCTCTACCGGAGCCATCTATTTGTAGGAAGAGAAGGTAGAACCCTTGTAAAGTTGTAGAGGTTTATTTTAAATAGAAAAACAACATACTACATATGAGGTGTTTTGAGCCTCTCTCACATCGGGTCCAATTACGAGTACTTCTTGAGCTTTTTGATCCAGTACTCTCTAATGTGATCCAACCCAATTCAGTTTTTCTATTTCCCAAAATTTACATATTAAATAATTTTCTCATCCCAATTTTACTCCAGTAAAATTTTGACAATTTTATCCCCGGAAAAATTTTGACGATTTTACCCCGAGAAAATTTCGAGAAAATTCTTTCATTATGTCACAACTCAAGATGTTCACTATGACCGAATGGTTTATTTTCATTTTCGGGCTTCAAAATAGTCCAAAAACATAAACTTATTCTTCCATTATTTTTTAAGTAATCCTATATAGGATTGCAAGTTTCCATTTTTCATTTCCAAATGATTCCATTTCTCTATTTCGGAGAAAACCATAATCATTCTTGAATGTTTCCTGTTTCTCTTTTTCTATCCATTTTGTTCATATCCATTCAAAGCACACAATTCATTTATGGTTTCAACGAGCTAGCGGAGGGATCGATTGGATATATGTAGTTGAGGCTCAAATGATTTATAATTAAGTTCTGACTTTTCGCCTATTCATTATAAACTAATTTAGTCACGAAGTCATTTCACTATAGTATCGTGATTGAGCTCTCCCCAACGACATACCACTACGGAAAGAACTACGTAGTACTCGTCCAATGAATTTGTCATAAGTGTGTTACCCTCATAGGATATCCTTGATCTCTTTCGGATAATATTCGTTCTCCCAATATAATTCTTTTTTATCTCATGGTAACTATTACATCTTTTTTCATGAAAAGTCAACCACTATCAAATAGTGATCAAGTCATCCATCACAAAGACGGACGACCGTGACCATGTTTACTTTTCATCAACCATGTAATGCCAGTGAGAGTATATCATTTACCCATGTTTTGGGCTATGAATTCCATTGTTGTGAATAACCCTATATATTGTTTTAGGACAGTCCTGTAAAGAGAGATGAAATCCCGATATAGAGGGTTGATTTCCCTTATTCGAATCGGTCATTGTTTAATGCTTCAATATCTTGTCTATATATGAAGCCTAAGACAGTGCTATCACTTTGTTATTTTGATCTCTTACGATTCGAATATCTAGAACAAAATTAGCTTCTCCCAAGTCCTTCATGCTAAACTGTTGTGTTAACCACAGTTTAACCGATGACAATGTCCCTACATAATTTCCAATGAGTAGAATGTCATCGACATATAGAACAAGAAAGACCACCTTTCCATCACCTAAACATTTTTAAACACAAGGTTTATTTACGTTTTGATCAAATCCAAAAGTCTTGATCGCCTGATAAATATTTAATTCTATGAGCGGGATGCTTGCTTAAGTCCATATATGGATTTAAGCAGTTTGCAAACTTTATACTCATTTCCTTTAGCTATATATCTGGTAGGTTGCATCATGTAGATTCTCTCTTCAAGGTAGCCATTCAAAAGCATTGTCTTGACACCCATTTGCTAGATCTCGTAATTGAGAGCCACCGCAATGGATAGTAATATGCGGATTGACTTGAGCATGGCAACTAGAGAGAAGGTTTCTTTGTAATCGATACCTTATTTCTGAGTATAACATTTTGCTACAAGTCTAGCCTTAAAAGTTTCCACTTTTCCATCTACATTTCTTTTCCTTTTGTAGATCCACTTACACCCTATGGGTTATATCCCTTCTGGTAAGTCTACAAGTTCCCACACTGAGTTGGAATACATAAAGTCCATCTAAGCTTTTATAGCTAATTCCCAGAGCTTGAAATCAGCACTTTGCATCGTTTTGTCATATGTAAGTGGGTAATCATCTTCATGTTTGGCAGACTCAGTGTTAATAACACTTCCGCTAGATTGGAAGAACTCAAGCCTACGAAAGACCCTCCCACTGCGACTAAGCTCCCTATGCTAATGATCGTTTGCAAGTCTACTATTAGGAGTTGGTTTTGGAACCGTTTCATTAGGATTTTGTATATTTCCTGAAAGTTCCTTGAGTACCTCTTTAGTCTGAGGTTTGAAGTCATTCATGTAATTTTCTTCAAGGAAAGTAGCATGAGTTGAGACTATAACAATTTGCTCTTTCGAGTTATAAAACAAACCACCCTTTTATTCCATTTGGATATCCTACAAACATGGACAATTTTATCCGTAAGTCAAACTTCCTCGCATCTTTATCCAATACGTGGATCGTGTGTTAGCCCGCGTGTGCCAAAATGTGTCATATAAATCAAGTCACACAATCGATTGTTTACTTATTCCATAAACAAAGCCATTCACCATTCAATAGGTCTATACAAAGTACACCAAAAGCATACTAAAACATAACATTTTCCTAATTCTAACCAATATGCCTCAAGGCACCATCACAAACAATAATCAATACCAAATTCGAACATGACTATGCACATCCTATTTGAATCACCAAAATACCAAAATTTCCATCTATATCTTTAACCATGTACCCATATATCCATCTATAGATTTGACACCAAAACAGCCAATACACCAACCAAGAACATTATCCATTCATCTAACAATGACCAATGCCAAATCCATAACTTCTAAATTGGATACCAAAACTACTTCACATACCATACTTAGGCAACTAATTTAATAATCAAGCTTTTAGAATATATTCACCAACACAATCTTACCTATTTGAATATCTCACACCATGACCAAACGTGCCAAACTTTCAGGTTATTTTATCACGTTTTCCATATTCATCAATCACTTTTAATACAATCACTTCAAACCATAAGCTACCATATTAAAATGCCATCATCCAATACTTTATAAATACCATATACATACACTATTACAAAACAAATTTACATAATTTAACCCCTATTACATGTCACATAACCAAAATAAAATGTTTTCAAAATCTACCAAAAGGTGGTTGGCTAGTGTAATCTGCAAGCTGATCCGATCGTTGAGTTCCGCAAAATAATAACTATAGGAAAATGAAACAACGTAAGCTTCAATTGAGCTTAGTAAGTTCATAGGTTGGAATCAATATAACTTACCTTAATTTCTTCATTTAAAAATAACAAAATAGTTAACTAAACATTTTAAACTTTTAGCACAATTCACATCAAAAGGTGAGTTCATCGCATTCAAAACTTATAAATTTTCATAATTTACAAGTTAATCCAACACCATATCAATTCAAAGTACCAACAAGCATAAACAGGTTTCCAGATCATTCATCTATGATTTATCCCATTTTAAACCAATTACAAACTATCAAGTCTATTAAAAACAACAATTCAATCGGATGAACTGTTATGAACAGATACAGATACTCAGTTATCCACCCAAAACATGTCAGAATGCTCAAACGAGTTAATCCATTCAAGAACACGCCTGGGCACTAAGTGTCAAGCCGTAGGCTAAACTGTAACACTCCCTAACCCTTATCCGTCGCAGGAACAAGGTTACGGAGCATTACCAGACTTTTTAGATCAAATACGAACACTAAACATATCATCTAGCATACACTTCATAAATTAATCATATCGTCCCTTTTATGGGCCCTTGAGGCCCAAAATATGTATTAGAAACAAATCAGAACTTAATCGGGTCCTTAGGGAATTTTTTGCGAAATTTTAAAATTTTTCCTAAGTGCAGGAGACACACGCTAGTGTGACCCAGGGACACGCCCGTGTAGCCATAGGACACGCCCATGCCTCAGGCCGTGTTCGACCCCGTGTAACTCTCTGACTTAGATCACACGGCCAACTAAACGCCCGTGTGCTAGGCCGTGTGTCACACACGGCTGAGACACACGCCCGTGTCTTTGCCCGTGTGAAAATACCTGAGCATTCTGTTTTAAATTTTTAAGTTGCAGAGGACGCACGGCCAAATCACACGCCCGTGTGTTAGCCGTGTGTCTCACACGGTCCAATCACACGTCCGTGTGTCTGGCCGTGTGGACTCAAAATGAACCTTAAGCATCAAGTTTACCATACCCTGCAATCTTGAACACCAAGCAATTTAATATCCATTTATTCAACCAATCAAAAACACAAGCAAATAATTTAAAACATGTTAAAATAATCAACCTAATGACCTAACCAATGTACCCTCATAGGTACTTCACATTTATTATCCAAACAATCAAATAAAACATCGTTTTAGCCAATTCTAAATTCATGTCAATTTCATCTCAATTTTGCCTTTATCATACTCACTTATGCATTAACTTAAACATACCATTTTATAACCTCAACACAACACACATGTTCATATATTTATGACTAACCAATTTCAACTTATAATATCATTTACAATCATTTCCCAAAATGACAAGCATAAGACATCCTAGATACATGCCGACACAAAAAGAAACATACGTCACCACGTTTTGAGTTTGGGATCGTTGTGGATGCTGAATCGACAGTCTGACTTTACCTAACCTGCGCATGGAAAATAAACCGTACGCTGAGTATAAACTCAGTGGTATTTCTATAATTTGAATGCTTTAAAATAAAGTAATAAAACATACACACAATAAAATTTATACAAAAACCTTAATTATACAACTAATCAGTTTATAAACAAAGGTTTTATAATTCATTCATTACTTATCATTTGCTATCCCAGATAGCTTCTCACAATATCAATACATATCACTTGAACCATAATATTGTTCATTCATATTCAATCCACAATACTCAATTCATGTGTCTCTAGCCATATCTCATTTCACCATTCAATATCAATCATAATACTATTTTATTCAATAACCCCTATTAACATTACTCAAACTCAGACGGATACACGGATCCAACCAAAACACACCAGTTTGGCACCCAGTGCCTCATCGGATAATTCGAAGTAATAATTTGACACCCAGTGTCTCATCGGCTGTGCCGAAATAAATTGGTACCCAGTACCTCATCGAATTTATCTGAAGTAATAATTTGACACCCAGTGTCTTATCGACTCGAAGTCGAAGTATCCCTTAACTCTTCCAATCCTATGGCATGCCAACTATATTCGACTTAGCCCGAAATAGTTAATAGGGTTTCAATTCACTTTTTAAATACAATCAATAATCATTTCAATTCAAACAATCACATATATTTATGAAATCAATTCAATATCATAATATCAAATACTTACCTCAATCCACTTACCATACTCATTAAGTAATAATTACAAAAATTAATTATTAAATTCGGATTATAGAAATACAAACTAGAATTTCCGGCTATTCCTCGTTGACTTTTTCTTTTCCCTTCTTAGCCGAGGTTTCCGACACAACGTTAGCTACAAAAATTAAACAATTAAAAATCATCAATACAACACAATTTCCCATTGAATATTTCAATTTGTATTCAACTTTTGCCTAAATTCCAATTTAGTCCCTAAATCGAGACTAACTTTATTTCTCCGAAACTAATCCCATATTTTCATTCAATTTCCACTTTAGACTAATTTCAAATCTCTAATTTCACCATAAAACCCTAATTTTGAAATTTCACAATTTAGTCCTTATTGCTCAAAACTTATGATTTATTCTACAATTCAATCCCTTTTTCACTTCTATCAATTTAACCCTTAATACTTCAATTTATTCAACATGAACAACATCTAAAAATCCAATAATTTTCTAAAATTTCAACATAAATCAAGTATTATTTTGTTCTAGGATTTTAAAAACATCAAAATTACAAGAAAAGAGGTAAAATTGACTTACCAATTAAACCTTTGAACCTTAAACCCTAATTTTCCTTTTTTTTTCTTTTCTTTTTCCCACTTTCCTTCTCTATTTCGTCCCTCTTATTCTTTCTTTTTCTATTTCATTTCTTTTATTTCTTTTATTATTATACTAACATAATATAATATTATTATAATATAATATTATTTACTTAAATAATAAGTAAGAAATAATGATTAATAAATATATGTATTTAATTATTACACATGTCATGTTTATTATCAAACACTTGTCACAATTTGGTTTAATTACTTATTTAGTTCCTTAAATTTTCTCTATTCTATAATTCAACTTTTGCCCTATTTGCAATCTAGTCATTATACCTAATTACTCTTAATTTAGACAAATTCATCTAATCAAAATCTAATTAACCACACAACTAACTTCGTAAATATTTTTAATAAATATTTACAAATCCGTTTTGTGAAAACGAAAACCCGAAAATACACTTTCCGGTACCCGTGACTATCGGGTCGTTACATAAACATCCCTCCAAAAAAATGCTGGGTGACTAAGTTCCAAGCTCGTAGGCTTCACATCCTCCACTAGAAACACGCTTGAATCACTGTAAATATAAATGCAGAAAGAGACTAAATTGTTAATAAAATATGATATAAAACTACCAAATACGATAACAAGAAGCGGTAGGTTGATTTCCATGTTGTTAATTAACCTTTGAATTAGGGATCTAAATCGTTAACACTCTTAAATTTGCTTCATTTTATTTCTCGGTCTCAACTTTACCAACTTAGACAAATTAGTCCGGTTTATCTTTCGATCTCGCCGGCTAACCCAAGACTAATGAATTGGTGCACAATAAGATTACCTCTCGATCTAACTTATCTTGATTTTCCCTTACAGGCATCAATCCTAAGTTTTATTATTTATTTAAATTAGTCTAGATTTTGCGATTTAGCCTCTAAACCCTAAACAACTACCCAATATTTTCATCAACCAATCACCTTATATATAGCTACTCCTACTCATATCTAAACATAAAAACAACAAATAATCAAGCAAAGAAAACATTAACTTAAACTTAACTATAGGTGAATAAAAATCTAAGCTTTCTTTTAAAAGCTTGGATAACACAACAATAAAAGTAAGAACAATAAACGAAAATGCTAAAGAAATAATTTTTAACCAAAGAAATTAAAGAAAACCGAATAACATTAAAGTGAGATTAAAATGTAACTACAAGAAAGTTTAAAGGGTTACTAAACAAATAACACCTAACTACAGTAAAAACTAACTTAACTAACTAAGAAAATACAAGGAAAATAAAAAAACTAACAGAGAATTAAACCCTAAACTATGAAGAAGAAAACTACCCTAAACCTAAACTAAAAAGCTTACTAACCTAAAACTTCTGTCTCTTCTTTTCTTTAGATAATTTTTACCTTTTTAAAGCTGATTCTGACCCCAAAATATTGCCTAAAATGCCTCTTTTTATCTTTTATTTGATTAGTGCTTCGGGTGGACAAAGACTACCCCTGATGTAATTTTTCCCCATACGATAGGGATATAGGGATATCTAGAAGTGGGTATCGCGACATCCTCGACAGTCTACTCAAGGGGTACCTTTGATGGTGGATGTCGCCATACCCAAGGGTGGGTATCGCGACACCACTATAGGTGGCTCCCATTCCTCTTCATTTCAGATTTGTTAGAGGTGTTGCGATATACATGCTCCGATGTCGCGATACCTCTACTTGTGGCAATGTTTTCACTCAAAGTTGGGCCACTAACAAGCTCTTACAACACACAATCAATCATTAGGGTCCAACTGACACATTTGGCCAATTTGGGTATCAAAATAACATCAAATGAGCACAAAATGCATGAAAAGTAAATTAAGGCTAAGAAACGAAAATTAAACGAAAACTATGAAAAAACATTAAAATTGCTCGAGAACAAGCTCATTAAATATAACGAGGAGCCTAATTTGACATATCAAATTACGACAGATCAAATAGCAGGAAATCTGCATCATGCTATATTTACCTGTTAGTTGGATGAGCTATATCCTGGAAAAGTGTCAAACAAACACTTGTAGCTTCTTCCACTATGGTATAAAAGTTTATAGCATGTTATGAGGCATCAAACCATGGAATATGGTTGCAGAACTTTGTCATGGGGTTACGTGTAACATCCTGAAATTCGGGATTTTTTGTTTTGCATTATGATATGTGTTAGGCTAATTAAGAATGTTAGTTGTATATGTTTAGGGGCCCTAAGAAGGCTTGGGGTTGAGCTGGGCCTTAGGAAAATTTTTGTGTTTAAGCACTTAAGGTAGAAAAGGTAAGTGGCATCAAGACTTAAGGAAATAAGTGTGTATTTTGCTAGCACAAGAGGAGCTAGTAGCAAAGTGGTGAGGCGTCACAAGAAGGGGCTTAAGGGGTGGAGTTCGAATCCTACCTATTGCAACTTTTGGATTTAATTTTTGTGCTAATCAAGTGAAAGATGGTAAGATTCAGCCATGACTCTAAAGAAGGAAAGGAAGATTCATTCAAATCCATTTGATTGAGATGATGGAGAAGAGATTGAGGTGATGGAGAGGAGATTAAGGAGAAATAAAAGATAGTGATGAGGGGGATATATTGACTGAATTTTTGGAGGTGTATGGGGAAAGAAAATTTGGTCAACCATAATCTTTTTGGTGTTAGGGACTTACGGTTTTGGTAGGGGGAATTAGGGAGCCGAATTTCCTATAGCCTTTTTACAAGTTTTGTGCATGAAAAGTTTTTCTCTCTTTTTGAACATTTTTTTGTGCTTCTTTTCCAACCTTTTCCTTTGTTTACCGAAACACTCAAGCCATTTTGCTCATCTTTTCCTTAGTGTAGGCCGAAACTCTCTGACACCTCTTTTTCCATCTCTTCTTTTCTTTTTCACCATTTCTTCAACCCTTCTCTATTTTTCTTTAGTCAATATTTTTTATGGCCGAATCTTGCTTGTTCTTTTCTCTCTAAGTAGCCGAATCCTCCTAGCCATTCTCTCTCCTCTATCTTGCGTGTTGATCACTTTCTTCCTTGGTTGAATCGGGTAAGTGGCTTCATTCTTTTCCTTTCATCTTCTTTTCTCCATAACCGAATGTGTGACCATCATCATTCGGTTGTTTCACTTTATTTCTAAAACTGAAACACCATTTCCTTCTACTCCCTCATATCGTGATCATCTCCTTTTTGTAGTGTTCTTGTGGGGTTGGCCGAATCTCACATCCTTGTCGACTCATCCTTAGTCATAAGTTGAATCGGTGGGAATCGGGTTCATCATCGATTAAGGTAAGGAGTTTCTTCTTGGTCTATTCGATATCTACGCGGTTATTTTGTTAAACGGATCGATAGTTATGTCTAATCATTTATTTTAGGGACTTAACAACTCGTTCTCCTTTGCTTTTTGGTCTTTCAGAAGTAGTGGTAAGCCGAAACCCTCTCCTTAGACAACTACTTCTCTCATTGTAATATTATTCTGACCGAGACTCTTCCAATGGAGGCAAGTGGTAGCGATACTAAAAGAAAATCGATAGGAGGACGAAAAGGGAGTGGACTTGCAATCTCTACTCCCAAGTTCAAACGTAGGGCGGTATCGGTAGTTTGGGATTTTCCACCAGTTTGTGGACCGACATCCGGTGAAAATAGGCAGATCGTGGTCGTTCGCGATAGTGAGGGTAAGTGTGATAAATCGATTGTTTAAATTTGGATTAAGACACTATCTCTTGTTAGTTAATCGAGTTTTATGGTGACATAGGTGCCGACGATCAAGAAGGTTTAGTCCTTACCGTAATCAGGTGTGTAATCTCACACCGAAATCCTGTAGATTCATGATTCACCATCATGTTGGAAAATAGATCGTTGTTGCTTACGAATCTAATAACCGTAATATGGCAAGAATCGAGTAACTTGCTTAAACAACGTTAATTTTAAGATCTGTCAAAATCGGTATTAATTTGTAAAATTATAAAAATACCCTTATGGGCCGAATTACTAAAAAGCTTTAATGGGTTGTTTTTATGAAAATGCCCCTATGGGTCGATTTACCAAAATGCCTTAACGGGCCGATTTGCTAGAATGCCTTAGTGGGCCGATTTACCAAAGTGCTTTAATGGGCCGATTCATCAAAATATTTCATTAGATTAATGGTTGCTATATATGTGGATATACTTTTCTTATGTTGCATCTTTACATATTGCATGGGTTGGGAAAAATTGTATGGAGAGCAGTGTAGCCTGGTGGCATAGCCACATTTCGCTAATTATTGTACTTAATTATGATTTCGGTGGCATGGCCACAAAAATAATATACTTTAGCAGCTTGACTGCAAATTGGTGTGAGCGGCGGGGTGGGTTGACTTGATCCCCACAGGTGTGATTGGCTGGTCGAGGGTGTGATGGATGGATGGGTTGGGTTGCATTCATTTCTTTTAAATACTGTTATGTAAATGGGTTCAGGCCCAGTGGATGATGGTAAGGGGGATTATGCATTGAGTTCTTGTAACTCACCCCCCTTTCTTTCTTAATCCTTACAGGTGATGCTCAGTGATGAGGACTTGGGCCCATGGATGACTCGGTGGAGGCTATACTTTGAAAATAATCTTTTCAAACATTAGTAAACTTCTTTTTCGCTTTATTTCATTACTTTTATATTTTGGGTTTAAAGTTGTAATAGGGCCTCTGATATTTTTATTTTGCTTTATGTTTTGATATACTTATTATTTTCAATGAATTGTTTTAAACGTGAATTTTTCTGAGATCTTAAACAACGGTTTTCCAAAATTAATTAACAAACGGTTTTCATAACAAATATGTACAAATAATTTAACTTGGATTTTCCTTCGAATTATCAACATCTTTTTCAAAAGTCACGATTTTTAAAGTTCACTAGTTTGATTTTCGATTCACCAATCAACCTCTCGAGATTAGTGGTATTTTTTTATCAAATATTTATAATCAAACTTATTTTTCCTAACTATAACCTAATAACATCAACTTTAGTAGGAATCATAAGTTTTTTACACACTTTCTTCATGTGACATGCCGGATCCGGTCATACCGCATGGGCCGGGTTTGGGGATTTACATTTTATGGTATCAGAGCCAAGTTACAAAACTCGGCTGTGGTTTGGGTTCAAAAATATTTTCCAAAAACTATTTGAAATATGATTTATAAATACATGTCTTAGAGGAAGTATGGCACCACGGGTATCCGACACCAAGTTAGTAAGTCTTTGTTTTCATTTCATGATTATTGTGGTATGACTGTAGTAAGAAAACTTCACATGATAGGAATACTCTAGAACTATTGTCTTTAGGAGCAGAAACTGTAGAGATTTAGACTTTAGGATACGTTTTGCGAAAACAACTTTACTTCTTATACTTCATAAAATATTGTTTAATAAACACTGAATAAGCATACTGATCCATAAGACTTTTAATCAGATTAAATCGACTTAGTGAACATGAGCGCTAGAGGACGTGGACGCGGTAGATGTGGCCGTGGTAGAGGCCGAGGTGCTAGAGTTGTATCTGAGGCATCGGGACATATGCCGGAAATAGACGCACCAGCTTCGCCAGTGACTGAAACTGGGTCACATGATCGAATAGGAGGGGACGATGCTCTGTCCCAAGCGATGTTGCGGGTACTAGAAAGGGTTGCTGGGGCTAGAACTGGGTCGGCAGCTCGTGGGTCGATATCTGAGCGACTTAGATCGAATGGGGCCGAAGTTTTTAGGGTATTTGGTGTAGCCCCAAGTGTAGTGATAATCGGCTTGAGGCGATGGAGTGGATTATGGATTATCTGGATTGCACAGCTGAGTAGAAACTGAAAGGGGTTGTGTCATTGCTAAGAGACGAGGCGTATCAGTGGTGGCTCACTGTTCGGGAAGGCACTCAGGCTGATCGTATTACATGGGAATTCTTTAATACAGCATTTCAAGGAAAATATGTTGGTGCTAGCTATGTAGATGCCCGGAGAAAGGAATTCCTGAATCTGGTTCAAGGAAGTAGATCTGTGGCAGTATACGAGGACGAGTTTCTGCGTCTGAGCTGGTATGCTCGGGGAATAGTACCGACTGATTACGAACGTTGTGTGCATTTTGAGGACGGGTTGCGTGATGAGTTACGGGTATTGATAGCCCCACAGAAGGAGAGGAATTTTGCTACACTGGTGGAAAAAGCTAAGATTGCTGAAGAAGTAAAACACTCGAAACGGCAAAATCGAGACAAGGATAGGGGCAGGAACAAGAGAGACTTTGGGTATTCAGGTCCTGCTAGAAGATTCCAGAAAAGGCCCAGGAATGAGGGACCAGTTTGAGTGAGTGCTCCAGCTACTACCAATCAGTTACATCCTTGTGTGGATTGTGGAAAACATCACTTGGGTGAATGTTGGAAGAGAACTGGTGGATGTTTCAGATGTGGATCCAAAGACCATCGATTTAGGGATTGCCCTCGAGCCCGCTCGCACTCGGGTAGTTCATAATGATTTGCGCAGCGGAGAGGCGCTCGGCAGCCGCAGAGAGGCCGTGGGCGGTCGAGGTGGTAATGGCATGGGGGCAGTCGGGGAGCACGGGTAGAGGTGCGGTAATAGGGGTAACACGGAGGTGAGACAATCGGGGTTGGTCTATGCGGTCGGACGTCGAGAGGATGGCGATGCACCGGATGTCATAACCGGTACATTTTCATATCGATGTACCTTTTACCGCTTTGATAGACATTGGATCCACCCATTCGTATGTTGCATGTGCTTTGTGTCGGAACTTTGAATATTAGATCCGAGATTCTTTGTTAGAGAAACAAGCGTGATTAGCCCTTTAGGACGATCGGTGGTAGTAAATAAATTGTTTAGGGATGTGCCCTTAGAAGTTGGGAGTAGTATTTTGGCGGATTTGATGGAACCGCCGTTCGGGAGTTCGACCTTATATTGGGCATGGTGGTGGTTAAGCATCGTGCGAACTTAGGAATTTGTCTTTGCAAAGCGGATGGTACTAAGAACTTGAGAGGGTAAGGAAGTGAGGATGATAGGTGAAAGAAGAAATTATCTATCTAATGTGGTATCTGCTTTAAAGGCGAAAAGGTTGGTACGAAAGGGGTGTGAAGCGTTTTTAGCCTTTATCAGTGCTTTGGATACAAAAGAGTTGTCGGTAGAGAGTGTTAGAACGGTGAAAGAGTTTTCAGACGTCTTTCTCGGAGAGCTTTCAAGATTGCCTCCGGATCGGGAAGTGGAATTTGGTATTGAGCAGTTGCCAGGAACGGGTCCGGTGTCCAATGCTCCTTCTGAGAATGGCGGCAAGGAGCTAGTGGAACTTAAAGCTCAAATTCAGGAGTTGTTGGACCGTGGATTTATTCGACCAAGTGTGTCACCGTGAGGAGCGCCGGTTTTGTTCGTTAAGAAAAAGGATGGGTCGATGCGTATGTGCATCGATTATAGACAACTGAATAAGTTGACGATTAAGAACAAGTACTCGTTACCGAGGATCGATGATCTGTTCGATCAGTTGCGATGAGCTTCGTTCTTCTCGAAGATAGACTTGAGATCAGGGTATCACCAGTTAAAAGTCAAGGAAGAGGATATTCACAAGACTGCGTTCCGAACTCGTTATGGGCATTATGAGTTCTTGGTGATGCCGTTTGGGTTGACAAATGCACCAGCTGTATTTATGGACATGATGAACCGAGTCTTCCAACCCTATCTAGATCGGTTTGTGGTGGTGTTCATAGATGACATCTTGGTGTACTCAAAGACAGAAGAGGAGCATGATTCGCATCTACGGGTCGTATTGCAGATATTAAGGGAGAAGTAGCTGTATGCCAAATTTAATAAGTGTGAATTTTGGCTGAGAGAAGTGACCTTTTTAGGGCATGTTGTGTCTGCCGATGGAATTAGAGTTAATCCCCGGAAGATCGAGGCTGTATTGGACTGGAAGCCACCGAAGTCAGTGGCAGAAATCTGAAGTTTTCTAGGTTTGGCTGGGTATTATAGGCGATTCGTTGAGGGGTTTTCGTTGATTCTTTGCACCCCTAACTAAACTATTACGTAAGGGAGTACCGTTTGTGTGGTCGGATAAAGCAAGAAAGCTTTGAGAGATTGAAGAAGATTCGGCGAAGCGCGATATTGATTGACCTAAAAGGTGGTAAAGAGTTTATTGTTTATTGTGATGCGTCACACACTGGGCTTGGTATGTGTGTTGATGCAAGAGGAAAAGTGGTGGCTTATGCATCTCGTCAATTAAAGGTGCATGAGGTGAACTATCCCACTCATGATTTGGAGTTAGGCTGCGATGGTATTTGCTCTAAAAATATGGAGACACTATGCATGCGGGAGAAGTCGATTATCTACATAGACCATAAGAGTCGAGTACCTCCTTACCGAAGGAGTTGAACTTAAGACAATGGAGGTGGATAGAATTGTTGAAAGATTATGATTTGCTCAATCGTGTATCACCTGTAAAGCTAACGTAGTGGCGGATGCGTTAGTCGTAAGGTGATATCGGATTTGAGAGCGATGTTCGCTCATCTCAGCCTTTATGAAGATGGTAGCTTGTTAGCTGAACTTCAAGTGAAGCCTGCGTGGGTAAGTTAGATTAAGGAAAAGTAGTTGTTAGATGAAAGGTTGGGTTCTAGGCTTCTGTAAGTGGAACGTGGTGAGATAGGGGATTTTGGATTAAATAGTGATGGAGTATTGTGTTTCTGCGGAAGAGTTTGTATGCCCAGGGATTTGGAATTGAGACAAATGATTCTGCGTGAGGCGCATAGTAGCCCATACGCTATGCACCCCGGGGGAAACAAAATGTGCCGAGACCTCCGTGAGCAGTATTGGTGGCCAGGGTTGAAACGGGAGGTTACTGATTTCGTGAGCAAGTGCTTGACATGTCAACAGGTGAAGGCGAAACATCAACTACCTTCAGGGTTGCTACAACCGGTGAAAATCCCACTATGGAAATGGGAAAGGATAACGATGGACTTTGTTAGTGGGTTACCTTTAACGCATACTAAGAAAGATTTAGTATGGGTAATAGTGGATTGGTTAACGAAGTCTGCTCATTTCTTACCTGCTCGTACGAATTATACGTTGCAGAAGTTGGCCAAGTTGTATATAGCAGAAGTCGTGAGGTTGCATGGGGTACCAGTGTCTATATATCGGACAGGGATCCTAGGTTTTCATCACGGTTCTGGAAGACTTTACATGAAGCTTTGGGTACAAAACAAAATTTCAGCATGGCGTTTCATCCGCAGACTGATGGTCAGTCGGAGAGAGTAATCGATTCTAGAAAAAAATGTTAAGAAATTTGTGTGATCGACTTCAGGGGTAGTTGGGAAGATTTTCTACCATTGGCAGAGTTTGCATACAACAATAGTTATCAATCCAGCATCCAGATGGCACCCTATGAGGCGTTGTATGGTCGTAGGTGTCGTACTCCTACCTGCTGGACTGAGCTGGGAGAGCGACAGTTATTGGGTCCAGAGTTAATCTCGGAGACGAAGGAAAAAGTTAAGGTAATTCGGGCTAGGTTAAAAGAAGCTTCGGACAGATAGAAATCGTACGCAGATCTGAAGCGGAAGGAGATAGAGTTCTCTGTGGGTGATCAGGTCTTTCTGAAGGTCTCACCTTGGAAAAAGATCTTAAGATTTGGACGGAAGGGCAAGTTGAGCCCTAGATTTATCGGACCTTACAGTGTATTGAAGCGTGTTGGGCCAGTGACTTATCAGCTTGAGTTACCTCCGGAGTTAAGTCAGATACATAGCGTATTCCATGTCTCGATGTTAAGGCGTTATCGTTCGGATCCGTCTCAGGTAGTGCTAGTGGAGGAAGTTGGGATAAGACCTAACTTGTCTTTTGAAGAAGAGCCAGTGCAGATTTTAGATCGGGATATTAAGGTACTGAGAAGGAAGTCGGTTCTGTTAGTCAAAGTATTATGGCGTAATCACGGGTCAGAGGAAGCTACATGGGAGCCTGAGGACACGATCCGGTAACAATACCCTCATCTCTTTTAATCAGGTAAATTTCGAGGCCAAAATTTATTTAAGGGGGTAGAATTGTAACATCCTGAAATTTGGGATTTTCTGTTTTGCATTATGATATGTGTTAGGCTAATTAAGAATGTTAGTTGTATATGTTTAGGGGCCCTAGGAAGGCTTGGGGTTGAGTTGGGCCTTAGGAAAATTTTTGTGTTTAAGCACTTAAGGGGGAGAAGGTAAGTGGCGTCAAAACTTAAGGAAATAAGTGTGTATTTTGCTAGAACAAGAGGAGCTAGTAGCAAAGTGGTGAGGCGTCACAAGAAGGGGCCTAAGGGGTGGAGTTCGAATCCCACCTATTGCAACTTTTGGATTTAATTTTTGTGCTAATCAAGTGAAAGATGGTAAGATTCGGCCATGACTCTAAAGAAGGAAAGGAAGATTCATTCAAATCCATTTGATTGAGATGATGGAGAAGAGATTGAGGTGATGGAGAGGAGATTAAGGAGAAATAAAGGATAGTGATGAGGGGGATATGTTGGCCGAATTTTGGGAGGTGTATGGGGAAAGAAAATTTGGTCAACCATAATCTTTTTGGTGTTAGGGACTTACGGTTTTGGTAGGGGAATTAGGGGCGAATTTCCTATAGCCTTTTTACAAGTTTTGTGCATGAAAAGTTTTTTCTCTCTTTTGAACATTTTTTTGTGCTTCTTTTCCAACCTTTTCCTTTGTTTACCAGAAACACTCAAGCCATTTTGCTCATCTTTTCCTTAGTGTAGGCGAAAACTCTCGACACCTCTTTTTCCATCTCACATACAATCATTTATTTGGAGCTGCTGCTTTTCAGGATTACTCACCTACCTTTGGTCTTCGGAAGTGACGGAGAGCTTAGGCTGTAGCGAGAAGCCCTACATGATCATTTCTTTACTTCCTTTTCTCCATTATTAATGCAATATGTGGGAACTCTTGTCGGAAGCCAGAATAGCACGATAAAGGAGATGTCGGGACAGACAGAGAGTGGAAATGGGCTTAGTAACTCCTCAAGTTCGGTGATAGAGGGCTGTTATCGGTGGTTCGAATTTAGTTGCCATCGTTGTAAACATCAAGAGTTAATAGCTGTATGATCGATAGATTCACCATATGACAGGTAAGATGATTAAATGCATGCGATTATTTCAGGTTAGATTACACTATCTCTTAGTTGGTAAGGTGTTGTAAATTTGACATGAATAGACTTGATGGTTTGAAGTCGTGCGTGGTGTATTTCAGTGTGAAATCTATATCGTATTACCATCGTATTTGGAGAAAATGTGCTGTTGAGGATCATAATAATGGCGTAAGGTGATGTCAGAGCAGCATTATTTAAGAAAAATGCAATGTAGTTGTGTAAGTTAAAATGGAGGCAGTTATAAGGCTAGTGAGTTTACTAGTGAGAAAATACTTTTTAGCGGAGGGTCGGTTGCAAAATGCCTATTTGCTAGGAGAATACTGTGAACGGTGAAAAATATATTTTAATGAGAGTCGTAATATTTCGACATTGAATTATTAGATTTTTATATGTGGGTGCATATGCTGCTGTATATTGCATCTTACACATGGTGCATAGAGGAAATTTAAGCGGTGTAGCACGTGAAACAGCAGTAGGCGGTTGGTTAACTGAACATAGCTAACAATTGGTTGCAATGGTAATATCGATATAATATAACTGCGACATTATTGATGCATGGGGCGACTTGGCGTGGTTGATTAGGTATTAGGTACAGTGATTGCGGTACAGTCGAGTGGTATAGTGGATGGATTAGAGTTAGTCAGTTGTAGTTTAAGCAAGGCTTGAGGCAGGCATGCCTTCATCAACCGGTTTCAGTGGACGATAGCCAGTGTAGGTGGAGTTAACTTGTGCCCAACTGCACCCACCCCCCGTTTCTCTTAAATGCGCATGCGTGTGATACATTCAGTGTTGGGACATAAACATGGATGGCCTGATTAGGGCTATGTGTACACAAATATCTTTAATTAGATTACAACACTAACTCTCCTGGGGCTAACTGCTTTAATGTTTATAATTTGGTTTATGTAATAAGATAATCACTGATAGCTTTAATTTTGCTTTATGTTTTATTAAATGCCACTGACCCTTTTCCATGTTAGCATGCATGGCTTAAGATTTTTCTGAGATGTAAACGGGTTCGATTGATTAGAGTTAGTAACAAATATATACCAATAGTTCTGGAGTTTTTCCTTTTATTGCCTCAGCGTATTTCAAGAGAAAGGTTTTAAAGAAAGTTCACTAGTTGTTCGAATAATGACACAACCTAAATTTCGGGTGTTTTTTTTACGATTTATATATCCAAGCTTGTTTTCCTAACCTAACTGGCATAGAATATCAACATAGGTGAACTACTGATTATTATCCTTCATATATTTATGCGGATGTTGCGCGTAAGTAGAAATGAATATTTGGAGTATTATAAATATGGAAATGTAATGCAGAAGGGTATAAATTATTATTAATGTATGATTCTAAAGCGGTGATGACCTTCTTTCGGGAAGCTACCGTGCTAGAGGTGCTAAGTGAAGCAACTTGTCGAAAAGGATCTAATAGTTGTGGAAGTGCAAAATGAACCAAATAACAAAGAACCTGATACAGACCAAGCCCCATGTGTTTAGAGGTATTGCTAACGTGATTGCCGCCGGGCCACCTGGGTATGTTATTATACAGAGCCGTCACTGGGTGGTGGCAGTTAGGTGAGAGTGTGTATATTTTGTTTTTATATTTAGATTTAAACATTTTATATATGTTAGTTGTTTTCTGAAATGAGTAGCTTATTCCCCACACTTGTGTTTTTTTCTGTTTATTTGGTGCCACTATAGGATTGAGACAGTTAGGAAATAAACATTTGGATTACATGCACTCTGCGTATGCCTCACATGTTATACATGTATTGATTATCATGTTAGTATATATATGCGATTAAGTTCGTGTAATTAATATAGCAAACTGCTTTAGTACTATATAGATATAAGTTGATAGAGTAGAATTATTTACAGGAATATGATGAAGTGCAAATAGCACTTCGAGAGATCCCATAGTTAGAGTTAACATACGTTGCCAGGGAAGTATATATCAAATCAGTGTAAATAATCTATGAGTGTGAATTCAATACATATTGTAATACTATATGAAATTAATGATAAAATTAGTGGCAATTGGCAAGAAGTTTCAATGTGATAAATGTCATGGAAACAATATTGAATAACTTACAAATTTATTTTAGTTAGACTGAGTAATACTTAGCGGTGTACTAATGCTTATTGTTAAAGAAGAAGATAGTAGTCCCAAAAATAGAAATATATATGGTTAATCTATCGTCTGCTGTTACTCCAATCCCAGTCTCTTAAGATAAAACTGTTCCTGAATCTACTTGTTTCTTTCGAGACCGTGCAGTAATAGTTAGAATTAGCTAACTAGATACAGTACGCTTGTTTCTAGCAATGGCAGTGCCGAGCCTTATCCCGAATTTGATAGTCTATATAAATCTATGTGTTTAGTTCCTATAACCCGTGTCAACAGTACATGTACACTTACGATGTCAGAGTGCCATTCCGAATAAGAGGATAAATAATTAAATTAAAAATTAAAAGAGCGTTAATACCATTTAATCTGTGATAAGAAATTAATTAATAAATATTAGCCTAAACACACTCATGCTGATCGGTGACGAACTTAGCCGATATAATGGGATACCAGCACCAGACAAACACTTATGCCAGAAGCCAAGTCAGCAAATGCTTTTCTTAAGAGCAAATCGGAATACTACTGCATGTCTGTGTCAGAATCCATTTAGAGTGCTTTGGAAAGAAAATGTGGCTTATTTAAGAGAATGGTTCTAGATAGAGTAACCCTTGACAGGTTATAGTGAGCTTGAGCTGAACGAGAGAGTGCACGCACTACTTACTCGGTCTCATATGCAGATGCCACTGCTTTGCTTTGCTGTTTATGCACCCATAATTGTAGTGGCTGGGTCCATGTATGTTCTAAGCAGCTTTGAGGAGACACATGCTTAAAGCATTTCCACTTTAATTTGTATAACCAAATGAGAAATGTTTGAAACCTTACTATTACAAAATCAGTTTCAAACAACCTTAGCTGAACCTTCATTAATGACCAAAGGATCATGTACTATCAATGGTTAGCGTAACGACAACAGCCTATTGTTCTAGGCTTAATCTTAGTGTTTGTTCGCTTTTCCAAACATTTGTATGATATAAACACTGATTATGTTCACATTTATATATCATCATATGTTAAGGTTTAGTAATCTAACAAAATCCAATGGAACCAAACTACACTGCAGCACAGGTCTGCATATGCTTTATTAATTATGCGAGAGAACGGTTATCCTCAACCCTACCAAATCAAGTGAATTTTCTTACGTGAGTATGCACAGGACTGACTATGTCCACTGTTAGTACATCAGCAGCCTATTTCCTCTCCTTATTGGGATGCATCTTCATTTCATCAGTAACTGCTATATTAAGCAGCAGACATAGCCTCATAGTATAGTTCTACGTAGAGCAAGCAACAAACAATATTTTACCATAGTTTCCTAACGTTCAGTTTAACAATGATAACTGCATGCATCTTTACAGCTTCAAAAATCTCTTTATTTTCCACCTATTCCTGATAGTTAAATGCAAAATAAATGGCTACCTAAATATATGCTTAATTGTTGAAGGCTTATAGTAGACTCCTTCTTTCTTCTTACACTCTCTTATTCTTTTGAGAATAAGGAGACAAGAGGATAAATAAAATTAATGTTCCACTTTCTACACAACTTATACAAATGCCACAAACCTTCATCAAATTGTGTTAACTAACTTTCTCTTTAAAAGAAGAGTACTAGAAGAGTTATCTTTTTGATTTATAATGAGTAGAGAATTCAAGGGTATATACTTACACCATTAGAGTGAAGATTTAATGGTTAATATACAAAGGAATTCTGCTATTAAGCAATAATTTTGGTTTCCTGCTTATGTCTCGTGTAAATTGCCCCAATGTTATAGTTAGCTGTGATTAAGTTTGTGTGACAAATTCATTTTGCCACTATTATGACTCACTGGTTGGTTTTTGTTGTGTGACATTAGATTAAGAAGAATGAATTTAAATGTATGAAATAGTGGACCTATTTTTAATTTGAGAAGTAAGAGAGCTAAATTTATCAAATAAAGTTACTTGGACAGAGATTCCAAATGTAAAGTATGAAGGCAAAACCTTATTATATACTATTATTTTTACACATAAATTTGCCACTATAGACACATAAGTAGTGAATATTATGATGTGTAAGCCCAACATCACATCAGTTCAAAGCTAAATATCCAAGGTCATCCATCTTCTTATCACCAAGAAGTCATCAATCGTCTGTGGAGATCCCTGTATAATATCAGTCAAGCTTCTAAATTCTCACGATCCTTGGCATGATACAATGAGAACCCTCTCGATCAATAATTCTAAATTTGGTGCTGCCAGAATTGGTTACTAATGAATTAAAAGAAACTTATCTGGGCAATCACTGTCAACCTTGTCTATGCCTTTCTCGGTTGTGTCTCAACTGTAGAGGATCACCATTTCTGATGATTAATAACGAAACGACGGTAACTACTTTAACTACAATCATTCGAACTAATGTGACTGCTATTAATCCATGGTAACGCCAGTTCTACAGCCGTAATTAAATTAATTATGGCATTTCACTTAGAAGTTAATCTGGTATGAAAGTAGGCAATTTTTCAGCTTTTAAAACACAGCGAAGAGGAGAAAAATTACAGGTTACAAAAGTGTTGCATATGACATTGTTGAAGTTGGCAAGTTGTCCTGGCCACGCGATATCCTTGCTTTCCATTCAGGCAAATGAGCTGGTGCCAGCAAGCACAGCAGATCAACGATCTCGGTGGGCAGCTACGGGCTATGTGAGAGAGCCATTCAAGCTGCTAGTGGAGAATCCCAGGTAGCAAGCTCTTAGCCCCATGAGCGTATAATAGCGACGATCTCTTCAAACTAATTATATGCCATTACATTTAGTGATAAAGGACGCAGGCGTATCGCCTCATATGTGATGTATGATCGGTGTTGATGCTTGGTGCACTACGTATTCATGATATTTGCATACATTATATAATGATATATAAATATTAGATGAGTTCATAATGGAGTTAATTAGTTATTTGAATTGTGGTTATTTGATTGGTAGTTATAAGTAAGGCCAGATGTCAAAACAAGATAATTAAAATAGAATAGAAAGAAATAATTATGATTAATTATATATATGATGGTAGGTAATGAGAATTGAGTTTGAAGTATGATATGTTTACATGATAGAGTATATACTCTGCTGAGATCCTTATATTGAGTTCAGATTTAGAGTTTTTAATAGCTGGCTAGCTATAGAGAAGACCCCTAGGGCACCCCCTGAATAGGATTGTATATAAGTGATTGAGTCAGGATGTTGATTAGGACCTCGATTGGACAGAGGTTGATTGATTGCACACATTCATGGTGCTTCCACTGAGAATTGAAAACCATTGAATTAGCGAAAACCGCGCCGGTTATTAAGACAGCCTGAGTGTTAAAGGCATTAGATTACTGCCACCATCTTTTGCAAGGCCCTTTCAGAGGTATGAGGATCGTGTCACAGCGCGATTAGTAAGCGGATTAATAGTGTATAAACATGGAGTTAGGTAATAATTTTATATGGAATAGATATTGAATTGATATATTATACGTGCGTAGGTAAATACGCGAAATACATGTCAAACACAATGAAACTCTGGATGATCCAATATGTGTACCAATGAAATGATTATGTTGGCTGGAGAATAGAGCATGTAATGCACATAAGTAGTCAGTTCCTGTAAATGAATACCTTGAAATGTATGCTAGCTGATTTGGATAAGATATTTGAAAAAGAAGGTATGTAGAGGGTATTTAAGAGCATTATTGCACGATAGAATTATGAATATAGTATATGCATCTATGAAAAGTGTGTGTAAATCGCATTGAAGTTGTTATAGATTGTGAGCAAGATTAGATAATCGTTTGTTTTAGAACAATATGTGCCTGGATGCCGGTAATTGAGTTGCCTTCTCATCCAGATCGTACTTTACGTGCGTGAAGGTAATTTGTTTAGAGAGGAGAAGGCGTGCAAGATCAGCATCAAGCGGATCGGAAACAATGATGTTTACAACCACTCAGATCGCCTACATGGCCAAGGTTTGATTATTATGATTTGTACAATTAGAGTTCGATTTGCATGGCAGGAAATGGTCACTTCATATAAAAGTTTGCCTGATTAAAGTAATGCATGAGGTTGGTGTGAGAAAGGATTGGCCATTTACATCATGCGAATACGTAGTACATGTTGGTGGCAGATGGCATGCCCAGAGAGTATGTAATTTATCATATTATAGGTTATGGCATTTGAAAAATTGGCAATGAGTCAAATTGATGCCATTGAGATAGGTAAATAGGTTGTGAGTCAGTTAAATTATTTTGGTGGATATAGATTTTAGTTAATTTAGGGCACTGTCGCACCATTAGGCAGCCCGTCGGTGTGTGTGATGGCACTAATGTTTGCATTCAGGCTATACATAAGTCAAGCTCGATCACATTCGATTGTGATGATATTCATTGGGGAATCGACCAAAAATTAGGTATTGGTTCGCGAATGCGAATGGCTGAGTCGCCGGCGATAGCGTATGCGTACCAATTTTAGTCTACGAAAGCTTTTCTCAGAGTTTGGTGATCAAAGTTGTTCAAACAGTGCTGAGGAACAAGGAATAGTATTGATACATGATTTGTCTTAATAGCCCCTGTGCCAATTATATTTATAGTTAAAACAGAGTAGACCTGGTACTTGTGACAATCAGCGTATGGCGAATAATTAGTGGAATGCAGGTGCTGCTGCATACAGGATGTGATAAATACTATTATGTATTATATATAACCATGCGCCTACTAGATTTTACATAATACACACAAATGATTATATCCTTAGAAACTATGTATAGGAAGTACTATTTAATATGTATTAGCCGTAGAAGTGTCTCTACTGTTAAGAGGTATATATTGTTTCGATGATATGAATATAAATACTTATGGAAAGATTTCAATTTCAACGAAATTATATATACACATGTATGTATTTATACTTTTGAAATCATACATGTAAGTGGTAGGTGGCAGGTATTATTATGGCACATGATTTATAGTATGAAAGGAATTTACAGTGAGAGACTCTTAAGCAACCACGATGATAGTTCTACTGAATTTAATTTCAGGCCACATACACTAATGTGAGACTGATGGTGTTACTTACTCGTACGTCATTTGTGTACTGTTAACACCTCGTGACAACGTGGTTAGTATAGGATAAATAATAATAGTGAGAATCTTATAGCAGTACACTCTCAAAGTCCTAGAGAGTATAATGAGTACCATGTTGCATTAGCCTTCTCAAATGGGTACACATGCAGCAGCAGCCACAAGGCAATATGGCGTTGGTTACATGATGCATAACATTTATTTTCAAAGGTTCGTACAACAGTATGTAGCGCATTAGCCCTTAGCGCTCTTAACCGTAAATACTGATCTAGCAACACCTGAACCACTACGACATCGAAAATTAAATATGTGTGCAAAAGAAGTGTGATTTCCGTATACGTGAATTGCGAACAAAACAATAAGCTAGATACCATATGAGATTGATTTGATAATGTCATGGCACCCCTGGTGCTCAAGTAGGAGAAATTAAATGCTATTTCTTTTTCTGCTCGAAGGCGGATGAAACATTAAGCACTACTTATGTAGATCACATTTGTATGCAGGAGACATAAGACATGTATTATTCTCGGGTATTTATGTCCATAATGATGTGCCATCTCATCGTTTATAAACACACTTTTATACATTAGAGCCATCCTGTAACTATTCTGTGTACCTTTAGGATTGGCATTTGCTTGAACCTTTCCATAGTCCAGAGAAAAAAAAGCAAAGATCCATAGAGTCACCTCACGCTGGCCAATAACAAGAAGCAATCCACTACTTAGTATGCGCCCAACCAAATCGATAATAAGAGAACCTTGCGCTATAATAAAATTTAAACTACTCTGCTACAAATTAGTTAGGTAGACGCTCCAACTAGCGCAGATGCAAGAATTTAGGATTTACACAAAAAAGAACCTCTCAAGATGTATGGTGAGTTGTACCTTAAACAAATATGGCAGCAAGACCTCTACTGGAAAGTGTTGGTTACTCAAATAACCACATGCTTACCCAACAGACCCAATCTATAGGGATATTACACTTAATCCTGTCTTATGGTAGAATCATACACAAGCACAATCTAAAGCTTTATAGCCAAAGTTGTGGTTTACCCATTTGTTGATCCTAGTAAGCAAGCCTACTTAAGAAGAAAGTGGTACATCAAATCGCATACTTTTATCTTGAATCATTTTATGTGCCCTCTTGTTGGTGTTAATCGGTGACCGATGATGTTTATTACTTAGCAAGCAGGCGTTACGCGCTCTCACGGAAGGTAAGGAGTCCTGAGCAGTTTAGCACACTTCTATTCTCTTCCACCTTTCTTTCTGTACAACGCCAGCCTCATCAGATTCAGCACACAAATCGGCTTTGCTAAATGCTCATTGCAATGCGTCTAAACACTCTACAACATCCAAACTTTTTACTGTGTACATGATAAGTATAAACTGTCATTGTAACTTAGTAAAATAGAGTAAAATAAAAATAACATAAGAGATAACCCAAATTCAATTCCATTTGTGGCCATACCTTTGATTTTCCTTGCATTTTAAAGTTGTATTGGTTAGCAATACGTAAAGTTAACCACACTTACTTAGCGAATTTTAATTAGTTGACCACGATTCGATAATCATAGAAATTGATTTCATTTCGCAATGTATCTCTTGGTGCACTATGGTATTAAAGAGCACATCACATGAGCACTGCTCTTCTCACTCTGGTAAATATGGAGATGCAATTCTTCTGACCACCATTACTTAAATGCAATTTATGTATACGATAGTGCTTACAATAATGGTACACATACCTATATATCGATCCATTTACGTACCTTCTGATTGTAGTCATTGTTCTGTTATTTAATGGTAATTCATTCCACATTTTCATGTGCATGTTGAGGTAATCTACATATTTACAACAATAAATATATTATAATACCATAACGAATTTAATATGCAGTAGCTGAACCTTCCTAAGTATTAATAATTTGAAATTAATTCTACTCTCAATAGTTACCTCTTTTTTCATCCAAAGTCTCAACAACCACCTATTAAAACCAGTTATATTCTCCATATCAATTTTAATCCAATCCTTACAACAAACCAAACTCCTCTAGTCCAATCACAAATTAGCATCATATGTTCCATAGACTCAACCTCTTTGTTACACAACAAACAAAAAGGAGTACCCTTAATGTTAATTTTATAAATATTCTCCATAGTAGCCAATGGAATATTACATAATGTAACGACTTGATTTTAGTCAGTGTCGAAAAATGTCGTTTCGAAATTTAATTTCGTAAACTGAATTAGTGAAATTATGACTAAAATGATTTATTTTATTTAATATAAAAATATATTAATGGAAGGTCAGGAAACTAAATTAAGAAACTAAGTTGGAAATTAGGGAAAAGTGTAAGATTTGACTTGAAATTCAATTAAACTTATTAGTTAATTTTATGTCATTATGGACCTAATTGAATAAATTGAAAGTTGTTAAGAAATTATGCTATAGATTAAAAGTACAAGGTCCCTAATGAAATAATATGAAATTAGATTTTGATCCAATGTTAAATATCGAAAAACATGAGTATTTCAGATATAAGGACTAAAATGAATAAAATATAAAATATGTTTGATTATGTGTTTTTCATGTGATTGGGTGAAAACTAATACCATCTATATAATTGAATTATTGTACTAGCTAAAGACGACATCGAGCTATCTCGAGATAAATAAAACACAAGAGCAATAGACGAGTAGCTATCTCGGTTTGTGCTTTCATGATTTAAATTCAATTACAATATGGACTGTTGAAATTAGCTATGCTTAAAGTAATGATCTTACTTGTCTCATGACTAGGTAAGTATTAAATGGTTGGAATCTTATGGAAAATGTGATGATATGCATATAATGATATAAAATTATATACATGGAATAGAGTATGATATGAATTGTTATGTATTAAACTATGACATGTGAACCTTGTGCACATATTTGAAACATTGGATACCTTATTAATGATCTCGGGTAGAGTCGGGTATAGTTGGCATGCCACAGGATTAATGTACTTTGGTTTACACCAATGAGGCGCAGAGCGCAAATTATACTTCAGACGTACCAATGAGGCACTAGGTGTCGAATATATTGGTGTGATGGTTGGATGATCCATGTATCCATATTGAGTCCGTGTCCGGTTAATAAGGATTATGAAAATTTGGATCTTGCCTATTGACATTAGTTATTGAATTGTATATTTATTCTTGATGTTAAGCATTAAATGACGACATATGAAATGACACATGATTTGGTTATTACGAGATCTGAAGGTTGATCTGGTTATATAACAAATCAATAGATTCCATAATTGTAACATCCTAAAAATAGGGGTCTGGCATTTTTGCATTATTGCATGTGTTGTGCTTGTTAAGCTTGTTATTTGGGTGTGTTTGGGGGCCCTAAGGAGGCTCGGGTTCAAGTCCAGGCCCTGGTGAAATTTTGGTTTTTGGGCACTTTAGGGGGGTGAGCTAGTGGAGGCAAGACTTAAGTTTAATTGGTTGAATCTTGTTAACACAAGTGAAGCATGTGGCATTGTGGTGTGGCGTCACAAGGGAAGCATGGAGGGGGAGAGTTTGAGTCCCACAGGTAGCATTTGGTAGCTTTTATTTTGTGCTGAGCAGGTGGAAGAAGTAGAGTTCAGCTAGAACTCTGCCTTGGTGGTTGAAGACTCAGTCAAACCGTTTGAATAGGTGAGGGAGAGTGAATTGTGGAGCAAATTAAGGAGAGAATCAGAGGATTTGAGGGTGAGAGGTAGTGGTTGGCCGAATGTGGGGTGTGTGGGGAGGAGAAATTCGACTAGGGGTTTTTTTTGGCAAGGAAAATTCGGCATTTGGTGTAGGTAGCAAAACTGAACCTTTTTGTTTGTCTGTGCATTCTTTCTTTTCTTTTGCTTTTCGGGTCAATTTTGTTCTTTGCAATTTCTGGGTGGCCAAATCTTCTCCAACTCTCCTACTCTCATACTCTCTCAATTCGTCCATTTCTTTCTCTTTTCTTTTCGTTTTGTTTTCTTCTTCTACACTCTCTTCTCCTTAAGCCGGATCTTTCCTCTCCTCTCCAAATTGAATTTATTTCTTCTATCCCTTGCAAGTTGCCGAAACATCTTTTACTCATCTATCCACTTATGGCATCGGGTTCTTCTCTGTTTGTAAAGCCAGAAAATCACCTTTACTTTGATTTTGTTTCCCCTTAGCCGAACATCTAGAAGCAGGAAATTTGGTTCTCTTTACATCACGAATCTTCCTTTTCATTCGGCTTTTCTCTAGTTGCAAGGTAATGGTTTCTTCTCTTTGTATGTCTTTTTCTCTTGTCTCTTTTAAAGAACCGAAACATCTATCTTTTAACTCTTTTCATTTAGGCCGAATCTGAATACTCCTCTCCACCCTGAATCATGTTTGTGCCATTGTGGAAGCCGAAACCCTTGTTGAGCAATTACCAAATTTTGGCACTTTGGTATGTATAACTATGACCGAATGGGGGAATGGTGGGTCTGCTCTTGATTAATCTTTTGAGTTTCTAAGTAGGAAGGCCGCTTCTTTTTACCTTGAAAAGTTTTCTAACGCGATCTTTTCGATAGGGGCGCGAACCTTTGATCAGTAGAAGGTGGACCAAGTATCCTTTTTAGAAGAGAGGCTAATATTTGTTGGTAAGTTAAGCCTTTAGTCCTAAGTTTTCACATTCTTGGGATTATCGAACAAGAGTACTAACTGTTAACCGATTGTATCCTTAGGTGCTTTGGGGAGTATCGTGTTACGTATTTCAAATTAGGTGTGTAATCTCACACCTCTCCGAATGCATGTTTGCAATGTTCTGTGATTCGGCCAAAAGTCGAAAAGCCGGAGAACCGGCATCTGTGACCACACGAGCGTGCGAACTCTCGTAGTGGTAAATTGAGATACGAATGATGACGTTAAATCGTTGAGAGTGTCACGAGCACTCTCGCAAAACTGAGGCTGTAACGGGCCTGATCGAGCCGAAACGGGCCAAATGGGCCGAATGGGCTATCCGGCCCACTTGGGCAAAACTGTTAGGAAACTGTCAAATGATAAATCTGAAAGCGAAATCTGTAAATCTGAAATCGGAACCAAGCGTTTTGGGCCACACGAGCATGTGGGCCTGTTTGGGCCTAAAATAGATTTTAGGCCCAATAGTTCTGTAGAGACCCAAAAAGGGTCATGTGTCGCTCGAGGAGACAGTAGGCCTTCGGAAAGACCGTTAGATGATAAAATTATCGAAATACCCCTGGAGGGTAAATTACCGAAATACCCCTAGTGAGTAAATTACTGAAATACCCTCGGTGGGTAAAATCACTGTTATACCCTTAGGGTTGATTAGCATGATTGTATGTATTCTGTTTATCTGCTTATAATGGTAATTCATGTCATACATCATATTTGATACATGTTTTGTATACATGACATTTTGCATGGGATTGGGATATTGATGATCGGAGGAAGTGTAATCTGGTGGCTCTGCCACATTCTGATTCTGGTGGCTCTGCCACATTTTGTCTGGTGGCTATGCCACGTATATTCTGTTATTCTGGTAGCTTTGCCACAAATTCTGTGATGAGCAGCTTGTTTGCCATATTGGTGTGTAGCGGATGGGTGGGTCGATTTAGAAATCCCCACAAGTGTGTTGGTCTGGTACGGGTGGTGTGTAGCGGATGGATTAATAGGTTGGGATGCATGTTCTGTTGCATTATCATGTTAATAGAGCTTCGGCCCAGTTTGCTTCTGTATGGGCTTCGGCCCAATTTACTTCTGTAGGGCTTCGGCCCAGTCTGCTTCTGTAAGGGCTCAGGCCCAGTTAATGACCGTTTAGGGGATTACACATTGAGTTCTCGTAACTCACCCCTCTGCTTTAACCTTGCAGGTGATCCCCAGCATTAGAGGATTTGGCGCAGCGGAGGACTCTAGGGTGGCCATACGTCGGAACGCTTCTCACGAATTTTTGTAAATTTCAGTTTTGCTTTATTTAAACTATTTTAATTTGGGTTTAATATTTTGTAATAAGGCCTCTGGGATTTTCTTTTTCTTTTTTTAATTTTCGTTCAGTTACTTTAAACTGTTAGACGTTTGAACACTGAGTTTTCCCAAAATGATAATCACGGTTTTTAAAATATCACAATTCTGCGGTTCTCTAAATCTGATTTCTGTTACAATCAAAGTTTTCGAAAACATTAATAACAACGTTTTTAACAAGAAAACCATAAACGCGAAACTGAATTTCACAAACAACCAAGCTCGAAGTTTTCAAAAAGAATACGGAGGTTTAACGAACACGCAGTTTTTAAACAAGCCTTCTATATAACATGCCAGATTCGGTCATAACGTCCAGGCCGGGTTTGGGGTGTTACAATAATAGAAAAAAAAAGTGTCATAACCCTTATGATATGCTATGGCATTCATGTAAATGAGATTTAATAGTAAAGTGATTGAATGATGGAATATGGCATGTTAAATAGTTTTAAAGATTAATGTTTTGTTCACATGAAACAAGAAATGCACTTGTGATTTAGATAGAATTGGATTTCATATTGTATGTTCTTTGTATTGTTTATATGTAATTATTGATTTAAATCATGTTAGCACCACTGAGTGCTATTGCTCAGCGTGCGATTTTGTTTATTTCCTTGCACAGGTATTGTAGATCTCGAAGACTCACAGTGATCAGCAACATCCAGTTTCAACTCTCGACTCAGACAGTTTGTATATATTTTGTTATGTTTAAAGCAAGTGACATGTACCTAAGGTCTTGAATTGGTCTTTAGGTCCATTTTGGATGTTTTGGTCCATATGATAGAAAATGCTTATATTTTGAATATGACCATTATTTTGGTGGCATTATATGTATTAATTTAGTGAGTTGATGGTTTACTTGCCCATTTGACCATATTATGCTTGTGATTGAATTATTTCTTACATGTCAAGTAAATGAACATGTATGTATACTTAAAATAATGAAAAGGGTAGATGTTTTATATGTTAATAATGTTAATTTAGCATTTCTGGTACTACATATAATATGTTGTGTAACACCCCCAACTCGTATCCCTCGCCGGAATCGGGTTACAGAGCATTACCGGAGTTTACAGATCAAACAGACAAAAAATGCAAACATTTCATAGCATATAGCATTCATGTCAAAAACCAATCAAATCATACATATTGTCCCTTATACGAGCCCTCAAGGCTCAAAATACTCATTAGAAACAAATCGGGACTAAATCAGAAACTCGAAATTTTTTTTTAATATTTTCAACACTGCATGTAACACCTCATACCCAAGTCTGAGACTGAGACTGGATACGAGACATTACTATACTTGAACTTACTAAAACAGTATTTTCGGGCTGTAAAATTTCGTTTCGAAATAGAACTTCTCTTTCTTAGTCAAATCATACATTTCATGGGCCTACGAGGCCTTAAATTCACGTCCAGAAACTTTCTGAGTTCAACTGGAAACTTTTACTCACTTTGTAAACTTTTCCTCAAAACAGGGGTCACACGCCCATGTGACTTGGGACACGCCCGTGTACCCCTAAGACATGCCCGTGTCTTCCACCCGTGGTCGACACTGACTAATTTCACACGGCCTTGACACGCCTGTGGCTTTGGCCCGTGTGCTAAACTTTGGCATTCTGACTTATCCACACGGTCCATACACATGCCCGTGTACTTCAGCCGTGTGGCAATTCAAATTATAAGTGCAAGGTTCAGACTTCACACGGCCAGGGCACACGCCCATGTGCTAATCGTGTGTCACACACGGCCTAAGCAAATGGCCGTGTAATTAGCCCGTGGTCTATTCTGACTTAAAACACTAATGTGCAGGGGACACACGGTCTAGACACACGCCCGTGTGTCTATCCGTGTGGGCACCTGGAGGCTATTTTCCAAGCCAATTGCCACCATGAGATCAAAATCAATCCAATACTCAATTCACTAACTCAAGTATTACATCTAACATGAACAAGGATGCATACTTCATTGACAAATAAAAACATACATACTTAATCATTCATGACCCATCTCTTTGGCCATATACAAAAAGAATACTAAGCTTGATAGCCAACACTTTGGCTAATTTTAAAACATAACTCAAAATGAAATGCTTCCTATACATGCCATACTTAATATAAACAACTTGGCTATACCAAAATAGCAATTGATAGTGTGCTCCGAGTGATGGCGATGATCCACGAGATTAGCTTGAGCGGGACTACATGGAAAGAAAGAATTAAAGACGTAAGACGTTTGCATGTAATGCATATAACAACGATATATATATATACTTAAGCTTCATCATAAGCAAAGGCATTGCTAAGACTACATGCTTGAGCTTACTTACTCTTAATGATTCTTACACATATCATGGTACTTACTAGTCTCGTGCTTGTAAGACGTAAGCATTTGATCACTTAATCATATAGATTAGCATACTTTGTTAAGGTAAGTATAATCTTAACTTCATCATTCATAACATGAATAATACTCTTAGTTAACTTTGACTAGCATACTTTGATGATAGCTTTACTTGCTTAACTTTCTTGCTTTCTCATTTATTCTTTACTCTTTTGCCCGATGAATTACTATGAATAACCGAGGATACTAAATCTCATCTCACATATATCTCGATGCAAAGGCATCGATGCCATGTCTTGACATGGACTTAAACGAAGTATTCCTTGTGTGTTCCTTGGGAACTTACCATTTATGTACACATATCATGGTACTTACTTGTATGTATCACTTAATCATGGTCTTGTTAAGGTAAGTATAATCTTAACTTCATCATTATCATGAATTACTAGTTGACTAGCATACTTTGATGATAGCTTTACTTGAGCCTTGGCTTGGACTTTTGCCCAGATGAATTACTATGAATGAACCGAGGATCTCATCCACATGTTAGCCATATCTAGATATGTTCTTACATGGGATCTCTCAATGCCATGCCTTGACATGGACTTAAACTTAGTATTCCATGGTGTGATCTCTATCTCATGATACATGGTCTTACTTTTGGTATCTTTACTCATGAACGGGTCAATTGAGCCTTGGCTTGGACTTACATGAAATCTTCCTTGTTACATCTTTTGGCTTGACTTACATGGGATCTCTATCTCATGAGAGCTTTTCAATGCCAAGACTTGTCTTGGACTTACATGACATCTTTGCTTGGAGATCACCAATGCCATGCCTTGGCTTGGGCTTATATGGGTCTTCATCTCATAATAACTCTTCAATGCCAAGACTTGTCTTGGTCTTACATGATAACTTGCTTGATTGCCGATGCCATGCCTTGGCTTGGTCTTATACGGACTTTCTTGTCTCATGTGATAGATCGAGTATCCTAAGTAATTCAACTTCAATCGAGACTTTCTCATGCTTAATCTCGTTAATTTCTTCATTTAACATAGCATCAAAAATCTCATGGAATTAAGATATATTCTACATCATACTAAGAAATTCAATGATATTAATCATAAAG
Organism: Gossypium sturtianum; assembly: GCA_025698515.1. Lineage (NCBI taxonomy): Eukaryota > Viridiplantae > Streptophyta > Magnoliopsida > Malvales > Malvaceae > Gossypium > Gossypium sturtianum. Next base: position 51,119,785 of record CM046952.1, on the reverse strand, counting down.
CATAGAAATCATACAAACTTACCTCAATGTACAAAATGTATGTAGTAATTCAGTTTAGTCCTCGACTTTGTTCTTGCCTTGGTTTCAATCCGGGCTTCATTTTTCTTAAACTATAATAATAATTTAGCTCATTTAATACACACATTGACTAAATTGACTCTTAACTCATACTTCGGCAAAATTACCATTTTACCCCTAAACTTTCTCATAATTACACTTTTGCCCCAAGGCTCGTAAAGTGATTTTCATTCAATTTTCGTGAACTTCATGCTTAGCTGATTCATTCTCTTAACTATAGCAACAATCAATTCTCACTATTTCTATCATGTATGACAAATTTCACAACTTTTACAAACTAGTCCTTACTAGCATTTTTCATGAAATTCATTTAGGAAAAGATGTTTATCTAACATCAAAATCTCATAATATTTCATAAAACATCATTTTACAAGCATTTCATACATGTTTAGATTTATGAACATGAATTCTAGCTCAACTTATAGCTATAAATATCTAAGTCATAATACGAGGACTCCAAAAATACGAAGAATATTAAAAACGGGGCTAGGATGCACTTACTAGCAAGCTTCAAAAATTGAAGAACCCTAGCTATGGAATCTCTCAAATTTTCGGCACAAGGAAGAAGAAGATGAATAAGATTTTTATCATCTTTTCCCATTTTAATCATTTAATTGATAAATGACCAAAATGCCCTTCTCTGTAAAAATTCACAATTTACTAACTCATGTCCATTTTTTTCCAAAAAATATAATTTGGGCAAATTTCTATTTAAGGACTTCTAATTAATAATCCAAAGCTATTTTATACAAAAAAGCTTCTAGAATCTCATATTTTGCAACTTTTGCAATTTAGTCCTAATGAACCCTTTAATAGAAATTTTCACAAAATTTCTACATAGAACTTTCATACTATCATACAAACATCTCTTAAACCTTAAAAACTCAATTTTACTAACTCGGATTTGTGGTCTCGCACCACTATTCCGACTAGGCCCTAAATCGGGCTGTTACAATTCTCCCCCTCTTAGGGATTTTCGTCCTCAAAAATCTTACCAGCAAATAGGTTTGGGTACTGGTTTCTCATGCTCTCTTCTGGTTCCCACGTAGCTTCCTCTATCCCATGTCTTTGCCACAATACTTTCACTAAGGCAATACTTTTATTTCTTAGCTGTTTGACTTCCCGAGCTAAACTCTTAACTAGTTCTTCACCATAAGTCATGTCGGGATGAATCTCTATCTCTGTCGGGTCAATTATATGTGAAGGGTCTGATCGGTAGCATCGCAACATGGACACGTGAAACACATCATATATCTTTTCTAACTCTGATGGCAAAGCCAATCGATAAGCTACCTGCCCAACTCTCTCAGTAATCTCATATGGTCCGATAAAACGTGGACTCAACTTGCCTTTACTGGCCGTCGAGAACCTTTCTCCATGGTGACACTTTCAAGAAAACTTTATCCCCGACTTGATACTCTATCTCTTTTCTTCGTAAATTCGAGTAGGATTTCTGTCTGTCTGAGGCAGCTTTTAAGCATTCTCGGGTCACTTTCACTTTCTCTTCAGTTTCTCTAACCAAATCAACCCCGTGAATTTGGTTTTCCTTGAGTTCAGTCCAATACAAAGGTGTTCGGCACTTACGCCCGTATAAAGCCTCATAAGGTGCCATCTTTAAGCTCGACTGAAAGCTATTATTGTAGGCAAATTCTACTAATGGAGAAACTTTTCCCAACTGCCTTGGAATTCAAGAATACAACACCGGAGCATATCTTCGAGTACTTGTATTAACCTCTTCGATTGACCATCGATTTGAGGATGAAAAGATGTACTAAAGTTCAACTTTGTACCCAAGGCCTCTTGTAACTTCTTCCGAAATCTGGAGGTGAATCTCGAATCTCTATCCGATATGATTGACAAAGGAACTCCATGTAGCCTTACTATTTCTGAAACATACAAGTTTGCCAACTTGTCGAGTGAGTAATCCACTCGTATAGGTATGAAATGGGCCGACTTCGTAAGTCTGTCAACCACAACCCATATAGCATCTTTTTTACTTGGTGACAACGGTAAACCCATTACAAAATCCATGGTGATACGGTCCCATTTCCACTCGGGAACCGAAATGGGTTGAAGCAAACCCGAAGGTACTTGGTGTTCAGCCTTTACTTGCTGACAAATCATGCATTTGGAAACGAACTCTGAAATATCTTTCTTCATTCTTGGCCACCAATACTGTTGCTTCAAGTCATTATACATCTTGGTACTACCCGGATGTACAGATAAACATCTGTTATGTGCCTCATGCAAAATTCTCTGAATAAGCTCCTCCTTTCTCAGTACACAAGTTTTATCTTTGAACATCAAACTTCCATTGGGACTAATCTGGAAATCGGACTCAACATCTGTCTCGCACTGAGCTCTCTTGGCTTGCAATTCACTATCTTCTTTTTGAGCTTCAATGATCTCTTGGAGAAACATTAGTCTAGCTCTCAACTCAGCTAGAATAGAACTATCGTCGAATAAAGTCATCCGCGAATTCATTGCCCTTAATGCAAATAGGGACTTTCTACTCAAAGCGTCCGCGACCACATTCGCCTTCCCGAGATGGTAGTCAATGACCAACTCATAGTCTTTTATCAACTCAAACCATCTCCGCTGCCTTAAGTTCAACTCTTTTTGCGTCATCAAGTACTTCAAGCTTTTGTGATCGGTGAAAATCTGACATCTTTCACCATATAAATGGTGTCTCTAAATCTTCAATGCGAAGACTATGGTAGCCAACTCTAAATCGTGCGTCGGATAATTCTTCTCATGGGGCTTTAGCTATCTTGAGGCATAAGCAATCACTTTGCCTTCTTGCATAAGTACACAGCCTAATCTGTTTAAGGATGCATCGCTGTATATCACAAACTCTTTCCCCGTCTCGGGTTGTACTAAAACTGGAGCTTCTGTCAATAATACCTTTAGTTTCTCGAAACTTTGTTGGCATCTTTCTGTCCACTCAAACTTCACATTTTTCGTAACAATTTCGTCATCTGAGTTGCAATCATGGAAAACCCTTGACGAATCGTCTATAATAGCCAGCTAGGCCTAGAAAACTTCTAATCTCAGAGATATTCCTCGGTGGATTCCAGTCCATTATGGCCAAAATCTTACTTGGATCTACTCGGAATCCATCTCTCGAGACAATATGTCCCAGAAATCCTACTTCCTTGAGCCAAAATTCACTTTTACTGAACTTGGCATAAAGCTGATTTTCTCGTAGAGTCTGCAAAATCGTTCGTAGATGCTCAGCATGCTCATTCTCATCTCGGGAATAAATCAATATGTCGTCGATAAAAACGACTACAAACTTGTCGACGTATGTCCTGAAGATGCGGTTCATTAAGTCCATGAATACGCAGGAGCATTGGTCAATCCAAAGGGCATGACTAAAAATTCATAATGTCCATACCTCGTTTGAAAAGCGGTCTTGGATACATCTGAATCCTTTACTCTCAACTGGTAGTACCCAGATCTCAAGTCTATCTTAGAGAACATAGTGGCCCCCTTCAATTGATCGAACAAATCATCAATCCTTGGCAATGGGTACTTGTTCTTTACTGTCACTTTATTAAGCTGACGGTAATCTATGCACAATCTCATGGTGCCATCTTTCTTTTTCACAAATAAAACTGGAGCACCCCATGGAGAACAACTTGATCTTGCAAAACCTTTATCTGTCAAGTCTTTCAACTGTGACTTCAACTCTCTCAATTTCGTTGGAGCCATTCTGTAAGGAGTAATAGATATTGGTACAGTACCAGGAGCTAGCTCAATGCTGAACTCAACCTCTCTAACTGGTGGTAGTCCTGGTAATTCCTCGAGAAAAACATCCAAGTACTCACATACTATCAGTACTGAATCAATCTTTAACTCTGTTTCTCTATCATTCATCACAAAGGCCAAATATGCCTCATACCCTTTTCTTATGTATTTCTATGTCGTCATATGAGAAATCATTACTGGCGATCTACCTTGTTAAATCGATTCTACATGGAGAGTGTCCCCATTCTCACATCTCATCTTAATGTATTTCTTCCCACAATTTACTATTACATCATGGGTGGTCAACCAGTCCATACTAAGAATGAGGTCAAACTCATCAAATGGTAACAACATAAGGTTTGCTTTAAAACAGTGACCTCTAATCATCAATGGACAGTCTTTACATACTTCATTAACTAAAACACTCTTACCTAAGGGATTAGACACCTTAATCACAAATTCTGTAGAATCTATAGGCATACTCATACCAGATACTAGTTTCATACAAATGTAAGAGTGTGTGGATCCGGGATCTATTAAAGCAATAACTTTAATATCATGAAGGGAAAAGGTACCCGTAATAACATCTGGAGAAGATGCCTCTTCGCGAGCGCGAATGGCATAAGTCCTCACAAGCGCCCTACCCTCGGGTCTTGCGGCCTGCTCTCTAGGGTTACCTCTCCCACTCGTCCCACTTCTTGGGTTCCTCTGCGGTCTTCCTCTGACCATACTCCCAGATCTCGGGTTTTGAGCTCTCTCTTCCTTCATCGTCTCAGGGCAATCTTTTATAAAGTGGTCTTAGGAACCACATCTGAAACAGGCATTTTTATGTGCTTGGCATTCTCCGAGATGACGTCTGCCGCACTGTGGGCATTCTGGTCTATCTGATCGAATGTTCCCCACCCTACCAATCAAGTAGTCTCGCGCCTTATTTTTCGGAATCGCTTATTCTTGTCTTTCCTTGAAAACCCAGTGGAAGTAGCCGATCTAGTGGAAAAATCTCTTGACTTCTTGGATGAGGATTGGAATGACTTACCCCACTGTCTCTTTCTAGAGTCACGAGACTCCATTTCATATTTTCTTTTCTCTTTTACTAGTTCTTCGGCTTTACAAGCCCGCTCTACTAGCACAACAAATTCTTTTAATTCTAGGACAGCAACAAACAACTTAATGTCCTCATTTAGTCCATCTTCGAGTCTCTTACTCATTATGGCCTCGGTGGATACACACTCTCGAGCGTATTTACTGAGTCGTACAAACTCACGCTCATAATCAGTCACAGACATCTTGCCTTGCTTCAGTTCTAGAAATTCCTTTCTCTTCTGATCGACAAATCTTTAACTGATATACTTCTTTCTAAACTCTTCTTGAAAGAACTCCCACGTGATCTTTTCTCGTGGTACCACTGACACTAAGGTGTTCCACCATTGGTAAGCAGAATCTCTTAAAAGAGAGACTACACACTTCATGCATTCTTCAGACGTGCATGACAACTAATTGAATACCCTGATGGTATTCTCTAACCAGAACTCGACCTTTTCCGGATCATCATCCTTTTTAGCCTGAAATTCTTATGCCCCATGTTTCCTGATCCTATCAACCGGAGGCTTCTCTCCTCTTACCACCTCTACTACTTGAGGGGCTACTGGGATAGGTTGAGGAATAGGCGGGGGTGGAGGGGTTTGAGCATTCGGGTTTGTACGAACGAACTCTGTATACCACGTGTTCATTATATGAAGGAAGGCTTCTCTAGCCTATTCTCCTCCTCTCTGACTCACCGTAATGGGTCTTTTCTCATCTTGTTATGCACCGTCCCTTCAGCGGGAGCCGGCGCGTTACTTTCTACGTCATCCGCTACAGCTCTTTTGGGATCCATTTACTATATGTATAAACATAATTTAAGTCGTTAGGAGTCGTCACACTATCATTATAAAAACATTCTTATGTATGGCATGTATAGCTAGACTCGTGCTCGTGCTATGTTAGTCCTAGAACTGACTAAACCGTAGCTCTGATGCCACTAAATGTAACACCCCATACCCAAGTCCGAGACTGAGACTGAATACGAGACATTACTATACTTGAACTTACTAAAACATGTATTTTCGGGCTGTAAAATTTCGTTTCGAAATAGAACTTCTCTTTCTTAGTCAAACCATACATTTCATGGGCCTACGAGGCCTTAAACTCACGTCCAGAAACTTTCGAAGTTCAACTGGAAACTTTTACTCACTTTGTAAACTTTTCCTTAAAACAGGGGTCACACGCCCATGTGACTTGGGACACGCCCGTGTACCCCTAAGACATGCCCGTGTCTTCCACCCGTGGTCAACACTGACTAATTTCACACGGCCTTGACACGCCCGTGGCTTTGGCCCGTGTGCTAAACTTTGGCATTCTAACTTATCCACACGGTCCATATACACGCCCGTGTACTTCAGTCGTGTGGCAATTCAAATTATAAGTGCAAGGTGCAGACTTCACACGGCCAGGGCACACGCCCATGTGCTGGCGTGTGTGTCACACACACGGCCTAAACAAACGGCCGTGTAATTAGCCCGTGGTCTATTCGACTTAAAACACTAATGTGTGGGGACACACGCCCAGACACACGCCCGTGTGTCTATCCGTGTGGGCACCTAGAGGCTATTTTCCAAGCCAATTGCCACCCTGAGATCAAAATCAATCCAATACTCAATTCACTAACTTAAGTATTACATCTAACATGAACAAGGATGCATACTTCATTGATAAATAAAAACATACATACTTAATCATTCATGACCCATCTCTTTGGCCATATACAAAAAGAATACTAAGCTTGATAGCCAACACTTTGGCTAATTTTAAAACATAACTCAAAATGAAATGCTTCTTATACATGCCATACTTAATATAAACAACTTGGCTATACCAAAATAGCGATTGATAGTGTTCTCCGAGCTCCGATGACGATGATCCATGAGATTAGCTTGGCGGGACTACATGGAAAGAAAGAATTAAAGACGTAAGCATTTCGCTAAGTAAGTTTGCATGTAATGCATATAACAACGTATATATATATATACTTAACATACTCATTCATCATAAGCAAAGGCATTGCTAAGTTCACATGCTTGAGCTTACTTACTCTTAATGATTCTTACACATATCATGGTACTTACTAGTCTCGTGCTTGTAAGGTAAACAAGGTACCTGTATCACTTAATCATATAGATTAGCATACTTTGTTAAGGTAAGTATAATCTTAACTTCATCATTCATAACATGAATAATACTCTTAGTTAACTTTGACTAGCATACTTTGATGATAGCTTTACTTGCTTAACTTTCTTGCTTTCTCATTTATTCTTTACTCCTTTGCCCGATGAATTACTATGAATAGCCGAGGATACTGAATCTCATCTCACATATATCTCGATGCCAAAGCCATATCCTAGATATGGTCTTACATGGGATCTCTCAACTTGGTATCGATGCCATGTCTTGACATGGACTTAAACGAAGTCTTCCTTGTGTGTTCCCTTGGGAACTTACCATTTCCATGTCTTGACATGGTCTTACTTGGTATCTTTACTCATGAACGGGTCAATGACGAGCCTTGGCTTGGACTTACATGAAATCTTCCTTGTTACTCACCAATGCCATGCCTTGGCTTGGACTTACATGGGATCTCTTTCTCATGATAGCTTTTCAATGCCAAGACTTGTCTTGGACTTACATGACATCTTTTTACTTGAGAGACTCACCAATGCCATGCCTTGGCTTGGGCTTATATGGGTCTTCATCTCATAATAACTCTTCAATGCCAAGACTTGTCTTTGTCTTACATGATAACTTGCTTGATTGCCGATGCCATGCCTTGGCTTGGTCTTATACGGACTTTCTTGTCTCATGTGATAGATCGAGTATCCTAAGTAATTCAACTTCAATCGGGACTTTCTCATGCTTAATCTCGTTGATTTCTTCATTTAACATAGCATCAAAAATCTCATGGAATTAAGATATATTCTACATCATACTAAGCAATTCAATGATATTAATCATAAAGCTTAGAAATCATACAAACTTACCTCAATGTACAAAATGTATGTAGTAATTCAGTTTAGTCCTCGACTTTGTTCTTGCCTCGGTTTCAATTCGGGCTTCGTTTTTCTTGATCTATAATAATAATTTAGCTCATTTAATACACACATTGACTAAATTGACTCTTAACTCATACTTCGGCAAAATTACCATTTTACCCCTAAACTTTCTCATAATTACACTTTTGCCCCAAGGCTCGTAAAGTGATTTTCATTCAATTTTCGTGAACTTCATGCTTAGCTGATTCATTCTCTTAACTATAGCAACAATCAATTCTCACTATTTCTATCATGTATGACAAATTTCAACAAACTAGTCCTTACTAGCATTTTTCATGAAATTCATTTAGGAAAAGATGTTTATCTAACATCAAACTCTCATAATCTTTCATAAAACATCATTTTACAAGCATGTCATACATGGGTATATTTATGAACATGAATTCTAGCTCAACTTATAGCTATGGAGTCTAGGATGCACTTACTAGCAAGCTTCAAAAATTGAAGAACCCTAGCTATGGAGTCTCTCAAATTTTCGGCACAAGGAAGAAGAAGATGAATAAGATTTTTATCATATTTTCCCATTTTAATCATTTAATTGATAAATGACTAAAATGCCCTTCTCTTTAAAAATTCACAATTTACTAACTCATGTCCATTTTTGTCCAAAAATTATAATTTGGGAAAATTTCTATTTAAGGACTTCTAATTAATAATCCAAAGCTATTTTATACAAAAAAGCTTCTAGAATCTCATATTTTGCAACTTTTGCAATTTAGTCCTAATAAACCCTTTAATAGAAATTTTCACAAAATTTCTACATAGAACTTTCATACTATCATGCAAACATATCTTAAACCTTAAAAACTCAATTTTACTAACTCGGATTTGTGGTCTCGCACCACTATTCTAACTAGGCCCTAAATCGGGCTGTTACACTGCAGGGGTCACACGACCGTGTGGCCAGGCCATGTGACTCACACGGTTAGGAGACACGCCCGTGTCTCAGGCCGTGTGGGCATTCAAAATAAGGACACACGGCCGTGTCTCAACCCGTGTCCGTGCCTATGTGAACAAAAATAGGATATTTTCTAAGCCACATTTCTCACCCAATTGGTCATCAACCTAACTCAACATTTTGTATATAAACAAGTCATATTATAGCATCTAAAATCAATCCCTAAACATGTAGTAAATTCACATAAAATCAATATGCCCTTAGGCACCTTAAATGACCAATACAATTATGTTTAACCATATAATCCATGTAACCAAGTAATCAACTAACTTTTATGTCTAATCGCATTAATACACAACATGTAAATCATTTACTAAAACTTACCATTTGGTACCAGTTGTATCACTTATTCAATAGCATAAAATACATATACACTTACTATAACATAGTACCAATTCATATTAAGCTATAAAACATACCTCATGTGCATTTTCAACTACTATTTTGTCTTTCATCATTCCACACATCAACATTATAAGGCAAATTATGCACATACTAAAATACCAAAACACAAGCCAAATATATGACTAATCTCAACAAAACACATATAGGCCAACATTTAATCAAAATAACCTATACATGCCATTATAACCAAAATCAAAAACATTCAAAAGTACCGATAGAACCGATGAATAGTGTGATATAACTCTGACAAGCTTCCAACCCAATCGAGCTTCCGATAATCTGTGAAATAAAGGATAAACAACTACGTAAGTAATGAATGCTTAGTAAGCTCGTACAAACTTTAAACATAATATTCCAATTCAATAATAAACTTTATATATTAAATATAGAGCTATACCAATGCCTCAAGATTTATCAACTACATAACCACCAACTCATAAATGAGTAAGTCTATCAACATCATATATATATTCATTTCTAACTTAATAGGATTTTATAAACATTATTCACCATCATTAACCTTTTCATAAAACTATGAATAACTTTCTTTACTTATTTTCCATTCTATTTATTAAACATAAACTTAAATAACAATATCAATTAACTAATTAATATATTTATTCATAACATATGTAAGTTCAACCATAACATACGTAATTTCTCAAATATAAGTACATTAATAAACTCCTCAATCCCTTTTTCATCATATCACTTTTCAATTATGAACTTACCGTTTCATTTGTATAATACTAGACATAAGCATATACATCAATCATAATCTCAAGCTTGACATAAGCCTAATCACCATCATCAATACACAAGTTAGTACATTTATGTATATAACTCATTTTCATGTTTCAAAGCACTATCCCATTTTCAATTCTCATACAATATCATCCAATATCAATCATAGTACCGTTTTATTTAATTACCCCTATTAACACGACTCGGACTCGGACGGATACACGGATCCAACCAAACACACCAGTTTAGCACCTAGTGCCTCATCGGATAATTCGAAGTAGTAAATTGACACCTAGTGTCTTATCAGTTAAACCGAAGTAAGTTGGCACCCAATGTCTCATCGAATAAATTTGAAGTAATAAATTGACACCCAGTGTCTCATCGACTCGAAGTCGAAGAAATCCCTAAACTCTTCCAATCCTATGGCATGCCATCTATATCCGACTCAACCCGATACAATTAATAGGGTTTCAATTCACTTTTCAAGTACAACCAATATTCATTTCAATTCAAATAATCAATATATTCAATATATATCAATTTCAATCCATTCAATCAACTTAAATTCAATTCAATAACAAAGTGTCAAATACTCAAATTGAACATGCTATCATCTTTTATTTGATTAACAATGTCCCAATTCACACAATTGCTATATAAATAGTTATTCACATATCAAACCACAATTATTTATACATTGGCATTAGCCATTCAATACTCAATTCATGAGTACATAACTCATGTATCTCATTTAGTCACAACATATCTCATTTTCATCTATGTTCGAGTCAATATTCAATAATTAACAAATCTTTCAAATTCATTAAACAATTTACCTTATTGAGATTTTCCATACGAAGAATGAATTACGGATAAGAGTATATCATCAACAAAAGCTCATAGAGCTAATCCACCAGAACACACCAACAGAAGCTCATAAAAGCTGAACAGAAGCTCGTGAGAGCTGATCCACCCAAATCACTCCAAACAGAAAGTAAAACACGAGAGTTCGCAACAAATGCTGAACCCCGATTTACTTGGGTAATATGCCGATTTCTCCCTTCAATACCACCATACACCAATTTACGAATGTACTCAAATCCCGCGTTCAATCCAAACTGAGTATTAAATTCGATAGTATATTTCCAATAATAATTCAATTCCAACAATAGAACATATATATATAATACCCATCACCAATTAACATTCACTTTAATCAAAACTATATAGAATACAGTTCATACGAACTTACCTGGCTAAATTGCAGAAATACCAAGATTCAGGGGCATTTTGTAAATTTTCCATTTCCCTCGATTTTTCACCCAATCTTGATCTAAATTAATAATTTCATTCAATTTATTAATTTAAATAATAAAACATTTCATTTCATGCAATTTGGTCATTTTGATATTTTTACAAAATTACCCCTAAAATTTTACTTTTATTCAATTTAGTCCTTGAGCCCAAATCATGCAAATTAACCATTTTTAATGCAAACTCATGCTAGCTGAATATTCATGGCATTCAATACAGCCCATTTTTGCAATAATTTCACAATAAACCCTTATATTCTTTTTATTTAACAAATAAATCCTTAATCGAAAAATTTATCAAAATCACTTAATAAAATACTTTTAAATAACAAATAATATCTCAAATTCATCATTTAGCATCAAAAATCATATAGGTTCATCAATGGCAACATCCGAAATCTTTAACAACAACAAAAACTAAGATAAGATTTAGTTGAACCTAATTGTAACAATCTAAAAAATATAAAAATTATTCAAAACAGGGCTAAATTGAACTTACATGTAAAGGAATAAAGCCAAAAACCGAAACCTCCCCATGACTATGGCATTCGCTGGAATGTTGGAGAAGAAATGAAATAAAAATGTTTTACTTTCACTTTGTTAATTTCCATTTAATTACAAAATTGCCATTGGTTTTATATTATTTTATCATTTCCATTCAAGTTGCCGTCCAACTATATTAGTTTAGGCATATTTACCACCTAAGTCCTTATTTATTTATTAATCACTCAATTATTATAATTAGCAAGTTTTGCACTATTTTTAATTTAGTTCTTTTTAATTAATTAATCATCGAAACGTTAAAATTTTTCTACGAAACTTTAATACCACCTTATTGACACTCCGTAAATATTTATAAAAATATTTACGGCTCAGTTTATAGAAACGAGGTCTCGATACCTCATTTTCTAAAATCACTTGACCTTGGATTTTACCCCTCAAACCTAATAAATCATTATAAAACATAAATTATTAATTCCGAAAATCTTTTTAAAACCATATTTGACTCGTAAATATTAATTAGTAAAATTTACGAGCTTACTTGCAGGATTTGGTGGCCTCGAACCACTGTTTTCGACACCACTAAAAATCGGGTTGTTACATATTGAGCTTTGGGGGCATTTTGACAAATTAGTATTCATGCTTGGCAGGTTTGAGAAAAATGATAAAAAGAAATTGCTTTCATAGTTGTGGCATTCCCTTGTTGGTGTCGCGACATTAAGCCTCTGTTTCCATGGTCGCAACTCTTCTCTTGCAGAGGTTGTGACACTAAGCCCTTTACCATCAATGTCACGACATTCCCCTATTGAAGTTGCAACATCGAGTTATTGTCTTCTTGGTCATTACTCAACCCTACTGAAGTCGCAACATAAAGCCATTACCCTTAATGTCACGATACTCATTCTTTGGTGTTGCAACAACACCCCTGTATTGGTTGTTTTTACATGTTAGTCCATCATTTGTTATCAGAGTTTCATAAGTGCTTTTATAAGCCTACTTATGATCCAGATTTGAATAATTAAAGTTAATAGAAGTTTTAGAACTCAAATGTTTGCATGATTTTTCTTTCGAATATTGAAATAAAAATGTAGCTGATTTGGCAACGAATGTGACATCTTATATCTTAGAACTGGCGATTGGGTTAGATATGGGGTGTTACACATAATCTCCAAATAAAGTGTTTCATTTTACTAGGCAAATTTAACCCCTATAACATTTTCCATAACTTGTCATCAACAGAAACAAATGAAGAAGGAGCAACAAATCTGTTGACACTGACTTTTGTGCACCATTCTATATCCACACTTAACACTATAAATTACATTCCTTTCACAATGCCAGATCAACTTATCTTTCCCTCCTTTCAAGCTAATAGGAATTTTCCTAATTGCTTGTTTTGCTTCCTCATCAATCCAACCACCCAAAGCATTAACATTCTAATTTCCTTCCTATCTACAAATCCATTCAACCACCTTCTTAGGAAAATATGTTCAAGAAACAACAATGAGTCAAAAGCTTCCTTTTTAAATCTAGAAGCCAATTATCCTGCTATATTGAAATATTTTTCTCATTTCTAACTTGCCATAAAATCTTTTATCTAATAACCTCCATCCCCCTTAATAAGCTATTCTAACACCAAAAAACCCTAGCATCTTTATTGGCCACAAAAGTTGTACAATCTAGAAAATAAAGCCATTTTTAGAAGTTTAACCCATAATGCTTCAGACTTATTCAATAACTTCCAAAACTGCTTTGCCAACATAACTAGGGGTGAGCAAAATTCGATTCGACTCGAAAAATTGAAAAAAAAATTCAATTTCGAGTTAAACAAATCGAGTTATTCGAGTTAATCGAGTTATTCAAGTCAATTCTATTTTTTTTCAAATTTCGAGTTCGAATCGAGTTGAGTTTTCGAATTCGAATAACTCGAATAATTCGAATAATTCAAATATCAAACTATAATATTTTACATTTTTACCCCAAACTCCTAAACCTTTTTACTTTTCCCTCAAAACTTTTACTCCTTCCCACTTTCCCTCCAAAATTTTTACTCCCCTCCTATCCCAACCCTCCCATCTACCCAAAATCCATTTCCCACCAAAATTTTACTCTCCCATATACATTTCCTCAAAATTTTACTCCCAAAAACCCTCAAAACTTTTTTTCCCCCAAAATTTTTACTCCCTCCCACTTTCCCCCTAAAACTTTTACTTCCTTCCCATCCCACCTCCCATCTACCCCAAACCTATCCCCCCCCCAATTTTTTTTTAATATTTTCCCTCTAAAATTTTACTCCCCCCATTTACTTTCCCTCAAACTTTTACTCCCCAAAATTTTTTATTTTCCTCCTAAACTTTTACTTCTCACCCTTTACTCACAAATAAAAAATCAAACGTATCCAAAAAAAAATTCCTAAACATAAATAGTAATAATTATTAAATTAAATTTCACATTTTATATTATTTATATTATTGAATTGTTTAGTCATATTGAATATTTATATTAAAACTGAATTATTAATGATGCCATAAAATATTCGTGTTAAAATTTTATATTTGTATCAATTTCACATTTTATCTTTAAAATAACTTTTATTAAAAAATCACATTTTTACATTTAATATATTTTTTAATTCCAAAATACATAGTGATAAGAATCTGAAGATAATTGAAATAACTAAACAAGCAAAGAAGCTAACCCGTATATAAAAGATTAATAAATAAATTATGAGGTGATGAAAGTTAATAAAAAAATTGATTACGGTGGGTGACAGTGGTTATAAGGACCCAAAATTATTTTTTAAAATTTAACTCGAACAAATATATTCGATTCGATTCGAATTTCATCTCACTTGACTTGATTCGAGAAAATTTCAAATCAAATTAGGATAATAAAATATGATTCGTCAACTCGATTAACTCGAAATTTTTTCATTCGATTCGATCGAATGCTCACCCCTAAACATAACATCATTAAACTTCTCCAGATCTTTAAAACCCAAGTCACCATCCACTTTTACACTAGTTCTTCCAATGAATTCTTCCTTCCTCTTTCCTTTGACCCTACCAGAATTTAGTCATTTCCTTGTTAGTTTGGTCACACTGCTTCTTAGGAAGCTTGATACATGTCATGCTATATATAGGAATAACAATAGCAACAAGTTTTATTAAAACTGCAGTGTTTGTTGTTTCCAATGTTGTAACTTTTTCATTATTTTATCCTTTACAGACCTCCTAATCTTGAATTTGGATCTTTCTTAAAAAGCTAGAATACCTATATATAAACCAGGGCTATTAACCACTGGAATACCAATTGCATATCCCATCTCCTCCCTTTCACTCAACTCAGTATTAGCACTGAACACTTAGCTCAACTTCTGTAAATTCATTTCTTGCCTTGAAGCGTCAGTAAATTCCTCGATAATGCTCAACAACTTTTTACCATTTTAATACAAAAAAAAAAAAATCAAAAATATCCAAATTGGGGTGTCATTTCCATTAATTACGAAAATGGTATATTGAGGGTGGTGCCGCCTCTGACAGAGGCGCAACCACCCTCTGCAACCCTATATTTTTTTTTGCACAGAAATTTAAAAAAAAATTGATACAGAATTGAAAAAAAAAACATCTGAAATGAAATGACAGCACACTGGTGCAGCCTCTGCGACAGGCGGCATCGAAGGTGCCTCTGTCAGAGGCGGCACCGCTTTGACAGGTCACTTTCGGCAGGTTGTGGCGGGGGGACCTTATAATGGTCCCCAAACTTGATACTTGCAGCAGCTGAAACTGAAGAAGAAGAAGAAGAAGAAGAAGCAGACGGCGGCGCCGGAAAAAGGAAGAGAAAGGAGGAGAAAGAAGAAAGAAAGAAGAGAAAAAAAAGAAGAAAAAAATAGAAGTATGTAATTTTTTTTTTTAAATATGGATGATGATATTGTTTGTTTTGTTTGTTAGTTTAGTTTAGTTTAGCTTAGGTTAGGTTAGGTTAGGTTAGTTTAGTTATTGTTAGTTGTATTATTAGATTTGTTTAGTTATTGTTAGTTTAGTTTAGTTTAGTTTAGTTTAGTTTAGGTTAGTTGTATTATTAGTTTAGTTTAGTTATTGTTAGTTTAGTTTAGTTTAGTTTAGGTTAGTTTAGTTATTGTTAGTTGTATTATTAGTTTAGTTTAGTTATTGTTAGTTTAGGTTAGTTTAGTTATTGTTAGTTTAGATTAGTAAAAATATTTAAAAAGTACTTTAGTTAGTAGTATTATTAAATAGTTATTATTATAATTAGTTTAAAAATGTTGAAATAATAATTTAGTTAGTAAATTATTATTAGGATTAGTAAAAAGTTAGTAATTTAGTTAGTAATAATATTGTTAGTTAATATTATAATTAGTTTGTTAAAAACCCTAAAATAATAATTTAGGTAGTTAGTTAGTATAAGTTATTATTAGGATTAGTAAAAAGTTTAAATATTAATTATATTGTTAGTTGTTAGTTATTATTATTATACTTAGTTAGTTAAAAACCCTAAACTAATAATACAACTAACTAACTAACTAACTAACTAACAATATACTAAATTATTATTTTAAAGTTTTTAACTAACTAACTATAATACAGTATAATTAATATATTTAAACTTTTTAGTAATCATAATAATAACTAACAATAGTAACTAACTAACAATTATTATTTTAGGGTTTTTAACTAACTAAGTATAATAATAATAACTAACAACTAACAATATAATTAATATTTAAACTTTTTACTAATCCTAATAATAACTTATACTAACTAACTACCTAAATTATTATTTTAGGGTTTTTAACAAACTAATTATAATATTAACTAACAATATTATTACTAACTAAATTACTAACTTTTTACTAATCCTAATAATAACTTACTAACTAATTATTATTTCAACATTTTTAAACTAATTATAATAATAACTATTTAATAATACTACTAACTAAAGTACTTTTTAAATATTTTTACTAATCTAAACTAACAATAACTAAACTAACCTAAACTAACAATAACTAAACTAAACTAATAATACAACTAACAATAACTAAACTAACCTAAACTAAACTAACAATAACTAAACTAAACTAATAATACAACTAACCTAAACTAAACTAAACTAAACTAAACTAAACTAACAATAACTAAACAAATCTAATAATACAACTAACAATAACTAAACTAACCTAACCTAACCTAACCTAAGCTAAACTAAACTAAACTAACAAACAAAACAAACAATATCATCATCCATATTTAAAAAAAAAAAATTACATACTTCTATTTTTTTCTTCTTTTTTTTCTCTTCTTTCTTTCTTCTTTCTCCTCCTTTCTCTTCCTTTTTCCGGCGCCGCCGTCTGCTTCTTCTTCTTCTTCTTCTTCTTCAGTTTCAGCTGCTGCAAGTATCAAGTTTGGGGACCATTATAAGGTCCCCCCGCCACAACTCCGCCGAAAGTGACTGTCAAAGCGGTGCGCGCCTCGACAGAGGCACCTTCGATGCTTTGTCGCATATAGGTCGCACCAGGTGTCTTTGTCATTTCATTTCAGATGTGTTTTTTTCAATTCAGATCGCTTTTTTAATTTCGTGTAAAAAAAAATATAGGGTTGCAGAGGGTGGTTGCGCCTCTGTCAGAGGCGGCACCACCCTCAATATACCATTTTCGTAATTAATGGAAATGACACCCCAATTTGAATATTTTTGATTTTTTTTGTTTAAAATGGTAAAAAACCCCGCCTCAATGAAAAATGATAAATCCTATGCAAAACAATAAATGTGAGACAATAGAAAAATACTTATTTAACCTAAAACATCTCAATCGTTGTGCTTGTGTTTCAACAAAAATCATTCTAGACAACACATCCATAACAAACAAGAAAAGAAATGGGGAAAGGGAAAAGGGGTCCTCTTACCTAATACCTAGAGGATTCACCTTAACAGTTAATCAAACTACTAATTTAAAATTGTTTATATAAGATAATTTCAAGTCATATATATACCTACAATGTAATGAGAAAAAATTTACAAATCTAGATCTTCACAATCTTGAGTTAATATGCAAGTTGTTCTTTTTAATGTATTCACACCTTGTGGATAATTTAAATATTTTTTTAATAATAAAGATTATTAAAAAATATTACTATTAAATATTTAATTCAAATATTTATTAATAATACAAATTATTGAAGTACATTAATATCGTTTTTAATTTAACAAAAGTAATTTTGCAAAGTAACTTTACATTCTTAGGAATGTGTTGAGTGTACCAAACATATTAATATGTTGGGGTATATGAAACGTTGTAAAATAACTTTCGAGGCAATGACATTTCAATCAATTAAATTTCAAAGAATCACATTTTATTTTGCACAAAAATAAGATAAAATCACATTCTATTAGAATCTTGACATGGGAAAACATCGAACACCTCTTTAGTTAAGTTGATTAACTTAATCCATAATTTTTCTTTTTCTTGCTAGCCTCAACTTAAGATAGTTTTCCTTCCCCCTTTCCCCCTTAGGTTGCGTTTTATATGAAAAAGATAACATTTTAGCCCAACAAAAAAAAAACAAAATTAGGTCAAAATCCAACATTAGAAGTGATTAAGCAAGCATTCTCCTGCTACCAAATTACTCTGACCTTGTAGGTGGTTGCTTGGATTTTTTTAGAAAGGGAATTGTTTCACCTTCCCTGTAAATATACTGGTATCTGTGCTCTTTAAGCACCCCCCGGTAGTCCTTAAAAATATGGAAAAACTTGAAAATGACAAACCATACCCATGTTGGTTACAAGAGTCGGTTATGATAAAATGACTGCAAAAAGAACAAAGGAGATTATATTTATTGTTCTATGATGTAGCCCACATACAACAAATATATAATGGAAGAATGAGAGAAAAGAAAGGCAACCAGAGCCCTTGCTCTGGTTGTCTTTCACTGCTACACAATTTTCACAACACTTGAAACTCAAACCAGCAATGAACCGAGACTCTTGTGGCCAAAACAGAGCAATAGCTTATGCTGGTATGAGAAATAATAGACGTGAATAAACATGGATCGCATCATCAGGCCGCTGCCACTACACTGGAATTCGATTGCAACATCTGGGTCTTGCTATTTCGACCTCTTTTAATCTTGCATCACAAGCATGCATTAACTTCCATTACTCTAATTGACAATGATTTCTCACCGGTAACCACCACCACCACCATGTGGCTGTTGAGAGTAGCCATTGGAACCCATCATAGGGTTGTAACCGCCAGGCATCCCACTTTGTGATTGCATGTGGGTTGCCTGCCCCATTCCCATGTTCATCCCCATGCCTGCGCTCATGCCCATATTGTTCATCTCCATGCCTCGATTCATGCCCATGTTGTTCATCCCCATGCCTGGATTCATGCCCATATTGCTCATCCCCATTCCTGGATTCATGCCCATATTGCTCATCCCCATGCCTGGATTCATGCCCATATTGCTCATCCCCATGCCTGGATTCATGCCCATGTTGTTCATCCCCATGCCTGGGTTCATGCCCATGTTCATCCCCATTCCCATGCCCATAGGTTGTTGATTCATACCACCATAGCCTCCCATGCCAACACCTCCAACAGGACCACCACCCATTCCCATACCCATGCCAGAACCCACCATAGGATTTGCTGGAGCTCTGAGAACACTAGCACCAGCACGGCCAATTCCAGAACCAGATCCCATAGCTTTACCCATTGTGACAGTAGACGTTACTGCAGTTGGGGCAGGCTTTTCCAACCTCTTTTCCTTCCGATTAATAGCATCAAAGTCGACTCCAATATCAGACAGTGGGTTTGTTTTAGCTGTGCATATAGAAAATAAATTAAAGTTAATTCTTGTGGAATGGGCATATTTTCGATGGGAAAGGCAAGTACTTACGTCCAGATATATTCAAATTGACCAGTCCTCTGCTCAATGTATCAGCCCAAACTGCTGACTTGGGCTCAAATTTATCCTTCGATGGTTGCGGAACTATAGCAAGTGCTCCTGTTGATGAGGGAGGAGCAGTCTGTGGTGCCACTGAAGCGTTCGATCCTGGTTGTGAAAAGAAGCCTCCCAGGACATCACTGTTATTATGTGCACCTGAATCGTTTGTGGTTTGAGGAGCACTCTGCGACTCAACTGGCACAGCAGAACCCTGCTGTGAAATAAAGTTTCCAGTGTTAAACTGAGTAGCTGGTGCAGCAGGACTTGGAGGTTGAGCAGCCATTTGTGAACTGACAGGACCATTAGAACCTATCATTAAGCTCCCATTGCTGCTCTGAGCAGTAGATCCTGGAATTTGAGGGGCTGCAGATACAGACTGTGTGGGTTGGGCATATGGATTAGCACTTGGCTGTACAGGTTGGCCGTATGGATTAGCATTCGGCTGTGTAGGCTGGCTGTATGGATTAGCATTCGGCTGAGCAGGTTGGTTGTATGGATTAGCATTTGGCTGAGCAGGTTGGCCATATGGATTAGCATGTACCTGTACAGGTTGGCTGTATGGATTAGCATTTGGTTGTGCAGGTTGACCATACGGATTAGCATTTGGTTGTGCAGATTGACCATAAGGAATAGCATTTGGTTGTGTTGGCTGGCCATAGGGATTAGCACTTGACTGGCCATATGGGTTTGCACTGGGTGGCGGAGGCAGGCCATAGGGATTAGCACTTGGCTGCCCGTTTTGGCTGTATGGGTTAGCACTGGGCTGCACAGGCTGGCCATAGGGATTAGCACTTGAGTGCCCATTTTGGCCATATGGGTTAGCACTGGGCTGCGCAGGCTGGCCATAGGGATTAGCACTTGGTTGCCCATTTTGGCCATATGGATTAGCACTGGGCTGCGCAGGCTGGCCATAGGGATTAGCACTTGGTTGCCCATTTCGGCCATATGGATTAGCACTGGGCTGAGCAAGCTGGCCATATGGATTCGCACTTGGCTGCGCGGGTTGGTACATATTAGCACCTGATTGTGCATGCTGGCCATAAGTAGCTACAGGTAGTTCAGATTGGCTGGATGGTGCTGAAAAGACTGTATGTGAAGCTACATCATTTGCAGGTCCAGAGGGTGGAAGGATTTCTGCCAATATATCATCTTCCTGATTTGGATCCGACAATTCTTGAGGCAAAAACTGTGAATTTCCTGATGGAGGTTGACTGTTTGAGGCATTGAGAGTGGAGTAAGCACTGGCAGAGAATGATTCCCCGAAGTCGAAGCCTGTGACAATCTCAGATTTTACAGAAGGTGGCTGAGCTGCTTCCATATTTTGGCTCATTGTAGCCTGGAAAGTAGTCGCGGGAGTCGATATTTGTTGCTGAGCTGAGGCAGCATCCCCTGAAGGGAAAGCTTTAAAAGGACCATCACCAAATGGATCATCAAAACCCTGTATCAAGAACAAAACTTATTCCCTAACAACAGAATTACAACAAATATTCAGAGCACATTGATGTCCACTGGAATCAAAGAATAAAGACAACGTTTAGAGGCAAAATAAAGGGGATGGATAGGATAGAGGGACGAATTAGAGCAAAATCTAGAAGATGATTATTTTCATAATCAGTTAAGTGATATAATTCAAAATAAGATTTCACCTTTATATACCTTTTTAAATTCACCGTAAAACCTTTTTATGTTATCCTTCTATAGTAAATATACAGATGATATCAACAATTCACAAAGTAGCTTCAATATTAACTACTCATGCTGTTTTACATGCTGACTAATTAAAGATACATGAATTGAATCACAACAGATAAGGCTACAATAGAACAGCACATCCGCATTCATGGTATCACCAACAGGCATATTTTAGACAGGAAGGATGAAATCCTTGTATATGAAGCAAAGAAAAAGGAGTTTAAGAGGTCCTCAAACAAATCATATCTACCTGATTTCCGGAGTTAGATGCTGATGGATTAGCAGCAAAGGAGGGTATAGAACCTTTAGCATGGGCATCAGCCTCAGCAGCAGGGGTTTCAGATAGAGTTGGCACAACCGCCCATGAATCTGACAGTGCACCGAGTAAGTCTATTTCAGAACTGGTTGAAGCAGTGGGAGGAGCAGGAACAGGTGTAGAAACAGGAGCACCGGCAGAGGCAGCTGGAACAGATGAGCAGAAGATAAAAAGTAAGTTCCGGGTTAAAAGGGATAAATGCAATAGCATAAAAAAGAATCCAATTTAGTTCCTCAAACACAAGGAGATTTAGTTCATACAAATACAATCATGTTAGACTCCAATCAGTACAATTTCATTTTAAATGAGTAAAGGAAAGTCGAAATTGAAAACAAGGGGTCATCCTAACATAAATTTTATGGACGAAAAATTAAAAATGGAATGGAATGTGAGCCAATATAGGATATCAAACTAAATACTTAAACAACTCAGAAATTTACATTTTGCATGGTGATTGTTCAAGCAAAACGTCACCACATCAACTAAGTTCTTATAGGATGAGCATAAAGACAACCATGATCAAGGAAACACCACTGGAACATACAAACAATGGTGTATATATTACAAATATAGTACCTGAAACTGAAACACGTGGATCAAATGCATTGAAAGCCTCCACATTTTTATTTGAAGGAGATGCTAAATTACCAAAATCAGACGTTGCAAGGTTAGGATTATTGCTAGCAGGAGGAGAAGATGACCTGGGAGCAGCTGCTACTGAAGTTTCTCCATCCCTATCATCAATGATCTTTTCAGTGCACAGAAAAATACAACAGCAAGCAACATGTCTCCAAACATTTAAGGTACAAAATAATACCTTTCACTATGGACTGGACTATGAGATTCATTTACTGCTTCATAACTAGGAGCATCATTATTTTGTTCAGAGAACTTCTGCTCATGCCGCCTATAGAAACTTAATTTTTAGAAAATTTAGAAAGCAATAATTGTTGTTAAAAAAATTGATCAACTAAGACAGGTTAAGAATGCACCCACTCAGGGTTACCTTCCATCCTGAGAATAATCATCAGCTCTAGCATTGCTGCCCCTGCAAAGACGACAGTTAATTACATTCTTCATGCCAAGCATCCATGAAGGTAAAGGCACCATACTTAAGATTCAAGGAGGGGGGGATCATGAAAATTACTAAATAGAACATCAATGACTGAACCAACACCTAAAAGCTCATGAAGAAAGAAACTTTATGCAGAAAATTACTAATTAATGCACACAATGTATGCAGAAAATTACCTAATCTCATGCAAAAGAACTTAATAAATATTCAACTTCCACCATGTAAATTGCAATCCAGAACAAGAAAGATATTTACTTCAACAAATAATCAAGAAAAAAAATAATCGAATCAACAATATTAATATGCCTCTTAAAAAGAACATAGCCATATAAAGGTATCAAAAGGAAATAAAAGCATACCGTGATGAATCACCATCATCATCAAAAGCACGGTCTCTATCAGAGCTCCTACTTCTGGTGCCATATTGATCACCATCAACACTTGTACTTCTACCTTTGTAGTCATCATCCCTGTAACCATCCCTGCCATAGCGATCTTCATTATCTCTGCTGTAGCGATCTCCATCACGACTGTTTGAATCTGAATATCTACCATACCGATCATCATCTCTATAACCATATTGATAATCATAATCATATCTGTCCCCCTGTCCCCCCGAACCTGCCCTATTCATTCCACCTGTTGATGTGCTCCGAAACCTGAAAAAGAAACAGTTATACGTTACGGAAGAATTCTACATTTCCATTAATTTATATTCTCATATTCTAAAATGAATTTCCAAGGCAAATTATTCGAGACAAGAAATTAAATCACACGGATACCTGTAATCGTACGCAAGAAATGTCATTAGAACTTAGAGAAATGGAACTCAATTAGAAAAGGCATAATATCATTTATATAAGCTTAATACCATATGCTACCTATATTATCTATTAGAGTAAAGATATAGGACCATGGCTGCAGAAAATAAATTCAAAATTTTAATGGGAAACCAGAGATAGTCCACCATGTCCATATCATGGTAGATTTGGCAAGACTAGACTAATTATTTTATTTTCACCACTAAATGGGTGAACAAGTAAAATCTCAAGAAACTGCCATAAATGGCGAAAATATACCAGCAGCTTAGGAGAAAAAACAATTTTAATAATTCTCAAGTCAATTTTGCAAAATAAAAGGTATGCATATGGGCATGCTCTTTCACACATACTTGTCATGTTGAAAGCATCTATGCTCTAACACACAAGTACTCATCATAATTTCATGATGAAATTATGCATGCTCATCAATTTTGTACATGCTGGTCATATGTTGAAAACAGCAAGGAGATTAAAACATAAAGCCATTTTTGCAGACTCACTTGTCCTTGTTGGCTGCAGCCTTCTGTCGTACTTCAATTATCCTTTCTTTATCATTTACAAGAACCACAAGGCTCTGAGATTTTTTTCGAATATTGCTACCCTGGTCCCTTCCACTGGAATCAATGTACTGAAAGTCGGACAAACTCTGTAACATGAGATAGAATATTAATTAGACCAAAAGTTTTAAACACAGTGAGCCGCAGATAGAGTTATCAACACTGCATAAAATAATGTCATAAGAAACAGCAATTACTGATATTTGATATGCGTGTTCTCTTATGTCATCTATGATACGCTCTGATCCATGGGCAACAAGGTACTCCAAAACAGTCAGACCCTGAGGCTCAATAAAGAACATACCTTAGTACAATGATATATTTTAATGTCGGGAGGAATTGGAGGAAAAGTAAAATATATACAGAAAACACAAAGCAAAATATAGTGCACAAAAAATGTACCACACCCCAACACAATGACCATGCAGAATTGAAGGAGATTTAGTGAAAGGATAAAACTTTTACAATTACATGAGTATTTAGACGAACACTTTTTTCAGTTGTAGAGAGAACAAACTGACACTAATACAATTAACCCTTCAACATAATGCTGACCTTGTAGACATGACGCCAATTCTTTCCAGTGTCACTTATACGTTTCCAGATTACTGCCATGATTATCTGGTATTCATGACTGCATGGAGATTTGCAAAATAAATTTAGCTGTGACAAATAAGTAATGAAAATCAAACATAATTTCTCTCAAGCTTACTAGTTTCTAGTAGCCATTGCAATATCTGCAAGAAGTGACCCATGAGGACCCCAGGGCTCATTGCTGGTGGCATCAAGAACCTAAAGACAAGTTAAAAATGTATTACTAATTCAAGTAGATAAACAAAGTTTTAATTGTATTCCAGGTGATATTCTTATGTTGTTGCATAGTGATTGCTGTTGTTAAATAAAACTATTTTTACTTTATACATTTAAGTACAATCTCCTCTTACCAAATGAAAATAAAATGGAAGAGTTGGATACACTATATTCTATCAAGATTCAGCACAACCAGCATTAGAAGTTAGCCTAACTTCAGAAGTAGTTTACATAGGAAATTTGGGTCCTAGAACAAATGTAAGAATCAGTCCTCTTAGTACCCTTCCATCCAAACGTTCACTTAAGAGGCTCAAACCAGCCATGTAATGGGAAGTGACAGGAAGCTCAACACCGAATATAAGTAAGCTTGTTTTCCAAATCATATAACCACTTTTCAGAATTCTCCATTTCTAGTAGTGCTTCGTTGAGAAGGGGAATAAGCAGAGGCCTCTGACTGGTAGTAAATCACCCCTCGTATAACAAAAAATAAATCAAGCTACAGTTTCTCTTTCTGAAAACAAAAGCATTTTTCCACTCATTGCCACCTCACCATAATGTAGACATGAGCATTAACCCTCCGGACCTCCACAACTTCATCAAAAAAATAAAGCTGGATTCCACTTATAATCCCATTTCCTACTTCTCTTCCATACAAGGGTATGCAACATTACGAAATCATAATAGCATTTTAATAGATAATAGTTTAAGTCCCTTACTTTTTGGCAACTATGATGCCAATCAAAGTAAAAATCACATTCATAGTTTAATATCTCAGAAAACATATCATATCGACTGAACAATATCTAGATAGTCTATTAAACCCCTAGCCAAAGGGAAACCTAATTCTACAAGAAACAACCATAGATGTTTACAATTATGCAACAATTGATTATTAGGTACTCGTATGCTCAGTGAACTTTCTAACAATATTCTTACCTTCTGCTCTATTCCAGGAACTTTAAGAACCTTCTTATTAACTCCTCTCTTACTGCAGGAACAAAGAATAATAAATCATTTAGCACTGGTTATATAGCAAATACCAAGACGCACGAATACAAGAAATATATATATATTCACAAAAGACCAAACTCGCAAGGATCATTCTTTAGAGTATAATTTTGTTACGAAGAGATTGCTTTACACTGTTAAATATTCAAACAATTCAAAAATGTTAATTAGATAGGGGGAATTTGTATCTAATAACGAACTTACAGGTCTCTAACAGTTTGGCCTAAGGCCTTCTTCATCGTTGCCTGCGTTCACAGTGAAGCAGCCCTGTCGCATTAGAGACAAAAACAACAGAAAGAAAGATCAGATCTTGAACCATTTTCAAGACCACAATGGAATAAAATTAGATGCACATGAACAAAATTTATTATTAAAAGAATTCAAAGAAAAAATAAAGATCATTTAGAGGCAAGTAAAGAAGCTAATCGGGATAAAAATTCTAAAATTTCAAAAAATATTTTTAACAGATCCCTAAATCTTGTAATCGCGCAATAAGAATCTTTGCAAGCAAAAACAAAATAAATATATATATATATATATATTTAAGTGTAGCTTACAATAATTAGAAACAAAACTCAAATCATTCAACCAGAAAGAGAAACGAGAAACCTTTACAACCATTATCAATTTAAAGAAGAGGAAAACATAATCAAAATGATAATTGAGCTAAACACGGAGAAAGTTTAAAAAATAGACGTCTAAAATTAAAAAAAAAAAAAAAACAAACGGAACTCCAAATCAATAATGTAATAAATAAATGAAGCAGATCTGAATGTGAGAAAAAAGAAAGAACGAATATAATAAACAAGATAAACAAAGCCAGAACCTGATTGAATCAAAATTGAAACCGCAGATCTGATGCAAAATTGATCGTCGGTGCTAGAAGAAAAATGAAAAAGAGAGAGAGAGAGAGAGGATGGGTGGGGTGGGGGAGAGAGGAAAAAGCGCGAAGGGTTCTTCCTCCCACGAAATGCAAATTTTGGTGCTTAAAGAAATATAGCGGTAAACAAATGAGAAAGTGTGAGAAAATGAGAGAAAATTTATGAATACATTAGCTTCGTTTGATTTGTTCGGTTTGGTTCTTTTTATTATTTTTACTCTTCTTTTTTTTTAATTTTTGAGATTTAGAGAGAAAAGAAAGAATGGAATAAAATAAGACAGCGCAACTTACACGCAGAATATTAAGGGGTTTTGTTTTTTCATTATTATGTTATAAAATTAATATAGCATTTAAGTTTATTATTTTTATCTAATATTTAGATTGTTTGGGTAAATATAAAAATAGTCTTCCAACTATGTTTTTTGTTCTATTTTAGTTATCTAATTAATAACTTTTTCAATTTAGTCACTAAACTTTTCGAAATTAAATATTTTAATCATTTGAGCTAATATGGGTTTTTTATTGGTCTAGTAATAAAAGTAGCCCTCTAATGTTTACATATTTTATCAATTTGATCCTAAATATAAAAAAACAATAAATTTGACTCTCAACATTTACAAATTTATCAATTTAGTCCTAACTATAAAAATTAAAAAACATTCATTTTTATCCTTTTATAACCCATCGACTAAACCATGTGATGTATTAAAATAAGAAAAAGATTACCCTTTTTCAAGTCACTTGCAACAATTTCTTTTACTATAATTTAGGCTTCACATTGGACCAAACCAATTGATTTTGAACTTATCTGGAATAATTGGCTGCATTATTACCTGAACAGGTTTTTTTCTTGGAGTCGAGGGTTGGGGCGGGCTAATTTTTAAAAATAGTCGGGTCGAGTCAAGGTCGAGTTTAGAATGAAATCACCCCACCTCGCTCCAAGATATTTACGAAATTACCCTCTATACATATTTAATGTTAATTAAATTAAAAAAATCTCTAAAATTTATCACTACTAGTCCCATTCTATCGCCTCTATACTAATTCCCTTTCACCCCTGTAAGGTTATTTCCCCAATTTTCTATCTTCTTAATTTAATAATTTATTAAAGGAAAATTTGTTCCTTCTTTTTTCTTCTATATTGTAATCTCAACATGTGAGTAAATATACATTAGTACTTAAGCTCAGAGATAAATCATTAAGTAAATCTAATAAAAAAATGGTATCAAAACCTTTCATTTTTTAAAAAAATTGCCCGGTCCAGCCCTGTTGGGATCAATAGTTAGTCAATGGGTTATAAAGGGCTAAAAATAATTTTTACATTTTTTGAGTTAGGAGTAAATTAATAATTTTGTAAATGTTGACGGCCAAATTTATTAAATTTTTTAGAATTAAAACTAAAATGAAAATTTTTGTTAACATTGAGGGCTAAATTTGTTGAATTTTTAAACTGATAACATGTGTAACAATTAGAGGGCTAATTTTGTTACTAGACCAATAAAAAAAGGTCCATATCAGCTCAGAGTGACTAAAATATTTAATTTTGAAAATTTTAGTGACTAATTCAAAAATAATAAATAATTGAGTGACCAAAATAGA
Organism: Gossypium sturtianum; assembly: GCA_025698515.1. Taxonomy (NCBI): domain Eukaryota; kingdom Viridiplantae; phylum Streptophyta; class Magnoliopsida; order Malvales; family Malvaceae; genus Gossypium; species Gossypium sturtianum. The sequence goes on along the minus strand of CM046952.1, from coordinate 51,091,169 downwards.
ACAAAAAGCATAATTGAGTGACCCTTTTATAGTTTACCCTTTTATTTTTCCATAAACAAACTCCCAAATTTGGAGAGTAGATTCAACAAGCTCATAACATAGGAGAAGGAACTTAAATCAATGTCGGTTCTACACCAGTTCCAGTCGTTTCGGTTGGTGTGTATCGTTCCAATATTAAATCAGTGCAATCAGCTCTCTGTTCGCATCAGCTAAAATTTTAGTCCGTATCAATCACACCAGTTTTGTTTTACCTAATTTCGATCACATCGGCGGAAACATTGTGCATTGGCTAGTCGTTGGTGCAAGGGGTGTATTCGGTTCAGTTTAATTTTTGTCTAAAAATTTAACCGAATCACTCTATTTGATTTTCAATCATATGAAATAAAAATCAAAATATCCAAAATCAATAATTACTGTAATATCCTGGATTTTGGGCTTATGCATTTGTGCTTAAATATATGTGAAAGCATGCCTTTGTGTGTTATGAATGTGTTGTATGAATTTTTGTGAACTTTAGAAGATAGGAGAGTGCTTAAGAAATTATCAGATTTTAAGTTTAAAAGAGGGAGCTAGGCCTGATAGGCCTTAAGAGAAAATGTAGGGGAAATATGACATACAAATGGGCTTGGAAAAGTGGCAAGGAGGCGCCACTTAAAGCCCAGTAAGTGACGCCACAAGGAGTTCAAAGGGGAGCTAGGTTCGAGCTGCAAGGGAAGTAAATAAAAGAGCTTTTATTTTTTGCTTTGAAGGATAAGTGATGATGGACGGCACAGGGATTTGTCAATGGATGTGGTCTAATCCTTTTTAAAGTTTCGCCTAGCAGGATAATTATTGTTTTATTCAATTAATTTTAAATGAGTGGAGTAGAGGAAAAGAGGAGCAAATTAAGGGATTTGATAGTGAGAGGAGGTGTTGGCCGAATGGGGACTCTAGGCTTAGTAATTTGGTAAAAGGGGGAAAAGTGAGACCATTCTCGCATTCTTTTCTTTTCTCTTCTTCCTCTGCCGAATTCTCTAGTGAAGCTTCTCTCCTCTTTTATTTTGTCAAAACCGAATATTCTTTCTCAACATCCACCATTGTCGATTCTCCCTAAAGCTTTATATTCCTCTCTTTTCACTTTGGTTGAAGCCGAATCTCTTTGGTGCACATCAGAAGCCGAATATACAACTGACTCCTAGCCGATTACTCATTAAGTCTCAAAGTTGAATCTCTGTGGTGTCAGGTAAAGAGGTAGCCGATTTCGTCATTAGGGGTAAGAACGAATTCGATTTTCATTCCTTTTCTTTTAATCGAAATCAAGGTACTAATCCTATTAGTAATCTTTGACCGAAACTTGAAGGGTCTTTTGGGACTTCTGCTTTTGTCGACCATAAGGAGGAGGAGATCTTTGGGATTTTAAAGACCTAGGGTAAGTAATGTGAGGTATTCGGCCATAGGCCATTTTAATAGATCTTGTGTAAAAGACGGATTCTAATATGTGCCTATAGGGTTTTCGACATCTTCTTAGCCAAGAGATCACTTTCGGGATTTAAGATTCACAAGGTAAGTGAATATGCTATTCGGCCAAGGCCCTATTCATTGATTAAGATCTATTTCATATTATTCAAAAAAAAGCTGAAAACTAACCATTTAGGTGATGTAGTTCCTAACCGATCGTAAGAAGAGGTATCACCAAGTTTTCAGGATTTGGTTAGTGGGCAAATCGGCAGCAAGGTAAGGATTTAAGTGTGATGATCCTTCGGGATTTGGTTTTATAGCCGAATAGGCTTTTGTTTAAATATTAAATGTTGGTCGAATGTAGGGACTAGGATCTAGAGTATTAGATCGGGATATTCGGGATTTCAGTGAAGCGTTAAAGTATATCAGGTGTGTACCCCACACTATTTCTCGATAGATGTATAGTTATGTTTTATTAAATATGTTAATAAGAATGTGAAAGAAATGGCTAGGGTACCATGCTATGGTAGTACTCAGGTACGTTTTCCTACTCCTACTATGAGTAGAATATGATAAATATCTATTATGGCACCTATGTGAAATTATAAGAATTTGAGTAAAGAACTTGGCATGATAATGCATGTTTGTATGACATGGGGCATATGGGTGAATATGAAAGGGGAAGTGAATGTGGTGGTTTTATACCACAATATCTGAATGTGGTGTCCCATGACACAAAAATATATTATCTGGTGGCTATGCCACAAATTTATAAGGGCGATGAGCACGTCGACTGCAGCGACTGCCTTCGATGGTGTGTAGAGGATGGAGGGTTGACTTAGTAGTCCCCACGGTGTGCAGGTTGGTACGGGTGATGTGTAGCAGATGGCATCTAGGTTTGGGTTTGGGTTGCATCATCATATATTTACTTAATTATATGTACATGTATGAACTGATATGCCTAATCTATTGGGATTTAGCGTTGGTCACACATTGAGTCTGTTTGACTCACCCCGTTGGGGAATATTTTTCAGGTGACGCTCAGTGATGGACCGGGTCGGCAGGAGCTTAGTGGTGGCCATGCTCAGTTCGGGACTTTATTTTGGACTTGTTTCATTTTAAGTATTTTGGATTTAATTTGGGTTTAATTTTTGATGTAATAAGGCCGTTAATATGACATGTTTTATGCATGCTTTTTATTGGATTTTATTACTATACGATTAAGTTTAAATCAAGGTTAAATGGTTTTTCTTAAAAATAAATATTACGTGTTTTTGACCACCTAATCACCAATAAATTTCCAATTTAAAGTTAAAAAAAATATACAAGGTTTTCAATTGAACCCAACACCAGCAAATCCTTCTTCAAAACCACACGAATTTTTCCTAAGTAACAAACGAATTTTCAAATATTTTCTCGAGGAACATACCAGATCCGGTCAGGGCTCGTGGACCGGGTTTGGGGTGTTTCAAATTGGTATCAGAGCCCGGTTTAAAACTCGGCTCTGGGGTTTTTGGGCTCCAAAACGTTTTCTAAAAATGGGCTCTTTAAAGGATAACAGGTCTGTTAGCTCAGCATGGCACCTGCGTCTCCGACTCAAGTCCGCCAGGTAAGTACCCTAAACCAGTGACATACATGTGGGCTTTATGGGCTTTATGGGACGTAGACTAGTTTAAATAGACTCTGATGGACTATAGGCTTAGTTTAAACCACTTCTTAAACTTTCATAAGACTTAATTCCACTAAACAAACCCGTTAACGAGCCACAAGACTAGGGTGTGGTAACCGTCATACGCATGTCTAGGATTGGATCCGGAAGAGCTTGGTATTTAAGCAGTCCTAGTGACTCACCTCCTCTTCGCTGGAATCCTACCCGGTGCGTAGTGACTGTTCACCTTAGTCGAGTTAGGGTGTGGCAATAGGCAGACGCATGCCTAGGAGTGGATTCAGGAGAGCTTGGTATTTAAGCGATCCTAGCGACTCACCTCCTCTTCACTGAATCCTACTACAGTGCGTGGTGACTATTCACCCTAGTTATGAGGACTCGTTGATGGGCTAAACCCTATAATTAAAACCTGAAAGGGACCAGCCACCCTAGTTTAAAAATTTTTTTTACTGAAATACCCTTATTTCATAAAATCACCAAGGAACCCTGAATTAGAAAATTTATGAAATTACCCCTGATTTACAAATTTTAAATTAACCCCGATTTATTACCAAAATACCCCTGTAGGTGAAATGACGAAAATATCCCTGGGATAGGAATAGGACGAAAATGTTTGAATGATGAATGTGTGTTGAATGAATGTGCTCCTTTAAATTAGGATAGAAGACTTGAAACTTTGATCGATCGAAAGAACTACTTCTAAACTTCTTTCATAAAATTTCTTCGCGGATAATCAGTGGAACAAAATACTAATGCATAAAAATTTCTTAAACAGATTAAAGCGCGATTGTAGACATGAGTTTTAGGGGACGTGGTCATAATGTGCGAGGACGTGGTAGAGGCAGAATGACCGTATCGGAACCCGTTAGGTCTGGACAAGGGTCCGAAAATGAGGTACCACCACCCCCACCACCAGGTGTTGGTGTTGAGGCAACAAGATCGGGACGGGGAGGATGCGTGATCGCAGCAATGCTGCGAGTTCTTGAGATGGTGGTGGAGCGGTGGAGGTATGGGAGCTCGAAAATCTATGCCGGCGACTTGAGCCAACGGCCGAGGTGTTTTGTGGTGTATCTGGTGTAGCGCCCAGTACGGCTGAGTATTGGTTGGAGGCAACCGAGCGAATTATGGACGAGCTCGATTTAACTGCTGAGGAGAAACTAAAAGGGATGGTGGCACTACTTCGCGACGAAGCCTATCAATGGTGGCTCACAGTTCGGGATGGTGCCACAGCTGATGATCTCACTTGGGAGTATATCAAGGTGGCGTACCAGAAGAAATATGTTGGTACTCACCATATTGATGCGCAAAGGAAAGCATTTTTGGGGCTGGTTCAAGAGAATAAGTCCGTAGCGGAGTACGAGGCTGAGTTCTTAAGGCTGAGCCGATATGCTCGAGGAGTAGTGGCTACGGAGCATGAACGGTGTGTCCGGTTTGAGGACGGACTGAGAAATGACCTAAGATTGCTGATAGCTCCGCAGCAGGAGCGGGAATTTACCGTATTAGTGGAGAAGGCCAAAGTGGCCGAAGGAATTAAGGACTCTGTAGCGCGAACTACGATCGGAATAGGCGAGAAAGAGGATTTAGACCAGCAGGTCATGCGAAGCGTGCAAAAGAGGCCTAGAGTTGATGGGCGCGAGGTCGATAAGAACCTGGTACAGAGGGGCGATCACGCACATGTGCTGAGTGTGGGAAAAAAGAACTTAGGAGAGTGTTGGAAGGAAACGGGAGGATGTTTTAAGTGTGGGTCTAAGGACCACATGATTAAGGACTGTCCGATAAAGATAGACGGGGGCCGACCAACAGGGCATAATAGTAATCAGGCTGGTAGAGGTGGACAGCAGCCTCAGCGAGGTCGTGGTCCGAATGGCGATGTAATGGTTTTGGAAGAGGGACGTGGAACACTGGCGGAGGTGTTGGTATCTGAGAGCAAGGCAGTCGGGTCTAGTGTATGCAGTTCGTCGAAGGAAGGACAGAGACGCACCGGACGTCATAACCGGTACGTTCCTTATATCTGGCAAGCCTTATTTTGCTTTGATTGATGTGGGCTCGACCCATTCTTATGTTGCAAGTAGTGTAGTTGAAACACTAGGCATAGACTCGAACTATCTCGATAGGAGATGATCGTAGTAAGCCCATTAGGCCAAAGCTGTAGTGGTGAATAAGATCTTTCGGAGCGTACCCTTAGAAATTCGGGGAGTGATATTTTACTGCCGACTTAATGGAACTTCCTTCGGAGAATTCGATCTCATACTTGGCATGGGTGGCTAGTAGAACACCGAGCTATATTGGATTGTGCGGCTAAACGAATGGAGTTAAAGGCAGCAGGAGGATGAGGCGATAATTATGATAGGAGAAAGAAGAAACTACTTGTCTAACGTAGTCTCTCGCCTTAAAGGTGATAAAATGGTTCGGAAAGGGTGCAAGGCATTTCGACTTTTGTTAGGCGTTGGATGCCAAAGAAGGGGAGTTAGTGGAGTTAGAACAAGAAAGGAGTTTGTGGATGTCTTTAGGAGGAGTTACTTGGAATACCCCGGATTGGGGAGGTGGAGTTTGGAATTGACTTGCTTTGCTGGGCGGCGCGCCGGTATCTATCGCTCTGTATAGAATGACACCGAAGGAGTTGGTTGAGCTCAAGGCTCAAATCCAAGAGTTGCTTGATCGTGGGTTCATTCGACCCGAGTGTGTCTCCATGGGGAGCACCGGTCTTGTTTGTGAAGAAGAAAGATGGGACTATGCGTATGTGCATAGATTATCGTCGGTGAATAAGTGACCATCAAGAACAAGTACCCTTTGCCAATGATAGATGACTTGTTCGATCGGCAAGAGGCAGCGGTATTCTCGAAGATAGATTTAAGGTCCGGATATCATCGACTTAAGGTGAAGGAAGCGGATATCCATAAGGCGACCTTTCGAACAAGATACGGACACTATGAGTTCGTAGTAATGCCGTTTGGGTTGACGAACGCCCCAGCCGCGTTCATAGATATGATGAACCGGGTTTTTCAACCCTACTTGGACCGGTTCGTCGTTGTGTTCATCGATGATATCCTAGTATACTCCAAGTCTGAGGAGGAACATGATGAGCATCTCCGGTTTGTGTTGCAAGTGTTAAGGGAGAAGAAGCTATATGCCAAATTCAGCAAGTGTGAATTTTGGCTTAAGGAAGTTGCGTTCTTAGGGCATATGGTGTCTGCTGAAGGAATAAGGGTGGATCCTAAGAAGATTGAGGCAGTACTAGATTGGAAACCACCTAAGTGTGGTGGTGAGGTTCTCGAGTTTCTTGGGATTGGTGAGCTACTCTGAGGAAGGTTTGTGGAAGGATTTTCTTCAATAGTTGCACCTTTGACAAAGCTGTTGAGAAAGGAGGTACCTTTCATTTGGACAGATAAGTAACAGGAGAGCTTTGAGAAGCTTAAGAGGGTTTTGACTGAAGCTCCGATTTTGATTCAACCGGAGGTAGGAAAGGACTTTGTGGTGTACTGTGACGCTTCTCACACGGGATTAGGATGCGTATTGATGCAAGATGGGAAGGTAGTTGCTTATGCGTCTCGGCAATTAAGGCCACATGAGGTTAACTACCCGACGCATGATTTGGAATTGGCGGCGGTGGTCTTTGCTCTTAAGGTATGGAGGCATTATTTATATGGAGAAAAGTCAGTGATCTACACGGACCACAAGAGCCTTAAGTATCTACTGACTCAGAAGGAGTTGAACTTGAGACAGCGAAGGTGGGTGGAATTACTGAAGGATTATGATTGTTCCATAGAGTATCATCCGGGCAAGGCAAATGTAGTGGCAGATGCCCTAAGTCGGAAAGTAGTGTCGGATCTGAGGGCAATGTTTGCACATCTTAGCTTGTATGACGATGGAAGTTTGTTGGCAGAGTTGCAAGTCAAACCGACATGGTTGAATGAGGTAAAAGAAAGTCAGTTAATGGATGAGGATCTAAGTGCTAAGCTACGGCAAGCGTAGAGTGGAGAGTTGGAAGATTATGGTATTAATAACGAAGGAGTATTGTGTTTTAAGGGTAAGGTCTGTATGCCGAGGAACAAGGAGTTAATGCAGAGGATTCTTCAGGAATCGCATGGTAGCCCCTATGCTATGCATCCTGGAGGTACTAAATTGTACAGGGATCTAAGGGAACAGTTTTGGTGGCACAGTGCGAAGAAGAAGTTCAGAATTTGTCGGCAAATGCTTGACGTGTCAGCAAGTTAAGGCTGAACACCAAGTTCCGTCAGGATTGCTTCAGCCGATAAAGATCCCGCAGTGGAAGTGGGAGAGAATCACCATGGACTTCGTTAGTGGGCTTCCCCTTACGCCTACTAAGAAGGACTCGGTATGGGTGATAGTGGACCGATTGACAAAGTCCGCGCATTTCATCCCAGTAAGAGTTGATTATTCTTTGCAGAAGTTGGCAAAGTTATATGTGGCAGAGATTGTAAGGTTGCATGGAGTGCCGGTTTCAATTATTTCAGATAGGGATCCAAGGTTTACGTCTCGATTTTGGAAGGCTCTACATCAGGCTTTGGGCACTAAATTGGATTTCACTACGGCTTTTCATCCACAGTCGGACGGGCAGTCTGAACGAGTAATCCAAGTGTTGGAAGATATGCTGAGAGGCTGTGTGATAGACTTCAGAGGAAGTTGGGAAGAATATTTGCCGTTAGCGGAATTTGCATACAACAACAGCTATCAAGCCAGTATTCGGATGGCACCGTATGAAGCGCTGTATGGACGAAAGTGTCGCACTCCTACGTGTTGGACGGAATTGAGGCACGCGAGTTTTGGGTCCAGAGATTGTGGCGAGAATCTGAAGGAAAGTTGAGATAATTCGCAGACGGTTGAAGGAAGCATCTGACATGCAGAAGTCGTACGCAGATCTTAAGAGGAAAGAAATAGAATTTGATGTGGGAGATCAAGTGTTTCTGAAGGTATCGCCTTGGAAGAAGGTGATGAGATTTGGTCGCAAAGGGAAGCTAAGTCCAAGGTTTATAGGGCCTTATCGAGTATTGAAGCGAGTTGACCGATGGCATACCGATTAGAGTTGCCACCGGAGTTGAAACAGATGCACGACGTATTCCATGTATCCATGCTACGTCGTTATCGATCGGATCCATCTCATGTAGTTCCGGTTGAAGAGGTGAAGCTAAGGCCAGATTTGTCCTACGAAGAAGAGCCGATTCAGATCTTGGAACGAGATGTGAAAGTGTTACGGAGGAAGTCGGTTCCTCTAGTCAAAGTGTTATGGCGTAATCATGGATCGGAAGAAGCCGTGGGAGCCGGAAGAAGCAATGTGACAAAGCAATACCCTCACTTATTTTAGCGAGTGTAATTTCGAGGTCGAAATTATTTTAAGGGGGTAGAAGCGTAATATCTGGATTTTGGGCTTATGCATTTGTGCTTAAATATATGTGAAAGCATGCCTTTGTGTTGTATGAATTTTTGTGAACTTTAAAAGATAGGAGAGTGCTTAAGAAATTATCAGATTTTAAGTTTAAAAGAGGAGCTAGGCCTGATAGGCCTTAAGAAAAAATGTAGGGAAATATGACACACAAATGGGCTTGGAAAAGTGGCAAAGAGGCGCCACTTAAAGCCCGATGTAAGTGACGCCACAAGGAGTTCAAAGGGAGCTAGGTTCGAGCTGCAAGGGAAGTAAATAAAAGAGCTTTTTTTTTTGTTTGCAAGGATAAGCAGTGATGGACGGCACAAGGACTTGTCAATGGATGTGGTCTAATCCTTTTTAAAGTTTCGGCTAAGCGAGGATAATTATTGTTTTATTCAATTAATTTTAAATGAGTGGAGTAGAGGAAAAGAGGAGCAAATTAAGGGATTTGATAGTGAGAGGAGGTGTTGGCGAATGGGGACTCTAGGCTTAGTAATTTCGGCAAAGGGGGAAAAGTGAGACCATTTACGCATTCTTTTCATTTCTCTTCTTCCTCTGCCGAATTCTCTAGTGAAGCTTCTCTCCTCTTTTATTTTGTCAAAACCGAATATTCTTTCTCAACATCCACCATTGTCGATTCTCCCTAAAGCTTTATATTCCTCTCTTTTCACTTTGGTTGAAGCCGAATCTCTTTGGTGCACATCAGAAGCCGAATATACAACTGACTCCTAGCCGATTACTCATTAAGTCTCAAAGTTGAATCTCTGTGGTGTCAGGTAAAGAGGTAGCCGATTTCGTCATTAGGGGTAAGAACGAATTCGATTTTCATTCCTTTTCTTTTAACCGAAATCAAGGTACTAATCCTATTAGTAATCTTTGACCGAAACTTGAAGGGTCTTTTGGGACTTCTGTTTTTGTCGACCATAAGGAGGAGGAGATCTTCGGGATTTTAAAGACCTAGGGTAAGTAATGTGAGGTATTCGGCCATAGGCCATTTTAATAGATCTTGTGTAAAAGACGGATTCTAATATGTGCCTATAGGGTTTTCGACATCTTCTTAGCCAAGAGATCACTTTTGAGATTTAAGATTCACAAGGTAAGTGAATATGCTATTCGGCCAAGGCCCTATTCATTGATTAAGATCTATTTCATATTATTCAAAAAAAAGCCGAAAACTAACCATTTAGGTGATGTAGTTCCTAACCGATCGCAAGAAGAGGTATCACCAAGTTTTCGGGATTTGGTTAGTGAGCAAATCGGTAGCAAGGTAAGGATTTAAGTGTGATGATCCTTCGGGATTTGGTTTTATAGCCGAATAGGCTTTTGTTTAAATATTAAATGTTGGTCGAATGTAGGGACTAGGATCTAGAGTATTAGATCGGGATATTCGGGATTTCAGTGAAGCGTTAAAGTATATCAGGTGTGTACCCCACACTATTTCTCGATAGATGTATAGTTATGTTTTATTAAATATGTTAATAAGAATGTGAAAGAAATGGCTAAGGTACCATGCTGTGGTACAAAGTACTCAGGTACGTTTTCCTACTCCTACTATGAGTAGAATATGATAAATATCTGTTATGGCACCTATGTGAAATTATAAGAATTTGAGTAAAGAACTTGGCATGATAATGCATGTTTGTATGACATGGGGCATATGGGTGAATATGAAAGGGGAAGTGAATGTGGTGGTTTTATACCACAATATCTGAATGTGGTGTCCCATGACACAAAAATATATTATCTGGTGGCTATGCCACAAATTTATAAGAGGCGATGAGCACGATCGCAAATGATCGCCTTCGATGGTGTGTAGCGGATGGAGGGTTGACTTAGTAGTCCCCACGGTGTGCAGGTTGGTACGGGTGATGTGTAGCGGATGGCATCTAGGTTTGGGTTTGGGTTGCATCATCATATATTTACTTAATTATATGTACATGTATGAACTGATATGCCTAATCTATTGGGATTTAGCGTTGGTCACACATTGAGTCTGTTTGACTCACCCCGTTGGGGAATATTTTTCAGGTGACGCTCAGTGATGGACCGGGTCGGCAGGAGCTTAGTGGTGGCCATGCTCAGTTCGGGACTTTATTTTGGACTTGTTTCATTTTAAGTATTTTGGATTTAATTTGGGTTTAATTTTTTATGTAATAAGGCCGTTAATATGACCTGTTTTATGCATGCTTTTTATTGGATTTTATTACTATACGATTAAGTTTAAATCAAGGTTAAATGGTTTTTCTTAAAAATAAATATTACGTGTTTTTGACCACCTAATCACCAATAAATTTCCAATTTAAAGTTAAAAAAAAATATACAAGGTTTTCAATTGAACCCAACACCAGCAAATCCTTCTTCAAAACCACACGAATTTTTCCTAAGTAACAAACGGATTTTCAAATGTTTTCTCGAGGAACATACCAGATCCGGTCAGGGCTCGTGGGCCGAGTTTGGGGTGTTTCAATTACGGTTTGGTTCAGTTCGGCGGTGTTTAGTAAATTTGGAATTTTTCAAAAAAGAAATAATATCATCTTGTTTTGAGCCCTAAAAATCTAATTTTGCAATTTGTAATTTTTTTAACAACAATTATTATACATTTTCTGGATTCATTTATACATTTATAAAGTGAATTAAATAATTAAATTCATATCATATTCATCCACAAGAGCATTTAAAAAATCATTTTAAGTTGAGCTATTAAGTTGATAAATCATTCCAAATTGTTAAAAGGAAAGTTAATGCATAAATCGTTCACATACCTAATGTTTTGTTGTGTTATTTCTTTTAATTAATTTAATTTTTTTGGTAAAGAAAAAAAATAAATTAGTTTTGTTGGGGATCGACCTGATTAAGCAACAAACAAGTAAAAAATAGCGAAATAAATTGAGAAATTGAACACACAAATTTAACGTAGAAAAACCCGTCCAAAGAGGATAAAAAACCACGGGCAAATATAATTTTACTATTGTAGAGGCCCATTTTTGCCCGGGCCCATACAATAAAAACAAAAAAATAAAAATGTCCAGCTTCTTTTATTTTACAGTTCATTTTTACAAAACTAAACCAAACAAGCCCAAATATTGGCCCGTTACACTTTAACCCAAACCTAAAAACAGAGTACCCCTAGCCCAATTACTAACAGACCCAATTACATCCCTTTTACCCGTACCTAAACTGCCTACCCATACCCATTACACCCTTAGCCCAACCTAAGACCCAAACCAGCACGGCCCAAGAGGGCCCAAAAATTAAACGAGTTTCAGACCTAGGGTTTCCCCAGAAACCCTAGGCGCCGCAGCAAGAGCCCAATCGTCACGCCGTAAGTGCCGCACCAATCTGCCCTCGTCCAGCCTGTTCTCGCGCCGAAATCAGTGCGCATGTCGCCCCACTGCCGAGATCTCCGCTTCCGACCTGCAAAAGAAGAAAGAAAACGCAGCAGCAGATATGGACATAATATGTATTTCCTTTTTTATTTTTCATTTCTGGGCTATAAAAACCCCCCAACATCTGTAAACAAGGGGGGAAGAGATACAGAGAAATAGAAGGATACAAAAAAGATATTCAAAAATCCAGCGAAATAAAATACAAAATTTTTCGCAGAGGTGATATTTTTATTTCTATTTTATTTTTTATTTTCAACGTATTTGCGCATGTTAATATGCTGTAAAAAAGAGATAAAAGAAAAGGGGTTTACCTGCGTGAAAAACTGAGGCTTTGGACCTCCGGCCACCGTCAGTGGTGGCGCATATGGCGCGTGAGATGGAGGTCTCCCTGGTCTCGATGACCGAACCCTAACGCAAAGGAAGAGGGGTCGATAGAGAATTCAGATTTTTTTTTTTTTAGAACGGAAGCCAAATGAATTTTTGGTCAAAAAATTGACCTTTATAACATGTTGAAAACGACGCCGTTTTCGCTTAATTTAATAAGCCTAAAACGACGTCGTTTAGGGTAAGGATCCGCGCTTCGACCCGAATACCCGGAGAGGATCCGCGCGTTTTGGTTAAAAGGGATAATTTTCATTTTAGTCCTCCCGCATTTTTCTATTTTTAATTCCGTTTAATTTCATTTTTTTATTTTTAATTTGGCCCTAAAAGTTTAATTACTTTCCAATTTAGTCCCTCAGGCTCTTTAATGGCTAAGATCAAAACGTCGTAGTTTTTAAATTTGGCCTAATTACCATTTTAACCCCAGTGACTTAACACGCGTTTTAATTTAGTTTTTTTATATCTGTTTTAATTACTATTTAATCCCTATCTTTTTAAAATCTTTTTATTTTAGTCCATTTCAAATTAAAATTATTTTGTCATAAATAATATTTTATATTTTTTTTACTTGTATATTAATTTATTAATAGCATAAGATTTATATATATATATTTATATGTACTAACCTTATATATATTTAATTATTATTATTTATTTTATGCGGTTTAATATTATTTTTATTATATATTATTAGTATATTATTTATTACATTATTTTTTTAAATTTTATATCTATATTATCTAAACATATTTTATTTATATTATTTATATATGTATGTAATTTTATGTTTAGTATATTATATATAAATGTTTTTATATAGAAATACTTTATACTGTTTACTAATTATTTTATTATATGTAATTATTTATGCATACATTAAATTATTGAATTTTATATTTATTATAAGTTTTTTTATATATATTTTTAATTTTTCGTTACTTTATACATATATGTATATTATTTTAAAAATTATTACATTTTTTTATTTTTAAACATATTATTCCCCTTTTTATTTGATTTTGGTTATTTCATGAAAATTTCAATTATTGCTATTAATTTTAAATTACATGTTTATTTATTTATATTCTTTAGATCGTTTATTATTGTTTAGTATAATTCATTATATATTTATGTTGTATTATTCTTTTATTATTTATTGTTAGATAATTTGTAATTATGTAGAATTGCTATTAAATATATATGTTGTAATGTATTCATGCAAAATCTTACCCAAATCATTTTTATGAAAATACCCTTTTTGAATTAAAGCTTTTTATTCAAATATTTTTAAAGTATATGGTGATATCTAATGCTTAGGGACTTCGAGAAGAATTGTGCCCTAACTTACTGGGTTTCGATTTTTCTCGTAGAACTTAAGGTATTAAATATCCCTTTACTTTCAAAATCGAGATTTACAAATTTTAAGTATAAAAAAACCTATTTTTTGGGAATTCAAGACGTTGTGTCCTAACTTACTAGATATGATGTTTTGTGTCTCGAAGTAGGAATTTTTCTAAACTAAAGCGTGCCAAGTTTCGAAGTCATGAGGTGCTATATCCTAACTTACTGGGTATGGTGTTTTATTTCTTTGAGATAGGTAAGTCTAGTTTTTTTTTTAAATAAAAAGGACCATTTTCTAAAACTTTTCAAATTTGCAACATTAAGACATGATTTTATCGATTAGGTACCAATTTTTGGGCGTAATGAGGGTGCTAATCCTTCCTCATACGTAACCGACTCCCGAACCTATTTTCCTTGTTTTTCGTGGACCAAAATTAATATTTTGAAATAAAATGATTTTATAAGGTGATCCAATCACACCTAAGTAAAAAAGGATTGGTGGCGACTCCCATTTTTATTTTTAAAAGTCGATCCCCGTTTTTTAAATCAACTTTAAAAATGGTTTCGACAGCTTGGCGACTCCGCTGGGGATAATAGAGAGTCAAGCCGTTAAATTGATAATTTCATGTCCTTTTGTCTGAATTTAAAATTCTGGTTTTTAAAAAAACATGATCCTTTTATTGCATGTGGTTCTAAATATATCTCTCTGCATTGCACTGCATGAACGTCGTGGTCGCACCCTTAAGTGGGAGTGAGAAACTATGCTTTCGTGAGGTTTTCACCTCTGCAGGGGCTAGTGGACTGCTTCCGGGATACATCCGTACCTATGTTTTCGTGAGGTTTTCACCTCCGCATAGCCATAGGGAAATGTATTCCCCTGAACTGAACTCGATCCATATGAGCCTATAATGGGTGAAGATCGAGGAATCTGCTGGTTCAGGTACCTTAACTTTAGAACTAAACCGCATATAGTGAACCCTAAGAACCCACCTTAGGTAGAACTATGTCAAACCTTAGTGGTCACCCAAATAGGTGTTTGTTTATTTTACTTGCTTTATATTCCATGGTACTAACTTGTTATGTTTTATTCTTTTGTGCATATCATTTCATACTTTAAGAGGTATCGATTCACGGTCAGTTTCTAAGTTAGAAAGCTGGTTATGGAGAACGAATTCCTTGATAAAGTGGAAGACAATGCAGTCGTTAGTATATGGTCAGAGCAAAGGCAATTAGAGAATGAATGGTATGGATTCGTTTGAGCAAGAGGGAAATAGGGCAGCACTAGAATCTCTGCCACCTGTGCCTCTTGATGTTGTTCCAATCAAAGCAGAATCAGATGCAAAGAAGATTGTACGACACCCTATGGCAAGGCGTGGTGTTTGAACTAAAGGGCAGAAAGTAACTATACACACCAATCACTTCAAAGTGAGCGTGGGGAGTACGGATGGACACTTCTACCATTACAGCGTTTTTCTTTCACATGAAGATGGTCGCCCTGTGGATGGTAAGGGTGTTGGAAGGAAAGTGATTGACAGAGTGCATGAGACCTACAAAAATGATTTGGATGGAAAGAATTTTGCCTATGATGGTAAAAATGTTTATTTATTATAGGTCCGCTACCAAACAGCAGGCTTGAGTTTACTGTTGTACTTGAGGATGTTGCACCTACCAGAAACAATGGAAATGCAAGCCCTGATGGCCAGGATAGCCCAAATGGGCGTGAAAAAAAAGGAGATTAAGAAGACCGTATCATTCAAGAAATTGATGGAGTCATCTAGGATTGAAAGATGGGCTGCTGTGAACCTCGGCTCCTCGTTGTGACCCAAACAACATTGTAAGAGATTTGATTCGTTGTGGAGAAATGAAAGGAATTCGTATTGATCCCCATTTGATATATTCAATGAGATGAACCAGAATAGACGCCTTTCACCTGTGGTTAGAGTTGAAAAAATGTTTGAACAGATACAATCTAAACTTCCTGGAGCTCCGCAGTTCTTTCTTTGTCTGCTCCCTGATAGGAAAAATTTTGATCTTTATGGGCCATGGAAGTGGAAGAATCTTTCTGAGTATGGCATTGTGACTCAGTGTATGGCACTAGGTAGGGTGTATGATCAATATTTTTACAAATCTTCTTCTGAAGATCAAGGCTAAGCTTGGACGATCTCTTCATCACCATCGAAGCCATAATTCTGCGATCGAGTTAAAGTCAAGCCTAAACAAGATCGAGGAAATGAAAGGTAAGATTGAAGAGTTAGAAGCAGCATTGCACAGTTGTGAACTTCAGATTGAGCTTCTTGAAACAAGAGAAGGGCGTTTGAAGGAAGAGCTCTACCATTTGCATGATCAAGTTAGAAGCCGGGAAGCCATAGTTCAGATTCGAGAGGTAGTTGATTATCTACAGACTTTGGCAGTACAGGTTGATACGTTGAGCATGAAGTATGAGTCACAGTCAGACCAGGGTCAAGAGTTAGCTTTATTATTTAAAAGAGTCAAAACTTTAGGACTTAGGGCGAAAGCATATTTGTAGTCCGTTTTATGTAAAGGATTTTGTTTTCTAATAAAGTTTTCTAAAATGAAGTTGAATCAGAATCGATGCCTCTTTGCATTCATGCATTTGCATTACATTGCATCATTTGAATTTAGACTTTTACAAAAGGACCCTAATTAGGTAAAAATATTTTAGTTAACCTGGACAACATGGAACAAAGGTTGGAGAGAATAGAACAAATGCAAATACAGATGCAGGGGCAATTGACCAAGATTCAACAAGAAATGCGGGAACAAATGTTTGAGTTCCAAAAGAAAGTGATTGGCCAGTTAACCCAGTTACTAGCCGAAAGACTTGAAAAAAGGAGTGACCCAGCTGTCAATAGTGTGGATGATGATGAGGACATCATTTATTCCCCAATAGGTATCCCGACTCAACCAGACGTGCATTCGCATAGGGTACCCATCATTATTGGACCCCAATGTCAGAATGATACTTCATCCCTATTGAACTTCCCGATAAGTTCAGGTTTTAACCCGAGTGATGATCAAGCCAAACCGGTGGTTCTGGTAGAAACAAAGGAAAGGGGAGAATGGACCTCAAAGGCCCTGAAGAAGAAGGAAAAGAAAGTGAATAGTGCCAGTAGGTATAACAAGAGCCATTCAGAGCCAATTACAGTAAACCAACCAAGAACGGTAACTACCAAGGCAAAACTCTGAAAAATTCCAATTTACGCCAATCCCGATGACGTATAAGGAGTTATATCAAAGTTTATTTGACGCACATATGGTGTCTCCATTTTATCTAAAGCCGATACAGCCTCCATATCCTAAATGGTATGACTTGAACGCTCAATGTGACTACCATGCGAGAATAACGGGTCATTCGATTGAAAACTGTACTACGTTTAAAAAGTTGGTCGAAAAGTTCATTAAAATGGGAATTGTGAAGTTCGACGATTCATCAAAACCTGATCACTTTGACGAGGTAGTAAATGCGGTAATTGAAGGAGGAGACAAGAAATTTGCGACTCCTTAAAGAAATCAAAAATGAAGAGGGAATCGGAGAACGAAGTTTCCAAGCCCTTGCGTACTTGGGAGTGTTTTGAATAATAGGACTGTGGAAGAGATCCCTGTATTTTTAGAGCTAATTTAGAGTAATATTCAAAACATGCTTGTTGCCTTAAGCCTAGAGGCAATAAGAACCCTTTTGTGAAATAGGCTTGTGTCTGAAATTTTATTTCAATAAAATGCATTTTCTTAAGTGAATATTTTTTCATTCTTCATACGGTACATTTTTACAATATTCTTTCATTCTTTATTCATGACCATACCATGCAAATAATCATCCTTAGAATCATTTATTCTTTGGATTTTTTGCCTCCGTACCTAGGTACCCAGATATCAATGACATGAGTGACGTTGTTACTGACTCCCTTTTTGAATAAGATATGGGTCTAGGGGATCTCAAGACTTTGAAGATGACAGATATTGTAACATATCTTCTGGTTTGTTAAGAATGGTTTAGCAAGATGAAAAACAGACCTTACTCAATAAAGGGTCAGCAGATATTATGAACCTAGAAAAGGGGTGAAGATCGAAGCCCAGCTCACCATAGAAATAATGCGAGACATCATTGAGTTATTTTCAAGAATTTAAATATGTTCTTGCACGATCATATCAGGACATGCCTGGGCTACTAAGATGCGGGCTAAACATGAGGATCGGGCACTGCCGATCTACATAGAAAGGGATGGTATCAGCTATGCCGTATCTAAGGAGATAAGATTCATGTGCCTATTCCAGTTCTTCACAAATTTTCCATATGTGGGGCATGGATGTGATAGGGCCAATCTCGTCAAACGCTTCTAGTTGACATCGATTCACCGTCATGGTCATCGTCTACTTCGCTAAGAGGGTGGAAGTAGCTTAATATGTCGATGTTACAAAGTCGACAGTCATCGAAAAAAAATGGGGATCAGATGCTAGCAGAATGCTATAAAGGATCGCGTTTAAATAACTGTACAAAGTCAAAGTACAATTTGCCCAAAGATCAGGCAGCATATCACAGTGCAACAAAAGTTGCCAAAAAAAAAAACACCAAAAAAAATGAATGAAATGTGGCTAAGACTTGTAAAGATTGGCATAAGAAGCTATCACTGCTCTCTATGGTTATCGAACGTTGGCCAGGACATTTGCCGGGGCAACATCTTACACATTGGTTTATAGATTGGAAGCGTTTTTATCAATTAAACCTAATCGAAAGAAAGGTTTAAAAGCTATTTGCCACGGCCAGATGATGCGAGCTTAGGTTAAAGAAGTTCATCTTAGGGAATTCTACGAAGAAACCTGATGTTGAAAAAGATTTTTCTTCTACAAAACGATTTTAGAAGAAAGTATATGCCGAACTTGGAAGGACTTATGTAGGGCCTGTTCTAGAGGAGCATTGATATTGACCGAGACAGATGGTGAAGACTTGCCTAATCCGGTGAATTAAGGTTAAGTCAATAAGTATTTTACCTGAAAGAGGAACGACCAAGGTGAAAACCCGTAAAGGGCGCCTAAAAAAAAAAGAGGAGAGGCCAAGGCGAAAACCCGCAAAGGGCGCTTTGAGACCAAAGGGGATTTGAGTTGAAAACCCGAAAAGGGCGGCTCAAATTTTGACCAAAAAAGCGGGGCATACAGTAATCTTATTACAATGAGGAAGTATGTTACGTCTTGGGGCATTGACAAAGTACTCTGGATCCCCTAAACACATATTGAGCTTAAAATGGTCCTCAAGAAGTTTGAACAGAGAAGCTCAGGCTGCGATATCTGGAGCACCTAGCTTCTATCTTACCCATTTTTGAATTTGTTATCTTTGATTGCTTTATTCTTTTTGAGATACACCCAAATCAATTTTCTTTTATTGACTTGGTTATCTTTGATTAAATTATTTTTTCTGAGCCATACTCCTGATTAATTTCTTTCTCGTTCATTTTTGTGACCTTTTTTTCAAGCATTTTATATTGAAATAACGATTAATGGACTAATAACACTTTCATAAAAGGAGTTTCGCATATTACTCTGAAAACTTCTAAATAATATGAGAAATCTGAAACGTGACTATTGTTCAGAACTCACCAAGCCTAAGGGTTGGAAACATTGAAAAATGATTATCTCTTCGGATTCTTATTGGATAAGACAATTTCGCTGGTGATACCACATCGGCAAATGACGAACAAAGTCAAAGGGGATCATTGTCGGGATACCCTGCATTCATGAAAATTTCAGACACATACATTTGGTCATTACACCCAGGGAATGGTGTAACAGATCAAATTGATTGAAAGTGATACAAGTTCTGTACCTCTGAGTGGTAACAAAACAATGGAAGAAACCAAATGTTATTCCCCTGAAGTTGCAGTGGGAGATACCAACTTCATGTCCCAGGGTTCAAGTGGAGAGGACTCAGAATTACCATGGGGCAAATTATTTGAATGAAGATGAAACCTTGACGGATAAATGAGTGATGACACTTTAAATAGGAAGCATTCTCATAACATTTTGCATTGCATGTCTAATCAAGGCATCCTAATTATTAGACATAAGCATATACCCATTCTACAGGTTATGTAGCAAGGTAGAAGATATCAGATCTGGCAATTCCTGAAGTTGCAGGAAGTAGATCGAAGACATTAGTCTGACAATCCCTGAAGTTGTAGGGAGCAGATTCAAATAGCAGATCTGGCAATTCCTGAGGTTGCAGGAAGCAGATCGAAGACATTAGTCTTGCAATCCCTGAAGTTGTAGGGAGCAGATTAAAATAGCAGATCTGGCAATTCCTGAGGTTGCAGGAAGCAGATCGAAGACATTAGTCTGGCAATCCCTGAAGTTGTAGGGAGCAGATTAAAATAGCAGATCTGGCAATTCCTGAGGTTTCAGGAAGCAGATCGAAGACATTAGTCTGGCAATCCCTGAAGTTGTAGGGACCAGATTAAGGGCTAGTTTGGCAATGCTTTTGAAAAGTGCTGTAGAAAAATGCTTTTGAGAAGTGCTTTTGAAAAGTTTGCTTTAAAATTTGAGTGTTTAGCATTTCTTTGTCAAAAGTACTTTTTGAAATAAAATGTCTATTTTAGACATGTTATTATCAAGTAACAAATATGCATTTAAATAAAATTTAAATTAGTTAATATTATTATATTTTAGTAAGAATATAAAAAAATTACTATAACTTGTTAATATTTTAATATATGAAATATAAATTTTAAATATTTTTAAGTAATAAATATTAATTACTTATAAAATTTAATTAGAATATATAAAATACATTTTAAATATTTAAATATAACCATTAAATATTTGTAATTAATATTTTAAAAATATTTTTTTTATTTTTAATTAATGATTTTAACACATTTGTAATTAAGCACCACGAAAAAAAAAGGGAAAGTACTATGTTATTAGAGGGGTGAAAAAGTAATTAAGCACTAAAAGTGCTTTTGGGAGAGGAAAAGCTAAAAATTTCAGCCAAAAGCAGCTTGTTCTGCACAGCTTTTCCTCCAAAAGTGCTTTTGGAGCCAGAAGTGCTTTTGAAAAGTAATGAAGAACTGGCCCTAAAATATCAGATCTAGCAATTCCTGAGGTTGCAGGAAGCAGATCGAAGACATTAGTCTGGCAATTCCTGAAGATATAGGGAGCAGATTAAAATAGCAGATTTGGCAATTCCTGAAGTTGCAGGAAGCAGATCGAAAACATTAGTCTGGCAATCCCTGAAGCTGTAGGGAGCAGATTAAAATAGCAGATTTGGCATTCCTGAGGTTGCAGGAAGCAGATCGAAGATATTAGTCTGGCAATCCCTGAAGTTGCAGGGAGCAAATTAAAATAGCAGATTTGGCATTCCTGAGGTTGCAGGAAGCAGATCAAAAGACACTTTTAGTCTTATCTCCCTGAAGTTGCAGTGGAGTAGACTGAAGAAAGAAGATCTTATCTTCCTGAAGTTGCAAGAAGCAGATCAAAAGCACTTTCAGCCTTATCTCCCTAAAGTTGTAGTGGAGTAGACTGAAGACGGAAGATCTTATTTTCTTGAAGTTGCAGGAAGCAGATCAAAAGCACTTTTCAGTCCTATCTCCCTGAATTTGCAGTGGAGTAGACTGAAGATAGAAGATCTTATCTTCCTGAAGTTGCAGGAAGCAGATCAAAGATACTTTCAGCCTTGTCTCCCTGAAATTACAGTAGAGTAGACTGAAGACAACAGATCTCATCTTCCTGAAGTTGCAGGAAGCAGATCGAGGATATTTTCAGCCTTGTTTCCCTGACGTTGCAGTATACTAAAGACAGCAGATATTGTCTTCTTGAAGTTGCAAGAAGAAGATCGAAGATAGCAGATCTCATCTTCCTGAAGTTGCAGGAAGCAGATCAAAGTTTTGGTCTCCACTAAGCAGGAGTGGAACAGATTAAAAGATAGTGAATATTGCCTTCCTGAAGTCGCAGTGAAGCAGATTGAAGCTATCAAACTTACTGAAATCAAGATGAAGTTCCAATACCGTTGAAGTTACAGTGGAGTTAGAAGCCATTTGAAGAAGACGAGGACCGAGAAGTCGAGGCTTGGCAAAGACCGGGCAAAATTGGTCCTTTTTATAGTCTTTGCTCTATTCTCGTTACACGACAATGAGCAAAGAGGGGCAGCTGTAGAGGCCCATTTTTGCCCGAGCCCATACAATAAAAACAAAAAAATAAAAATGTCCAGCTTCTTTTATTTTACAGTTCATTTTTACAAAATTAAACCAAACAAGCCCAAATATTGGCCCGTTACACTTTAACCCAAACCTAAAAACAGATTACCCCTAGCCCAATTACTAACAGACCCAATTACATCCCTTTTACTCGTACCTAAACTGCCTACCCATACCCATTACACCCTTAGCCCAACCTAAGACCCAAACTAGCACGGCCCAAGAGGGCCTAAAAATTAAACGAGTTTTAGACCTAGGGTTTCCCCAAAAACCCTAGGCGCCGCAGCAGGAGCCCAATCGTCACGCCATAAGTGCCGCACCCATCTGCCCTCATCCAGCCTGTTCTCGCGCTGAAATCAGCGTGCATGTCGCCCCACTGCCGAGATCTCCGCTTCCGACCTGCAAAAGAAGAAAGAAAACGCAGCAGCAGATATGGACATAATATGTATTTCCTTTTTTATTTTTCATTTCTGGGCTATAAAAACCCCCCAACATCTGTAAACAGAGGGGAGGAGATACAGAGAAATAGAAGGATACAAAAAAGATATTCAAAAATCCAGAGAAATAAAATACAAAATTTTTCGCAGAGGTGATATTTTTATTTCTATTTTATTTTTTATTTTCGATGTATTTGCGCATGTAAATGTGCTGTAAAAAAAGAGATAAAAGAAAAGGGGTTTACCTGCGTGAAAAACTGAGGCTTTGGACCTCCGGCCACCGTCAGTGGTGGCGCGTATGGCGCGTGAGATGGAGGTCTCCCTGGACCCGATGACCGAACCCTAGCGCAGAGGAAGAGGGGTCGAGAGAGAATTCAATTTTTTTTTTTTAAGAACGGAAGCCAAATGAATTTTTGGTCAGAAAATTGACCTTTATAACATGTTGAAAACGACGCCGTTTTCGCTTAATTTAATAAGCCTAAAACGACGTCGTTTAGGGTAAGGATCCGCGCTTCGACCCGAATACCCGGGGAGGATCCACGCGTTTTGGTTAAAAGGGATAATTTCCATTTTAGTCCTCCCGCATTTTTCTATTTTTAATTCCGTTTAATTTTATTTTTTATTTTTAATTTGGCCCTAAAAGTTTAATTACTTTCCAATTTAGTCCCTCGGGCTCTTTAATGGCTAAGATCAAAACGTCGTAGTTTTTAAATTTGGCCTAATTACCATTTTAACCCCTGTGATTTAACACGCGTTTTAATTTAATTTTTTTATATCTATTTTAATTACTATTTAATCCCTATCTTTTTAAAATCTTTTTATTTTAGTCCATTTCAAATTAAAATTATTTTGTCATAAATAATATTTTGTATTTTTTACTTGTATATTAATTTATTAATAGCATAAGATTTATATATATATATATATTTATATGTACTAACCTTATATATATTTAATTATTATTATTTATTTTATGCGGTTTAATATTATTTTTATTATATATTATTAGTATATTATTTATTACATTATTTTTTTAAAATTTTATATCTATATTATCTAAACATATTTTATTTATATTATTTATATATGTATGTAATTTTATGTTTAGTATATTATATATAAATGTTTTTATATAGAAATACTTTATCTTTGTTTACTAATTATTTTATTATATGTAATTAATTATACATACATTAAATTATTGAATTTTATATTTATTATAAGTTTTTTTATATATATTTTTAATTTTTCGTTACTTTATACATATATGTATATTATTTTAAAAATTATTACATTTTTTATTTTTAAACATATTATTCCCCTTTTTATTTGATTTTGGTTATTTCATGAAAATTTCAATTATTGCTATTAATTTTAAATTACATGTTTATTTATTTATATTCTTTAGATCGTTTATTATTGTTTAGTATAATTCATTATATATTTATGTTGTATTATTCTTTTATTATTTATTGTTAGATAATTTGTAATTATGTAGAATTGCTATTAAATATATATGTTGTATTGTATTCATGCAAGATCTTACCCAAATCATTTTTATGAAAATACCCTTTTTGAATTAAAGCTTTTTATTCAAATATTTTTAAAGTATATGGTGATATCTAATGCTTAGGGACTTCGAGAAGAATTGTGCCCTAACTTACTGGGTTTCGATTTTTCTCGTAGAACTTAAGGTATTAAATATTCCTTTACTTTCAAAACCGAGATTTACAAATTTTAAGTATAAAAAAACCTATTTTTTGGGAATTCAAGACGTTGTTTCCTAACTTACTAGATATGATGTTTTGTGTCTCGAAGTAGGAATTTTTCTAAACTAAAGACGTGCCAAGTTTCGAAGTCATGATGAAACACCCCAAACCCGACCCACGAGCTTTGACCAGATTTGGTATGTTCCTCAAGTAAACCGGTTCAAAGTTCTTCTGTTACTTAGGGGAAAACTTGTGTGATTTAAAAAAATATATATTGTTTGTGGGTTGGGCTTGAGTTGAAAACAAATTTGTTTTATGTTAAAAACCCATTTACCTCGAGTGACAAAATATTTAAAGTTTATTTTTAATCTAAGTTGACTTAAGCTCTAATAAAATTTCGTCACATAGCAAATAGAACAGAAATTAACATAGTTCACTATGGCCTTATTACATCAAATAAACCCAAAATAAAATTTATAAAGTGCTTAAATAAATTAAAATGTCCAAATTAAATAAAACTTCAAAGTGAGCATGGTCACCACAAGTTCTCGCCGTCTCGGTCCATCACTGTTCATCACTGAAACATGTTCCCACAGCGGGGTGAGTCAAAGCAGACTCAATGTGTACACAAACACTAAATCAAAATAGAATCGGGCATACAAATGTTACACATTCATATCATAGCATACAAATTATGATGCATTCCCAAACCCAAACCTAATTAGCCATCCGCTTACACTCCCCGTACCAACCCCGCACACCGTGGGGACTACTAAGTCGACCCTCCTTCCGCTACACTCCATATCGCGGTCTAAGGTCATCGCATTCGTGGTCTTAGGTCACCACATTCAGATATCGCGGTCTTAGGTCACCGCGTTCGTGGTCTTAAGTCACCACATTCACTTCCCCTTTTCAATAACCCATATGCCCCATATAATAATATGCATAAATATGCCGAGTTCACATTCTTATTCTTACTCTTATGTTACAATTAACATAGTTCATAATCCTAGTAGGAGTAGGAAACGTACCCTGAGTACTTTGTACCATAACATGGTACCTTAGCCACTTTCATATTCTTAATATCACATATATTAATTATACATAGCCACAAAACATATTATGAAGTAGTGTGGGGTACACACTGATCCGCTTAACAATTTCCTTGAAATCCGAAATCGATCTACCGCTTAGATCCTTAATCCCTACATTTGATTAATCACTTACTAATTTAATAAAAAGCCATTCGACCATAAATCCAAATCCTAGTAGGATTAGTATACTTAAACTTACCTTGTTGCCTATTGGAACACCAACAAATCCCGAAGTTGATCCTTGTTTCCCTAGGAATGTCGAAATTCCTATAACCTTACGTTAGATTTATTCTAATCACCAGGACATAAAACATGGCCTTTGGCCGAATATACATGTGTCTTACCTTAATCTTAGAAATCCCGAAACCTTCCTCCTTGTAGTCGACAGTCACAAAATCCCGAAGCTTTCCTTCAAAGTTTCGGCCAACATGAATATGTCATTAGAATCTTGACTTTCGGTTAAAGAAAAGAAGATAATAGCAATAGATCCTTACCCTTTTATATGGAAATCGGCAACACCTATGCTTGATGCCCCTCCAAGATTCGGCTTTTGAATGGATTGGAAAGAAAGAAATAGGAAGAAAAGAAAGGTGAAGAAATTGGCTTGCTTTGCTAGAGTTTTCGGTTTTGGCAAAATAAGAGAAGAAGAGAGAATTTGCGAGGAAAATTTGGCAGAGAGAGGAGAATTGCTTAGGGAATTTTGGCAAAGGAAAAGTGAAGGGATGGATGGCCTCTTTTCCTCTAGTAGCCGAAATTACTAGCTAGAGTCCCTTACTTGGCCACCACTCTCCTTTATCTTGATAACTTTATCTCCTCAATTTACAATAATTAAAGAATAATCCTTATTTATCTCTTGGAAATAATCTAAAATAAAATCCATTATTTATCCTCATTAGCCGAAATTTAAAGAGGATAAAACTCCTCTTTTTAAATGCCTTGTGCCGTCCACTTCTCTGCTTCTGGAAGCAAAAATAAAATTTCTTTTATTTGCTTCCCATGAGACTCGAACTCAGGCCCAATTCCTTTGTATGTGGTGCCATTTCGGAGGCCCTAAGTGACATCTTGTGCCACTTTTCCAAGCCCATTTGTGTGTCATATTTCACATATATTTTCTCTTAAGGCCTCCTTGCCTTAGTTTCCTCTTTTAGACATTAAAACTCAACATTTCCTAAGTCATTTCCTTACATTTCCAAGTTTCCAAAAACGTTCATTTCCCTCCTTTAACCTAACATTTCCTTACATTTCCAAGTTTCCAAAAATGTTCGCTTTCCTCTTTTGAATCATTTCTAAATCATTTCCTTACATTTCCTAGTTTCCAAAAATGTCCACTTTGAACTTAACATTTCTATACATTTCCAGGTTTCAAAAATTCATTCATAAAACATAAGACATGTCATTTCGTACAATTAAACCGAAAATGCATTGGCCCTTTTCAGGATGTTACAGTTCTACCCCCCTTAAAATAATTTCGTCCTCGAAATTTCTTAACTAAAATAATTGAGGGTATTGCTGTCGCATTGCCTCTTCTGGTTCCCACGAAGCTTCTTCCGATCCATGATTGCGCCATAACACTTTGACTAGAGGAACTGACTTCCTCCGTAGTACTTTCACATCACGTTCCAATATCTGAATCGGCTCCTCTTCGTAGGATAAGTCTGGCCTTAGCTCCACTTCTTCAACTGGTACCACATGAGACGGATCCGATCGGTAACGACGTAACATGGATACATAGAATACGTCGTGCATCTGCTGCAACTCTGGTGGCAACTCCAATTGGTATGCCACTGGTCCAACTCGCTTCAGTACTCGATAGGGCCCTATAAACCTTGGGCTTAACTTCCATTTGCGACCAAACCTCATCACCTTCTTCCAAGGCGAGACTTTCAGAAACACTTGATCCCCCACTTCAAACTCTATCTCCTTCCGTTTGAGGTCCACGCGTCGACTTTTGTCTATCGGATGCTTCCTTCAACCGTGCGAATTGTCTCAACCTTCTCTTGATTACGCCACTAACTCTAGACCCAAAACTCGGCGTTCTCCTAACTCAGTCCAACACGTAGGAGTTCGACACCTCCGACCGTACAACGCTTCATATGGTGCCATCCGAATGCTAGCCTGATAGCTGTTGTTGTAGGCGAACTCAGCTAAAGGCAAATAGTCTTCCCAACTTCCTCAGAAATCCATCACACAGCCCCTCAGCATATCCTCTAACACTTGGATTACTCGTTCGGACTGCCCGTCCGACTATGGATGAAAGGCCGTAGTGAAATCCAACTTAGTGCCTAAAGCTTGATGAAGTGCCCTCCAAAGCCGAGACGTAAATCTTGGGTCTCTATCCAAAATAATTGACACCGGCACTCCATGCAACCTTACAATTTCTGCCACGTACAATCTTGCCAACTTCTGAAGAGAATAGTCTACTCTCACCGGAATGAAGTGCGCGAACTTGGTCAAACGGTCCACTATTACCCATACCGAGTCCTTCTTAGTAGGCGTAAGGGGAAGCCCACTAACGAAGTCCATGGTGATTCTCTCCCACTTCCACTGCGGAATCTCGATTGGTGAAGTAATCCCGATGGAACTTTGTGTTCGGCTTTAACTTCATCGACACGTCGGACATTTTCCCACGAATTCGGTAACTTCCCACTTAAGATCGGGCCACCAAAGCCCATTTCCTTAGATCCCTGTACAACTTAGTGCCTCGGGGTGCATAGCATAAGGGCTACTATGCGCCTCAGAAGAATCTTTTGTCTTAGGTCCTTGTCCTTAGGCATACATACCTTTCCTTGAAGCACAATACTCCTCATCATTAACATCATAATCCTCTAACTCTCCGTTCCGTACTTATTGTAACTTAACACTTAGATCCTCATCCACCAACTGACTTTTCTTTACCTCATTTAACCATGTTGGTTTGACTTACAATTCCGCCAATAGGCTGCCATCATCATACAGACCCAAGTGTGCGAACAACGCCCTCAGATCCGACACTACTTTTCGACTTAGAGCATCCGCCACTACATTTGCCTTGCCGGATGATACTCTAATGAACAATCATAGTCCTTCAATAATTCTACCCACCTTCATTTGTCTCAAGTTTAACTCCTTACGGGTCAACAAATACTTGAGACTCTTGTGATCCGTGTAAATTATCGACTTTTCTCCATAAAGATAGTGCCTCCACACCTTAAGAGCGAAGACCACTGCCGCCAATTCCAAGTCGTGGGTTGGGTAGTTAACCTCATGAGGCCTTAGTTGTCGAGACGCATAACCGACCACTTTTCCATCTTGTATTAGAACACACCCTAATCCCGTATGCGAAGCGTCACAAGATACCACAAACTCTTTTCCGCCTCCTATTGAATTAACACCTGGAGCTTCAGTCAAGACCTTCTTGAGCTTCTCAAAGCTCTCTGTTGCTTATCCGTCCATACAAAGGGTACTTCATTCCTCAATAACTTTGTCAAAGCGCGGCTATTGGCGAGAACCCTTCTACAAACCTCCTGTAATAGCCTTTGCCAAACCTAAGAAACTTGGATTTTGACCACGGACCTAGGTGGTTTCCAATCCAACACTGCCTCGATCTTCCTAGGATCCACCCTTATTCCCTCTGCGGATACCACATGTCCTAAGAATGCCACCTCCTTAAGCTAAAATTCACACTTGCTGAATTTGGCATAGAGCTTCTTTTCCCTTAATACTTGTAGCACTATCCGTAGGTGCTCATCATGCTCATCCTCTGACTTTGAGTATACTAAGATGTTGTCGATGAACACGACGACGAACCTATCCAAGTAGGGTTGGAAGACCCGGTTCATCATATCCATGAACGCGGCTGGAGCGTTCGTCAACCCAAACGGCATTACTACAAACTCATAATGGTCGTATCTTGTCCTAAAGGCGGTCTTATGGATATCTGCCTCCTTTACCTTCAACTGATGATATCTCGACCGTAGATCTATCTTCGAAAACACAGCTGCCCCCTTTAGCTGATCAAACAAGTCGTCTATCCTTAGCAAAGGATACTTGTTCTTAATGGTCAGTTTATTCAACTGACGATAGTCTATGCACATTCGCATAGTTCCATCCTTCTTCTTCACAAACAGGACCGGTGCTCCCCCACGGAGACACCTTTGGGTCGAATAAACCCACGGTCAAGTAACTCCTGAATCTGAGCCTTGAGCTCAACTAACTCCTTTGGCGCCATTCGGTATGGGGCGATTGACACAGGAGCTGTTCCCGGTAGCAAGTCTATTCCAAATTCCACCTTCCTATCTGGGGGTATTCTTGGTAATTCCTCTGGAAACACATCCACGAAGTCCCTTACCGTTCTGACTCCATTGACTCCTTCTTCCTTTCCATCTAACGCACTTACGAAGGCTAAAAACGCCTTGCACCCTTTCCGAACCATCCTTTCAGCCTTTAGTGCCGAAACTACATTAGACAAGTAGTTTCTTCTTTCTCTTATCATGATAATCACCTCACCCTCCGGGGTTCTTAGTTCCATTCGTTTAGCCGCACAATCCAACACGGCTCGATGCTCTACTCTTGATCCATACCAAGTATGAGGTCAAATTCTCTGAAGGGTAACTCTATTAAGTCAGCCCGAAAGTTCACTCCCTGAATTTCTAGGGGTACACTCTGAAAGATCTTATCCACCACTACAGTTTGGCCTAATGGGCTTACTATAGTCATCTGCCTATCAGAGAGTTCAGAGTCTAGGCCTAGTGTTTCCACTACACTATATGCAACATAGGAATGGGTCGAGCCCACATCAATCAGAGCATAATAAGGTTTCCCAAATATATAAGAACGTACCGGTTATGACGTCCGGCGCGTCTCCATCCTCCCTCCGGTGAATCGCATAAACCAAACCCGGTTGCCTTGCTCTCGATAGCAGCACGCGCCTCGCCTGCGTTCCACGTCCTCTGCCAGCACCATTACCTCTGTTATTCGAACCACGACCTCGTTGAGGCTGTTGTACACCTCTACCAGCCTGACTAACATTCTGAGCTGCTGGTTGATTCCCATCCGGTTTCGTAGGACAATCCTTGATCATATGGTCCTTGGACCCACACCTAAAACATCCTCCCGTCTTTTTCCAACACTCTCCTAAGTGTTTCTTCCCACACTGGTCACAAGTACGATACTGCCCTCCTGTAGCAGCTTGCTGACCTCGCGGCCTATCAACTCTAGGCCTTTTATTCCCAGATGATCCTGAAGATCCAAAACCTCTTTTCTGCCTGTTCCGGTCAAAGTCCTGCTTTGTAGCATCCTTAATCCCCTCAGCTACCTTAGCTTTCTCTACTAGAGCAGAAAACTCCCGTTCCTGATGCGGAGCTATCAACAGCCTTAAATCATCCCTCAAACCGTCCTCAAATCGGACACACCGTTCATGCTCCGTAGCCACCACTCCTCGAGCATAACGGCTCAGCCTCAGAAACTCCGCTTCATATTCTGCCACGGACTTGTTCCCTTGAACCGGCCCATAATTGCATTCCTTTGCTCATCGAGATACCGGATGCGACATACTTCTTCCGATAGGCCGTCTTAACATAGTCCCACGTCGGATCCTCGGTGTGGTACCATCACGAATCGTAAGCCACCATTGGTACGCTTCATCGCCAGCGTGGGAATGCCACCATTCCTTTCAGCTTCTCCTCAGGGGTCAGATCCAGCTCATCCATAATCCGTTCGGTTGCCTCCAACCAATATTCAGCCGTACTGGGCGCTACACCAGATACGCCACGGAACACCTCAACTCCGTTGGCTCGAAGTCGCTCAGGTACAGACTTTCGAGCTCCCATGTTTCCTCCAGCACCAGCCACCATTTCTAGCACTCGCGAAGACGACTGCGACGACAAAGCATCCCCCCGTCTGATCTTGTTGTTCAGCACCAAAAGCTAGTGGTGGTGGTGGCTGTGGTACTTCATTTTCAGATCCTTGACCCGATCTAACGGGTTCCAAGACAGCCATTCTACCTCTACCGCGTCCTCGTATGTTACGTCCACGTCCTCTAAAACTCATTTCTATTGTCGTGATCTGATTAAGAAGTTTTATGAATTAGTCCTCGTTTCTCTTATTATCCGCGAAGAAGTTTTATGAGAAGAATTTTAGGAGTGGTTCTTTCGTATTCATACATGCACACATTCTTTGCATTCATACATCCATCAATCAATTATGAACTTCCGTTCATTCAGAAATGTTGTAGTTTCCATTGTTCTTTGTTTTTCCACTACCTAGGGTATTTTCGTAATTTGTCCTCAGGTAGGTATTTTCGTAGTTTTTAAGATAAGGTTCCTTGTTGATTTTGTCAATAAGAATGTGTTGGTAATTTTGAATTCAGGGGTATTTTGGAAAATTTTGAAATCCAGGGGTATTTTGGAAATTTTGAATCTTTGGGTATTTTGGTAATAAACCAGGGTAAATTTGTAAAGTCTAATAATTTAGGGGTATTTCAAAATTTGCAAAACTTCGAGGGTTCTTTTTGAGACTTCTATTTTCCAAAACGGTGATGTTGCAAAAATTTTAGAAATCAGGGTCATTTTTGTAATTTTGTAAGTTAGGGGCAATTTTGTAATTTTCCAAAATTCAAGGTATTTTTGATAGTTTGCAAATTAGGGTTTTTGAACATTTCTAAAATAATGAAATTTTGGCAAAACTGTTGGGTAGTTGGTCATTTTATAAACCAAGGGCATTTTTGTAATTTTACCACTAGGGGTACTTTTGTAATTTCACAAATCAGAAAATTTTTCGAGAAAATTTTGTAAAGATAGTTTTCGCAATTTAAAAGAGTAATTTTAAGAGTTTTAAAACTAGGGTTTTGATAAAAACACGGCTAGTTCCCTTTCGGGTTTTAGTCATTGTGTTTAGCCTATGACCGAGTCCTCTTGGTCGGGGTGAACCAAAGCTACACACCAGGTAGGATTCGAGTGGAGAGGAGGTGAATCACGCGGACTGCTTAAGTACCAAGCTCCCACCGAAACCGGTCCTAGACATGCGCATGCAGGTTGCCACACCCACCGAGTCTTCTTGGTTAGGGGTGAACCAGAAACTACGCACAGGTAGGATTCCAACAAGAGGAGGTGAGTCACTAGGACCGCTTAAATACTGTGCTCTTAGGATCCAATCCTAGACATGCGCATGGGGTTACCACACCTAACTCCTCGGCGACTTAGCCATAGGTTTGTTTAGGCATTTAAGTCTTATGTATTTGTGTTTGAGTAGACTAGACCTACGGTTCAAGTACCTATCATACTATTCTACGTTCCATTACATTTCTACCATTCTACAGATCATATTAAAAATCACACAAGGGATAGGGGTACTTACCTGGTGGACCTCGGGTCGGAGACTTGGGTGCCATGCCAGAAAACCTGATGATTTCATAAAATATTTTTATAAAACTTATTTGGGCTCGATTCGAAAACGTTTTGGGCCTTAAACCTCAGGCCGAGAGTTTGAAACTGGGCTCTGATACCAAACTGAAACACCCCAAACCCGGCCCACGAGCTTTGACCAGATTTGGTTTGTTCCTCAAGTAAACCGGTTCAAAGTTCTTCTGTTACTTAGGGGAAAAATTGTGTGATTTTAAAAAAAAATATTGTTTGTGGGTTGGGCTTGAGTTGAAAACAAATTTGTTTTATGTTAAAAACCCATTTACCTCGAGTGACAAAATATTTAAAGTTTATTTTTAAACTAAGTTGACTTAAGCTCTAATAAAATTTCGTCACATAGCAAATAGAACAGAAATTAACATAGTTCACTATGGCCTTATTACATCAAATAAACCCAAAATAAAATTTATAAAGTGCTTAAATAAATTAAAATGTCCAAATTAAATAAAACTTCAAGTCGAGCATGGTCACCACAAGTTCCGCTGTCTCGGTCCATCACTTTGTTCATCACACGAAACATGTTCCCACAACGGGTGAGTCAAAGCAGACTCAATGTGTACACAAACACTAAATCAAAATAAAATCAGGCATACAAATGTTACACATTCATATCATAGCATACAAATTATGATGCATTCCCAAACCCAAACCTAATTAGCCATCCGCTACACTCCCCGCACCAACACTGCGCACACCGTAGGGACTACTAAGTCGACCCTCCTTCCGCTACACTCCATATCGCGGTCTTAGGTCACCGCATTCGTGGTCTTAGGTCACCACATTCAGATATCGCGGTCTTAGGTCACCGCGTTCGTGGTCTTAGGTCACCACATTCACTTCCCCTTTTCAATAACCCATATGCCCCATATAATAATATGCATAAATATGCGAGTTCACATTCTTATTCTTACTCTTATGTTACAATTAACATAGTTCATAATCCTAGTAGGAGTAGGAAACGTACCTGAGTACTTTGTACCATAACATGGTACCTTAGCCACTTTCATATTCTTAATATCACATATATTAATTATACATAGCCACAAAACATATTATGAAGTAGTGTGGGGTACACACCTGATCTGCTTAACAATTTCCTTGAAATCCCGAAATCTGATCTACCGCTTAGATCCTTAATCCTTACATTTGATTAATCACTTACTAATTTAATAAAAAGCCATTCGGCCATAAATCCAAATCCTAGTAGGATTAGTATACTTAAACTTACCTTGTTGCCGATTGGAACACCAACAAATCCCGAAGTTGATCCTTGTTTCCCTAGGAATGTCGAAATTCCTATAACCTTACGTTAGATTTATTCTAATCATCAGGACATAAAACATGGCCTTTGGCCGAATATACATGTGTCTTACCTTAATCTTAGAAATCCCGAAACCTTCCTCCTTGTAGTCGACAGTCATAAAATCCCGAAGCTTTCCTTCAAAGTTTCGGCCAACATGAATATGTCATTAGAATCTTGACTTTCGGTTAAAGAAAAGAAGATAATAACAATAGATCCTTACCCTTTTAAATGGAAATCGGCAACACCTATGCTTGATGCCCCTCCAAGATTCGGCTTTTGAATGGATTGGAAAGAAAGAAATAGGAAGAAAAGAAAGGTGAAGAAATTGGCTTGCTTTGCTAGAGTTTTCGATTTTGGCAAAATAGCAGAGAAGAGAGAATTTGCTAGGGAAAATTCGGCAGAGAGAGGAGAATTGCTTAGGGAATTTCGGCAAAGGAAAAGTGAAGGGATGGATGGCCTCTTTTCCTCTAGTAGCCGAAATTACTAGCTAGAGTCCCTTACTTGGCCACCACTCTCCTTTATCTTGATAACTTTATCTCCTCAATTTACAATAATTAAAGAATAATCCTTATTTATCTCTTGGAAATAATCTAAAATAAAATCCATTATTTATCCTCATTAGCTTGAAATTTAAAGAGGATAAAACTCCTCTTTTAAATGCCTTGTGCCGCCCACTCTCTGCTTCGGGAAGCAAAAATAAAATTTCTTTTATTTGCTTCCCATGAGACTCGAACTCAGGCCCAATTCCTTTGTATGTGGTGCCATTTCCAGAGGCCCTAAGTGACATCTTCAGGCCACTTTTCCAAGCCCATTTGTGTGTCATATTTCACATACATTTTCTCTTAAGGCCTCCTTGCCTTAGTTTCCTCTTTTAGACATTAAAACTCAACATTTCCTAAGTCATTTCCTTACATTTCCAAGTTTCCAAAAACGTTCGCTTTCCTCTTTTGAATCATTTCTAAATCATTTCCTTACATTTCCTAGTTTCCAAAAATGTCCACTTTAAACTTAACATTTCTATACATTTCCAGGTTTCAAAAATTCATTCATAACACATAAGACATGTCATTTCGTACAATTAAACCGAAAATGCATAGGCCCTTTTCAGGATGTTACACATGAGGTGCTATATCCTAACTTACTGGGTATGGTGTTTTATTTCTTTGAGATATGTAAGTCTAGTTTTTTTTTTGTTTTTTAAATAAAAAGGACCATTTTCTAAAACTTTTCAAATTTGCAACATTAAGACATGATTTTATCGATTAGGTACCAATTTTTGGGCGTAATGAGGGTGCTAATCCTTCCTCATACGTAACCGACTCCCGAACCTATTTTCCTTATTTTTCGTGGACCAAAATTAATATTTTGAAATAAAATGATTTTATAAGGTGATCCAATCACACCTAAGTAAAAAAGGATTGGTGGCGACTCCCATTTTTGTTTTTAAAAGTCAATCCCCGTTTTTTAAATCAACTTTAAAAATGATTTCGACAGCTATAATGGAAAAAATAATGAAGAATACAAAATATGCAGATAAAACTAAACCCCAAAACTCGAAAAACAAAGAACCCTCAAAACATAAACACAAAATTCTCCAAAAGTGTTACAAGTTTTAATCTTTTTAATGAGTGTGTTTTCTAATGTTGTAAAATAGCCTATTTATAAGCTAATTTCGTAGGTCAAATAAATTATACTAATAAATGATAAATATATATTATACTAATAAATATTAAATCTTCTAGAAAGAAAATATATATTTTTTTAACTTGACTTGCAAGTAATCTCTTATTTTATTTAACAGTAATTTGAGTCACATAACTCTAACAAGTTTACATCTCAATTGTTTCTACCAGACATCTACTTTCACCGGCCTGTTGCTGATGGCAGAGATCATGCCATACTCCAATATGTTGTGCCTCTTTTCAATGAACTTAATACAAGAATTGTGAGACCCGAAATTGAGGCACCACAATTTGAATCAAAGAAAATAATGTTCTAGTTGTTGCAAACTGTGGGCCAATTTAGTGGGATGCCTACTAAAGATCGATATATGCATATCTTCGCTTATTTATGAAAGTAAGCGACTCCTTCAAATTGGCCGGAGTGACCGAAGATGCTTTACGATTGAAGTTGTTCCTATACTCGTTGAGGATTAGAGCACGAGCATGATTGAATTCTTTACCGTTTAACTCGGTAACCACATGGCAAGAATTGGCTAAACGATTCTTGATGAAATATTTTCCTTCTAGTAAGAATGCCAAGCTTCGAAATGAGATCACTACATTTCAATAACTTGATGATGAATCTCTGTATGAGGCATGGGAGCGGTTCAAAAAGTTATTGCGAAAGTTCCTTCACCATGGTATTCCACATTGCATTTAGTTGGAGACTTTCTACAATAGTCTTAATACACATTCAAGAATGGTGGTGGATGTTTCAGCTAACGGAGATCTTCTTTCTAAGTCCTACAATGAAGCTTACGAAGTGGCCGACTAATCAAATAGCCATAGGAAGAAGAGTGACAGGAGTACATGAAGTTGATGCACTTATTTCTTTGGCACCTCAAGTATCTTTTATATCTACTATGCTTAAGAACATAATTGCTAATGGTTTCAATGGTAATCTGATAAGACAACATTTGAGAACATTTCATGTGTGTATTATGGAGATATTATGTGTTCGAAAATTGCCTATCAAATCCATAATCCATCTATTGCATAGGAAACCAAAATCAGAATAGGAGTGGCCCAGGTTCGCAGTCAAATTTCTACAATCCTTCACAGCAAAATCATCTGAATTTCTCATAGAGTAATCAAGAGACTGGTCCTGGAAACTCTTATATGCAATCTCGCCTAAATCATCCGCCAAGATTTTCTCAACAAGATTAGAAACCTTCGCAAGCCAAATCTTCCTATAATCTGGAGAATTTATTGAAAGCATATATGGAAAAGAATGATGCAACTTTGAGAAATTTGGAGAATCAGATGGGACAGCTGGCCAACGAACTTCAAAGAAGACCCCAAGGTGCTTTGCCAAGTGAAATTGAAAATCCAAGAAGTAAAAGCAAAGAGCATTACATAGTTGTCACATTGAGGAGTGGAAAGACGTTAGAACCCAAAGTTGTTAAGGTTGAATATGAGCCTGTTGTTGCTTAGAAAAAAGAGGAAAATCAATTGAATATTGAAATTCCCACTTTATAAAAGTCAAATTTCGCGATTTCTAATAAGAGGTTGCTACAACAAGTTAGTCCTGAAAGTTCAACACCTACGACAACTGCAGAAGCATTACCAAAAAAAAGCTATCTGGTTAAAGTTAAGATTCCACCACCTCTTTATCCTCAAAGATTCCAGAAGCAGAAACAAGATGTTCAATTTAAGAACTTTTTAGATGTGCTTAAACAACTACATATCAACATCCATCTTGTGGAAGCTTTGAAGCAAATACCAAATTATGTCAAATTCATGAAGGAAATAATTTTTAAGAGGTTGGGGGAATTTGAGACAGTGGCATTACAAAGCAGTGCAATGCACTCTTGCAAAACAAACTGCCCCAAAAAACGAAAGATCCAGGGAGTTTCACCATTCCAGGCAACATTGGAGACTCTTATTGTGGAATGGCATTATGTGATTTGGGAACAAGTCTCAATTTGATGTCCATGTCTGTGTCTAAGCGATTAGGTATTGGTAAGATTAGACCAACGACGGTTACACATCAATTGGCAGACAAATCATTAGCCTTTGATAATAGTAGCCTTTGATAAATTTCGTTTTTATTTTGTAGGGGTTAAGGTGACAGTTTATACTGATCACTCGACCATTAAATATTTGCTCACAAAAAAATATGCAAAGCCAAAATTAATTCGATGGATACTCTTACTCCAAGAATTTAATCTTGAGATTTAGGATAGAAAGAGGGTGGAAAACTAGGTGGCAAATCATCTGTCAAGATTGGAGAAGCAAGAGGAAATTCACTCCTTTGTTCTTAATAATGAATATTTCCCGAATGAACACATCTTTGAAGTAGGTCATACATATGAAATTCTGTGGTTTGCTGACTTTGATAACTTTTTGGCCAGTGGACTAATGCCGCCCGAGATGACATACCAACAAAGGAAGAAATTCCTACATGATGTATGGTTCTATTTTTGGGAGGAACTATATTTGTTCAAGCAGTGCGTAAATCAAATAATTAGAAGGTGTGTGGCTGAAAGTGAGGTACGGGATATCCTTTACCATTGTCATTCGTCTCCATGTGGGGGACGATTTGGGGGATCTCATAGTGCGGCTCAGGTATTACAAGTCATGTTCTTTGGGCCCACTTTATTTAAAGATGCACGTGCCTATGTGAGGAATTTTGATCAGTGCCAACAAGTTAGAAATATTTCAAGGAGAAATGAGATGCCTTTGAATAACATCCTTGAAGTTGAATTGTTTGACGCCTGGGGTATTGATTTTTTGGGTCCATTTCCTTTATCATATGGTAATATGTACATTTTGGTGGCTGTTGATTACGTGTTGAAATGGGTAGAGACCGAGGCACATAAGACGAATGATTCCAAGGTGGTCATGCGCTTCCTGCACAAGCACATATTTGCTAGGTTCGGGACTTCAAGGGTTATAATTAGCGATGATGGATCTCAATTTGTGAATAAGTGACTGAAGTGGTTACTTGATAAGTATGGTGTGAAGCACTAGGTTGCTACGGCTTACCACCCATAGAAGAATGGGCAAGCTGAACTGACAAATAGAGAAATAAAAGGCATACTGGAAAAAGTGGTACGTCTGAATCGCAGAGATTGGTCCAGAAGACTTGATGATGCTTTATGAGCTTATCGAACAACATTCAAAACTCCTTTAGGGATGTTGCCCTATCGATTAGTGTTCGGAAAAGCTTACCACCTATCATTGGAGCTTGAGCATAGAGCTTATTGGGCTTTCAAGTAACTCAATCTAGATCTGAACCATGCTGGGGAAAAACGAATGTTACAACTTGATGAATTGGAAAAACCGAGAATGTTTTCCTACGAGAATGCCAATATATTCAAAGAAAGAACAAAAAAATGACATGACAAACACATCCGATTAGCACTGGTCCAGGACTGATTAATGCAATGCTAAAAAACTACCTCAACACTTTGCATCTCCCCTTGGAAATTGAAAACCATCTACAAATTAACCTTGGTGCTTTCAACTTTACTCTCCTTAAATTTATGAATTCACATTTTCACAGAGAAAGATGAAGAGTGAATGAGTTCTGCAGAAAAAGTGAGAAAACAATGACTGCTCTTTTTTTTTTTTTTTTTTATGTTATATTTATGCTTGAAAAATTATAAATTTTTGAAACGTATATTGGTAAGAAAAAAAGTTAAGTTATTCCTTATCTCCATCACATTGCTATTATATGGGGAGGCACTGGATTCATATTTAGTATTTTTAACAAATAGAACTGAAATGGTATTCCGTTGAATTGCTCACACTGTTGGTTTACTGTTCAATTGCGAACAAGGGAAATCCTTATTCCATTTCCCCAACGAAACATAATGTTAGTCTTAATTTATAAACTACAAGTAAAATTTTATCGCATGTGCATGTATATGAAAATAATGTATTTTTTGAATATAAGTATGCATTTAAAAATAACATATAATAAATAATGAAGCTTTATTTTGAGACTAATAACAATATATGAAATATCTAGAAAATTAAAATAAAAAATTAATTTAAATTGTAAGTAAAAAGAAATTTAAATAGGTAAATACATTAATTAAGAATATTAAACTCACTCCAATTTTTTATCATAATATTTTCATTTTTCTTGAGTTGATATTGTGTTAACTTTTGACATCAACTCAATCAATGACATTATCAATATATATATAATTTATACAAAACAATGTGTAATAACATTGAAATGTAAAAAACATATAAAAAAAAAATTTCAATTAAAATGATAAAGAAAATATTTTATAAATGTTGGTGACATGATATCAACATTTCTAACTTCTTTATTGGTTTTTCAAAATAAGCTTTGAATCAATTCTCGTAATAATATGTAAGGTTATTTTAATAATTTCAATGATCGAGTTATTGTCGAATTGACTTGTAATACTAACTTAGTCACACACTTAAATAATAATATAGATAGATATTGGATAAAACAATTTGTGTTATGATATTCAAAGTTATGGTTAAAGTGGTAAATAAAAACTGAGTTTAAATCTCAACATCGGTAACTTTTTAAAATTAAGAAAAAGATAAAAATACAATCATAATAATAAAACTTATTTAAAATATGTAAGGTTATATTAGTAATTTCATTGAGTTAATTTGTGTCACGTGCTTAAATAATAGTATAGATAAATGAAAATTAATATTATTAAATGGTACAGATAATTTGAATTAAAAATAATATAAGGATAAATAAAGAAGAAAGGGAGAAAAAGAAAAAGAGAAGATAGAAATCTTAAACGTCGCAGAATCTTCAATATTTCTTTTTGCAATATATTTGTTCCTATTATTTACTAAAAAGTAAGTACCAAGATTATTCTCAATAGATACATAGCTTAAGGAGAGTTGGACTTACACGTACTAACTTAATTTCCACTTTCCTCGTTAAGATCCTCCAAAATACGTTTTCGATATACAACTGATTTAAGTTGAATTAAAAAAAAAAAATTATTTATTCAAATTTGGTTTCACAGAATACAAATTTTTTAGAATTTGTACAACTTATTTAATTTAAAATTTTTGAAGTTTTAAAGTCTCTTTATTTTTTTCATAATCTTGGAATTTTTTATTATTGAAAAATATGAAAAACTTTTATTATTATTATTATTATTTAAAAAATCAAGCACTTCTACAAAGAAAAAGAAAGAGTCAGAAGAGATGGTTCGATTATGCCATTTTTATTTTTTATAATTACTCCATCAGTAGAACTAAGACTGCAAAATCGAAATTAGTACAAATGCTCAATGTCTTGTGCGGGATTAAAATTAAAATTTCATTAAAATACAACCACCTTTGGCACATTTAAACTAATAAATATTCCGACTAATTAAGGGTGAAATAAATGTTTAAAGAATCAATTGAAAGATACTGGAAAATCATAGAGGACAGTTGAACACACGAATAATTCACTCAAACTAAACTGAATTAACTCAGCTATTATTTATATACTTGTAGTTTCTCATATTTTTACTCTTCATGTTCTTGATTTTTCTTGAAGTACTAGTGTTCAGCACATGTCTAATGTATATCCATATCAAACACGTATATATATTCGAGTCTGAATAACATAGACTTTGTATTTTAAGATTGAAGTAATCTACTCTGTATTAATCTAACAAGCAGCATGGCAACGACCACAGGAAACAGGTTAGTTTAAGAAACCTTAAGTTATTATTTGCAACCACTCAACCAATTCAACATTGAGAACTGAGGACACAAAATTGCAGCTAGTATTTGCGTTAGACTAGAATTAGTATTCAGGCAGGCATCCCAATGTACAATGAGCTAACCTTGATGAGTTCTCAACTCGGAGGACTGCCCTCTGCTTTGCCTTGATAGACAGATTCTAAGCACTCCTTAGCCCTATGAACCTTTGACTGAAGGTAGAAGCTCCCATTCTTGGCATTCTTCTCAAATAAAATTTCATACTTCTGCAATTAAGTAATGGGAGAAGTTCAAAACTTGCTCGAGACGAACATAACAGAAAATGTTAAGAAAAGAGATACACAAACTAGCCTTTAATATCTCCTCCCAAGCAGTCTCCTCGCTTACACCAAGAATCAGCCTGGCCTCTTGCTCGGTCATGACTTTGCCACCTCTACGGACTGCGTTTTGTAGTGTCTCATGGGTAACACCAGATTTGGCGGCATCTAGAACAAACTTACTATTCAGAAGATTGATGCATATAAAGCAAACAAGAGAGTAAACAAACTTACTGTTATTTGTTAAAATTATCAATAGAATGTTGATCCTAAACCAATTTTCCTCATGGGACTTCTTTAACGAAGACATCACCGTGAGCAAATCAACATCAAAGACAATTAGCTCACTAGTGTTAAGTGGTGTTATCCCACATCTGTTAAATAAGGTTTCCTGTGGACTCATATTAAAGTTGAGTCCCTTCACCTATTGACCATTAGTTTTACAATGGATGTTTTACTTGGGATCAGAGTCCCAGGTATGTTCTGTTGTTATTGCCCAACCCCATGTGAGGTTGACAAGCCCTAGCAGTTGTCGTCTTATCTTTCTAAGCTTCTATTTTGCACCATTTACTAGTTGATCCCTGTCTCTTTACACTACCGTGACCTCAAAACTCTATTATTGCAAGAGCCACAACTGCTGCAACCTCAATATAAAAGGCACTACGGTTGAAGAAACTAGAAAGTCCATTTGCACTACACAATACAACAGCAACAAGCAAGCAGCTATAACAAACAAACCCTTTTCACAATAAGCAGAGTCTGCTTGGATGATTATACCATACAATTGCTCCATTTTTAAAAGCAAGCTCCTAATGTTCAAGCAAAGTTAACATTATGTACATGGAATAATAGTACTGCAGTAAAGAACTAACTTGAAAGTGCTTGACGGTATGCCTGAACAACGGCCCGAGCCAATATACCTGAGCCCATTACAATTAAGTTGGCAAGAATCTTCGCAGCCTACATTTAAAGATATACAGATAAGCAAAGAAGAATGATAATACAAAGGAAAAAAGCCTAAAAAGAAAATGTAAAGTTTTAACTATTTTGCACTCATCCATTGCAACATTCTCTCTTCCCTGAATAGTTTTATCAAGCAAGAAGACAGTATTTCAAATCCCAGAATTCTTAAAATCAAGACACCAGACAACACTTAAATAGAACCAGAACACAGAGAAAGAACCACAAGACAGCTCAATAAAGCTTACTGCAAACTTCCTAAAACCTTGTTTAGAATTTAATTTTATCTGGAACTAAATCTTTCAATTGAAAGTTGCTTGTCTGTGGTTCAATGTAAGATATTGTTACCTCTATTTTGTCCTTCGATCACTTTCAGGTTGAACACATTCGTGACTTGCATCACCTATAATTTAAGAGATATCACTGCTATAACTAGCAATGAACTTGTATGGCTTGATAGAATAATGATGCTACCCTAATCATTCTAACAACAACTCACTTTAATGCCCGATTTGGTGGTTTGGGAAAACTAAGCATTAAACCTATTTAAAACCTAATGTAACTAGACTCATTTGGGAATTGGGATCCATTTGGATTTTTAAAAATAAAATGAATATAGAGTCCAAAACTAAGGAAGCTGATGCCTATGACAAACTATAGCAAACAAAAACAGTTACACCCTATAACATCAAAATTAAGAAAAGAAAGATAGATAGAGACATTGAAGCAAGAAGTGACATACACAATAAGCAAAACCACTCAAGTTTCGGGTTTTAAGAGCACTAAAAACTAAGCTCCAACCTTAGTAGATCTAAGAGAGCAAAAGAAACACTTGTATTACAAAAGCTATTTGGCCTCAGCTTGAAAAAACTTGAATTCAGCTTGACCAAATCTCGAGCTAGTGAAAGAGCTGAATTTGAGTATTTGACTCAAGTAGTTTAAGAGCTTAATCGAGCTTTTTCTTTTTAATTGCTATTAAATGTTTCAATTCAAATC
The DNA here is from genome assembly GCA_025698515.1 of Gossypium sturtianum. NCBI lineage: Eukaryota > Viridiplantae > Streptophyta > Magnoliopsida > Malvales > Malvaceae > Gossypium > Gossypium sturtianum. The sequence goes on along the minus strand of CM046952.1, from coordinate 51,047,770 downwards.
CAAACTTGAGTATAGAAACTGAGTTTATATTTTACTTTAATTGAGTAAGCTCATCCAGTTCGACTAGTATCTCAAATTGCTTCAGCTATAAAAGCAAAATTCAATCAAAGTCAAGTTGAGCTTCGAGCCTTGCATTTCAGATCGAGTTTTGAATGATTTGAGCTCGACTACACCCTGTAAACTGACCTACTCTTTCGGATTACATTATTCGCTTGCAAAATAAAAAGCCGAAACTCATATTGATACTAAAAGAGAGCAAAAAGTTGAACCAGATCATTTTAACTTGAAACAAGATTATGTCCAAGACAATAACATCCATAACTTCTGTAGCAGATTATCAGGAAATTACTAACCAAGTTATTGTTGCATCACGAATCTGAATTACCTAAAAGTTTACAAGCAAACTAAAAACATCCAAACAAACATTCAGAAAGAGCATTTTTAACATTCTGTTCCATTATAATTGTCTGTATTTAACAATAATTCATCGAAATGAAATACAAAAAGAGAAGAAAAATCATGCAACTGATTCATTAGATCAAATATTAGAGAAGGGTAATAGAGAAACGGACCATAATGAATCGAAATTCGAGCTAATCAATGATTTATAGGAGAAAAAGGTTCTTTTTACCCGAAGAAAAAGGGGAAAACAAAATTGATTTCTATCGGAAGAAAATTTAGAGAAAGGGATAAACGGAGAAGGAAAATTCGAGAAAGCGAAGCAGTCTTTTTCGGGGGTCTTTTTTTTTTTTGTTTTTGTTTTTAAAGAAAGTTTATGCGACTCCCATACCTGGAATTGTTCGATTCTTTCCTTTTTTTTAAATGATTGTTTATGGAAGAAACCCAAATTGTTTTTGGGCTAAATTGCATTAATCGATGAGAGATAAAGCCCAAATGTTTTGGATTTAGAATCCAACAATGAAAATTCTGCTAAACAATTTCAAAATGTTTTGGAAAGAAGGGTAAAGTATTGATTTTGATTTATTTTAATTATTTAATTATTATTTTTTTAATTTAGTCACTAAATTTTTTGAAATTAAATATTTGATTCACTCCCCCCTTAATCGTAGTTAGATAAGTGATGGGAGAGTTGATGTGGATTATTTTATTGGTTTAATAATAAATTTAACTCTATAATATTTACGTATTTTATCAATTGGATGTTAAATATATATATAAAAACTCAACAATATTTTTAAGAAATTCAATAAATTTAGCATTTTTACTCTCAACAACCCACCTTCTTGCTCTTCTGGATTGTTATTGTGTAGCTGTCTTCACCACTAGGTACGAATATTACTCCGTAGCTCACTTCCCATGTCAGAAAGCATGCATGCACTCCATAGCTTTCTCAAACTTAACTAATATATGTTGAAGTACTAATAAATGTAAGGATTCTATCATAGGTTAGCACCCAAAAGGTCACGCTGAGAGTGTCGAAGATGGAGAGTGATGTCGGCTCGAGTATGCATTCTTTCACCTTGCAACACAAAGCAGTTGCCCATTTGACTATAAAGTGTAACCAGTAGAAAAGATTACAGCCTGCGTAACTGTGCAAAGTCTCCACGGATTTACTCGGCCCGTAATAGAGACGTTTTGATTTCCACTGCCGCTTTTTCAAACAAACTGAGATTGCAGCCATGGCCTGCATCTAAGGAATTAATTTAGTATTTGATGAAAAAAAATTATGATGTATAAAAGTATGATTTATGTTTACTCTTAACAGAGTTAAAAAGTATACCAAATTTTAAAATGAAGATGTAATTGTGATTAATAAATTTAACAAAATTAAAAATAAAATGTCAAAATTGAAGTTTATAATTTAATTTTAAAATGTTTTAAATCAAAATTTAGGGAAAATGTAATTATATAGTGATTTGGTAATGGGTTTTTAATTATTATATTAAATAAAATAATATTTTTATATATCAAAGTTTTTTATGAAATTTGTTTAGTAATTTGCTTTTCTGAATATTGAACTTAAAATATAAATTTTGTAAACATTGGAGGTTAAATTTGTTGATTTTTTTTTTAAAAAAAAAAAATTAGGATCAAATTAATAGAATGTGTAAACATTAAAGGGTTAAATTTGTTATTAAACTAATAAAAAAAATCCACGCTAGTTTTTCGTCAATCATCTAACGATAACTAGTGGGAGAGTGACTAAAATATTTAATTTCAAAAACTTTAGTGACGAAATTGAAAAAATTAATAGTTAAGTGACCAAAATAGAACAAAGTCAATAGTTTAAACACCATTTTTATATTTTACCCAAGAAAGTAAAGAAACAAGGAATAGGAGGAGATTATGAGAGAAATAAGTATTTTATTTATCATTATGAATATTTACAATGCTACTCCAAATTTTATATTTATAGGCATAAGAAGTATAAATGAAATAAAATTTTACTCCTAATGGACATTGGAGTCCTAAAGTATATTAAATTTCTTACTCTAATGGATATCCACTTTATAATAAAAAAAATATTTATGACACTCTCCATTGGATGTCTATCGAAAGATAATATGTCTCATTAAAATCTTATTAAGATAAAAACCTTGTGGAAAAAAAATTCTTAGTGAAGAAAAAAGAGAATACATATTTATAACACGCATAACATGTTGCCTCATTAAAAACCTTATTCGAAAAATCTAGTGGGGCAAACCTCAACTAAGAGAAAAAAAGAGTATAATGTATTTACTCCCCTTCATGATAACATCACATAATATCTTAGATTCTACGTATTTCATTCTTGAATACTAGTTTTTCAAATGACCACTTAAGCAGATTTGCTAAATTTCATATCATCATTTTTCTAAAAGTACTCATGAGTAAATAAGAATTTTGGGGAAATATATTTTGATCTCTTCAGGAGTTTCAACAATAATTATAGCAAACTTTGATCATGATCATTTTATAAAAAAAATACATGTGTTCAAAAAATTCTAGTTCATATAAAAATTTACTCAAATGTATTGAACAATTTCTTGGGAATTTTTATTTGCTTCTAGCATTCTAAATCTTTTAATGATTCGTATAAAAGCTATAATAACAACAATTAGAAGCATATCAAATTCTCATGAATTGTCAGACTAATAAGATATTTAAAGGTTATTACATTCATCATAAAAAGTATTATATTTTTTCATAATCAATGCCAGGACATAGTGAAAATTTTCATTTTGCTTATTTCTTTATCAGAAAATTACTCATTTGTACCCTATTGGCTTTGTACCTTTAGATGTTTGGACTACTGGTCCAAAAACTTCATGATTCGAAAGTGCATTCTAGTTGAATTGTGTCTTTCCATTTTGACCAATCTAATCTATGTCAATATTTCTCGACAAATTTATTTAAGGTCCTCCTTTTTCTTTCATTATTTGAAATAGTATTGCATGGAAAAGCATTGTCAACAACATTTTATTTTAGTTTCATATTTTCTTGACATAACTTATTGAGATCTCTTTATTTTCACTATTTCCATCTTCGGGTGCTTGAATCTCTTCTGAAGTTTTAATGATTAGTTATATCTTGGATATTTTCTTAAGCATTTGCCTCCATTATATGACCATTTTGATTTCTTATTTTATTTTATGAGAAATTCCACCTTTGGAACCAATCGATCTACCACGCTTTAGACATGCATTGCTTTCATTTATTCTAATAGGTTGTCCTACTAAGACTTCAAAACATCAACTGGTATATAATACCTGTGTAATGCCCTCAACCCGACCTGAATTACCAAACACGTGGCTGCTTCTGAGGTTACCAAAGAAGTAATATGTCTTCAAAAGTTCCTTACAGCTATTGAAGTCATTCTTGGTATGGGAAAAGCTATCACACTGTATTATGACAACAGTGTGGCAATAGCTAAAACCAAGGAGATGAGAAACCACAAGAGGACAAAACATATTGATTGGAAGTATTATATCATAGGGAGGCAGTTGTAGATGGAATCGTGGATGTAGTCAAGGTCGCATCCGAGGACAACCTTGCAGACCTGTTTACTGAGACTGTACTAGCTAGGAGTTTTGAGAAACATGTGGAGAGTATGAGAATGCAGAATATGACTCATCTACTTCATTAGGGCAAGTGGAAGGCTATTGGATCTGGTGCCTTAATTGTAGTATTTTCGTCTATGTACACTTATAATTTTTCGAACAGATTGGTTAATAAAATAAATCATGGATTACATTAATATACTTAGTATAATTGTCCTCATGTGTTGCAAAGTAAAATAAAAACAAATATTGGCTCACTGGTTATCTAATGTTTAAACAAATACTAGCAGGTATTATGTGGTTGTGTAACACCCCAAAATCGGCCTAGACGCTACGACTGGATCTGACGTGTCACGTCGAAGTGTTGATTGAAAAACTGGTCTTGTCGATGAAAAAAATTCGTGACTAAAGTTTTAACTTCTTTTAAAACTAATTGCCGTTGAAACGTTTGGGTTGTAAAATCAAAACTTGTTAACCACTTATTGGTCATATTATTTATTACTAGTTTATTAATCTGAATTAAAACCATGTGAGCTTTTCTAGTTGTAAACCCTAAAATTTGAATTGCGTGATTTTCTTTGGAAAACAATTATTATTTTGAAAACTCGTTTTCCTAATCTAGCAGGTAGAAATAAGGAGTTAAAACAAACTAAAAGATAACCTCAAATGGCCTTATTACAAAAATATCACCCCCAAAATAAAATATTTTAAAAAAACTAGATATAAATTAAAATACTCGCGAACATGTGGCCACCTCCGAGTCCCTCGCAGCTCCAAATCATCTAAGGTTGGGGATTACCTGTACAGTTAAAAGATAAGGGTGAGTTACGAGAACTCAGTGTGTAATCCCCTATCATGCAATAATGATGCAGGCGAGCCCTATTGATAATAGATCGATGCGGGCCTTAGCCCTATGCAGTAACAGAGTGGGTCTAAGCCCAAAGTAATAACAGTGTAGAATAGAGATGCAACCCAACCCAATCCAGCCAACACACCACCCGTACCAACCAACACACCATGTAGGGACTATGTCGACCCACCCAGCCAACACACCAATATCACAGCATAGCTGCTAACAGTAACGCAGCAAAGCTGCTAGTAACAGTAAATGTGGCCAAGCCACTAAAATTAGAATACGTGGCGAAGCCACTAGAACAGTAACAACATGGCAGAGCCACTAGTACAGTACTTCCTCCAAATATCATCAAAAATCTCAACCCCAATGCAGGATGTCGTGTCATAAATATTACGTGTATGCAGTATGTCATACTCATTACCAGTCATATAAATATCATACATACATTACTTAAACTACCACTAGGGGTATGATGGTCATTTTTTCAGTTAGGGGTGAAACGGTAATTTCACCCCTCAGGGGTATTTCGGTCACTTAACATGTTAGGGGTTCGATACAGCTTATGACCTTACCAAAGGCCTACAGTCGCCTCAAACGACTCGGATAACCTATATGGCCAAAACAGTGTAAATGGGCCCAAGGCCCATTACTCGGTTCAAGTGGCCCAAGGCGACCCAAGCCCGCGAGAACGCTCGTGACGGCCACTACGGTCTGTCGTCCATGATCTATGGGCTCAGTTTAACCACACAAGCGATCGCACGCTCGTGAGGCCCCAAATGCTGAAATTTCGACTTTTCGGCTTTTGTCGATTCACAGTAACACAGGGGTGTGAATACACACCTTATCCGATTTTTTGACAGTAACGATTTACAGTGTACAGTCACACACTTACATATGCACACACCTGTTATGGGTTGTAGTTGAAGCACTTCCAAGATTAAACACCTATCATAACAACAACCCCATCAATTAGTGTCAAACCCTTGTTAATCCATCACCATAATATTGAAAACGCTTTAATCAAACTAACGCTACTTACCAGTTACAGCCGCAATCTCCTCTAGTCCCAAAATCCGTATTCTTTTCAATGCTATTGTCGAAACCATTTTTTGGAAAAACGGAGGTCGACTTTAAAAACAAAAACGGGAGCCGCCACCAATCCTTTTTGATGAGGTGTGATCGGGTCACCATGTAAAACAGTTGTTTTTTTTAATAAATATTTTGATTTATCAAAACAAGGATTTCGATCTACGAAACTCGAGAAAACGAGTTCGGGAGTCGGTTACGTACGAGGAAGGATTAGCACCCTCGTAACGCCCAAAATTAGTACCAAATTGATTAATTTCATGTCGTAACGTTGAAAATTTGAAACCATGATTTCTTTAAAAAACTTGATCAATTTGAGTCAAAATTTGAGATTTCTTTGTTCCGAAAGGATACAAACATCACATCCAGCACATTAGGACATGATATTTCAAACCCTCGTAATCAAAATCATCTCATAATTTACGAAATTTAAAAGGATATTTAGTTATTTAGTCAGACGAAAAATCGAAACCCAGCACGTTAGGGCACTATTCCCCGAATTTCTAAATACAAAACATTGCCTTATTTTTTTTAAAGAAATCCTTTAGATGAAATATAGTAATTTCACAAAATGTATTGAAACCTGATTGATAATTTCATGTCTTAATGTCGAGAATTCGAAAAGATTTGAAAACATGATCTCTTTAAAAACTTGAATAATTTTGAGTTAAATTTTGAGATTTCATTGTTCCGAAAGGATACAAACATCACATCCAGCATGTTAGGACACGATATTTTCATCCCTCGTAATCAAAGTCATCTCATGATTTACGAAACTTAAAAGGATATTTAGTTATTTAGTCAAACGGGAAATCGAAACCCAGCACGTTAGGGCACAATTCCCCGAATTTCTAAATACAAAATATCGATTACTTTAAAACTTTAATGTATCGAGTAAAGGTTAATGTAGATTGATTTGATAAAAAGATAAATTACGAAACTAGGGTGTGTAGTAAAATGATTATTAATAGATTAATGGAAATGGTAATAACAAAGACAAAAGTAGAATGAAATAGAGGAATAAAACGAACGAGTTATTAACAGAAGGAATAATAAGTAAAAAGGAATGCACGCAATAATACTAAGTTAACCGATTTGATGATATAATAATGATAATGACAATAATAATGCGATAATAGTAAAATAATAATAATAATAATATATCTATAATAGTAATAACAATAGAAGGAATAATAACATAAATAGAAATAATAGTAATAATAATAATCATAATAAAGTAATAATAGAAATAAAAATGATAAAATGAATAGTAATCAAAATGATAATGGTAGCATTATATAAAATAAAATAAAATAATGATAATGATAATAATAATATCAGTTAATAAACAGAATAGTAATAAAATACATACATTATAAAAAAATATAATAATAGTAATAATAATAATAATATAATGATAAAAAGACTAAATAATAATAAAAATTGCAAAATAACTAAAAGAGGGACCGAATTGCATTTAAAACAAAAGTTTGGGGCTGATTCGAAATAAAATAAAAAGGAAAGGACTTATTTGAAGCGCACGAATTATATGGGGGACTAAAATGGGTAATAGCCCTTTCCCTCCAAAACGCACAGCTTTGGCGAGGACCTGATTGAACTCAAAACGAATTTTCGGGGCAAAATTAAAAATGATACAAACCTGATTGCAGAACAAGAAAAAGGCTGAGGGACTAAATGCATAAATATCCCCTTTTTGAAAAACACAAGGATCCTGGGAGCGGGTCGGGTCAGCGCGCGGGTCATAGGGGCAAAACGACGTCGTTTTGGGGCTTAGGGACGCCGACCAAAACGCGTCGTTTTGAATTGCTTATATAAGTTAAAAATTTAAAAAAAAAAACCATTTAGTTTCAGTTTTTTTTTAAAAAAACTTTTCTTTCTTTTGTTTTTCTCTGCAAGTTCTGCTCCGATGGGATTCCGGTGAGTCATCCGCCGCGCACCGCTGCGTCTTCGCCGTCACCGGTCGCCGTGTACGGCTGCCGGAATTCAAAAGAACCCCCTTTTTGGCCTCTCTTTTTTTTAGGTGCTTGTTTCCTCTCTTTTTAATACTTTATGTTTTACACATGCATAAACATAGAAGGAGCAGATTCATAAATAAGGAAAAAATAAAAAATTACCTTAGGCTTCCTATTTTTATTTTTTGGTATTTTGGTTCTCTGATTTGGGGTGTAGGTTTGTTAATGTTTAATCGATGCTCTTTTGTGTTTAATCTGAAATTGCTCTTTTATATTTGTGTTTTTTGAATCTGAAATCTTTTTTGCCTTCGTCTCCGAAAAAAAAAAATCCTTACAAATAGAATCAGATTGGCTTTTATAGCCTTCTACAAATTGCTTGCTGTCTTTTCTCTTTTATTGCTTGCAGGTGCTCGGTGGTGCAAGTGGAGGGCGGTGGCGACGTGACAGGGCAGTGGCAGGCCTGGCATGGGCGGTAGAACAGAAAGTCAGACGGCGCCTAGGGTTTGCTATTGTTGTTCTTTTCATTTGGGTATTAGGCTAGTTAGGTTTTGAGCTAGGGTAATCTTGTATTGGGTTTTGTAATTGGGCTGCTTGTTATTGGGTTTAGCCTTTGGGTTTGGGCAAGCTGATAAATTTTGGGTATTGGGTTGTGAAATGGGCCATTCGGGTTTGGGTTGGTTTAATGGGTTTTGTAATTGGGCCGGGCAAATTATGGGTCTTACAGCTGCCCCTCTTTGCTCGTTGTCGTGCAACGGGAATAGAGCAAAGACTTTAAAAGGTCCAAATTTGCCCGGTCCCGCTGAGTCTTGATTCTTCGGTGCTCTTATTCTTCAGGTAGCCTCATTTCAGTCCACTGTGTCTTGTCGCTTTGATCCGCTTCACTGCAACCTTGGAAGATGATATTTGTAGTTATAGTAGATTTAATCCCACCTACTGCAACTTTAGAGGTATAGGATTCGTTGCTTTAATCCGCTCCACTGCAACTTCAGGGAGATAAGACTTGATGTTTTCGATCTGCTTCCTGCAACTTCAGGAATGCCAAATCTGCTATCTTCAATCTGCTCCACTGCAACTTCAGGGAGACAAGACTCGATGTCTTTGATCTGCTTCCTGCAACTTCAGGAATGCCAAATCTGCTGTTTTCAATCTGCTCCACTGCAACTTCAGAGAGACAAGACTCGAGGTCTTCGATCTGCTTCCTACAACTTCAGGAATGTCAAATCTGCTGTCTTTAATCTGCTCCACTGCAAACTCAGGGAGACAAGATTTGATGTCTTCGATCTGCTCCTGCAACTTCAGGAATGCCAAATCTGCTTTCTTCAATCTGCTCCACTGCAAACTCAGGGAGACAAGATTTGATGTCTTCGATCTGCTTCCTGCAACTTCAGGAATGCCAGATCTGCTATCTTCAATTTGCTCCACTGCAAACTCAGGGAGACAAGATCTGAAAGTAATCATTTACTCTACTGCATCGTCTTATGACCTGTAGAATGGGTATATGCTTATGCCGAATGATTAGGATACTGTGACCGGAATGAATCAAATACTCTTATTCAACCATGCTATGATATGTGAATGCAAAAATGATATGAGTATGATTCCTATTCAAGGTGTTATCACTCATTTATCCGTCAAGGTTTCATCTTCGTTCCCCTTGAAGTATCATTTTCTTGCTCAAACAATTTGCCCTCATGGAAATTTTAGGGCTCATTCCTCTTGAACCTCGAGACACGGGTCGTATATTGACTTCAAACCATCCCCCTAGGAATCAAAACTTTTCTGTTCGTCCTTATTGCAACTTAAAGGATACAGGACTTGTTTCAACTTTCGATTCATTCCACCACAATTTAGGGTTTTTTTTGAATCTTTTCCGTCAAAAATTGGTCTGTCATACCATTCGCCGAATGACCCGATGACATTGTTTATCTCCATCACAACCACTTAATTGGACAAAGAATTCAGAGAAATAGTCTCCATCAAGACTCTTCTTTCTCAAATATCTCCAATCTATGTACATGGAGATTACGAGCTTGTTGTCTGTTTGGTTTCTAGAAATTTCCAAAGTAATATATAGAAATTCTTTTGTGAAATTATTAGTTCATCAATCATTATTTCAATGCAGCATGTTTATGAATGATGGGTAACAATAAATTGATTTCAAAGAGAGTTAAATAAATTATCAAAGGTACAAGGAAAATTAACTGGGAACATATCTTTTTGCAAAGAAAAAAGAATCCAAAAATAGTAAAATGAATAAAACAAAGATCAGATGCCCTAGATATCGCAGATTGGGCTTCTATACACAAACTTCATGAAGACTGCTTTGAGCTTAACATGTGTTTGGAAGACTCAAAGTACTTTATTGATGCCCCAATATGCAACATATTTCATTTCTTGTTGATTCAAGTATAGCAAGATCACTGCATGTCCAATCAAAATTTGAGCCGCCCTTTTCGGATTTTCAACTCAAAAACCCCTTTGGTCTCAAGGCGCCCTTTGCGGGTTTTCGTCTTGACCTCTCCATTTTTTTTAGAAGTCTCAAAGCGCCCTTTGCGGGTTTTCACCTCGGCCTCTTCTTCTTTTCAAGCAAAGTATTTTTTGACTGAATCCGAGTTCACGGGATTGGGTAAGCTTTTCCCATCCATTTCAGTCAGAATCAGTGCACCTCCAAAGAAAGCCTTCTTTACCACATATGGTCCTTCCCAATTCGGCATCCATTTTACTCTAAAATCCTTTTGTATGGAAAGGATCTTTTTTAGTACAAGGTCCCCCTCGTGAAACTCTCTTGGGTGAACTTTTTTGTCATAGGCTCACATCATTCGTTTCTGGTACATCTGACCGTGACGAATAGCCTTTAGCCTCTTTTCTTCAATTAAGTTTAACTGATCATATCGAGCCTGGATCCATTCAGCTTCATCCAGCTTTATTTCTGACAAAACTCGAAGAGAAGGTATTTCCACTTCGATAGGTAGAACTACCTCCATCCCATAGACTAATGAGAAATGAGTTGCCCCAGTAGAAGTTCTGACGGACGTCCGATAAGCATAGAGTGCAAATGGTAATTTCTCGTGCCAATCCTTATACGTCTCAGTCATTTTTCCTTCTATCTTCTTGATGTTTTTATTGGCCGCTTCCACTGCCCCATTCATCTTTGGACGATACGGAGACGAGTTGTGGTGTGTGATGTTGAATTGACTACAAACCTCCGTTATCCTACTATTGTTCAAGTTCAGTGCGTTGTCTGATATGGTCCTCTCGGGCATTCCATATCGACAAATGATCTCTTTCTTTAAGAACCGACTAACTGCTAACTTAGTGACGCTAGCATTGAAGCAGGCTCTACCCATTTTGTGAAGTAGTCAATGACCACAAAGATGAACCGATGCCCATTCGAAGCCTTTGGTGAGATTAGTCCAATAACATCCATGCCCCACATGGAAAAAGCCCATGGGGAAGTCATAAAATGCAAATGTGATGGAGGCACATGAATTTTGTCTCCATAAATCTGGCATTTATGACATCTTTTGGCAAAATTGATACAATCTCCTTCCATGGTGGACCAATAATATCCAAATCTCATTATCTGTCTGGCCATTGTGAATCCATTAGCATGGGTTCCACAAATGCCCTCATGAACTTCTTCTAGGATTTTCCTAGCTTCAACAGCATCAACGCATCTCAACAGTACTTGATCTTTTCTTCTTTTGTACAAGATATCCCCATCTAAAACATAGTCAGAAGCCAATCTCCTTAATGTTCTTTTCTCATTCTCAGTTGCATGCTCTGGGTATTCACGATTTCTTACGTATCGCAATACATCCTGATACCAAGGGTGGTCATCTCTTTCCTCTTCTTCCAGGTTATAACAATGGGCTGGAACTTCGAAGATACTCATCTGAATGGGTCTCATATCTTCTGGTTTGTTCACTTTGATCATAGAAGCCAGGGTTGCCAAGGCATCTGCCATCTGATTTTCATCACGTTGGAGATAATTAAAAGTGATGTCGTCAAATTCCTCAATCAATCCCAAAACTATCTTTCGATAATTGACCAGTTTGGGATTTCTTGTCTCCCATTCACCTTTAAGCTGGTAAATCACTAGTGCAGAATCTCCATATACTTCTAGCACTCTGATTTTACGCTCTATAGCTGCTCGAATTCCCATGATGCATGCTTCATACTCTGCCATGTTGTTTGTGCAATCAAAATCCAATTTGCATGTGAATGGATAATGATCACCACTAGGGGATACCAAGATTGCCCCAATTCTATTTCCCACAGCGTTTGACGCTCCATTGAAATTAAGCTTCCACAGACATTCTTCGATAGTTGCTACATACATTAACTCCTCATTGGGGAATTCAAAGCTCAAAGGTTCATAATCCACTAAAGCCCTGCTAGCCAAGAATTCTGCTATTGCGCTCTCTTTTATAGCCTTTTGGTTTACATAGGCTATATCAAATTCAGAAAGCAGAATCTGCCACCTTGCCATTCTTCCATTCAGAGCAGTTGACTCCATCATATACTTTAATGGGTCAAGCTTTGAAATTAGCTAGGTTGTATGATATAGCATGTACTGCCTCAATCTCCGAGTTGTCCAAATCAAGGCACAACACAATTTTTCAATCGACGAATATCTCATTTCACATTCAGTGAACTTTTTATTGAGATAATATATCGCATTTTCTTTTCTTCCTGACTCATCATGTTAACCGAGCACACACCCCATGGAGTTATTGAACACTGACAAATACAGTATCAATGGTCTATCTGGATTAGGCGGAGATAGTACTGGTGCATTTGACAGATACTGTTTGACTTTGTCAAAAGCCCTCTGGCATTCCTCGTCCCACACACCTTGGTTATGTTTCTTGAGAAGACGGAATATGGGATCGCATTTTTCAGTTAATTGTGAAATAAACGGAGCAATGTAATTTAATCTCCCAAGAAAGCCTCAAACTTCCTTTTGAGTGCGTGGTGAAGGCAACTCTTGTATCGCTTTGACCTTATTTGAGTCAACTTCGATTCCTCTTTTGCTGACCACAAAACCTAGTAATTTCCCTGACCGAGATCCGAAAGTACACTTGGCCGGGTTGAGCTTCAATTGAAATTTCCTCATTCTCAAAAACAATTTCTTCAAAACCTCAATGTGTTCCTTTTCTGTTCGAGATTTGGTGATCATATCATCAACATATACTTCAATCTCTTTGTGCATCATGTCATGGAATAAAGTTACCATGACCCTTTGATATGTTGCCACTGCATTCTTTAGCCTAAATGGCATTACTTTATAACAAAAGGTACCCCACAATGTTATGAAAGTGGTTTTCTCCATGTCCTTAGGGTGTATCTTGATCTGATTGTATCCGGAGAAACCATCCATGAAAGAAAACAGTGAGTATCCCGCCGTATTATCTACCAACGTGTCAATATGAGGCAAAGGGAAATTGTCCTTTGGGCTGGCTTTATTTAAGTCCCTATAGTCTACACATATCAGGACCTTTCCATCCTTCTTAGGAATTTGGAACAATATTGGCAACCCACTCACGAGTATTTGACCACTGTAGAAAACCGGCATCAAAGCTGTTTCTTGACTTCCTCTTTTATTTTCAACACCACGTCAGGCCTCATCCTTCGTAGCTTTTACTGAACTGGCTTGCATTCTTCTCTTATGGGAAGGCGATGCACTACAATATTAGTACTTACACCAGTCATATCTTGGTATGACCATGCAAACACGTCCTTGAATTCCCATAGTAACTCAACGAGGTCTTGTTTCGTCTCCTTGGCTATGCGCGTTCAAATTTTCACCATCTTTCCCTCTTCTAAGACTATGTTCTCTACCTTCTCTTCATGGGGTAAAATTTGTTTCTCCTCTTGCTTTACCATTCTCAACAAATCTGGAGACAAGTCACAATCATTGTCACCTTCAAAATCATGAGATTCCTCTAAACCCATGTCTTGCTCAAAATGGACTTCTGGATCTGTAGTATCGTTGCTCATATCATTGATATCTAGGGACCTGTGGTGGGCGCCAAAGAATGTACAAAGAACAAATGAATTCGAGGACAACTATTCACATGATATGAATGAGAATAATAAAAAATTTAGAATGAAATTAGAAGATCAAAAGAAAAAAGAATATTTTCCTGAATGGATCATTAAGAATGTATTTCATTCAAATAAAGATTTCTGAACATGATCCTATTTCACAAAAGAAGCCTTATTGTTCCTAGGCTTAAAAACAACAAGTGCGTTCTGAATATTACTCTGTATAATCTCTAAAAACTACAGGAAGTTCCTCTGCAGTCCAATTGTCCAAAACGCTTCCAGGTTCATACAGGCGAATGTCCAACAGGTTTCCTTGCTCAGTTTCTTCATCGTGTATGGCATTGATGTGAGGATCTTCATTTTTCGATAATCCTCTCTCCGGGTGAATTATCCCTCCTGATACAAAGGTCTGGGATATGTGGGGGAATGTCATCGATTCCCACTTAACGTCTTTCCCATTCAACTGTGCCGTTCTCCTCTCTTGCTTTTTCTCTATTTCCTTCTTCTTTTGTTTAGCATCTGGCCTGAAACCTAGGCCAAAATAGTCTCTCTTCTCTTTCAGTACCGGAACTTGAACTTCCTCTTGGAGGTGTCTGCCCAATCCTTTTCCTGGTAGGGCTCCTTTCCCTATAATCATTTGTAAGCCCATCCTCGTGGTTCTGGATATCTTAGGCATTGGAACTTCATTCCCTTCCCAGATGAACGTTGCATTTACGAACTCTAAAGATTGAAAGGAACATTCAATGGCTTCCTCATTTGTCTCTAAATATGGCGCCTCATTGGTAACAGTCGCTATGAGGTCTTCTTCTGCGTTTATAGTTACCAGCCGATTCTCTGTTACAAGTTTCAATTTTTGGTGCAGCAATGAGGGCACTGCCCCCGTCGAATGAATCCAGGGCCTTCCCAACAAGCAGTTGTAGGAGGGTTTGATATCCATTACCAGAAAGTCCACTTCATATGTGTTAGGCCCGATCAATAATGGTATGTCAATTCTTCCCATCACTCATCTTTCAGTACCATCAAATGCTCTCACTATGTTCTGGCATGTTTTCATGTGAGAACTGTCTATAGGCAACCTCTTCAGTGTAGACAACGGTAATACATTCAAAGTCGATTAACACACTTGGTAGAGTGTATCCCTTGCAATGAGTAGTGATGTGCAAAGCCTTTGTTGATCCCATGCCCCCCGGTGGGATTTCATCATCACTGAAGTAAATGAAATTGTCAGCACTTATGTTACTAACCAGACGATCCAATTTGTTGACAGATATATCCTTAGTAACGTAAGTTTCATTCAGCACTTTTATCAGTGCTTCGCGATGCACTTCTGAGCTCAAAAGCAAGGCTAGCACTGATATGCTAGCCGGTTGTTTCTGTGATTGTTCCACCATGTTTGTACTCCTTTGTGCTTTAATAATTTCAAAAATTCTTTAGCCTCTTCCTCCTTCACAAGTTCGTTGATAAGGGCCCCAGGTCCTTTCTCTCGCTCAACTGCCATAGTCTTTGATTTCACTAATTCTGCTCTAGCGTTTCCTGAATCGTAGCGCTTTCCACTACGTGTGTAGGAACCTTCATTTTGGGCCTCATCGGAAGTGCTAACTGAGCTTTCCACTCTCGGTATTGTCACATTACAGTTGTAATTCCATGATACCATTTTGTTATCCTTGTAAGGAAAGGAAACAAGTTTCTGGATTACAACTTTTGGCACCACTTGTGCTCCGCCTTCCGTGTTTCTTGGTCGGGAGATGATGATCCTTGGATAATTGAATTTTTGCTTCGTCAATTCTCCCTCGGTTGCATGCATGTTTCCTCCCTCTAAGCCTTCTTCATAAAACTCCAATTCCTTGTTGTAGATAAGGCTTTGTACCAGGATTCTAAACTCAACACATTCCTGGATCTTATGCCCATCTGCCTTGTGGAACTCGCAATAGTCCCTTATTCCTTCACTCATTTCCTTAGAATCGGGTATATTAGTCCTCCTCTTACCATTTTCCTCCAGACCATTCTCAACGGGGTTTTTACCTCCGCAATATCCTCCTTGATCTTTCTCATGACATTTCTGCCAATCGCGTTTATCCCCTTATTCCCATGGTTAGGTAATGGGTTCTCCGCACTAGGTGTATCATCAAATTTTACAATCCCCATCTTGATGAGTCTCTCGACTACCTTTGTGAAGGCAGTGCAGTTTTCTATTGAATGCCCTGATATTCCCGCATGGTAGTCGCATTGAGCATTTGAATCATACCATTTGGGATATGGGAGTTGTAGCGATTTTAGATAGAACGGGGACACCACATGCGCGTCAAATAGACTTTTATATAGCTCTTTATACGTCATTGGGATTGGCGTAAATTGGAGCTTTTCAGAATTTTGTCTGGTGCCTGATTCCTATCTGGTCGACCCTTGTTGCCCAGCTGTAACTACCTTTGGCTGGCTAACAGTGATTGCCTTCGAGTACCCTTTGTTGTATGTACTCGCATTGTTTACCTCATTGTCCTTTTTCCTAGGAGCAGCCCTTCTAGTGGTTTCCCCTGCTTCAATTTTGCCACCCCTTATGGCATTTTCAATCATTTCTCCTGCCATCACTATATCAGTGAAGCTCTTGGTGGTACTCCCTATCATGTGGGTGATGAATGGAGCTTTCAGGGTGTTGATAAAAAGCATAGTAGTCTCATTCTCTAGGAGGGGCGGTTGAACTTGCATGGCAACTTCTCTCCATCTTTGCGCATATTGCCTGAAGCTTTCATTTGACTTCTTTTCCATGTTTTGTAAGGTGATTCTGTCAGGCGTCATGTCCGTGACATGATTGTATTGCTTCATGAAGGCTTGGGTTAGGTCTCTCTAGGAGCTAATATTAGCACGTCTAAGTTGATTGTACTATCTAGACACCGCCCCCACTAAACTTTCTTGGAAACAATGAATCAAAAGTTGATCATTGTTCACGTAGCCAGTCATCCGTCTATAGCACATGATGATGTGGGCTTCAGGGCAGCTGGTCCCATTGTACTTCTCAAATTCTAGCATCTTAAATTTATGAGGAAGCACCAAATCTGGAACCAGACTCAAGTCTTTCGTGTCAATACCATGGTGATGATCGGCATTTTCCAAAGCTTTGAACTTTTCATCCAACCATCTACAGCGATCCTCTAACTGCCTCGAGGATTCGACTCTTGTCCCATCCCTCTCTACTATATCCAAATCAGGAACAACAGGATTAGCTGGGCTATCTCCTAGATTGGATCCTGAGCCAACGTGGAAGTTCATGGGTGGTCTAGTATCAGCTTGCCCTTGCTAAGGCCTAATCGTGACAGATGGCCTTTGGGGATACTCTTCAGGCTGTATTTGTGCATGTGGTGGGGTAAAACCTGGGGGAATGCCTTCGCTATCTTCTCCAGCCATAGCCATGGGACCTTTTCCTTTGTCCGCCGCCCCGTTCAGCATCTAGGCCATTTGAGCCATCATGTTCCTTTGAGCTTCCAACATTTGGTCTCTCATTTCTTGTTGGAGCTTTGCCAATTGCTCTTGCATGTCCCTCTGGAATTGTTCAAATCTTTGATCCATTTTCTTTGTTTTGGCACGTGTACCGTAACGGTGTTCAGCTTCCAGATTTTTCCTTCTCTTTTTCTCTCTCTCTCTGATAATTTCAACTAATTAGGCTCTCTCTATGGTCTTAAATGCATATGATATGATGTAATGCAGATGCATGAATGCAAGGAGGAATCGATTCAGATTCAACCTCATCTTAGAAAACTTTATTAGAAAACAAAATCTTTTACATAAAGCGGACTACGAAGCCTAAAGTTTTGATTTTCCTAAACAAAGAAGTTAGCTCTTGACTACGATCCGACTGTAGCTCATACTTCGTGCTCAATATATTAGCCTGTGTTGCCAAAGTCTGTAGGTGATCAGCTACCTCTCGAATATGAATTATTGCTTCACCCATGAGGTAATCCCGACTTCTAACTTGCTCATGAGAATGGTGAAGCTCTTCCTTCCAATGCCCTTCTCTTGTTTCAAGAAGCTCAATCCGAAGTTCACAACTGTGCAATGCTGATTCTAATTCTTCAATCTTGCCCTTCATTTCCTCGATCTTGTTCAGACTTGATTTTAGTTCGATTTTAGAATTACGACTTCGATGATGATGAAGAGACCGCCCAAGTTCAGCCACTCTGGCTTTTAATCCCTTTTTCTCTTTTTGGCTTTCTGCCAAATTCTTCTCTAAAGCTTCATTTTGCGCTTGCATTTCTTGAAACTTCCTCTCCCAACAGTTAGCTTTGGCCTTTTCCTCTCGAATCTCTTATTGCCACTGTTCCAGAGTCTTTCCCAATCCAGCGTTCTTCATCGTCAGACGTATCTTCTTATATTCTGTCTTCAAACTATCTCGATCTTCCTCTATCTTCCACTTTTCTTTTCTTAGTTTCTCGGCCTCCAGTTTCTGAACATTCGCATCTAATCTTAGGTGCATTTTTTCTTCCTCCAACTTTTCTATCCTCTTTCCGAGCTCTAAACTTTGCCTCTCGAAGTCTTTCTTCATAATCTCTAACTCTGATTGGACCACTTGTAAAAATTCTTTCATCGATCGGATGCCCTCCAAGCTTGGCCCAGGGACGTTATCATTGATCCTTTTGCTTGACCACTCCTTGTATTTCGGGGTTGCCATCGGTCCTCCAGTCAATATCTTCATACAGTGAGCCTGCTTCCAAGCATCAGAAATCACTCGAATCTTCTTCTTATAATTATCCCTCTTATATGAGAATTCACTTTGAGCTAACCCATATGTCACCGGTACGAACTGTCTTGCTTTGTATTGCCTTAGTACAAGCAACGGTGCATATCCAACAGCTCTCCAGATTCCAGGTAGAGGTACCCAATAAAAATTTCCACACCGATAAAGGACTTCGTCGGGTACCGTCCAAGGGGCTTTCCACTCAACATCTTCCTCTCGGAGGTTTTAAAGAATTTCCATCCACCTTTGCTTGGATATATCGTCCCTCCTTGTCGTAGCCGTGGCCTCCTTTAAAGGGGAATAACTTTCACAGAACACTCGGTAAGGAACCTTGTCAACCCTCCAAAAATGACTGTGGAACCAAACCAATAATAACTGTGTGCATCGATGAATCTACCCTCACCAGCTCTCCGGTATGCGTTTAAAGATCTGAACGTCTCGGCTAAGATCGCAGGTACATGTGTTAACCCTTTGTTAAGTCGGTCGAATAAATCAGTAACTGCTTCATCTATATATCCCAATGCCTTAGGGAAAATTACCAATCCATATATACTCAGAGCAAATACATCGACTCTCTTTTTCATATCAGGGTGCTCTAGAATCAAATCCTTCAAAGCTTTCCATGAGATGCACTTATACTCACCCTTTTGTTTGATTCTGGCTGTGACCCACTATTCACTCATCCCAGTAATATTCATCAATTTCCTCAAACAGGTTGGAACACTAGGAGCCCTCAAGTAAGCTTTATCAACTTGAATCTTGGAACATTGCAATAGAGCTGTATACTCCTCCACCGTAGGTACCAAATCAACTCTTCCAAAAGTAAAACAACTATACGCAGGGTTCCAATATTGGGAGATAGCTCGAAATAGATGTTCATCTACCTTGATATCTAACAGGTATGGTAAATCCCCGTAGCTACCGTAAAACAATTGCTTCGTCTCGTCACTCCACCGGTCCCATACTTCTCTTAATTCCTGGAGATTATTCTGCGTCACACTGATGCGAGTATAGTCCCATAGTTCTGATTTGTATCCTTTGGCTAGGCTATTTCCTTTTTCTAATTGTGTCTGCTCTGACCACCTACGAACGGCTGCATTGTCTTCCACTTTATCAAGGAATTCGTTCTCCATAACTAGCTTTCTAACTTAGAAATTGACCGTGAATCGATACCTCTTAAAATATGAAATGACATGCAACAAACTAAAACACAATCAGTTAGTAACATGAAGTAAAACATAAAGCAAATAATCAAACACACATTTAGGTGATTGCTAAGGTTTGGTATAGTTCTACCTAGGGTAAGTTCCTAGGTTTTCTATATGTAGTTACCTCTAAAGTTGAGGTACCTGAACCAGCAGATTCCTCGATCCTCACCCATTATAGGCTCATATAGACCGAGTTCAGTTCAGGGGAATACATTTCCCTATGGCTGCACGGAGATGAACATCTCACGAAGACATAGGTACGGATGTATCCCGGAAGCGATTCACTATCCTGCACGGAGGTGAAAACCTCACGAAGGAGTAGCTTCTCACTCCCACTTAAGTGTGCGACCACAACGGTCATGCAATGCAATGCAGACATGCTTTTCAATATTAAAACAACTTGTAATAAAAATGATCAAATTTTTTTAAAAAAATCAGATTTTTAAATTCAAATAGAAGGACATGAAATTATCGATTCTACGGCTTGACTCTCTTGTTGATGTCCCCAGCGGAGTCGCCAAGCTGTCGAAACCATTTTTTGGAAAAACGGAGGTCGACTTTAAAAACAAAAAGGGGAGCCGCCACCAATCCTTTTTGATGAGGTGTGATCGGGTCACCATGTAAAACGGTTGTTTTTTTTAATAAATAATGTGATTTATCAAAACAAGGATTTCGGTCTACGAAACTCGAGAAAACGGGTTCGGGAGTCGGTTACGTACGAGGAAGGATTAGCACCCTCGTAACGCCTAAAATTAGTACCAAATTGATTAATTTCATGTCGTAACGTTGAAAATTTGAAACCATGATTTCTTTAAAAAACTTGATCAATTTGAGTCAAAATTTGAGATTTCTTTGTTCCGAAAGGATACAAACATCACATCCAGCACATTAGGACATGATATTTCAAACCCTCGTAATCAAAATCATCTCATAATTTATGAAATTTAAAAGGATATTTAGTTATTTAGTCAGACGGGAAATCGAAACCCAGCACGTTACGGCACTATTCCCCGAATTTCTAAATACAAAACATTGCCTTATATTTTTTTTAAAGAAATCCTTTAGATGAAATATAGTAATTTCACAAAATGTATTGATACCTGATTGATAATTTCATGTCTTAATGTCGAGAATTCGAAAAGATTTGAAAATATGATCTCTTTAAAAACTTGAATATTTTGAGTTAAATTTTGAGATTTCTTTGTTCCGAAAGGATACAAACATCACATCCAGCAGGTTAGGACACGATATTTTCATCCCTCGTAATCAAAGTCATCTCATGATTTACGAAACTTAAAAGGATATTTAGTTATTTAGTCAAACGAGAAATCGAAACCCAGCACGTTAGGGCACTGTTCCCCGAATTTCTAAATACAAAATATCGATTACTTTAAAACTTTAATGTATCGAGTAAAGGTTAATGTAGATTGATTTGATAAAAAGATAAATTACGAAACTAGGGTGCATAGAAAATGATTATTAATAGATTAATGGAAATGGTAATAACAAAGACAAGTAGCATGAAATAGAGGAATAAAACGAACGAGTTATTAACAGAAGGAATAATAAGTAAAAAGGAATGCACGCAATAATACTAAGTTAACCGATTTGATGATATAATAATGATAATGACAATAATAATGCGATAATAGTAAAATAAGAATAATAATAATATATCTATAATAATAATATATCTATAATAATAATAACAATAGAAGGAATAATAACATAAATAGAAATAATAGTAATAATAATAATCATAATAAAGTAATAATAGAAATAAAAATGATAAAATGAATAGTAATCAAAATGATAATGGTAGCATTATATAAAATAAAATAAAATAATGATAATGATAATAATAATATCAGTAAATAAACAAAATAGTAATAAAATAAATACATTATAAAAATAATAATAATATAATAATAGTAATAATAATAATATAATGATAAAAAGACTAAATAATAATAAAAATTGCAAAATAACTAAAAGAGGGACCGAATTGCATTTAAAACGAAAGTTTGGGGCTGATTCGAAATAAAATAAAAAGGAAAGGACTTATTTGAAGCGCACGAATTATATGGTGGACTAAAACGGGCAATAGCCCTTTCCCTCCAAACCGCACAGCTTTGGCGAGGACCTAATTGAACTCAAAACGAATTTTCGGGGCAAAATTAAAAATGATACAAACCTGATTGCAGAACAAGAAAAAGACGGAGGGACTAAATGCATAAATATCCCCTTTTTGAAAAACACGCGGATCCTGGGAGCGGGTCGGGTCAGCGCGCGGGTCATAAGGGCAAAACGACGTCGTTTTGGGGTTTAGGGACGCCGACCAAAACGGCGTCGTTTTGAATTGCTTATTTAAGTTAAAAATTTTAAAAAATATCATTTGGTTTCCATTTTTTTAAAAAAAAACTTTTCTTTCTTTTGTTTTTCTCTGCAGGTTCTGCTCTGATGGAATTCCGGTGAGTCATCCGCCGCGTCTCAGCCGTTTCCGGCCGCCGTCAAAAGAACCCATTTTTTGGCCTCTCTTTTTTTTAGGTGCTTGTTTCCTCTCTTTTTAATACTTTATGTTTTACACATGCATAAACATAGAAGGAGCAGATTCGTAAATAAGGAAAAAATAAAAAAATTACCTTAGGCTTCCGATTTTGATTTTTTGGTATTTTGGTTCTCTGATTTGGGGTGTAGGTTTGTTAATGTTTAATCGATGCTCTTTCGTGTTTAATCTGAAATTGCTCTTTTATATTTGTGTTTTTTGAATCTGAAATCTTTTTTGCCTTCGTCTTCGAAAAAAAAAATATCCTTACAAATAGAATCAGATTGGCTTTTATAGCCTTCTACAAATTGCTTGCTGTCTTTTCTCTTTTATTGCTTGCAGGTGCTCGGTGGTGCAAGTGGAGGGCAGTGGCGACGTGACAGGGCGGTGGCAGGCCTGGCATGGGCGGTGGAACAGAAAGTCAGACGGCGCCTAGGGTTTGCTATTGTTGTTCTTTTCATTTGGGTATTGGGCTAGTTAGGTTTTGGGCTAGGGTAATCTTTTATTGGGTTTTGTAATTGGGCTGCTTGTTATTGGGTTTAGCCTTTGGGTTTGGGTAAGTTGATAAATTTTGAGTATTGGGTTGTGAAATGGGCCATTCGGGTTTGAGTTGGTTTAATGGGTTTTGTAATTGGGCCGGGCAAATTATGAGTCTTACAGCTATTACCTTCACAAGAACCGTTAACTGATTTATAAGAATCTACAATCCCATAAGAATATATATATACTATGCTTAAAGCACTTACCACGAATCAAAAGATCCCTTGCAGGGGAAGAGGAATCGGCCTACCCCTTAGGTAAGGAGAACGAGTCCCTCGCAACATTCGGACGAAACAGAAGGTGTTAGATAAATTTATCTCCACGGCAAACAAGGAGAAAACAGCCTTTCGACCCAAGAGATACAAAACCGAGCATGGAGAAAGAAGCCAACCCAGATTCGGCTAGAGTAACCACTTACCAATAAATCGAAGAGATTAAGAAATGGTTAAGAACGAAGACAAGAAGGTGTTGAGGCCTTAACAGATTCGGTCAACACAAGAAGAACAAAGGTTTTGAGAGAGAAGTATTCGGCTATCTTGAAAAAAAAAAGAAACAATGAGAGGGAAAAGAAGAAGTTGAGTTCAGCTAGAAGAAAGGAAAGGCAACAGATATTCGGCTATGAGTGATTCGGCAGCTTTTGAAACAAGGAAGAGAGAAAAAGTTTGAGAAGAAACGACACAAGACTTTCTGTATTTTGGCACTTACGATTCGGCACAAAAGACTTGCGCTAAAACCCGAAGAAACACAAGTGATTACCAAGAAATTGGCACTAGAGAGACAATAAGCCAAAAACGCAAAAACCCCCAAAGTGACTAAGAGGAAATTCGGCACTTACCCAAAACATCATTTGCCGAAATACACATCCCAAACCCCTTAGCCGAATTTTGCACCAACAAGCTACCCATTTCGGCTACAACTCTTCCTCCAATCTCCAACTCCTAGAAAATCTCCATTATACTCTCCCCTTATCCCTCATTGATTTCCTCCACAACCATCTCACAAGACCAATTCAAACTCTCTAATGCTAGAGTTCAAATCCAACACAAACTCTTGCCGCCCCCAATTAACAAAATAAACGCTCCTTGCTTGACATGGGATTCGAACCCTTGCCCTCTCCTATGCTCCACACGTTACATGCCACCACAACACAAGCTCCTTTTGTGACTTAGAACAAGCACCATACTTAATAAGACCCATGTGTCAACGTTCAGATACCTTTAAGGGCAAAAACTAAAATTTTTCCAAGGCCATAACTCGGACCCAGGCTTCCTAAAAACCCCCAACCACACCCCAAATCATCTAGCCAACCCACCATACACACAATTTATCAAATCATACAAAAATTTACAGACCCAATATTTTTGGGGCGTTACAACTCTATCCCCCTTAAATAAATTTCGGCCTCGAAATTTACCTAATCCAAATAGATGAGGGTATTGCTGTCGCATCGCCTTCTCTGGTTCCCACGTAGCTTCATCTGAACTGTGATTACGCCAAAGCACTTTGACCAGTGGAACATATTTCTTTCTCAGCACCTTAATGTCACGATCCAGTATTTGCACTGGTTCTTCCTCGATAGTTAAATTAAGCTTAACCTCTATTTCCGCAACCGGCACTATGTGAGAGGGATTAGAGCGGTATCGCCTCAGCATGGAGACAAGGAGCACATCATGAATTCTGTCTAATTCAGGAGGCAACTCAAGTTGATAGGCGATCGGCCCCACACGTTTTCATACTCGGTAAGGTCCGATGAATCTAGGGCTTAGTTTGCCTTTCCGTCCAAATCTCAGAATCTTCTTCCATGGTGAGACCTTCAAAAAGACATAATTCCCCTTAGAGTACTCTATCTCTTTATGCTTTAAATCTGCATACGACTTTTGCCTATCAGATGCTTCCTTTAACCGATCTCGGATCAACTTTACTTTTTTTCGGTTTCAGAAACTAACTCTGGCCCCAAAACTCGCCGCTCACCAAGTTCTATCCAACAGGTAGGAGTACGACACCTACGACCATATAACGCCTCGTATGGTGCCATCTGAATACTGGTTTGGTAGCTGTTGTTATATGCGAACTTTGCTAACGGCAAGTAGTCTTCCCAACTACCTTTGAAATCAATTACACAGCTTCTTAGCATGTCCTACAATATCTGGATCACCCTCTCCGACTGACCGTCAGTCTGATGATGAAATGCCGTACTGAAATCCAACCTTGTACCCAAAGCCTCGTGTAACTTTTTCCAGAATCTCTGTCCGAAATTGAGATGTGAATCTAGGATCTCTGTCTGAAATGATAGAAACTGGTACTCCATGCAGTCTCACAATTTCAGCCACGTATAACTTAGCCAACTTCTGCAGTGAATAATCAGTGCGGACCGGTATAAAGTGGGCAGTTTTAGTAAGTCGGTCGATAATAACCCATACCGAGTCCTTCTTAGTCGGCGTTAAGGGTAGCCCACTTACAAAATCTATGGTTACCCTCTCCCACTTCCAGAGTGGAATCTTTACTGGCTGCAGTAACCCAGAAGGTAGTTAGTGCTCAGCTTTAATTTGCTGGCATGTCAGACACTTGCAAACGAACTAAGTAACCTCGTGCTTAAGCCCTGGCCACCAGTACAGTTCACGCAGATCTCGATACAACTTGTTTCTACCAGGATGCATAGCATAAGGACTGCTATGTGCCTCCCGTAGGATAGACTGCCTCAGATCAGAATCTCTCGGTATACAAACTCTCCCACGGAAACATAGTACTCCCTCACTATTCAACCCAAAATCCGCAGTCTCCCCCTTCTCAACCAATCGAAAATAAGGAACCAGCGATTCGTCCAACAACTGTTTCTCCTTAATTTGCTCAATCCAGGTTGGTCTCACTTAGAGTTCAGCCAACAAACTACCATCTTAAAACAGGCTCAGACGAGCAAACATTGCTCTCAAATCAGATACCACCCTACGGCTCAGTGCATCA
Source organism: Gossypium sturtianum (assembly GCA_025698515.1). Classification (NCBI taxonomy): domain Eukaryota; kingdom Viridiplantae; phylum Streptophyta; class Magnoliopsida; order Malvales; family Malvaceae; genus Gossypium; species Gossypium sturtianum. Next base: position 51,021,823 of record CM046952.1, on the reverse strand, counting down.
GCTACCACGTTAGCTTTACCAGGATGATACTCAATATAGCAATCATAATCCTTAAGCAACTCCATCCATCTTCGTTGCCTAAGATTTAACTCCTTCTGAGTAAGGAGGTACTTGAGGCTTTTATGGTCTGTGTAAATAATAGACCTCTCACCGTATAAGTAATGCCTCTAAATCTTGGTGAGAACGAACACCACCGACTAACTCCAAGTCGTGAGTGGGGTAATTCACCTCGTGAGGCTTAAGCTGACGGGATGCGTAAGCAACAACCTTACCCTCTTGCATCAATACACAACCGAATCCAGTGTGCGACGCATCACTGTAGACAATGAATTCCTTCTCAGACTCTGGCTGTATTAACACAGGGGCTTCAGTCAGAACTTTCTTCAGTTTCTCAAAACTTTCTTGCTGCTTATCAGTCTAATTAAACGGTACCCCTTTACGCTGTAACTTAGTCAGGGGTGCAGCAATCAGTGAAAACCCCTCAACAAAACGTCTGTAATACCCAGCCAGACCTAGAAAACTTCGAATATCATATACAGTCTTTGGTGGTTTCCAATTCAATGCGGCTTCAATTTTTCAAGGATCAACCCTAATCCCCTCGGCCGACATCACGTGACCTAGAAACTTTACTTTTTGCAACCAGAATTCACACTTGCTGATCTTTGCATATAGCTGCTTTTCCCCCAGATTTTGCAAAATAATTCGAAGATGTGCATCATGATCCTCCTCTGTTCTTGAATACACCAGGATGTCGTCTATAAACACAAGTACGAATCGAGCCAAAAAGGGATAGAATATCCGGTTCATCATATCTATGAAAGCAGCTGGTGCATTCGTTAACCCAAACGGCATTACTAGGAACTCATAATGACCATAACAAGTCCTAAACGCAGTCTTATATACATCCGCCTCCTTAACCTTTAGTTGATGGTACCCAGATCGAAGATCTATCTTGGAGAAAACCGAAGCTCCTCACAGTTGGTCAAACAGATCATCTATCCTCGACAAAGGGTACTTGTTCTTAATCGTCAGTTTGTTCAGTTGACGATAATCGATGCACATGCGCATGGATCCATCATTCTTCTTCATGAATAACACTGGTGCTCCCCATGGAGACACACTCGGCCGTATGAACCCTCGATCTAGTAGTTCTTGAATTTGAGCCTTTAATTCCACCAGCTTCTTCGGTGCCATCCTATAAGGGGTGATAGACACCGGAGCTATTCCCGGTATGAGCTCAATACCGAATTCGACCTCACGGTCTGGAGGCAACCTAGGGAGCTCTTCAGGAAATACATCCGAAAACTCCTTAACAGTTCTGACATCCCCAACAGAAGAATCTTGAGAATCCGAACTGCTGACATAAGATAAAAATGTCTCGCAACCCTTGCGAACCAGTTTCTCAGCCTTTAATGCTGAGATTACGTTAAACAGATAATCTCTTCGCTCCCCTAACACAACCACCTCCTCATCCTCAGAAGACTTCAACACCATACGCTTAGCAGCGCAGTCCAAATTTGCACGGTGTTTCACTAGCCAATCCATGCCCAATATCAGATCGAATTCGCCAAACGGCAGTTCCAACAAATCTACCAGAAAGATAACCCATTGGACCTCTAGGGGCACGTCTCTAAACAACTTATTCACTCTAACCGACTGTCCTAGTGGACTTAACACAGTCATCTCACTATCAGTAATTTCAAACTGAAAACCCAACGTCCCAGACACAGTGCATGCAACATACGAGTGTGTAGACCCAATGTAAATTAAAGCAGTGTATGGTATATCATAAATTAGGAACGTACCAGTTATGACGTCCAGGGCGTCGCCATCCTCTCGGCGACAAGTAGCATAGACCAAAGCTGGCTGTCTCGCCTAAGTGTTACCAGCACCTTTGCCCGGTGCTCCATGTCCTCTTCCCAAACCATTTCCCCATCTGGCCTGACCACGGCCTCTCGGTGGCTGCTGACCACCTCTCTCTGGCTGAACATGGACCTGACCTGCGGCTTGCATCTGAACATGCCTCTGAGTACAGCCCTTAACTTGATGATCCATAGACCCACATCTGAAACAAGCCCCAGTTCGTTTCCAGCACTCACCCTGGTGAGCTCTCTCATAATCTGCACAAGGCTGCGGCCTACCCATAGTAACAAGAACCGCTCGGACTGGCCCATCAGATCTGGACCTCTTTATAGGCCTTCCAGAAGAACCCAAGGATCCTGAATCCCTTTTAAATCTACCATTATCTTTCTCGCGATTCTGGCACTCAGAGCGCTTCACATCCTCAATAATTTTTGCTTTCTCAATAAGGGCAGCAAAATCCCGCTCCCTCTGTGGAGCTATCAGCACATGTAACTCATCCCGGAGGCCATCTTCGAACCGCACACAATGTTTATACTCAGTTGCAACTATATCGCGAGCATAACGACTCGACCATAAGAATTCTGCCTCATATGCTGCCACTATCTTATTCCCCTGGGTCAGGCTCAGAAATTCCTTTCTTCGGGCATCCACATAACTTGCGCCCACATACTTCCCTTGAAAGGCCATCGTGAAGAAGTCCCACGTCAAGCGGTCGGCCTGCGTACCCTCTCTTACAGTGAGCCACCATTGGTATGCTTTGTCTCGTAGTAAGGACATTGCTCCCTTTAATTTCTGCTCCACAGTACAGTCAAGGTCATCCATTATCCGCTCGGTAGCCTCTAACCAATACTCTGCTACATTCGGGGCTACACTAGAAACACCCCTGAAAATTTCTGCTCCATTAGACCGGAGTCGCTCAGAAATTGACCCTCGTCCCACTGATCCAGTACTTGCTCCAGCAACCCTTTCAAGAACACGTAGCATTACTTGGGATAGAGCATCATCCCCAACTGCTCGGTCATGGGACCCTGTCTCAGTTACTGGTGATGCTGGTGCCTCTCTAGCAGGCATGTGACCCGATGCTGAAGACCCAGCCCTAGCACCTCGGCCTCTACCGCGGCCTCGGGTACCTCTTTCGCGAGTACCTCTTGTTCTCATATCGGTACAACGTATTATCTATTTTAAAAGTCTTATGAATCAGTTCATAATTCCAATAATTATTAACGGATATCTTATGAAAATCAGTATTTAAAGTTTTTGTTTTTACAGATCGAGGTATCTCACTACAGTTTTCAGTCTTCTACAGTCTCAGTTTACCCTAACACAAGAGTTTTAGCAAAGTACTACTATCTATGGTAGTTTCTCAGTACAACATTTCAGTCTATAGCAGTAAACAGTGTTAGAGAACTTACATATTTGGCGTCGGAGACTCGGGTGCCACACTTTCAGTAACAACCTTTCAATTTTCTTTCCAAAACCAAAATTTAGACAATTTTAGAAGAACCCATTCCACAGCTGAGTTTTGTAACTTGGCTCTGATACCACTAAATGAACACTCAAACCCGGCCTAGACGCTACGACTGGATCTGACGTGTCACATCGAAGTGTTGATTGAAAAACTGGTCTTGTCGATGAAAAAAAATTCGTGACTAAAGTTTTAACTTCTTTTAAAACTAATTGCCGTTGAAACGTTTGGGTTGTAAAACCAAAACTTGTTAACCACTTATTGGTCATATTATTTATTACTAGTTTATTAATCTGAATTAAAACCATGTGAGCTTTTCTAGTTGTAAACCCTAAAATTTAAATTGCGCGATTTTCTTTGAAAAATAGTTATTATTTTGAAAACCCGTTTTTCCTAATCTAGCAGGTAGAAATAAAGAGTTAAAACCAACTAAAAGATAACCTCAAATGGCCTTATTACAAAAATATCAACCCCTAAAATAAAATATTTTAAAAAAACTAGATATAAATTAAAATACTCGCGAACATGTGGCCACCTCCGAGTCCCTCGCAGCTCCAAATCATCTAAGGTTGGGGATTACCTGTACAGTTAAAAGATAAGGGTGAGTTACGAGAACTCAGTGTGTAATCCCCTATCATGCAATAACAGTTTGGGTCAGAGCCCTATTCAAGCAATAGATCGATGCGGGCCTTACTACATGCGATGTGAGTGGGTCTAATCCCAAAGTAATAACAGTGTAGAACACAGATGCAACCCAACCCAATCCAACAAACACACCACCCGTACCAACGAACACACCATGTGGGGACTAAGTCGACCCACCTAGCCAACACACCAATATCGCAAAGATAGCGCTAACGAACGCAAACAAAGCCGCTAGTATGCGATAAGCGTGGCCAAGCCACTAAAATCAGAATACGTGGCGAAGCCACTAGAACAGTAACAACATGGCAGAGCCACTAGTACAGTACTTCCTCCAAATATCATCAAAATCCCAACCCCAACCCCAATGCAGAATGTCGTGTCATAAATATTACGTGTATGCAGTATGTCATACTCATTACCAGTCATATAAATATCATACACACATTACTTAAACTACCACTAGGGGTATAATGGTCATTTTGTCAGTTAGGGTGAAACGGTAATTTCACCCCTCAGGGGTATTTCGGTCACTTAACACGTTAGGGGTTCGGTACAGCTTACGACCTTAACAAAGGCCTACAGTCGCCTTGAAAGACTCGGATAACCTATATGGCCAAAACAGTGTAAATGGGCCCAAGGCCCATTACTCGGTTCAAGTGGCCCAAGGCGGCCCAAGCCCTTGAGAACGCTCGTGACGGCCACTACAGTCTATTGTCCATGATCTATGGGCTCAGTTTAACCACACAAGCGATCGCACGCTCGTGAGGCCCAAAATGCCAAAATTTCAGCTTTTCGACTTTTGCCGATTCACAGTAACACAGGGGTGTGAATACACACCTTATCTGATTTTCTGACAGTAACGATTTATAGTGTACAGTTACACACACACATACGCACACACCTGTTATGGGTTGTAGTTGAAGCGCCTCCAAGATTAAACACCTATCATAACAACAACCCCATCAATTAGTCTCAAACCCTTGTTAATCCATCACCATAATATTGAAAACGCTTTAATCAAACTAACGCTACTTACCGTCACAACCGCAATCTCCTCTAGTCCAAAAACCCGTATTCTTTTCAATGCTATTACCTTCACAAGAACCGTTAACTGATTTATAAGAATCTACAATCCCATAAGAATATATATATATACTATGCTTAAAGCACTTACCATGAATCAAAAGATCCCTTGCAGGGGAAGAGGAATCGGCCTACCCCTTGGTTAAGGAAAACGAGTCCCTAGCAACATTCGAACGAAACAGAAGGTGTTAGATAAATTTATCTCCATGGCAAACAAGGAGGAAACAACCTTTCGGCCCAAGAGATGCAAAACCGAGCATGGAGAAAGAAGCCAACCCAGATTCGGCTAGAGTAACCACTTACCAATAAATCGAAGAGATTAAGAAACGGTTAAGAATGAAGAAAAGAAGGTGTTAAGGCCTTAACAGATTCGGTCAACACAAGAAGAACAAAGGTTTTGAGAGAGAAGTATTCGACTATCTTGAAAAGAAAAGAAACAATGAGAGGGAAAAGAAGAAGTTGAGTTCGGCTAGAAGAAAGGAAAGGCAACAGATATTCGGCTATGAGTGATTCGACAGCTTTTGAAACAAGGAAGAGAGAAAAAGTTTGAGAAGAAACGACACAAGACTTTCTGTATTTTGGCACTTACGATTCGGCACAAAAGACTTGCGCTAAAACCCGAAGAAGCACAAGTGATTACCAAGAAATTGGCACTAGAGAGACAAGGAGCCAAAAACGCAAAAACCCCCAAAGTGACTAAGAGGAAATTCGGCACTTACCCAAAACACCATTTGCCGAAATGCACATCCCAAAACCCTTAGCGGAATTTTACACCAACAAGCTACCCATTTCGGCTACAACTCTTCCTCCAATCTCCAACTCCTAGAAAATCTCCATGATACTCTCCCCTTATCCCTCCTTGATTTCCTCCACAACCATCTCACAAGACCAATTCAAACTCTCCAATGCTAGAGTTCAAATCCAACACAAACTCTTGCCGCCCCTAGTTAACAAAATAAACGCTTTTTGCTTGACATGGGATTCGAACCCTTGCCCTCTCCTATGCTCCACACGCTACATGCCACCACAACACAAGCTCCTTTTGTGACTTAGAATAAGCACCATACTTAATAAGACCCATGTGTTAACGTCCAGATACCTTTAAGGGCAAAAACTAAAATTTTTCCAAGGCCATAACTCGGACCTAGGCTTCCTAAAACCCTCCAACCACACCCCAAATCATCTAGCCAACCCACCATACACGCAATTTATCAAATCATACAAAAATTTACAGACCCAATATTTTTGGGGCGTTACAGGTTGGATCGTAATACAGAAAAACAAATTATATTAGTAGATGAACCTAAACATGTCATTAGTCTAATCGAAAATGAGAAAACTGATTGAAAGACTAATATGCCGTTTAGCAAGTCCAATTGGGGAGAGACCTTGTCTTGGGCATCAAAGCGGATGACTCCAGAAGATACAGATATAGATGTAACTAATTGGACTGGCAGTACATCGGATTGGACCCAAGAAAAATAGATCCTAAATTCGTTTATGGATTTATTCACTTGTGACGTTCAAAGTGCAACATACCTTAATCCTGAGTAGATGATGGACTATGTATGCGTGATCAGTATACTTTGGTGTAAGTAAAAGCATTGGGTATACAACTTCTGAAGTATGTAGTGTTATTCACAATAGTGGAAGTCATAGCCCGAGATATAAGTAAATGATATTATCTCATTGACATTACATGGTTGATGAAAAGTAAACGTGACCACGAGTTATTCGTCTTTGTAATGAATGATTTGATTACTATTTGATAGTAATTGACTTTTCATGAAAGAGGTGTAATGATTACCATGGGATAAAATATGATCATATTGGTAGAGCGGATTTATCCCAAAGAGATTAAGGATATCCTATGAGGGTAACACACTTATGATAAGGTCATTGGACAAGCACTGATCGAGTTGCTTTCGTAATGGTATACCATTGGGGAAAACTCAATCACGATGCTATAGTGGAATGACTTCATGACTAAATGAGTTTATAATTAATAGGCGAAAAGCTTAAATTTAATTATAAATAATTTGAGCCCTAATCGCATATGTCCAATCAGTCCCTCCGCTAGCTCGTTGAAACCAGAAATGAATTGCATATTGAATCAAATGAGAAAAAATGGATATAAATGGTAAAGTTGGAGAAATGAGAAACATTTGGAAATGAATGTGATTTTCTCCAAAATGAAAATGACCTAGAAATGAATTTATGATTTTTGAATTAAATGAAATTTGAAAATGGAAATAAATTATTTGGTCATAGAGAACCCGTTGAATGTAGAAATATTAAATATATTTTCTCATATATTCTTTTACAGTAAAACCGTCATGATTTTAACGGAATTAGAATTGAATTAAGAAAATTATTTAATTGAGAATTTAATTAATTTAATATGTTTATTTTGGGAAATAGAAAAATAAATATCAGGTTGAATTAAATTATAAAGTACTGGGTTAAAAAGCTTAGGGCGTACTTGTAATTGGACTCGATATGGGAAAGGTTAAAAACATCTCATGTTTAATGCTAGGGACGACAAACCCTAGTTTATTTAACTAGGGTTGCCGCCCCACGAACTCCTAGTTAGACTAGGAGTTCGTTTTTCTATTGAAATAAATTTTTACAATTTAATAAGGGTTTCACCTTTTCTCCTTACAAATAGATGGCACCGGTAGAGCTAAATACAAAACTTTAAGATATTATTATTTTGCCCGAAAATAGTGAGAGTTTATTCTCTAAGTATTAAATCTATTTTCTGGAATAACAATTCTGCTTGTTTCTATTAAAGAGAGATTTTGTTTTCACACTGAAAGTAAAGAAAACTATTTTTGGTTCTGTGTTTGATTCGAATAGTTCGAGCTCACACTCGAAGTAATTCGTGGTATGAGAACAACAGAGAAGGCCGTTCGGTTGAAAGCTAGGAACAACAAGGATCCGTCTAGCCGAGAACACATGTGCGATTTCGATAAATGGTTTATTATTATAAATATCACAAACCGACTTGGTTGTCAAAAAAAATATTATTTTCCGCTATGCAAGAAAACTATTTTCGAACTAAACTTTTTCCCAAACCTTGTAGTAGTACAATGGAGGTGGTGGAGACTTATAGTTGTAAGTTGGTGATGGTGGAGGCAATGATTTGTGATTGTATGGTGGTGAATTGTAGGAGTGAGTCGGAGGTGATGGTGATTTGTATACGTAAGTAGGAATTGGTGAGGATAGAAGTGGGGATTTGTACTAGTAGGGTGGTGGCTTATATGGGTGAGATGGTAGTGGTGGTGAAGTATAGTAATAAGCTGCAGGATGCTTAGATTTTGGCTTTTCGCCCTCCTTGTATGGAGTCTTTGAAGCATAAGCAAATGGCTTAGCCTTAAGCACTTCATACTTGTCCTCTGATTTCACCTTGAGCCGGGCACCCTTGTTGCCCCAATGTAAGCTAGTAGCAATGTTGCAAGGCGAGCCCTTGGGTGGGACATGGAGCTTGGCCTTTCATGCCTTGGCTCCTTATCTGGCATAGTCAAATCCCTCAACCGTGATGCTGAATTTGTGATTCACCTTTGTTTTAAGCTGCGCTAGTCGGAATTAAAAAACCATTGTTAAAAAGCTTAACTCCTAAAAATTAAATATATCGTAATGAATTAGTTTAAACCCAAATACTTTAACTGCCATTATGATAAACGTATTATGATTTATTGGAATATAAAATTTCTACTTTATGATTTTTTTTTCTACTTTAAAGATTTGATCCCATTGCCGAATGACATATATGTTACCAACTAATAAACTATATACTAAATATAATTTAGATACAAGCATAAAGAAACAAAGACAATATTTGTTTTCTAGCTTAATTAATAGAGATTTCTTTTCTAGCTTAATTTATCAACATATTAATTTTCTAAAGGGTAAACTATTAAAATAGTCACTTTTGTTTGCCACAAATTACATTTTAGTCACTTATGTTTGAAATATTAAGTTTTGGTCACTTACATTATCGTGTTGTAATATTTTAGTCACTGAGCCATTAATTGTCATTAACAGTATAACGGCCGGTTGACCTGACACATTAAATCATCATTTCAAACAAAAATTTTAGGGGCCAAAACCAATACCTCGAAAAGTCTCCCCACCACACCGTCATGGATGATCACCGAAGAACACTACCTTCGGCCAATGTGTTTAGACTTTCTTAGAAAAGGATCTTGAGTTTAGCTTTGCGGTGGTGCTTTAAAGCCTGCATGAGCATATATAGTGCAAAGAGTGGTTGATGAAAAGCTGTCAAAAGGGACCAATTCCACTGATCTTATATTAGATTAATGTAGCAAATTAGGGTTTTCTCTAACTGTCCTTTATCTATATAATTTTTTACATCACCCCAGGCCCAAACTAATGATCTCCAACTGCTCATTTAATTTAACATTCGACATGTTTGAACTTACGATTATGAGATTAAGCTTGCTTGCTGAAATTAGTTGAGTACAGTCAAAGTTAGTTGTTCAGTTAGCAAGAGTCAGCTGTATTGTTACAAGTGGTCATAGCAGTTATTTCTTGACTAATGTTGTATAAATAGCCTCAGCTCTTCATGCTTGATAGGCTTTTCTGAATACATCATTCATGTCCATTGCTTCTTCATTCTTTGCTTTCTCACTTCATTGATTTCATTTGTGTTTCCCTTGTTTATTTTTCTGAGTTTTCTGCACTTTCCAGCAACATATATGAAAATCCTTTAAAATTTTGAACATTTATTTAATTTACCTTTTAAACCCATTTTCTGCATCTTTCCAAAAACAGTAAAAGACATTGGATAATCTAAAACTCTTCCCAACAACTTGAGAAAGAAAAAGGAAAGAAAAAAGACACTACTTCACTTTGACTTTAGCTTCAATTTTGTATATGAGTTTTTTTTTTTTTTTAATGAGATTAATTTGGTATTTAGACCAAATGACATCATGTGACTCAATAAATATTTGACACATGTGCTACAAGAAAAAAATATAGGTACTTAATTGGAAAAAAAACTATTGTACCAAATTGAATGTTATAGTCAAACTCAAATACCAAATCGGGACAAAAAAATCCTCAAGTATCAAATTTAAAAAATTCAAGTACCAAAATAAATATTAAAACCAAATTTAGATACCAAACAATGTATTAACCTATATATTTTTGTTGACCACACTAATTTTTTCTTTCAACTTTTTAGAGATTAAATAAAATTACTAGTGAGAGTCAAATTTTTTTTTTGAATATCAAAAGATTGGGCTAGCATCTTATTTCCTTAACAAAACTAAACAAAAAGGTAAAAATGAAACCCAAAACGTGGCCCATTTGACCGAATAGTCTAGAAAGAATAAAAGCTGAAACAAAACAAAAGAAAAATTAAATCGCTAGAATCTCGCCTAATCAATTAAATGCGCCTGTCTGCTTCTGTCACATCATTCATTTCTCTATTAATGGCCTTCTTCATTTACCAAGGAAAGATTGTTTGCTCATCAGATCTAAAACTTTTCTGAGGGATCTTTCCTCTTCCTCACTCACATCCCGCCCCTTCAATCTGGTTCTCTCGCAAAATCCTCCAGCACTTGTGGCTCAGCATACCATGGAACGCCTCCGACCAGGTAAATTCTTTCTTTCCTTTTTAGTGTCTCTGTGGCTAGAATATGGGCTAGTTTATTCGCTGATCGTTGAACAAACTCGAATCTGACTGTTTTGGCTCTGTATTTCATTCTCTGGATATCATGAATATATGAACTCACTTGTGATTTGTCGAGATCTCTGTTATTACATTTCTTTATTATGGACAAAGAATCACCTTCAATGATAACCTCTTTACTGTTCATGTCAAGGGCTGTTTGGGTAGCTCGTCAACAGGCGAGTGCTTCAGCAACAAAGGCTGAGGCCACTCCTGTATGTAGATCCGTGCTTGTAAGTAGGACCGAACCGTTACAATCTCAGACCACTACCCCGACGCCGACTGTTTAGATCTCTCTTCAAAAGCACCGTCAAAGTTAATCTTAACTATCTGTTCAGGTGGGCTTTTCCAATCCACAGTCCTTTTTGAACTGTTCTGATTTATTTTCCTGAATCCTTCAAGTTCCTTAATATATCTGTGAACAAAACTTGCAATTTCTTGACTCGATCTGTTTGTTTTTTCATGGATGCGGGAATTTCTATCCCCGGATGGCCCAAAGTGTAACACGAGAATCTGCATTTATTTAGGGAAAGATTAGCCATACCCATGGTAAGCCCTTTGAATAAACTCCGTTTGTGGACTTGTAATGGAAATAGAACACGATAGATCTTTCCAAATTGCTACTGACACAGAACAATCACGGAAAAGATGGTTCATCGTCTCCTCTTCCATGACACATTGAGGACACAATCGACTAGAAGCTAGCTTCACGAGAGGCCATATTCACCGAGTGGCTAGAAAATTCCAGAAATTTTCCAAATAAAATTTTTTATTTTTGTTGGAATGTCAATCCTCCAAAGTTTGTTGTAAAAGCCCCTATAGATATTATGTAAAGCGTAAGCTGTAGGATCAGAATCTTGTAATAGTTTGTAGGAGCTTCTCACTGTGAACTCGCCAGACAACTCGCCCCTCCAAGCCAGAAGATCCTCATGTGGTTCCATCGCCAAAGGAATTCGGAGGATAAGTTCAGCTTCAGCCTCTGGAAAGGTATTGCAAATCAAATACCTATTCCACTATCGTTCGTTGCTATTAATTAATTCTGCGACTTTAACAAAATGTGAATTACCCACGCCAACTGTTAAACGAACATTATCAAAATTTGGAATCCATGCATCTTCGAAAACTGAAATGCTCTCTCCCGTACCGACTTTCCAAAACAAACCACTCTCCAAAGCCCCTTTAGATGCCCAAATACTTCGCCATACAAAAGAACTTGTTCTGCCCAATTCTGAAAAACGAAAGTTACCATCTGGAAAGTACTTTGCCTTGAAAACACGTGCAACTAAGGAATTTGGATAATGCATCAATCTCCAGCCTTGTTTAGCTAGTAGAGCAATATTAAATTAGCCCATACTTCGAAACCCCAAACCCCCTTCTTCTTTAGAACTGCATAAATAACTCCATTTGCACCAATGTATCCCTCGTTTACCAGCTCCTTTTTGCCACCAGAATCTAGCAATCTTGCTTTCTATCAACTCACAAAGTGACTTAGGCATTAGAAAACATGACATAGCATAAGTGGGGATAGCTTGTAAGACTGATTTTATAAAAACCTCTTTCCCTCCTTGCGACAGACACCTGTTACTCCAACTTTCAATTCGCAAAGTAATTTTGTCAAGAATACTTTGGAAAGCTTCTTTTTTCCTCTTACCCACCACATTAGGGAGACCCAAATATTTTTCTGGACTCGACGAGCTCCTTACACCTAACAATGATGAGACCAATTCTTTTGCTTCTACAGTAGTGTTTGAACTATAAAAAATAGTCGATTTATTGAAATTCACACACTGCCCCGAACAGCTTTCGTATTCCTTCAAAATATCTTTCATATTCCTAGCCCCCTGCTCTGTAGCTTCCCCAAACATCATACAATCATCCGCAAACAGTAGGTGAGATATCTCTGGCCCTCGTCTACTTACCTTAGCACCTTTAACCAAACCCTCTTGCTTTGCCAATCTCATTAAGGAAGAGAGGCCTTCACTGCAAATGAGAAAAAGAAACGGACTTAATGGGTCACCCTGTCTGAGTCCCCTTGTTGGTTGAAAAATTCTGCCCCTATTACCATTGATGTTAACTGCATAAGAGACTGAAGAAATACATCTCATTATCAAACCCACCCATTCACTTGCAAAACCCATTCGAAGCATCATTTTCTTGACAAAATCCCACTCTACCTTGTCATATGCTTTGCTCATATCTAACTTTACTGCCATATATCCTTTCCTACCTGTTCGTTTCTGTCTAAATGTATGGAGAATTTCATATGCTAGAAGAACATTATCAGTTATCAAACGACCTGGGACGAAAGCACTCTGAACCTCATCAATACACAAACCTATAACATTCTGCAATCTGTTTGCAACTGCTTTTGCCACTATCTTATAAATAACTGAACAAAGACTAATTGGCCTGAAGTTAACTAATGAAGATGGGTTTGGAATTTTTGGGATTAGCACTATCTCCGTAACATTGATAGAATCTACCCTTGCATTTCCATTGAGAATACTCAAACAAAACTCACCAACCTCCTTACCCACGATATGCCAATATTTCTGAAAGAAAAGAGCTGGAAATCCGTCCAATCCAGGAGCCTTCGTCGGCCCCATACTTTTGACTGCTGACCACACGTCTTCTTCTTTGAAAGGTGAGAGTAAGACTCCATTAATTTCCTGCGTGATGGACTTTTGTATGCCTTCCAGCGCCCTCCGTTCACTTCCAATTCCCTTTGATGCAAAAAGGTTTTCAAAATATTTTGTAGTTGTTTCAACGATTTCTGATCCATCAGTTATCTCCCTACCAGCATCCGCGACTAACTTTGAAATTAAATTGATTCGTTTTCGAACTGTTGCATATTTATGAAAAAAGGCCGTATTCTTATCGCCTAGTTGAAGCCAATTAGCTCGAGCTCTCTGTTCTCAGTAAACTTCATCTTTATCGATCTCCATATTCAGGTGAATTTTTGTATCTATAATTTTTGCCAGCGTTTCATCATCTCTTTCCTGCCCTACCAAGATTTCAAGTTCTTTTGTAAGCTTTTCCTTCAGTCCTTTCTTCTTTCTGTTTAAAGAACAAGCCCATACCTTCAAACGGGACTGTAAATTCATCAGCTTCTCCACCACCGGTGTTGTAGACGAACCCCAGAACTCTCTAATCATCTCTTCAAAAGATTCTTCCATAGTCCACCAAGCTTCAAAATGAAACCTTCTGTGACCTGTTGAAATGTATGAATTGTCTGTATTTATAAAAATGGGACAATGATCCGAAGTAGAATAGGGAAGATGCTGAACTTTCACCATTGGAAATAAAAGTAACCATTCTTCATTAGCAACCCCTCTGTCCAGTCGTTCTCTAATGTTTGTCTCTGGAAGATTACCCCTCTCCCATGTGAACCACATACCCGAATACCCGATGTCCAACAATTGACACTCCTCCAATGTTTCTCTAAATGCATCCATCCTCTTCTGATCTCTTGGAATTCCCCCACATTTCTCAAAGGAAAACAAAATTTCATTGAAATCTCCTGCTACCAACCAAGGTAAATTGCACTCTTGGCCTAATTTTTGAGTAAACTCCATGTCAAATTTCTGTCTTTTAAATAAGGTGAACCATAAAATCCCGTAAATCTCCACTCATTTTGAACAGCATCCCCATTCACCAAAACATCCATGTGCCATTTAGAAAAACTTTTCAAAGTAATCCCCAAATCACTTTTCCAAGCAAGACTCAACCCTCCTCGAGAACCTTCAGCATCAATATCAATCCCATTATTAAAACCACAACTTCTTCTAACCTTTTCCATGCGTTTCTGACTCAATTTAGTCTCCATTAAGAAGACCATATGGGGATTTTGCTGCTTACAAAGATTACGCAGCCTCCTTACAGCCCGTGGACTCCCCAACCCACGAACATTCCAACATATGGTTTTCATTGCGTCCGGTCGGCTTGCCCATTGGCAGCCGCCGATCCTAAAATATTGGAACCAACAATCTGATTCTCAACTCCTATCATCTCCACCCCTCGGTTCACTGATAAATCAGGTACATCATCATGCTTTAGTCTCTTCAGTCCCTCTCCATTTAATGAACCCACATTGTCCTGTCCATCAATATCTTCATAAAGTTTCCTTTTAACCCCAACCCCGTCTAGCTGACATATATCTGCCTATTTACTCCTGAACAGCCTTTTCCAGTTTACCTTCTTGGTGTTTTTTTTTAATGACTCTTCAGTACTATTTCCTGCAATCGCTACCCCATTCTCCCTTGAGATACTCTTTTCCTCCTTACCCTTTAAGCCATCCTCCCATCTTTCCAAGGATTTTTCCCCAATCAAATTTCCACACAAAATACTAGAATCACCATTTACTCCTCGAGTTCCATTTACTTTAGATTGGCCTGTATAAAGACACTGAGCACCTTGTCGTTTGGAAAACTCATTGAACTTCATAGATTCTCTACCCATCATCTTTGATTCAGCTTTTAACGCATTAGAAAATGGGGGGTTTTCTCTAATTTTATTATTTTCTGCAGGATCTATCAACTCACAGTTCTGAAGACCATGATCCAATCTACCGCAACCAAAACAAAAGACAGGTAGTTTTTCAAATTTAAAAGGGATCCAGGAACTTACCCCGTTAGTACTTGAAACAAAGATGCCTCTCCTGAGTGGTTTTTGAATTTCCAAGTTAACCCTAAGTCTGCAAAAGTCATCATTAATTTCAGATCGAGCACTCCCCAAAGGTGTTACCAATTGCATGCAGCAAATCCTTCTTGTCGAATTCTGGAGAGCATGGACCAATTTTTATCCAATACGGAGATGAAGTAAGACAAATCTGATCCCTCTCCACTGGATTCTTTAATCTTTCGAACAAAACAAGAGACTTGCGAAAAAGCCAAGGCCTCCCCTCCATAATCGTTTCTAAGTCGTCTTCAAGATCAAAAATAATTGAGAATAAATTTCGCCCTACCATATGTATTTCGAACTTTTTCTTTGTCTTCCAGATACTTTTCATCTGAGCCCTAAAACTCTCTGAATTAAAGAATTTCCTTGTCCACACTGAACAAATAAGAGTAGGCTTTTCGCTGGGCACCACCAGAGATCTCTTAATCGTCAATTGAACAAGTTCTTCAGCCAATAGTGAGATCTCCTCACCACTTTCCCTCTCCACGCCACCACCCTCTTCCATCCCAAGCTACAGCAGAAACTGTTTTCTCTAGGACTCTTCAGAAAGCACTCTTGGTTTTTGAGGGAACTTTTACTTTTTTTTGAAAATCTAATCATATATATTTCTAGCAACTTTCTTTTTACGTCTAATAATTTTTAAATAATTTATCAATATTATCTAAGATAAAGACTTTCAGTTTTTATCTCAAATAAAGTCTTCTAAGTCACAAACTTAAATGACAGTGATACGTTCTTGGGATAAGGTTAGTCAAATCAATCATCATACTTTAGGAAAGAATAAAACATAATCCGAAGATATCAATGTGAAAAATACCAACATTATACTGTATTAATTAGGTTGTCCTAACAAAATATGCAGATTGTTGCCCAAAGATTTGTCCACTCGTGCTATTTGAACAAGTGATAGAACATGATGACAAAAAATACAATTTAAATAACTTGAGGAACTTTAACTGAATTTTCAACTGCCTTGTTTGATACCATATGAAAAAAATCCAATGAAGACATCTCTAAGTGCATAATCTTTTACCACTTTTTGGAGATTAGTGCAAAAATTAGGAATGTCTCGGATGAAAGCACTCTTAGCTTCACCATGAAAACAGTAAGACTTGATGTCATGTCATTGTTTGAACCGCACAGGTCACCCACCAAAGACAAATAAGTCTTTTTATTCTCTAGAGTGTTAATACCCATCGATTCTGCAAAAGCAAGAGCTTTGCTGATGATGATTGCATCTGTCAAGATGACATGGTTTGCCCTTGCTAGAGTCAGGGTCGAAGTCAAAATAATATTTTAGGAGGTCGGATAAAATTTTAATTTTTTATAGTTTATATCTTTATAATTTATAAAGAATTAAATTAAATTTTTATAATTTTAGGAGGGGCCAAAGTATAATTTTACCTTTACTAATTTAAAATTTTTAAAAAATTCTAAAAACCTAAATAGCAATTTTACATTTTAGGGGGCCGGGGCCTATCCCAGCCCCTTGGCTTCGCCCCTAGCTAGAGTGAAGCAAACCTTAGGTGTTTAGTCAATCCGGTAAACATTTGATTGATTAGTTTTTGGATGAACAAAATTTTAAACATTTTTTCAATTCATGTTCACAATCCCACAATTTCTTGCATTTCAAATCACTTCCAACATATTTAGCTTGCTTAGCTGCCTCAATATACTTGTCATTTTTACTAATGATATTAGTAAAACCCAAAAATTTCAATATCTTCCATAAAAATGTTTTTATAATAAAAAATTCAAAATTTTTGGATTAAGTTATAAAATTTAGATTTTTAATATTTTTATGGATTCATTCGAATTCGTGATTAAGTTGAATTTCGATTTAATTTTAGGGTAATAGATTAATTTGAAAATTTAGTTTAAATTCCGAGATTGAATTGAATTTTTATTTCGTTTCAAGGATTAAACTGAAATTTTTCCGCTATTAATGGAGAATTAAAATTAATTAACCCTTTTTGTTTAATTTTAGAAATGATAGTACTGTATGTTATTATTATTAGAATTCAAATAGAATTTTGAAAGTGTTAAGATAAAGGTGGGAATTTGAGTTGAATTAGAATCCTTTGTTTTTGACCAAAGTCAAAGCTCATTTCACTGAACTAGTCCTTTCTTCATAAAATCCTACTTCCCTTAAAATTCTCATAACCACCTTTCACTCCCCCACGTCAGGCATCACCTCCCTCCCTACTCACGTTCACCAAAACTCCCCACCGGTTGCCTCCAAAATGCTTCAGCCGTTGCTCTGCTATTTCTTAAAGAATTCACCGTCCAAACCGCTGTTGATTGCGCACAAACAGCTGTTGTTCGGCATCTAAAATTGCTGCTGATCGCTCGCTCAAATAGTTGTCGTTTCAGCCAGTTTGTTACCATTAACGGACTCTGATTTGTTGCTCAATTGGCCACCGATTCAGACTTAATTGATCTGCTGCTATTTCAGCCTCCAAACCTTCTCGTACTTTGCTCCACCGAAACATACTCGTCCTTAATTTGTTGCGAACTGCATGCTTTATAATCCGTCGCTTCTTATTTCTTGATATAAGGTTATTGTATCAATTCATTCTTTTATCATGGATTGATATAATTAGTTGTAGCTCTGTGATCGATTAGGTGTCATCTAAGTTCTTACTATCGTCTATTCGGTGTTTCCATACACTGTTTCTCAAAGGCCGACTCTTCATTTATTAGATTCAATTTTTTTACGGTGCCTTCATCGATCCGTATAAGCCTCTTAATGCTGTCAATTATTGTCGTTTTTTCTACTTCAAATTATCTATTATTTTGTCGTGTAATAGGTGTGGCATTGCCTTTTAAAATCTACTGCTACTACTGCTTAAAGATCAGCTGTGGTCACTTTTATTTTTTCACCGTAGCTGTCCATTAAGCCACTTTATTATCCAAAGTGTTTTTCAATTGCTCATTAAACTGCCGCACCCATTGCTCCAATTTTGCTGTTTTTCCACCCATTGCACCGATTGTTTCTATTAAATTTTCAGCTGCTTGCTTGACCGATTGTGATTCAAATGCTGCTATTTTTATCACTCGTTTTTGCTCCTCAAAATGCTTCTATTATTATCCTTAAATTAGTGTTGTGTTGCCTTCCAAATTGGAGTGGAATTGCCTCAAATTGTTGCACCGTTGGGCTGAAAAATCTGCACTGTTTTCTTGCTGCCAATTGTCGACTTTGGTGGCTGTTGTTTATCTAAGTGTTTGTTGCTTTATTATCGCATGCAAGGTGTTTCCAAGTTAGTTACTTGCTTTTTGACTAATTTGATCAACTTGCCTCTCTTTAAAGGCAATTTTCTTAATTAGTTGTTGTTACTGTGAGAATCTAATGTTCTAATTTCTGTACTTGTTTATGTATTGCTTGCTTAAAAATGAGTTTAGTAATTAATTTCTACCAGATTGAAATATCGACATTATGTTTAATTTAGATCAAATTTAGACTAATTATGGTGGAATTGTTAACTTAGATATAATTTTTATTAAGTTCACATGTTTTGCTATATTGAAGAGAAAAGGACAGCAAATCGTCTAGAGTGATGGTCAGTGTGATCCGTACGTTTTAAAATATTTTAATTAGCTTAGTGAGTTTGATGTTGTGATTCCTTGCATTCAAAATTTTACTTGTGTGGTAGTTTATAAAATTGATTTTAATAAATTGTTATTTTTATTAATTACTTTTTTTTTTTAAACTATTGCCAAAAATCATTACTTTAATAATCTATTAAATGTCTAGTAAAGCTAATTGGAAATTATTTGGATATAGTTGGCATGTTGTAGCCTGTAGGGGCTATTTTAATAATTTATTAAATGTTTGGACATTTACTTATTGTTCATTGTTTAGACTGCTTTGAGCATTTAGGAGTATTGTCATTATTGCACTTTGCGCATTTGGTGTGATGGTTGGTTATTGATTAAGTCACGTTTATCATGCAATAGAGTATTGTCATTGTTGGCACTTACGCCATTTTCATCGATTGTTCGGTGTTAAGTTGGACACAGTCAAAATGTCTTTTCTTGTGTTATTTGAGCAAAAATTGTTAAATGAATTTAATTGTTAAATTGAAACGCTATCATTAATTATTGAATGTTTTGATATTCTTTCATTGTTATTTAAAGTGTTATTTTGTGATTGATTTATGATTGTATTGTGTCTTTGGAAATTTCTATTGAATGTAACTTTCACTCCTTGAATTATTGCCTAATTATATATGTTTGTATTTGATTAGAATACTTTTATTTTAACCATATGCATTGGTAGTTTAAAATGTATTCGATCACCACTGAGTTGTAATGCTTAACACTCGGGTTTTTAATTCAATGCATAGATGACGAATAGTTCGTGAGTTCGTGATCGAGTAGCATCGCCATCTAGTCTCTACAATCCTTATTTCATAGGGACCTCTTGAAATGGTATAGTGTGGCATGCATTTAGGATTTGTTATTTGGACGATTTAGTTACTTCAATTTTATTTTAGATCGGTCAATTGGTTGAGATTTATTAAACAATTTATTATGTGTATGTTTAATTTTTATGTTTAAATGTTATTAAATGAACAATTGAGTGAGTGCATCGCTCTATTGATCTCAGTGACGCTTTAGATCCGATTGGACTTTCGAACCAAGTTTTGGGGATTGCATTTATAACTAAAAAGTCCAAAATTTTCTCTTAGTTGTTCATGGGTAATTTTAGGATTTTCTTCATTGTATTGACACAATGCTTTCTTTGTTTCTAAGAAATAGCTTGGCATGAATAATATTGAAGAAGTTAGGTAGAATGAAATATTAGTGTGTGGAACTACATAGTAGTGTAGTTTGAATGGGGATATTTTCTGGATTACAATCAATTAATAGTATAGCTAGGGTGAGTAAAGACGTTCCCAGAAAGATTTAAATTACTAGTAATTACTGTCTTTCTATTATTTATTATTAATAATTACTGTCTTTTTATTATTTAACTGATAAATTCGAGTGATTGATTAAAATTAAAATTAACTAAATTAATTAACTACAAATGCAACAAAGAAATAGTTTTATTTTGTAAAGTTCACCAACGTACCCTAATCACAAAGACGGTTAATACTTATCAAATTGGTTTTTAAACCATCCACAATAAATACATTCTAAAACTTGGAGCACCCATTATCAAAATACCAAATATGACTAGTAATAGCCTTCTGGGATTGATATGCAGTAATGAGACACTTCTAACCCTTCCTCCTTTAGACAAGCTCCTATTGAAATTTAATAATAAACATGATATCTAAAATATAATTAATTCAAATAAATACTACAAAGTAACTTCCAACAATTTTTTTTTTTAAAAAAAAAGTCTTAAAAAAGAGAAAAAATGATTGTGTTTATTATTTTATTTTGAATTTCATTTGGTGCAAGTTTCTCAGAACTTGAGCAGCCATTGTCCCCCACTGCTAAATCTCAGCTACCATGTATGCTTTTTGGACCACCTAAAAACTTGGTCCAAATTGCATCAATCTCATAACATAGGCTAATAAGTTACTGGTTTAATCACAATGATTTATGTGAATTTTAAATGTATCGACAATCCTCGTTCCGGATTTAGAATTTGTGCATATTTTGGTAGCATAAAAAACACTCAATCCATATAAGTATAAAGATTTGAAGTGATTTGATTTGGATTATCAAATAACTTTTTTAGATTTAATTTATAAATTTTATTTTTTTTTAATAATATATCAAGATCTTCTAGAAGAAATTTGAAAATAATTCAAACTACCATCTATTTGATTAATTTATGAATAGATTTTCTTTATACATCATGAATTGATTTAATTAGTATATATATATATTTTTTAAAATGTTTCTCTTTTTATAAAAAAAAAATTTCTTTTAATTTGAACTTTGCTTAAAGAGATGGAAATCATGTATCAATCATTGTATATAACTTCCTTTTCGAAAGTGTATGATATAGTTGATTATTTTTCCTTAAGATTTGGAGATAATATATATTCTACATGTTTTTGTTATGATTTTTTGAATTTGATCTGATCAATTAAATTGAAATTTAGTAGCTAAAAAAATAATTAATTTAATTTTAATAATGAATAAATTCAATTTTCATTTTTATTTTTTTTACTTATCTTATTCTTATTATGATTATATAGAATAGTCTAATAAAAGGATAAGAATAAAAATGAAATTAAAGAAAAAAAGATGCAACCCATAAAAATAGAAGTCCAGATCATACTGAGAGACTCTTTTCCTTTGTTTTCATTCATAAAGATGAAAAAAAGAATCAACCATTAGAGTATTCCACCAAATTGCCTGAGAATAGGGACATATATATGTTATGGAATACCCATCTGTATTGAATTGCGAATACAAAAATGATAAAATATTTTCTGATTGGACCAAATAAAAATAAATATGGGTGTTACCAATAAATCTTGTTCTGAGAGTTGAGTAAATAGTGTACTTACATAGAAGTCGAATGAAAATTTAGGTTTTTAAAAAACGGATTAGTGATTGAATGACTTGATTCGATCAATTTAATTGGTTCGTTTGATAAAATAAATAATTAAAAATATATAAAAAAATAAAAATCAATTCACAGACCCACAATGGATGAGTGATTCGCAAGGTTTCTTTACCTCGTAGACCAATCATTAAAAAGCAAGGTGCATCAAATGAAATAGAAGCTCCAAAGCTTTATTTCTAGTAATTTTAAGTTGGCTCATGATGCTTGTGATGTCGAATATGGAAAGAGGAAGTTCTTTAGATGAATTTTATCCATCTTGAAAACTTTCCATTTTAGTTACTTATATCATTTTTTGCAAAATTTTCTATTTCAAGGAATTTTTATTTTAGGATCTTTTTCTTATTTCTCGTAATTTGATCTTTATAAATTTTTTATTTTGGGAAACTTTTTTGCTTTTTTGAAACATTTCTTGTCGGAACATTTTTAAAACAGTTAAAAATTGCTTACTTTCCTATGTTTTAGGAAATTCATTTCAGGCCCTTTAGACCTTATTTCGGAAAAGTGAATAATTCTTTGGACTCATCTAGAAAGATCTATCCACATGTCTACTCAAATTATAAATACGAGAAGTTGCCAAAATAGGAATTTTACTTATTCTTATGAACTTTCTATTTTTTACTTCTTTCTAATCAATTTTCATTAGTTTTATGGCAGTGGCAAAACTAGGTGCTGATAGGGCTTGAACCTCTTAAAATTATATTTTGGCCTCCCTTAAAAATATAAAAACTTGATTTAATTATTTAAAAACTATAAAGAGTGGTGAAATTTTATTTTTTTTTTCTATCGTAAAAATTACAATTTAATTTAGGTCCTCCCTTAAAATATTTTCTAGTTTCGTCGGAAATTATATTGAGTTATTGAGTCATTATGTAGTATATATGATTTTTCTAAGTTTGATGAATTTTTAATTTGAATTAAAAATTCACTAAATTCGTCACCCATACTTTGTGTTCATGGACATGTGTTCTGTTTTGATCTTGTAGGGCAATTAGAGGAGTTGAGAGAGACCGAGTCCACAAGCAATTGGGAGCCCAAAAGACTTGCAAATTTCATTCAAGAAGTTCGAGGATGGTCGGCGACATATTGGATTTTTCATGAAGAAATTGAAGGCTTGAGATGAATTCAACCACGTATCTGGATAGAAATCAACCAACCAAGATTATTTAAGTTTTAGTAAGTTATTTTTAATCCCTTTTAAATCAAATTCATTTGAACCTAATTGGTTGGAACAAATCATAGGTGATTTAGTGTTGTTTTATTGGGTCTTAAAGTGATGCTAAGTGATTTACTTAGGATATAAGAGTTATTTTTGAATTTAAAATTCTTGTATTTTCATTCTATACAAAGGTCATGCCTCATTCCTCATTCCTTAATATATATATATATATTGTAAAATTTCGTACTCTCAAAGAGATAGAGAAAGTGTTTTGACTATTGCTTTTCCTTTAAAATTTATTATTTTTCAAGTTTCTTTTAATTAAAAAATTTTCAACCTTAAAATTTAATCATTGACGTTTCTAAAGGTCTTCTTTAAAGATTTTGTAGGGAAAAATCCATTCAATCATTGATGTTTTTAGAGCAAGTTTAAAAGGGTTAATAAGGAAATTCTATCCATTAAATTTATTTTTTATTTTACTTTCTTTTATCTTCTATTGTACAAATCTAACTTCCAAATTTGAATCATTTGATTTCAGCTCTCATTCAATTAATACATCACCAACGCCTTTCTTTCTTTTGTTTAGATCTTTCCATTCCAATTTTTATTCTTATTTTCTTATATTTTTAAATCTTAGGATTCCACATTAATATGAAATTGAATTTCTTTTTCATTTAAACTAATGTACAATACATATATCAAATTAATTATGAATACGTCGTTGAAACCCAATAAGAGAAATAAATCATCCATTTATTACATTGGTCTTAACCACCTGAATGAAGGCAATACAATTAACTATTGATTAGGGGTGATAATGTGCATGTGAAAGACACGTACCTGAAGCACCCTATGGCGATAATCAATTAGAAATCAAATGAAAAGTACTTCACGAATTTCATGTGAAGACAACCACGCATTGCCTTTAGCTGGCTTCAAAATTACCCTAATTTTCTGCTGCAACTCAAAAAGAAAAAAAAAAGTTTGTATAATTTGTATATGATAAATTAATATACCTTTAGATGTTTTTTTTTTCTTTCATATTTTGAAATAAAAAATACAACTAATTGACAGGTTTACTTGCAGAACAGTTTCCTAAATCTCTTCCAATCCAGTCCTTTAACCTTACACTGAAGTTTCAATAATCCTCAACAAAATCAAACAATAACCAATAAAAAAAAGGAAGTACATTCACAATTGAAAAGAGTAGTAATAATTGATGAATTTACTTGCACGACTAGTAGTGTCGGTCGAATGCCACAGCAATAAGGGGTAATACTGAACCACTATTAAAAAAAACTACTTCTAAACATGTATATATCTAAGTGACAGTTTTCCATTTTTTAAATTTTTCTCAAAATAAAATAACATATGCATATGGATATGGACCACTCCACCACTTCAATCTAAAGCCCATGAAAATCCAAAAAAATTGGCACAGATGTCATTTCCTAAGCCTTGGGCAACAACAGTATTAACTTTATGATATGCATAAGGAAATGGTCCTTGTCGGTTGTTGTCTTGTTGGGATCGACTCGATTAAGTAATAAACAAGTAAAAATAGTGAAAGAAATTAAGAAATTGAACATACAAATTTAACGTGGAAAAACCCCTCCAAAAATGATTTTACTATAATGACAAAAGAACGAAGAATACAAAATATGGAGATAAAAACAAAGAACCCTCAAAACGTAAACATAAAAATTCTCCAAAAGTGTTATGAGTTCTAATCTTTTGATGGGTGTGTTTTCTAAGGTTGTAAAAGAGCCTATTTGTAGGCTAAATTCTTAGGTCAAATAAATTATGCTAATAAATGCTAAATATATTATACTAATAAATACTAAATCTTCTAGATAGAAAATATTGTAACACCGCTAACTCGTCTCCGTTCGCTGGATTAGGGTTACGAAGCATTACTGTACAATCGAAAACATTTAACATCGTAATATTTAAATAAATTAAACATATCATAATCCATTCAATCACATGCAATCTGTCCCTAAATCGAGCCCTCGAGGTCTTAAAAATAGCTTAGAAGCAATTCAGGACTAATTTGAAACAAAACGGAAAGTTTAAGAAAAAGTTGCAAAAATTGGAAACAGGGGTCACACTACCGTGTCGCCAGGCCGTGTAACTTTCAAAAAAGGGACACAAGGCCGTGTCCCAGCTCGTATCCTCACTTGTGTAACTCACTAAGTTGCCCCACACGCCCGTGTGCCAAACCGTGTGCTAGGTCGTGTAACTCATTGATTTGAACACTAAGAAACTCTCAAGTGACACACGCTTGTGTCCCAGGCCGTGTGAACCCAAAATTTTACCTAATATCAAGCCATTTCATAACCAATCAATTTGTGCACACTTTCAAAGGACTTAAACATCATCCGAACACACTTAAACATGCTATTTCAACCATCTTAACTTACCTAACGAATATGCCATTCAAAGGCACCACAATTGTATCAAAACATTATTTACCAAAACAAGTCAACATTGCCATATTTCAAGCATTATAACCTAGTTCTATTACCTACCAAAAGACCATGCATTTCACTTACCTAAATATGGTCAAAATGACCTAACATAACAAACATTATAAGCCCATCAACCAAACATAAATATCAATAGCATAAACATACTAAGTCAACCATTACTTGTCTATGAACTACCATTACAAAAGATCCTATACATGCCATTATTAACCTTGGCCAAAATACTGAAAAACTACTGAATTGATTTCTGGATAGCGTGATAAGTCTCCGACGAGCTTCCAATGATCTAAAAAATAAAGAAAAACAACTACATAAGCAACGAGGCTTAGTAAGCTCGTATAAACTTAAACATAACTTACCATGTCATTTATACAATTCATGGATTTAAACATAAATCAATACCAATGCCATAAGCTTAGTAAAAGCCTATACAACATCATCAAACTCACAAGTTACTACATTTACTCATGATACTAATGAATTCAATCATAAGATAAGTAAACTTCCATATGTAGATGCATCATTTAGCTTGTAAACCTTTTCATAATATCATGATTCAATCCATTTGCGTACTTACCATTTTGTTCCCTTTTCTTACCTGTTGAACCATCTAGAATTACATCGGATACTCGGGAAAGCTCACACATAGTGTGCCTTTATATATAACCGTAACTTTTGCTTTACATCAATGCTCACATGAGTTGTGAAATAGGCCTGCTCACACGAGCTGTGGGTCAAAATGTAAGCTACACGATGCTGCTCACACGAGCTGTGCAGAATCCACAATAAATGCAGGACCTCAGCCATCGGTAGGACATTCAAGACCAGCACCCGAAACATGAAATCGCTAATGACATGTCATTTGTATCCTAAGAATTCTTAAGGTTCAACCGGGACTCGATATCCGTCAATTGATCATAGCATTGATACATTTACATTAAAACAACATAATAAACATTCAATTTAGGTAACATTAAAATGATTATAGTTCATATGAACTTACTTCGATAACTAGGGCGTAGAAGTAATATCGAACTAATCCGAAGCTTTAGCTTTTCCTCGATTTAGGTCTGATGGTGGTTTATCTTGATCTAAATAAATAATTCCATTCAATTAAGTACTTATATAATTCAATTTAATCCATACTTATATTTATACAAAATTATGAATTTGCCCATAACATTTTAACTTTTCACAATTTAGTCCTTAAGCTCATAACTTAGAATCTAACCATTTCAACTTAATTCCAACTTAACCCATGTTACAAGGGACCTTAAAGCAACTAATATTTATCAACAATTCACAATAAAACCTATAGATTTACACCTTTAACAATTTAATCCCTAATTCCAAAATTCATAAAAAATCACTTAACAAGACTTGTCTATTTTGTAGAGGTGTGCATGGGTCGGGCCGGGTTTGGGTCGGGCTCAACTAAAAATTCAGGCCTGTTTGCTAGGCCCGGGCCCGGCCTGAAAAATGGGCCTAAAATTTTACCCAAGCCCGACCCAAATAAAAATGTTAAAACTCGGGCCTGACCCGGCCCGCCCATATTATTTTTTATATTATTTTTATATAATTTTAAAATATATATAATTTTAAAAATACTAAAAACATCAAAATAAATATTTCCCAACAAATTGAAAATAAATTTTAAAAAATATGTATACTTAAATAACACTAAGATAGATGCAACTTAACAAGCAAATGTCTCTAAAATAATAACAAAATTAACAAATGTCTTTAAAATAATAACAAAATTAACAATAAAATAAGTTTTATACAATATCCAAATAATAACAACAAAATAGTAGCAACATAATAGTAAAATTGTAGCAAAATAGAGAGAAAACAACAATAAAATAATATTAAAAAAATTAAACTTTTTTGTCCTTTAGTGAATTCGGGTCAGGTTGGGCCGGGCCGGGCCTGGGCCCGGGCCAAAAATGCCTTACCCTAGGCCCAGCCCGTTTTTTAAGCGGGCCTTATTTTTTTTGTCCAAACCCATTTTTCGGGCCTATATTTTTGCCCAAACCCTCTCACATTTTGGGCGAGCCTTCGGGCCGAGCCGGGTGGCTCGACCCATGATCAGGTCTACTATTTTGCATCAAAGATTAGTAATCTATCAACTAACATAAAAAAACATCCAAAAAAGTCCATGGAAAGTCCCTCAAATTTTAACAGTTTTGCAAATTAATCCCTGGGTTAGCTAGATTAAGCTAAAACAGACTAAAAACATAAAAATAATTAAAAACAGGACTCGAAATCACTTACATGCTAGATAAAAGCCTAGCCGAATGCTCAAACCCTATAACAATGGTGATTTTTGGTTGAAACAAATGAAAAGAAGAAGATGATGACTTTGTCTCATCTTTCTTTACTTAAATTTTCTTTTAATTGTTCATTTACCATTTCAACCTTTAAAAATTATCAAAATTTCAATAAAACCTTGTCCATAACTATCCACTAACTCATTCAATGGTCTATTTACCATTAAATTCCTTTATTTTAAGATTTCATAGCCATTAAAACCATTTAACTAATAGAACTCAACTTTTACACTTTTTACGATTTAGTCCTTTTTACTTAATTAACTATGTAAACTTCAAAATTTCTTAACAAAACTTTAATATGACCTTAATATAATCCCGTAGACCTATAATAAATAATAAAATCATAATTCACTTGTCAGAATTGTGGTACCGAAACTACTGTTTCTGACATCACTGAAAACGGGCTGTGACAACTATATTTTGTTTAAGTTGACTTGTAAACAATCTCTTATTTTATTTAATAGGAATTTGGGTCACAAAAATCTAACAATCTTCACCTTGACATGAATTCTCACGACACCATCTTTGCTAAAGCCCGCCATGGGCATATCTTGAACTATGTAGAGAATTAACTGAGTCGAATCTGTGCTTAGAAGCTGAAAGACTTCTAGACTTCAAATTGTGCACTGGCAAATCAAAACTAACCCGGGTATGATTTTCATGAACATAGTGCCTTAACTTTTCAAAACCTGTATCGAAAAGAGAACCTCTTTTCAACGAAACGGTCATACCTTTTTCCCTCATATGACCAAGTTGCCTCCGCTTCAAACGAGTTGGCTTCGAATCTATAATGGACGAGGGATGTTCAGTTTCACCGATCACTGTAGAACATTTCAGAATATAAAAACTACCGGTCCTTTTACCTTTTAACAAAACGAGAGCTCCATGAGACACCTTAATGTCACTCGACTCGATGTTCATTTTGCAACCTTTTGAGTCTAAAATATTCAAGGAGATGAGATTCTTTCGTAAATCAGGTATATACTTGACATCTAAGAGTGTCCTAATCGTCCCATTGTGCACCTTAATTATAACAGTACCAATACTAGTTACCTTACTGGATGAATCGTTTCCCATGTGTGCAACTCCACCTTCAACCGAATTGTATGTGGAGAACCATTCTCTGTTGTGACACATGTGGAAAGAACATCCCGAATCTAGGATCCATTCGGACGTAAGCTTGGAGCTATCGCTCGTTGACACTAACAAGAAATCATCATCGCTTTCGTCGGCCAAATTAGCACCAGCTACATCTTCTTCGTTACTCTCAGCAGCCCTTTTATTTCGCAGTTTATAACAATCTGCTTTGATGTGACCTAATTTCTTACAATAGTGACACCTTTTGTCTCGCTTCTTTGATGCTACCAAAACGGAAGTTTGCCTATCTGCTTTGCTATCCAAACCAAACTTATTGTCAAGTTTGTATTTACTCAACAAATGATCTTTCACATCCTAGAACGAGAGTTTGTCTCTACCATAAATCAGGGTCTCCCTGAAAGACTTGTATGAAAAGGGTAAAGAGCACAATAATAACATAGGTTGATCTTCATCGTCAATCTTAACCTTAACATTTTTTTAAATCATTCAGAAGAGTAATAAATTGACTAATGTGATCTAAGAAGCTCACATTTGATCATGCGAAACGTAAATAGAGGTTTTTTCAACACTAAACGGTTAGCCAGAGACTTAGTCACATAAAGAGTTTCTAACCTTTTCCACAAGGTAGATGAGGTTTCCTCCATCAATACCTCCTGCAATACCCTATCTGTAAGGCACAACTGGATTGCAAACAGGGCCTTTTCATCAAGCTCATCCCATTCTGTCTGATCTAGATTCTCAGATTTTTTCTCGGTAACGACCTTTTTCAAGCTGTTTGAACTAGAATTGCCATCATCCAAACTTGCCACAGATTGAAATTTGTGACACCATCAAACTTCTCAATGTCAAACCTTATTGTTGCCATCTCTGAAAGGGTTGATTTACGAAAATTAAACTAGCTCTGATACCACTTGTTGGGGATCGACCTGATTAAGCAATGAATAAGTAAAATTAGTGGAAGAAATTGAGAAATTGAACACAAAAATTTAACGTGGAAAAACCTCTCCAAAGAGGATAATAAACCACGGGCAAAGATAATTTTACTATAATGACAAAAGAACGAAGAGTACAAAAGATGGAGATAAAAACTAAACCCTGAAACTCGAAAACAAAGATTCATCAAAACGTATGTACGAAATTCTCCAAAAGTGTTATGAGTTCTAATCTTTTAATGGTGTATTTTCTAAGGTTGTAAAAGAGCCTATTTATAGGCTAAATTCGTAGGTAAAATGAGTTATGCTAATAAATGCTTAATATATTATACTAATAAATACTAAATCTTTTAGAAAGAAAATATATTTTTGTTTAACTTGACTTGCAAGCAATATCTTATTTTATTTAATAGAAATTTGGGTCACACAACTCTAACATGTGTAACTACTACTGGTACCATGGGTCTTCTTTCTATGGTGTAGGAATCTGCAATAATCACAGGATGAACCAGTTATCGGTCATGGGGATGTTTTTCCATTTTCGATTTACTTAAAGAAACATAGGTTTTAAGGGGGAAGCTCAATGCAGTTGTTTTGGGCTAGTCACCACTAGCTCCACGCGTGCCATGGTTCTGATGTGAACATTCGACATATTTTCTTTTTGAATTGCCTTTTTCCCCTATCTCTACTTGTGTGATTAGAGATGGTGAAATCCAAACATTTGATGAATCTCGAATCGATTCATTTAGAATAAAGTATTTTTTTTTTGAAAAGTAGATTTAGGAAAAGGTAGGGTATGTGGATCTTTTTTGGGATAGTGGGTACCCTACCCTGCTCCAATATATGAAATTGTAAAAGGATAAAATTTATTTTTGGGATAGTGGGTACCCTACCCCTATATATTTATAATTATTAAAATGATAAAATTGTAAAAAGAAAAGTGTTATAAAAAACTCATATGTTTTATTTTTAAATATTTTTTTTGAAGATTTATGTTTAAATATATACTTGCCTTTAAAAAGATTGAAAATATTAGAAATAACTAGCAAAAATTAAATTAAAGCGGGGTGGTGTAGAGCGATGATGGATGCATCCAACATCCATGAATGTTGGTAGTAATTTTTAAGATTGCACATTCATAGAGGAGTAAGGCGGGTGATAAGGTAGAGCATGCGAACTGTGAAGTGGTAATGAATTTGACAACATTGATCCCCGTCTCCCTTCATTGCCATCCCTAGTTATGACTATACTTTGCTCAAAGATTTTTATTTGCCTTTTGCCACCATTTGTTCATCGTTATGAAATATTTTATTATAATTACAGTGCATCAAATATTATCGCTTTGATGAAATGGTTGTATATCTAGGGATTAAAATTTTAAAATTCAAAGAATATACAGACTAAAAATAATCAAATAATTAGGGTATAAGGATTGAATTCGCAACTTATGCATAACATAATGACTAATAAAAATATTGACAAAAAATATATAATATTAAATAAAAAGTAGCATAATTATAAAGAAAATTTAAAAATAATAATAGGGGTTGGATTAATGTTAATACGATACGGACAACTCTAGTAAAGTTCTCATAAATCAATAACCGTACATCTATAATATATTTATGGTATTTTATCCTATCATATTATATTGATTTTGACATGTTGATAGTTTGTATTATAATTTTTACACATTAATAAATTTTGTTATGGTGATATTATTTTCTTATATCATTTTATATAAAGGAAATTATTTAGTATATTGTCAGTGGAATTTTTAGATTTCACAAAAAGGGTTAGAGGGTTGATAAATGTTCTATAAGCGTATAGTAAAATATTAAAAAAATAGATATTTAAAAAAAAAGGAAACTTGTCAATTTTCCAAGACTGCTTATGGAATAAAAAAAAGTAAATGGCTAATTTAAAATCTTAACTCTGCTTGTGGATTAAAAACTTTCCATCGCCAATGTGATAGAAAATTTTAATTCCTCAAGCGGAGTTGAGATTTTGCCATGTATTATTAAGTTGTAATTAAAAATTTTAAAAATAAATAAGATATGTGGCAAAATCTCAATATTACTAGTAGAATAAAAACTTCCCACCAATGTATGAAATAAGTAACCTTTATATCATGTCACTTTTAAATATTTTTAAAACATATTTTATATGTTTTGACGAAGAGAGTAAGATCAATAAAGTTTAAATCCCAATCATCAAACAACTACTCTCTTATACAGGTGATAAATCATATTGAATTTTATATTTTAATCATTGATTTTTATTTTTACTCCATTAAATCAATAGTCCACATTTTTATTTATGTCCTCACTTACCTAAAAATAAGTAACGAGAAAAAAATCATTCACAATAATCAATCAAATTGTAAGTAAAAGAAATTTGACGTTAGAAATTTTACATTAGACAATAAAATTTATCTTTTGCAACAGATGTTTGTAGTGAAACACGACCAAAGGACATAGCCGTCCATACCGATAAAACATTACAAAACAACAAGCAATGTCAACTTTGAATGCTACATTAATGAAACAAACAATCATAAACTTACAAGAAAAAAAGTAGTCATTATGAATATTATAACAATTAACATGAATATCGTGGTTAATATGAAAGCATATTTGTATTTAAAATGTTCATATATTTAATAACCTAAATTAATCTATATGAAAAATATCTGATTTTAATTCATTGCAGAAGCAATGAAGAAATTACAAGAAAATAGCTATTTATGTGTAAAATTTTATGAAAAGAAAATCGAGTTAAATGCAATGAAAAATTAGAGCTATACACGCCCGTAACTTTATCTACTATCATTAAAAAAAAAAAAAATCACAAACAAAATAAAATACTATTCTTTTCATGAACTTTATTTAGGCAGTCTTTTCTTTTTCGGTCTACTTTTCTTGTCTTTACACTTCCACATGAATGATTTGAGAACTAAATTACCGACCAGAACACAAAGATTCAAAGAAATTCTTTTGTTTTTTTTTTTGCTTCAGTTTTTTTTCAGCATTTCCAGTACTGGGATGTTGGACGGTTGTTCTCCTTTTTTTGAAACACTTCACACACATGCAACTATTTATGGGTCCAAATGGTTTTTAGAAATAAATAGCTTTTAGTGTATAAATATGAATTGTGCTTAGCTTGATTTCATCTATCAACCTCAAACAACAATAAAAATATTAAAATAATTGATTTTAAAAAGAAAATCTTACCAAGGGTCCGACTTTTGGACAGATGTAAATATGTTTTGTGACTTGTGGACGGACATGACAATACTAGTTTTTGTCGATTTCATGTTTCTCAAATTAAAGCTTTCAATGTTACCAACCACTTTTCTAACAAACAAAAGACGAAGAATATTCAACTTGAATATTTAAAACCTTTTATTTATTTATTTATTTATTCTCTTGCCCCGAGTCCTTCGTATAATCATTTTTTCCCTCAAAATCTACTGACTTTATTATTTGAAACTTACGTAAGTTTGAAACAGAAATACTAATTATGGACATTTTAATTGTTATAGTCCCCAAATAGAGATGCCTTGAGAGCATTAATCACTTTACACCCATTGGATGCTATAACTTTGCCTACAAAAAGATGGCCCCTCTTATTCAAAACATTATATCACATGCGCATGCAACATTTTGTACCTTATAAATTTAGGCTCATTTAGGTGGGTGATGCGTTTATTTTTAGTAAGATTAGAAATAACGATAACGGTAAAATTAATTATTGTACCTCCGAAGTAAAAGATTCCACCATAACTTACTCAAGATAAAGTTTAAATGCAAAATTCACC
Source organism: Gossypium sturtianum (assembly GCA_025698515.1). Classification (NCBI taxonomy): domain Eukaryota; kingdom Viridiplantae; phylum Streptophyta; class Magnoliopsida; order Malvales; family Malvaceae; genus Gossypium; species Gossypium sturtianum. Next base: position 50,988,029 of record CM046952.1, on the reverse strand, counting down.
TTCAAATTATGCCATTATTTTACTTAAATATCTATCTTTTAATAAAAATATACCTAAACTATTAATTTCATTTTACTTTATCCAAAAAGATGATACCAACCAATAATAATATGATAAGCGGCATGTTTTACTTGGAGATATCATTTTTAGATAAAAAAATAAAATTGATAATTTAGATGCACTTTTAACCCTTTGGAAAAAAAGAAAGAACCTTTAACACTTAAAAGTGGAAAAATAATATACCTTGAAAGCTAATTGAAGTTAAGCCTCAACATGATATGATTCTTGCGCATGAAGCTTTTTGCACGATTAACAAAAAAAAAGTTGGGGATCGACTCGTATGAACAACAAAGTAGTAAAAGTATAGAAGAACGAGGGAAAAACTACGGGCAAAGGAGGTATCGACTTTTTACTAAATGAGCAAACAAACAAGAGTACAATATGGAGAAAATAAACCTAAATGTACAACCTGTACATTACCCAAAACTCCGAATATAAAGCTCAAAATCCCAAAAAGCAAATAGGTAAACAAAACCCTAAATCTCATAGGTCACTCACAAAAGGGGTATAAAATACTCTCCATAATTACCACGAAACTCTCACCAAAACTCATATGCGACTACATCTTGTCGCTCTCAAAGAAAAACCCCTACTGATTGACATCTTTAATTAGGGATACGATGACCCCTTTAAATAGGCTAAAACTAGAGTCCTAATATGACTATAATATTTTTAGAATAATCAAAGTTTAATTAGGGAATAAATAGCAGAATTTAACTAGGAGAAGAAAACCTGGTTGAATTTGGAAACACGTCGTGACGTCGTTTTCTTCTCGGCGGCTCGAAAACCAACAAAATCCTTAGAAAAGCTTTTGAACACCATCTCAATTTGAGTGTTCTAGTCCAAATTGGCCTCATTGTCCGTGGCCTTGGCAAAGTAACCTACAAGAGTGACCATATGGTTTTTTATCGGAGTTTCGGGCTTTTGTTGGGCATTCATCAAGCTAGTTATGGCAGACTATCAAGGCAAGGCAACTTGGCCTCCGACCATGTCTTCTACCTTATCTAGAATTGCTTTAGTAGTCTTACAACTCTTTAGTTGCTTATACACAGTATTGGTCACGCTTGCCAGCATATAGCAACAGGTTATCTCATCAAACTCTTCCCAGCATTTTTTAGCCCCAACTTGAGTGGTCGGTGGGCACTTATTATCAAGAACTATTTTAAGTTTCTAACACCTCAAGATAATTATCAGGTTCCTTTTCCATTCATTATAGTTATTTTCGTTCAATTTGTTTTCAGCGAGTATGTTCAATAAGGGAGTTGGTGCTATTTTCGAACTGAAAATAAAACATTCATATATTAATATCTTTGTATTAAGCAAATGTTTGAAAATATTTTGCAACATTATGCTCTGCATTAAAATGATGCTTGCGTCTTACATTAAACCTTGAAAATATTTGTAAACCGTTGCAATGATAATTCCCACACCTATTGAATCAAGCCACCATGGGGTGATCACGATCAACTAATAAGAACATGAATTTCCATCAAATTAGTACATGAACCTAATTCCTTTAGGCATTCACACGTACTAATAATCGTGTAACGTTTGCCTATCATTTTAACTTAAGTAGAGCTCTGTGGGAAGATACTTAACTAGAAGATCTTGAGTGTATAACTATCAACTCAACACCTATCGCATCATGCACTACAAATGAGTCATCATGGGACAATCTCACTGAGTAGCATGCTTTGACTAGTTGTCCTCTTTTGAAAATTGAATTTCTTGACTTATCGCATGATAATGCCTACCACAAGGGCAAGTCCAATTATCATTTGATCACAAGAGAGTTCTTCTTACATTCAGGAAATATCCTCAGTGAAAATCACATAGCGATCCTACCGTGGGGTAGTGAACTTGTCATGTCATCATAAGAGACCATTGATGGAGGTTGTAGGTCTTGTTTAGGGACCTTTTCCCACTTAATATTTTAAAAACATGCAAGGTTTTTAATTCCTGGTTTGAATCATGTATGATTAATATATGCATGACAAATACATGTGGCAGTCTTTCCTAAACTATATGTCATGCTTATCTCATGTATGCATGACATGCTTTGGCAATTTTATAATATTCACATTCATTCATTCACAAGAGTCAATCAAAAAATTTTGATTCTCCACAGTTTTTTTAAGGGAAAAACCGAAGAAGTGAATGTGAACCGTGCACCAGGTGGGTCCCTAAGAAAGAGAAGTGATGTATTTGACCACTTAAAAACCAAACATTTCCTTGACAGATCCAATCCTAGACATGTACCTTCTCATTACCACACTTCTCATAGTAATCGAATAACCTAAAGAAGTGAATGGAACAATACAACATATGTATTTTATTATTATATACTTCTTATCATTAATAGATCAATCCTGGATCATCTCATACATATATATCACAATTATATCATAAATAATTAAACAGATATATAAAGAGATGAGTAATAAAATAAAATAAAATAAAATTTCCAGCCACGGTTTCCATGGTTCTATTTCTAGAAAATAAATGAACAACAAAAATTACATAGTTTTTCATCACAAGACATTCCTTGTGTCTTCGACTGCCATCGCTCCATCTTCACCTTATCATGGACTCCTATTTGGAAAAATTACATTTATGTCCTATGTTCGTTTTTGGCTTACAAGAATTCAAAAATTTAAAAATAATCCTACTTGGAGATGATAGTCCACGGCCTGTTTCCTAAGAACCACAACATTGCCAAAAAATAATAATTATATAAAAAATATATATAATATTGCATTCATTCACATACACTCCCCTAAACATGCGAATAAGTACAAGAATGTCACATATTATCAAATATTAATCAAACAAGATAAAGAGAGATTCGATCTCGATTTACACCATAAACAAAGCATAACCTAGCTCTTGATACCAATTGTTGGAAAAAAATCTAGTTTGAAAATGGTTTTCTTGCACAGCAGAAAATTAAAATTTCCAAAAGCCAACTCAGTTTGTGATATTTATATCAATAAACCTTAACCGAATACGCACCTGTGTTTTCTGATAAGCGGATCCTTTATGTTTTTCGAATTTCAATCAAATGATTGATAACTTTTGAAAAGAGTATATTTCATACCTTTAGACCTAGCTAATTGCTTGTACTTGGTACATTTAGCTGCATTTTAGGATATTTCATTGGCATCTTTATCATTGCTTTAGGAGCTTGGACTGTGTTTAAATGTTAGGTACTTTAAATTGCATGTGGAAGGGTTGTGTTTGGTGGTTTAGCAGGTACAAGATGTGGAGAAAAAAAATGAATGAGTGAAGGTTTGTCGGGGAAAAAGGTTGGATAGTTTGCCAACACGAATGCTGTGGCAATTTCAGGAAGATGACTGAGTCAACATTCAACACATACTAGTTTCAGCCCAACTCTACTTGTAACAACCCAATTTCAGTGGTGTCGAAAACAGTGGTTTCGAGACCACGACTCTAAAAAGTGAGTTATTATTTTAATATTTATTTAATGTCTATAGGGTTAACTTAAGGTAGTATTAAATTTTTGTTAATAATTTTTGAAGTTTAAATGGTTAATTAGGTAAAAGGACTAAATCGTAAAGGTTGCAAAAGTGTGTTTCTATTAGTTAAAAGGGCTAAGTGGCTATGGAAAGGAAATTTAATGAACTTAGATGGTAATTATACCATAATTAAGTTAGTGGATAGTTATGGACAAGGTTTAATTGAAAATTTTCATTTATAATAAGGGTAAAAAGGTAAATTAGTAAATAAAAGAAAAATAAAGTAAACAAATGAAGAAAGCTATCATCTTTGTTTCTTCTTCATCTAATAATCGATTAGCCATTGTTGGGGGAGGAACAAGTTTCAGTTTTGAGTTCTTCATGCATGGTATGTATTTAAGCCCTGTTTTTAGTGATTTTTATGTTTTTGAGTTCGTTCTAGCTTAGTCTAGCTAGCCCAGGGGTTAATTTTCAAAACTGTTAAAGGTTGAGGGACTTTCCGTAGTTGATATTAATGTGTTTGTGAAGTTATTTGATAGGTTATTAAACTTGGTTGCTAAAAAAACTTGTTTTGTTAAATGATTTTTAGTGAATTTAGGGTTTAAAGACTTGTTCATGAATATAGTAAAATTTCATGGCAACATTATGAAATGATGTTTTAAGTGGGTTGATATGAATCCCTAAGAAATTTGAATAGCTTATATGGAGGGTTAAAATAGTTAAATTTCAAGTTACGAGCTTAAGGACTAAATTGTGAAAAAGTTAAAATAGGAGGGGTAATTCTATAATTTCTTGATAATGTGAATTCTTGATTGAATTGAATACTTGAAGTTATTTGAAGTACTTAATTGAATGAATTTATTTATTTAGATCAAGATAAACAACAACCGGACTTGAATCGGGGAAAAGCTAAACCTTTGGACTAGACTTCAATTCGGTTATTGCAACCATAGTTGTCAAGGTAAGTTCGTATAAATTATAATCTTATTAATGATAGTTTGATTGATTATCGGTTACATTGTGTTTGTTATAAACTGACTTGAAAATGCATGTATAATGATGTTTTGAGTAATTGACGGATAGGTAATCCCGTTTGAACCTTAAGAATTCTTAGGAAACGAATGACATGTAATTAGGGATTTCATGTTTCAGGTGCTGGTCTTGAATGTCCTACCGATGGCTGAGGTCCTACATTTGTTGCGGATTCTCCACAGCTCATATGAGCAGCATCGTGTAGCTAACATTCTGACCCACAACTCATGTGAGCAGGCCCATTTCACAGCTCGTGTGAGCACTATTGAAAAGGATAGGTTACGGTTATATGGAAAGGCACACTATGTGTGAGTATTCCCGAGTATCCAATGTAATTCTAGATGGTTCAACGGGTAGGAAAAGAGGTAATGGCATGATATGTATATAATTGGATATTGATTTATGATCTTATAAAAATGTGAAAGTGATAAATGATGTGTACATGAAAATCTAATTATGATATGGTTGAACTTATATGTATCATGTATGAACTTACTAACTTGTGAGTCTGATGGTGCTTATATAGGGTTTTACTAAGCCTATGGTCTTGGTGATGAAGTTATGCTTATTTTATAATTTGTGCTTAATAAATGGTAAGTTATGTTTGAGTTTATACGAGCTTACTAAGCATGAGTTGCTTACATAGTTATTTTCCTTTGTTTCATAGATTATCAGAAGCTTGATTGGTTTGATGCTTGTCGGAGATCTATCACACTATCCAGCAACCATTAGGTAGTTTTAAGTTATTTTGGCTAAGGTTACAAATGGCATGTATAGGACCTTTTATAATGATAGTTCTTGAATGTGTTAATGGTCAATTTGGTATGTATATGCTTTTGGAGTTTATATTTTGTTTGATGGACTTTAGTGCCTTGACAAGTTTAAGTCATTTTGGTCAGTTTTAGGTACTTGTAATATATAGTCCTTTTTGGTATGTTTGTGATGATATGTAAATGGTTATAAGTGATGTCATTTGGTAGTTAAAGGAACTAGGGTTTGTGCTTGAGATGTGGCTATATTGCTTTGTTTTGGTTAATGATGTTTTGGTATAAATGTGGTACTTTTGAATGGCATATTGGTTAGGTGAAATAGGTTATTGAATTGGTATGTTTATATGTGTTTTAAATATGTTTATGTTTATTGAATGTAGGCACAAATGAGATGTTTAAATGAGTATATTTTGGTCTTGAAATGACTTGATTTTAGGGTCAAATCATGAAGCACACGACTTGGGGCACGGGCTATCACACGGCCGTGTGACACACATGGGCTGGCTACACGGCAATGTGTCACTGGTTATTTTTTGGTGTAATTTTCACATGGCTTAAGACACAGCCGTGTGTATCAAGTTAGTGAGTTACATGACCTAGCACACGGCTTGTGACACGACCGTGTGTCACAAGTCAGAGGGTTACACAGTCTGGCACACAGCCTGCAACACGGTCGTGTGACCCAATCAGTGAGTTACACGTTTTAAGACACGGGTTGGGACACGATCGTGTGACCCCTATTTTCAAAATTTCTAACATTTTTCCAAATTTATTGATTTGTTTCAAATTAGCCCCGAATTGTTTCTAAGCTATTTTAGGGCCTTGAAGGCCTGATCTAAGGCCCGAATGTACATGTATGCTAAGGTTATAATGAGTTTTAGGTAATTTTTGTTAAATGAAATTATTGATATGTTTTGATATTAATTGTTTAGATTTGCATGGTAATGCTCTGTAACCCTAATCCAGCGATGGAGATGGGTTAGGGGTGTTACACTACTTGTACCAGAAAAATCTACCTAAAAAAGAGGAGAAGATATTGTTGGCTATTGGAGTTACCATAGGAAGAAAAGTTTATAAAGAGCCAAAGGAGGAAACCCTAAAGGGTGTGGAAATGCGGAGGCAACAATAGAAGGTAGCAACTGAGTAAAGACGAAAGGAGGAAATTGAAGGCAGTCCCTCTCAGTCACCGCAGGACACTGTGCTGCTGGATTGTGGATTGACTTGGCGAAAACCATCTTTCAAAGTTCTTCCATTATTTCTTAATCAATTTTCCCGTGAATTGATTTGATCGAAAAATGTTGGGTGTTATTTTGAACTTGAATTTTAATTGCCAACCCATGAGCTAAATCTCATAGGGTTGGGATTACATGATGAAACTTTTATTTTCTTTAATGGTTGAAACATATATTTGATTTAATCTACTGTTTCATTCAATTTTTTTTATTTCCCAATTGTATGTGTACATTCTCTTGACATAGATATATGTGCTGTATGCCCATAAACTGAATCTAATTCTAAAAAAGTTAGATTAGTTGGACTGGAATTGAATGATACAAGCAGGTATTCGATCGAATACTTGCAGCAAAATGATACAAGCAAGTATTCGACCGAATACTTGCAGCAGACTCTAGATATAGAGCAACATTTGTATAGAATGAAGAAAAAACAACGTAGGGTACTGTGGTAAGGCCTATAGACACATGCTAGGTAACTTGAGATTTAGCTCTCGAAAGAAGCATGTCACTTTAGGTCTCTTCTGAGTAGTAGATTGAGTACAATTTTGCTGAGGCGTTACTGAAAGTAAGGGCAGATTCGTAGTAATCCCAACCTTCCAAATCGATATAATAGACCCTCAATCTTTTGCCTTAGTATCTTTGCCATAGCATTCTTAGTTATTTATTTATTCGCCCGCAGATTATTTACGTAATTATTCTCGTAATTTTCATTATATTTTTTAGTATTAGTCAATATATATTTTGCACATATCCTTACTACTTTAATTTACCATTGCGTACTTAACTTGGTTTTGCCATAACATTAATCATAATTCATTATAATAACTTGACCACTTTTATACCTAATCCGATCCCAATGGAGACGATCTCACTTATCACTTTATTACTTGATTCGACGTGTATACTTACACAATTCGCATGCCACTTCACACGCGACAAGTTTTTGGCACTATTACCGGGGATCGACAAGTTGACAAAATTTGGTGTTGTTATTTTACTTAATTCCATCATTTTTATTTAACTTAGTTTAATTTAATTTCTATAGGTTTGCCATCAGTGCATGAGAAGAGGCATTTCTGCTAACAAATAGTATTTTTTTGACCCAGAGGTCGAAAGAACTTTACGAAGAAGGTGGAAAGAAATGTGAAAAATGGATAGGAACGGGAATGATCTTGGTCTCAATGATAATCCAAATGGTCAAGATATTAATCCTCCTGATCATAGGGTGATACCTAGTCTGAATGATAATTTGAATGGTCATGACACTAATCCTCATGTTCTTAGGGTGATAGATGACCAAGACAGACCAATTCGAGAGCATGTTGTGCCAATTTTGGATGACCTAAATCCAGGGATAGTTCGACCACAAATACAAGCTCAGCAGTTTGAGCTGAAACTAGTAATGTTTCAAATGTTACAAATAGTAGGACTGTTTAGTGGATTACCCATTGATGATCCAAGACTGCATTTAAGACTTTTTCTAGAGGTTTGTGACTCGTTTGAACAACAGGGTGTTCCTGAAGACACTTTGCGGCTTAAACTATTTCCATATTCTTTAATAGATCGTGCAAGAGTGTGGCTGAATGCTTTGGCATCAGGAACAGTGAAACCATGGAATGATCTTTGCTAGAGATTTTTTCTACGGTATAATCCCCCAAATATGAATGCCAAGCTTAGAAATGACATCACATCTTTTTAGCAACCGGATGATGAAACCCTATATAAAGCTTAAGAACGATTTAAAGACTTAATTCGGAAATGTCCGATGCATGGATTTCAACATTGGACTCAGATGGATATATTCTATAATGGGCTGAATGCACATATGAGGATGGTAGTTGATGCTTCTACCAAAGGTACTTTGTTGGATAAATCTTATAATGAAGCATATGAAATTCTAGAGAAGATTGCCAATAATGATTATCAATATCCTACCACAAAAGTTGGACGGGCAAGAGACCTATTGGTACCAAGGAGCTAGATGCAATCATTTCGTCAATAACCCATGTATCTTCTTAGGCTAATATGATCAAAACAATGAAGAAGCCCATTACAGTTCAGAAGATGAAATCAACTGAGCTTTTGTGTGTTTATTGTGGTGAAGACCATGAGTTTAATGAATGCCCATCAAACCCAGCACCCGTGTGTTACATAGGTAATTTCAATCGGAACAATAACACCTATTCCAACACGTATAATCCAAGGTGGAAGCAACATCCGAACTTTAGTTGGAATAATCAAGGTGTGGGGAATTTTAACTATGCCGCAAGACATAATGTCAACAGTGCACCGTCTGGTTATAATCATCCTATGCCTAGGCAAAATGTCCAGCAGGGCCAGGATTCGACTTTATCATCATCATCATCTATTGAAGCCTTGTTGAAGGATTATATGGCCAAGAATTATGTCGTAATTCAGAGTCAGGCTGCATCTCTCCGAGCTCTTGTGAATCAAGTGGGGCAAATAGTGAATGCTTTGAATTTGAGACCACAATGAGCATTGCCAAGTGATGCCCAGAATTTGAGATCACAAGGGAAGGAATAGTGCAAGGCCATTACTCTTAGAAGCGGAACTTAGCTTGATGACGTTGCTCAAGATGCCACGACAGGAGAGGATAACTCGAATAACAACTATGTAAAGATCCCAGAGTCATATGAAAAACATACTGAACCTAAAAAGGGTAAGCAATAAAATGCTGTGGTAGAATCAAATCATGTTGTCAACAAGAAGGCCACGACAAAACAATATTAGCAACATGAAGGACGACCACCTCTACCTTTTCCTCAATGATTTCACAATTCTGAGCAGAATAATCAGTTCAAAAGATTTCTGGATGTATTGAAGCAACTCCACATCAACATACCAATGGTTAAAGCTTTGGAGCAAATGCCCAATTACATGAAGTTTATGAAAGATATATTGTCAAAAAAGCACAGATTGGGATAATTTGAGACTGTCGCTCTCATTAAAGGGTGCATTGCAATGTTGACGAATAAATTACCTTCGAAGCTGAAGGACCTAGGGAGTTTCACTATCCCATGTTCAATTGGAAATCATTATGTTGGTAAGCTGTTATGTTATCTAGGAGTGAGTATAAATCTAATGCCTATGTCTACTTTTTAGGAAACTGGGAATAGGAAAAGCAAGACCTACTACGGTTACGTTGGATCTGACTGATAGATCCTACACACATCTGGAAGGTAAAATTGAAGATGTGCTGGTAAGAGTAGATAAATTTATCTTTCATGCAAATTTTCTTATTTTAGAATGTAAAGCTGACCAAGATGTGCCAATTATTCTTAGAAGATCTTTTCTTGCAACTGACAAGACGTTAATTGATGTGTAGAAAGGTGAGCTGACCATGAGGATAAATGATCAACAGGTTACCTTCAATGTATTTAATGCTTTGAAATGTGCTGATGCTAATGATGAACGCCATGCATTGGGTTGATAGAAACAATAGTTGAGGAGTTCACCAGATTTTGCCACAGCAATTTCGACATTGACGAAGACCTACTCCAGCAGAGTGATACAATCAATTTTGGGAAATTCGGTGAATTTATGGAAGCCAAGTAGATAGTGTATAGACCAGGGAAGAAGTTTGAATCCTTAGATTTATGAAATCGATCCTTCAATCCTCCTAAACCTTCTATAGAGGAACTCTGTACACTAGAGTTAAAACCTTTGCCGTAGCATTTAAAATATGCTTACTTGGGTGACAACAATACCTTGTTGGTAGTAATTTTTGCTGAGCTAACACCCGAGTAAGAGGCAAGGTTGTTAGAAGTTCTTCGGCGATTTAAGAAGGCATTGCGATGGACCTTGGCTAATATAAAGGGAATTAGCCTTGCATTTTGCATGCATAAAATTTTGTTGGACGATTGCCCTAGCAATTCCATTGAACATTAGCGAAAATTGAATTTGAGAATGAAAGAAGTTGTCAAGAAAGAGATTATTAAGGGGCTTGATGCTCGCATTATTTGCCCAATTTTAGACAGCTCACGGGTGAGTCCTGTACAATGTGTACCTAAGAAAGGAGGTGTCACAGTGGTAAGTAATGATAACAATGAGCTTATACCAACTCACACTGTCATGGGATGGAGAGTATGTATGGATTACCACAAGCTTAACAAGGCAACTAGGAAGGACCATTTTCCCCTACCATTCATTGATCAAATGTTGGATAGATTAGCTGGGAAATATTTCTACTATTTTTTGGATGGTTATTCAAGATATAATCTGATTTTCATAGCTACCAATGACCAAGAGAAGACAACTTTCACATGTCCATATGGTACTTTTACATTTAGACGGATGCTGTTCGGGTTATGTAATGCCCGACAACTTTTCAATGTTGTATGATGGCTATATTCTCTGACATGGTGGAAAACTTTCTTGAAGTCTTGATGGATGACTTTTCTATGTTCGGGAATGATTTTGAGGATTGTTTGAAAAATCTAGATTTGGTTCCGTGCCATTGTGAAGAAACAAATCTTGTTTTAAATTAGGAAAAGTGCCACTTTATGGTTCGTGAAGGAATTGTTTTGGGGCATATGACATCACAAAGAGGAATTGAAGTGGATCGAGAAAAAATTGAAGTGATAGAAAAATTGCCACCTCCTACCAGTGTCAAAGGTATTATAAGTTTTTTAGGTCATGCAGGTTTTTATAGAAGGTTCATAAAGGATTTTTCAAGGATATCTAAACCCTTGTGCACTTTGTTGGAGCAAAATAGACCTTTCAATTTTGATGAACATTGTTTGGTAACCTTTGAAGAGGTAAAGAAAAAACTTATAGCAACACCGATTGTAGTAGCTCTAGAATGGACACTGCCTTTTGAACTCATGTGTGACGCCATCGATTATGCTAGCAGAACTTTATCGGAAGCGCAGCTTAATTACACCACCATGAAAAAGGAGTTATTGACTGTGGTGTTCGTGTTCGATAAATTTTGTTCTTATCTAGTTGGTATAAAGGTCATAGTCTACATAGGTTATTCTGCTATTAAGTATCTAATGAGCGAGAAAGATGCTAAGTGAAGGTTGATTTGGTGGATACTTTTGCTGCAGGATTTTGACTTGGAAATTAGAGATTGGAAAGGGACTGAGAATTAAGTGGCTAATCACTTGTCGAGGTTAGAATCTAGAAGTAAAGGTGATCATGACACGCTTATTAAAGAGGAATTTCCAAACGAACAACTGGTAGTTGCCACGACATTACCTTGGTGTGCCGACATAATGAACTATTTAATGAGTGGTGTGTTGCCACCCGATTTCAACAATCAAAGAAGATAGAAATTTTTTCATGATGCCAAGCACTTTTATTGGGATGAACCTTTCTTGTTTAAACATTATGTTGGTCAAATAATTAGAAAATGTGTCCCTGATGACGAAATCCATAGCATTCTGCAACATTGTCATTCAGCTCCGTACGAAGGACATTTTGGAGGGATGAGAACTGCTGCCAAAGTACTTCAGTCAGGATTTTATTGGCCAAGTCTATTCAAGGATGCTCATGAATTCTATCAGTCATATGACCTTTGTTAGAGAATAGGAAATCTATCTAGAAGATAGGAAATGCCAGTGCAAAGTATACTAGAGATTGAGTTGTTTGATGTATGGGGAATAGACTTTATGGGTCCATTTCCACAGTCAGGGGGGAAATTGTACATACTGTTAGCAGTGGACTATGTCTCTAAGTGGGTCGAGGCTGTTGCCCTTCCTACTAATGATGCAAGGTCAGTAATGAAGTTTTTACATAAGAACACTTTTACAAGATTTGGTACACTTAGAGCCATTATTAGTGATGAGGGGTCTCATTTTGAATGCAAGTTAGTAGCTTATTCTTTGCATCAATATGGGGTGAAACATAAGATTGCCACAACATATCACCCCCAAACAAACGAACAAGCTAAAATTTCTAACAGAGAAATTAAATTTTTTTTAGAAAAGTGGTGAATCCTACTCGTAGGGATTGGTCTACTATATTGGATGAAGCTTTGTGGGCGTATCGTACCATGTACAAAACACTATTAGGGATGTCACCTTTTAAGCTTGTCTATGTCGAGCCATGTCACCTTCCTGTTGAACTTGAGCATAAAGCATTTTGGGCTATTAAGAAGCTGAACATGGATTGGTCGTGTTGAGACGGTATTGATCTGATCCATCTCATGCAGTACCGATTAAGGAGATCAAGGTGAGGTCAGATTTATCTTTTGAGAAGGAGCCAATATAGATATTGGCTCATGAAGTACATGTTTTGGGATCATGAAGTACATGTTTTGAGAAAGAGGAGGATTACTCTGGTCAAGGTTTTATGGAGGAATCATGGTTTTGAGGAAGCCACTTTGGGAATTGGAAGACTCGATACGTCAGTAATATCCTCATTTTTTTGATCCAGGTAAATTTCAAGGACGAAATTTCTTTGAGGGGAGAGTTATAATGCCTCAAATTTCTTTGCAATGAGTGCTAATTGTGACATGTAAATTGATCTGGTTCAGTGGTTAAGTGTTTTGGTTGGGTGCTTAAGGTTCTATGTTCGATTCCCTTCCCTTAAATTTTTTTATTAATTTTGTCCCAAAATCTAGATTGTCACGCCTAGCTTTTCTTTAGATTTTGTATGTTAGTTATCAAGTGTGAGGCATTGCCTTAGTGGTTGAGCAGTGTTATAAGTTTCCTTGTGTCATGAGTTCGAATCCCGTTGAGCTCAAAGTGGAAATATTTTTGCTGTCTCTCTGTTGTGCTACCTAGCTTGATAGAAGGTTGGTAAAACACAAACTCTGAGCAATCAGATCGTGACAATAACTAAATCAGATTAGAAGAGATTGTTTTTAGATTTTTTTAAAATTTTAAACATTATGGAATTATCCCCTAAAATCTCTTTAGTGTCGTCACTTTGTCCCCCTCATTCCATACTTTTTCACTTTTATTTCACATTTGTTGCGAAACACTTTTCTCTGTCGTCCTCTGCCTTTGTTTTTCCTTTCTTCTTTTTTTTTTTCCTTTATTTTATTGTTTTCATATTTTCATGTGAACAATCCCTTGTTCTTTCTCTTTTTTCATTCCTTTGTACTATTTTTGTTGCCATCCAGACCTCATGTAATGCCTTCAACCCGTCCCGATTTACCAAGTCTGGATCTCGGGTGTTACCACGTAAACCACTTAACAAAATTTGTAAAACAGTTAACAATTGCCCCTTACTTAAAACATTTTTCTTATCATTTTATTAAATGGCTCCATATTAAATAACAAAGGAAAGTATTTAAAAATATTAGTATAATACATCAAACTTGTTACAAATTATTACAACACGTAGTCTTATAAAAGGCAGACTCTTAGGGCATAGTCCTACTAACGCTAGTTTTTCCAAAACATCCACTGTATGCATAGTATCACTGCACACCACATCTCTGGCGCATTCCTGGTGTTGTCACTGCTAGCAAACTCTCTTAAACAGCAATACCTGAAACATAAAAATGACACTAGTAAGTTTAGAGGAACTTAGTGAGTTTTGAACACCACATACCTTTTAACCTTTCTTGATAAATTCTTCATCTTAAACATTTGGATTTCCCAATATTTGTCTTTGGCGGATACCTTTACCTTATCAGTTATATAATTACATTCTTATATGCCACTTATCATTCCTAACATATCATCATTCATCTAACTGCTAGGTTGACTCCATATCTTAATAGACGATACTACCTTTTTCCTTTTGTCTTCAAACAACTTTTAACGATTATTCTAGAACAGTTAATTACAGGCATTATTCTTGACGAATACCACTTACTGTTCATACTTTCAACGGGTTCCCACACTGAGCTTGCTAAATCAGATTAAAAATTTAACCATACCCTGATTCTACCCAATACTTACTCATACTGATGAGAAACGCTCCAGATAATTCAAAAGAATTCCACACAACTTTACTACAGGGCACGAGAAACCCATGATAATAAACAACTCAGATTCCCTCAGATCTTAGATGGAGACATGATACTATTCAGATACAACAAATATTAGGTAACTTAAGATTCCACCTTAATAGCATGGATAATTCAAACTGACAGACCTTATATTGAAAACGCCCATAAACTAAACTAACAGATAACTACGACGAATGCCCTCTTTAGACATACTGATTCATACTTCTTTTCAAGAAACTTCCTTTAAGACTTATTCTATTTCATCACAGAACTTCTCACACCAAATCCATATCCTTAATATAGACTTATCAGAGTACGCCACAAGGGCCAGACAAAATATGCCACAAAGGAAATCAGAGTACACCACAAAGGCCAAATAGAATGCCAACGAGGCACCCCAAGAGAATTGTCGTGTTTGTGATATTCATTTGACCATCATCGCCCTGGGATACGCAGAAAATCTAGTCAATAAATGCGGCTCAACTGCCCTTTCCAGAATGTGCCATGGCTATGGACTTTCTTTAGAATTATCATATCAGAACTCGTGTTTACTGTCTAGACAGACTTCATTGAAAATCACTATGGAGTCAAAACTCACATCTCAAAACCTCTCAACACTTAGTTACACCCTATTTCCCCATATTTATAAATCACACCTCATATATCTAACATAAGTACACATTCAAATAGGCTATACTCATTTTCTTAACCAAATCATGCTCAATATACGTTTCACACACACATTACATGATCACGTATCACAGTATACATCTCAGGCACACATACATAGTTCCTTCACAGAATCATATGCATCCATACATACAATTCATTACATACCGGACTCACGAGGACACTATATCAAGATCTCACACATATTTTCAACATTTATTCAAGTACTCACTCACTGATACTAGAACATTGATCACAAAAGATTTATCTAGAAAGACTTGTAGGGTTCGATATTAAGGACTCACCTGAGGCTCACCTACTGCAACTACCAGCTCCAGACTCAGCCATCTAGTTTGAACCAACATCAACAACTGCTAAAAGAACATGAATTTACCATTAAAACCCACTTACATTCAGATTGCTAACTTTTAATCTACAGATAATCCCAATGCAGGGCTTCTTATTCATAACTTATAGTCTATATATTTTATAGCATCCTTACTCTTAACATGTAGAGTTACCAGACTTACCAGGAGATGGAACACCCTCTGTTTATTCTAAAAATCCTTAGCTTCCAGTTTACATAAAAAGAGCAACCAACAAATATCATTTAATATTAAAGAAAAAAGATAGAATTAATGAATCATCTTGAAGGAAGAAGAAATTCTTCTCACGAACCCTTCTCACATTTATATATAATCCACTTCCGTTTAGTGGAATTTGAAAACTGTCAAGAAATTTTAGAATATGCCTTTCCTAATGGCCTGGAGAATCTGAAAGAAACATTAATGAGAGTCTTGTCTATATGTTATTTGACCAGTCAGTTCAGTTGGTTTATAACCAGATCTAGTTACCAAAATCTGCCCTTAACAGTGATTGAGAAAACTAGGTGTACTATACCTTTGGCGGTAACCTACAAAAAACTTACTTTTTTTTTTATCAAATTCGTGCTTCTATTGAAAAACATGCCAAGAACTAAATTCTGGTATACACCCATGGGCGAATACTCAATTCACCAAATCATTAGTTCATCAAAAGCTTAGAATTTTGTAGAATAACTACCACAGTGCACCAAAATAGACAACTTTGTGTCTATGCACCTTCAATTCGGATCAACCATATTTGGGACACCTTAAGATTCTATTTCATCGTTTCTTTTATTTTCGTTGTTGGTCGTGCATGAATAGGGCGTTCGATATAGTAACCGTAATCTTTTCGTAAGTGTCTTCTGTTTCCTTTTAAATGATGTTGTTTTTCCCTTTTTCACATGAAAGGTATGTGATCATCTAGTTTGGCCAGTTAGTTTATGTTTTGATCATTTTTGTTTTATTTAGGTAAGGAATGCGTGGCGCATGCCTCTCTAGCAGACTGAGTTATTTCGACAATTCTTTCTCTAAGGGTAAGTTGTCGAATGCCCTAGCTTAAAGGGCTGATTTGCTTTAGCCATGCAATGGTCGAATGTCCTAGATAGGTTTGTAGATGGGGTTCTAAAAGCTTGAGGTTTGTTTCCGTGTGCAAAGCTTAGGTTGCTGCTGTAGTGCCAATTTTTCCCAAAGTAATCAGGTGTGTGTCGTAACTCATGAGTGTTCTATGTGTGGTGTTGATCGTATGGATGCGTGCCCTTTTAAGGCACTGGTCGAATGTTGTTGTGACCCAACTGTAATTTTCGTATGTCTTCTGTGCTTAAATCTAGTGAGGGTCGAATGTAAGTAACCCCTAAATATGGTGATCTATGCTTAACTGATTGTGTGTATGTCTCTTTGGATGACCGAATGTGACATAGCCGATTATGAATGTGCCTAAACTGTTTTAGCTAAATGCATATGTGTCCATAATGGTGTTAACCGAATATGATTTTTTTTGCATAATTTAGTTTTGGTTTAATATGCCTATGAGTATGATTTTGATCTGTTAGTCAATAAATTCTACTAGAATGTTTTTGAATTGTTATACTTGTAAATAAGCATGTCTGACTTGAGTATGCCTAGTTGTGATATGTCATTTGCATGTTCATTGGGGTTGGGATACGTATGATATGGAGGAAGTTCTAGCATACTACGATCTGCATTTCTAGTTGTTTACCCGCAAATCTGGTTTTGGCAGTAATCCATTTTTTCTATTTCTAATGATACTTCCACATTATAACTAGCAGCTTGTCTGCATAATACTGGAACGATAGAAATGTGCAAGTGTACACAATCGCAACAGGTAATAAAGTGACAAGTAAATGTCGAGTTATCGCACCAACAGGGATTCTGCAAAGAAATATTTATGAAATGCAGTAAAAAAAACTTTGGTGAAGGAAAATCTTTTGTTTTGAAAAAGGGTTTAATAAAACTAGATTTTAACTAAGTAAATTAACTAAGAAAATTAAAAAGGTAAAAATTCCAATCCACGAATTCTAAAAAACAAGTTTAATCAATATGACAAAATTGTGTTAGATCAATTACATTTCTTAACTTAATATTACTAAAACAATGTTCATGTTGTTACGAATAAATTCACGACAACTTGGCAATTTGTTAACTTAGAGCACATATAGACTTACAAAATTAATTAATCTATTGAACATATTACTATGCCATTTCAAACAATTAATCAATTTTAATAAGCAAGTAAAAGATTAAGTGAGGTAATTGTAACAGCTCATTTTCAGTGAAATCAGAATAGTGGTTTCGGGACCACAAATTCGAGCCGAAAAGAAAATTTATTTTAATATTATTACATGGTCTGCATTATGATAGGATTTGTAACAGCCCGATTTTGGGCCTAGTCGGAACAGTGGTTTCAGGACCACAAATCCGACGTAAGAAAATTTATTTTTATTATATTTTTATGGTCTACAATTTCACGGGATGATTTCGTGAAAATGTTGTTCGAAAATTTTGTCGTTTGGGCACTCAATTTAGTCAAAAGGACTAAATTGTAAAAAGTGCAAAACTTGAGTTCTAGAAGTAGAGGTGTCTAATTGCTATGAAATTTTAAATTGGAGGTCCTTAAATGGTAATTAGACCATTGGTTAATTTATTGGACAAAAATGGGCATGAAATAGGTGAAATGGAATATTTTTAAGTTAAGGGCATTTTGGTCATTTAGTTATTAAAATGAATTAAAAACAAAAGAAAAAGCCAATTTTTGTCCATCTTCAAGCTATGGCCGAAATTACCATGAAGAAACCATGGCTAGGGTTTTTCAAGCTTCCAAGCTCGATTGTAAGTTCGTTCTAGCCCCGTTTTTAATGATTTTTACGTTTTTGAAATCCCCGTAACAAGATGTATCTATTTCTACCATTAATTTGGGATATGGTTAAAGTCTAGGGTTTTGACCCATGATTAATATGTGAGTATTTGGATGTTTAATGGTAGAATATGCATGTTTATGGTTAGAGGAACGACTTTTACTAAGTGATTTTCGGTGAAAATGTCAAAAAAGACTAATTTGTAAAAGTTATAAAATATGTATTAAAAATGTGTTTTAATGGAAATTGTGGGCTGTTATAGTTATGAAAATGGTTCGGCTAGGCTTTTATGTTAAAGAAATTAAATAAATTTCATTTTACGAGCCTAAGGGCAAAATGTAAATATGTCAAACTTTAGGGGTAAAAACATAATTTTGCCAAAATATGGTTTTTGGGTCACATTGAATAACGTGACTAATAAATGAGCTAAATTTGATATTATAGATCAAGAAAAATGAAGTTCGAGTCTAGATCGGGGAAAAACAAATATTGGACAAATATGTCCTTTTCCCCGTTGTCGAACTCGAGGTAAGTTCTTATGTAAATAATGCAATGCTGTGAGTAATTATTTAATGTTTTGATATTGTATGAACTATATATTTGATTCTATGAATACATTCGACAAGTTCGACAAGTTCCGACAAGAGAGAAAATCTCGTTTGAACCTTAGGAATAGAATAGGATACGAGTGACATGTCACTAGGATTCCATGTGATATATGTGTTTATGTGATCCGAGTGCTGGTCTCGTACGTCTACTAGTGGCTGGGTAGTCCGGCATGTGTTTGTGGATACCTGACAGCTTGTGTGAGCGGCACTGCGTAGTTACGTCTTGACTGACAGCTTGTGTGTGTAGGCCCGTGATTAGCTCGAGAGCGAGCCCCTCTGTGTTATGAGATATGAGGTAGCATTGGCTACATATGTGGCACTTATGTGCAAAGACTTTCTGTGTATCCGATTAGTATTCCAAGTGTTCAACGGGTATGTCAAGGACTGGAAAGAGTAAATGATTGTGTTACGAGTTGGTATAGGTATGTACGTAAAGTTTATAAGCATTGGCTTCATGATATTATGAATTCATGATCACTATGAAAGTGACTTTAAGTTAACTATGTGATTATTGGTTTATGTGTGTGGTGAATAAATACATGGTAAAGTTGATTGAAACTTATGAAAAAGGGCTTTTAGGCCAAATGGAATTGTGATATGAAGTGTTTTATTTCATTGATTGTGACTAATTGAATATGAAATGAAGGAAAGATTGGTATTAATTTCTATTAAAAATATTTATGAAATCTTGTGATTAAGTGTTTATGTTTATGATGTGTAAATTCATGGTAGATTCGGTTGACGAGCGTGTGTAAGGATTTGGGGCCAAATTGATTGGTGAGATAGTAAATGTTTTTCGTTTGAATTGTGATTTATCGGTTATTCGTGAAAAAGGAAATATTTGCATAATTGACTATTAAAATGGTTATGAAAGTATGAGAAGTTAAGAGTTAAATCATTGAAAGATGTTAAGCTCTGGGCTTGAAAGTGTGAATACGCATAATTAATGTGCATGTTACTATGAGGCTTGAAATGATTTATTAATGATTATTATGGTATGTTATATTGGAGATATTACGAATTTTTGGCAAATGTTAAGATATAATAAATTAGGCTTATAAATTGAAGGGGGTAAGCATTGTGATTGTGTAAGTTATGCCTGTGAAGATTTAATGACGTTTATGTTGTGTTATGTTATGTTAGTTGTATGAAAAATGTATGTCTATTGATGCTCATTATTTGCATACGAACTTACTAAACTCTGCAGCTTACTCCCCTTCCTTGCTCATGTCCTATAGGGTTATTAAGCTAGCTCGGGTTGGAGATCGCCGGAGATGCTATCACACTATCAAGCTATCATGTTGGGTATAGGTGAATGCAAACCCCTTTGAGTTTATGGCATGTATAGGGGCTTAGTCATTTGGTGTATGAGTCATTATGATTTGGCTAAATGTATTAGCTTGTGATGGCTAAAGGTTGGAGGTAATTTGTAGCCATGCAATTTGGCATATATTGGCTAAATGGTTGTAAGCCCATATAAGAATGTATGTGCATATGTCAATGTTTGGTGATGTGGTTTATATTTGCTTGATAGATGAAGGTATAAAAAGGATACGTTATTGCTTGATTGTAGTTGTTTTTGAAGGCATTTATATGCCATGATTTGTGCCATGTGATGTTGTGTGAATGTGTACAAGTAAGGGTGACAAAATGGCTTGGAAAATAGCCTTGTATTTGTCCACACGGGTAGACACACGGGCGTGTGTCTAGGCCGTGTCTGACACACGGTCTGCCCCATGGGCATGTGTTCCGGCCGTGTGTCCCCTGCACCTTAATTTTGGAAAAATAGAATGTCCAGAAGTTTAGCACACGGGCAGAGACATGAGTGTGTGTCTCAGCCGCGTGGAGGACACGGCCTAAGCACACTGGCGTGTGACTTGGCCGTGTGACTTCAAATTGATGATGACATCATAATCAGAATGCACCCTAAGATAGACACGGCCTGAAGCACGGGCGTGTGATATGCCACACAGGCGTGTCCCTTCACCCACACGGGCGTGTGGACCTGTTTCATGATGAAAATTTTCTAAGTTTCCCGAAAGTTTCTAAAGTTCTCGGTTTAGTCCTGAACTGTTCCAAATGTATGTTTTGGGCCTCGTAGGCTCGTTTAAGGGACGATATGAATGTTTATGAAAAGTTTTAAATTTGGATGGAAATTCATATCTTGGTTTGGTATGAATGCTAGTGTTTAAGTCTGGTAATGCCTCATACCCTGTTCTGGCATCGAATACGGGTAAGGGGTGTTACAGGATTGTTATATGAAAATTCTGATAAGAAAATTATATCGATTATGTGTTTAATTAGGGAAAAGATCAAATTGCATAAAATGCAAAAGTTGAATTATAGTAGCTAGAAGGATTAAATATCTATGGAATTCAAAATTTGAGGTCCTTATATGGTAATTAGACCATTAAAGGAAAGTTAGTAGATATTTTTGATGAATCATCCATGGAAAATTAGAAAAAGGTAAGGACTAAACTGGAAATGTAACGCCCCGAATTTGGTCCTAGTAGAATTGGGCCTATTGGGCCTTGGGCATGGGATCGTTTAAAATTTTTTTTGAGAACAAGAGGACGGCAGTAATGCGAGTTGGACCTATTAGGTGAGTGATTTTGGAGTGTTTAGAGGGTACTATGAAGTCCCAGGTTCAAGTTACGCCATAGGCAAAATTTTTGTTTGAGGTGAATAAAGCCCTGGGGGTAAGTAAGTAGGTTTTAAGAATAAATTGTGGGAAAAAAAGATACAAAAGGAGTTGTGGTCTAGTGGCAAATGGCGCCACATGGGAGACAAGGAAGTGATGCCATAGAGGAAGCAAGAGGTCCAAGGTTCAAGTCTTGGCGCTTGCAATTCATTTTGTTTTTTCTTTTAAATGAACTTAGACTTTGGCCCATAGGCTTATATTTAGTTGCGCATGTTCTAAGTAACAAAAGGAGCTTGTGTTGTGGTGGCATGTAGCGTCTAGAGCATAGGAGAAGGCAAGGGTTCTAATCTCATGTCAAGCAAGGAAGTTTGTGTTGGATTTAAACTCTGCTGAAGGGCGAATCCCACATCGGGAAGCTAGCATGAGAGTAGGCGAGAAGCTGGCTTTAAATAGAGCAAACCATGAGGAGAGTAAGCATACCTTCCTTGGCTTATCCCTTTCGCTTTGTGGCATGCTCGTTTGGGTTAGACGTTGGATCATTCGTTGATCTGTATTCCGTTGGGTCGCGGTGGTGGTGACCGAAGTTGATCGACACACCCCACGTGATGGCTTGATGGTAAAGGGTGCGGTCATTTTTGGCTTCTGCGCAGAACAATGTTCAGAGTGCGGATTAACTCCAGATTCCTATCAGGTGTGTATTTCACACTACTCTAGCTGTAGAGCGGCAAATGCCGAAATACCGGTCACACGGTGATGGTAGCCACACAAGCGTGCGAGCGCACGTGTGGGAGCTTCGACGCGATAGTTGAGGCCCTCATGAGTGTTCTCATGGGTTCAGGCTGCCTTGGGCCGAGTGGGCCCAATGGGCCTGTGGGCCCATGTGAATAAATTGTATGATTGTGTAGTAGATATTGGACTGGTCTATGTGAATCTCATATCTGTGGCTAGATTTGGGCTAAATAGGCCACATGAGCATGTGGGCCCATTTGGGCTGAGAATGGGCCCTAGGCCCATTTGCATCATTATGTCTTTTTAGAATACCCTTGGTTTGTAAAATTATCGAAATACCCTCTATGGGTAAAGTTACCGAACTACCCTCTATGGGTAAAGTTACCGAAATACCCTCGATGGGTAAAAATTACCGAGATGCCCTTAAAGGGTGAAGTGACTTTTTACCCCTAGAATGACAAAATGACCGTTATACCCTTAGTGTTAGTTTAAATGATGTTTATGTGATATTTATATAACTGTATATGATTGTGATACACTGCATACATGACATATTGCATTGGGTTGGGTTTTTCTGATTTGGAGGAAATACAGTTATAGTGGCTCGACCACATACACCGTTGTTATAGTGGCATTGCCACGTATTTTGATTCTAGTGGCACAGCCACGTATACCATTGTTAGCAGCTAGACTGCACCATTGGAGAGTTTGGCTGGGTGGGTCGACATGGTCCCCACATGGAGAGTTTTGTTGGTACGGGTGGAGAGTTTGGTGGTTAAGGGTTGGGTTACATGTCCATTGCATTATTATGATTTAGGGCTTAGGTCCATATTGTTACCGAATAGGGCTTAGGCCCAGATTGTTACCGATTAGGGCTTAGGCCCAGACTGTGACCGTCATAGGGGATTACACACTGAGTTTTCGTAAACTCACCCTGTATTTAACTGTGCAGGTAATCCCCACCCTTAAACGGATCAAAGCTGCGAGGGACTCGGAGAAGACCACACACTGCTTATGCTTGCTATTTTGATTATTTACTTTTAAATATTTTGATTTGGGTTGTAATAAGGCCTCTCTATTTTTAACTTATTATTTCTGATATTTATTTATGATGTTTTCTAACTGCTAAAAGCGGAATACGATTTCCAAAACGATAACTGCTTCCAAGCACTACGTTTCCGCAACGTTTTAAATATGCTTCCGCAACAGATAAGGTTTTAAAAGTAATTACGTTTTCAAGTGAACGAAAATTGCTTAAGTGTTTTGAGTTTTAACAAAGAGGCTTTAACTGTCAAACAAGTTTTTAACAACAAGAAATATGGTTTTGAAAAATACTGCAATGTGACACGCCAGATTCAGGCCTAACTTCTAGGCCAAGTTTGGGGTGTTACATTTAATGGTATCAGAGCCAAGTTGCAAAACTCGACAGTGGATTGGGTCTTTAAAATTGATTTTCTGAAAGTATTGTTTCAAAAAAGCTTGAAAAGATTTAAAGTTCTAAAATTTGTATTGATCGTTTTCTGAAAGTGTGGTTCACCGAGTCTCGTGCTAGAATCTGTAAGTTTTACGAATACCGTTGTCTCATTGTTATGCAATAGGAAACACTATGATTACCCTAGATTTTAGACTGTACTGTGATGCTTAAATTTAGATTTTGTATTTATTCTTTGTGATGTTGTGGATATGGAAATTGTGTTTGTATGAAATCTATCTGCTCTAGTGAATTGGTATTTCGGGTGTGCGTAAGAGGTAATGTGTTGGAAATAGAGTGCTGTGTGAGCCTTGAGTTGTTTAGTTTGGGTTGTGCGACTGTTCTAAGAGTTGGAAATTTTGAGGACGAAATTTCTTTAAGGGAGTAGAATTGTAACGCCCCGAATTTGGGCCTAGTAGAATTGGGCCTATTGGGCCTTGGGCAAGGGAGCGCTTAAATTTTTTTTTGAGAACAAGAGGACGGCACTAATGTGAGTTGGACCTATTAGGTGAGTGATTTTGGAGTGTTTAGAGGGTACTATGAAGTCCCGGTTTCAAGTTAGGCCATAAGAAAAAAATTAGTTTTAGGTGAATAAAGCCCTGGGGTTAAGTAAGTAGGCTTTAAGAATAAATTGTGAGAAAAAAAGACACAAAAGGAGTTGTGGTCTAGTGGCAAATGGCGCCACATGGGAGACAAGGAAGTGACGCCATAGAGGAAGCAAGGGGTCCAAGGTTCAAGTCTTGACGCTTGCAATTCATTTTGTTTTTCTTTTAAATGAACTTAGACTTTGGCCCATAGGCTTATATTTAGTTGCGCATGTTCTAAGTCACAAAAGGAGCTTGTGTTGTGGTGGCATGTAGTGTCTGGAGCATAGGAGAGGGCAAGGGTTCGAATCTCATGTCAAGCAAGGGACTGTTTATTTTGTGGATTGGACGGCTAGAGTTTGTGTTGGATTTAAACTCTGCTGAAGGGGGGATCCCACATCGGGAAGCTAGCATGAGAGTAGGCGAGAAGCTGGCTTTAAATAGAGCAAACCATGAGGAGAGTAAGCATACCTTCCTTGGCTTATCCCTTTCGCTTTGTGACGTGCTCGTTTGGGTTAGGCGTTGGATCATTCGTTGATCTGTATGCCGTTGGGTCGCGGTGGTGGTGACCGAAGTTGATCGACACACCCCATGTGATGGTTTGATGGTCAAGGGTGCGATCATTTTGGCTTCTGCGCAGAACAGTGTTTAGAGCGCGGATTAACTCCAGATTCTTATTAGGTGTGTATTTCACACTACTCTAGCTGTAGAGCGGCAAATGCCGAAATACCGGTCACACGATGATGGTAGCCACACGAGCGTGCGAGCGCATGTGTGGGAGCTTCGACGCGATAGTTGAGGCCCTCATGAGTGTTCTCATGGGTTCAGCCTGCCTTGGGCCGAGTGGGCCCAATGGGCCCGTGGGCCCATGTGAATAAATTGTATGATTGTGTAGTCGATATTGGACTGGTCTATGTGAATCTCATATCTGTGGCTAGATTTGGGCTAAATGGGCCACACGAGCGTGTGGGCCCATTTGCATCATTATATCTGTTTAGAATACCCTTGGTTTACTGAATTACCCTTGGTTTGTAAAATTACTGAAATACCCTCTATGGGTAAAGTTACCGAAATACCCTCTATGGGTAAAGTTACCGAAATACCCTCGATGGGTAAAAATTACCGAGATGCCCTTAAGGGGTGAAGTGACCGTTTTACCCCTAGAACGACAAAATGACCGTTATACCCTTAGTGGTAGTTTAAATGATGTTTATGTGACATTTATATAACTGTATATGATTGTGATACACTGCATACATGACATATTGCATTGGGTTGGGTTTTTCTGATTCGGAGGAAGTACCGTTATAGTGGCTCAGCCACATACACCGTTGTTATAATGGCATTGCCACGTATTCTGATTCTAGTGGCACAGCCACGTATACCGTTGTTAGCAGCTAGACTGCACCATTGGAGAGTTTGGCTGGGTGGGTCGACATGGTCCCCACATGGAGAGTTATGTTGGTACGGGTGGAGAGTTTGGTGGTTAACGGTTGGGTTACATGTCCATTGCATTATTATGATATAGGGCTTAGGCCCATATTGTAACCGAATAGGGCTTAGGCCCAGATTGTTACCGATTAGGGCTTAGGCCCAAACTGTGACCGTAATAGGGGATTACACACTGAGTTTTCGTAAACTCATCCTGTTATTAACTGTGCAGGTAATCCCCAGCCTTAAACGGATAGGAGCTGCGAGGGACTCGGAGAAGACCACACACTACTTATGCTTGCTGTTTTGATTATTTAATTTTAAATATTTTGATTTGGGTTGTAATAAGGCCTCTCTATTTTTAACTTATTATTTATGATATTTATTTATGATGTTTTCTAACTGCTAAAAGCGGAATACGATTTCCAAAACGATAACTGCTTCCAAGCACTACGTTTTCGCAACGTTTTAAATATGCTTCCGCAACAGATAAGGTTTTAAAAGTAATTACGTTTTCAAGTGAACGACAATTGCTTAAGTGTTTTGAGTTTTAACAAAGAGGCTTTAACTGTCAAACAAGTTTTTAACAACAAGAAATATGGTTTTGAAAAACACTGCAATGTGACACGCCAGATTCAGGCCTAACTTCTAGGCCGGGTTTGGGGTGTTACAGGATAGTTTAAAAATTAATGGATGATAAATAATTAAATAGAAATAATATCATTTTATATCATGTTCATCCCCAAAAATTCCATGGAAGCCCTAGGAGAGAGAAAAGAAACTAATCAAGCTTAATTAGGTATGTTTTCTTGTCCCGTTTTTAGTAAATTTTATAGTTTTGAGATCGAGATAGTTTAATCTATCTATTTTGGGGATTAATTTGTAAAATTATCAAAGTATAGGAATTTTGCCATGGATGAATATGCTGAAATTTTAAAATTTATGGTAGAAAATGAAAGGTTGTTAATAGATAAACAACTTTTACAAAGAGAATTTTGATGAAATCATGGTTTAAGGACTATATTGAAAAGTGGTAAAACCCATGGAAAAATTTTGAATTTTGTGAAATACAAGTGCTGTAAATATTATATGAAAATTTTAGTTAGGCTTGGAATAAGGATTAAATTGCATGAATTTCATTTTCTGAGCCTAGGGACGAAATTAGAATTTATGGAAAGTTTAGGGTTTTAGGGTTATTTTGCCTAGGGTGTAAATTGAATCCAATTGAATATGAAATGTGATAAATTGATGATTAAATTTATTTATTGTAACAACCCAATTTTGGGGCTAGTCGGAATAGTGGTTTCGAGACCACTAATCCGAGGTTGAAGAAAATTATTTTGATATTATTTTATGTGTTATAGCATGGTTATAAGGATGTATGAATATTTTGGTGCATTAATTTTGGTGATTTCATACTTAATTGTGAAAAAGGACTAAATCGCATAAAGTGCGAAAGTTCTATTATACAAGGTAGAGGTGTCTAATAGCCATAGAATATTAAGTTGGAGGTCTTTAAAGTGCAATTAGGCCAATAATGGGGTGTTGGCCGGCCATAGAGACAAGGGAGACAATGGCATTAATTTTGGTCAAAAATTTGGTGAAATTAGGTGATCAAAAAGGAATAAAATAAGATAAATAAAAGAGATATCATCTTTCACTATTCACCCTTCTTATTCCACTAAAAATTGAAGAGAAATTATAGGTTTTTGGAGTTCAAACTTTTAGCCTAGCTATTCTCTTGCAAGTAAGTGATTTTAGAGGTCTTTCTTGATAATTTTTGTACTTTTGAAACCCCTAAAGCTTAAGCTAGCTAATGAGGGGACTATTTTGTTAAATGGTTGAAAGTTTAGGGACTTGCCATGAGAGTGATCATGTTGTTTGCTGAGTTTTTATGGAAGAAAATGAATGTTAGTGGGTTAAGGAACAACTTTTGTGAAATGTGTTACCATGAAAACACCTAAATGGGACTTATTTGTAAATATTTCAATTGAGCAATAAATGCATGAAATAATTGGTTTTGTAAGTTGTTGTAAGAGAAATAAATGTTTATCTAGGCTTGTTTAATGAGAAAATGTGATGAAAAATGATTTACGAGGCTAGGGGCAAAATCGTAATTTTGCCAAAGTATAAGGGCTAAATGGTCATTTTTGCCTAAGTAGAAATTTTGATGTATCATGAGTTATAAAGTGATTGAATGAATAAATTATGATATTATAGATCAAGAAGAATGCGGAAACAACCTTGACCGAGGAAAAGGCAAGGTTACGGACTGAACCGTTGATTAACATATTTTGCACCGGGGTAAGTTACGTGTAAACGGTACACCCTTAATGCTTATGATGTTACCTATTGATTCATTGTATGAATGTAACTACTTATTAGTGAGATTGATTGAAAATTTATAAATAGTGAGTAATTCTCGTATGAACCTCGGAATAGAAATGTAAGTGCGAAAAGTATCCGTAATAATTATTTGGTGGGCTGTGTGCGATACCCCCGTAATTATCCTTGTTGGTGGGCTGTGTGCGATACCACCATATTATTTATTCACGATGGGCTGTGTGCGTTACCATCGTTTATACTATCATTTGGTGGGCTATGTGTGAAACCACCGTAATTATTCTTGTTGGTGGGCTATGTGCGATACCACCCTAATATTGATTAATGGTGGGATGTGTGCGAAACCACCGGGTACTTAATATTATTCCAAAGGGTTCATCGAGGAACTTGTCTAAATAAATATTTTATGTGGTTTTGTGGTGATGAGTGCAGGGTATATGAGCAAGTAAATGTGAGCAATAAATATGTTATATGGTTGGAATATGGTAAGAGATGAAATGAGTAAGCATGACTATGAAAATGTGAAATGTTCTTACATAATATGAAATGTTTGTGGTTGCTTTGCATAGGGTGTGATGCTTATTGTTTACATGTAGACTTATAAGCTTAAAGCTTACTCCCTTTCTTTTCCCTTGTTTTATAGTGTCAAAGAGCCAGCTCGGGATACGAAGATAATCAGAAGATCACCCACACTATCAGATCATCTCGGTATATTTAGACTTAGCATTTTGAGTATGGCATGTATAGGGGCTAGACTTAGTGGAATGTTATGTTGTTTTGGCCAAATGTGTTGGCTCTTTTAAAGATGAACTCTTTTGTAAATGGCCATATTTAATGGCTCATTATTATTAATATATGAAAAGATGAGGTTATTTATGAATGTGTATAATGCATGATTGGGTTGCTTGGTCAATGATTGAATGTAAATTATGTTGTATGAGTTAGGGTGATAAAAAGGGCTTGGTAAATAGCCTTGTTCTTGTCCACACGGGTAGGCACACGGGCATGTGTCTAGACCGTGTGTGACACACTGTCGGTCCCATGGGTGTGTGACTGGGCCGTGTGTCTCCTGTATGTTAGTGATTCAAGTTAGTGTCGACCACGGGTGAAGCATACGAGCATGTCTAGGTCGTGTGAGGGACACGGGCGTGTGCCCGGCCGTGTGAAAACCCTTGTAGGTTCAAAAATAAAAATAAATTCCACACGGGTTAGGGACATGGGCGTATATGACCACACGGGCGTGTCCCATTTCACACGGGCGTATGGCCGTGTTTAGGCAAAAATTTCCTAAGAATACAAAAGTTTCTGGTTTGATTCTGAAACCCTCCGTTTGCATGTTTAAGGCCTCGTAGGCCCATAATAAGGATGATATGAATGTGAATGGGAAGTATTAAGATGGAATGAAATTTTATAGCCCAAAGTTGTATGTTCAAGCAAGTTAAGTTCGGTAACGCCTCGTACCCGGTTCTGGCGTTGAATACGGGTAAGGGGTGTTACATTTATATAGATACAGACAACTCAAATTCGAAGTTAGATCGAGGAAAAGAAAAAGTTTCAGATTAATAGATTTCGTATACGAACAAGTATCGAGGTAAGTTCGTGTAACTAAATTGTGAACATTTATATGTTTGAATTAAATGTTGTATATGTGAATTGTATAATTGTCATGTGTGTGAATTTGATTGAATATCCGATAATGCACGATAAATGTCAAATCCCGTTTGAATAAATGAAAGTCGATGGATACAAGATTTCCCGTATTGGTTGTAGTCCATCATATGTTGCGGATACACCATAGCTCGAAAAAGCATCCCGTTGTAAGCATTCTCGAGCTTCCCGTTATAAGCCTTCTCGAAGTTCCTGTTATAAAGTTATTGTGAGCTTCCCGTTATAGCTCTTCGAAGCATCCTGATTATAGGTTCTTCAAGAGCTTCCCATTAAATTAGCTCTTTGTGAGCTTCCCGATAGTGCTTGCTTGAACTTCCCGATATTGGCTATCCGGAGCTTCCCGATATGGTTCTTTGTGAACTTGCCGATATGGTTCTTTGTGAACTTCTCAATTATGGCTCTTATGAGCTTCACATTATATTTGCCCAGATAACCTTCCCGATAGGCTCTTTATGAGCTTCCCGTTACAAGGCTCGAGAGTGTGCTTCCCGATTATATGCCCTACTTGGGTACCCCCGAAAATGAATTAATGAATTATAGTAGTGTACACTAAAGTGTACTACATGAGCGTATCCATTGATATTTCAAATAAATTCAACAGATAAAGTTCTGACATGATTAAATTGAACTTGAAATGAATTGTCATTAAAATGTACTTGTAATATGGAATAGTGATATGGAAAGCATATGTATATGAAAGACATTAACTGATGAGCTCACCCATGTTCTTGGTATTATGTGAATTTCTTGACTAACATGATTGAAGTTGTGTTTTAGGCTATAAGCCAAATTGCTTGGATGCATTAATGTATGTTTATCTTAAATGTAAATATATGGTAAGTTAAATTCTTGTTATATGAACTTACTAAGTATTAAATGCTTACTAGGTTTTCTTTTCTCTGTTTTATAGTACTCGAAAGCTCATAAGGTTGGAGATTGGTCGGAGTATTATCACACTATCCACCAGTTCGTTTTGGTATAAAAAGCAACCTTATTTTTGTAAAATTGCATGTATAGGGTAACTTGGCCAATGTTGGCAAGTACATGGTTCTTGTAATTTAGCCATTGGAATGGCTAAAAATGGTTTGTTTTGGTATATTATTATGAGGTTATATATAAATCATTCGAAACATATATGTATGTGGTTGGTTAGATTGAAATAGGGTAAAATGTAAGTCTTTACTAAAGGTAAGTTTGATCATATGAATGTATGTGGTGTTATTTCATACATGCTATTGATGTTTGTTTGATTTATATGACTTGAATTGGTTGGAAAATATATGCAAATGTTATTTTAGCTTGAAGGTTAAATTTGGGTGAGAAATAAGGCTAAGATATGGCCTTATTTTGTCCACACGGGAAGACACACGGGCGTGTGTTTTGACCGTGTGTGACACACGGCCTGGCACATGGGCATGTGGTTTGGCCGTGTGTCCCCTGTATCTTAAAATTTAGAAATAGAATACTCAGAATTGGGCACACGGGTAGAGACACTGGCGTGTGTCTTAGCCATGTGTGCTACACGGCCTAGAACACGGGCGTGTGTCTTGGCAGTGTTAAACCTGCACATAATTTGTGAAAATTAAATTGACCACACGGCCTAGTACACGGGCGTGTGGCTGACCATGTGGCACAAGTCAGAGAGTTACACGGGTAAGGACACGGGCTGGGACACGGCCGTGTGCCTCTCATCGAATGCCCACACGGCCTGAGACATGGGCATGTCACTTGGCCGTGTGGCCTGTATTAAAGAAAAATTTTAAATTTTTCAAAAAATTCCCTGAGATCCCGATTTAGTCCCGACTTGATTTTAATGTTTTAATTGGGCCTCGAGGGTCCATTCAAGGGACAATATGATTAGTTTTGGTTATGAACAGTAAATGACATGAATTACTTGAAATTATTCTGTAAACTCCAGTAATACTCCGTAACTCTATTCCGGCGACGGATACGGGTTAAGGGTGTTACAGTAACAATATATACCTACATTGAAACAATTTAATCACAATAATCTTGCAAGTTATGCAAGGCTAATGTGCCATTTAATATCATCGTTAATTTAACCCTCAGCTACCTTAGAAGATTAAACATGTATTGATTAAGTATTGTGTCAATTAATTACAATTTCAATACGATTAATAATTAATTCATTAGTTACCTTAAATTGTAATGCAAGAATAACATAATCATGGTTTTACTTAATCAAACAAATTAACAAGACCTATAATAACACAAGCATGATTCTAATAACTTAAGTAGACGAAATGCAATCAACCTAACACGAATTAAATTTAAGCCATGTTAATTAAATTTAGAATCACAACATAACAAATATTCATTGACATGTTCATAACAACAACAATAAAAGTTAAAGGATAGGAAACTAGAACCAAATCCGGTGTTTCTCCAAAGCCTGACTTGTTTGCTCCGCTCCTCCTTCTTTTCTCATTCAGTTGAACTGAGGCTTCTATAAGAACTTTAATGCTGCTACCCAAGGTGGTTGAAGGGCTCTTTTCCAAGAGGGAAATCGACAAGGAAGGGACAAGAAAGAAAATGGAAAAACAAAGGAGAAAAGTGAGTGAAGAGAGAAAGAAGTGTGTGAATGAGAGGTGTGATGAAATGAATAGGTGAATGGGGTATTTATAGGTGGGATTGGCTGCTAAAAATAGCAAAAAATCAGCAGCCATATACCCCCCTTGGCCGGCCACACATGTGACAATTTGAATGTTTCAAACTTGCTAAATTTAGCTTGGGGTGAATCTTTAAGAGCACAGAAAGTGGAGGGGTTTGAATGCGATTTCAAGGAAACTTCAAGGGATGATTTGCAAGCCAATAAATCAGCTATTTTTAGCTGATTGGGTCAGCATGTTGGGCGGTTTTGGGCAGCCCGACTGAGCCTCCTTTCATATTAGCACAATTGAGCCTCCTTTCATATTATAATTAATAATAATTATTTAACCCAAAATAAATTGGATAAAAATTAAAATTAAATTATATTACGTATTAATATTCATAATTTGGACCGTCTTAGGCTAAAAATTTAATTCGCCTCGATACTTCAAAAATCGCTTCCCAGTTTTGTACTTCTAGTAGTGTCTGCCGAGCCAATTTTCACCCTTTGTGCAAATCTGTCGAAAATAAATCAAAATTTATGAAAATTTATTATAAAATTAATTAAAATTCAATATTTTAATAATTTAAGTACAATTTAATTATTTTATAATTATATTATATTTTTCGACAAGAATTACTACGAAACTGCATGAATTTGAGTTAAAAAGAGCATGAAAAAGTCTATATATTTTTGTGTTTCCAAATAATCCGGTGGCTTATGACCCCAGCTTGGTGTTTTGGGTGGATGGGTTCTAAATAACCCTGTTTGGTGTGTTGGTTGGACAGAGATTGTGTGTAGCGGTTGGGGGTAGGATTTGTTCTGAGTGGCACTATGCATTGCTAAGAATGCCATGTTATTTGTTGTCTGGTTTGGTATGCTATATTTTGTATATTAATTTTTTATCTATTATGCTTTTGGGCTTTGTCACACTGGGCTTTTAGCTCACTCTGTTATTTTATTTTCTCAGGTAACCCTCAGGATTAGGATTTGACTCGAGGCTTGGGAGCTCTGATATAGATTCTCATAATAAACCGGTTTTAAGTAATTTCTTAAGTATGGACTTTATGAACTGTCAATAGGAATTTGGACTTAAAATTTAGTATTTGGACTTTTACATTGGGTCTTAGTAGAATAGTTTAAAATGTGGTGCAAGATTTTACTATTAATTAGATATGAAAACTGTTTTCAAAATATGATAAGTCATTAATTTTTTTCATTGCAAATCAAATCACACAAACGAGTTTTCTGAAAACGTTTAAGTAAGCAATATGGTTTCAAAAAACAACTTGGCATTAAAATAAAAAATGTATTGAAAATATATCGCTTGGCAAACATGAAGTTTCTGGAAGTAAATAAAACATAATTTTTCACAAGACAACTATACGAGTTCAAATAACTTTTTTAGAAAGGCAGGCAATCCATCCATCTAAGCGGCTGATGTAAGCTCCAAGATCTGGTCATAACGTCTATGCCGAGTTTGGGGTGCCACAACAGCAATGTAATGCCCCAATTTTCTTAATTTCGGCTTTTGTAAAATTTACACAAGTGTGTATCTGCTTCAATAGTTATGTGTTCTAGGTGTGTGTGAGAGGTCCCAAGTTCAAGTCACAACTTGGGTAAATTTTGGCATTTTTATGAATAAGCTCTCACTGGGGTCAATAGGCTTTTAGTTTAAAGTTGGTAAAAATGTATCAGAATTGGCCTGCTGGTCTGATGATTAAGTGGAGTGTTGGAATGTTGGAGGTCCTATGTTCGATTCCTTGCTTTGGCTTTATTTTTGTGTGATTAAGGGAAAGAGTTTGAAGTGTAGTAAAATGCTGAGTTTTTGAGGGATAGTGGGAGTGTAATGGAAGGTTTTTAGGAGAAAAATAAGGGATTAAGGGTGGTTATCGTATATTCTATCAGACTTTTCTTTTTCCCAAAAATCTGCACGTTTTTCCCTTCCATTCTCCTTGCTGAAATTCTCCTCTCTACTTCCCTATCATTACCGTTTCTTTTATTTTTATTTTTATTCGTTCTTTTTGCAAGCTAGTGTCTGAGGATCACAGTTTTCGTGCTTTTAAGTTTTGTTTAAGTGTGTTTCATATTGGTAACGAATATTCTGTTAATAGGGGGTTAATTTTTGGTATTTAGGTAGAAGTTAAGAGGCGGTGGTCAGCCAATCAGGGCTTGAGTGTTGCAAAATTACCGCTACTTGCTCGAGGTAAGGACTTCGTTAGATTAAAGGGAGGGTTCTTCTGATGGTAGCTTTTAGAATCACGAATTAAGTGATTAATTGAATGGTATTTTGGTTGAATGTAGGTTCTTGAGTGTTCGGGGTTCGGTTTAGCATCAAATCATAATAGGTTTGTACCCGAATCGCAAGAAAACGCGTTTTTGGCAAAAGCTGAAAACCTTTCTGTCGATGCCACACGGCCGTGTGGCAGGCTGTGTGCAAGGCTGTGAGCCACAACACAGCCGTGTGATTGATGAGCCAGGCCGTACGCAAGTGACATGGCCGTGTGATGGCCGGGCAAGGCTGCGTGTGACACACGGGCTCGACCTACTGGGCCGTGTGGGCCACATAGGCGTGTGGGCTCACACGGGTGAACCACACGGGCGTGTGGGCCCACACGGGTGAACCACACGGGCGTGTGAGATTCTGAGCTAGGCCGTGTGACCCACACGGCCAAGGCCAATTTGGCCTATGTGGGCCACACGGGCAGTCCATATGGACATGTGAGCCCATTTTTCTGAAATGATCTGTAAGGTTGTACGGGTCGCCCAAGTCGACTGTGGACCTACTGTAGGGTCGGTAAGCATTACTTAGACCCTTAATTACGTGATCCGATTATGTGATATATGTATTATGCATGTTGCACTTAGAATGTATACCGATTTGAATGTGTGATCTGTTAATTGCATTATAGCATGTCATCGATTGTATGCTGCATTACATTGGGGTGGGTTGATGATATTGGAGGAAGTATCTGAAAGGCTATTAAGCTGTTATCCGGCGACTCATTTGCAAATATCTCGATTATGTGCCGCATTTCGGTACAGCATGGTGTGTAGGGATGGGTGGGTTGATTTTATCCCCACATGGTGTGTAGGGTTGGACGAAGATGGTGTGTAGAGGCTGGTGGGTAGGATTCTAATGTTCTGTTCTGTTCGGTATATTCTGTATCTGAGTGGGCTAAGGTCTACACCGATTCTGTAATGGGCTCAGACCCGAACTGTAAATATATGAATGTTTTCTGATATGATGCTATGTGCATGTTTTCTGTGGGGGTTACACACTGAGTTGCAAAAACTCATCCTTTTTCTGTTTAATCTGTTCAGGTAATCCCCAACATTAGACGGGTCGGTACGGCGGAGGACTCGGCAGTAACCACGGTTCTAGACCTTCAGGGTTTTTATTCCGTTTTACAATTATGGGTTGATTTTAATGTATTTCGCGGACTTTTTGGGACTTTTGCCTAAATGTGGTTTATTTATTATTTTTATGGATTTATAACTGCTAGACGTAGGAAGACTCGGTTTTCAAAAGCTTAAATATTTTCTGAACTCTCGATCCCTTAGACGGTTTTCACAAAAACAAAGGGGTTTCTCTAAAATGGACGAACTTACTTAATTAACTCTATTTTTCATAAAATAAACGATTTTTAAAGCTTCCGCAACGAATTACGTTTTAAAAAATTGACTAGATGAGTAAGCGTTTTCTGGAATCAATAAGAGTAATAAGATAAACGCGGTTTTATCAAAATAATTTTTTTTCAAAATTTCATTCCATGTGACATCGCCAGATTCGGCCATAACGTCTAGGTCAGGTTTGGGGTGTTACAAGCAGAAAATTAAAATTTTAAAAACTAAGTCGGTTTGTGATATTTATAGCAATAAACCCTTTAGCAAAATCGCACTTGTGTTTTGTCTAGATGAATCCTTGTCATTCTCAGCTTTCAACTGAACAACCTTCTTCACTATTATCGTATGATGAACTGCTTTAAGTGTGGTCTCGAATGAATTCGAATAAAATATAGAACCAGAAATTATTTTCTTTAGTTTCAGTGGGAAACAAAATTCTCTCTCAATAGAAACTGATAGAATTGTTATTCTGGAAAATATAATTTATACTTAGAAATTAAATTTTCACTCTTTTTGGGCAGAATAACAATATCTCAAAATTGTGTGCTTTTAGTCCTATCGGTTCCATCTATTTATAGGCAGAAGAGGCAAAACCCTTTGTTGAATTATAAAATTCTTTTTCGATAGAAAAATGAACTCCTAGTCTAACTAGGATTAGGTGGGGTGGCAACCCTAGTTAAATAAACTAGGGTTTTTCATCCCTAGCATTAAACATGAGGGGCTTTCGGGCTTGTCCTATATCGGGTTCAATTACTAGTACTTCTTGGACTTTTAACCCAGTACTTTACAATTCTATCCAACCCGATACTTGTTTTTCTATTTCCCGAAATAAACATCTTAAACTAATTTAAATAAATAAATTAATTTCCCAATTAAATAATTTTCTCAATCCAATTCTAATTCTGTTAAAATCATGAAGACTTTACCGTAAAAGAATCTATGAGAGAATATATTTAATATTTCCACATTCAACGGGTTCAATATGACCAATTAATTTATTTTCATTTTCAAACTTCAATTATTTAACTGATGAATTAAATAAAAATTCAAAAACCATAAATTCATTTTCCAGGTCATTCCAATTTAGAGAAAACCACATTCATTTCCAAATGTTTCTCATTTCTATAACTTTACTATTTATATCAGTTTCTATTTATTTGATTCAACATGCAATTCATTTCTGGTTTCAACGAGCTAGCGAAGGGACCAATTGACATATACGATTAGGACTCAAATAATTTATAATTAAGTTCCAGCTTTTTGCCTATTAATTGTAAAATCATTTAGTCATAAAGTCATTCCACTATAGTATCGTGACGGAGCTCTCCCCAATGGCATACCATTACGAAATCAACTTAGTTAGTGATCGCCCAAAGACCTTGTCGTAAGTGTGTAACCCTCATAGGATATCCTTAATCTCTTTGGGATAAATTTACTCTCCCAATATGACCCTATTTTATCTCATGGTAATCATTACATCTTCCTTCATGAAAAGTAAATTACTATCAAATAGTAATCAAGTCTTTCATCACAGCGACGAACGACCTCTGACCACGTTTACTTTTCATCAACCATATAATGCCAATGAGAGGATATAATTTACCCATATCTCGAGCTATGAATTTCACTATTGTGAATGATGCTACATACTGCAGAAGTTATATACACAATGCATCAACTTTCGGTTCCTTATCTATTTGAACTCAAAATTTTTCTTACATCAAAGTATACAGGTCAGGCATACATAGTTTGTCATCCACCCAAGATTAAGGTATGCCACACTTTGAACGTCACAAGTGAATAAATCTATAAACGGATTCAGGATCTATTTTTCTTGGGTATAGTCCAATCTACTGTCAGTCCAGTAAGTCACATCTATGTTCAGGATCTATTATTCTTGGGTCTATTTTGACCTACAGTCAGTCTAGTAAGTCACATCCATATCTCTATCTTCTGGGAGTCATCTGCTCCGATGCCCAATACAAGACATCTCCCAATTGGACTTGATAGACAGAATATTAGTCTTTTAATTGGTTTAGTCATTTTCGATTAGACTAAGAACATGTTTAGGTTTGTCTTCTACTATAAGATTTATTTTCGTATTACGATCCAACCAAGTAATACCGATTAATATTAGTTTAAACATTAGACAACCAGTGAGCCAATATTTGCTTCTATTTTTCTTTGCATGCAAAAACCACATGAGGACATTATATAAAGTATATTAATGAAATCTATGAAATATCTGTTCAAAAAAATTACAAGTTTACAAACAAATATACTACACTTAGGTCACTAGATCCGACACTATGGTGTAAATAGTGCTAAAATAAAAATTGCATGGATGGTGAGGATGAGTAAAAACTCTTAATCAAATTCATATCCTTCATAGGTGGTGTATTGATCTATAAAATACACTTGATGGATTGACCTATATTAGTGTGAAGTGGGGTCGCTTCTATGAGATTTCTTACGTTCTCTAGAGCACTCGTGAAAACTCGGCACGAGCATGGCCTATTAGTGCACAACTGCATTGAAGAACAAATCATAAATATAATGTGATAAATGAAAATGTTAGTTTACATAATGAATAATTGGTTCATAGAAACTTTTTTAGCAATTATTTAGTAAATTATGTCTCATTTGTCAAAAGTTCTAGTTTATAGTCTAAAGGGCACTAGGATTATTACATTGTATCAAAATACCCATCTAAAACTATTTCCTAATTCTTTGAAATATTTGGGGTATTGTTGGGAGTTTTTTTTTTTATGTATTTAAAGGAGTTACACAATCTCATATCCTTTAAAGAAACTTCTCAAGTTGATGTTTATATAGCATTGTTTTACATTGGGTTTAAAAGAGTCAAAACAAGAGGATGGGCACATGTGAGAGAGAGCTGAGCTCGAAAGCTCAGTTCAATTTAAACGAGCCAATTTCCTCCCTCTCTACACATGATTCTAGACCCAAAATTGGTTTTGCTTTTTCCATTTTTTTCTTTTCGTTTTATTTTCATTATTTTAGTCAAACAAGGTTCATTGATTTTCTAGCATAATCAAAGTTTTTAACATTATTAACCAACATAATCATATTTTTTGTTCCAACATTAGTATTTTCTAAATGTTATATTTTTTCTATTTTATACTTGACTGTACTTTAGAATCACTCAACCAGTGAATTGTTCATCTTCTCTCTCTATAACAGCCCGTTTTTCAGTGGTGTCGAAAACAATGATTTCGGGGCCACCAAATCCGACGAGTAAGTTCGTAAATCTTATTATTTAATATTTACAAGTCAAATGTGATTTTAAAAAGGTTTTTAATTTGATAATTTATGTTATAAAAGTGATTTATAAAGTTCAAGTGGTAAGACCCTAAGGTCAAGTGGTTTTAGAAAATGAGGTATCGAGACCTCGTTTCTATAAAATGAGCCATAAATATTTTTATAAATATTTATATAATGTCATTAAGGTGGTATTAAAGTTTCGTTGAAAAATTTTAATGTTTCGATAGTTAATTAAGCAAAAAGGACTAAATCGTAAAAGTCAAAAAAGTCAATCGCTATTAGTTTAAAGGTGTTAATTGATTAAAGAGTCATAATTGGATGGCCTTAATGGGTAAATTACCCATTCTTATGATGGTGGACGGTTTAAGTTTTAATTTCCTTTAATTTTATATATGTTTTATACATTATTTTTAATATTAAAATAATAAATAATGTTAAAATAAGAAAACATAAAGTTTTCTTCTTCGTTTTGGTTGTTCACCACTGAATTCACCATGGGAAAAGCTTCAAGCTTCGGTTCTTCTTTGGATGATGCATGATCAAGATCGGGTGAAAAATTGAGGAAAATGGAAAATTACCAAAATGCCCTTAAACTTTGGTATTTCTACCATTTAGCTATGTAAGTTCATATGAACTGTACTATGTATATTGTTGATTAAATTGAATGTTATTATATGAATTTTTTTGAAAATGAATCAATATATATATATGTTATTATACAATTTATCCTGAAATGAAATAAGGGAAATACAAGGACGTACGACGACTATCGAGTCCTGTTTGAACCTTAGGAATATATAGGATACAAATGACATGTCATTAGGGTTATCGTGTTTCAGGTGCTGGTCTTGAACGTCCTATCGGTGGCTGCGTTTTTGGCATGTGTTGTGGTTACTTGACATGTAACGCCCCGAATTTTAGGCCTAGAATTTTAGGGTCTTTAAGCCTAGGGCTAGTGAGGAGGTGGCACATATGTGCATAATTGTGCAATTTAGTGTCAGAATAGGCCTACTGGTCTAGTGGATAAGTGGAGTGTTATTATGCTTGAGGTCTTGTGTTTGAATCCCTGCGTGAGCTAGGGAGATATTTTGTGCACTTTTTTTTTTCATTTAGATATTATTTTATTATAATAATTATTTGATATTTTTGTTATGTTAAAAAATTTTATTTTTATTTTTATTTTCTATTTTGACGTTTCTTCTCCCTTCTCCCTTCTGTTTTTCTTTCTTTTGTTTTTCTTATTGCTCAAACATTTTTAACTGAGGTTCCGGGATTGTCATTCCTCCGCCGTTCTCTTCATCGTCAAATCAGGTGTGGGATTCGAATCTGGTTACTACTTTTTATTTTAAATTGATTGCAATCTTGTATTAACCCTTTCCTTCGGCTTTTCGTAGTTATGCATTACCCTTTTGTTTTTGTGTTTTTAGACGATAGAAGTGAAGGGAAATCGTTGTTTTCTAATATATGTTGAAAGGGTAAAGGTTAGGAACTGTTACGGTGGCCAAAACGGTATTTTTGGGGCAAAATTGGGGTGGTTTCGTAGCCTCCCCAACGGCCACATGGGCATTTCCCAAGGCACATGGCCGTGTGGATATGTGAATTAGGGTTTCTGGCCGATTTTGGGTGCAACACGGCTTGGCCACACAGGCGTGTGGCCGATTTGGGAATTTTGGTCGGAATCCACACGGTCGTGTCCTCTGAGCACACGGGCGTGTGAGTTCGGGGAATTAGGGATTTGGAGTCACACGGCCTGGCCACACGGCCGTGTGACAGATTTAGGAAAATTAGGGTTTCGACACGGGCGTGTGCTTCGGGACACATGGCCGTGTGACTGATTTGGGGCCTAAGGATTCAACA
Source organism: Gossypium sturtianum (assembly GCA_025698515.1). NCBI lineage: Eukaryota > Viridiplantae > Streptophyta > Magnoliopsida > Malvales > Malvaceae > Gossypium > Gossypium sturtianum. The sequence goes on along the minus strand of CM046952.1, from coordinate 50,946,770 downwards.
CGTGTATGTGTTATGGAACACATGGCCGTGTCTGATGGCCACGCAGGCGTGTGACACCTTCACACGGCCGTGTCTGCCCTGCACCTAATATTAGAAAAATTGGACAGTGAGTTACACGACCTGTTCACACAGTCGCGTCCCTAGACCACACGGGCGTGTGCCTCCGTCACACGGTCGTGTGCCACCCCTCACACGGGCTGTTGGATCCCCACACGGCCTGGATTGCTCCACACGGCCGGAGCATATAGGCGTGTGGCCCTAACTCGCAAAATTATAATTTTAGGGCAAAACGAATGCCATCGTGAGTCTATGTGTTCCAATCCCTCAACTAAGCTTATTGAGGATGAATACGATTCTGTTCTAACTTCGAATTATGTACTGCTTGTAAGTGAATGTGTGCTATGTTAGGTACTGAATTTGAGTGCATAAGTGTGCACGTTTTTGTAACTGATGACTGACTGTAAGTGACTGCTTCTGAATGACTGCCTGAAATTGTATTCTGAATTGGTGAATCTGTATTCATACATCTGCATATAAAGTATTTTGGGTTGGGAATTTGAAGAGAAGGAAGATTTAAAATTTGGCAGTTTAACTGCATAATGAAGCCCCTAATACTCAGAGGGTCGAGGGCAGTCCCAATACCTTGAGGGTCGTGGACAATTTGATCAGATCATGATTTTTACACTATATCAGACAAGACATACGCCAAGATCATCACTGCGTATCACCGACCGACCGCGCTTTACTACAACTCATCGGTATAGTAGATTACTGCATTGCACTGTACCGCATGTATGTTAGCTACGCTACGTACCACTATCTGATCTGGCAGTGCATATTGCATGTCTGTACTGCGGTTTACCGTATTGCACAGTACAGCTTATACGCTAGCTTTGCTGCGTAATATATGAGACTGGCAGTTTATGTGCACACTGTTAGCCCCAGTTCTTAGAGGGTCGAGGGCGGTCCCAATTCCCTGAGGGTCGAGGACAATGCTGATGATCATCATTGCCGGGCAACCTGGGATTACATCCTATGGAGTATAAGGTTGGATGGGCTTTTCGAGGTCCTACTCGGAATGCAAGGATGGGTGGGTTGATTAAATCCCCACAGTAAGTGTAGGGTTGGACGGAGATGGTGTGTTGGCTGGATGGGTGGGTTATTTTATAACTCATTTGCACTCATATGCATCTGAATGAATCTATGTGACTGAATGTGATAATATGACTGAATGTGTTACTGATCGACTGAAAGGCACGTGTGCCTATGCGATTTCTGTAGACTTCCTTTATAAATGTCTGACTGAACTGTTATTATGATAGTGTGACTGGCTTGTGAACTGTTGCTGTTGTATTTGAATAGCACGTGAGGTTAGGTGTGTCTGTTTATTCCATATGACTGTAAAGTACATATGGTGTGTGTTTGATGTTGGGCGAACTTGCTTAACTGTTATCTGTCTGTAAGTGTGTTCTTCTTTTGAACTGCTTCTAGTTCCCTATTTCTGTTTCTGTAGTTAACTAATTTTGATCTCACACTGAGCTCGAGTAGCTCACCCCCTCTTCTGTTTCCCCTTTTCAGGTACAATTTTGGATTCTGGAGGCTGGACTCAGTACGTGGAGGACTCGGACAGTCTTTGTGGAAATGAGTTATAAGCCTTTATTTTCAGGTTTAATTTTTATTCGTTTAAGTTGAACTATAGAGTTTCATTATACTGTGGTTAGGGGCGAAGCCAAAACAATTTTTTAGGAGGGGCCAAATGAAATTTTAATTTTTTATAGTTTATATGTTTATAATTTATAAAGGATTAAATCAAATTTTATAATTTTAGGGGGGCCAAAGTGTAATTTTACCTTTACTAATTTAAAAATTTTTAAAAAAATTGAGGGCCTAAATAGCAATTTTACAATTTAGGGGGGGCTGGGGCCCATGCCAGCCCCCTGGCTTCGCCCCTGACTGTGGTACAACTTTTGTTTTAAGTTTTCATTCATAAGTGTTATACTGTCGAACTTACTGGGGAATTTAAATGATTAAACGTTTTTGAATTGATCCGAGATAAACGTTTTCGGAATTAAATTTTTAAATGACTTGATTTGTAAAATCTTCTCACGATCACTTTGGTGATCAATGTAGCGTTCCAAATTCGGTCTAGACTTCTAGGCCGGGTTTGGGGTGTTACATGAGAGCTTGTGTGAGCAACACCGTGTAGCTACGTTCCGACTGACCGCTTGTGTGAGAAGACCCAAGTTACCATGTTTTGGGTGCTGGTCTTGAATGTCCTACCCATGGCTGAGGTTAGGCATTAGTTGCGGATACTCGACAGCTTGTGTGACCAGTATCATGTAGCTTACATTTCAACCAACTGCTTGTGTGAGCAGACCCATTTTACAGCTCGTGTGAGCTACGACTATATGTTTAGCACACTTTGTGTGAGCTTTCCTGCGTATCTGGTATTATTCTAAGAGGTTCAACGGGCATGAAAAGGGATGAACCGATAAGGGTTCCAATTGATTTCACTACGACAATTATGGAAATGTATGATGTATCAATGATTCAAGTAAGAACATTCATGATTATGAAAAGTATGATTTAAGTGATGCTATGTTTTTGTCTTATGTGTTATGCAAATGAAATGGTAAAGAAAACGATATGAATTAAGACATGAAACTATATGAATATCCTTGATATGGTGATACATGGAAATTATGTAAGTTAAGATGAGTAATAGATTCAAGTGATACATATTGAGATTAAATGGTTATTCATGTTAATGTGCTTATGATTTGTATCGTGTATGCTAACATGTTTGGTGTGAATGCTTAGACTTTGGCCAAGCTTTGGTTGGATGCCATGTTAATTTATAGGTTATGAATTGTAATGGTAAGTGCCCAAATGGAAATATGCTTGTGTTCATGAAAGAGTGGTAAGGTTTAAATTATGTAATTTCTTATGAAATTGTTTATCATGTGGTTAATTCCAAAAGAGCTATGTTTAAATGCACTAGCTTGTGGCTATGGTTGATGATATGCTTATTTCTTTTGTGTTATGCATAAGGAACGAGAGTGGAAAGGTAATGAAATAGTAAGTTCATACTTAAAGTGTTAAATGATGAAAAAGGGAATGATGAGTTGAATTGATGTTGTTATGTAAGTTAAAGAAAGTAAATGCAATGGAAAGTAATGAAATGCAAATGAAAATAAAAAAAAAATTGAAAGGGTTTAAAGTTTTATAAAATCCTATTATGCTAGGGATGATATGTATATGTGATGCTGTGGATTTATTCAATTTGTGAGTTGTTGAATATGGTTTCATGAATCTTGTGGTATCGATATAGTTTATTCTTGATATGTATAAATTTCATATTTGAAATGGATTGATATGACTAAAGTTTATACAAGCTTACTAAGCATTCATTGCTTACGTAGTTTTCTTTCCTTTAATTTTTAGATTATCGGAAGCTCGATCGGGTTGGAAGCTCGTCGGAGATCTATCACACTATCCAACAGTTATATCGGTAGTTTTCGATGTCTTGGTTAAGGTTATAATGGCATGTATAGGTGGACCATGTCTAATGTTTAATTTAATAGTTTGGTATATATGTCATCTTGGTTGATGATTATGGCATGAAATGTTGCCTTGGATTGAGGTACTTAAGGTACTATTGATATCTTGTTGGTATGTGTTAATGTGTCTTTAAATGCCCAAATTGGTATGGTTGTTATGTATCAATTATGTTATATTTTGGCATGAAAATAAGTTAAGTGAAAATTGTTTATATATGCACATGTATTGATGTTTTGGTTGATATTATAGCCATTATGTTTTGGCTTGTAATTATGGCGTTTTGAGTGATTGAAATAGTTTAGGTTGATATAGGTTTGTGGCCTTATGGTGGTTGATTTTGTAATCTTTATAATGCTTAAATGATGGAAGCTGAAATGGTATTTAAAATGTATGTAATGGTATGTTCTTTGACTTGGTTAAATGTGGTCATTTTGGTATATGGAATGTAGTTGACATATATGGCTAATGGTGCTAATTGTTAAATGATAAATTTGGTACATATGAGTGTGGATTTGATATGTGTACAAAATGGTAATTTTTGGCTAAACTAAGCATTTAGTTATACATGTATGATTTTTGTGATTTGAGGTGCCCATTGGGTATATTGGTTGTGTAAATATATATACCTTATTGATTTAGCTTGTTGATGCATTATTTGATGCTTGATTACATGTCGAAAAATTTGTTGTAGGTGTGTGCATGATTAGGGAAGAAAAACGGCTTGAAAATGGCCTATTTTTCGTCCACACGGCCAGAGACACAGGCGTGTGTCTCAACCGTGTGTGACACATGGCCAGGCGAAACAGTCGTGTGTCCCCTGTAGCTTACTAAGGGTTGCAAGTCAGGCAGATACATGGACTAGCACACGGCCTGGCACACAGGCGTATGGCTTGGCTGTGTGACCCAAGTCAGAGAGTTACATGGGCACAAGCATGGACACGGGCTGGGATACGACCGTGTGTCCTTACTTCAAATGTCAACACGGCCTGAGACACGGGCGTGTCTCTTAGCCGTGTGAGTCACACGGCTTGGCCACATGGCCGTGTGACCTCTACAATTTGAAAATTTTCATTTTTCCTGAAAAAATCCTATATGTTTCTGATTTAGTCCCGATTCGTCTCTAATGTGTTTTTAGGGCCTTGAGGGCTTGTATAAGGGACTATATGTATGAGATTGATTGATTTTTCTATGAATGATGTTATGATTTAAATATTTTGAATATTTGAATGTTTTGAGTTGTAAACTTTTGGTAATGCTCCGTAACCCTATTTCGGCGACGGATACAGGTTAAGGGTGTTACACTCTCAACACTTTTTGCTTTCTTAAATATTTCTTCCCTAATTTTAGCCAAGTATTTAATTGTTTTGTTCTTCCTTGTTCCTTGTTTTCTGCGAAATATACTGAAGGACAGTGATCCTCGCGCCTCAAGCAACAACTACTAGCTCCCGACCTTCAATTTTAAAACATAATAAAAGGTCAACTACATCGGAGAAGAAAGACTACTATAATTTTTAGGGATAAAACTTGAAATTGTATATGAACTTTGATTTAATCTGTAATTTGATACGTAAATTTTGATTTGATACAATTATACACATGAAACATTAATTATAATTCAAATGTATACTTGAAGCTTTGATTTTGATTCAATTATACACATTTAAATAAATACATCAATATATTTTTTGCATTGGATAAGTATAATTATTTGTGTATGGAACATATAAATGTAAAATGGTGTTACATCGATAATGGTATCAATGATTTATGAAAATTGAATTAACCAAAATTTCATATATAAAATTAAACAAAATAGAATTTTATGTATAACATTGCATATTAGACCAAAGTTCATGTGTAGCTTAGATATTTATCTCTTTTTAATAAAAAGAAATTAATCCACAGTCATGCAAAAGAAAAGAAAAAAGAAACCTAATGTAACACCCCATACACGATTCCGAAGCTAAAACCAGATATGAGACATTACTAAGCTTGAACTTCCTTAAACATGTACTTACGGGCTATAAATTTTTGCTCCGAATTAAACCTTCTCTTCCTTAGTCAAATCATTCATATCGTGGGCCTACGAGGCCTTAAACTTGCATCCGGAAACTTTTATAAGCTAAAGGAAACTTTTCTTTAAGACAGGGGCCACACGCCTGTGTTGGTATAGGGACACGCCCGTGTGCCCTTAAGACATGCCCGTGCCTTCCACCCGTGGTCGACATCGACTAAATCCACACGGCTGGACACGCCCGTGGCCCCGCCCGTGTGACAATTAAATTTCTAAGTGTCAAGTGCGGACTTCACACGGCCTTGGCACACGCCCATGTGCCAACGTGTGTGTATCACACGGCTTTGAACAAACGGCCGTGTGACCAGCCCGTGGTCTATTTTGACTTAAGACATTAAGGTGTAGGAGACACACGGCCTAGACACACGCCCGTGTGTCTATCCGTGTGGGTACTTAGAGGCTATCTTACAAACCTTTTACTACTCTTGTTTGCATACATTCATATACTTTTTCAAAACATTCTCTAATCATCAATTGAAACTCATAAATTAACACATCTTGTTCATGAAAATAAAGTTTTCCTCTCATACTCGGGGAGAATTGTTCCCACAACATTTACAACAACTTAAGCCATCATCACTGGCTATACACTACCATTCTATAAATTCTCTTAGGCCAACAACATTTGGCTACAACAATTAGACTTCATCAACTTTAAACGAATCCCTATACATGCCATGACTCTTAAGGACTTGATACCTCATACCGTGTGTGCCGCTCGATAGTGTGAAAACATCTCCGTGATCTCCAACCCGAGCTAAGTAATGAAACCTATAAGAGATGAGAAAAGTAAAGGAGTAAGCAATAATGCTTAGTAAGTTCATCTGCATAATCTGACAAATATTGATATTCACTGAATATACATAACCCCAAGGCAATATGCCGAGTATTTCTCATCAATTCATGGTTACTTACTCAATCATTCTTGAATCTTACTCATTCTATCTCTTACCACATTTCTACCATGCCACAAGCCAATTCGCTCGTTTAATTAGCATACATTCCTGCACTGATCATCACAAGATCATACAAAACAACACATCAAGCATTTTCAATAAGTCGCTCATACTACTAATCTCTCGGTGGTTACGCACTTAGCCCACCAGTCATTTATACCTATGGTGATTTCGCACTTAGCTCACCAATCATTTATAAGCAATTGTATCGCACACAGCCCATCGATTACTAATCAATCAGGTGGTAACGCACATTGCCCACCAATCATTTATAAGCGATGGTATCGCACACAGCCCATTGATTACTAATCAATCAGGTGGTAACAAACACAGCCCACCAATCATTTATAAGCGATGGTATCTTTGACCATCGATTACTAATCAATCGGTGGTAACGCATTACGACCCACCAATCATTTATAAGCGATGGTATCGCACACATCCCATCGATTACTAATCAATCAAGTGGTAACGCACACAGCCCACCAATAAATAATATAGTTGATGGTATCGTACACAACCCATCACTAACCATTAATAAGGTGATATCGCACATAGCTCACCGTTATTTACATTCATGGATAATAATCCACAAGTATATCTCTATTTCAAAAGTTCATTCGAGAACATCCTCACATGCTTCTAGTCTTACTTAACTTTCTATGATACTCGCTATCATTCACACAGTACATCAATAAATCTGTCTCATGCAATTAAGGTGCATCAACTACACATACCCCACTAGGGGTTCATCATATATTGAATTCATCTCAATTCAGTTCTACACATACTTGTGCTACTCATGGTACAACCACATACATTCAACATATACATTGAATCATTCGAATTGTTAAATAACTCTCTTGAGTCTCATGCACATAGTTGCCATTATCATCATACCCCAATTGGGTCTTACATACACTAACATATTGATGCCACGTCCATGACATGGTCTTATACGAATTCTTACACCGAGGCCATATTCCAATATGGTCTTACTCGAGACTTTAACCATTCTCCTATCGTGCTATACACCTTTCCCATTACTCTAAATTTAATTCCATTGACATCTCATCAAGAGACATTTCATACATTCATATAGTAATATACATTCCATACGACATTGGAATACTAAATCAGCTCATACGTAATTGCAACATTCGCACGTGAACTTTCCTCAATGTCGAAAGAGCCGAAAAGGACTTTTTGCCCACATTTCTCTTTTCATCCGTTCTAGGTCCGAAACTCATTTTCTTTGATCTATAACAATGAAATTTACTGATTTAATCACTTATAAATCATGATATACCATAATCTAAACTTTAGGCAAAAATGACTATTTTGCCCCTAGGCTCGTAAATAAATTTCCATCACATTTTCTTGTTAAACAAGCCTAGCTGAACATTTAATCCTCTTACAACTATTTTCAATTCCATCAATTTCATGCTTAAAAGAACAAGTTACAACTTTTGCATTTTAGTCCCAATTAGGTGTTTTCATGACAACACCTTTCACAAAAGTTATTTCTCATCATCCTATCATTCATTTTCTTCCATAAAAACTCATTAAACAACATGAAATCTATCATGGCAAGTCCGTATACTTTCAACCATATTGTAAACTAGTCCCCTCTTTAGAAAGCTTAAGCTTTGGGGACTCCAAAAGTACAATTTTCTTCAAGAAATACCATCAAAATCACTTACTTGAGTGGAGAATTGCTTGCTGAAATTTTAAGCTTCAAAAAGCCCTCCCATGGTTGCTATTTTCGGTGGAGGAAGAGAAGAAATAAAAAAGATGATAGCTTGGCTTATTTCATCTTATTTTATTTCTTTTTAGTCACCTAACATGACCACATTTAATAATCTTGTCCCCTTTAACTTCTTGACCGGCCAAGCCACTTAAACAAGGCAAAATTTCACATTTGGTACCCCCAATTTATAAACCATAGCTATTTGGTGCCTCTAGCAAAAAAATAGAACTTTTGCACTTTATGCGATTTAGTCCTTTTTCACAATTTAGCTAGAAATCGCTAAAATTAAGGCACCAAAATTTTCATGCATCCTCATAAACATGTTATAACACATAACATAACATGAAAATAATTTTCTCTACCCTCGAATTATTGATTCCGAGATCACTGTTTCGACTAGCCCCTAAATCGGGCTGTTACAATTCTCCCCCCTTTAGGGATTTTCGTCCCCGAAAATCTTATCAGGAGGATTTGCTACTAACATTCTTAAAACATTTTCTTCTACTCTTCAAAATTGCAAATCTACTTATCCTTAAGTATCTCTTGTCAAAAACCTTTAAGCTATAAAATAAAAAAAGGTCGAAGCGTAACCTAAGACCTAGGTTATTCTTCCTCTAGGGCATATACTCAGAAATCCACCAATTTGGAACTCTGAACATGTTCAAATGATCATTCGAATCTCTGCTGGTTGATTCACTACGACTCGAATGACATTCCCCTCCTTAGGGAATCTTGTCAAACTAAATTTGAAATCTATAAGGTTTTATCTCACTTTCTCATTAAAGTATTCACCGACTGTAATGGTTTTGACTTGTACGCTTTGAAAACTCAGCTTTTAGTGGTTAACTACTTCTGACCATAACTCTATCATATCGTGAAATGTACTCTACTGTCAAAACATTTATCCACGTAACTGTACTTCCTTATTCTTGCTTTATTAGATATACTGCTACTAAATCTCATACCAAAACTCTGTATAAGTTCTGGATTCATCATCATTCCAATTCTATTTTGAGAAATCATCAACAACGGAAAACTTATACAACCTGTATTTACCATCTCAAATAAACTCATTCGGAGCTTATTTAAAATACCATTTACTATATCTCTTCTGAACCCTTTTTGTTCTGAAAAGAAAACTCGCTCTAGTCATTAACCTTGCTGAAACTAAGATGTTACCAACTAGGGTCAACCGAGTAACTAACTCCCATTGCTTAACATGGATCTTTTCATAACATCTAACTCATTACACAGACACAAAGGTGATTGCCTCTGGATCACCAATCTGGTAACTCTTTTTCTCGATTCAGACTGAACTCAGTACTAGAACTTTCAATTAATAGTCCATTCTATAGCTTTCAACTCAACCATTGTGGTTTAAACGTTTTGATGAGAATATCTTTGTATCATGCTCTTTACTCACGTACACACAGAAATTTATTCTCTTTACTGATTCATGCATGAATATACTCAGAACTTGAATTATTTTTCAATACATTAATCTACTCTTTTCTCCATGCTGAGAACATATTTCAAGCACACTCTCATCTGAGTTTCTCTTGTTATGCTTGTCTAAAACCTTTACTACCGTCATATTACACGATAGCAGGGACATTTCGATCGAATTTATTAACTCTACTCGGCTTACCCGAAAACCCATCACACACGTGAAACTTGTGATTTCACCTCTTATACTAGAATCATCACCAACTTCCTCCTCAAGGTACCCAATTAAGGTTACGAGGAGATAGAGGAATGTCGATTTCAATTAACTAAATCGACAACCGTTTAGTCTACTTTGTCCGTCGGTTAACGTTCTCACAGAATCACAATTTCATGAAACGAACGACTACATCATTCCTGAAGGGAAACAGATGTTTACACAAGATACTCAAGGAGATTTTTATAATCCCTTCATAACATCAACTAACCATGCACAAACTACAGGCTTTAAGCCAACTTATTCAAACTTGCCATTTATTTAGCACATACCGTGCCATACATTGTACTCATTTATTCTTGACTCGTTCACGAGTGCCTGTGTTCACTTATTCACACGAATTTAGTACAATTTTCATTTCTTCCTCTAGACTCATCTATCTATCCCATTGATCACTAGGGATAATCAAAGAAGCACATTCATCGTCATTTATGTAGGTACGAAACCAATGCCACATTCCCAAGGTGGTCTTATATGGAGTCACCTCTAAATGCCAATGCCATATCCCTGATAAGGTCTTATATGGACTTCCTCATCAAATATCGATGTCATATTCTGGATATGGTCTTATACGGAATCTCAACTCGGTACCGAGGCCATGTCCCGGTCATGGTCTTATACGGGACCTTGTCTATCTTATATCTCGATGATAGCCTCATCATTTTAGTCCTCTAGGACTTCAACCTCATGTTCAACAACCATTACTCTACATAGTAGAGCATCATGTATCAATGTGATACAAAGCATTCTCAAAATGCTAACATAAATACTGTATTAATCACATATAAACTTACTCATGTTACAATGGTTTCTATCAACCATAATTTCGGACAGTGACTTCACTTACTCAAGTTCCACCTTAATGTCTACTCAAGTGCTCAACATTAAGCTCTAATTTCCTCTTACTATTTCTTATTAATCTAGAGAATGTCTTACGGTTTTTGAGTACGTCGTTTACTTGATTGCCATAGTCCAACTATGGTCTTACTCATATCACAACATCATAGCCCAGCTATTGCTTTACATGTCGTCACGATGCCATAGCCTCGCTATGGTCTTACACGAAATCTCATATCAACACCAATGCCATATCCCAGATATGGTCTTATCTGATTATCTTATTCAATACCGAAGCCATATCCCTGATATGGTCTTATACGAGATCATGTATCGATGCCAATGCCATGCCCCAGACATGTTCTTATATGGGATCACATATACCGCCATGGTCCAACCACAGTCTTATTCATCATTTTATCATTGAACGACCGTACTCATTTCCTGCATTCTACTTAGTCAAACTTTTTAGTTTTAACTCTCACACTATAATATGTGTGACTTTAAAACAGGGTCATAAGACGAAACATTATATCTTCTCTACTTTAACAGTCACACGTGATTTTTAACCATGTGGACATATTTATCATAAACAATGGCATCACAAATCTCAAATGCTTACTTACTCTTACTGCTTCTCACATACATCATGGTACTTACTAGTCTCATGTTTGTAAGGTGAACAAGGTACCTGTAACACTTGATCACATAGATCAGTATACTTTACTATAACAAGCATAATCTCAACATCATCATTCATAACATGAATTATACTTGTTAGTCAACCTTCACTAGCATGACATAATATCAACTTTACTACTAACTTTCTTGCTATCTCATTTAAGCTTTACTCTTTTGCCCGATGAATTACTATGAATGACTGAGGATACTGAATCTCATTTCACATGTATCTTGATCCCAATGCTATATCCTTGATATAGTCTTACATGGGATCTCTTACTTGGAACCGATGCCATGTGTAACACCCCAAACTCGGACAAGACACCACGCCCGAATCTGGTATGTTACGGGGAAAAACGTCTTTGAGTGATCTGTTCTTTTTTTTTTTCGTTTAGAAGTGGGGTGAAAACATAGTGAATTTGAGGAAAATTTGAGTAGGCTTGTTTGATTAGATTTTGAAAACTTATCCAAGTATATAGTTAAAGCGAGTTGATTTCATTTAGCACTTCCAATAGTTTCTTAGTGCCATTTTGAAACATTTTAGACTTAGTAGAAAATCAAGTTCGATTTGGAAATCATTTGAGTTTATTGTATAGCAAAACATAGCGAGATACCCGATGGTATAGTTTAAAACACATTGCGATATAATTTTGAAAACGTTGTCTTTCCAAGTTTTAGTAAAATTTCATGCCAAGTTATTTGTTAAGCAGGTTGAGAATCTAATTAAAACATACCCCTCATAGAACATAATTTAAAGGCCTTTTACAAATCCAAATTAAATCTCAAATCAAAATAAGTAAGCTAAAGTACCCAAATGATAGAGTTTGAGTAAAACTTTATTAAGCATGGCATGAGCACCCGAGTCCATCCGGCTCCATGTCCGCGTCTCACGAATCACTGAAATGTCAAAGGAGAGGGTGAGTCGAGTGACTCAGTGCATAAATCCCGCTCCCGATGAAACAACATGCTAGCACACATCATACATAGCAACATAATTAATGCAACCCGAACCTAACCATCCGTATCTCCTTTTTCTACCCCGTGTGGTACCAAACCACTGGTGGTGCCAAACCACTGGTGACATATAGTCACAATGTGTTACCAAAACACTGGTGTCCCAAAGACACAAATGTGCTACCAAAGCACTGGTGACCGTAGTCACAAATCAATTGATGGGGCCAACCCATCGTGTGATACCCAATCACTAGCAGACGATCCCATATCTCATGTGGGGCCAACCCACGGTGGTGTCAAACCACAGGGACAAGTCGCAATGAGGTGCCCAACCTCTGGTGTCCCAAAGACACAAATGTGCTACCAAAGCACTGGTGACCCAAAGTCACAAAGTGTGTTACCAAAACACTGGTGCTCGTCAGCACAAATCATCACTGCCCCCTCCACTCATATCACCCATCAACAAACCAACTCATGTAATCATGCATATCATACAAATTATGCATATCATGCTAATATGTTTGACTCACCCATATCACATACATACATAGTCATGATACCATATAGATCATCAGTAATCTAGTAACAATACTGACTTACCCGGATACGTACACATACCCCGTTTGGGTATCCAATAATCCATCATACTGTCATGATTTTAATAGGCAAACAGGTTTAATAACAATATTACTAAGTATAGTGTGTTAGTTACACACCTGGTAATTACGAGTCTAAAGATCCCAACGAAACAATCTAAATCCCTCGAGTATCAAGCTCCTTACTCTTGCGAATGGTTTGGTTTCCAACCAAACCTCGAACCAACAGTGGTTCTCCTTCCAGCAATCGGCACCCTATAAGACAAATAATTAATCCCTAATCACTTTTGACTTGATCGGAAACAAAAGATTGAACTGACAATACTAACACCAATTACCTACCCCTTACCAATCAATTGACAGAAGAAAACGGCTCCTCCTGCTTGCTTCCACAATCCAATAATCCTATAACGAAGAGAATAGAAACACGAGATTAACACCTAATTATTCGGCCAAGAAGAACCACTAAGAGAAGGAAAAGATTCGGCTAACACCTTAACAAAGAGGGGAAAGAAGTTTCGGCTTCACACCAAGGAAGAGAACTCAAGAGAAAAGTGGGGAAATAAGGGGTTGATATTCGGCTAACTAACAAAAAGGAACAAAGAAAAGAAGAGTGCTTTCGGTTTGAAAGAAGAGGCAATGGAGAAAGGTATTTTGGAGAATGGGGTTTCGGCTATCAAGGTTTCAAAACAAAGAAAAGAGTATGGAGAAAGGGAGTTATAATTTCGGCTTACTCAAATGAAGAAGGAAGAAGATGTGGAAGGGACATTCGGCCACAAGCTCAAAATCAAGAAAACAAAGCAACTTTTCGGCAACTAAAGGGGTTTGATGCTTTCGGTTTTAACACAATTAAACAAAAGAAGAAGAAATGGGGTTGAACATTCGGCCACACACAAAAATTAAGGGAAAAGAAATGCAACTTCGGCAAGGCTATAGGGGTTTGGTCATTCGGTTTGAAGAAAGGAGAAAAACTCTCTCAAGTTTCGGGTTGCTTTTGACAAGAGAAGAAAATGCTGGCTTCACAAATGCCTTTGGCCGAAAATGCACAAAATGAGAAGTGCATTTCGGCACACCTCACTTCCCCTTACCAAACCGTCCACACCCCCACTCCAACACCCCACAAAATCGGCCAAAAATCCCTCCATTCACTCCACTCCCCACATTCAAACCACAAGACCAAGTCTTCCTCCTAAACTCACTCTCCTCCCACCATTTGAACGGTTTGACCAAGTCCAAAGAAGAATTTGAATTGCCTTCTACTTCCTCCTCCCATGCCGTCCAAAAAGAATGCCAAAATGGGGACTTTGCAGCTCGAACACTAGACCTCCACCCCATGCATTTGACGCCACACCTAGCTCCCAAGTAACGCATGGTTGCCACTAAGCTAGCTCCTCTTTTTGTTCAACCAAAACACCAAATAAGACTCTTATACCCTAGCTCCAACAGCTCCCCTGACTTAACACCCAAAAATCGAACTTTTCCCATTCACTCGGGCATACACTTAGACTTCAATTAAGCCCCCAAAACATAAAAATAGCCACGCAAACACACTAGACACATGCAACATCATGCAACAACAAAACAGCCCCTAACGGGATATTACGGTTCTACCCCCTTAAAAATAATTTCGACCTCGAAATTACGATCGTAAGAGTTGCGGGTATTCTTTGTCTCATCATATCCTCGGGTTCCCACGTAGCTTCTTCTACGCCATGATTCCGCCAAAGAACCTTAACCAAAGGCACAGACTTCTTACGCAGAACCTTCACATCTCGATCAAGAATCTACACAGGTTCCTCCTCCATGGTCAAATCTGGATTAACCTCGATCTCTTCCACTGCTACCACATGCGACGGATCTGAACGATAACGTCGAAGCATCGAACGTGGAATACGTCGTGAATCGACTAAGCTCTGCTGGCAACTCAAGCGATACGCATGCTGGTCCAACTCGTCTCAGAACCTTATACGGTCCAATAAACCTCGGACTTAGCTTGCCTTTCTTCCCGAACCTCAACACCTTCTTCCAAGGCGAGACCTTCAGGAACACTCGATCCCCCACAGCGAACTCTTTATCTCGTCGCTTAAGATCGGCATAAGACTTTTGCCGGTCCGAAGCTTCCTTCAATCTAGACTGAATCAACTTAACCTTGTCTTCGGTCTCAGCAACCAACTCGGGTCCTAACAACTGACGTTCACCTAACTCCGTCCAACACGTAGGTGAGCGACATTTCCTACCATACAACGCCTCATACGGTGCCATCTTGATGCTCGCTTGGTAACTGTTGTTGTAGGCAAACTCAGCTAATGGTAGAAACTCCTCCCAACTACCTCTGAAATCCAAGATACAACCTCTCAGCATATCCTCTAAGACCTGAATGACCCTTTCTGATTGACCGTCAGACTGCGGGTGAAAAGCCGTGCTGAAATCCAAACGAGTACCCAGAGCCTGATGCAGTGCTTTCCAGAACCTTGACGTGAATCTAGGATCCCTATCCGAGATTATCGAAACTGGCACACCGTGCAACCTCACTATCTCTGACACATACAGCTTCGCTAGCTTCTGAAGTGAGTAGTCAACCCTCACCGGAATAAAGTGAGCTGATTTAGTCGATCGATCCACCACTACCCAAATCGAATCTTTCTTGCTTGGTGTAAGCGGTAACCCACCGAGCGAAATCCATGGTTATCCTTTCCCACTTCCATCGAGGAATCTTCACAGTGAAGCAAACCCGACGGCAAGCGATGTTCGGCCTTGACTGCGACAAGTCGGACACTTCCCAACAACCTCTGTCACCTCCTTCTTCAAGCCAGGCCACCAAAAGCGCTCTCTAAGATCCCTATACATCTTGCTACCTCCGGGATGCATAGCATGAGGGCGCTATGTGCGTCTGAAGAATCTTTTGCCTCGGCTCAACATCTTTAGGCATACAAGCCTTACCTCAAAAACACAGAACCTCATCACGGACAAAGTGTGTAACCCTCCAAACCACCATCCCGCACTTGTAACCTCGCGCGCACTCGTAACCTCATCCAATAACTGTTTCTCTCTGATCTGCTCAACCCAAGTAGGCTTAACCTGCAACTCTGCCAGAATACTCCCATCGTCATACAAACTCAAATGGGCAAACAATGCTCTTAACTCCGAAACAACCTTGCGGCTCAACGCGTCTGCCACCACGTTAGCCTTGCCCGGATGATACTCAATCGAACAGTCGTAATCTTTCAGCAACTCAACCCATCTGCGCTGCCTCAAATTCAAATCCTTCTGAGTCAGTAGATACTTCAGACTCTTGTGATCTGTGTAGACTATCGATCTCTCTCCGTACAAGTAGTGCCTCCAAATCTTTAAAGCGAAGACTACAGCTGCTAGCTCCAAATCGTGCGTCGGATAATTGACCTCATGTGGCCTCAGCTGCCGAGAAGCGTAAGCCACAACCTTACCTTCTTGCATCAGCACACAACCCAAGCCCGTATGTGATGCGTCGCAATAGACTGTGAATTCCTTACGACCTCGAGGTTGAATTAAACCGGAGCCTCGGTCAAAATCTTCTTTAACTTATCGAAGCTTTCTGCTGTTTCTCGGTCCATACAAGCGGAACTTCTTTCCTCAAGCAACTTGGTCATCGTTTTGCTATCAACGAGAAACCCTCCACAAACCTTCCGGTAGTATCCGCCAAACCCAGAAAACTCCGAATCTCGACCAGCGACTTAGGCGGTTTCCATTCCAAAAGCGCCTCAATCTTACGAGGATCTACTCGAATTCCCTCACCGACACTACATGACCCAAGAAAGTCACTTCTCTAAGCCGAACTCGCACTTATCGAACTTAGCATAGAGTTGCTTTTCCTCAAAATCTGCAACACCACTCACAAATGCTTATCATGCTCTTCCTCCGTCCTTGTGTACACTAAGATGTCGTCTATGAAAACCACGACGAATCGATCCAGATATCTTTGAAACACCCTATTCATCATGTCCATAAACGGCTGCGGTCGTTAGTCAACCCGAATGGCATTACCAGGAATTCGTAGTGCCCATACCGAGTCCAAGCATTTGTTTTATGGATATCGACCTCCTTAACCTTTAATCGGTGATACCCGGATCTCAAGTCGATCTTGAAAATACCGCAAAGACACCTTCCGGTGATCAAACAAGTCATCTATCCGTGGCAGCGGATACTTGTTTTTAATCGTCGGCTTGTTCAATCTGGCGTGTAGTCTATACACATCCGCATCGTGCCATCTTTCTTCTTGACAAAGAGTACCGCGCACTTACGGCGAAACACTAGGCCTAATAAAACCTCGATCCAATAACTCCACGGATCTCGAGCCTTAAGCTCCACCAATTCCTTTGGCGCCATCCTATACGGAGCAATAGACACGGCGCAGATTAGGGTAATAGATCTATTCCGAACTCCACCTCGCGATCTGGCGGCAAACCTGGAAGCTCCTCAGGAAAAACATCAGCAAACTCCTTAACGGTACGAACCTTCTCCACAGCAGACTCCTTAGCCTCCAACGCATGCACATGAACTACATACGCTTCACAGCCTTCCTGACCATCTTCTCTGCTTTCAAAGCAGACACCACATTTGATAAGTAATCTCTCCTATTACCTATCATAGCCACCTCTTCACCCTCAACCGTCTTAAGAACCATGCGCTTGGCCGAGCAATCCAACCTCGCCTGGTACTTGACCAACCAATCCATCCCAAGAATCAGATCGAACTCCCCAAATGGCAGTTCCATCAGATCAGCAGCGAACACTACCCCTTGGAGTTCTAAGGGTACCTCTCTAAACAGTTTATCTACTACTACAGAGTGACCTAGAGGGCTAATCACAGTCATTTGCCTAGAAGATATCTCAGAGTCTAAATCCATGGTCTCTACTATGCTACTGGCAACATAAGAGTGCGTTGAACCCACATCAATCAAAGCAAAGTATAAGGAGAACCAAAAATCAAAAACGCGTCGGTTATGACGCCCGGTGCGTCGCCTCCTCTCGGCGCCTCAAAGATACACTAATCCGGTGTCTAGCATCGAACTACTCGCACCTCTGCGCCGGTGCTCCACGGCCCCGACCGAACCATTACCACCTCTCGCCATTACCACGGCCCTCTGCGGTGGCGGTCCACTACCCTCTGAATCGATTACGGCCCGACTCTCGGGATCGAATCCTAGCCAACCACGCGGGACAGCCCCTCACACGGTGCTCCAGAGAACCACACTCGAAGCAACCTTTTCCTCCAGTCAAAGCAACCACCCCAATGAGATTTCCCACACGATCGATCACTGCTGCGGGCGGTCCACGCTAGCGACAACAAACCTAGCGGTGGTTCGGCCCACTCGGTCTAGCCCTCTTCTGCGGATTACCCGACGACCCGGAGGACCCAAAGCTCCTCTTATGTCTATTTCTCGTCCATGCCCGCCTCACCGACTCCTTAACACCTCGGCCACCTTAGCCTTCTCAACTAAGACAAGAACTCGCGCTCCTGGCGAGGAGCAATCAGCGACCTCAAGTCGTCTCGCGAGACCATCCTCGAAACGAACACACCTCTCATGCTCGGTGGCACACAATGCCTCTGGCATACCTACTCACCGGGAACTCGGCCTCGTACTCAAGAACCGATTTACTCCCGAACAAGCCTCGTAAAAGCCTTTCATTTGGGAGTCGATATAACTAGCTCCGATGTATTTCCTTTGATATCTTCGCCTGAAATAATCCCATGTTAGATCCTCTGCTGCCACATCTGTCTCGAACCGTGAGCCACCAGCGATATGACTCATCACGGAGAAGCGTACGATGCCCTTCCGACTTCTCTTCATTTGTCAAGTCCAGATCGTCCATGATCCGCTCGATTGCCTCCGGCCAATATTCAAGTGATCTTTGGGAGCAACACGAAACACCTCTCGGAAGAATTCAGCCCCATTGGCCCGAAGTCGCCAGAGCAGATTTCCTAACTCTGCATTACCACCAACACCGCTACTCTTTCCAACACTCGCGCGACGATCGCTGTGACATCGCTGCGTCGCCCCGGTCGATCTTGGAACTCACCACCTCCGGTGGTGGTGGCGGAGCCAGTATCTCATTTTCTCGAACCCCGACCAGATCCAACGGGCTCGAAACCGTCATCCTACCACGACCTGCGCCCACGACCACGTCCACCTCTAGCGCTCGCCATGACTAATCTTTCTACGTTTTCGATTAAGAATTTTTATGCATCAAGATTTATTCCACTTGTTTAAAAGCAAGTCTTATGAATATTTTAAGAGGGTTTGTTCTCATGAGTTCACAAAATCCTATCGGTTTCAATCTCTAAGTAGTATACTATTGCTATTCATCAAATCATATCACATCCAATCAATTCACAAGCAATAGTAAGGGTACTTACAGGGCGGCCCAGGTGCAGGAAACTCGGTGCCATACCTTTCAAACCATACTTTGAGAATAAAAACTAACAAAACAACCTTTTGGAAACATTTTTGGGCCTCAGGCCCACAGCCGAGCCTTTGAACTTGGCTCGATACCACAATTGTAACACCCCAAACTCGGACAAGACACCACGCCCGAACCGGTATGTTACGGGAAAACGTCTTTGAGTGATACATTTTTTTTTTTCGTTTAGAAGTGGGGTGAAAACATAGTGAATTTGAGGAAAATTTGAGTAGGCTTGTTTGATTAGATTTTGAAAACTTATCCAAGTATATAGTTAAAGCGAGTTGATTTCATTTAGCACTTCCAATAGTTTCTTAGTGCCATTTTGAAACATTTTAGACTTAGTAGAAAATCAAGTTCGATTTGGAAATCATTTGAGTTTATTGTATAGCAAAACATAGCGAGATACCCGATGGTATAGTTTAAAACACATTGCGATATAATTTTGAAAAGCGTTGTCTTTCCAAGTTTTAGTAAAATTTCATGCCAAGTTATTTGTTAAGCGGGTTGAGAATCTAATTAAAACATACCCTCATAGAACATAATTTAAAGGCCTTTTACAAATCCAAATTAAATCTCAAATCAAAATAAGTAAGCTAAAGTACCCAAATGATAGAGTTTGAGTAAAACTTTATTAAGCATGGCATAAGCACCCCGAGTCCATCCCGGCTCCATGTCCGCGTCTACGAATCACCTGAAATGTCAAAGGAGAGGGTGAGTCGAGTGACTCAGTACATAAATCCCGCTCCCGATGAAACAACATGCTAGCACACATCATACATAGCAACATAATTAATGCAACCCGAACCTAACCATCCGTATCTCCTTTTTCTACCCCGTGTGGTACCAAACCACTGGTGGTGCCAAACCACTGGTGACATATAGTCACAATGTGTTACCAAAACACTGGTGTCCCAAAGACACAAATGTGCTACCAAAGCACTGGTGACCGTAGTCACAAATCAATTGATGGGGCCAACCCATCGTGTGATACCCAATCACTGCAGACGATCCCATATCTCATGTGGGGCCCACCCACGGTGGTGTCAAACCACGGGGACAAGTCGCAATGAGGTGCCCAACCTCCGGTGTCCCAAAGACACAAATGTGCTACCAAAGCTTTGGTGACCCAAAGTCACAAAGTGTGTTACCAAAACACTTGGTGCTGCTCAAGACAAATCATCACGCCCCTCCACTCATATCACCCATCAACAAACCAACTCATGTAATCATGCATATCATACAAATTATGCATATCATGCTAATATGTTTGACTCATGCCCCATATCACATACATACATAGTCATGATACCATATAGATCATCGTAATCTAGTAACAATCTTGACTTACCCGGATACGTACACATACCCCGTTTGGGTATCCAATAATCCATCATACTGTCATGATTTTAATAGGCAAACAGGTTTAATAACAATATTACTAAGTATAGTGTGTTAGTTACACACCTGGTAATTACGAGTCTAAAGATCCCAACGAAATGATCTAAATCCCTCGAGTATCAAGCTCCTTACTCTTGCGAATGGTTTGGTTTCCAACCAAACCTCGAACCAACAGTGGTTCTCCTTCCAGCAATCGGCACCCTATAAGACAAATAATTAATCCCTAATCACTTTTGACTTGATCGGAAACAAAAGATTGAACTGACAATACTAACACCAATTACCTACCCCTTACCAATCAATTGACAGAAGAAAACGGCTCCTCCTGCTTGCTTCCACAATCCAATAATCCTATAACGAAGAGAATAGAAACACGAGATTAACACCTAATTATTGGCCAAGAAGAACCACTAAGAGAAGGAAAAGATTAAGCTAACACCTTAACAAAGAGGGGAAAGAAGTTTTGGCTTCACACCAAGGAAGAGAACTCAAGAGAAAAGTGGGGAAATAAGGGGTTGATATTCGGCTAACTAACAAAAAGGAACAAAGAAAAGAAGAGTGCTTTCGGTTTGAAAGAAGAGGCAATGGAGAAAGGTATTTTGGAGAATGGGGTTTCGGCTATCAAGGTTTCAAAACAAAGAAAAGAGTATGGAGAGAAGGGAGTTATAATTTGGCTTACTCAAGCGAAGAAGGAAGAAGATGTGGAAGGACATTCGGCCACAAGCTCAAAATCAAGAAAACAAAGCAACTTTTCGGCAACTAAAGGGGTTTGATGCTTTCGGTTTTAACACAATTAAACAAAAGAAGAAGAAATGGGGTTGAACATTCGGCCACACACAAAAATTAAGGGAAAAGAAATGCAACTTCGGCAAGGCTATAGGGGTTTGGTCATTCGGTTTGAAGAAAGGAGAAAAACTCTCTCAAGTTTGGGTTGCTTTTGACAAGAGAAGAAAATGCTGGCTTCACAAATGCCTTTGGCCGAAAATGCACAAAATGAGAAGTGCATTTGGCACACCTCACTTCCCTTACCAAACCGTCCACACCCCCACTCCAACACCCCACAAAATCGGCCAAAAATCCCTCCATTCACTCCACTCCCCACATTCAAACCACAAGACCAAGTCTTCCTCCTAAACTCACTCTCCTCCCACCATTTGAACGGTTTGACCAAGTCCAAAGAAGAATTTGAATTGCCTTCTACTTCCTCCTCCCATGCCGTCCAAAAAGAATGCCAAAATGGGGACTTTGCAGCTCGAACACTAGACCTCCACCCCATGCATTTGACGCCACACCTAGCTCCCAAGTAACGCATGGTTGCCACTAAGCTAGCTCCTCTTTTTGTTCAACCAAAACACCAAATAAGACTCTTATACCCTAGCTCCAACAGCTCCCCTGACTTAACACCCAAAAATCGAACTTTTCCCATTCACTCAGGCATACACTTAGACTTCAATTAAGCCCCCAAAACATAGAAATAGCCACGCAGCACACTAGACACATGCAACATCATGCAACAACAAAACAGCCCCTAACCCGGGATATTACACCATGTCTTGACATGGACTTACACGAAGTCTTGCTTGTGGGTTCCCTTGGGAACTTACCATTGCCATGTCTTGACATGGTCTTATTGGTAACTTTACTCATGAACTGGTCAATGCCGAGCCTTGGCTTGGACTTACATGAAATCTTTCTTGTTACTCACCAATGCCATGCCTTGGCTTGGACTTACATTGGATCTCTATCTCTTGATAGCTTTTCAATTCCAAGACTTGTCTTGGACTTACATGACATCTTTGCTTGATTGCCGATGCCATGTCTTGACATGGTCTTATACGGACTTTCTTGTCTCATGTGGCAGATTGAGTATCCTAAGTAATTCATTTTCAATCGGGACTTTCATATACGTGCTCTTAGTAACTTCTTTGTTTAATTATTCATTAAACATTTTCATGGAAATAATGTGCATATAACAACATCACAAGCAATTCATTGAAATCTTCATGAAGCTTGAAAATCTTACAAACTTACTGAAATTAGCTCGGTTGGGAATCATCACTGTCTTAACAAAACAATTTCGTTAGAGCCAGGAGACATCACACTATCACGGTCCACATATGGCATGTATAGCTAGACTCTTACATGTGCTAGGCTAGTCTGAGAACCAACTAAACCATGCTTTGATACCACTAAATGTAACACCCCATACCCGATTCCGAAGCTAAAACTAGATATGAGACATTACTAAGCTTGAACTTCCTTAAACATGTACTTACGGGCTATAAAATTTTGCTCCGAATTAAAACTTTTCTTCCTTAGTCAAATCATTCATATCGTGGGCCTACGAGGCCTTAAACTTGCATCCAAAAACTTTTATAAGCTAAAGGAAACTTTTCTTTAAGACAGGGGCCACACGCCCGTGTTGGTATAGGGACACGCCCGTGTGCCCTTAAGACATGCCCCGTGCCTTCCACCCGTGGTCGAACTGACTAAATCCACACAGCCTGGACACGCCCCATGGCCCGGCCCGTGTGACAATTAAATTTCTAAGTGTCAAGTGCAGACTTCACACGGCCTTGGCACACGCCCATGTGCCAACCGTGTGTATCACACGGCCTGAACAAATGGCCGTGTGAACAGCCCGTGGTCTATTCTGACTTAAGACATTAAGGTGCAGGAGACACACGGCCTAGACACACGCCCGTGTGTCTATCCGTGTGGGTACTTAGAGGCTATCTTATAAACCTTTTACTACTCTTGTTTGCATACATTCATATACTTTTTCAAAACATTCTCTAATCATCAATTGAAACTCATAAATTAACACATCTTGTTCATGAAAATAAAGTTTTCCTCTCATACACTAGGGAGAATTGTTCCCACAACATTTACAACAACTTAAGCCATCATTACTTGCTATACACTACCATTCTATAAATTCTCTTAGGCCAACAACATTTGGCTACAACAATTAGACTTCATCAACTTGAAATGAATCCCTATACATGCCATGACTCTTAAGGACTTGATACCTCATACCGTGTGTCTGCTCGATAGTGTGAAAACATCTCTGGCGGTATCCAACCCGAGCTAAGTAATGAAACCTATAAGAGATGAGAAAAGTAAAGGAGTAAGCAATAATGCTTAGTAAGTTCATCTGCATAATCTGACAAATATTGATATTCACTGAATATACATAACCCCAAAGCAATATGCCGAGTTTTTCTCATCAATTCATGGTTACTTACTCAATCATTCTTGAATCTTACTCATTCTATCTCTTACCACATTTCTACCATGCCACAAGCCAATTCGCTCGTTTAATTATCATACATTCCTGCACTGATCATAACAAGATCATACAAAATAACACATCAAGCATTTTTAATAAGTCGCTCATACTACTAATCTCTCGGTGGTTACGCACTTAGCCCACCAATCATTTATACCTATGGTGATTTCGCACTTAGCTCACCAATCATTTATAAACGATGGTATCGTACACAGCCCATCGATTACTAATTAATCAGGTGGTAACGCACACAGCCCACCAATCATTTATAAGCGATGGTATCGCATTACACCCATCGATTACTAATCAATCAGGTGGTAACACACACAGCCCACCAATCATTTATAAGCGATGGTATCGCACACAGCCCATCGATTACTAATCAATCAGGTCGTAACGCACACAGCCAACCAATAAATAATATAGTTGATGGTATCGCACACAGCCCATCACCAACCATTAATAAAGTGATATCGCACATAGCTCACCGTTATTTACATTCATGGATAATAATCCACAAGTATATCTCTATTTCAAATGTTCATTCGAGAACATCCTCACATGCTTCTATTCTTACTTAAGTTTCTACGATACTCGTTATCATTCACACAATACATCAATAAATCTGTCTCATGCAACTAAGGTGCATCAACTAGACATGCCCCACTAGGGGTTCATCATATATTGAATTCATCTTAATTTAGTTCTACACATACTTGTGCTACTGATGGTACAACCACATACATTCAACACATACATTGAATCATTCGAATTGTTAAATAACTCTCTTGAGTCTCATGCACATAGTTGTCATTATCATCATACCCCAATTGGGTCTTACATACACTAACATATCGATGCCACGTCCCTGACATGGTCTTATACGAATTCTTACACCGAGGGCATATTCCAATATAGTCTTACTCGAGACTTTAACCATTGTCCTATCGTGCTATACACCTTTTCCATTACTCTAAATTTAATTCCATTGACATCTCATCAAGAGACATTTTATACATTCATATAGTAATATACATTCCATACGACATTGGAATACTAAATTAGCTCATACGTAATTACAACATTCGCATGTGAACTTACCTCGATGTCGAAAGAGCCGAAAACGACTTTTTGCCCACATTTCTCTTTTCATCCGTTCTAGGTCCGAAACTCATTTTCTTTGATCTAGAACAATGAAATTTACTGTTTTAATAACTTATAAATCATGATATACCATAATCTAAATTTTAGGCAAAAATGACTATTTTGCTCCTAGGCTCGTAAATAAATTTTCATCACATTTTCTTGTTAAACAAGCCTAGCTGAACATTTAATCCTCTTACAACTATTTTCAATTCCATCAATTTCATGCTTAAAAGAACAAATTACAACTTTTACATTTTAGTCCCAATTAGGTGTTTTCATGACAACACCTTTCACAAAAGTTGTTTCTCATCATCCTATCATTCATTTTCTTCCATAAAAACTCATTAAACAACATGAACTCTATCATGGCAAGTCCCTAGATTTTCAACCATATTGCAAACTAGTTCCCTCTTTAGAAAGCTTAAGCTTTGGGGACTCCAAAAGTACAATTTTCTTCAAGAAATACCATCAAAATCACTTACTTGAGTGGAGAATTGCTTGCTGAAATTTTAAGCTTCAAACCCCTCCCATGGTTGCTATTTTTGGTTGAGGAAGAGAAGAGATAAAAAAGATGATAGCTTGGCTTATTTCATCTTATTTTATTTCTTTTTAGTCACCTAACATGACCACATTTAATACTCTTGTCCCCTTTAACTTCTTGACCAGCCAAGCCACTTAAACAAGGCCAAATTGCACATTTGGTACCCCCAATTTATAAACCATAGCTATTTAGTGCCTCTAGCAAATAAAATAGAACTTTTGCACTTTATGCGATTTAGTCCTTTTTCACAATTTAGCTAGAAACCGCTAAAATTAAGGCACCAAAATTTTCATGCATCCTCATAAACATGTTATAACACATAACATAACATGAAAATAGTTTTCTCTACCCTCGAATTATTGATTCTGAGATCACTGTTCCGACTAGCCCTTAAATCGGGCTGTTACACCTAAATTTCTTAACTAAAAGTTATGGAATATGTTTAGGGGGAGGGGGGAACCTAAAAAATACTCTTAGTAATTAAGGTGAGGGTTTTTGTAACACCATATACCCGGCCTAGTCGCCAAGCCCAATACGGGATGCCACACCACCGTCTCATGTCATATACAACAAGTAAAAGTTCATTCTAAATGAAGCTTCTTCCATTTTAGTATTCGTATAGGTTTGAAGTTAATCATACTTGTTAGTTATCAATGTTACATGCTAACCATACATCAAATAGTCTTATAACAATAATTAAACATGCATAAGGTCCATTTAAAAAAATCTCAAAACTATCACGTATCAATATTTTCTTTAAGTGGTATCCATACCACCTGGAAAAATGATACCAAACTCGCATTATATTTGTCAATTAAAAGCCAAAGTCTCACAAAATATCGGTACTTGCCATGAAATATCGATATTTTAACCCCCGAGTATCGATACTCGAGCAAAGGTATCTATACCAAATCTCTCTCTGACTCCCTGCATGTTTCAAAACATAGAGGTATTGATTTTAAAACCCGATTGTCGATACCTCTACTCCAAACCTAAAAAATGCAGCTACATAAGCAATTAATACATTCCAATTTAGTTCCTAAACATCATGCATCAATTACTTCGACAAATAATCATTCAACGGCCTAATTAATAGTTCAATATCACAAAATCGTGTTTGAGCAAGTATTGTCAATCCATCCTCATGTTCATGAACGCAAGCATAACAATAACATGTAATCCTTTTAAACCGAACCAAAAATTAGAAAAATGTCTAGAAGTTAACATGGCTATAAACAAGTCTACCACATTGCCTTATTCCCCAAAACATAAATAAATATAGAACACATACGAAATAACAAGTAGACTTGCTTGGATCACCTTTCGAAAACCACATCGCTCACACCAGCACACTACTAACCTGCAATGGTTTAAGAAGGGATTGGGTGAGCTTAAGAAGCTCAGTGAATGCTCAAAATAACCACAAAGCAAACAATTCATCAAGCATCAATGAAACAACCATATAGCATAACCTCAACAGTTCCAACTCTAGTGTCATATATACTCATTCGTGTATTTTTACTAGTTCTTTTACATGGTAAACATATTCACTTTTAAGCATATATACTGTTACACATATAATCACCTAACATTCAGGCATATATCACAACATTCAAAATATCTGTATAGATAAATTACACATGTCATATAAACACATATTCATAATTTTAGATAATTTGCGTAGCAACCACATACTCATTTAGGCATACATCACATTACACATATATATATTCTTAAGATAATTTGACACTTAAGCTATAAAACATAATAGTGAGCTCTATCATCACTTATCGAATACACTGATCTCCAACACACCACATAGACTCATAGTGTCAAACATGTCCTAGAAGTGAAGCAATAAGCTAACACTCTCCTTATTTCCCCTCACATGTCTCGTTGAATGGAGCTTAGCTCACATTTCCTTATCCCTCTAATATGTCCCAAGGCCTCAATGCCTAAAATCACTGTACATATAGGTGAATACTCACAATCCTATGGCATGCCAACTATATCCAATGGTTTCAAGATCACAATGCCAAAATATCCGAAATGAAACACATATAACTTATCGATTATCCGTGCGCTATCACCGAATATTTGTATCTTTATCAAAACACTGTTACTAACATTTAACATATACATAACATGTACACATTTACACTTTCACAACAGTTATCATAACCATATATCACATGTTATAGCATCTCATCTCAATTCAGATATTCAGAT
Source organism: Gossypium sturtianum (assembly GCA_025698515.1). Taxonomy (NCBI): domain Eukaryota; kingdom Viridiplantae; phylum Streptophyta; class Magnoliopsida; order Malvales; family Malvaceae; genus Gossypium; species Gossypium sturtianum. The sequence goes on along the minus strand of CM046952.1, from coordinate 50,918,595 downwards.
ATTCAAATATTCACAAACACATAAGCACATAGTTCACAAGATAACATAGGTATGAGAAAGCTTACACTTAGAATTTAGAGTAGGGTTTTAGGCTACTACTAAATTCCCTAATAATGCATTGAATCATGTCCACAAGGAATTATTCCAAACACTTACCAATTATACTTTCGCCAAAAAGCTGAAAACTCAAACTAGCTTTTCCTTGCCTTTATCTCTACTCGTAGAAGGTCCTATCGAATCCAAAACTTCAACACAACAAATTCACACAATAATACATTCACAAATCAGCCAATGACTCACCACAAGCAATAAAAAACATAAGCTTAAACTAAGTTCTCATGTAGCCAAAACCTTTAACATAACCAACTTGAAATCCAAATATATTGATCTACACTTAATATTTTCACCTAAAATGTGTTTCATTCATCTAATTATTCATCTATAACTAATTCCCAACCTTTAAACTATGCTAAACTACTCAATTCATGGTATTGACTTTTTCGACATGTTTTTGGCTATTTTAATAAAAAATTATTAAAACTCAAGAAATATTTAACGAAACTTTAAAGTAAGTTTAGTACCCTCTTAACCATGTCAAAAATAATTGAAAAACACTTTGAAACATCGTTTATATGCAAAATCCCGAAATCCACCATTAACAAGCTAATTTTTGGCTTTTATTCAAAACTTGTGATTTAATGGCTAAAAACTTGGTTTTAAAGACTAAATAACATTTAAAACTAATAGGAAGATAAATCGTTAACTTAGTTGACAAAAAACTGAGCATTTGATCAAAAATCTAAAAAACCCACAAGCATAGGAGGGGAAGAATTATGGAGGTTTAATGTTGTAAGGATGATGGAAATCAAAATACTAGATTGGATTCAAAAATCAAATGGAGAGGGTGAGGGAAAACAAAGGGATGACAACAAGAATGGGAGGGGAAGAAACTAACGTGAAATATATGTAGGTGGGGGAAGTATTAGGTTGAATTTTAAAATTTAGTTTAATTGCCTCTTAAAATCTCTAAGTTTTGACTCTTTTACAAATTAGTCCTATTTCAAAATTAAAGGTATTTAAAACTCATTTTCAGAAATTAATTTTATATTCTAGAAACCATATTCGAAAACATTACCGATATACCATGTCGCAAAATTGCGAACACTCTAAGGATAAAATCCCTAAAATACCCCTAAAACTCCTAGGCTCTATTTTGGGGTGTTACAATTTTTTTTAGAATAATAAAAACTGAAATTTTATGCAAAGGTCAAAATACTAAGGAGAAAAAGACTTTTTTTTTTTTTTGGTTGATGAACCAAATGGGAAAACTCAATTCAACCAAGACCAAAAAAAAATCTATAGAAACGTATTAGACTTAAAATATGTATATCTTTTTCATGCTTGTTGAAAATGCAACAGTCCATTTTTCAGCGGTGTCGAAAATAGTGATTTTGGGGCCACAAATTCGATGTGTGAGTCCATAAATACTATTATTTAATATCTAAAAGTCAAATATAGTATTATATTAAATTTTGATTTGATAATTTTTGTTATTTGAATGAATAGTTAAGTGGTTGGTCTCTAAAGTCAAGTGGTTTTGAAAAATGAGGTATTGGGTCCTCTTTTTTATATTTTATAAAAATATTTATAGAGTGATTATATAGGTATATTAAAATTTGGTCAAGAAATTTTATTGTTTAGATAGTTAATTAAGTAAAAAGGACAAAATCGTAAAATATACAAAAGTTAATCTCTATAGGTTTATTTGTATTAAAGTGATTAAACACATGAATTAAGGGTTTTAATTGGTAAATTTTCCTAGCTAAAATATAGTGAACGGTTTTGGAGTCTAGTTATAAGGAAATGTGATTAATTTTAAAAGGTTAATTTTGTAATTGAATAATTAAATAAAAGTTTAAACAAAACAAAAGGTTAAACCACCATCATCTTCCCCACTTGTTTTTATCAAAAACCGAATCACCATAGTTCAGAAGCAAAAAGTTTCAGCCAAACTTATTTCAACCTTGCATGGTATGTGTTTCAAGCTCGTTTTTAGTAAATTTTATGTTTTTTGTAATTATTGTAGCTTAATCTAGCTAACTCAGGGACTAATTTGTAAAACTTTTAAATATTTTATAAGATGCCATTGATGAGTTTGATATGTTTTTGAAGTTTAATGGTAGATTATTAAGCTTGGTTGTTAAATAGGATTATTTTGTAAAGTAATTATGTATAATTTTTAAGCTTAGGGATTTAATTGAAAATAGTGTAAATATGACATGTTTTTCTTATAAAATTTCATCATGTGAGGATTTATTTAAGGTAGTTATAAATTTGTTTTAACGGGTATAAAGTTTAATTGCTAAAATAATCTTGTCAAAAGTCATAAGGACCAAATTGATTAAGGTGTAACACTTTGGGGCAATTGTGAAAAATGTAAATAGGAAGACATATGAATTAAATTGAATATTACATGAAGTTGAGGCTAATAAATTGAAATAAACTACTTTATAGATCAAGAACTAGTAGACATTCGAGGAAAAGGGAAAGTTGTTGATTAGTCCCTAAATTTTTACTATCTCTGCAGTTTAGCCCTGGTAAATTCGTACGACCTAAATTAGAATAATTTGTAATATTATATTGACATGTGAATTATGATTTGGTTAATATTCGTATATATTTATATAATGCTATAATCATAAAGTTAATTCAATGTGAGAAATGTAACTGATTTGTAAAATATTATGCGATTATTTGGATCGAGCCGAGATGAACATAGGATAGGATACAATTCTCATGCCAATAGGTTATATTGTGTACTGTACAAGATTGATTTGTGATAAGACAATGATTCTTGACTTGTTTCTATCCATTGAATATATCGGAGTCCAGGATTTGTTGCGGACTATTGTGTTATATTTACAGTGATTTTGGCGTGTTATCGGGGGCGGATGTAAAGCCTACGAGTTTGGCACTTGGTGCCCAAGCATGTTTTCAGAGGGATGTTAGCCTACGGGCTAGGCACTTAGTGCCCAAGCGTGTTTTCTGTTGGTTTGGCTCGTTTGAGCTTTCTGGCGTATTTTTGGTGGATAACTGTGTATCCGTATTTGTTATATCATTCATCAGGAAAATTTTTATTGGTTAAATGACTTTTTATTGAATTACACAAATGTTTGCATGATTTTCTGATATTATCGTGACTTGATATCAAATAATCTTGTATAATTGAATAGATTATGCAACTCATGTATATTTTCGAAACTCATTCGTGGATGGTTGTAGTTGACAGAATTAACGTTTATTAACAATGTTATTATATGATTTGCTATGGTTATATGGTAAGTTTTATCATTTTGACCTCTAAACTCGAAAATCACACTATCTAGCTATCTTTCAGTAGAATTTGAAAATGTTTCCTTTTAAGATATGTGGTATGTAATAGGAATATCTTGTATATATTATAAGTATTTACTTCAAATGGTATGTTTATGCTAGTGTGATGGTTATACGTTTAAGGTTATTATTATGGTTGTTTATATTTTGTTGTGAAAATCCAGATGTGGTAATGAACTTGTCTTGTAATAGGAGTTATCTTGTTTATGAATGTATTTTGAAGATATGGAAATGCTTGTTATTGATTTGGCTATTTTGTTGGTGCTTCATGAATGTGATTAAACATGGTAGAAATAATTGTGAAGGGTATCGATGAATTGGTTTGTTTGGCATGTGTAATAGGTAGGAACTTGTAGTCTTTGAATGTGAATTGGTTGTTTTATGAAATGTCGTGCCAATGAGGGCATATTGGTTAGACACTTAAGATGAATGTTTTGGTATGTTTTAATCTTGTTTGGATGTGCTTTTGAAGGCATGTTAATGATTGATTTTGGTTTGGCTTGGTACCTAATGAATTGGTATTGGTTTTCCTTGTATTGAAAGCTATTTTAGGTGCATACGGCCTAAGACACGGGCTGTCACACAGCGTGTGCCACACATGGTTACACCACACGGCCGTGTGGACTATTTAATTTTGGTGTAGGTTTGTCCCACACGGTCATAGGTTGTTACACGGTATGAAGACAAGGTCGTGTGACCCTATTTCGATTTGCATACGGGCGAGCACACGGTCTGCAACATGGTTGTGTGACCCTATTTTTTGAACTGTACACGGTTTGACCACACGGCCTGGGCTCTGTCCCATGACCTAGCCACACAGCTATGTGACCCCTGTTTTCAAAATTTTCATATTTTTCCATTTTTTTGTTTCAGATTAGTCCCTAATTGTTTCCAAATTATTTTTATGGTCCTGTAAGCTCAAAATAAGGCATGTAATTTGTATATATGCTATGTATAATGTGTAGATTAAATGTTGATATTTAAATTAATAATTGAATAGTTCTATGATGATAGCTGATTAATTGTGTGCCGTAATACTCCGTAACCCTAATTCGATGATGGAGACGAGTTAGGAGTGTTACAGACAATCTCTTATTTTATTTGTAGCCAAGGTTGAAAATCTTGAACATTTAAGTAGGAGATACAAAAGCATTTAGTTTATATATGTACACAAAAGTAATTAGTTTATTTACAATTGAAAATTTCAAAAATGAATCATAAAATATACATAAATTTTTTTTTAAAAAAAATTAGTTTATATATATACACAAACTATTGTGTGTAGAAGAACACAATTTAGTTGTTGTTGATGAGCTATCTATGGCATTAACAAAACAAGAAAAAAGGAGAGGATGCTTCACCTTTTTGCTCAAAATCTACTAGAGAAGAGGCGTTGGAAAGGCTTATTTTCTATCTTTAGTTATCTTGGGGAGGTTATTGATGCCTTCATCTCATCTAAGCGTGACGAAAATGGGCGTAGGTCTGGATTTGTGCGTTTTGTGTATCTAAAACATGTATGGAGGGCTTTAAATAGATTAAATGGCTTTAGATTACTAGGAAGCAGATTGAAGGTGTCAAATTCTAAGCTCAAAACAATTGACTTTAATTAATTAACTTAATCTTTAATATTATTAGTGGAAAACAAAATCATCATCCACTATCCTATGATATAAAATGGTTTATTTATTATTTTGGACTTTTGGTTAATTGCTATTTGAGTCCTCAAGCCTTTTGACAATTAAAACTCTATAGCGATTAAACTTTTACAATTTATTCTCTAAGCCTTAATTAACTATTAATTCGAAATTTTTTTTTGACCAATCTATGATATACTTTTATATTAACTTCGTAAATATTCATATTAAATTTACGGACTCAATTTACGAAAATGGGATTTCAAAACCGCATTTTCTAGTACCACTACAGATCGGGCTATTACAATTTGAGTGGTGATGCTTTTACCTTGTTAGGGAGTAAGGGTGTTGTCACATCCCAAAAATCGGGTTAGTAAATCGGGGGTAGTGAATTGGTAACTGTAATTGGGTTAGATAAATAAATTAAATAGGGATAATTAAATAAAATATTAAAATAATTAGACTTAAAAAAAATTAGGTGAAGAAATTAAAATTGAGCGTTTGAGAATTAATTTGGTTAAAACAGATTTTAAAAACGAGATTGAATTTGAAAATAATTTTGAAATTGACTTTAATTGAAAAACAAGGACCAATTTGGAAAATGGACAAAATTGGAGGTGAGTAAAAGGGTAATGGCCCAATTTTTTTAAAAAAAAACTGGTTGCCTATTTAACAACCCCCACGTCTTCTTCTTCCCTCCCATTCATCATCCTTTTCAAACTTTTGTCAAATACCAAATCAAAGCTTTTCTCTCGAAATTAGTTCATCCTTTTTGATTTCAAGCTCTCTAAACGCAAAATCTCTCTTCAATTTTGAAGAATGCTCATATTTTAAACCTCAATTTCTCTAAAGTTCTTCACACGTTCAACAATCGAATAAGCTTCCTAGCTCATTGATTTTGCAAAATTGAGGTACATTCTGACTTTTCATGATCAAACTAAGTGTGTTAGCTTTTCAAATTGAGTTTTAATCGATTATATCAGGATCTCAATAAATCATTTGATTTTAAGTTGATTTTAAGCTTGAAAATGGTTGATCTCATTTTAATAAGGTAAGTTGCAGTTTCAAAGCTATTTTCAGCTTCTTTTGATCCTATTAAAAGATTTTTAAAGTCAATTTTAAAGATCTTTTAGGAATTCAAAGGATTTGGACGTTTTCCCATTTTTAATGAACATGTTTAGCTTGATTTTTCAAGAAAAATGAGAATTGTGTGATTGGCCTAAACTGAAGTTTTAAATATCTAATTAGATGATATTTAAGATGTTTGGAATCGAAATTAAGATTTAGAAACTAGGTTTGAGTGGTGAAATCACATTTTCGGAAAAACTAACTAGTTTTAGGTAAGTAAGATAGATGAGTTGTGGTTTGCATTTTTTATATGATTTAAATGTGGTTGAGGCTTTTTATAATGCGCTTGTATAATCTTTAATATTTATGAAAAGTTTCGGATCCATCGGGACCTTCTATAAACAAGGAAAAAGGCAAACAAAGGCTTATTTGAGCTTTTCCTATTAAAGTCAAGGTTGCAAGGTGAGTGGTTTGGTGTGCTACAATTATGCACAAATCAAAGTATTAAAGGGGAGCTTAGGTAGCCTAATCACCTATACTAAGTTCCATGAGTAAGTGTTTCTACTTAATCTAATGGTGATTGGCAAATGATGCTTAAATGTGACATGTTATATGTTTATGACTGAATATGATATGAATCTTGCTGATTTTATGCATACTATATGAAATATATATATGTTATGGCTTTTTGAGCATAATGTGAGCACTTGTAAGTGCATGATATAAGACTTGAATATGTGAGATGAACATGAGTTGTGTGATATGTGAAAGTGTGCATAAATCAGTAAGTATATATGTTTAAGTGGATGTGTTTGGAGGGTATATTTGGTTGTGTTGGGAGGCTATATTTGGTGGTGTTGGAGGGTGTGTTTGGAAGGTAAATTTTTTGTGTTTGGTAGGTGATAGCTTTATGCTATACATTATATTGGTCATATATGGAAATTCTGCTATCCAATGTAATATATTTTGTATATATACTTCATGATCACTTTGTGCCAACATATCAATGAGAGCGCTATGAGTTATGCTTGATTGCATACCATGATTAATTATGATAGTATGTTTTCTTTTAACTTTGGATATTGTGACTACTTGTGGCAATCTTTAAGCACTCACCAAGCTTGAAAAATCTCACACTCTTTTATGTTTAACAATGCAAGGATATAGCTTAAACGAGGAGGAGAAGTGAGCTACCAAGTGATCCAAAGCAAGGCAATTTACCTTAAATATGTTTGATGTGTTTTCAACTTAATAAGGAAGGCAATGTGGGACTAATCTAGAGGGGTTTTAGACTTTGAACTGCTAATGGTTTGTAATTGGACATTGTGGACTCTTTAATTGATTTGATTTGGAGCTTTTATTACTGCTTTAGATAGATGATTGAATGGTAGATTATGAATTCTTAATGAATGGTATGAGTAATTGTTTGACTAACTTGCAAGTTCAGGTTGAAGAGTCGTTGGTTACTAAGGTAAGTCTTATATGTTTTATGTGTGATTTGAAAATTAATCATGAGTTTAGTATGCATGAAATATAAAATTGGACAAATTATGTAAATAGTAGGTGGCCTATGAACTAATTAAATGATGATGATTTTATGAAAAGATGCAAGATGTTTTAATGAATCTTCCTAAACAATATTTATATGTGTTACTCTAATATACTATTTTCAATATTATAAAATGGTGTTTTCTAACATTTTACTACATTACGATTCAGATCTAATCATTTGTTTTTAAATAAAATGGGTTCTAAAATCCTTTCAAATATAACCTTTTAAATACCCTATCACCTGCATAAATGTTCAATTGAAGCTTTTAGAATATTTGCTTGTTAAAAATTCAATTTACGAATTATGTTGATGACTTGATGATCAGAGTAGCGCAAGAAAGCTTGACTTTAACTTATCAAATATTCCATGAATAATTGTTTGAGGTGTGTTTGGTGGTTGGTGTACTTTGTGGTGGTTTTAATGGAGAGTCACTTCGGTGGCTAATGTGACATTTGAAATTCAGGTCAGACCGTTCCGGCCGGGTTTGGAGCACAACATTTAGTGGTTTTAGCGTCAAGTTTGCAAAAACTAGGTTAGCAAGGGTTTATTAACTCTCGGGTTTTCAAACTTTTGGAAAATTAAAATAACAATTTAGTTTTGGAACGAAATCGAGAATTTTTAATCATTGGATGAAAATACCCTAGTTTGAAATTACTTATTTTTGGGGTAGGATTGGGAACACATTACCTTCACTAAAATGTTTTCTTTGGAGGAATTGTCTTGGATCACTTGCCACTTCTTACTCTTTGGTATTTTTTTTTATGTTATATTTATGCCTGTAGTATAATTGATATACCTCCTTGTGTAGGGAAACGTGCCCATATTGTAATAAACTTGTAATTATTTTCTATTTATTTGAACGATGAATAAATAAATAAAGTAATTTCACATTTCACTATTATGTCTTTTGTATTTATGTCTTTTATATTTTGCATGCATAGCGAAATTGTGACAAGCAAATATTAGCTCACTGATTGTCTAAAGTTCAAACTGATGATAAGTGGCATTGTAAAGAACGTTTACATTGTGAGAAAGACAACTTACTTCGGTAGATAATCTAAATGAGCCTGTAATCCCGTAAATGAATCAAAGTGAGCATTTGATTGAAATACTAAGAATGATTAGTATGTCGTCTACAATTCCGATTGGGGAGATGGCTAGTCTTGGCTATCAGAGCAATTGACTCCATGAGTAGAGACATATATGTATTCATTGGTAGAATGATACACTGGACCCAAGATGAATTAATTCTTAATCCTCTTGTGAATTAATTCACTTGTGAAATTCATGGTGTGATTTACCTAAATCCTGAGTTAGTCACTGACCCTGCGTATGCAACTCATGTGCTTTGATATAAGTGGAGGCTTATGCTCTAAAGATGATCGAGCCCATAGCCAGTATGTTGGGTACATAACTTGTGTAACACCCTGGTTTTAGGGGTTATGCGCTTGGAGCATAGCTCGAGCAGTTAGTAGGCTTATGGTCATGTTGGAGGAATTTTTAGGGGTTTGGAGAACCCTAGAAGGCAAGGAATGCCTTAGGAAATTTTTGAATTTTTAGTGTAAGAAGGGGAGCTTGGCTTTGGAGGTCTTAAGAGAAAAATTTGGAAGGTTAAGACGCAAGAATGGCTTTGGTGGAGTGGCATGGGGCGCCACTTAGAGCATGGGGAAGGTGACGCCTCATGGTGGTTAGGGGTCTCATGTTCGAGCTGCAAAGGCAGCCTTTTGGTTTTATTTTGCGTCAATTAGGGGAACTGGGCTAGGTATGCCTTAAAAATAAACGGCAGGGTTAATGGACATGAAAGTCCAGTTGGCAAAGTGGCCTAAGGCGCTACTTGAAGAGGCGCTAGGTGCAGGTCGCGGGTTCGAGGGGCCGGAGAAGCATTTGGCGTTTTATTTTGTTTTGGGCGTTGGGCTGTGTAAGGCCTTAAAGGTATATGGTGAGGAATCCGGATAAGAAAGATGGGCTGGTGGAGTGGCTAGCGTGCGGCACTTAAGCGCTGGAGGAGAGCAAGGCGCGGGTTCGAGCGCCTGGAGCTGCAGTTAGCGTTTTTATTTTTGTTGGTGGTTATGGGTTTGAGTTAAGAAGGGTTTATAGATAAACGTCGGGGGTTTCTAGCATGAAATTCAAAGTGGCCGAGTGGCCTGGGCGTTGGGGGCAAGGAGTGCGGCAGTTGGTCCCAGGTTCGAACCTGGTGTGTGGCATTTGGAGTTTTGATTTTTTTTGTTATTTTGGGCAGCCAATTTGAAGGTGTTGGACGGCTAGAAGACTTTGATTTTGATGAGGATTTTGTTTATTTTTATTTATTTATTTATCTATTTAAGTGTGGGATAATTATTTATTATTTATTATTTATTATTAATTAGATTAAGTAGGGATAATTATTATTTATTTGGTTTTTTTTTATGATAAGTGGGATAATAGTAAAACAATTCAAGTTGTTTTGAACTAATTCAAATGGAATTGAATTAGTGAGGTGTTGGCCAAATCTTGGAGACTTCAAGGGGGGTTGGCCGAATGCTATAAATAGGGGAGGGTAGAGTGCAAGTTATTCATCAAGTCTTTTGCCTCTCCCTCTTAGTGTGCCAAATTCCCTTCCCATATTTAGTGTCATCTTGGGTGAATAGTGGAGTGGTGCTGATCTCCTCGGTGTCCTAGTGTGGTTGGCCGAATCTTAAGCAAGAGTGGTAAGTATGTTACGCCCTTAGTAATCGATTTATGAATTCCTTGTTGTAGTGGCCAAAACCGAATGGTTGGCCTTAGTTTTGGCATGGCCGAATGTCATAGTGCCATTAAGTATGTTCTCTTGTGTGTAGCCGAAAGAAGGAAGCATTGAGGAAGTCTCTTGGATTCGATCATCTAAGGGCATATCGACAAGAGCAAGGGAAGCCTTCGGGATCTCAGATTATTCGGTAAGGATATTAGTAAGTGACTTAGAATTAGTTGATTATGACTTCGTTGATTAATCGTGTGGTTCGATTAAGTGACTTTCGATGGAGGCGAATACCGGTCAAAGTGGGCAAGGGAAAGCTCCCATCCCGAAGTTCAAGAAGAGATCCGTTTTTCATTGTTCGAGATTGGCCACCGTGGTGTGGGCCAACAAAGAAGAAACGTTAGGCAAAAAGCCGTAGTTTCGCTTAAACGATAGCGTCGAGGATCGAGAGTCTAGAACTCCTAGTAATAAGGTGTGTGGTTAGACCATTGTTTCCGGATTTGTATGATATCTCGTTGTGTTATATGTTTACTAATGAATGCGATTGCCATATGTGTAATGGATACCCTAAAAGGGTATGATGACGACCAGTTAGTAGCAAATTGGCTAATATGTGATAATTGATTTTAACTATGTGAGCATGCCTATGATTGTGAATATCATGTACATGCATCATCTCAAAGCATCATATTATGTTACATGTGCATTGGTGGGTTTTGAAAGAAGGTACGGGTGTACTTGAGTACGTGGTTGATGTCGACTTTGTGCTACATCGTGGATTGGCGCGATCGAGGTCGCGTTGTGGATCTTTGCGATTTAGTTCGCGTGGTTACCTTGATTGATATGGGCTTTATGCCATATCGTGGCTTGATGGGTTCTTTGTGTGCTCCATCGTGGTTTGATGTTAGCTATACGCTACATCGTGGATGGCATTGGTTGCCTTTTTGGAGGGAAAAGGAGAGGGTGACTCGATAGTCCCCAGTGTGTGTGGTAGGTGGATAAGGGGGTGTGTAGCGGATGGACCCTAGGTTGGGTTGGGAATCATGTTGCATTATTTTTGTAATGATATGGAAATGGGCCAAGCCCAATATGACATGTGGATAGGTATGTTTTGGGAACATACGTGGAAATGGGCCAAGCCCAGTTGATATGTGGTTTATTAAGAAATGGGCCTAGCCCAAAGATTCGAGTATGATTTGAATGTGGGCCAAGCCCATTGTGGAAATTGTTAAAATGATATATATATATATATTACTTGTTGCATTGGATAATTGGGGTATTATGTGGCTAGCATGTGGGTGGATTTCAAAGTGGTTAACTTACACATCGAGTGCAGTATGACTCACCCAACTTTTAAACATCGCAGAGTCATGATTGATCGGACCGGGTTGGAGTGGATACAAGGTGGCCCATGCGAGAAGGAGATTTTCATACGTGAAGATGTTTTACTTTATTTAAGCATTTTATACTATCAAGTATTTTGGGATTTTATTTGATGTAATAAGGGCCTCTTTGATTTAAAGTACTCTATTTATTAATGTTGAAGTTTACACTACACTTAGTAATATTTTCGCAAAAGATTCATATTATAGCAACTTATAATAATGTTTTAATTTGGAAGTTTTCAACGAGCTTATATTATTTATTAAATTTTAAATGGACACGATTTCCAGAGATATTAAAATTTTCAAGTTTAATTCTAAAGTCTAAGATTTCCAACCGTCTTTCCCAGTGACATATCCAGATTCGGTCGTAGTGAATGGGCCGGGTTTGGGGATGTTACAACTTGTGTATGGCATGGCTTCACTAGCAACAGTGGAATTCATAGCTCAATTAAAGAGTTAATGATGTCCTCTTATTGGCATTGTGTGGATTGATAAATATGGAACGTGGCGACAGGTTGCTTGTTCTCGAACGAGCAATTTATCACAGTCATTTGTTGGCAGTTATCATATTAATCATTAAGAAGACACAATGGTGACAATGTGATAAAATAGGATTGTATTGAGTGAACGGATTAACTCAAAGGAATCAAGGATGTCATATGAGGGTAACACACACATGACGAGGTCATTGGACAAAGCAGTTGGATGAATTGCTTTTGTAAAGAGTATACAATAAGGAGTTTTCAATCATGGTACTTCTTGTGGACTGACTCCATGATTAAGTAATTGTGAATTATCAGAACGATGATTGTGGACATAATTGTAATCATTAGAGCCTAATTGTATATGTCTGATTGGTTCCTCCGCTAGCTCAGCAAAAGCTTGATCAGACTGTATTTGAATCAGAAGAAAATTCTACAACTTTGGGAATAATTTAATTGAGTCGATTTATTCGATGTTGAATTAAATTAGGTGGTCGTGAGATTTGTTTAACTAAAGAATTTGATTAAAGAATTTTCTTGAAAATTTAATTTTAAAATCTAAGTGAATTTTGGAAAAATTAATTTTGATCAAGTAAAATTAAATTAATCAAATCAATTAAAATTAATATGGTATTTTTGGAAATTAATTTTCGAGTCAGACAATTGACCCAATGGGTAATTGAACTTCAAAATTGGATCTGAGATCATAAATTGGGTGTAACATCTCGATTTCGGGCCTAGCCGGAATAGTGGTGCGAGACCACAAATCGGAGGTATATGTATGAGTTTTGAGGTTTATGCTATGTTTGCATGTTAGTGTGGAAGTTTCATGAAGCAATTTTGTTAAATTGCGGTTTAATTGTCCAAAACGACTAAATTGCAAAAGTTGCAAAATGTGAGATTCTAGAAGCTAATTGTATGAAATAGCTTTGGATTATCAATTAGAGGTCCTTAAATAGCAATTTTTCTAATTTCTAATTTTTGGACAAAAATGGGCATGAGTGGATGATATTGGAAAAGTTTGACAAAGGGGCATTTTGGTCATTTGTTAATTAAGTGATTAAAAAGAGAAAAAGATGACAAAATTTCATTCATCTTCTTCTCCAAGCTGCCGAAAATTTCAAGAAGCCATTGTTAGGGCTCTTCAATTTTTCAAGCTTGCTAGTAAGTGCATCCAAGCCCCGTTTTTTATATTCTTTGTATTTTTGAAGTCCTAGTAATATGAGTAAGCTATTTTTAGCTATATGTTGAGCTAGGATTGATGTTAAAAAATGTACCCATGTATGACATGCATGTATTTTGATTTTTTATGGAAGAATATGAAAGCTTGATGTAGTAGAAACATCTTTTGCTAAGTGAATTCCATGAAAAATGCATGTAGGGACTAGTTTGTGAAAGTCTTGAGATTGGTCATACATGAGTGATTTAGTGAGAATTGATGATTGCTTTAGTTGAGTAAATGATTCGGCTAAGCATGAAAGGCTAGAAAGTTGAATGAAAATCACTTTACGAGCTTTGGGATAAAAGTGTAAATATGAGAAAGTTTAGGGGCAAAAATGGTAATTTTGCTAAAGTATGAGATAAGGGTCAATTTAGTCAATGTGTGTATTGAATGAGTTGATATATCATTATAGATCAAAAAAGACGAAGCCCGGATAGAAACCGAGGCAAGGGCAAGGTCGTGGACTAAATTGCACATCTCCATACTTTTTGAGTACCGAGGTAAGTTTACGTATGAACGATGCATTTATGCGTATACATTGTTAATGCTAGCTAGTGTGTAGCATGATTGAGAACCTATTCGATTCTAGTGGAATGAATGAGATAGTAGTTGTGAATGGATGAATGTATTACAAAGTAGACATGTGAATATGTAGCGATAATGCTTGATGGTGGGCTAAGTGCAATACCACCTTGATACTTAACAATGATGGGCTGTGTGTGATACTATTGTTAAGCATATTATTTAGTGAGATATGTGTGGAATCACTATAATTATCCTTTGTGGTAGGCTATGTGCGATACTACCTTATGATCTGATTGTGGTGGGCTAAGTGCGAAACCACCGAGTAATTTAGCTGTGTGGATGTATTATTGAGAAATAATGATGTGTTGTATTTTGAGTAAATGTGATGTTGAGTGCAGGGGTGCATGTCAATGATTATGAGTATGTGACTCATGATGTGTTGGAGATGTGGTAAGGGATAGAAAGAGTAAGCATAGTAGTGGATGTGAATTACATATGTTAGTATAATGCTAATTGTTGTTTAGCTTATACTAGAATGCTTAAATTGTTTATGTGTAAACTTACTAAGCTCAAAGCTTACTCCTTTCTTTTCCCTTGTCTTATAGAGAAAAAAGATTGAATCGTGATACGCGGATTAATCGGAAGATCGCCCACACTATCAGCACACTCCGGTACATTAGACTTAATGTTTTGTATATGGCATGTATAGAGGCTAGAAAAGTTAGTGAGTTTTGTTATAATGGCTAAGATGTGCTGGCCTTTAGTTGGATAATCTATTTTGTATAATGCCATGGTTGATGGCTAACTTATATTATATGAAAAGATGTAGTTATCCATGTAAGATTGTGTTTCAATATAAGTTGATATTGGATGAGTTGAATGTGTATATGTTGAATGAGCTAGATGGGTGAGAAGAGCTTAGCATATAGCTTTGTTCTTGTTCATGTGAATAGACACACGGGCGTGTGTCTAGGCCATGTGTGGCACACGGCCAGCCCACGGGCGTGTGACTTGGCCATGTCAATTTGGCAGATTCGAGTGTTATAGGCCACGGGCTAGCCACACGGGCGTGTGTCTAGGCTTTAGGCCGTGTAAAGTAGTAAGTGTTCACTACGGGTGGAGAGCACGGGCGTGTGCCCTAGCCGTGGGACATTGGAAGAATGCTTGGGTTTTCATGCACGGGATGGGGGCATGGGCGTGTGTGACCTCCACGGGCGTGTCTAATCTTACACGGGCGTGTGGTCCCTGTATAGATGGAAAAATTTTAAATTCGTAAGAGTTTCCGATATGGTCTCGAGAGCCCTCGTGTGTATGAATGAGGCCTCGTAAGTCGAGAATAAGGTTGTTGTGGTGACTTAAAGAGAGTAGTCACATTGAGCCTAAGTGGCGATCAAGTGGTTTTATTTCGGTAATGCCTCAGGCACGGTTCCGGCGTAGAATACGGGTAAGGGGTGTTACATTGGGCCCGGTAGCCAAGACCCTAAACCCAAAACCCCAAACCCAAATCGGAAACCAAGACCCAAAAAATGGTTGAATCGGGCCCGGTATGTGAAACCGGGCCGACGGTCCAACTGGTGGCTAGACCGGACCGGTCGGGTCATCATTGACCTAGACTAAACTAGCTCGGTGTGCCGTAAGGGTGTCACACCTGCATCACCGAACACGATGGTGCCAATGGCTGCGACGGTAGCGTCCCGGTGGCTGGCGGCGGTTGGTGATCAGTGGTTGAGCAGTGGAACAATTATACTCCTACTGGGACTCTACCAGAGAATTTAATTTCAGATTAATTATTCCAAAAATAATATTATTTTAATAGTTTAATATTAAATTCAATTTAAAATTTATCTTGTAGATAAACATTTTATTATTTTAATAAGATTTAATATTAAATTTAATATAATATTTATTTTGATAAATATTATATTAAATTTAATATTAAAATGATTAAGTTTAATCATAGTTGAACTCTCTAAGCTCTCCCTATATAAAAAGAGCCTTGGCTCATTATTTTCACAAACTTGAGTTTAAGAGAAAGTTGTAGAGAGAAAATTCTCTGAAGAGATTATTCCAGAAAATTTCTAGAGATATTTTTTTGATTTACAATTTGACCCCAAATTTTAAAGAAATTGCAAAATTACCCCACTGGTAATTTTTGTGAAAAATTTTCTAATTCGAAGTGAGCCCACACTCGACAGACGTGAGCTTGAGGATAGTGGAGAAGACTACTCGGTTGAAGAGCTCATCCTAAACAAATCGAAAAGGTACAATTTTGATTAAGTGTTTATTACTTTCGATATCACAACTAAGACCTTATTTTGAAAAAAAAAATTAAAACTCTAGTTTTTTCCTAAATTTATTTTCTAATGTGTTTTCCAAACCTGTTTTCTAACACCTTGACAAGGGAGAGTTAGCGTGAATGTGCCAGAGGTGCCTCCCCTGAGACAAGTGATACATGAGGCGGGTGTTGAGCCCTTAATGCAAGTGATGATCGGGGCTTTCCAGCGGATAGCCGGAGGAAATCCTGTACTTGCGAATTGAGGACTGCCAGTCGAGCATCTACGAACTCTGGATGGAAGAGAGTTTAAAGGAGTGATGGGAATTGAACCGACCAAATGTAAATATTTGTTGGAGAGTGTGGAGAGAATCCTGGAGCAGATGGCCTGCTCGGATGAAGAAAAGTTGGGCTGTACCGTATCCCTACTCAACGATGAAGCACATCTCTGGTGGAGTACGGTTAGGATGGGCGCTACTCCTGATCGTTTGACTTGGGATTTCTTTCTGGAGGCATTTCAGAAGAAATACATTCGTGAGCAGTATTTGGACGCAAGGAATAGAGAGTTCCTTAAATTGGTTCAAGGTAGAATGTCAGTGGTTGAGTACAAGTCAGAGTTTTTACGACTCAACCAGTATGCTCCTGAAATGGTGTGTTTTGAGAAGGATAGATGCAAGAGGTTTCAATTCGGACTAAACCGGGACATTCATGTGTATTTAGTAGCACATGGTTATGAGGCCTTTGATGAAATGGTTGAGAGGGCTAAAGCTATAGAGGAAGCTATGATCAAGCCACAGAGATCAGTGCTAACTGAGTCTGAAAAGAGAGGCTCTGAAAGGTCGAGCGATTCGGAGCAACATGATAAGAGGAGCCAAGAACCGTAGAGTTTTGATAGGAGTGCATGACATGAGTTCTAGCCGAACCAGTCACATCCGCAGATTCCGATAATTGTTGCTTCTAGTGGTACATTTGAGTGGCCACCATGCACACACTATAATCTTAGACATCTCGGTGAGTGTTGGAGACTGTCGGGAGCATGTTTTGGATTTGGAACAAAGTGGCATCCGTTGAGGAACTACCCCAAGAGAGTTACGGTTGTTTAGACTCAGGGTTCTGCACCTGCACCTACGAGAGGTAGAGGCCTAGGTCGAGGTGGTGATGGGAGGCTGATAGGACAACGAATCGTAGCTCATACCGTAGCTAATCAGACCAAGACAGGAGGACCAACTCGAGTTTATGCAATTAGAAAACCGCAAGACCGAGACACGACTGACGTGATTGTATGAAATTTCGAGGACAAATTTTTTTTTAGAGGGGAAGAATTGTCACATCCCAAAAATTGGTTTAGTAGAATTGGGTTAGTAAATAGGGCTTGGTGAATCAAAACCCGTAATTGGGTTAGATAATTAAATTAAATAGGAATAATTAAATATAATATTACAATAATTAGAATTAAAAAATTAGGTTAAAAAATTAAAATTGACTGTTCGTGAATTAATTTGGTTAAAAAAGATTTTTAAAACGATATTGAATTTGAAAATAATTTTGAAATTGACTTTAATTGAAAAACAAGGACCAATTTGGAAAAGGGAGAAAACTGGAGGTGGTTAAATGGGCAATGACCCAATTTTTTAATAAACCAGTTAACCCCCACGTCTTCTTCTTCTCTCTTATTCATCATCCTTGTCAAAATTTTGTCAAATACCTAATCAAAGCTTTTCTCTCGAAATTAGTTCACCCTCTTTGATTTTCAAGCTCTCTTAACGCAAAATCTCTCTTCAATTTTGAAGAATAATCATGTTTTAAACCTCAATTTCTCTAAAGTTCTTCACACATTCAAAGCTCGAAATAGCTTTGTAGCTCGTCGATTTTTCAAAATTGTGGTAGCATTTTGACTTTTCATGATCAAACTAAGTGTGTTAGCTTTTCAAATTGAGTTTTAATCGATTAAATCAAAATCTCAATAAATCATTTGATTTTAAGTTGATTTTAAGCTTGAAAATGGTGGATCTCATTTTATTGAGGTAAGTTGCAGTTTCAAAGCTATTTTCAGCTTCTTTTGATCCTATTAAAAGATTTTTAAAGTCAATTTTAAGGATCTCTTAGGAATTCAAAGAATTTGAACGTTTTCCCATTTTTAATGAACATGTTTAGCTTTATTTTTTAAGAAAAATGAGATTTGTGTAATTGGCCTAAATTGAAGGTTTAAATATCTAATTAGATTATATTAAGGATGTTTGGAATCGAAATTAAGGTTTAGAAACTAGATTTGAGTAGTGAAATCCCATTTTTGGCAAAATTAGCTAGTTTTAGGTAAGATAGATGAGTTGTGGTCTTCATTTTTTATATGATTTCAATGTGTTTGAGGTTGTTTATAATGATTTTGTATAATGTTTAATCTTTATGCAATGTGTCAGATCCATCGGGAGGTTCTACAAGCAAGGAAAAATACAAACAAAGGCTTATTTGAGCTTGTTCCATTAAAGTCAAGGTTGCAAGGTGAGTGGTTTGGTGTGCTACAATTATGCACAAATCAAAGTATTAAAAGGTATCTTAGGTAGCCTAATCACCTATACTAAGTTCCATGAGTAAGTGTTTTTACTTAGTCTAATGATGATTTGCAAGTGATGCTTAAATGTGACATGTTATGTGATGTATATTGAGATGACAATGAAAATGTTATTTGTCTATGACTGACTATGATATGAATCTTGCTATTTTTATGCATACTAAACGAAATATATATATGTTAAGGCTTTTTTAGCATAATGTGAGCACTTGTAAGTGCATGATATGTGACTTAAATATGTGATATGAACATGAGTTATGTGATATGTGAAAGTGTGCATAAAACTGTAAGTATACATGTTTAAGTGGATGTGTTTGGAGGGTATATTTGGTTATGTTGGGAGGCTATATTTGGTGGTGTTGGAGGGTATGTTTGGTTATGTTTGGAGGGTAAATTGGTTGTCTTTGGTTGATGATAGCTTTATGCTACATATTATATTGGTCATATTTGGAAATTCGGCTATCCAATCTAATATATTTTGTATATATGCTTCATGATCACATTGTGCCAACATATCAATGAGAGCGCTATGTGGTATGCCTGATTTCTTACCATGATTAATTGTGATAGTATGCTTTCTTTTAACTTTGGATATTTTGACTACTTATGGCAATCTTTCAGCACTCACTGAGTGTAACATCCTAGAATTAGGGGTTCTGCATTTTATGTTTTTCTGTGTGCTTGGCTTGTTCTACTTGTTATTTAGATGTATTTGGGGGTCCTGGGGAGGCTCGGGTTCAAGCTAGAGCCTTGGTGAAATTTTGGTTTTTGGGCTTAAAGGGGGGAGAGCTGGTGGAGGCAGGCCTTAAGATTATTTGCGTGTGCCTATTGACACAAAGGAGCTTGTGTCCAAGTGGAGGTGGCGTCACTTGTAGGAGAAAAGGGGAGGAGTTCGAATCCCATATGCCACACTATGGAGCTTTATTTTTTTTGGCGTCAGGATGGAGAGGAGGTAGCTTTCGACTGGGACTCTTCTAGGAGGAGTTTGAATGAGTCAACAAGTTCAAAATGGATGGTGGAGAGGTGCTTTAGGAGTTTGAATTGGTCAACCAATTCAAATGGGTGATGGAGGGTGAAACAAGGAGCAAATCGTGGGTGTGGGAGTAAGGTGATAGTTGGCCGAAAATGGGAAGTGTTTGGGGGGAAGTAAATTTGATCAAGAGGGGTATTTGATGGGAGGAGCTTTTGGTTTTGGGGTTTTGTGTGTGTGCCGAATTTTAGAGCATATTTCTGAGCATTAGTGCAAGTGTGAGCTTTCCTTTTCTTTTTGTCGATTGGGGTCAATTCTAGTCTCATTTCCTTTTGCCGAAACTTAAGTCTTTGGAGTGGCTTCCCTTCATTTCTTCTTTTCTTCTCGACTTTTTGGTATTAGCCGAATCTTGAGAGTGACCAATTGTGCATTTCTTCTTCTCTTCATCCATACCTACCATCTGTCTTCTCTTTTCTTCTCATAGCCGAAACATTAAAGAAGTTTCATTGTCATCCTTTTATTCTCTTCTTAAGCCGAATAATCCCTTTGGTCCCAAGTGAATCGGATTCACCTTGTTTATTTGATTGTTGAAGGTAATGTTCTTCTTTTCTCTCTTTTCATAAAAGCCGAATCTCCTTTTCCTTCTATTTCTTTCGTCTTCTTTCTATTTTCTTCTCTGCTCCTCTATCTCCTTCTTCACTCACCGAATCTCTGTTTCTTTTTCATCTCGAACGATGCTGCTCGAGTAGCCTAAGGCGTGAAGGGCTATTTTTCTGCCGAATCTATTTTGGCTTTTAACCACCATTATCATCACAAGGTAACTTTGTACACTATATTTTCCTTCTCTAAGTTTTCCTTTAAGCCGAATACTCAAGGGCAACCTTTGACTGTTAGGCTGAACCTCTGCTTCTCTTACGACTCATCTTTGATTCGGGGACGAATCAGTTGTTGTGCGGTTCATCACTTATCAAGGTAAGGAGTCATTTCTTTTCGGGTTCTCTGCTATTTTTTCCTTTTGCATTGCAGTCTGCCTTAACCAAATTTCCTTATTAGCCAATCAACGTTTCTCTTTGAGTACTGATCAAGGCTCTCTTCATGGATGCGAGTGCCAGTCAATCTAAGGAGGGGAGTGGACCCATAGTCTCTGCTCCTAAGTTTAAATGACGTGCTGTGTCGGCGGTTCGAGACTTTCCGCCGGGTTGTGGTAGGGAGCCGACATCTGCCTGGGATAGACAAATCGCTGTTGTTTCTTCTAGTGAGAGTGTCGACGGTCTAGAGTGTTTAGTTTTACGCGTAATCAAGTGTGTAATGCTCACACTTTTCCTTATTACTTTGCGTTAATAATCAGGCCTGTTTGAAGCTTAGAAACAATGTATAGACAGTTGAGATACCCTTGTGGGAAAGGTTGGAGACACGTGTAAGTACCGTTATGATTGCCTTTCGTATAACATGATTATGTATGATTTGATTATCTGCTGTATATTGTTAATATGTTTGCACGGTCTTTGGGATATGATTGAAAAGGGAAGTGTGATTCAGTGACTTTTGTCACAGTGGTTTGGAACCACAGTGGTTTGGAACCACATAAACATTTATCAGTGACTGTCACAGTGGTTTGGAACCACAGTGGGTTGGCCCCACATACATTTATCGATGGATCGTCGCAGTGGTTTGGAACCACAGTGGTTTGGCACCACATATACATTTATCAGTGACTCTGTCACAGTGGTTTGGAACTGTAGTGGTTTGGAACCACAGTGGCTTGGTGCCACGGGTGTTTGGCTAATTCAGGTGATGTAGAGGATGGAAAACTAGGTTGGGCTGGGTTGCATTGCATCCAATTTCTGATATGCTATGTATTGAGGGCTAAAGCCTAATGTGCATCTGTGGGCTTAAGGCCCAGATTGCGTTATAAGGGGAATTATACACTGAGTCTTGGTGACTCACCCCTTGCTTAATTTTGCAGGTAACCCTTAGTTGCGGATTTGTAGCTGAGGTGGACTCTGAGGTGGCCATGCATTACTACTTCCGTAAATCTTTCATTCCTTTATTTTAAACTTACTTTTATTTTGGGTTTTTGCTATGTAATAAGGCCTCCATAACTTTAATTTGGGTTTTGCTTTAATACTGTTTATACATATTTTATGAAATGTCAAATATGGAGTTTTTCCTAAAATAAAAATATAACCAACCATTTTTTTTCAAAGTGTTAACAAAAGATGACAAGCGAATAACTAATTAATTCGGAAAACTTTCTTAAATACCTCAACAGTGCTTTCAAAATATCACGTTTATGAAAATCCCTAATTTTGGCTTTCGTAAAGCAAACCTGTTTACGACTCATAGTTCATATTAATAAGAAGTTGGTAACAAACCCTTAAAACTGAATTTAATTTTCAAGATGGAAACTCAAAACGGAAAGTTTTCTAAATTGCGATGTTTCTTTAAAATTTTCAAAACTATCTTTCCTTGTGACATACCAGATTCGGTTGTAACGTTTAGACTGGGTTTGGGGTGTTACAATTTTGGTATCAGAGCCAAGGTTGCAAAACTCGACTGTGGAATGGGTTCAAAAATTTTTTCAAGTTGGTTTGGAATATGATTTAGAAAAATACATGTTTTCTGGAAGTATGGCACCCGAGTCTCCGGCACCAACTGCATCTTGTAATTTTTACG
This sequence comes from Gossypium sturtianum, assembly GCA_025698515.1. NCBI lineage: Eukaryota > Viridiplantae > Streptophyta > Magnoliopsida > Malvales > Malvaceae > Gossypium > Gossypium sturtianum. Next base: position 50,896,134 of record CM046952.1, on the reverse strand, counting down.
ATAATCGCTTGATTTCTTGTGAAAAGATTATATTATGTTGTGATTGATAGTTTTAAGAGATTCAACTTTAGAGATTGAGACCTTTAGAAATATGTTTTGCGAAAAACTACTTCTAATTCTATTTTCATAAGACTATCCGGTAATAAACAGTGGAAGATATACTAATTCATAAAATTTTAATCAGATTAAGTCGATTCCGTAACCATGAGCGCTAGAGGATGTGGACGTGGTATGCGCGGTCATGGTACAGGCTGGGGTATTGAGGCTGAACCCTCGAAATCAGGGCATGGGCCAGAAGGCGAAGTGCCAGCATCACCAGTAGCGGAAGCGGGGTCTCAAGACCGAACTAGAGGGGACGATGCTGTGTCCCAAGCTATGCTGCGTGTTCTAGAGCGGATTGCTGGAGCAAGCACGGGATCAATAGCTCGAAAATCTATTCCTGAGCGACTCCGAGCTAATGGGGCCGACATATTCAGGGGTATTTCTGGTGTGGCTCCTAACGTAGCCGAGCTTCGGGCCGAAGCGGTTGAGCGAATCATGGATGATCTTGTATGCATTGTAGAGGAAAAGTTGAAAGGAGTAGTGTCCCTCCTTCGAGATGAGGCATACCGGTGGTGGATCACGGTGAGGATGGTACATCCACAGACCGTATTACCCTGGGATTTCTTTAAGACAGCGTTCTAGGGAAGGTATGTTGGGGTGAGTTACGTGGACGTTCAGAGAAAGGCATTTTTAAACTTGGTCCAGGGGAATAAGTCAGTGGCTGAGTATGAGGCGGAGTTCTGCGTTTAAGTCGTTATGCCCGGGGTATCGCCATGAACCGATCACGAGCGTTGTGTCCGATTTGAGGATGGTCTGAGGGACGAGTTGCGAGTACTGATAGCTCCGCAATGGAAAAGAGAGTTTGCTATTCTGGTTGAGAAGGCAAAGATAGCTAAAGAGGTGAAGCGGTCAGAGAGACAGAATCGGGATAAGGATAGGGGTAGGAATAAGAGGAACTATGGGTCGTCAGGATCTGTTGGGGGTTTCCAAAAGAAGCCTAGGTTCGATAGGCCGGGTCGAGTTGCGGCTCATTCATCGTTGGTCGGTCTCAACCATGTGCTAGATGTGGGAATTTTCATTCGGGGGAGTGTTGGGCATGAAATAGAGAATGCTTCAGGTGTGGATCTGTAGATCATCTGGTAAGGGATCATCCACAAGAGCCAAGCAGGCACGGCCGTGGAGGTCGGATATATACTGATGCGGAAGAGGTGGGCGGCAACCACCGAGAGGTCGTGGTGCGGCGAGAGGAGGAAATGGTTTTGGTCGAGGGCGTGGAGCACCGGCAGAGGTCTTGGGGAATACAGATGCAAGACAGCCTGGGTTGGTTTATGCAGCTAGACGTCGAAGGATGGAGATGCGGGACGTCATAACTAGTGCGTTCCTTATTTTTGGTGTGCCCTTTTCGGCTTTGATAGATATTGGGTCTACACATTCATATGTTGCTAGTAATTGTGTCCGGAACTTTGAATATAGAATCGAGGTTGCTTCTAGAGAAATGGCGTGATTAGCCTTTTAGGACAATCAGTAGTGGTGAACAAACTATTTAGGAGTGTGCCTTTAGAAGTGTAAGGGATTGTTTTCCCAGTTAATTTGATGGAATTGCCGTTCCGTGAGTTTGACTTGATTTTAGGCATGGATTGGTTAGTTAAGTATCGAGCAAACTTGGATTGTGCTGCTAAGCGCATTATATTGAAGACTCTTGAGGATAAGGAGGTGTTGGTGATAGGTGAGAGAAGGAATTACCTGTCCAATGTGGTGTCTGCTTTAAAGGCTGAAAGGATGGTGCGAAAAGGGTGTGAGGCGTTTCTAGCTTTCTTCATTGCTTTGGAGGCCAAAGAATTGTCTGTAAGAGATGTGAGAACAGTGAAGGATTTCTCAGACGTTTTTCCAGAAGAGCTTCCAGGGTTACCTCCGGATCGCGAGATGGAGTTCGGCATTGATCTACTTCCAGGAACAGCTCCGGTGTCTGTTGCCCCATATAGGATGGCACCGAATGAGCTGGTGGAGCTTAAAGCTCAGATTCGAGAATTGTTGGACCGTGGTTTTATTCGACCAAGTGTGTCTCCGTGGGGAGCACCGATGTTATTTGTTAAGAAAAACGACGGGTCGATACGGATGTGCATTGACTACAGGTAATTGAACAAGTTGACGATTAAGAACAAGTACCCGTTGCCAAGGATTGACGACTTGTTCGATCAGCTGCGAGGCACTTCGGTCTTCTCGAAGATAGACTTGAGGTCAGGGTACCATCAGCTTAAGGTCAAGGAGGCGGATATTCATAAGACTGCTTTTAGAACTCGTTATGGTCACTACGAGTTCTTAGTGATGCCGTTCGGGTTGACGAATGCACTAGCTGCATTTATAGATATGATGAACCGGGTATTTCAACCCTACCTGGATCGGTTTGTCGTAGTGTTCATAGACGATATTTTGGTATATTCAAGAACAGAAGAGGAGCATGATTCGCATCTTTGGATTGTTCTACAGATTTTGAGAGAGAAGCAACTGTATGCCAAATTCAGCAAGTGTGAATTTTGGCTGAGGGAAGTTACCTTTTTGTGGCATGTTTTTTCTGCCGAGGGGATTAGGGTGGATCCCCGAAAGATTAAAGCTGTTTTGGATTGGAAACCACCGAAGTCGGTAGCAAAAATTTGAAGTTTCCTTGGGTTAGCTGGATACTACAGAAGGTTCGTTGAGGGATTCTCGTTGATTGCTGCACCATTAACCAAGCTATTACGGAAGGGGATACCGTTTGTTTGGACAGATCAACAGCAGGAAAGCTTTGAGAAGTTGAAGAAGATTTTGACGGAGGCGCCAGTGTTGATTCAGCCTGAGGCTGGAAAGGAGTTTGTCGTCTATTGTGATGAGTCGCACACAGGGTTAGGATGTGTGTTGATGCAAGAGGGGAAGGTGATAGTGTATGCGTCTCGGCAATTAAGTCCGCATGAAGTGAATTATCCCACTCATGATCTGGAATTAGCTGCGGTAGTGTTCGCTTTGAAGATTTGGAGACACTACTTGTATGGGGAAAAGTCAATTATCTTCACCGATCATAAGAGCCTGAAATATCTCCTTACACAGAAGGAGTTGAATTTAAGGCAGCGGAGATGGATTGAATTTTTGAAAGACTATGACTGCTCAATTGAGTATCACCCAGGTAAAGCTAACGTAGTGGCAGATGCGTTGAGCCGTAAGGTGATATCAGATTTGAGGGCAATGTTTGCTCATCTCAGTTTGTATGAAGATGGAAGCTTGTTAGCCGAACTTCAAGTGAAGCCTTCATAGGTAAGTCAGATTAAAGAGAGACAGATGTCAGACAAATTGTTAAGTTCTCGACTTCAAAGCAAGTGGAAGGTGGTGAGACGAGAAGATTTTGGTCCGAAGCGGTGATGGAGTGTTGTGCTTCGTGGAAAAGTTTGTATGCCAAAGGATTCTGAATTGAGACAGAGGATTCTGCAGGAAGCGCATAGTAGCCCATACGCTATGCATCCCGGTGGGAGTAAAATGTATCGAGACTTACGTGAACAGTTTTGATGGCCAGGTCTGAAGCAAGAAGTTATCGAGTTTGTGAGTAAGTGCTTGACGTGTCAACAGGTGAAGGCGGAACATCAGTTGCCTTCGGGGTTGCTACAGCCAGTGAAGATTCCACTTTGGAAGTGGGAGAGAATAATGATGGATTTTGTTAGTGGGCTACCTCTTACGCCTACTAGGAAAGATTCAGTGTGGGTAATTATCGATCGGTTGACGAAGTCCGCTCACTTCATACCGGTTCGTGTTGATTACTCACTACAGAAGTTAGCCAAGCTGTATGTAGCAGAGATTGTGAGGTTACATGAGGTACCAGTGTCTATCATATCAGACAGAGACCCTAGGTTTACATCGCGATTCTGGAAGGCGTTACATAAAGCGTTGGGTACAAGACTGGATTTCAGCACGGCGTTTCATCCACTGCATCGATGGTCGATCGAAAGGGTAATTCAGATTCTGGAAGATATGTTGAGAGGCTGTGTTATCGACTTAAGGGGTAGTTGGGAGGATTTCTTACCATTGGAAGAATTCGCATACAACAATAGCTATCAATCCAGTATTCAGATGGCACCCTATGAAGCGTTGTATGGTCATAAGTGTCATACTCCTACCACTCTTTGGACGAGTTGGGTGGCGGCGGTTGTTGGGTCCGGAATTGGTTTTGAGAGACGGAGGAAAAGGTTAAGTTGATTCGGACTCGGTTGAAAGAAGCTTTCGACGAGCGTAAATCATATGCAGATCCAAGCGTAAAGAAATAGAATTTTCGATGGGTGATCCGTTTTTTCGAAAGTTTCACCTTGGAAGAGGGTTTTAAGGTTTGGACGAAAAGGCAAGTTGAGCCCCAGATTCATCGGGCCTTATCGAGTGTTGAAACGTGTGGGACCAGTAGCGTATTAGCTTGAGTTACCGTCGGAGTTGAATCGGATACATGATGTATTTCATGTTTCAATGTTAAGGCACTATCGTTCGGATCCATATCACATAGTGCCAGTAGAGGAAATTGAAGTAAGACCTGATTTGTCTTTTGAAGAAGAACCAGTGCAGATCTTAGATCGAGATGTTAAAGTGTTGAGAAGGAAGCCAGTTTCATTGGTTAAAGTTTTATGGCGGAATCACGGTTCAGAGGAAGCCACGTGGGAGCCAGAGGATGTGATGCGACAGCAATACCCTCACCTCTTTTGATCAGGAAAATTTTGAGGCCGTAATTTCTTTAAGGAGGGTAGAACTGTTACATCCTAGAATTAGAGGTTCTGCATTTTATGCTTTTCTGTGTGCTTGGCTTGTTCTGCTTGTTATGTAGATGTGTTTGGGGGTCCTGGGGAGGCTCGGGTTCAAGCTAGAGCCTTGGTGAAATTTTGGTTTTTGGGCTTAAAGGGGGGAGAGCTGGTGGAGGCAGGCCTTAAGATTATTTGCGTGTGCTTGTTGACACAAAGGAGCTTGTGTCCAAGTGGAGGAGGCGTCACTTGTAGGAGAAAAGGGGCGGAGTTTGAATCCCATATGCCACACTATGGAGCTTTATTTTTTTTGGCGTCGGGATGGAGAGGAGGTAGCTTTCAGCTGGGACTCTTCTAGGAGGAGTTTGAATGAGTCAACAAGTTCAAAATGGATGGTGGAGAGGTGCTTTAGGAGTTTGAATTGGTCAACCAATTCAAATGGGTGATGGAGGGTGAAACAAGGAGCAAATCGTGGGTGTGGGAGTGAGGTGATAGTTGGCCGAAAATGGGAAGTGTTTGGGGGGAAGTAAATTCGGTCAAGAGGGGTCTTTGATGGGAGGAGCTTTCGATTTTGGGGTTTTGTATGTGTGTCAAATTTTGGAGCATATTTCTGAGCATTAGTGCAAGTGTGAGCTTTTCTTTTCTTTTTGTCGATTGGGGTCAATTCTAGTCTCATTTCCTTTTACCGAAACTTAAGTCTTTGGAGTGGCTTCCCTTCATTTCTTCTTTTCTTCTTGACTTTCTGGTATTAGCCGAATCTTGAGAGTGACCAATTGTGCATTTCTTCTTCTCTTCATCCACACCTACCATCTGTCTTCTCTTTTCTTCTCACAGCCGAAACGTTGAAGGAGTTTCATTGTCATCATTTTATTCTCTTCTCAAGCCGAATAATCCCTTTGGTCCCAAGTGAATCGGATTCACCTTGTTTATTTGATTGTTGAAGGTAATGTTCTTCTTTTCTCTCTTTTCATAAAAGCCAAATCTCCTTTTCCTTCTATTTCTTTCGTCTTCTTTCTATTTTCTTCTCTGCTCTTCTTTCTCCTTCTTCACTAATCGAATCTCTATTTCTTCTTCATCTCGAATCGATGCTGCTCGAGTAGCCTAAGGCGTGAAGGGCTATTTTTCTGCCGAATCTATTTTGGCTTTTCACCACCATTATCATCACAAGGTAACTTTGTACACTATCTTTTCCTTCTCTAAGTTTTCCTTTAAGCCGAATACTCAAGGGCAACCTTTGACTGTTAGGCCGAACCTCTGCTTCTCTCACGACTCATCTTTGATTCAGGGATGAATCAGTTGTTGTGCGGTTCATCACTTATCAAGGTAAGGAGTCATTTCTTTTCGGGTTCTCTGCTATTTTTTCCTTTTGCGTTGCAGTCAGCCTTAACCAAATTTCCTTATTAGCCAATCAACGTTTCTCTTTGAGTACTGATCAAGGCTCTCTTCATGGATGCGAGTGCCAGTCAATCTAATGAGGGGAGTGGACCCATAGTCTCTGCTCTTAAGTTTAAACGACGTGCTGTGTCGGCGGTTTGAGACTTTTCGCCGGGTTATGGTAGGGAGCCGACATCTGCCTGGGATAGACAAATCGCGGTTGTTTCTTTTAGTGAGAGTGTCGACGGTCTAGAGTGTTTAGTTTTACGCGTAATCAGGTGTGTAATGCTCACACTTTTCTTTATTACTTTGTGTTAATAACTATGTTGGCTGAAAGCCGAAACAACTGTATAGAAAGTTGAGATACCCTTGTGGGAAAGGTTGGAGACACCAGGTAAGTACCGTTATGATTGCCTTTCGTATAACATGATTATGTATGATTTGATTATCTGTTGTATATTGTTAATATGTTTGCATGGGCTTTGGGATATGATTGAAAGGGGAAGTGTGATTCAGTGACTTTTGTCACAGTGGTTTGGAACCACATAAACATTTATCAGTGACTGTCACAGTGGTTTGGAACCATAGTGGGTTGGCCCCACATACATTTATCAGTGACTGTCGCAGTGGTTTGGAACCACAGTGGTTTGGCACCACATATACATTTATCAGTGACTCTGTCACAGTGGTTTGGAACCACAGTGGCTTGGTGCCACGGGTGTTTGGCTGATTCAGGTGATGTAGAGGATGGAAAACTAGGTTGGGCTGGGTTGCATTGCATCCAATTTCTGATATGCTATGTTGTGAGGGCTAAAGCCTAATGTGCATCTGTGGGCTTAAGGCCCAGATTGCGTTATAAGGGGAATTATACACTGAGTCTTGGTGACTCACCCCTCTTCTTAATTTTGCAGGTAGCCCTTAGTTGCGGATTTGGAGCCGAGGTGGACTCTGAGGTCGCCATGCATTACTACTTCCGTAAATCTTTCATTCCTTTATTTTAAACTTACTCTTATTTTGGGTTTTTGCGATGTAATAAGGTCTCCATAACTTTAATTTGGGTTTTGCTTTAATACTGTTTATACATATTTTATGAAATGTCAAATATGGAGTCTTTTCTAAAATAAAAATATAACCAACCATTTTTTTTTCAAAGTGTTAACAAAAGATGACAAGCGAATAACTAATTAATTCAGAAAACTTTCTTAAATACCTCAACAGTGCTTTCAAAATATCACGTTTATGAAAATCTCTAATTTCGGCTTTCGTAAAGCAAACCTATTTATGACTCATAGTTCATATTAATAAGAAGTTGGTAACAAACCCTTAAAACTGAATTTAATTTTCAAGATGGAAACTCAAAACGGAAAGTTTTCTAAATTTCGATGTTTCTTTAAAATTTTCAAAACTATCTTTCCCTGTGGCATACCAGTTTCGTTCGTAAGGTTTAGACCGGGTTTGGGGAGTTACACTGAGCATGAAAAAGCTCACAGTATTTTATGTTTAACAATGCAAGGATATAGGAAATCTAGAGGATTTTAGACTTTGAACTATTAATGGTTTGTAATTAGACATTGTGGACTCTTTAATTGGTTTGATTTAGAGCTTTTAAAACTTCTTCGGAGGTTAAATGGTAGATTATGAATGCTTGATGAATGGTATGAGTATGTCACATCCCAAAAATAGGGTTAGAAGAAATTGGGATAGTGAAACCAATAGTGGTCACATCTTATTTTTGAAGTTAAGATATTGAAAATTATGTAAAGTGAGTGATTTAGTTCAGTGGATAGGTGTTGTGCTTGTGTGTGTGAGAGGTTCTAGGTTCGAACCCTTACCTTGTGATTTTGTTAATTTTTTATCTGATACCAATAAATGTCATAGCCAACACCCAACCCGGTAGAATATTGTTCGCTTTGGGCATACATGGCCCTCACGGCTTTGTTATTAGGAGTGCCCATACACCCTTAAAAGGCCTCTTACCCCTTAAGTGTTGCTACCCCTTTATATATCCCACGTCTCCCACGCTTTGCCAATGTAGGATTCGCCTAGGGTGTTACATTCACCCCTTTAGGGACTCAGCATCCTCGCTGAGGTTTTCCTCACCATCTCTCAAGAGGCACGACAACTGGCTTTAATACCACTAAATATAACACCCCAAACCTGGCCTAGAATTTATGACCGGATATTGAGGGATTACATCAACTTTTCAAAGCTTTTATTTTAACCAAACTCTGTGCATGTTTCGAAAGCATAAATGTTTTTACAAAACTCGTATACATGTTTAGAAAAGAAAAACCAAAGTCCGAAACACTTATTTAGAACCCATAATTTGAATTCAAGTCGTTGGTTTTGAAAGTACAACATTGACAGATTATTTCCAGTACAAAAACAAACATTCATTAAAACCACATGTTTATTTAGAAAACACTTAAGTGATTACTTAATCTTTGCAGTGGAATTTTTCCTGAGTTAATTATGAAAATCAAAATTTTAGTTTGGTAAATCATTCGATATTGTAGTTTAATGTTAAAATATCAAAAGTCGACGAACAAAACATAACCCCAAAACAAAATCAAAATTGAAAACTTAGTCGAAAAATCAAAATTCTAAAAAAAACATAATTAATTAAAAATAATCAAACCAACTTAAGCGTAAAACCAATTCGAGGTCCCGCACGCCGTCCGATCCTAAGTCGGAAGTTAATCCTAAAACGTATTAAACAAATAAATGAGCTTGAAGCCCAGTGTGTGACTCGGCCTACAAGCAAAATTTTTATTTAACAAGCACATATGTCAATGTCATTACAAAATTTTACTTATAATATACAAATATCATATTAGAATGTTGTATTACTAGAAACATATATCAAATCATGATGTCATATTTTCGAAACATATTTCGGATCAGAATGTCATATTTTCATAAACACATATATCAGACTAGAATGTCATGATAGACCAGAACAAATGCAGACACAAGTCCTACCCCCATCCGCTGCACCAACTCCGTCCAACCAATCACACCAGTTAGTACTACAAGAGTCCATCCATCCAATCACACCGGGTCATGGTGGTATGCCATGCATATAAGTGCAGCTGAGCTACCAAAAAAAATATTGCGGTAGTCTGCTAGACTCAAATATATGTGGTCAAGCCACTATAATTGCAGTCAAGCTACCATAATTGATATTGCGAATACACAACTAGAAGATGCAATAATACTACCAGAATCACACTTCCTCCATCACATATCATATCCTACCTCAATGCTCATGCAAATACTAAGAAACATCAAATGCACATATGCCATACATGTTTTTCCCATTAGAATATACTAATAGAATTATCAGATTACAGATCATATACGAATTTCACATTTTACACATACTTGCAATTGTAAAACATACCTTATCCCTATCACGTACATTCACAAAAAATCAGATTTCATATTTTAGAATCATATTTAAGCCTAACGGACCCCACAAAAGGTCTAATTATGAATTTTAGAATCTAACGGGACAAAGTGAATTTTTTAAAAAAATGGACTCACACGCTCGTGTGGACCACGCGGCCTAAATGGCCTAACCCGTGTGCTCCACTTGTCCTGGGTCACAGTCTAACACACGCCCGTGTGACGCAGAACAATTTCGAAAACATTCTTTATTTTTGAGTTTTCCCAAGTTTTTAATGTTGTTTAGGGTTAGAATCACACACCTGATTACTACTTTGTTAAACCACACCACCGGAACTCACGAACCTACAAATATTCATTAAATTCACTCCGATTAAACATTGAAAACCCTAACCAAAAACACATTCTAGCATCAAAATTTCAATCCTTAATATACGATTCGTGCACTTTCCACTCTAAAGCATTTTCCAAACGAGCACTACCCTACTGGAGAAACCCGATCTTTCAAACCCTCGCCTAACCAACAATCATGGAAACATTTAATTATAGAATAGAATGGCTAAAACTCAAACTTAATCTTGAACCATAAACAAAATACAACTAGAAGTAGCAGAAAAATAATGGTTGAAACTTACACTATTGATGAATCAAAATAGCAACAGACTTTCAATGTAGCCCCACGACGATCAAAAGGTAGTGAACAAGAAATGAACCAAGAAGAAAAAAAGAAAATCACAAGAATAATCGAAGGAAAATAAAAGAAGAAGGAAATAGGATAAGATGATGAGAAAAGAAATAAACGTGAAAAACAAAATGGGAATTTTGGGAAAAGTTGAAAAACATCGACAGTTAAAGGGGAGCAATTTTAGGGGAAATAAAATTGTTAATAATATTTTAAAAAAAAAACCACCCATATCTCCACTCACTCCCACCAAATCCAATTATTTATTCTTACCAGATTTTTCCCCAAAGTTTAAAACAAAAAATAATTCCTACTTTACATAAGTAGAGATTCGAACACAAGACCAGATGGTAAGTTGACACCTTACTGCTGAACTAGCAGGCTCATTCTGTCATTAGTTGAGCAAAAATTAAACTTAGGTCAGATGTCCAAAGTTAGGGATTGAATAAAAAATTAACAAAATCAAAATGGAAGGGGTCGAACCCAGAATCTCACACATATACAAGCACAACACCTATCCACTGAACCAAATCACTCATTTTACATAATTTTCAATATCCTAACTTAAAAAATAGAACGTAACCACTCTTGGTTTCACTATCCCAATTGCTTCTAACCCGATTTTTAGAATGTGGCAACTCTCCCCTCCTTAAAATAATTTTGTCCTCGAAATTCTTGCTGTCACACCATTCACTTAACTACAAAATCTGAAATTTCACATTCCAAACTGAGCACCATACTATCGTTGCGAAACTCTGATTTCAATGCAAATCCAAAAAATATTTCACTCCCAAACCAAACAATTTTCTAACGAACTTTCTATTCACTACCTCGGATTATCTCATGAGTCTTTCTATAGGAATATCACCAACGATTCGAAAATGCCCAAGTCTGAGAAACTCCAATGATAATCAAATACTTAATCAATGCAGAGTACAATTGACATAGATCACAAATGAACCTGTACTACTACCAGATGCGTCTCGATCCACTCGACACCTAGTTACACAAACCAGTCTCAAATTCCCTCTTTACCGAAGCTTGCGTCCAACTAATAAAATGTTATGAACAATTCTTAACATGATTCTACATTTCCCTCCAAAACTCGCCCAGATGATGCTCATCACAGAAGCACAAATCGAAACCTAACATACGCCACAACTACCTCAACACGCTGAGACATAACTATTTTGGCCCGTTTTCCAGATTGCATATTCAAGTCAACAGGACCAGAATTTCTCTTATTCCATACTTATTCCTTTCCTTTCATACCAGTAAATGAGATGCGACGGAAGTGATTGCTGGTACGTTCGTTATCCATACTTTGCCTTACTTTGCTTTAATTGATTGTGGTTCTATGTATTCTTATGTATCTAGTAGTTTAGTGGGAAATTTGGAGATTGTGGTAGAGGACACTAGTTGTGAAATTTCTATGATTAGTTCTCTGGGTCAAGCCGTTTGAGTTAGTAAAGTATAAAAGAGGTGTTCACTTGAGGTTCAGGGGTATGTATTTCCTACTAACTTGATGGAGTTTCCATTTGGGGAGTTCGATTTGATTTTGGGTATGGTTTGGTTTGTGGAGCACTGGGTAGGGTTGAACTGTGAGACTAAAAGTGTGATCTTTAAGGTTGGTGATGATGAGGAGGTTGTGATGGTTGGGGATCATCGAGATTATTTATCCAATGTGATCTCCAATTTGGTAGCTGAAAAGCTAATCTGTAAAGGTTGAAAAGCATATTGGGCTTGTGTGCATGACATGAGTAGTGTGAGTTCAGCTGTAGGGGAAATTTGCACTGTAAAGGATTTTCCAGACGTCTTCCCTGAAGAGTTACCGGGATTATACAAAGGTTGAGTTCGAGATTGAATTACTACCAGGTATGGCTCTGGTGTCCATCACCCTATACCGAATGGTTCTTCAGGAGTTAAAGGAACTTAAGCTACAACTTCAGGAACTTTTGGATAGAGGGTTCAATCGACCTAGTGTGTCCCCGTGAGGAGAACCGGTTCTATTTGTTAAGAAAAAAAAGTTGATTTTATGAGGATGTGTGTGGATTATTATCAGTTGAACAAATTGACGATAAAGAATAAGTACCTACTTCTGAGGATTGATGATCTATTTGATCAGTTCCGTGGAGCCTCGATTTTCTCAAAAATTTATCTTTGTTTTGGGTACCATCAGTTGAAAGTTAAGGAGGCCGATGTGCATAAGATTGCCTGTAGGACTCATTATGGACATTACGAGTTCCTTGTCATGCCCTTCGGATTGACTAATGTTCCAGCAGCATTCATGGATCTCAAGAATTGGGTTTTTCAGTCATATTTGGATCAGTTCATCGTTGTGTTTAACAACAACATTTTAGTTTATTCTGAGACCGATGAGGAGCATGAAAAGCATCTTCGTACGGTTTTTCAAATTCTTCGGGATTTTTTTCTTCTTCTAACTACTAAAATTTCAAAAATAAAAATTCATCTTTACTTGGTAAAAGAAGTAAAATCCAAGCGACTACTTGAAGTTAAATTTGTTTGGGCTTTATGTTAAATATAAATAATAGTTTTATTATTTCTATTGTTAAATCTTATGTTTTAAAGGGGCTTCCACTTACACCATTTCCCAAATCTAAATCTCAAATCATGTACGCATCATCGATACAATGAGTGATGTTTGCCTTTCTACCCCACTAACCCAATCTTCTTCTCCAAGCATTTTGTCTGTTTATTCACCCTCAAACTAACATCATTCTACTGGGTTTTTATTTACCATTATTATTTCCCTCTTTTACTCTGATTTATTCTCAATTTCTTAGTGAAAACTTGAGTTTCAATGACAGTTTGCCAAAAAAAAAAGTGCCATTTCTGAAAAAAAAAATGCTTTTAGATAATCAAACTTAAAAGACCAGTTTTTTTTCTAAGAAATTGAGTTATTTTCTTGGGAAGCTAAGCTCAACATTCTTAGTGGCCAAACGAAACGAGAAATTTTGGATTTCACCCTGAATTTTCTATCGGTATGTTACCCCAATTTGTTCTTATGTTTGAAGATGAAAAAAATTGGTTGTTAATGGATTCGTTTTCTTGTTGATGTAGATTATGTACTCATTATTGTTGGGACAACATTTAGGAAAATTTCAGGTGTGTGATTCTAACCCAAAATGTTGATTAGAACTTGGAAAAAACTTGAAAAAAGAGGTTGTTTTCAAAACTATTCTGCATCACACGGTCGTGTGCCAGACCGTGTGTGTCACACAAGCTGGGCTATTTGGGTTGGGTAGCCCACGTGGGCATGTGGGTCATATGGGCATGTGTTAGACGGTGTTCCAGACCATGTGGACCACACGGGCTGGTCCAGTTGGGCCGTGTGGACCCATTTTTTAGAAATTTTCAATTAGGCTTGTTTAACTTAGAAATTTGTAGTTAGACCTCCCGTGGGGTCCATTTGGCTTAAATAAGACTCACAAAATGACCTCTATTGATATGTGTATGTATGTTCTATGAGTAAGGTATGTGAAAAATACGTTTATGTTTTGTGTTCTGATAATTCCGAAAGTATGATTATGTATGACAAGCATGACTCGAACTAAGAAACTTTGTGTAGGTTATTTGATATAATATGTGTTAATGAAATTTATTGGTATCAAAGCCACTTGTCAAGCCTCTTGAGCGATGGTGGGGGCAAACCTCAGCAAGGACACTGAGTCCCTAAGGGGGTGAATGTAACACCCTAAGCGAATGCCACATCGGCAAAGCATGGGAAAGACCTAGACTATATAAAGGGGTAACAACACTTAAGTGGTAAGAAGCCTTTTTAGGGTGTATGGGTGCTCCAAATAACAAAGTCGCGAGGGCCATGTGTGCCCAAAGTGGACAATGTCTTATCGGGTTGGTTGTTGGCTATGATATTTATTGGTATCAGTGCCACTCGTCATGCCTCTTGAGCGATGGTAGGCAAACCTCAGCGAGAACGCTGAGTCCCTCAGGGGGTGAATGTAAAATCCTAGGCAAATCCCACATCGATAAAGCATGGGAGAGATTTTGGCTATACAAAGGGGTAGCACCACTTAAGTGGTAAGAAGCCTTTTGGGGTTTATGGGCGCTCTCAAGAACAAAGCCATGAGGGTCGTGCGTGCCCAAAATGGACAATACCTTACTGGGCTAGGTGTTGGCTATGACATTTATGGATGACAATATCAAAACTGAAGGTTCGTTGAATGGTTTTCTGTGAGAGCAACACCTTTGACTAAGCTTCCACGTACAAATACTCCATTTGTTTGGGCTGCAAAATAGTAATCGAGCTTAAAAAGCTCAAGTCAGTTTTGACTCAAACACCTATCTTAATTCAGTCTAAGTCTGGGAAAGAGTTCGTGGTTTATAGTGATGCCTCACACACTGGTTTTTGGTGGAGCCATTACTTGTATGGTGAGAGATGCATTATCAACACTGATCATTAGAGTCTAAAGTACCTCCTCACTTAGAAGGAGTTGAATCTTAGGCAGCGTCGCTAGATCAAGTTCCTTAAGAATTATGATTGTTTGATTGAGTATCATCCTGGTAAGGCCAATATGGTGGTTGATGCTCTTAGTCGGAGATCTATATCTGATTTGAAGGCGATGTTTGCACGCTTAATTTTGTTCTATGATGGTGGAATTCTGGCTGAGTTACAGGTTAAGTCGTCTTGGTTAAATGAGATTAAGTATGAACATATTTTGGATGAGTCTTTGATTTGTAGGGTTCAGTAGTTGGATGATGGTAAGACTTCAGATTTTGGGTATAATGATGATGGGATTCTATGTTTTTGGGGTCATATCTATGTGCCTAAGAATGTGGATTTGAGGCATACTATTTTATGGGAAGTGCATAGTAGTTCTTATGCTATACATCCCGGAGGTACTAAGATGTACCACGATCTACGTGATTTGTATTGGTGGTCTGGGCTAAAGCGTAAGGTGACTGAGTTTGTGTCTCATTGTTTGACGTGTCAGCAAGTTAAAGCTGAGCACCAACTTCTTTCTGAACTACTGCAACCCGTTAAGATTCTGTTATAGGAATGGAAACGGGTAACTATGATTTCATTAGTGGGTTCCCTTTGACACCATCTAAGAAGAATTCGATTTGGGTTATTATGGATCGGTTAACTAAATCTGCCCATTTCATTCTAGTTAGGATCGACTACTCCTTACAGAAGTTAGCGAAGCTTTATGTTTTTGAAATTGTCAGACTTCATGGGGTTCTAGTATCTATAATTTCAGATCAAGATCCTTGTTTTACTTCGTGATTTTGGCAGAAGTTACATGAGGCTTTGGGTATGCGATTGGATTTTAGCACGGCTTTTTATCCTCAGATTGATGGTCAATCTGAGAGAGTAATTCAGATTTTGGAGGATATGCTTCGGAGTTGTCTGATTGATTTCTGGGGTAGTTGGGAGGATTATTTTCAGCTGGCTGAATTCGTTTATAATAATAGCTTTCAGTCTAGCATTCAGATGGCACCTTATGAGGCTCTTTATAGTAGGAAATGTCGCACTACGCTTTGTTGGGCTAAGCTGGATGAGAGGAAACTTTTGGGTCTTGAGTTGGTAGTTGAGATAGAGGACAAGGATCATTTTATTCGAGATCAAATTAAGGCCGCTTCTAATAGATAGAAGTCTTATGCGAACCTTAAGAGGCATGAGATTGAGTCTAAGGTAGGGGACCATGTTTTTCGAAATGTGTCTCCTTGGAAAAAAGTTCTCAGGTTTGGTTGTAAGGGCAAGTTGAGCCCTCGTTTCATTGGGTTGTATCAGGTTTTGAGGCGTGTTAGGGCAGCTTCTTATCACTTTAAGTTACCTCCAGAGTTGGATTGCATCCACGATGTCTTTCATGTGTCTATGCTAAGGCGTTATTGATCTAATCCTTCACATGTGGTTCTAGTGGAGGAGATTGAGTTAAGGCCAGATCTGTCTTTTGAAGAGGAGCCAATACAGATTTTGGATCATGAGGCTAAAGTTTTGAGAAGGAAGACCATTCTTTTGGTTAAAGTACTTTGGCAAAATCATAGTTCCAAGGAAGTTACTTGGGAGCCTAAGGACTTGATGCGCCAATAGTATCCTCATCTTTTCGAGACAGGTAAATTTTAGGAGGGGAGAGTTCTAACACCCCAAATTTGTGATTTCTTTTGAATATGTATGATTGTCCAATAATTTGATTTGGTATGATGGTTAAGTGCTTAAGATGTGTGCTTTCGATTCCATGTACGATTCCTTGTTTTTGGATTTTTCTCCTAAATTTTGGCTTAATGTTAAGTTTGAGTCCAAAGCTTATCTTTTATTTTTCATCGATTTATGACAACGATGAGCCTAGTGGTTCAGCGACAAGGCTTCAGTTTACTCTATGGTCTTGAGTTCGAATCCTTTGTTGTGCAAGTGGGGAATATTTTTTCTTAGGCTCTTGTTACTTATTGAGTTTAATTTAAACTCAATTAAATTTGGTGGGTGGGATTTGGATTAGATTTAGCCTTGTTATTTGATTTATTTTATTTTATTTTATTTTAATGATAATTCTAAGAATCCCTAAATTCCCTACTATCTATAACTGTTTACCCAATCTCACTTGCACGTTCTTCTATCTTCTCCTGCTTGGTTTCTTTCTTTTGTTCTACAGATTTTCTTTACCCCTCTTTTGGGTGCTTTCTTTTTCTTTTATTTTGTTATTTTGGGTTTCTTTCTCCTTTGCTATTCCTTGAACATTGCCAATTGTTTTGTGCGTTTCTTGCATGGATTACTACGTCTGCTGTGTAAGTTTACTTGGTTTCTCATCCTACTATTTTTCTTTACTATGTTAGTTTTAATTTGGTTATTCAGCAAGAGGGTTTATATTTTATAACTTTACTCGATGTTTTGATTGGTAATTTTTGTGATGTTTAATTAGATGAAAGGCATGAAAATCCTAACCCTCGAGCAAAGTAGGTTCGATTTTTCGGTGTTGTTACGAGGAAGTAAGTAATTGAATTTCATTTTTGGGGTTGAAAGTTCGATTTAAAGGGGTTATATTGCTTGAATATTATTGGTTAATTCATATCAATTGATGAATGAATGTAGGTTTCTTGAAGTTCCAAGAGCATGGTTAATCATATTTATGATCAGGTTTGTGATAACGACCCAAAAACTCATGCGAAACTTGATAAAATTGCGAGGGGCTGTTTCGAAACTGCCAAGTGACCACACGATCGTGTGTCAGGCCGTGTGGTGGACTATGTGTGCCACACGATTGTGTGAGATGCCGTGTGGAGCACAGGACCGTCTGAATTCTTACAGCCTATGTGGCTTGGCCGTGTGTGAAACTGTGTAGACATTTTGGGTAGACCGTGTGGACCACATGGGCTAGGTTTTTGGGCCGTGTGGGCTTTTTTGCCCAATTTTAGGGTCCGATCAGGGGCTGCTTGAGGGACTCAGAATTTGGGTCCGTTGACGTCGTATGGGGTTAGAAAATTGTATGTTTTAGTACATAATTTCGTATAAATGAGCTTTATAAGGTATAACAAGTAGGATAAGTTACAATTAAATTATATGTTATGATATGATCAACATGAAATATGTGTGTAAGCATGCCATGGGATGTGTGATATGTGTATGTACGCTCTATGTCTTTGATATGCATATGTGTGGGTTAGTTATGCTATGATGGAGGAAGTGTATATGGCAGTTCACACTGCAAACATGGCGGCTAGACCGTAGATTATATGTATGGCAGCTCATCTGCAAATATGTGAGTGGCACACTGCCACAATTGGGTGTGATTGGATTGACGGACTCACATAGTCCTTTATGGTGTGATTGGCTAGTTGGAGATGGTGTGTAGCAGATGTGGGTAGGACATGCTATGATATGATACAATATGATATGACATCACATGATATACTAAGTAACTATACGATGTGATATGATAAACTGTGGTCGAAAATAATATGATCTGTATAATATGATAAAAAATGATTTACATAAAAATTCGATATGATAAGAAAATTGATGATTTTTTTCATAAAACGATTTTATAATTGTGTTCGTATGCATTGTGATTTTGGGCCAAATCATGCATTGGGCTTTAAGCTCACGTTTTGCTTGCTTCATTTCAGGTAATCCTCCAACTTAGGAATGGACGATGATTTTGGAGCTCGGGTTTCACATTTAGGTTTAGGTTTCATGGATTTTGTTATATTGTTTAATTTGGACATTTTATGACTTTATTTTTGGGTTTGTTTAAGTTTTGAACATTTTATCATCGGTTTAGATTGATTAGGGCTATATTAGTTTTTATCATGCTAAAGCTTTAACCGGTTAAAGACACTTATCTTAAGATAACGAAAATGAATCCCAGTTTTACAAATAATAAGTTTTTATGGTTTTTCCGCTGCAAACTTAACCGTAAGTTTTTTTAAAAATTATTTTCGTACGCGGAACTGAGAATTTGAGGAAAATAATCGTTTTTTAAGAGTAATTCGTAAGAATTTTCCACTGTTGAAGCATATTTTCACCAAGTTTTACATCATTTTTTATTATAAATAAACGTTATGACCTTCACAATCCGACCGTAACATCTAGACCGGGTGTGGGGTGTTATAGAGTAATTGTTCGACTAACTTGTAAGTGCAGGTTGAAGAGTCGTTGGTTATTAAGGTAGGTCTTATATGTTTTATGTATGATTTGGAAATTAATCATGAGTTTAGTATGCATGAAATATAAAATTGGACAAATTACTAATTAAATGATGATGATTTTATGAAGAGATGCATGATGTTTTAATGAATCTTCCTAAACAAGATTTATATGTATTGATCTACTATACTATTTTCAACCTTATGAAATGGTGTTTTCCAATATTTTACTACATTACGATTTAGATCTAATCATTTGTTTTTAAATAAAATAGTTTCTAAAATCGTTTCAAATATAACCTTTTAAATGCCCTATCACCTGCATGAATGTTCAATTGAAGCTTTTAGAATATTTGCTTATTAAAAATTCAATTTATGAATTATGCTGATGACTTGATAATCAGAGTAGCACAACGAAAGCATGACTTTATGTTATCAAATATTCCATGAATAATTGTATGAGGTGTGTTTGGTGGTTGGTGTGCTTTGTGGTGGTTTTAATGGAGAATTAATTCGATGGCTAATGTGACGTTCTAAATTCGGGTCGAACCATCCTGGTTGGGTTTGGGGTACCATATGAGTCCTTTTTTTAGAATGTTTCTGTATTGGGTTTGTGTTTACGTTATTGATCTCAAGTTTGGTTTTGTCTTTTGTAGCACTAACCTTTTGGGTAGTATACCCTTTTGGGTTTAATAAAAATCTATTTTGTTGAGGAAAAAAACATGTGTGTGTATACATACGTCAAATAGAATTGCAAATAAAATTTAAATTTTGATACTTACTAATGAATACTCAATGAATTGAATTAACCCAAATTCATAAAAGCTGTAGTAAAAATGATTCTCTTCCATTTCATAAGTTTAGATCTTAAATTCTAAAAATTAATGAATCTTCAAAATGAGTTCGTCTGTGAAACATTTTTTTTCCTTTATAAATAAAAATTAACAAATTGGATAATTTTCATTTTCCTTAAGTATCTTATAAATTTTTAACATACCCAAAGGGTCGAGAATGTGCCACTATTATTTTTGCTTGGGAGGTCGAAAATTTTACAACTGGAATAATTTTTGGAAAAAGAATTATTTGGTTTCTTTCCAGATATTATCGAAATAATTAATGTAATTATTGTAATAATATTTAAAAAAAAGTGAAAAAAAAATTTGGTACAAAGCAAGAACATCAAGTTATGGCCATGTGAAACAAATGAAGACTTTTGAAGCATTTTTAGCCCAACGGGAGGTTTCTCTCTTCATATGGTCCACATTTGAATTTTGCCACACATGTTGATCTCCTGGAGAAGAAATTTGATATCTTCAAGTGTCGATTGTAGCTTCCATCCAAAATTGGAATGTCCTGTGATAATATTCATCCATTTCTTGCTTGTGTTGAGTAACATGCAATGATTGATACCAAAGGGTCTTAGAAGTATAAGAGTAGCTCTAGGGATTAGAATGCACACAAGGGCCTTGCTATTGGTTCTAAAGTTGTGGACAGTTGTCAATTGAAAATCATTGGGTTCTTGGGCCATGGTTCTATTGGTTAAGTTAAGTAAACTGTGAGTTT
The DNA here is from genome assembly GCA_025698515.1 of Gossypium sturtianum. Lineage (NCBI taxonomy): Eukaryota > Viridiplantae > Streptophyta > Magnoliopsida > Malvales > Malvaceae > Gossypium > Gossypium sturtianum. The sequence goes on along the minus strand of CM046952.1, from coordinate 50,875,704 downwards.
ACTAAAATCATTGGGGTCTTAAAATACGGTGAGTTTCAGTTAAGTAAACGGTGCGTTTAATACTGAGAATAAATTAGCAAAACAGTGCGTAGGGACTCTAATTAAACGGTGAGTATTGTTACAACTAATTTTGCCTTGTTTATCCTTTCTTTATTTTCCTTTTTAAGCGTTGGTTGTAATGGGGAAAACTTCTATGAAAATACACAAGGAAATTGCAGAAATCTTTTTCTCTCTATTCTTCTTATTTTCTCTAATCTCTTCTTATCTCAGATTTGAGGTTGCATCAAAGTTATCAGAGATCCTACGATCCCTGTGATGGTCGGTGATGGTGTTTCGACGCGATTGCAAAAGGAGGTTGGGGGCATGCTGTAACACCCCTAACCTGTATCCGTCGCCGGAGTAGAGTTACGAGGTATTACCGATCAATACACATCATTTAACATACAATACTCATACATTTATGCATTCATACTCAAATACCATTCAACACAATTCAATTTGTCCCTTATAAGAGCCTACGAGGACTTAAACATACTTTAGAAGTGATTCGGGACTAAACCGATAACATACAAAAATTTTGCAAAACTTAGAAATTTTTCATCCATACAGGGGTCACATGCCCGTGTGAAAAGGCCGTGTGCCTCACACGACTCCAGACACACCCGTGTCTCAGGCCGTGTGAAAACAGGGTATACATACTGACTTGGGTCACATGGCCGACCACACACCCGTGTGTCTAGCCCGTGTGCCCTTCGAAATGGCCACACACGCCCGTGTGCCAGGCCGTGTACTAGGCCGTGCCAAACCTGTAGGATATACTGACTTATGCAACACGGCCAAGTCACACGCCCGTGTGCTAGGCTGTGTGCCATTTAGGGAGGTATACTGACTTGTGACACACGCCTGTGTGTGAGGCCGTGTGGAGCATACTGACTTCAATTTAATTTCAACACCAATGGACACACGGCCGTGCAACATGATCGTGTGTCGCACACGGCTGAGACACATGCCCGTGTCCCTGCCCGTGTGGACAAAAATAGGCCATTTGTAAAGCCATTTTGCCACCCTATTTCTACATGCATATACAAGTATAAATTGCAACATTTCACAACTCAATAGGCAGCCAATCCATGACATTTTATACACAAATTACACCAATTCAACATAGTATTCAATTATCTAATAAATAACATGTATTTTTCTTTTTCATACTAACCACATATCAAGATAACATTTGCATATTTTCATTCCATCTATTACTAGCCAAACATATCATATTTGAATACTTAAACACAACCAAAATATTATATCAAGTTAAGCCAAATCACATGGCTTCAACTCATATCACAACATGTACCAAAATCAATATCTCAAGCAACCTTAACTATCATTCTCATAACTAGCCTATACATGCCCTATTTACATATAACCACAAATTCATAAGTACCAATCGGCAACTGGATAGTGTGATGCGTAACTCCAACTTTATTCGAATCGAGCAAGCTATCTAACCTCTATAATACAAGGAAAAGAAACAGAGTAAGCTTTATAGCTTAGTAAACCCGTATAATTCAGAATTAAACTTACCATTCATACATAATCAAGACAACAAGTAAGGCAAACTCAATTAAATTTCCAAATGCCTAACATAAGCATTCATCAACAAGTTAGTCACATAAATACATGTAATCATCCATTATCTCAATCTCAATACTCAATACATTGTATCATACCAAATTCATATATCATGTACATCATATTCAACATTTCACTCTCAATCATATAATCAATAATCATTCAATAATGAGACTCATCCAGATAAGCATGATTTATGCCCATTGAACCCATTAGAACTTCAAAGGATACTCGGGTGATATACATCAGTAATCTATCAATTCATTATCATTTTCGCTCTTTCGAGCTATGATCGGTAAGCTCTTCCTGAGCTGATGGATAGTAAGCTCTATTGAGCTGAAACGGTAAGCTCTGACAAGCTGAAAACAGTAAGCTCTTACGAGTTGATATATCGGTAAGCTCATACGAGCTGTGGTGAGTCCGCAACAAATGCAGGAGCTCGACCAAAACGGTAACCCTAGTGACATGTCACTTGTATCCTACGAATCCATACAGTTCAAACGGGACTCGGTAACCATCAGTCTATATCAAATAGGCATTCATATTCCCAATATACCAATTACTCAATTATATACATACATTTCAAATAATTACAAGTATTTAAAAGTTTGATTCTAATTATACGAACTTACCTCGAGTATGAAAACGGCGAAATGAGTTAATTACTCGATAATCTTGCCTTTTCCCCGATCCAATTCTGGATTCCTCTTTTCTTGATCTAAATATATTCAAAATTAACTTATTTAAATAACCATTCATTCAATTTAGTCCAAAACATACATTTAGACTTATTTGCACATCAGCCCCTAAACTTTCACACTTTTATAAATTAGTCCTTATTTCACAAAAATACAAATTCAAGAAATTAAATCCAAATACATGCTAGTCTAATTTAATAAGGACTCCTAGCAGCCCATATCTTTCATTAATTCACATATTTACCACATAAAATTTCACATTTTCTTAATTTAATCCCTTTTTGACATTTTTGTCAAAAATCACTTTACAAAATTATTAAATCTATCAATAAACTTTCATAATCTATTCTCAATATAAATTTAATCAAAAATTCAACAATGAAAGCATGTTAAATCTTTAACAGTTTCGAAATCTAAGGTACGGGCTAGCTAGAATACGAAGCAACGATATCTAAAACGTAAAAATCATTAAAAACCGAGCAAAAATGGACTTACAATTGAAGCATGAACTAGCCGAACCTTCAAAACTCAAAAATGGCTTTCTATCTTTCTTATTTTCGATTGGAGAAGAAAGATGGACACCATTTTCTTATTTGTTTTCTTTAATTAACATTAATTACCAAATTACAAAGCTAACCTTTAAAAACATTAGTAATTACACCAAATACCATGCCACTATCATCCATTATCACATAAATGGGTTAATTACAACATAAGGATCTTAACTTTAAGGTTATATAGCTATTAGAAACTTTTAGCTAATAGAACACAAGTTTTAAGCTTTACGCGATTTAGTTCTTTTTACCGAATTAAGCATTCAAACAGTAAAATTTCTTTACGAAACTTTCACGCAATAATTCTATCATGCTGTAAACTTTGATAAAATAATAAAATAAGTATTTTGACTTCAGATTTGTGGTCCCAAAACCACTGTTCTAATTTGACCTAAAAACGGGCTATTACACATGCAGCAGGAAATCTCTACGATACAAGAGGAGATGGTCCAATTAGAGGCTAAGATGGATACCAAGTTTCAGGAGTTCAAGGATGAATTCCGTGGGGATTTACAAGCTTTGTTAGGGTAGTATTTTGGACCTCTAGCAAATGGGACCACGGGAAAGGGGAAAGGTGTTTTAGAGGCTTCACCTGGATTCCTTCCAAAAGATTCGGGGGCACCCAATGCCCCAACTGGACCAAGCATGATACCTCCAGTTGATGTGAGCAGTGTGCATCTATAGAATCACTCACCTGTGATGGAAGCATCTGAGAGGCCAAGAAAGCTTGAGTGTCCCAAGTTTGATGGCAGTGAATTTCGGGGATGGTGGACCAAGCTTGAACAATACTTTGAGGCTGAGGGAACTCCAGAATCAAAAAAAGTCCGTATAGTAATGTTGAATCTGGAGGGTCGAGCTATGGAATGGCACCATTTTTACTCTCAACTAAATGGTGGTCTCTAGATGTTATCCTGGCCAGCTTACATGAGGAGTTTGTAAGATCGTTTTGGATTTGGTCAGTTCAGGAACCCTATGAAAGAGTTGGTTAATCTGAAGCAACAAGGTACAGTGGAACAATATCAAGATAATTTTATTGGTTTATTAAATCAATTGCACCTTCCTGAAACATATGCCCTTAGCATTTTTCTAAGTAACTTGAAGGCAGAAATCGGTCATTATCTTGACTTGTTTGAACCCTCTACTCTGATGGAGGCTTTCCAGTTTCCTAGGAAGATTGAAGTGCTCTTGTCTTGCTCATCAAAGAAGACCTCAGTTCCTTTGAATAGTTCCCCTAGATCATTGCTCAACCCATCTGTGATATCGGGTTATTCTTCAACTCCTATGAGGTCTGTTTCTGCGTCACAGTCTATGATTAGTGCTTGATTGTAGTAGAAAGAACATATGTTTTTTCCCTACTTATTCATTAATTTGTTCCCATTTAGTTATCTTTAGCATACATTTTAGCATTTTCAGTTAAGTAAATTGCATTTTATAACCCAGTGAATCCTAGCCTATTTTATCCTTAATTTTGCTATCTTTCTGCACTAATGTCGCTGCATTAGTTAATTCCAAATTGCGTCCAGAATTGTCGCCGCAGTTGACAACTGTCTGATAAGAGCCAACCATGCATGAGCTGTCCAATCTGGTATAACTACCCTTTACGTACAAGTACAGAAGAATCCTGAGGGAAGGACACCTGTACAGTTGAGGAGAACATAAAAGATTGACGTGAGAGGCGGAAGAGGGGATTTTTGGTTGAACCACCATTCTCTTACCCTATTTTGAAGCTTGCGGCCATGGTAGCTTGAGCCTCCTATGGGTGAGCCAACATGAAGACTGATGCAGATCCACTCCTGACGAGGAAATCTAAGTGTAGAACAAGGGGAAATGGAGAGATCCAATTTTGAAGCCTAGGAATAGTATTCTCCATTCGATTCTTTCTTATTTCTTTGAAAACGATGGTGATTACTCTATGTTTTCTACTGTATGGAAGTACAATGAATGCTTTATTAATTGTTATCTTATTAAATCTTGTTTTTATCATTTAATCTTCGGGGTTTGAATGTTCTAAACACGGAAGTGTTATTGCAGTCACTAACACTAGAAGGTGCAACGACAGTTTGAGCTAATAAGCATTTCAGCAGAAGTTGAGTAAAAACTAAAGGAATTTAGTCCCCTTGTTCTTAATAGTGCCATATTGCCGTAATCGAAAGGTAAGGTTAACGTGCATGTTAAGTCCCAGATTAAATAAAAGAGTGGCGTTTGGTAAGATATACATTAAATTTTATTGTGTCAACAATCACCTATCTTTTATACCTTGTGAGTACTTAGTATACTGCTAAAGATTCATGTTGGGGATCCCATTTTATCATTACCATATTTTATTTCATTGTTTTTAAGATATTTCTCCCCAATTACTCACACAACTTAATTCAGTTTTTTAGCTATTGCATCAACATTAATAGACAAAGAACTACTATCCATGTGGGATCGATATCCGACAGACTCACATCTATCTACTATACTTGCATCGACAGTGTATGCTTGCACATTTTTGCTATGACATTAACCGTCGATCAGTGCTCTAGTAAGTAAATCTGCTTCCTGGTCCATTTCACCAACAGTAATGGCTGAACGAAAGCAGAAGGGCGTGTGCTTCTAGTGTGGAGCCAAGTACCATGCCGGACACAAGTGTGTCAAATCTCAGTTATACCACTTTCTGCTTGAACCTCTATCTGACAATGTAGCTGAGGAATTCTAGGAATGCTCTGATAGGCTTGAGGAGAGTAGTCCTGAAGAAGAACCATCCAAATCCCCTATGATTTCATTACATGCCCTTACTGGTTTACAAGGTCACAATACCATGCGAGTGGCTGCTCGAGTGGGGTCTATTTGGGCAATCATTTTGGTTAACTCAGGTAGCACACATAACTTCATCGATGCTAGGCTGATGAGCAGGTTATCTCTGCCAGTGGTGCACCAAGGGCAGTTGAAGGTTACTGTAGCAAATGGGAGCTGTTTGTTTACCAAGGGAGTGTGCAAAGGAATTCGATGGGAAGTTCAAAACTTCTAGTTTGAAACGGATTTCATGGTATTACCACTAAAGGGCTATGACATGGTGTTAGGGGTTCAGTAGTTACTGGCCTTAGGGGATATTATTTGGTACTTTGGTTCCTTAACTATGCAATTTATGGTTAAAGGTGAACCATGTATTATTCATTGTATTGTTCCAGGCTCAAAAGCAGCAGAAGCCAGTGGCTCGAATTCCAGATGTTTTGTGGCTATAGGACAAACCTTGGGGCCTTATACCTTAGTAATGAGCTCACCTAATCAAGTGACACTTTCTGCTAAGGTAGCCAATGATAGTGAGAAACAGCTTCAAGGGTTATTGGAAGACTTTGGTGATACTTTGCAAGTGCCAAAGGGTTTACCACCACCTCGGTTGCAAGACCATAGAATTCCTTTGAAAGATAAAAGAGTTGTGGTTAAAATTCGACCATATACGTATCCTACCATTCAAATGGGAGAGATGGAGAAATTGATTCAAGAGATGCTCCAAGCTGGGATAATCAAGGATAGCAATAGCTCTTTTGTTTCCCCTATAGTGATTTTCAAAAAGAAGGATGGAAGTTGGAGGTTATGTGTTTATTACAGACAACTAAATCAACATACAATTAAGAATAAATTTCCCATTCCCATAATTGAGGAGTTGCTAGATGAATTGAGGAAAGCTCGGGTGTTTTCCAAACTGGATTTGAGGTTCGGATATCATCAAATCTGAATGTGGGAACCTGATGTACATAAAACAATATTCAGGACACATTAGAGGAATTATGAGTTCCTAGTGATGCCTTTTGGCCTCACTAATGCACCCTCCAGTTTTCAGGCTCTTATGAATTCAGTGTTGAAACTATTATTGAGGAAGTTTGTGCTAGTATTCTTTGATGACATACTGGTCTATTCAAAGTCCTGGTCTGAACATTTACAACATTTGAGAACAGTTCTCCTCATCTTAAGGGATCAACAACTGTTTGCAAAAAAAGAATAAATGTTGTTTTGGTACTTCTCAAATTGAGTACCTTGGACATGTGCTACATGAGGGGACAGTATCCATGGATAAATCCAAGATTGAATGTATTTCTTCATTGCCCATTCCTCAATCAGTGAAAGATTTAAGAAGCTTTCTTGGACTATTTGGCTACTATAGGAGATTCATTAGAAACTACGGGTTGTTAGCCAAGCCTCTAATAGATTTATTAAAAAAGAATGGTTGGGGTTGGTCTGAATAGGCAACATTGACTTTCCAGTCATTAAAAGAAGCTTTGTGTGCAGCACCAGTCTTGGTGTTACCAAATTTTCAGCTTGAATTTACAGTGGACACAGATGCCAGTGGTTTTGGAATTGGAGCAGTTCTGCAACAGCAAAGGAGACCAGTGGCCTTCTTTAGCAAGGCCTTAGGTGTAAGACACCAAGCCTTATCGATCTACGAAAAAGAGATGTTAGCAGTTTTATTGGCTGTTAGAAAGTGGCATGCCTACCTTGTAGAGAGGCATTTCAAAATTAGAATAGATCACCAAAGTCTACGGTTCTTATCTGACTAGGTAGCTATCACACCATTCCAGCAACGGTGGGTAGCTAAAATGTTAGGTTATGACTTTGAGGTCTCTTAAAGGAAAATAATCAACAACAGGGTGGCTGATGCTTTCTCTAGACAACCCCAGCTAGAGCAAGGTCAGTTCTTTCAGTTATCAACTAGTTCTGTCATTTCTAGTCTCTTGGAGCAAGTGCAACAATCATATGAATTAGATGATAAATTGAAAGGGATCAAAGAAGGTATCAAACAACATAGTCATCAGGACCAAAAGTATTCATAGGAAGGAAATAGAAAATTGTAGTGGGGAAGAACGTGATTTTGTGAAAGGAACTATATCACCATTTTCATGGTAGTGCAGTGGGGAGTCACTCGGGTATCCATGCCACTAGGAATCGTTTAGCTAGTTTGTTATACTGGAATGGTCAAACACCAGATGTCAAACACTGGATTAGAGAGTGCTTGGTCTATCAGATATGCAAGAGTGAGACAGTAGCATCTCCAGAACTTCTACAGCCCTTACATGTGCCTAATCGAGCTTGGTCTATTATCAATTTAGATTTCATTGAAAGATTTTCGAACTCAAAAAGGAAAAATTCCATTTTGGTTGTGGTGGACCATTTGACTAAATATGGTTACTTTTTGGCCCTATCTCACCCATATACAGCTAAATATGTAGCACAGGAGTACTTGAATCATATTTATAAACTTCATTGAATGTTTGATTCAATTATATCATAAAGAGACAGAATTTTTGACAGTGGATTTTGGCAGGAACTATTTCGAAGAGCTGGTACCAGACTCTTGTTGTCCATAGCATACCATCCTCAAACGGATGGTCAAACGGAGGTACTCAATTGGTGTCTTGAGAACTAACTGAGATGCATGACCAGAGAGACACCTGCAAACCGGTTCAGTTGGTTACCTTTTGCAGAGTAGTGGTGGTATAACTCTTCTTTTCACTCCTCCATTCAACTCACCCCATATGAAGCTTTGTATGGACAGCCACCTCTTCAAAACATGCCTTGCTTAACAGGAGTCTCATCAGTGGTAGTGGTTGATAGAAGCTTGTAGGCTCGAGAGGCTGCTAGGAAGCTACTGCAATTTCATCTCAAAAGAGCTCAGTCCCGTATGAAGCAGTTAGCTGATAAACATTGGTCTGAGAGAAGTTTCCAGGTTGTTGATTTGATATATTTGCTACTGCAACCTTATAGGCAACAAATGGTTAGGAAGGCTCTTCATCAAAAATTATCTCCTAAGTATTATAGACCCTTCCATGTGATGAAGAAAGTGAGGAAGGTGGTATATACTTTTGAATTACCCCCATGTTCTCGTATTCATCCAACATTTCACATCTCTCAGTTAAAAAAACATATAAGGTCAGCTCCTACTCAAGCTCAACCACCTTTGGTTGATGCTCATGGAGCATTGTAGAAAGAACCAATAGAATTGTTGGTAGAAGAATAGTTAATAAGGGGAACCAAGTTGTTACTAAAGTTTTGGTGGAATGGATTGACTCTTTTCCTGAAGACACAACATGGGAATCTTTACCTCTGCTTTAAGAAAATTTCCTCACTTTCATCCTTAAGGACAATGATCTTTTTCTTGAGAGGCAGTACTTGTTATGGGGTAAAAAGCTAACTAGGAAAATTGAGAGTAAAAGGGTCTTAAAATACGATGAGTTTTAGTTAAGTAAACAGTGCGTTTAATACTGAGAATAAATTATCAAAACGGTGCGTAGGGACTCTAATTAAACGGTGAGTATTGTTACAACTGATTTTGCCACGCTTATCCTTTCTTTATTTTCCTTTTAAAGCGTTGGTTGTAATGGGGAAAATGGTTATGAAAATACACAAGGAAATTGCAGAAATCTCTCTCTCTTTTTCTTTCTCTCTGTTCTTCTTCTTTTCTCTACTCTCTTCTTATCTCAGATTTGAGGTTGCAATATAAACTTAGAGATAAGTTTGGTTGCCGCAAGAAAGGATGGGTTGGAGTTTTTAAAGATAAGGTTATTTCTTGCTTTCTAGATGGTTCATAGGGTGCAGGCCATGGCGATGTATATACTTCTTGAGGATTTCGTTGAGATATCATTTTCCTAAAGTCAATGGAAAATCCATCTAAAGATGGGGATGCCATCTAATGAGTCAATTCGAAAGGCCACGAGGGATCCAAACCAAACTGCTCTTCCAAAGGTGTAATTGAGGAAGAGATGATTCATAGTTTCTCTTTCAATTTTGTAGAAGGGGCAAATAGGATTGTTAGTCGAAAGTCTACTTGCAAGAAGGTATTTGGTTGGAAGGATGTTTTTACAAATTTTCCACAGAAAGATGATGATCTTAAAAAGTATCTTTAATATCTAAATGTGTCTCCCTGTGAATTGTTATGGCCTTTCAGAAGCAGCACCACGATAGCTCTTGTAGATTTGTGAACAAGTGCTTTTAACCGAAAAAGGGCCTATAAAGTTGTCCTTCCAAACAATTTTATCTTGTCCACCTTGGATAAAAGAAGTTTTGGTGATTAGATCAGCAGCTCTATTAGGGTCAAGAGGGCCTAAGGCCTTGGATTGATCGACAGTGAATTTGCAGGGAATAATGACGGAGTTTGCCTGAGGGTCTGCTACTTGATGCACAACTGTGTCAATCAGAGATTTGAGCGGGTCAACTAAGATCCAACTATTTTACTTGGAAATTTTCTTTTAGATATAATCTATAATATAATCTATATAGATATATAAAATCATGAGTTTGGAAAAAATTTGAATCAACGAGAATACTATTTATTCTCTACCATATTATTATATCGACATTTAAAAATAATTATAATATTTAATTTAGAATTATTAATAATTAAAAAGTTTGTCTAAAAAAGTTAATTATTAAAGAAGTTAGCGTAAAATAGAATTTATGAAAATCATACATTTAAAAATAATTACAAGTTACTAGAAGTTTTGATAATTACACATTTAAAAATAATTACAATTTATTTAAATTTATTACATAAAAGATTTTAGTTAAAATAATTATAATTGAATTTCAAATTTTTATTTTAGTTTTTACTTGATATTATTTTTTTGCTAAATATTAATTATATATTATTTAAAAATTATTATAATCAATGTATTGACTATTAAGAAAAGAAAAAAAAAGTTAAATAGTGAAGAGTTTATTTTACAATATATCTTTCTTTCTTTTTTTTTAATGTTTGCTCAAATAGTTTAATAATGGGACTTTTTTATCAGTACTACATATGAATTATCAAAATAATTAATATATTTTAATAATATTTGTTACTTATTATTTTAAATAATTATTACATGAAGTAAAATTAAATTGTACGTTAAAAATAGTACAAATAATTTAATTATGTTTAACTATTTCAATAACGAATTAAAAATTAATTACAATAATTAAAAATACATTATTTAAAAATTAATTAAAAAAGTAAACATATAAAATCACATGCAAAGTATGTGAAATTAAAACCAATTCAGATTTATAATTGGAGAAAACGATTTAAATCTCCCTAAGGCCAGGAAACCACTTAATTTCGAAGACTCGCTCGATATTTAGGAGAATGGGACAAAATATTAAATCTGACAAATGAGCTTGGACAAAAAATAAAAGTTAGACTCATTTAAAATATGGATCAGGTTTAGATTCCATCATTTAAGCTCAAATAAGACTTCATCTATTTCCAAAATTTTAATATATATTATATTACATCATTTTTATATATTATGTAATTATTTATATCATATAAAAATTAAATCTATAATAATATATAATTTTATAATGTAAACATTAAAAATATTCTAATTTCTTCTTTTTTTTTGAAATTTTAATAAAAGAAAAATATAAGATTATTAGATATTGCATAAATTTTCAAAGAAAAAAATTTGAGATGTTAACTATAGATTTTATCATGTATTAATTTTTTTTTTATTTTATCATTTTTGAAAAGATTAAATAGACTATTTTTCATTTGAGGTCAAAGCATAATTTCTCTCAATATTAATTTATAATTTGATAATTTATAAAAGAGTTAGAATTACAATTTTCCAATTTTAAGGCTAACGACCCCGCTTGCCTATATATATCAAAATTGTAAAAATTAGTATTGTTTTGTTTCTTTTACTCATTTTCTTTTTTAGTTAGTCATTGTTTTCCAAGATCAAAAACCAAAACAAAGAAAAAGAAAAGTCTACATTAAGAAATATACGCAAAATATATAATATATTCCAAGCAACATACCATTATTTGTCAATGTTCTAAATTTACAAAATGAGAGTCCTAAGGGATTTAAACTCTATACAACCTTATCCTTTAAGATTATAAATATTAACCATGATAACTCTAGTTTTACTGGAGTATTCCACTAGGCCACCAATGCTTCAAGTAGATGGGTTTCTCCATATGTTACACAAATCAAGCAAGTTCAAGTGCGTCAAATGAGCCCCATTTAATCAGTTAACCTCCATTGGGCATTCTATGTGCATTTGTGATGAGCTTCAATCCGCAGCCCGTGACATTCTCGCCCACCCATTCTCACGATGCCCTCGTCGCATCCTCGGAATGACATTGGTCTAACTCATCTTGAAACTGTCATAACGCCTCGGTTGTTTCCTAACCATTCTTTCTATTCGGTAGTTTCACCCCTTAAAACATTTACCTCAGCTTATGTCTCTATCATTGTCTAACTCGAATTGTTTCTCTCCTTTTTACATCTCGTTCACAAGATCCCACTGCTCTTACTTGCCCCCATTGTGACTTGCCTCGATCAAGATCCCACTTTTCCTCACAAATAGGCTTCAACACACCCGCATTAAACATTGGGTTAACCTTGAGTATTGCCACTAACTCTGGTTTGTAAAGCCCTCGATTTACCCATTTCAGAACTCCAGAAGGGCCCTTGTGTCTATACCAAGCCAATAGTAAGTCATAATGAAAACACTAGAAATGTTTTTGAGCTGTACCTTGCTCATAGAATTTACTCAATTTAACTGTCTAGTTTGCATCATCACTTTTCCCACAAAGTTTTATACACAACCCACCTCTCTCCTAGGTGGTAAACCCACTGATAACTCAACAGGTTTCACATTGATTTGTCGTACCTCTAGTATTTCAAAGGGGGTATCCTTAGCACTCTGATTTACCAAATCAATGTTCTTACCACAATAAACCTCCTCGGGTAGTTGCATTATCGATAATACCTTGGATCCACCTTTCTCATCATGACTCACCAACACAACGCATTGTCGTTAACAAGTATCCGAGATACATATGTAATCAACAAAAAGAACCAACAGAGCATTAATCTTGTCAAGGAAATTCAAGCCAAGAACAAAGTCACAATCATCTAAATGAATTACCTCAAATTCTTCCTTGTCTTTCCACTGATCGATCTATAGCTCAACTGCTTATGCCACTCCCATAGTTGGGACCTCTTTGGAATTTACATTATTGATCTCCTTAGTTGATTTGCTAACGGAGAGACCAAGTTTACCCATGACTTTCTTTAATATAAACAAACTAGATGCCCCTATATCAACAAGAGCACCTCTCCTTTGACCTGTGATGTTGATATCCACAAAAACCAACTCTTTATACTTGTGATACCTCTTCATTTTAGCAGAATTGAGTATTATTGACCTAAACTTTAATATCCTATCCTCAATAGGCTCCACTTCATCTTCTTTACTAATCATGGATAGCTTAAATCATTATGGGCAATCTTGCATCCTATGCGAACTGCAACATAAGAAGCACTTCATTGGTTTTTTGGTTTGTTGTTGGTTTTTAACTTCTATTATGGGGTTTCCTCTTACCACTATTTACACCATTATCGTTTTGAACATGTCCTTCTTTATCTCCCCTACCATTGTCCTTCTCCTTGGGTTTGGAAGACTCAAACTTATCTTTCCTTAGAACAAGCTGAATAAAAAAATCCACTACAATCATGGCTTTGGTAAGTTCTTTGACCCCTCGACATTGCAACTCTTGCTTCACCCAAGGCTTTAGCCCATCCAAAGAGGAGTAAAATGCCTCCTACTCACCTAAATCAAAAATTTGGAGCATGAGTTCATTGAAATCCCGCACATACTTCCTAATTGTGCCTTGTTGCATAAGCTGGTGCAACTTAGCCCAAGCCTCATCCTTGACATACTTTGGGTAAAACTGCCCCTTAAATTCACTCTGAAACTCCTCCAAAGTCCCAATGGTAGCTCTACCGCATTTCTCATCTATGGACCTACAATGCCACCATAACAGATCGCCATCAGTAAAATACACAGCAATAGTATTTACCTTAGTAAAATCATCCGCGATGCATCTGGAACAAAAGTATTACTCCTTTCCCCACAAGAAGTTGTCCACTTCCCTAGTAGACCTTGTCCCTGTAAACTATTTCGGCTTAGGGACATCCACCTTAGGCTTGGGTGTCATAGCCAACACCACATTACCCAGAGTAACTTTGCAGATAACGAGCTCCCCCTTGATCTCTTCAATTTGTTTGTTCAACATTGACAAAATAGCCTCGAGAGCATCATCCCTCACTATCAACTTATCTACAGTGGAATTGAACACCCCTTACATCGCTTCTACATTGGAATCGAGAGTCTCCACAACATATTCCTTGAACGACTCTTTCATCGGTCAAACTCTACGGCGCATCCTTCAACTACCTCGAGTGTTTCCTTTATATCACCCACAGATTCCTCAAAATTGGTCACCCAACCTTCCAAAGTCAATAGGACATCCTTCAATCAACTAGTTTTCCTGGCCCTCCCACAAGTCTCCCTAAACTCAATTTGCTCATCTATTCATTCCTTCAACTCAACCAACAGCTTGCCGAACATTGGCTCAGATACCAACTATCACGGGGCTATAACTTAAGTCTCCCAAACTACGCAACCCTAGGCAAAAACTTAGCTTCAAATCTGCCTAAGTCATTATAACTAAGGGTGATCAAAATTCAATACGATTTGAAAAACTCGATAAAAAATTCAAATTTTGAATTAAATAGTTTGAGTTATTCGAGTTAATCGAGTTATTCAGATAAACTCAAATAAAAAAAATAAAATTTTCGGTTTAACTCGAATATGAATTACTCAATTTGAGTTATCTAAAAATCCAAATAAGAAAAGGTAAAACTACATCGTTTTGATAAAAGTTTACCTTTTCTAAAATTAAAATTCAAAGCCATTAAGTTAAAAGGAAAAACTACGTCATTTTGATAAATGTTTACCCATCAACCTTACTTATGTAGTTAAATAATCTTGTACTTCGTATATTAGTTAAATAATCAGTCTATGTAAATGCAACATTGAGTATAAATAATAGGATTCATTAACTCGACTCGACTTGACTCAAAAAATTTTTACTCGATTTGAAAAATTTTCAAATTAGGTTTGGTTGCTAAAATAGGATTCGTCAACTCGACTAACTTGAAATTTTTTTTACTCGACTAAACCGAATGCTCACCCCTAATCCTAACTCTCGAAAGATGAGGTTTCACAATGGAAATTCTCTAAGGCAGATAAATAAAGTGAAAGAAAACTCTCAAGCGAAGAAACAAAAAGCGAATAGAAAAGCCAAAAAAAAAAAAAACTAAGCACACCAAGTGTTTGAGTAAATGCTCTCAAAGTGTTTCTATTACTTTGAAGAATTACAATTGAGTGAGATGATTATAAATGAGGGAGAGATCTTTATTTATAGTTGAACTCTCTTAAATCCAACGATACAATTTAAATTATATTAATGGTCAAGATTAAAACCTATCTACAAGATTAAAATATATCTACATCGACGGTCAAGATTAAAACCTATCTAGAATATGAATATTCTCTAAGGCATCGAAATATTTATTACTAGATTTTATGTATAAATTTTGAAATATTCATATTAAAAGGACTAATTGTTTCATGACATGTTTATATATTTTTGTGTCGTATTCCTATCATGTCTAGTATCGTTATATCTACTTTATAAGTAGAATATTGTCTCAAATTCAATATAATTATAATTAAATCATATGAGTATCTTGATTTTTTGGTAGATCTAAGTGGGGATAAATATCAAAACTATATATGAATATTGATCTAATGTGCAATGTCATATATGAATTTTGACTTTTGGGCAATTTTTTTCATCAAACTTTGATTTGATTCGGTTTTCATAAATCATTAACAACATTATCGAATTTGTATACTTTTATGTTGATATGTTGTATGCACAAATAATTATATTAATCCAATATGAAAATAAATGTATATATTCATTTCTTTAAATGTGAACATTTGAATCAAAATAAATTTTTCATGTATATTGTAACACCTCATACCTGGCCCGATCATCAGGTCTTAGCTACATGATGTCACATTCATTGCCAGAACAACTACAATCATTTATACTCAATTTGAAAACATTGAAACATTTAAATACAAGTATGAAATGTGTATAATAGGATATAAAATCATTTTCGGGTCTCAATTGAGATTACAAAAGCTTTTATGCTAAACCGAGGTCAGATTAGGACCAAATTGTAAAGTTTACAAAATGTCAGGTGACTTCCGCCAAACGTGCAAAAATTTGATTGGAAATAATGTAACAAAAAGATATAGAAATATAACAGTGATGTCTACAAGTATATGGGTCAAATTGTAATATAGTAAATGCACAAC
Organism: Gossypium sturtianum; assembly: GCA_025698515.1. Taxonomy (NCBI): domain Eukaryota; kingdom Viridiplantae; phylum Streptophyta; class Magnoliopsida; order Malvales; family Malvaceae; genus Gossypium; species Gossypium sturtianum. Next base: position 50,859,609 of record CM046952.1, on the reverse strand, counting down.
GGGGAACTAGAAGCACTTCGAGGATCATACCCAAGGGAGTTTGAATTAAATCTAAATATATCGTCTACAGTAGTAGGTCTAAACAGTAATCATTAAAAAATATATTACAATAATTAAAACTAAATATTAAAGTCATAAAAGAAATATTAAACTACAAAAACAAAGTTGACAAATGAAAAACTCTCGAATAACAAATAAAAGATTAACTCGCTTCAGTGGTTGTAATTAACTTCTGAATCCGGGTTTTATTAGTGAATTAATTATTAACTAACCAGTATTACCTCTAAATCTATTGTAATTTGATATGGCAAATTAGGCTTTCCCGGTATACTTAAGGAGTTTCTTCTCAAGCAAAGTAATGTCTTTTTTGTAGTTTTTCGTAATTTTTAGATTTTAAGTTAATAAGTGTAAATGTAACAGCCCATTTTTCAATAGTGTCGAAATAGTATTTTCGAGGCCAAAAATCCGACGAGTAAGTTTGTAAATGTTATTATTTAATATTTACGAGTCTAATATAGTATTAAAATAAATTTTGAATTAGCAATTTATGTTATTTGAAAGAATAATTAGGTTCAAGTGGTATGACCCTAAAGTCAAGTGGTTTTAGAAAATGAGGTATCAGGACCTTGTTTCTATAAATCGAGCCGTAAATATTTAAATATTTACGGAGTGTTATTAAGGTCATATTAAAATATGGTTAAAAAATTCTAATGTTTAGATAGTTAATTAATTGGAAATGACTAAATTGTAAAGATGTGAAATTTAATGGCTATAGATTTATTTGTATTTAATGGATATAAAAGCATGAAATAAGGGGCTTAAGTAGTAATTCAACCAATTTAAAGGTTAGTGGATGATTATGGCTTGGCATTTGGTGAAATTTGGTTTAATATTTAAGGGTAAAATGGTAATTAGCTAATTAAACTTGAAATTAAGGAAGGAAAAATATATCATCTTTTTCATTTTGGAGAAGGGATGACCGAAACACCATTTTTAGGGAAGAAGCTTTCGGCCAAAGCTAAACTTTCATGCATGGTATGTAATTGCTACCCGTTTTTAGTAATTTTTATGTTTTTTGTCATCGTATTAGCTTAATCTAGCTAACCCGGGGGTCAATTTGTTAAATTGTCAAATTTTATGGAATATGTCATTGATGGATTTGATATGTTCTTGAAAGTTTATGGTAGAATCTTAAGCTTGGTTGCTAGATAGGACTATTTGTAAAGTAATTTTTAGTAATTTTAATGTTTAAGGACTAAAATGTGAAATTATTAAAAGTACAAGGACTTGCTATGAAATAACAGCAAATATGGGCTGTAATAGGGTTCCAAAAAATTTGTCTAAACTTGAAATTTAATAAAAATGGTTAATGTGCATGTTTTGGGCTTAGGGACTAAATTGTATAAAAGTAAAATGTTGGGGCAATTTTGTAAAAATGTCAAAAATAACTTAATTGCATAAAATGAATTGATTTTTCTGTTAGAATGAGTGAATTGAATGGGATTACTATTTTAGATCAAGAACGAGTGGAAAATCGAGGAGAAGAGAAAATTACCAAATAGCCTCTATACTTAGTCGTTGCTATAGTTTAGTCTGGTAAGTTCGTATAAACTGTAATCGTTATAATGTTATTTAAATTAAATGTTTACTATGTTGTTTGTAATGTAAATGAATCAATATATATATATGAATGTATCCATATTATGATGAATTGACGAATATCGAGCCCCGGTTGAACCTTAAGAATTCATAGGATACAAATGACATGTCATTAGGGATTTCATGTTTCGGGTGCTGGTCTTGAATGTCCTATCGATGGATGAGGTCCTGCATTTGTTACAGATTCTCCACAGCTCATGTGAGTAGCATCATGTAGCTTACATTCCGACTCACAGCTCTTGTGAGCAAGCCCATTTCACAGTTCGTGTGAGCAGGCCCATTTAACAGCTTATGTGAGCAATGATGTAAAGGAAAGGTTACGGTTATTTGTAAAGGAACACTTCATGTGAGCTTTCCCAAGTATCCGATGTAATTCTAGATTGTTCAGCGGGTAAGAAAAGGAATGGAACGGTAATTGATTTAATGGAAGGATTCATGACTTTAAGAAAGGGGTTGATGCGTATGTAATGTATCTTATGAAATTTACTTATGATGTAAATGAATTTATATGTGTTGTTGATGAACCTACTAACATGTGAGCTTGATGATGCTTGAATAGGCTCATATTAAACTCATGGCACTGGTATTGGTTTATGTTTAATCTCTGAATTGTATTATTGGGAATGGTAAGTATGCAAATAGAATGAATCATGATCTCATGGAAATATTGATGAATTAAATGATATGTTTACATATGGAAATCTACTTATCTTATGGTTAAATTTATTTGAATCATGGACAAGTATACTAACTTGTAAGTTGATGATGTTGGATAGGCTTTTACCAAGCTATGGCATTGGTAATGACTTATACTATTTCTATGAATTGTATAAATGAAATGGTAAGTTATGTTTAAAGTTTATACGAGTTTACTAAGCACTTGTTGCTTACGTAGTTTCTTTCATTTGTTTTTAGATTATCAGAAGCTCGATTAGTTTGGAAACTCGTCGGAGACCTATCACACTATCCAGTAGACAATTCGGTAGTTTGAGTAATTTGGCTAAGGTTTATAATGGCATGTATTGGGTGATTTGAAATGGTATTATGGTGTATGTGTTAATGGTGTTTTTTCATGTATAAGCTTTGGAAAGCTATGTTGATTTGCTACACATTGATGCCTTGCCAAGATATGTGATTTTGGTTACTTTAAAGTGCTTGTTTATAAGGTTATCTTAGCATGTTGATGATGGCTTAAAAATGATTGCTTGTGACATATTTGAGTTAGGTTATCATGTATGGAAATTGCAATATTATCATGATAGGTCTTTTGTATTGATAGCTCATAGATGTATTAAATGGTTGATTTAGTAAGTTTATGTCTTTGAAGTTTATGTTTAGTTGAAGAACTTATATTTGTTGTTAAGTAAGGTCTTTTTAACTACTTTAGGGTAATTGAAAGGTATGGTATTTTGGTATGCAAGTGGTGGCTTGAAAATGGTAAATGTGATGTGTTTTGGTAGGTGTTTGAACTAGGTTATTATGTTTGAACAAAATGGCATGTATTGATAGTTGATGTTTTGGTATGTTTATGATGCCCATGAATGGTCTATTTCTTAGGCAAGTTAAGATGTTTTGAATGGTATGTTTAAGTGTATTTGGATGATGTTTGAGTCCCTTGAAAGTGTGTACAAATGGATTGGATGCTTATGCATGGTTTAGTTATAAAATGGTTTGATCTTAAGTGAATTTTAGGTTCGCACGGCCTGATATATGGACTGTCACACGGCCGTGTGAGACACACAGCCTGGCGACATGGCCGTGTGTCACTTGTGATTCATTAGGGTACTAAGTCAGTGAGTTACACGGCCTAGCACACGGGCATATGAGTCATCTCAGAGAGTTACACGGGTGAGGAAATGGGATAGGACACGGCCGTGTGTCCCTTGTTCAAAACTTACACGGCCTGGGGTGATTCCAAAAGGCATTGTGACCCCTGTTTCCAATTTTTACAACTTTTTCCTAAACTTTACATTTTGTTTCAAATTGGTCCCGAATTGCTCCTATGTTATTTTTAGGGCCTCGAGGGCTTGATTTAGGGACAGAATGCATGTAATTGAATGGACAATGATATGATTAATTTATTTAAATATTATGATGTTAAATGTCTCTAATAGTATGGTAATGCTTCGTAACCCTAATTCGACGATGGAGACGGGTTAGGGGTGTTATAGTAAATGCCTTATTTCTACTCATTTTGAGACTCAAATTGGCCAATAATGTCATTGGGGGGCCTAACGTATGGTTGAGTGAGTAAGGACGTGTTGGAGCTAAAACCGAGCGAGAACAGCACCAAAGGAGAGGGTATTGCGATATCAAAACCTTGGAATCGCGATACCTCTAACAGACCCGAGATTGGAGTCTGCCCTTTAGTGGTATCGTGATATCCACTTTCGGTATCACAATATCCACCCTCCAAGAAGTTCCCCAAGTTTGAAACTTTATGAGGTATCGCGATATCCTCTTCCTTGTATCGCGATACTGATATCATGAGGGGACAAAAATGGAAAAATAAAGGTAGTCTTTGTCCACCCGAATCACCAATCATTAAAGGCCTATTCAAGAGTATTTTGGGCACAAGAATTGGGTTAGAATAGCTGCTATATCAGCCAACATTTGGTTGAGAGAAAAAAAGAGGCCAAATTACCTTAGTTTAGGCTTAGTTTTCTCTAGATTTTCTTTTAGTTTTTCTTCCTCTTTTTCTAGGGTTTCTTATTTTCATTTCCGTAGCTATAGATTTTACATTTCCCAACAACTTTTCTTCTTGTTTTAGTTGTTCTTATTGTTAGTTAAGTTACTTCTCACTATAGCTTAAGGTTATTTGCACTTTTAGTCCATGTACCCTGGTTGTAAGACATTTTCAAATTTAGTTTAATGTATTTCAGTTTCTTTTACTTTGGACTTGTTAAATTTTGTCCCTTTTATGTTTATTACTTTAGATTTTCTTGTTAAATGCTTCTCTTTACATGTCTTTTAAGCTTTCTTGCATAAAAATCTGAACTTTTATATTTTTCTCAAGCTTTACTTTAATGACTTCTTTGCTTTTCATTTTCATGGTTGTTAAATTTATTTCTAGCATGAGTAGCAAAACTTTTAAAGGGGGTTGGTTGATGGAGATGTGATGAGCTGATTTTTGGATGAATGACCAAATCGTAATAAATTGGACTAATTTGAATGAACTTAAAAACTTGGGATTGACGACCCTAAAGGAACATTTAGGCAAGTGAGACGAAAGGAGATCTTGTTTGGCACCAATTCATTAGTCCTAGGTTAAACGGTGAGATCAAGAGGTACTCCAGATTAATTTATCTAACTTGGTAAAATGGAGACCAAGAGGTAAAATGGAGCCATTTTGGGAGTTTAAACGATTTGGACCCTTAATTCGAGGATTAGTAAACCACATCAATGTCAACCAACCACCGTTCATTATTTAATTGTTAATTTTGTAACTTTGCATGTTTTACAATTTAGTCATTGCTAGTTAGATAGTAAAGTAGATTAACTTATTTTGACTATATGATTTGTCATAATATAATTTTTTTTACGATTAGTTGGTTAAAATTTTTATTTTACATGCACGTTATTTAGAAATTATTCAATCCATGATTCTCTTAGGTTCGATTCTTGGAATACTCCAATGTTCTATTCTAACACTATAAATATTACAACCGATCTATCACACTTGCAGTAAAACCAAAATAATTATATTTTATTTTAATTCTCGAATGTTGATTTTCATATCGGTTTTCGTTCGCAAGGACAAAGTGTAATATCCTGAATTAATGGGCCTTTGCGTTTATGTGTGGTTATGTTTAACGTAAGTGTTAGGGGTCCAGAATGGGCTCAGGGTCGGGCCGAGGCCTTAATTTAATTTTCTGTTTGAACACTCTAGGAGAAAGCCTGATAAGATAGGGCTTAAAAGATATTATCTGTGAGTTAGGACACAAAATGGGCTTGTAGCCCAGTGACAAAGTGGCGCCACTTAGAGAGCAGGGAGGTGGCGTCAGCTGAGGAGGCCAAGTTCTAGTCGCATGAAGCCCAATTCCCTTATTTAATTTTAATTATTTCTGGCATTAAAAGGGAGCAGAGTGGGACGGCTAGGATGCTTTAAAATAGGAAGATTTATTTGTTTGGATAATGTAGATAATATGGATATTGTGGCAGATAAAGGGAAGAAGAGGTGGTGTTATACGTGCCACTTGTGGATGAGAGATCAGATGAGGATAAGGGAGAAAATCTAGGAATTTTCTGAAGGGCTAGGTGGTGGCCGAATTTTAAACTCTTGAGGGAGGAGGCAATCGGTTTTGGCTTGGGCAAGGGTGTGCCGAATTCCCTTTAGCCATAGGACTCAGTGCTTTCCTTTAGTTGCAAATTTCAGTTTTTGGGGTGATAAGTGCCGAAATTTTAAATAGTTAGGTGAGGGTTCTCTTCTTTATTTTTGACATTTAGGGTTCTTATCTTCTCTCTTTTCCTTCTTTTCTGAATAAGAGCCGAAAACTCCCTTAAGCATTCTTTCTTTTCACATTTGTCTGCCATAGGTGAATCTGCCCTAGCCTTGCCGAAATTCTTTCTTTTCCTATACCGTTCCTATCACTTCTTTACGTTTGATATTACTCTTCTTCACTCGATTAGTTCTTTCCAAAAGTTGAAATCCTAAACCCCATTCTCATCTCCATTGCTATAGCCGAATGTTCCCCTGTTCATTTTTTTCTCTTTGCCGAATTCTTCAGTAAGCCGAACCCCCATAGATCCCTATGCACCATCTTTCTTTTGATTGTCGCAGAAGCCGAAATCTGTTAGGAGAAGCCGAATCTGTTGGTGTTAAAAGTGAGTGCCAATTTCTTCTGCTTCCTTTCTTTTCGGTTTTTGAGACCATAGCCGAATGGCTAGATGGTGGTTAGGGCCATCCTTAGTTTAACGTTTTCTCTGATCTTGTGTTCTTTCTCTTTGGCGGCATTCCAGGATTTGAAGGAGATCTAATCGTTTAGGTTTCTAAGCCAGAAATCGGTAGCATACAAATCATATTATTTTCGGGATTTCAAGGTAAGGTTTTTGGTTCTCCTTAAGTTGATCAATCAGTTTCTTTTCGTTATTCGTGTCTTAACCTAATGGTTCGTTAAACAATCATTGTAGCACCTTCTGACCAAGATCACTCATGGACTCGAATGTTAGCAAATCAAAGGAAGGAGTTGGATCTGTAGTCCCAGTCCCAAAGTTTAAGAAACACGCGGTGCCTGCTATTCGAGATTGGCCACCAGGCTGTGAACCGGCTTCTGAACAACACCTTAGGCAAATAGCGGTTGTGTCGGCTACGGATAGCGTCGACATAGAAAGTGTCGTCTTAATCGTAATCAGGTGTGTAGATTTCTAACACACTAATTAAAACTGTAATATGTATGTTATGGGCTAAAAGCTAGGAAAAAAATTTGTGTGGATGATCGTTTTACCCAACAGGTGGGCAAATGATGCAGCACGTAACCATAGAAACTTCTCTATGTGTGTATCGATGTATGTAAAAACCTGAGATCATTTAGGTAGTATATTGTGTGATTTTGCATGGATGTATGCATGGGATAGGGTTAATGTGATGAAGGGGAAGAGCATGCTAATAGGTCACTCAGTGATCGGTGGTAAAACCACGATATGTACAGATTAGGTCACATTAGTGATCGGTGGCTCTGCCACACTTGATTATAAGGTCACACGTTGATCGGTGGCTCGCCACGATGGATTATAAGGTCACATGGTGATCGGCATTATAACCGACAAGCATGGTATCGATATGGTGTGTAGCGGTTGGCGGGTTGATTGTAGAAATCCCCGAGGTGTGTTGGCTGGTACGGGCTGGTGTGTAGAGGACGGACTTTTAGGTTGGGTTGGGCCATGTAGCATACATATGTTTGTTGCCATTGTCTATGGGCCAAGGCTCATAATGTGTTTGTGGGCCTCAAGCCTTTTATGTGTTTTCGGGATTTGCACATTGAGTCTTGGTGACTCACCCCTTTATTTTTCCTTGACTTTTCAGATGAGCAGTAGATTGTGGACATGGGAGCCGAGGCAGACTCGAGGGGCCATCAAGTTTTATTTTATTTATCTTTATAAACTATTTTCGGTTTTCTTTAAGTTTTAATTTTGGGACTATTTATGTAATAAGGCCCCATGGCTTAGGTTATCGCTTTACATTTGTTCATGTTTACAGTTTGACAGTTTATGTTCAAGGACTTAAGTCATAAAAAGTAATTAAATGGGTTTTCCAAACATGTTCAACGTAAAAAAAAATAAAGGTTTTCAACAAATATCTTATTTTTAACAAATGCCTAAGTAAAGAAACTGAGATTTCCAAAAACTATTTAAGCAAAGTTTTTAACAATAAACCCCGTAGCATACCAGATCTGGTCGTAGCGTTTGGGCCAGGTTTGGGGTGTTACATTTTGGTATCAGAGCCCAGTTGCAAAACTCGGGCTGTGAAACGGGTCCAGTAGTAGGGTATAAAGTTGGTAAAAATTCTTGGGTTGAGATATGGCCTTTGAGTCTACCGGCACCCGATCCACGCAGGTAAGTATTCTAACTCTTGATGTGATATGCATGCTGGGTTAATTGGCTTTATGGACGTAGACTAGTATGATAGGAATTTATGAACTTTAGGCCTAGTTTAAACAATTCTTTAAATTCATAAAACTTAATCTAACTAAACATGTCAAGTAAACCGATTTGCTAGGTTAAGGTGTGGCAACAGAGCATGCGCATGTCTAGGATTGGATTCGAGGAGAGCTTGGTATTTAAGCGATCCTAGTGACTCACCTCCTCTTTTCTTTGGAATCCACAGTGCGTAGTGACTGTTCACTTTAGCCACGAGGACTTGTTGATGGGCCAAAATTTATAATTAAAACCGGAAGGGACCAAACCACCCTATTTCGCAAATTACTAAAAATATCCCCTAGGTTTGTAAAATTACCAAAATACCCCCTGTTTTGCAAAAGTACCAAAATACCCCTATTTTGCAAAATTTCCAAGATACCCCTTATTTTGCCAAATTACCAAAATACCCTTGTAGGGTAGAACTACGAAAATACCCCTGGGTAGTGAAATGACGAAAATACCCTTATGTGATGAATGTGGGTTCATGGATGTTACTTGTATGTTGACGTATGATGGTTAAATGTGTGTGGAACTAGGAGATATAAACTTAAGACTGAAACCTGTAGATATAATTTTGAATTCGAAAGAACTACTCTTAAAACTACTGTCCATAAGATTGTTCGTGGTTAATCAGTGGAAGAAATTAATAATTCATAAAATTTCTAATCAGATAAACGCGAATCAGTAGAATGAGTACAAGGGGTCGTGGACATCCTGCGCGTGGTCGTGGTAGGGGTAGGATGGCTGTGTTTGAACTAGTAGGATCTGGTTATGGGTCTGGAAACGAGATGCCAGTACCACCAGCTGCGGAGGTGGAATTTCAAGACCAGACAGTAGGAGATGATGCAAGATATCGAGCGATGTTAAGGGTTTTAGAGAGGGTTTCTTTGGGCGGGCATGGGCACAGGAGCCGAAAAATCTGTGTCGAGGCGACTTAGGGCTAATGGGGGCGAAGTGTTTAGGGAATTTTGGAATAGCCCCGAGTCTGGTGAGTAATCTTGGTTGGAGGCGGTTGAGCGTATAATGGATGATCCGGATTTCACGGAGGAGGAAAAGTCGAAAGGGGTTGTATCTCTGCGGGGACGAAGCTTATAAATGGTGGCTTACTGATTAAGGATGGTACGGTGGTGACCAGTATCACACAGGACTTCTTCAAAACGGTGTTTTTGAGTAAATACATTGGGACAAGTTATGTGGATGCGCAGCGTAGAGCATTTCTGAATCTAGTGCAAGGAGGTAAGTCGGTGGCTGCGTACGAAGCGGAATTCTTACGCCTTAGCCGTTATGCTCGAGGAATGGTGGCCACAGACCATGAATGTTGTCTTCGATTTGAAGATGGTCTGAGGGATGATTTGCGTGTATTGATAGCTCCACAGCGGGAGAGGGAATTTGCTGTGCTTGTGGAAAAAGCTAAGATAGCTGAAGAGGTGAAGCGAACAGAGAAACTAAATCGGGATAGAGATAGGGGTGGAAGTAAGAGGAATTTTGGATCGTCAGGGGCAGCTGGACGTACTCAGAAAAGGCCTAGGTCAGATGGGCCGAGACAGGAGGAGAGACCTGCTGCTGCTAGTCAGGCACAGAAGTGTGCTCGATGTGGTAAATTCTATGTAGGTGAGTGTTGGGCGGGCGGTGGGAAGTGCTTTAGGTGTGGATCTACGGACCACCAAGTTAGAAGCCGTCCGCGCGACAGCGGGGCGGTGAAGGTCCCACGGGCCAAGGGAATGCACCGGGAAGAGGTGGTGGCAGCAGACCATAGAGAGGTCGTGGTCCCGCCGAGAGGTGGTAACGGTTCCGGTCGGGTCAGTGTGGAGCACCGAGCCAAGGGGCGAGGAAATGCCGAGGCGAGACGATCGGGGTTAGTCTATCTTTGCCAGACGTCGAGAGGAGGTCGATGCACTGGATGTCATAACCGGTACATTTCTAATTTATGGTTTGCCTTATACTGCCTTGATTGATATTGGTTCGACACACTCTTATGTTGCTAGTGCTATAGCGGGAACTTTGAACTTAGATTATGAGACTTCTTCTAGGGAGATGACTGTAGTGAGCCCTCTAGGATAAACTGTAGTGGTGAACAAACTGTATAAGGATGTACCCCTGGAAGTTCAAGGGGTAGCTTTTTGGGCTGATATGATGGAACTACCGTTTGGGGAGTTCGATTTGATCTTAGGAATGGATTGGTTAGTGAAGTATCAAGCGAATTTAGACTGTGCAGCCAAGCGTATGGTGTTAAAGACTCCCGATGGTGGTGAAGTGTTGGTGATAGGTGAAAGGGGGAACTGTTTGTCAAATGTAGTGTCTGCCTTAAGGGCAGAAAGGATGGTGAGGAAAGGATGCGAGGCAATTCTAATGTTTGTTCGGGCTCTGGAAGCCAAGGAACTAACTATCGGAGATGTCATGAAGGTGAAGGAATTTCCTGATGTTTTCCCAGAGGAGCTTCCGGGATTACCCCCAGATCGTGAAGTGGAGTTTGGTATTGATCTTCTTCCAGGAACAGCGCCAGTATCTATTGCTCCGTATAGGATGGCGCCAAAGGAGTTGGTGGAATTGAAAGCGCAGATTCAAGAGTTGCTGGATAGAGGGTTTATCCGACCAAGTGTGTCGCCTTGGGGAGCGCCGGTGTTATTCGTTAAGAAGAAGGATGGATCGATGCGGATGTGCATTGACTATCGTTAGTTGAATAAGTTGACCATCAAGAACAAATACCCGTTGCCAAGGATCGATGACTTGTTCGATCAGTTGAAGGGAGCCTCAGTCTTTTCAAAGATAGATCTGAGGTCAGGGTACCATCAGCTTAAGGTCAAAGAGGCGAATATCCATAAGACGACTTTTAGGACTCGCTATGGACACTACGAATTCATGGTGATGCCATTTGGGTTGACTAACGCACCAGCAGCGTTTATGGATATGATGAACTGAGTATTTCAACCCTACTTGGATCGGTTTGTCGTGGTGTTTATAGATGATATTCTGGTTTATTCAAAATCGGAAGAGGAGCATAATTCACATCTTGGGTGGTTCTGTGATTTTAAGGAGAAGCGGTTGTATGCCAAATTCGATGAAGTGCGAATTTTGGCTAAGGGAGGTTACTTTTCTAGGTCACGTTGTGTTGGCAGAGGGGATTAGGGTTGACCCTCGGAAGATTAAAGCGGTGTTGGATTGGAAGCCGCCTAAGTTGGTAGCAGAAATTTGGAGTTTCCTTGGTTTGGCTGGGTATTACAGAAGGTTTGTTGAGGGATTTTCTTTAATTGTGGCACCATTGACTAAGTTATTACGGAAAGGGGTTCCGTTTGTTTGGTCTAATAAGCAGCAAGAGAGTTTCGAAAAGTTAAAAAGGATTTTAACGGAGGCTCCGATGTTGATTCAACCGGAGGCTGGAAAGAAGTTCGTGATTTACTGTGATGCTTCACATACGGGACTAAGATGCGTGTTGATGCAAGGTGGAAAGGTTGTGGCATACGCATCTCAGCAGTTGAGACCGCACGGAGCAAGATATCCCACACATGATTTGGAATTGGCGGCAGTGGTTTTTGCTCTGAAGATCTGGAGACATTATCTATACGGGGAGAAATCTATCATTTATACCGATCACAAGAGCCTAAAATACCTTTTGACCCAGAAGGAGTTAAATCTAAGGCAAAGGAGGTGGATCGAGTTGCTAAAGGACTATGACTGCTCGATCGAGTACTATCTGGGTAAAGCTAACGTGGTGGCGGATGCCTTGAGTCGTAAAGTAATCTCTGACTTGAGAGCAATGTTTGCTCACCTTAGTCTATATGATGATGGGAGTTTATTAGCTGACCTTCAAGTGAGACCCTATTGGGTCGGTCAGGTTAAGGAGAAACAGCAGACTGACGAGTTGCTAAAGGAGAAGTTTCCGGTAGGATCAAGTGAAGGATCAACAGAATTTAGTGTGAATGAGGAAGGGCTATTATGTTTTCAAGGGAGAGTGTGTATGCCAAAAGATCCACGAGTTGAGGCATAAGATTTTGCAAGAAGCGCATGGTAGTCCATATGCTATGCACCACGGAGGAAGTAAGATGTATCGGGATTTGCGAGATCGGTTACGGTGGCAGTTTGAAAGCAGAGGTGACCGAATTTGTGGGGAAGTGTTTGACCGCCCGGTGAGTAAAGGCGGAACATCGATTACCATCGGGGTTGTTGCAATGGTGAAGATTCCACAATGGAAGTGGGAAAGGATCACAATGGACTTTGTTAGTGGGCTACCCTCACGCCTACTAAGAAAGATTCGGTGCAGGTGATTGTTGACCGCTTGACGAAGTCTGCTCATTTTATACCGATGCGTGTCGATTACTCTTTGCGAGAAATTGGCTAAGCTATACATAGCGGAGGTAGTGAGGTTGCATGGGGTACCAAAGATCAATCATATCGAAGCAGGACCCTAGGTTCACCTCACGATTTTGGAAGGCGTTGCATCAAGCGTTGGGTACGCAGTTGGATTTGAAGATGACATTTCATCCTCAGACCGATGGACAGTCTGAGCGGGTGATTCAGATTTTGGAGGACATGTTGAGAGGATGTGTTATTGATTTCAGGGGTAGTTGGGAAGAATTTATACCATTAGCGGAGTTTGCTTACAACAATAGCTACTAGTCAAGTATTCAGATGGCGCCCTATGAAGCATTGTACGGGCGGAGGTGTCGTACACCTACCTGTTGGACGGAATTAAGGGAACGTCAGATTTTGGGTCCGGAATTGGTTACCGAGACAGAGGAGAAGGTAGAGGTAATTCGGGCTCGACTAAAGGAAGCGTCGAACAGACAAAAGTCCTATGCTCTCGCCGTGGAAGAAAGTACTAAGGTTTGGACGGAAGGGTAAATTAAGTCCCAGATTTATTGGACCATATTGGGTGTTGAAACGGGTGGGACTAGTAGCTTATCAGCGAGAGCTACCTTCTGAGCTAAGCCAGATTCACAACGTGTTCCATGTCTCTATGTTAAGACGTTACCGTTCGGATCCATCCCATGTGGTATCTGTGGAAGAAATCGAAGTAAGACCCGATTTATCTTTTGAAGATGAACCAGAGGAAATTCTGGATCGTGACGTCAAAGTATTGCATAGGAAGACGGTTCTGTTGGTTAAGGTTCTATGGCAGAATCACGGTTCTGAGGAGGCTACTTAGGAACCAGAGGAAGCGATGCGGCAGCAATACCCTCATCTTTTCTGATCAGGTAATTTCGAGGCCAAAATTTCTTTAAGGGGGTAGAACTGTAATATCCTGACTTAATGGGCCTTTGCGTTTATGTGTGGTTATGTTTAACGTAAGTGTTAGGGGTCCAGAATGGGCTCAGGGTTGGGCCGAGGCCTTAATTGAATTTTCTGTTTGAACACTCTAGGAGAAAGCCTGATAAGATAGGGCTTAAAAGATATTATCTGTGAGTTAGGACACAAAATGGGCTTGTAGCCTAGTGGCAAAGTGAAGCCACTTAGAGAGCAGGGAGGTGGCATCAGCTGAGGAGGCCAAGTTCGAGTCGCATGAAGCCCAATTCCCTTATTTAATTTAAATTATTTCTGGCATTAAAAGGGAGCAGAGTGGGACGGCTAGGATGCTTTAAAATAGGAAGATTTATTTGTTTGGATAATGTAGATAATATGGATATTGTGGCAGATAAAGGGAAGAAGAGGTGTTATTCATGCCACTTGTAGATGAGAGGTCAGATGAGGATAAGGGAGAAAATCAAGGAATTTTCTAAAGGGTTAGGTGGTGGCCGAATTTCAAACTCTTGAGGGAGGAGGCAATCGGTTTTGGCTTGGGCAAGGGTGTGTCGAATTCTCTTTAGCCATAGGACTTAGTGCTTTCCTTTAGTTGCAAATTTTGCCCTTTGGGGTGATAAGTGCCGAAATTTTAAATAGTTAGGTGAGGGTTCTCTTCTTTATTTTCGGCATTTAGGGTTCTTATCTTCTATCTTTTCCTTCTTTTTCGAATAAGATTTAAAACTCCCTTAAGCATTCTTTCTTTTCACATTTGTCCGCCATAGCCGAATCTGCCCTAGCCTTGCCGAAATTTTTTCTTTTCCTATACCGTTCCTATCACTTCTTTACGTTTGATATTACTCTTCTTCTCTCGATTAGTTCTTTCTAAAAGTCGAAATCCTAAACCCCATTCTCATCTCCATTGCTATAGCCGAATGTTCCTCTGTTCATTCTTTTCTCTTTGCCGAATTCTTGATAGTTTAACCCCATAGATCCCTCTGCACCATCTTTCTTTTGATTGTCGCAGAAGCCGAAATCTGTTAGGAGAAGCCGAATCTGTTGGTGTTAAAGGTGAGTGCCAATTTCTTCTACTTCCTTTATTTTCAGTTTTTGAGACCATAGCCGAATGGCTAGATGGTGGTTAAGGCCATCCTTAGTTTGACGTTTTCTCTGATCTTGTGTTCTTTCTCTTTGGCGGCATTTCGGGATTTGAAGGAGATCTAATCGTCTAGGTTTCTAAGCCAGAAATCGGTAGCATACGAATCATATTATTTTCGGGATTTCAAGGTAAGGTTTTTGGTTCTCCTTAAGTTGATCAATCGGTTTCTTTTTGTTATTTGTGTCTTAACCTAATGGTTCTTTAAGCAATCATCGTAGCACCTTCTGACCAAGATCACTCATGGACTCGAATGTCAGCAAATCAAAGGAAGGAGTTGGATCTGTAGTCCCAATCCCAAAGTTCAAGAAACGCGCGGTGTCTGCTGTTCGAGATTGGCCACGGCACTGTGGACCGACTTTCGAACAACACCTTAGGCAAAATAGCGGTTGTGTCGGCTACGGATAGCGTCGACATAGAAAGTGTCGTCTTAACCTGTAATCAGGTGTGTAGATCTCTAACACACTAATTAAAACTGTAATATGTATGTTATGGGCTAAAAGCCGGAAAAGGGCTGTGTGGACAGTCGTTTTACCCAAACAGGGTGGGCAAAGGATGCCAGGTATGTAACCATATAAACTTCTCTATGTGTGTATCGATGTATGTAAAAACACGAGATCATTTAGGTAGTATATTGTGTGATTTTGCATGGATGTATGCATGGGATAGGGTTAATGTGATGAAGGGAAGAGCATGCTAATAGGTCACTCGGTGATCGGTGGTAAAACCACGATATATGCTGATTAGGTCACATTAGTGATCGGTGGCTCTGCCACACTTGATTATGAGGTCACCACGGTGATCGGTGGCTCTGCCACGATGGATTATAAGGTCACATGGTGATCGGCATTATTATAAAGCGATGACATGGTATCGATATGGTGTGTAGCGGTTGGCGGGTTGATTGTAGAAATCCCGAGGTGTGTGTTGGCTGGTACGGTGGTGTGTAGAGGACGGACTTTTAGGTTGGGTTGGGCCATGTAGCATACATATGTTTGTTGCCATTGTGTATGGGCCAATGCCCATAATGTGTTTGTGGACCTCAAGCCTTTTATGTGTTTTCGGGATTTGCACACTGAGTCTTGGTGACTCACCCCTTTATTTTTCCCTGACTTTTCAGATGAGCAGTAGATCGTGGACATAGGAGCCGAGGCGGACTCGAGGGGCCATCAAGTTTTATTTTATTTATCTTCATGAACTATTTTCGGTTTTCTTTAAGTTTTAATTTTGGGACTATTTATGTAATAAGGCCCCATGGCTTAGGTTATCACTTTACATTTGTTCATGTTTACAATTTGAAAGTTTATGTTCAAGGACTTAAGTCATAAAAAGTAATTAAATGGGTTTTCCAAACATGTTCAACGTAAAAAAAAAACAAAGGTTTTCAACAAATATCTTATTTTTAACAAATGCCTAAGTAAAGAAACTGAGATTTCCAAAAACCATTTAAGCAAAGTTTTTAACAATAAACCCCGTAGCATACCAGATCTGGTCGTAGCGTTTGGGCCGGGTTTGGGGTGTTACACAAAGAGAGAGAGAGAAGTGGTCACCTCTCGGCCTCTACTAATTAATTACTCAACTAATACTCACATATCTCTCGACTTCACTTTCCTAACCAGGATAAATCACGATTTACTCAGCAAACTTATCTATCGACCTCGTTTAACCTAGATTACTTCCTAGAGTCGTCAATCCTGGGACTTAAGCACACAAAAATTTATACCAACTAACTCACATGAGAACCCCTCATTCTTCTATTAACCACTCCCACATCCACTTGTTAATCTCCCTAAGGGACTTAGCTACTCATCTATTCAATTACCATCTTCATTAGAATTGAATTAATCATGCAAAACACATGAATTAAATTAAAATGAGAGAAAGATATAAATTGATAAACTAGATGTGCTCAGATTCGCGAAATCCTTTAATAATTGTTGAGATGTCATCGTTTGCAAGAGAAACATAAAAAAATGAAAATAATAAATAATGAAGACTTGGACTCAAATCGAATCCAAGTTGAATAACAAGAAATAAAAATATTTTAAAATAAAATAAAACTAATTTAAAATCCTAAACTACTAAACTAAAACCCTAAAACGGCTTGACAAAAGCTCCTTTTAGTTGAGCATAAGCCTCCTATTTATAGGCAAAGTTAGCAGCCCATTTTAGGTCAAATACAAGCCTTAATCACACTAAATATGGATTTTGTGGATGGAAACACCCTTAATTATTTTTTTCCCTCCGTCAGACCTGTGTAGCGACACAGCCTAGTGCGTGTCGCAACACACAACTTCGAATATAAATTCTTGTGTTGGTTCGGTTTTGTTGCGACACCAGAAGCTTGTGTTGCAACTTAGTTATTGTTCCTGATGCTTTTAGGCCTGAAAATAGGTGCCCTACACACTCAATTAGATCGTTAAAACTACCTTAAGACCGGTATTGGCCCAATAGGTCAACTAACTCGAAATATTGTGTGAAAACGCTTATTTTGCAATAATTTAACCATATCAATAAATATTATCATCATGCGAATTACTTAGCCAAACTACTTAAAAAAATATCATACGAATCACCAAAATCGAAAAATCATCCATGAATACCTCAACAAAATTTTCAACCATATCAGTAAATATTGCCATCATGCATCGTTGAAATGTTGCAAGTACATTACACAAACTAAAGGCATGTGTCTAAAAGAAAACGTAGCATATGGGCAAGTAAATGTTATTTTTTATTGGTCTTTTAGGGCTACAGCTATCTGGATGTACCTCGAATACCCATTTAAGAAACAGTAATATTCTTTACCTGTCAATCGGTCCAACATTTGGTCTATGAAAGGCACTAAGAAGTGATCATTCCCGATTGTTTTGGTCAACTTTCTTTAGCCTATACAGACTCTCTAGCCCATGACTGTCCTCGTTGGGATTAATTCATTACGTTCATTCTCTACAATCGTGATTCTACCCTTCTTTGGTACACACTGTACCAAATTTACCCATGAACTATCTGAGATAGGGTAAATAATTCCCGCATCTAACCATTTGATAACTTCCTTCCGAACCACCTCTTTCATTATAGGATTCAGTCTCCTTTGCCCATTGATTCTAACTTTCTTTTCCTCCTTCAATATAATCTTGTGCATACAAAAGAAAGGGCTTATTCCTCAGATATCATCTAAAGTCCAACAGATTGCCTTTTTGAATTTCTTCAAAACTTCAAACAACTACTCCTCTTAGCATTTTGTTAATTCTGCTTAAATAATCACAAGAAAAGTAGAACAGTTACCTAGATAAACATATTTCAAATGAAAAGGAAGTACCTTTAATTCAAGTTTGGGTGGTTTCTCGATTGACAACTTTGGTTGTGTGTATTCCTGAGATTCCAACTCTAACGATTCAAAACGTGCTAGTTGAACATAGCTCTTTGGATTGGCTTCCATTAAAGCCATATTTTCCTTACCTTGTTCATCTTCTAGTGGCTTAGACCCCTAAGGTGTTTTCCAAGGGGTCTTTTACAGAATTGCACTATCATTCTGTAGAAACTAAGGATTCTAGCTCCTCATTGTTGAGCATTCTTCCACCGGATCAGGGAATTTCATGGATTTAAGAACATTAAAAGTCATCTGATCATTCTTAAACTCACATAGTGAGTTCACCTTTCTACACATCTGTTATTGTTCTCCCCATTACTACAAAAGGTCTCTTTAGGATGATTGACACTTCCTTATCTGCTTCAAAATCTAAAATAATAAAATCAGTAGGAAAAATAAACTTATCTACACGTACCAGAACATCATCGCTCTTTCCTTTTGGCTGTGCTAAAGATCGATCCACCAGTTGGAGTGTCACAGTTGTTGGTCGAACATCACCTATACCCAACATCTTAAAAACAGACATTGGCATCAAGTTGATGCTCACTCCTAGATCGCATAGAGCTTTACCACAGTAAGATTCTCTAATGTTATAGGGTATAGTAAAGCTCTCAGGGTCCTTCATTTTCGAAGGTAGCTTAATCTATAGGAATGCACTACACTCATTTGTTAATGCTACAGTCTCAAACTAACCAAGCCTCTTCTTCTTGGACAAAATGTCCTTCATGAACTTGACATAGTTAGGCATTTGTTCTAAGGCTTCTACCAATGGGATATTGATATGAAGCTACTTAAGAACATCACAGAATTTCTTGAATTGCACCTCTTGTTTCTGTTTCTTGAGTCTTTGTGGATATGAAGGTGATGGAACATTGGCTTGGATCGGAAAACTTTTCTAAGGTATTGTATCTGCATTTGAAAAAGGTGTTAGCTTATCAGAATTGACTAGTTTAGATTTTATCTCTTCAAAATTTTCAGAATCTGGCATCTGTGGTGCAGGAATTTTAATTTTCGGTTGATTTTCCTTTCTCTTGGCAGGTTCAACTTCAACCTCAACTTCCTTAGGTTCCAAAGTCCTTACGCTTCGGAAAGCAACTGCTTTGCAGTGTTCCTTACCAGTATTCCTTGGATTTTATGTGTCACTTGGCAAGGCTCCTTGGGGTATATTACGAAGCTCCGTAGCTAACTGACCTATTTGGTTCTCCAAATTTTTCAATGTTGCTGCTTGGCTTTGGATTAAGGCGACATTCTTAGCCATATACGCCTTCAACAAATTCTTCAAATTATTCGAAGGCTCAGTTTATGGTGGTTTCTAAACTTTTTATTAAACCTTAGAGGTTGATTTGATCTAAGTTGCATGCAGGTGTTATTCGGTCTAACTCCTTGGCTAATCCAAGAAAAGTTTGGATGGTTTCACCACGAAGGGTTATAGAAGTTGGACTGTGGTCCTTGTCCACTTCTATTCTGGTTTTGATTTCCTACATAATAAACAGACTCGGGATTTGATGGACAATTCTCAAACAAATTTCCATCCCCACAGTATACGTAGGAAATAACGTCAAATTCACTTGGTGGTTGAGTTGCAACATTATTTAGACCATTAGTAGAAAATTTTTTAAGCATTAAAGAAACTGAAGATACCTGAGCTGCAAGTGAAGTGAAAGCATCCACTTCATGCACTCCTACTACTTGTCTTCCTAGAGCTACTTGATTGGTCTGTCATTAATAGTTGTTACTGGCTATTTTTTTGATAATTTCATAAGTCTCATTATAAGACTTAGAAAGTGCAGAAGCATCTACCACCATCCTAGTGCGTGAATTGAGACCATTATAAAATGTCTTTAGCTTAATGCAATGCGGAATCTAGTGGTGAGGGAATTCACGTAGTAACTCTTTAAATCTTTCCCATGCCTCGTATAAGGATTCATCATCCATTTGCTAGAAAGTAGTGATCTCATTCCGTAACTTAGCATTTTTGCTAGGTGGGAAATACTTAATCAGAAAGCATTTTGCTAATTCTTGCCATGTAGAAATTGAACCGGGTGGCAATGAATTAAGCCACGCTCGTGCTCTATCTTGCAACAAGTATGGAAACAACTTCAATCTCAATCCGTCTTTACTGGCTATCTTGAAAGAACCATTCACCTCCAGGAAAAGTCAAAGGTGAAGGCACGGATCTTCTGTGGGCATTCCACTAAATTGGCCCACTATTTTAAACATCTGGAATATCACAAGCTTCAATTCAAACTGTGGTGCCTCGATCTCCAGTCTCCTAATTCTTGGATTAAGCTCATTAAAATGTGGCACAACATACTGCCTTATAGCTCAATCCCTGTCATCAGCAACAAGGATTGGATTACGAGCATTAGCAACTCCATTCCCTTGAACTTCATTTTGATTTTCAGGGTCCATTTTTGTGGCTTGTCTCTAAGCTAGTCTTTCTCATCTCCTTTGTCTGAATGTTCGTTCAATTTCAGGGTCTACAAGGAGTAAATCGATGATTCGATCAATGCTCATAAACACCTGAAAAGGAAATCACAAAAAATAAAACATTAATTAAATAAAAATAAAAATAATCCAAATTGCAAGAAATAATTTCACAAATAATGATTAAATTAACAATCCTCAGCAATGGTGCCAAAAAACTTGGTTCGCAACGGAATGTGCAAGTATACATAGTTGTTATCAAGTAATAAGTGAGTAAAAAGAGTATCGTCTCCACAGGGACTGTGTTGATAATCAGTAATTGTAAAATTAATATTGAACAAGTTAGTTATAAAAATAAAATAATTGAGGGTGATGGATGTTAAAATTAGATTAACAATTAATATGCAAATGAGATAAAATAAAATGCAATGAATGTTTAGCAGAAATTCACAAGGTTTAACAATAATAACATGAATAAGCTAGAATAATTACAACTCTTAATTTAATTCATTCATTATCATGCTTAATAAATGTTCCAGAAAAATTCCATGGCAACTCGATCATTTATGAACTTGGAATCTAAATCTTAATCTCTTTCGAGATCTTAGATTTATCACTTAGAAAAATGTACATATTTCTATGTCAACATTTAACTAATGATTCCTTAGAATTTATGCAAAGTAACAGGGACGAGTCAGATTTGAAACAATTTAATCACATAAATCTAAAGTTATATAAGGTAATAGTGTTCTTTCGGGATTATTATGAACCTCTAATTTATTCTTGATTGGATATAAATTAAGCATGCATCTTCCAATTATTACGTCCATTAATCACCATCTGGGCCAAATTAAGCGATTAATTCTAATGCAGTCAAACATATCTTAATACATGAAAAACATGAATGATTTTAATTGGAAGCATAAACAACTGAGGCATGGAACAATATAAACATGAATTGAACGAATCGAATCAATGCATTGCAACCATTCTCACTGAAACAATTTAAGTCATTATTATTAAATAAAAAGCAATCAAATAATTTACAATCATGTTTATAAACTAAGAACAATTAAAAAAAGAACAGAAGAAGAAACTCTGAGATGAAGTCGGTGATTTCCCAAGAACTATTTGTGATGGCTTCCTCCGATTTCCATTATTGCTTCGATGCAAATTACGCCTCGAGGTGGCATACCAAGAGAGATTTTCTCTTAAGAACTTCTTGCTAAGGGAACTCTCAAAGAAAGGATGGGAAAATGAAGGAAAATGGAAGGCTTTAGGCGTGGAGGAGAAAGGGGAAAGGAATGTGTTGAATGAATGAATTATGGGATGAGTTGAAAGGTGAATGGGTGGTATTTATACATAAGGGAAGGCTTGGGAGTTTGCTAAAAATAGCATGAACATCCCTTAGAAATCTCTCATGCATGGCCGACCATATTTCATGGGAAGAGGGTTGATTGTTTTCATGATTCAAGCTTAATATTTGCTTGATTTAAGGCATGGGTTTGACGGTAACTATGGGGTTTGACTAGGGTTCATTTGTGACTTTTTTTATACATGTAAGGACCCTTAAATAATTATTCCAAAGTTGATTGGGCTACTCTATGAAGTCATTGCTGAATTTGGGCTCTTTCCACCTTAATGGACGGTTTGGGCTCCAATGAAGAAGGCAGACTTATTCTCTTCAGCAACCTACTTTCAAGCTGGGTTAAAATAATTTTATTGAGTTCAATGCCTTAGCTTGACATCCCATGCTGATTGATTCAACTCACGTGCATGTATCACCCATACTAGCTTCGAACATCGAACAAATCAGTGTACCAAGCTACAATAATTATAGCACAAATTATGAAATTTTCAAAATGCAGCAACATAAAGTAGAATTATGTGAAATTAGCACCGAATTACTCAAAAATTATAATCTTGCTTTAATTGTGCCAAAATTCTCAATATGTACTAAAAACACATAATTAGATCTCAAAATACTCGGGATTTGCATAAATTCTAAGTAAAAATGTGCTCTAAAAATCTATATAATTTAGAGTTATCACATATATACATCTAATATTCAATCAATTCATGTTCAAAAATGCCAAGCAATTTCAGTTGTGGACTTGTACATGTAACATGCTTATATCAATACCAAAACAACCTATTCAACATTGTAACTTGTATGACCAACTCCAACTTGTTTAGCAATTAAGAATTATTCAATACATATCAATTTCCATATCATTCAGTAACCAAAAATTCATTTTTGCATCTATACAAATTATCAATAACATCATATCTTTCATATTTCGTGGCATTCATTTCTTTTACTTTGATTTCATACCATTCAGCTCATTTCTGGAGTCTATCGACTCATTTGTATTCATTTTGGCCCCTAGGGCTCGTTTTCGGCTACTTTGCATGCTAGATTACATGATTTTCACAATTTATAAATTATATACATATATACAATCAATTCCATAACATTACCAATTTCATTTTCCACATTATATATCATATTTACCATTTATAACCTCTATTAACTTGACTCAGATTTCAAGACGGATACACGAATTAATTAATCTGCATCTCAATCTAGCACCGCAATGCATCATCGAATGAACCGAAGGAAATATACTAGCACCTTTAGTGCATCATCGAGCAAGCCAAAGCAATTATACTGGCACATAAAGTGCATCATCGGATGAACCAAAACGATCACACTAGCACATAAGTGCATCATCAGATAAACCGAAGTAAATATATTAGCACATATAGTGCATCATCAGTTAAACCGAAGCAATATATACTGGCACGTAAGTGCATCATTGGCTACACCGAAGTATAAACCCGTACAGTTAAAAGGGTAACTAATTTCCAATTTCATTACATGGTTCAATTCACATTCCATCATTTTCAATTCACCATTTCAATATAGCATATAACACCTTTCAACTCAATTTCATACCAAATGTCATATATCAATTAAATCAT
Source organism: Gossypium sturtianum (assembly GCA_025698515.1). Classification (NCBI taxonomy): domain Eukaryota; kingdom Viridiplantae; phylum Streptophyta; class Magnoliopsida; order Malvales; family Malvaceae; genus Gossypium; species Gossypium sturtianum. Next base: position 50,836,159 of record CM046952.1, on the reverse strand, counting down.
GCTGCTTTCTAATTTATTCAATTTAGTCCTTTATCTCGATATACCATGTCAATCACCACAATTTAATTCATAAAACCATTATATACTCACCTTATTACTAAATCATGCAATTTAACATGAATATGTAATAATTGAATTGATCTCAAAACATAAAAATACAAATCGAAAGCTTGCATCACTCGTCATCGGCTCTCGCATTTCCTTTCCCTCTCAACAGTATTGCTTCATCTTTAGCTATGAATAACAATTCAATAATAACACAATATCAAATTCCATATCAAGTCACATTCAATTTCAAAGTCATGCATATTTTTCAATTTATTTCATTGAGTCCTTGAAACCGAGATAAGCATAAGTTTCAATTCAATGCCTCGAATTAAAATCCGATTTCACCAAAACCCATTAGGGACCCTCTATTTTCTATCCCTGCCAAAAATTATCAACAAATTTTCATTTTATTCAATTTGGTTCATAATGTACGAAACTAACAATTAAGCTTAATTTCTAACAATTTAACACCTAAATAATTCAATTCTCAACGACGGAAACTTTCTAAAACTTTAACGATTTTACAAATTGGTACATGGGCTAGCTAAATCAAGATCTCATGATCTCAAATCCACAAAAATTACAAGAAAATGACCTAAATGAACTTACCAATTTTTGGCCGAATGTTTCAATCTTTGAAGGTTTCTTAGTTCAACAATGGTGATCGGTTTAGGTGAAGAATAAAGATGATTTTTTTTCTCTTTCTTTCCACCGAATTCACATTTTATACATGGGTTAATGTTTAATTAAGTTTAGTTAATTATACTAATACTATGATTAACCTTAATTTTACCTATTTAATATAATATCATCATGCCATCCACTAAATCTTATTTGAATATGGTCTAATTGCTATTTTGGACCTTCGGTTAATTGTAATTTAAGTCCCCAAGCCATATACCAATTAAAAATCTATAGTGATTGGACTTTACAATTTAATCCCTGGACCCTAATTAACCACAATTTTTGCTAAATTACTTAGTCGAATTTCAACTCATCTATATACTAACTCCGTAAATATCCCTATTTAATATTTACGGACTCGGTTTACGGAAACTAGGTCCCAAAACTATAATTTCTGATACCATTAACTTTTGGGTCGTTACATTATTTTGGGTCCCGAAACTGTAAATTATTTTAGGCCCTCTCATATATTTTTTAAAATATATTGTTTTAATTTAATATTTAATAATTTTATATATTTTATTTATTAAATTTTTTATATAGTCATCTTAATATTTTTTAATATTTACATTAGAGTAATATTATATATTTAGTATAGATTTATTTTTGTGTTATGAATTTCACAATATATAAAAATAACGTAATATAAAGTATTATAAACTTTAAAAAAATGGGCCAGGTTAGGTCGGGCTCAAGCCTTGAATGTTCAAGCCTGAACTCAACCCATATTTTAAACGGGTCTATTTTTTTTTTTTTTTGCCCAATCTCATTGTTCAGACATAATATTTTTGCCCAAACCTTCTCAAATTTCGAGTGGGCCTTTAGGCCTGGACAGCTAGCTCAACCCATAAACAGGTCTAACCGCAATTCAAGTTTTATGTATATAATTGTACCAAATCGAAATTCATATATCAAATTACATATTAAACTAAAATTTATATATAAATTTGATATTTATCTCGATCTAAATGTAAAGCCTACATCATTCACCAACCTACCTAAACTATTCATAATTTATGTTTTCATGTATTCTTCGTGTATTTTCTTATGTTACAATCACATTTAGATGCTATTTGAAAAATTAAAAAAATTAAAGGAAATTAAGTTATAAAATTTATTTACAATATTACTTAAAATTAAATATAAATATAATTTGATTATTTGATAAATGTAAATTTTAATTTATGATTTTAAATAATATTATTTTAAATAAACGTAAACTTTTTAAAGGATAATATAATATTAAAATAAAATAAAAATAATTAAAAAACACAACATTAAGTTGTTGTTTATCTACTTATCATTTTATAGACTTTTTTATAAAAAAAATATACTTCCTTTGTTTTTTTATTATAAATCAAACAAATTTTAAAAAATAAATCAGATTTAATATTTTCAATATGATCTTAGTTAAATAATTTTAAAAAATTGTATTATATAAATTTTGTTATTTTCATAATTATGACATATCATATCATTTTTAAGTCAATTTTTGAGATTATATTTGATTCGAACTAGATTTTATACCACGTGAAAGTCACTCACCGCGTTGAACCACGTAACATAAAGTGTTCGTCAAACCAGGTTACCCATGAGCGGGTTATGTTTGTACTTCACATCAAATTTATAAACCTTTTCGTCAGCTGAATTGTCGGCTAAAGGCCAAACCTTTTTGCTTTCCTTTTTCACTTGTTATTTTTTTTTTTTTTGTCCCTAATTATCCATCTCTTCCGACCATATATTTTATTTATTTAAATAATTAAATGATTTAAGGAAAAAGCTAAAAAAAAACCCACAACAAATAATTTCCAAATTGAAATTAAAGGAAGAAAAAACTTATATTAATAGAATTTTATAATCTTATATATATGCTATACGGGCAATATAAAATTACAGAAAAATAAATAAATAGTCATATTCACTCATTTACAATTTAGATAAATTATTCTTTTATACATTTTCTTTTAAATGTTTTAAGTTATATCATGACTTTTGTTTAAATTCTATGTTATAATTGTTTATATGCTAAATATAAAATTGATTTTAAATAAAAATTATCTCTTTATTTTAAAATTTTATTTAATTAAATTAACTTTTAATGTTATTATATTAAGAGTAATGAATATTAAATTTTTACATATAAAATATAGTTTTTTTAAAAATGCATTGTTACAACTCCAGTCGAGCTGGACATGTGGCACTCCCAAAAAGTACTAGGTAGACACTTGAAGACGGTTCTCCCTTTCTCACACTATCCTTAACCACTCAACCTCCCAAATTAACCACCTGCTATGTGACCGCCCGTTAATAGGGGGAACCTCCCCTTCCATCAAGCTTCCCACTTACCATGGTTGGCCACCCATTTTTCAGTGTGAACACTCCAAGTGTAAACACTCTCTTTAAGGACCACTAGGGTCCACGTAAGAATAACAACCTTGTACTCCTTCAAAAGGAGTAATAGAATGAGTTCCACCGTGCATGTTCCTTACGTACTCCATAATTATAACTACCCTACCATGTCGCTACCAAACAAAGGGTATCTTTTATAAATACTATTCAATACGATGTAAAAGGAATCTTCTTCCTCATTAGTAACCTCGAGCACGTACTCTCTCACTTTTTGCCTTCCTTACTTGGTAACCTTATTCCTCCTCCTATACTTCTTCGACTCTTCCTTACTTATCACCATATTTCTATCTCCAGCTCTTCCCTTATTGAGATTTTTATTAACAATTGATCAGAGGCGGATACAAGGGGGGCTGGCTGTGGCCATGGCCCCCCTAAAATGGAAAATTTATATTTAAGCCCTTGAATTTTTTTTTAAAATTTTAAATTAGTAAAGGTAAAATTGTACTTTGCCCCCCTCTAAAATTATAATAATTCGATTTAATCTTTTAAAAATTATAAAGATATAGACTATAAAAAAATTAAATTTTCATTCGGCCCCCCTAAAAAATTATTCTGGCTTCACCCCTGCAATTGATGTGGTAAAGTAGGTTCAACCATGACCATTGTCTTAGTGTCAAGAGGATTGAGATAGCTTGTACTCTTTATATACATTAAAAAAATTGCACATACAAATCTAATATTTATTATCACTCTTATCCATTGTTTTGCAAGACATTAGCTATAATAAAATTCTAACTTGTATATACTTTATTGATTTTGCATTTATTAAAGAAGTCAAAAGAAGAGTATATATATATATACTAAGTTTTTTTTTTTTTTTTTGCACGAGATTGTTGTATGTATACCATAAAAACAATTCCATATTTCACATTATATATATTAAAGATATATTAAAATTTAAAAAGAAAGTATATTAAAAAATTGAAGTCTATTAAAGAAAATGTTAGAAAAAATAGATTTTTAGAAGCTTTGAGGCATATTCTCGATTGGTAAAGGTGGAAATTTGAATCATAAAATTATGGTTTTATATTCTACCCCATGAGACCTTTACAACGGTATATCATATACTCAAAATGGTTGAGTGGTGAATGAGAAATTGATGCTCAAAGTAAGCCACTTGTGAAATATGTTGAGGAAAATAGAAAGATTAGTTCCACATTGGTTAGATATCAAGTGTGGAATATGTTTATATATGAATCAACTTAATAGTTATTAAATGACTAAACTAATAGTCTCACCTATTTATTTAATTATAATATAAAAAATCTAATTAGATTATTGTTAACAAAATTTAAATATAACAAATGAGACCCACACTATTAATAAAGTCAGTTTACTAAGATGGGAATTAAATTAGAATTAGAAGATGTAACTTTACATAAGAGATATATTTAAATTTCCAAATGTTTGTTTTAAAAGTTAATTTTGAATTGCAAACTTCTTCATCGTATCATGTGAATACAATTATAATAAATTTGGCAATGGTAAATAAAATTGAAACATTTTTCTGCAAATCAGAAAATATTAATTTATTTTTATGGCAAGTTTGTAGTTTTGCTGTCTCAGTAGTTGAGAGGTTATTTTGACCCGACAAAATAACACCTTTGAAAAGTTGACGAGCACACGCGTATAAATAATATATTAAAATTTTAATTATAAGTATTAAAATATTCTTTTATATTATGATGCTGATTTTTATTTTATTTTTCAACTAACACGCTACGTCAAACAAAAAACTCCGATTCTCTTGGTGAATTCATTTCGTAAAACTTAAAATATACCTACATCTCTCTTCTTCGGAAACAAAAACATATCTATTATCGACTAAAAAGATCAGCAGTGATAACATTTTTAATTATTAAATAATATTTTAGGCTGAAGCCCATTTTATCTTTATTTATTTTTATATAAAGAGGAGGAGGAAATGTTTGGAGCATATGGGTGATCAAAACTCAATTCGATTAAAAACTTTGAATTTTAAGTTAATCGAATCGAGTTATTCAAATTATTCAAGTCAACACGAATAAGTAATTCGAGTTTCGAGTTCAAATCGAGTTGAATTTTACAATTCGAATAACATATTAGTGTAAATACCCTTTTGGTCCCTATCAAGTTTGAAAATGAGCAAATTGGTCACTCTCTCAACAAAAATTACAAAAATAATTCAAAATATTTATAAAAATTCCAAATTTTAGATTTTTTAAAAAATTATTAAAATTTCAAAAAAAATATATAAAGAAAGTTAAAAAATTTAAAAAAAAATAGGATAATAATTTTGGGACCTAAATAAGTTAATTAATAATTCAAGTTTATCATACTAAAGTATTTTTTTATTATTTTGCTCCGAACAAGTTTTCAAATTTATGTACCCTAACATGGAATTAGTTATACTGTATCAATATTTTAATTTGGCATGTTTAAATTTTTTTATTTTAACTCGAATAATTTCACTCGACTCGATTTGAAAAAAAATTATATTGAGTCAAGATAATAAAATAAAATGCATCAACTCAATTAATTTGAATTTTTTATTCAATTTAATCAAAGAACCCTAAACTTAACCACGCAAGTACTTTCTCACGAAACTATAACTTAGATGAACAATTTTTTCCTTCGTATATAAATAAAAAAGTAAAAAATAGATTTAATTAAAATTTGGAATAATTTTTATAAACATAAGTACGTAAACATATTCATTTCAAACTATATTTTATACATTTATAAATGTAAAAATAAAAATAAAAGGGATTGACCAGCCGTAACAAATTAAGCCCTTGAACCCCAACCGACCAATTAAATTATAAAAGTCTTTTTCAGTGATTACTATTATTTATTTCAGTCAAACACCTCGTCCAAACGACAAACGTGCTTTTTCTTTTCTTTTCATTTATTTTTTTTTATCATTTTTTCCTCAATTTCACCATGAGAGAAATGCCATTGTCACTTCTTCAGCTCTCTCTATCCTTCATATATTTATATATATAAATCTATTGAACTCCTTCCTATTTTATATTCAAACAAATCGAGAGTTCTTTTGATCTCCTCAGTCTCCGTGTCTCTCTCTCTCTTTCACTCTCTGAAATGGCGTCCAAAGTGTTGATGCCAAGCTTAAACCTAAACAATGTAACCTTTCCAGGGGACAATAAAACTCAATCACATTCATTTGGGCAAGTTTCATTCCCTAAAAAAACTGGGGTTTCTTCATCAAGACAATCGGTCATCACTAGGAGCTGTGCAGTTGCAGTAAAACCAGCAGCTCTGATGGCGACGAGTACAGCAAAACCAGCCACTAGTTATACCTTGTCTCACCTGTGGAGAGAAGTTCAAGGTTCAAACAACTGGGAAAACCTATTGGAACCATTGGACCCTCTTCTAAGAAACGAGATTATCCGATACGGAGAGTTCGTGGCAGCCTGTTACAAGGCCTTTGATCTGGATTCAAGCTCCAAGAGGTACTTGAACTGCAAGTACGGGAAAAAGAATATGTTGAAGGAGGTTGGGATGGAAAATTCAGGCTATGAAGTGAGCAAATACATTTACGCTACACCCGATGTCAATATCCCCATCCAAAACGGGGCTACTTGCGGTCGTTGGATCGGATATGTCGCCGTTTCATCGGATGAAACTGTGAAAAGGATTGGGAGAAGGGATTTGCTGATAACCTTTCGAGGCACGGTTACCAACCATGAATGGGTTGCTAATTTAATGAGCTCACTCACGCCTGCACGGCTCGACCCGCACAACCCGAGGCCCCAAGTGAAAGTGGAGTCTGGGTTTTTGAGCTTATACACATCTGAAGAAGCTGATAGCAAGTTCGGGCTTGAAAGTTGTCGACAACAGCTCTTATCTGAGGTTTCCAGGCTATTAAACAAGTATAAAGGTGAGGAATTGAGTATAACTTTGGCTGGTCATAGTATGGGGAGTGCTTTGGCTCTTCTTTTAGCTTATGATATAGCTGAACTTGGGTTGGATAGAACGGATACCAATCACCAAGACCAAATACCAATCACTGTCTTCTCCTTTGGGGGACCTAGAGTTGGGAACACGAGTTTTAAGCAAAGATGTGAGGAACTGGGAATCAAAGTGTTGAGAATAGCGAATGTCAATGACCCCATTACAAAGCTTCCAGGTGTTTTCTTCAATGAAAACTTAAGGGTTTTGGGAGGAAGATATGAGTTGCCATGGAGTTGTTCTTGTTATGCTCATGTTGGAGTTGAACTAGCCCTAGATTTCTTCAATGTCCAAAACCCTTCTTGTGTTCATGATCTTGAAACCTATATCAGCTTACTGAGATGGCCCAAAAGATCATTTCACAGTAAAATTGATGAAAATGATGGGGTCGATTTGTGGAATAGGGCAAGGGGTTTTCTCTTGAATGCCCAAAATTTTTACATTTGTTTGCCTTGGATTGGTGCTGCCATCGACATGGTAAACATGGTTCAATCTCAAAATCTTAGTTAATTAGGGTAGATGAAGAATCCCATAATATAGGCCTTATACCTTGTTCTTTTCGCCTCATCTTTTAGTGGTTTTTGCCAAGGAAAAGGCGATTCGTAGTGACAATACATGTATTTAGAAGTAGAGCCACAAAATATTAGTTAAGTGTAGATTTAGGGAAATTTTTTTGTATAGTCTCTTAGAAAAATTCAAGAGGAGTTATATATATCTCAAGCACAAAGAAGTGTAGAATGGTCATATTCTTAATTTAAAGATCTTGTTCTTGCTTTACAACATTTTGGGTTGGCTGCCTTGATTCTTCTCTTTTCCAATTTATCTATTTTATTTCTATGTTCCGTTATATATGGACGTGTGTGTGCTTGTGAAGTTTAAGTGCTTTTTTTATTTTGAAGGTGAAGTTTAAGGGTGATTTCATATGTATTAAGGTGTAGATTTGTTATAAGTAATTTCGAGAGAATATTGTTAATATTTTAAATTGATGAAATCTAAATACTAACATTTTAAAAAAAACTTTAAAACAGAAGAATATGTGGGTCAGAAACCTTGTGCTGCAATGAAAATTCTCTCCCTCTTTTCTTTACAAACTCACTACACAAAAGCACAAGAGTGCATAGAATCCCATGCAAACCAAGGATTTGGTAATCTTATTTTTTAATTTAAAGTCAAGATTTTATTTAAATTTTAAAAAAGTAATAGTATATAAATACATACAAATAACAATAAATTAGAGATAATGTGATCTAGATAGATATATCATATATTTTTAACAATTTCATTATAGGTTTTGATTATATTTACTTTTTTTTGACATAACACATAGAATTACACATAGCCTCACCCCAATAATAAAATAGGAGGATAATGTCTTCCTGCATTGACAACAATGCCCATACCAATAGAGCTAAGACTTAATTGACGATATATTTTATTTTTTTGAAAGAAGATAGATTATATTTATTTTTAGAGAATAATTTATATTAGGATGATCCTAAAAACTAAAGCACCAATAAAATAATAACACCTCATTAATTTCTAAAAATAGAAAATTAATATTATACGCTCATCCGTATTTAATATATTATCTAATTCAATTTCATTTTAGTTAAAACATTTAAAAACAAGTAATCTAAATGATAAAGAAAACATTGAATGAATCGGAAAATAAGTCATTAGTAGCCTTTGTTTTCTTTTAGATTTCAAATGCATTCAACGATTTCTTTAAAAGACATAAAAATAGTATTATACATTTATTTAGATTTAATTTTAATTAAATCATTTAAAAACAAATTAATTAAATTATAAAAAAAATGTTAGCAATATTTTGTTGAGAGCGCCATTAGCAATATTCTTTTTTTCTGTCTCAACCTATCAAAACTTTGATTAATTTTTTTTTTTTGAAAAAACTAAAACAGATTAATGGCTTCACTTTCTTACTTTATAAAGTATTTACACTTCCTACGCTTACAGCTTAGTCTCTTACTTAATTTTTGAGAATTTAATTTTTTATTTTTTTAATTTAAAATATTAAGTTCAGCTATTTATCCTGTTTAAATTATTCTATTAAAATCACTAATGTAACATTTTAGAATTAAAATTTAAAAAAAACATATTCATTTGCTAGTCATATGACAAAAAAAATATATTATAATTTACTTGAATTTAACAAAAATTTTTTAACAATACTAACAATTAAACTTAAAATTTTAAATCTAAAAATTAGAAGAACTAATTTATTAAAAATAAAAGTACAATGACTAAATTCCAAATATATGAAAAATGCATGAACTTAAAGCATATTTTAACCTAATAAATTTTTTTTGGACATAACGTAATAAAAATATATAACATGCATTCTAAATATGTGATATATACCTACAAAGTAATTTCGAAGGATAATTTTGCAGCAACTGCAACATTGGAATAATTCAGAAACAAACCAAAGATATAACAATTTGATCAAATCGTTGAAATTTGCATCCTAGACTCGCCATCATCAAATCAACTTGATGGTGAGCACCAATCAACCAAGAAAAAACTATCAAAAGTCTCAAAAGACCCATCACATCATTGATGCACAAAAGGCCAAGTCTCGGATGGCCTATCATTCTCCTCATAATCTTGAATCTATCAAAATCGCTATAATTTATCATGCTAAAACACTTTGGGAACAGTTTCTAATAGATCTGGTAACACCCTTATATTGGCAAATATATCATATACGCCAGAACATGACTAAAAATTAAAAGTAAAAATAAAATCATCTCCATTTAAAAAAAAAAAACATTATGGACAAAACAAAAACCACGGAAAATGTGGACGGAGTAGAACCACGAAACTATGAACAAAACCACAAAAATATGAACTGAAATTAAAAACAAAATAAACTACGAAAAAAATGTTGGAGAAACCGCGATTAGCAACCAGCCCGAAGGTTGACGCCGCCATCAACGAAGAAAAGATTTAGTTTGGAAAAGTTGAACAACTAGGGTTTTTTTTATGAAAAGAAGAATGATTTTATTTATTTATTAAAATTAAATACTTAATTAGATTATTTGATAAAGAATAATGTAATCATAAAAGAAACAAAACAAAATAGAAGATAATTGAATTTATTCTCTGATAAGTAGGTCCCAATTTACTTATAACTTTTTACACATTTTTTTATAGAAAAAAAAATATATTCAATAATTTTTATTATGGATAATTAAACTGAAAATATTGAGTTATTAATTTCTTCAAACACTTTGTTGAAAATGGCTATTGTTTCATATGATATCATTTCGGTTATCCTACTAAAGTTAAAAAAGAAAAGAAAGAAATAGTAGCCATTGTTAATTACTTATAATAAGTAAGGTATAAAAAGAAACATAATTTATTTTAGTATTCATGCCTGAAATGCAACCCAACACATGACCCTTCATCCTACACCAATTCTCAAGTTCGTATGCTAAATTAAGGTTAATTTATTCAAGTAGAGGGATTTAACTAAAGTCAAATTAATTGACTTTAATTCAATTAATTAATGAGTTGATACATAATTTTCATATGATAAATTGATTTTTGAGCACTCAAAATCTTAAGGAATTAATTTTTACCAATAATACTAATATCTCATTAAATGATCATCTTATCATCTTTTTTTAAGAGAAGATTAGGTTGGAGGTTTGTATTTGGGTTAGAAGAGCTAAAGAGCATACAAAACAAGGAATAAAAATTTCGAGATGCTCTTAGATGCTTAAATCAAAGGGGTGATTGGTATGGAGGATATACTTTTGTTGAATGATGGGAAGGCTTGGAGAGAAAAATGATGAAAAAATATATATATTTTTTGAGGATAAAAAAAAATATACCTTTTTGAAGTTGAAAATGAATATAAACTTGAGTATTTTAATTGTTAGAATTGATCTTGAAAAGGAGTGTTAATCTTTGCTTTCCACACTCCCTTGTTCGATTGATGCTTTTTGAGTTAATGAGGATTGTAACATGGAATGTTAGAGGGATGGGGCTTGAAGTTCAGAGAAAATTTGTGTCGACTCATAAAATTGATATGATTTTAATTCAAGAAACCAAACTCTAGAATATGGAATTTAGGAGAGTAAGGCGACTTCAGGGGAAATGGCTTCAAGCTTATTTTTGTTGTTACATTACTAATGTATATGCACCATGTTCAATGGATCGGAGCAAAAGCTCTTATGGGGTGATTTGCTACAAGTTGTATTTTCAAATAGAGGTAATTGGTGTATAGTTGGGGATTTCAAAATGGTTCGATCTGTGGAGGAGCGTCAAGGTTGTAGGGTTGTCACTGTGGGGATTGATGAGTTTAACAAGTTCATTGATGATTCCGAGTTAGTGGACTTACCTTTTAAGGGTAAAGCTTTTTCCTGGTTTGGACCCGAAAATAGGAGGAGCTGGCTTGATAGGTTTTTGGTGTCTTCGGAGTGGCTCTTGCATTTTGCTTATTTAACATGAAGTGGGTTTAAAAGATCCGTGTCAGACCATGTTCCCATTCTGCTCTCGCCGAAAGATGTCGATTGGGGTCCTAGGCCTTTCAAGGTCTTGAATTATTGGTTCTCGAGTAGTGACTGTATGCGTAAACTTAAGGAGGTCTGTCAAAATGCTCCATGCCATGATGATGTTGGGTATTCATTGTTAGTTAAATTAAAGACCACAAAAGCTTTTCTTAAAATGTGGAATAGGGAGGAGTTTGGTAATCTTGGTACTGAGGTTGAGAATCCAGAGAAATTGGTGGATGAATCTCTAGAGAATTAAACGTGACTGAGTTAGATTTGAAGAGGAGGTGTCAAGCCGAGTTATGGAAGGCGCTTCGTTAAACAGAGTCTATTTGGTGACAAAATCCAAAGCATTATGGCTTAAAGAAGGTGAAAGAACACTCACTTTTTCAACGTATGGAAAAAATAAATAAAAAAAGTGGTTGTGGGCCTATTCGTGAATGACCAGTGGGTCTCAGGTCCAAAACTAATAAGAGGAGGTGTCTTGGAGTTCTTAAAAAAATAATAGAATTGTAATGACCCGTAAGTTAAGGGTGTCGAGAAACATGCTATCGGGACTCCATTTTCGTGGATCGGGCTCATAAAATATTATATTATTTAAAGTTTGGAGTTACCTTAGAAGTAAAATTGGATGATAGTTAGATAATTTCAATTATTAGGGTTTAAATTAAAGTATGAGGACTAAGTTATATATATGATAGAAGTAATGGTTAATATTAAATTACATGGTGAAACTAGAATAAGGAGGGGGACTTAGTAAACAAATATACTATTATTGTTATAAATTGAGTTAGTGGAAAAATATGATTGAAATCACATATTATATGATAAATATATATTATTAGTTATTTAATAAGTTATGTTTAAATAAAAATAAAGAAATGATAAAATATATAGAGAAACAAATAGATTAGTGGGAGAAAAAGAAAAAAACAATTTCTCTTTCTTCTTTTGCATGCCGAATTGTTGAAGGTTGGGGGAGACTTTCGGCCATTTCTTTTCCATTTTTAGAAGCTTAATTGGTTGGTATTCTTTCATCCTTTTAGTATAAATTTGGTATTTTTAGAATAATAAGATTTTGAATTAATTTACCCCCCATGGGGAAAGGGTTGAATGAAACGGTTACGCCACGTCATCCGTATCCCTTCCCAATCAATTAATGACATATCAACTATTTTTTACATGTCATTTACACCTCATTTGATTAGATTTTTTAATTTTTTAATGACATGTCTCATTTACAACTCATTTAATTAGATTTTTTAATCACAAATCCCTAAAATCCCAATTAAAAATTATTCAACCCTAATAACAATTCTATCTTCACCTCCCCCCATCGCTAACGTTTCTACCCTTACTATCTTCACCTCTCCTCATCGCTAACGTTTTTAGATTTTTGTATCCCAAATCACTAAAATCCCAATTCAAAATTATTCAACCCCAAAAATTCTATCTTCACGTCTCTCGTCACGCTCGCTTCTATTTTTTTCTCGCAATTGTTTTGTTGCTTCAACTACTCTGCTTCAACCGCAATACCCAACTCTCACGTGGTTTGCTTCAATTCACGTATGCATGGAGTTGCAGCAGAGAAGAAAAAAACCTTGAGAGTGAAAAGGAGATCATGATTAACAACAAAGCGATGCCATAAAGAGTTACTGAAGCTTTCAATCACGTCACCAAATCAAACTCGAAATCGGATGAGAGATTAGCTAAGAAGAAATTTGAGAGAACAACTTGCTTGTTGCTATCTTGTCTAGTTTAGGCATCTCTTCAATGGCGATTATGGTCATTTATTGCAGTTTTCATGGCGGATGGAGGTAATTATAACAACTTAAAACTAATTATTTTCCCCGGTTATTTTCGTGTCTTGATGTGGTTTTGGTTTTGAATAATTACATGGTGAGTAATTTCAATCTACTTTGGAGATGTTTGGGTTGTATAAGTTGGAAATCTTGGTTGTAAGTTCATTGTGTTTGGATGAAAAGATTACCAATATATCTAATATTAGTCGTTTTATATCATGTTAATTATCAACTCATCGAGGCGTAACTTTTAGTAATTGATCATGCTATTCATTGTGGAAAACTATAAATTGCCTGGAAGGAAATAGAGATTCGATTTACGGACATGGATTACAACATGCGAGTTCGTCTTAACTTTTACACTGGGAGCTGGTCCTGTTCTGTGTCTCCTCCTACTTGAAATTTTCCCTAACCCGATCTGGGCAAAAGCTATGGCATTCTATATGTCGGTGCACTGCGTAATTTTCTCCTCTTTTCTTTTTCTCTTTCTCTTCCATATCATTTGTCCGAAGAGATTATGACAGCTTTCACAACTCTGCAAGCTAGGATATGAAATTATTAGGAAACAAAATAGAAATAGAGAATCTTATTGCTATCTTCTGATGTTCTTTTTATTGGTTGCTTTTACATTGCTCTTCAGGTAATCAATTTCTTGGTTGGTTTGCTCTTCCTGCGCTTGCTAGAGCAACTCGGTCCACAGCTCTTATACTCGATTCTCGCCAGCGTTTGCATGATGAAAGAATTTGCCAATAAAGTCACCAAACTCCAGCAAGAAGCAACAAGAACGCTACAGCTAAGCAAGTGCCTGTAATAACTATTACTTTGCCTTTGTTCTCTTCAAGTTTCTAGTGATGTTTCAATAAAATTTGAGTTTTAGAAAGGCCACCTTCAAAAACAATCGCTATAATATTTTTCATTGTGATTCAATTTACAAACAAATTACGTGTTGATATTGTGCATATTTAGTTGAGCTTCGATTTTGGCTATTATGTTCAGCAATTGATTTAATATAGCAACTAAGGTTATTGTGGATGTTTCACTTGCTTAGCGATAAATTTGTGCGGATTTTAAGTTGATTGAGATGAGATTCAAGGTTGATCTTTATATTTGTAAATCTTTCCTCCTTTCCCCATTGCAATTTACTTATTCAATTGTATAAAAAAATTAATTGGTTATTATCAAGTAACATGATCTTTGTTTAGATAACCGATTGAAAATAGAACAAATAATCTAAAATTAATATTTGCAATGATTTATAAGCGCCTTTAATAATCCAACATAAAAAGCAAGATAGAATAAAAATATATCGAATTACCAAAACAATATACTTATAAAAATATTGATTGAACTTATTTCATACTAAATAATAACTAAAACAAAATACAAGATAACACTATAAAAACCATATAATAGTATTATTATCAAAACATTATGAAAGAATTACAAATAATAATAAAATTGAAGTATTTCTCATGAATTATCATCACTCTTTTTGAGATTCTAAACCATTTGAGAAATGTTCCTGCATTAAAAGTTTTATACGGTTAGATAAACCCTTGAATTATATATATAATAATTTGTGACAATATAAGTAAAAACATATTACTTGAGTCTTGAATAACGATGGATCATTCTCTTCCAATAATTTAGTATAACTCATGTTAGATGAAGAATTGAACCTCCAATTTGAAGAAAAATCCTACATAAAAATATTTTTACAATACATGTATTTAAATATTTACGACTTTTGACATTTAAAAAGAATAATGCATTCAATTAATACCTGTAGAGGATGAAAAAAGTGATTATGGTAGTTTGGAGCCATTAACATTGGGATTTGATGATAGGAAGAATAACCATGAGTTTGAGACTCCATTGGGAGAGGCACTATTGGAGAACCTTCGTGCATAAGTGATTTGTTTTGTTTCCCTTAGTCAAAATAAAAATTATTTGTTAAATTCAAGATATAAATTAATTAAATAACATAACAAATAGATGCAAATATAATAATAAAGGAAAACATACTCACTTGATATTTTCTCCTTATCTTTTGAAACTTGAGAGAGCATTGCCTTCTTTGTTTTTTTCTTTTGATTTTTCTCGAATTGGCTTTTTATTCGAGAATTTCTTGAACCCTTTGTTTTGACACATACAGGATCAAACATTAATTTTTCACTTGATCTCCCATTGCCATCATTGGTATTATGAGGAAAAGATGTATGCTTTGAAATTTCCGAATCATTAGCTTCTTGCATAGTTGCCATCTCCTTTTCAACTAAGTGCAATGCCTCAAATAGTTTTTCTTTGACAATTTGAGTACACTTAGGATTCAATGAACCTTTGTCAAAAAGGTTGTAACCAATATGATTCAACTCACTGAGGCGCAATAAACAACTAGATTTTTCTTCATGTACTGATGAGGCTCCAAAATCACTTGCCAACAACGACTTTGCTTTTTTTGTCCATCTCCTAAGTATATATTTTTCGGGTATCTCTTTAATGTTATTCATAAGAAAAACCCGTAAAGCATGACGACAAAGTAATCCAAGACTTTCAAACATATTACAACTACATGAGACAATGCTATTCGGAACATCAAACTCCACACAGTAAATTCTTTCACGTCCATCTTCAGTCACATGATATAAAGAAATATTTTCGATATTACTAAATTCAACACAATTCAAGCCTATGCAATCCATCAACTCCTCTTCAAACCTTTTAAACATAGCAAGAGTGTAAACATTGGATGCATGCTTCAAAATTCCACGTCCATTAATTTTGTTTGGTGCTCCATTTTTACATTGAAAATCTTGATTTAACTCTATCTGGCGAAATTCTTTTGCCTTTTCCTCATAATATTGTATAACCTGAATAAGAGATAAAGAGCTATTCATAATCTGATGTAATATGCTATTCATACTCTCGCTTCTTTGAGTGGATCTAATTCGAGCCGAAAAAATATCTATGCTAAAGGCAGGGCACCATTTTACGCGAAGCTCATATAGTCTCTTAAGCCAAGCATGGTCTTGAAGTTCAAAATTTTCAATCATGTTAGCGCAACTTGATTCAAACTCTGTTTCACTTTCACATCCATAAAAGCATTTATTAAATTGTGCTTTGAACTCGGCGTTGACAAATCGACTAGCAAGATGTTGTTTAGCATTATTTGAAATATGCCACATGCATAATCTATGAGAAGATTCTGGGAGGACAATCTCTACTACTTTCATCATCGCTTGATCTTGATCAGTAAAAATACTTTTTGGTTGTCGATGGCCCATGGCTTCTAAAAATGTTTCAAATAGCCAAGTAAATGACTCAGTGGTTTCATTCGATAAAAAAACACAACCGAACAAAATAGTATTCCAGTGATTGTTAATTCCGACAAATGGAGCACAAACCATATTATACTTATTGGTTCTATACGTGGTATCAAACACAAGAACATCTCCAAAACAATCGTAATCCAATTTTGATCTTCCATCTCTCCAAAAAAAAATTAGCTAGTCGATTATTCTGGTCCACTTGCATTGAATAGAAAAACATAGGGTCTTCAGCTTGCTTATGTTTGAAAAAATTGATAATGCCCTGTGCATCCCCTGCTTCAATCAGTTTCTCTCTTTCAATTCTCAAGAAATTATGACAATCTCGTTTGGTAAATGTAATATTTTCAAACCCAATCTCCTTCCTGAGAAACGAATATGAACTTGTTTGTTTAATTCCTGCAGAAACCATTGAACGAATAACATCTCCATGTCCTTCCAAAATTTTTCTTCCTGATCTTAAATTAATTCTTTCTTCTGAAGTTGCTAAGTGGTGATTATGATAATCATTAAAGTAAGAAACCACCCAAACACCTTTGTCTATTGTGAAACGAATTTTAGCTTGACAACCTGTCCTTGTCTCTAGACGATTAAATTTTTTCACTTTGCCAATATCTTCGTGTTCATGATACCCAGATTTCGAGCATAAAAATTCACGTTGTCTTATAGGTTCAGTCATACCGTCTCTTATTTCCTCTTGAATACTAAACCCCTTACTCAAAGCAAACTGATTATAAATATTATAAGCCTCTTCTTCGGAATGCACTTTCAGTCCCACTTTTATTTCTTCAACAGAATTATCTTGTTTCCCGACAAGATGAACTATATCATCTTGATTTGTCTCTATAAATGAAAATTATAAATTAACAAAACCTGAGAATAAATTTTAATATATCATAAAAATTAATGATAATACAAGAAATCTTTAAAAAACTTAAAAGAAAAATTCAAATCTAATAAAAACACGACTCAAAAATCATATATATTTTTAGTACGCCAAGTCATTATTGTTAAAAATCACAATTATTTCAAAGAATCTAAATAGAACTATATTTCAAACAAATGAAAATCAAGTGAAAATACTTAACATATCAAACTAAATCACCCAACCAACCTTGAATAACCTAACATGTTGATCCAATTGAGCAAAATGCTAGAATTCACTAATTTTATCTAAGACTATTTAATTGTATTGTATTACATGAAAAGCTATCTGAAGATTAGATCTTTGTTTTTTTCTCAAGAATAGTTTAAACTATTCATTTAATTATTAGGAACTAGCATTGACTTTCTTGCTTTCCTATCTATTTAAGCATAATAGAAAAAAAAAACCTCACCTGTAAAATAAATTATAGCAGCCACGTCAAAAAACCAAAGCAAATCAACAAAGAAAGCAAAGAGTGATTCTTTGGAAAAAAGCAAGCGAGCGACGGCGGGGTAGAGATGTGAAGCAGAGTAATTGAAGCAGAATAATAGCAGCAGTGCAACAGGGTAGAGATGTGAAGCAGAGTAATTGAAGCAAAATAATAGCAGCAGAGTAATTGAACTAGAGTAATAGCAGAATAATAGCAGGCAGAGATGTTAACAAAAATCTAAAAACGTTAGCAGTAAGGGAGAGGTGAAGATAGTAAGGGTAGAAACGTTAGCAGTAAGGGGGAGGTGAAGATAGAATTGTTATTAGGGTTGAATAATTTTTAATTGGGATTTTAGGGATTTGTGATTAAAAAATCTAATTAAATGAGTTGTAAATGAGACATGTCATTAAATAATTAAAAAATCTAATCAAATGAGGTGTAAATGACATGTAAAAAATAGCTGATATGTCATTAATTGATTGGGAAGGGATACAGATGACGTGGCGTAACCGTTTCATTCAATCCTTTCCCTTTACGCATGTTGGAAATTTTAAATTTAGTGAAGTTTGTGGAAGTTTCCATTTTAGAGAATTTGAGTTCTTAGTGTTATTACATTAGATATTAAGTTTAGTAAATAAATAGAAATATTTGCTAAATGATTCTTGATGATATTAGGATTCAAGGATTAAATTATGAGAATAATAGATTTAAGGATTAAATTGTAATTTAATTGAAAGTATGAGTTGTTCTTGGACCCTATGGAAAAATTGGTTGACAAAAGACCTTTTTAATTTTAATTAATAACATGTTTTAGAATTGAGGAGTAAATTGAATTGAAGATTTATGTTGAATGAGAAAAATGTGAAATGTGGTTAAAAGATTAATGGTTTGAGTAAATGTCTCTTAGTGATTATTAATTAAATTAATTATGTGATTAATTTTCGATTGAGAAACAAAAGGATCGGTTGGTAATCGCGAAAAAGAGAAGGTTGCCGAGTAACCGTTCTTGACCTTAATAGCCATCACAATTCTATAAGTTCGTAGTCTCGAACTTAATCTTTTTATTAACCATTTATTTAATTGATAATTAGATGTTATTTAAATACTTGATATACAATCTTATGTTCATATTTGAATGATGATGTCAATTAATGAATGAGGAAATTTGTGAAAATAAATAACTATTTATTCGTCGGTTTATCCGACTAGCGTTGGGTAGGGGTGAGTATTCGATCGAGTCGAGTCGAATTGAGTCAAAAAATTTTGAGTTTGCCGAGTTGACGAATCCTATTTTAGCAACCAAACTCAATTTGAATTTTTTTTCAAATTGGATCGAATCGAGTCAAAAAATTTCGAGTCAAGTCGAGTCGAGTTAACGAATCGTATTATTTATACTCAATATTGCGTTTACATGAACCGATTATTTAACTAGTAAATGAAGTATAAAATTATTTAACTACATAAACAATATAATGGTTTTGCCTTTTAACTTAATGAGTAAACAGTTATCAAAACAACGTAGTTTTGCCTTTTAACTTAATGGTTTTGACTTTTAACTTTAGAAAAGGTAAACATTTATCAAAATGGCGTAGTTTTTCCTTTTCTTATTCGGATTTTCAGATAACTTGAATTGTGTAATTCATATTCGAGTTAAATCGAAAAAATTAATTTTTTATTCGAGTTTATCCAAATAACTTGATTAACTCAAATAACTCGAACTATTTAGTTCAAAATTTGAAAATTTTATCGAGTTTTTCGGATCGAATCGGATTTGGCTCGCCCCTAGCGTTGGGCTCAAATACCGTTGGTATATCCAACTAGAGCTGGGCTCACTAATTATTCGTCGATTTATCTGACTAGTGCTGGGCGTAAATACCGTTGGTATATCCAACTAGAGCTAGGCTTACTAATTATTCGTCGGTTTATCCGGCTAGCGCTAGGCGCAACTTCCGTTAGTTTATCTGACTAGTGCTGGGCACACATTTGGCGATTTATCCGACTAGCGTTGGGCACAAACTCTTTCGTGGTTTATCCGTTAAGCACTGGGTGTTATGTATCAATTGGACTATACAACATGGTTATATGAACCATTGAAAATGGTTGGTTATAGATATTACTAAGGAAGAATTATATTTACTTAAATATATATGTATTCATTGGAAGATAAGATATATTTCTTGAACTAGATCATTAAAGTTGTGAGGTTAATTTAAATGATTTAGATATATTTGTGGTTATTCAAATAAGAGAAATCAAATTAATATGGACCGGTTCCCATATTTACAGGTTAGGTAAATAGTAGACTCGGACTTAGTATTCTACAAGAATCCCTGTAACAGCCCGTTTTCGGTAAAATCAAAACTGTGGTTTCGGGACCACATATCCGAGTTCGAAAATAAAAATTATTTTAATATTATTTTATGACCTACAGTACAATAATAATGTTGTGTAAAAATTTCGTAAAGAAATTTTACCGATTACATGTCTAATTTGATAAAGGACCAAATTGCACAAAGTGCAAAAGTTGAGTTCTAATAGCTAAAAGGATTAAATAGCTATGGAATTCAAAATTTGAAGTCCTTATATGGTAATTAGACCATTAAAAAAATGCTTAGTTGTTAAGGATGATGATTCATCCATGGAAAATAAATTAAAGAAAAGGACAAAATTGAAAAGATGAAAAATAAAGATGAGAAATAATAAAATAAAGAAATATCATCATTTTATCATCATCTTTCCCAAATAAAATATGGAAACCCTAGATGTGGAGAATGGAAGAAAGAGAAAACTTATTTGGCCAAAATAGATAAGTATTCAAGTCCCGTTTTTAGTAATTTTTATATTTTTGAGATCGAGATAGCTTAATCTATCTATTTTGGGGATTAATTTGTAAAGATATCAAAGTATATAAATTTTTCCATGGATGTAAATGCTGAAATTTTGAATTTATGGTAGAAAATGAAAGGTTGTTGATAGATAAACAACTTTTGTAAAGTGAATTTTGATGAAATTATGATTTTAGGACTAAATTGTAAAGTTGTAAAATTCATGGAAAATTCTAAATTTTTATGAAATACATGGGCTGTAAATGTTACATGTAAAATTTTGCTAGGCTTAGAATAAGGATTAAATTGCATGAATTTCATTTTCCAAGCCTAGGGACAAAATCGTCATTAATTAAAAATTTAGGGGCAAAACAGTAGTTTTTGCCAAAGATGTGAGTTGAATTGGAATGAACATGAATTGATGTTAAATCCATTCATATAGATCCGGATAGTCCAAATTCGGAGTTAGAACGAGGAAAAGAGAAAATGTCAGATTTATCTATTTTACATACATGAACATTTGTTGAGGTAAGTTCGTGTAACTAAATTGTGTATATTTATATGCTTGAATTGAATGTGTTTATGTGAATTGTATAAATGTTATAAATATATGAAATGATCACATATCCGACAATTCTAGAAAAAATGTCAAATCCCGTTTGAATAGATGAAAGTCGATAGATCAATTATCAAATCCCGTGTGAACCACACGGCCTGACCACATGGGTGTGTGACCCCTGCACCTAGGAAAAATTTTGAGATTTCGCGAAAAATTCTTTGTGAACTCGGTTTAGTCCCGACTCGTTCCAAATGCATGTTTTGGACTTCGAGGGTTCATATAAGGGACTTTATGTTTGATTTCTAACCTAAATATTGTATAAACGAAAAATTTGTTTACTTGACCTGTATATTCTGGTAATACTTTGTAACCCTATTCCGGTGATGGATACGGGTTAGGGGTGTTACATTTATTGGTATCAGAGCTACGGTTTAGCTGATTCTCGGACTAACATAGTGTATACAAGATTAGTTATACATGCCATTATATAACCTGTGATAGTTTGATATCTCCCGACTCTGATGAGAATTGTTTTATTAATAGACAGAGATATTTTCCAACCGAGCTAATTTCGATAATGCTAAAAGCAATACTCAAGTGTTTGAGTAAAAATGTTACTTATGATGAAATGAAACTCATAAAGGTATGAAATAAATGTTTTATAATGAACATGTTGATGATAAATGTTATGTTATACGCGTGTATATGTAAAAGTCAAATTTTGAGGCTTTACAACCTCCACCCCCTCACCAGTACAATTTTATATAATGAAATTCACATGATTTATATTGATTAAGTTCACAAGTGTGAACCTGAAGAGTCCATTGGCTGAATGATTAATAATGCAGTCAGAGCTGAGAATGGGTTAGTAAGTAGAGATGGTTTTAAAAGAGATATCAGATTTTTTTGAAGATTATTTGAGATATGCAATGTCACTGTTAAGAAAGAATTTATTCATGGATAATCGACTTATTCAGATATGGTATCTATAGAACAGATTAACCAGAAATTTCTTCTAAATTGGTTCCTTTAGTGAACTAAATAATGTGAGATTATTGATGACTTTATTAGTCAGTGGAATAGTGATGAAATTGCAAAGATATCTGAATGCAGTTGTTATAATTGGGTATTTTATAGCGATTTCCTCTGGGTATTATATATATTCTTTGATGTTCAGAGATATATGTAACTGTTCATTTTCAGATATGATTCTTATCACATAGAAAGGTTGGCTAATCATGATATTAGACAGAATTATTGTTAGTCTGGTTGATTTATGATCAATATTGCTCTATCTTCCTCTGGTTTTCTAAATTATCATGTTTGATAGAAGACTTGATGAAAAGATTCATATGATACTATTTTCTACTTCTACTGATTGAAGCTCTGAATTACAAATATACAATTTATATTGTCTCTATCACAGCTGTTTCTAGTGCGTATATGCAATATTACTCTTCTGGATTTTCTCTGGGATATCATAGATCTTTTTATTATTCAATATGGTTTTTATTCTCAGAAATTATAGCTTCACATTTTGGATTTCATTATCTCAGTTTTCTTGTCATCCTTATGGTCTAATCTTATTTAGCAAACATGGTTTATTTATGAAAGATATTCATTGTCTGGAGGTAATTACATTATTTACTGTTATAAATCATGACTCGATCATGGGAGTTCAATAATATGGATCTCAGATTATAGAAGTTGTATTACTGTACTGGTTGTTATTGGGACTACTTTCGATTTTTTCTCTTCTATTTGGAGTGTACTATTGATGTTGAGGTATTGTCACATCTATACCGTTGAAACGTCATTCCTATTATGGCACTATGGTTTTTAATCTGAATGATGGTTGTGGCCTCAAAATAATTCAAGGCTTCAGTGTTAAAAATTGAAATAGCTTTATTATATGATCCATTTTTTAATTTTCGTGGAAGGGTTTTCTATGATAGCTATACCAATGACACGATTATTACAGAAAGAAGTAAGATTTGAATATTCTGATAAATGTCAACAAAGTTATGATCAGTTGAAAGCTCTATGGATCGAAGCATCAATTCTGGTTCAACCTTAATCGGGTAAGGAATTTGTGATTTACAGTGATGCATCATTGAATGTGTTAGACTATGTTTTGATACAGTAAGGTAAAGTAATAGCCTATACTTCTAGACAGTTAAAATCGTATGAAAAGAATTATCTGATACATGAATTAGATTTGAAAACTATTGTATTTGCACTGAAAATTTGGTGACATTATCAGTTGGTGAAAAATGTTGTATATTTACTGATTATAAAAGTTTAAATTATCTGATGTCGCAAAAAGATTTGAATCTGAGACAGATGGATAGCTAGAGCTATTGAAAGACTATGATTTGATAATTGATTTTCATTTGGGAAAAGCAAGTGTAATTGCTGATACTTTGAGCTATTGAATATTCGATTATTATTGTTTGATGATGGCTCCATTTTTAGCTGAGCTTAAAGCTAAACCGATGTTTCTACAACAGATCTATGAAGCTCAGAAAAATGAGAACGGGTTGCAAATTAAACAGATACAGAGTGAATCCACCTCTGATTTAGAATTTCAGAATGGATCTAATAATTGTCTGTTAATCAAAGGC
This sequence comes from Gossypium sturtianum, assembly GCA_025698515.1. Lineage (NCBI taxonomy): Eukaryota > Viridiplantae > Streptophyta > Magnoliopsida > Malvales > Malvaceae > Gossypium > Gossypium sturtianum. Next base: position 50,812,059 of record CM046952.1, on the reverse strand, counting down.
AGAGCCTGTGTATTGAAGGATTCAGAGCTTGTACAGAAAATTTTTCATGAATGCTCACAGTGGTAACATGTTTGTTCATCTGGGGAATGATAAAATGCATAACGATTTAAAACAGATGTACTGGTAGTCCGGAAAGAAATGTGGTATTTCTAGAATTGTATTTAAATGCTTGATATGTCAGTAAGCTAAAGCTGAACATTAGGTACTGATACCTTCAGGACTGTTACAGCTAGTGACGATACCAGAATAGAAATGTGATAAAGTTATTATGAATTTTATACCGGGATTACCCCTGTCTATGAAAAAAAAATGCTACTTGGGTAATCGTTTATCATTTGACGAAGCCTGCACATTTTATCTTGGCATGAATGGATTTCTCACTTAATAGATTGTCTGAATTATCTGTTTCTGAGATTGTCAGAGTACATGATATGCCAATTTCCATTATTTTTGATTGAGATCCACGGTTCACATCCTGATTCTGGAATAAGTTACAAGAAGCTCTAGGTACGCGATTATATTTTAGTACCGCATTTCATTTTCAGATGGATGGTCAATATGAATGTGTGATTCAGATTCTTGATAATATATTTTGGTGCTATATTTAGAATTTGAAGGTAACTGGAAAAGAAATAATTGTCGTTAGTTGAATTCGCATACAACAACAGCTATCAGTCAAATATTAAAAATGGCACCGTACGAAGTTCTATTTGATTATGAATGTAAAACTCCATAGTATTGGACTGAGCTTAATGAGAAAAAAAATACATGGAGTTGATCTGGTCCGTGAAACCGAAGAAAAAGTGAAAGTGATCCGAGATAGTTTTAAGGCAGCTTCTGATCGTCAGAGATCTTATGCGAATCTTAAATGAAAAGAAATAGAGTTTCGAGTTAGCGATAAAATATCCTTAAAAATTTCACCATGGAAGAAAGTTCTCCGGTTGGCCATAAAGTCAAATTAAATCTGCGATTTATCGGGCCATATGAGATCATTGAAAAGAATCGGACCTGTTGCTTATCGATTAGCATTATTGCTAGAGCTTGTGTAATAGCCCGATTTTAGCTAAATCAGAATAGTGGTTTTGAAACCACAAATCTGAGATTGAAAAATTATTTTAATATTATTTTATGTGTTTACAGCATGATAGTATGTATGTTTGAAAGTTTCGTGATTTAATTTTATCGATTGGATGTCTAATTTGATAAAAGGACTAAATCGCGTAAAATGTAAAAGTTGTATGCTATTAGTTAAAGGTGTCAAATTGCTTTGAATTTTTAATATGATGCCCTTGAATAGTAATTATACCATTTTAAAGGTTAATGGACATAAATGGACATGTATTAGGTGATTTTATAATGGTTTCATTAGGGTTATAATAGCAAAATTGTAAATTAAGTTTAATTAAATAAAACAAAAGCCATTTTTCTTTCAATTTTCATCATCTAGCCGAATATTGAAGAATAAAAATAGCCATTTTTGCTCATTTAGGGTTCGGCACTTGAATAGCTTGATTAAGGTACGGTTTTAGCTCGATTTTTGATGATTTTTACGTTTTTGAGATCGTTGCTTTATATTCTAGCTAGCCCATGTCTTAATTTTTGAATTTTTTAATGATTTCATGAAGTGCTATTGATGAATGCTTGAGCTTTTGAATGTTTTATGATGAAAAATGGATATTTGTTTATAGTTACACAAGTTGTGTTAAGTGGTTTTGAGTAAAAATGTCTATTAGGGATTTAATTATGGAAAGTGTAAATTGAGGGGTTGAAATGTGAAATAAATGGAAGTTTAGGGCTTCTAAGGACCCTATAGAAATTCAGCACTCATGAATTTGAAAAGAAATTGTGTAATTTGTGTAATTGTGAAATAGGGATTATATTGTAAAAATGTAGAACTTTAGGGGCTAAAGTGTAAAAATGCCCAAATATGTGTTTGTGGACTGAATTGAATGATTTTATGAATAAATGAGTTAATTTTGAATGTATATAGATCAAGAACGAAAGAAATCAGATTTAGATCGGGGAAAATCAAAGATTATCGAATAGTCGATCCAATTCGTTTATCCCGAATACGAGGTAAGTTCATATGCAGATAAATATCTTTAAATTGAATTATATATGTTTAATTATCATTGAACTGTATTGAATATTGAATGATCAAATATGAGCAAGAATCGACAGTGTTACAATATCTGAAAGTCCCGTACGAACCTTAGGAATAGTATAGGATACGAATGTCATGACATTAGGATTAACGAGATGTGATTATGTGTAAGACCATGTCTGGGACATTGGCATCATTATATGATTACGTGTAAGACCATGTCTGGGACATTGGCATCGTTATTTGATTTCGTATAAGACCATAGCTGGCCTATCGGCATCGATATGTGATAACATGTAAGACCATATCTGGGATATGGCATTGTATGAGATATATGTGATTTCTGAGTATCCTTAACGATTTCAAAAAGGTTCAACGGGCAAAGTCAAGTCGAGAAAGAATGTGTGAATGAGTTAAGTGACTCAAGTACGTACAAGATTCATACAAGTATTGAAAAGGGAAGTATTTGATGAATTCACTTATGATATTGAATATGTATACATTAGGAAAGGTTTGTGAGTTTATATGTGCTTACCCATAGTTTGCCTATTGATGGAAATGATGTTGATTCATGTACTAATTTTATTTGTATATGGCTTACTAAGCTTTTTAAGCTTACTTTGTGTGTTCTTTCCCTGTTTTATAGATAATCGAAGCTAGCTCGGACTCGGAGATCATCAGGAACACCGTCACACTATCGATCAACTTGTTGGTACTTTTGATACTATGTAAATATGGTATATGGCATGTATAGGCTAGTGATATGATAATGTGTTTTGAGATATGATATTAGCCATGAAATTTGGCTCATAAATGATGTAAATATTGGTGTGTATTTGGTTATTTGGGTTGGCTTATTTTATGAATTTGGTAAGTGATATGTGATGTATATATGGCCTTGTGTTTTGGTATGTTTGGTATAGTTGTTGTGATGGCTAAGTGGTTAATTGTTTTGATTAATTACAATGATATATCATGGTTGATTTGGTATGATATAGGGATGATGAATTGGTATATTTTGTGGCATGATTTAGTTGATAAAATGATGAGAAAAATGCATAGGGAAGATAGGTAAAATTGTTGGTAATGACATATTGTTTTGGTATGTTTATGGTTATAATTAAAGTAGTGAAATGGTTGAAGATGAAATGGCATGATTTGTATATGAATTGGCATGTTTTGGTTGCCTATAAGTATATTGAAATGGTATGAAATGTTGTGGTTTATGTATGCTTGAAGTGGGTGAGAAACATGGCTTAAATCAAGCCTAATTTCGCCCTACACGGTTGAGCACACGGGCGTGTGACTCGACCGTGTGCCTACTGTAACTTAGTTAAACAAGTCAGTGAGTTACACGGCTTAGACACACGGGCGTGTCTACTGGCCGTGTGTGACACACGGGCTGGCACATGGGCGTGTGGCCGGCCGTGTGGCCCAAGTCAATATACCCTCTAGATTTCACACGGCCATGGCACACGGGCGTGTCTCCGGTCGTGTGATGCAAGTCAGTATGTATGCCCTGTTTCCACATGGCTTGTGACACGGGCGTGTCTGGTGGCTGTGTGAGGCAGACGGCCTGCTCGCACGGGCGTGTGATCCCTGTATGCATGAGAATTTTATAAGTTTCCCAAAGTTTTCAAATATTATAGGTTTAGTCCCAAACCTCTTTCAAGCATGTTTTAAGGTCTCGTAGAACCTTATAACAGACAATGTGATTATGTTTGATTGATGTTTATGTGAAAATGGATTTACGTGTGAGAAATGCATGATGTATGTTGTGATTTGATCGGTAATGCCTCGTAACCCTATTCCAGCGATGGATACGGGTTAGGGGTGTTACAGCTTGATAGAATTCACAATATTGTTCATGTGTATATATTACGACGGTATCGATCAGATTTGTCACATGTTATTTCTCTGATAGATGTTGAAATTCAGCTTGACATGACTTACAGAGAGGGACTGACTAAAATTCTGACATGTGAAGTGGAAGAAATTATGAGAAAACAATATCAGAACCATTTTACTGGTAAGATTTTCGAGGATGAAAATTTTTAAGGGGGAGAGTTGTAACAGCCCGTTTTCGATAAAATCGGGATAGTGGTTTCGGGACCATAGATCTGAGTTTGGAAAGAAAAATTATTTTAATATTATTTTATGACCTACAGTACAATAATAATGTCGTGTAAAAATTTCGTAAAGAAATTTTGCCGATTACATATTAAATTTGATAAAGGACCAAATTGCACAAAGTAAAAAAGTTGAGTCCTAATAGCTAAAAGGATTAAATAGCTATGGAATTCAAAATTTCAGGTCCTTATAAAGTAATTAGACCATTAAAAAAATGCTTAGTTGTTAAGGATGATGATTCATCCATGGAAAATTAATTAAAGAAAAGGACAAAATTGAAAAGATGAGAAATAAAGATGAGAAATAATAAAATAAAGAAATATCATCATTTTATCATCATCTTTCCCAAATAAAATATGGAAACCCTAGCTATGGAGAATGGAAGAAAGAGAAAACTTATTTGGCCAAAATAGGTAAGTATTTAAGTCCTGTTTTTAGTAATTTTTAAATTTTTAATATTGGGATAGCATAATCTCTCTATTTTGGGGATTAATTTGTAAAGATATCAAAGTATATAAATTTTTCCATGGATGTAAATGTTAAAATTTGGAATTTATGGCAGAAAATGAAAAGTTGTTGATAGATAAACAACTTTTGTAAAGTGAATTTTGATGAAATTATGATTTTAGGACTAAATTGTAAAGTTGTAAAATTCATGGAAAATTCTAAATTTTTATGAAATACATGGGCTGTAAATGTTACATGTAAAATTTGGCTAGGCTTGGAATAAGTATTAAATTGCATGAATTTCATTTTCTGAGCCTAAGGACGAAATCATCATTAATTAAAAGTTTAGGGGCAAAACGATAATTTTTGCCAAAGATGTGAGTTGAATTGAAATGAACATGAATTGATGTTAAATTCATTCATATAGATCCGGATAGACCAAATTCAGAGTTAGAACGAGGAAAAGAGAAAATGTCGGATTTATCTATTTTACGTACACGAACATTTGTTAAGGTAAGTTCGTGTAACTAAATTGTGTATATTTATAAGCTTGAATTGAATGTGTTTATGTGAGTTGTATAAATGTTATAAATATATGAAATGGTCACATATCCGACAATGCCAGAAAAAAATGTCAAATCTCGTTTGAATAGATGAAAGTCGATGGATACAGGATTTCCCGTATTGGTTGTGGTCCAGCATATGTTGCAGACACACCATAGCTCTTATGAGCGTCCCGTTACAAGCCCTCTCGAGCTTCACGTATAAGGTTCTTGCGAGCTTCCTGTTATAACTCTCTGGAGCGTCCCGATAGGTTGTGATCCTACATTTGTTGTGGACACACTTTAGCTCTTATGAGCATCCCGATTATAGGCTCTTCATGAGCTTCCTGTTAAATTGGCTCTTTGTGAGCTTCCCGATAGTGCTTGCTTGAACTTTCCGGTATTTGGCTATCTGGAGCTTCCCGTTACATGGCTCTTTGTGAGCTTCCTAATAGGCTCTTCTGTAACAGCTCGATTTAGGGGCTAGTCGGAACAGTGGTTCGGAACCACTAATCCGAGGTTAGAGAAAATTATTTTTATGTTATTTTACGAGCTAGAGAATGATTATATGTGTGCATGAAAATTTTGGTGCCTTAATTTTAGCGATTTCTTGCTTAATCGCGAAAAAGGACTAAATCGCATAAATTGCGAAAGTACTATTTTATAAGCTAAAGGTACCTAATAGCCATAGAATATTAATTTGAGGTCTTTAAAGGGCAATTAGTGTAACAGTCTGGTTTAGACCCTAGTCGGAACAGTGGTTTCGGGACCACAAATCTGAGTTTGAAAATATTTTAATATTATTCTCTGTGTCTGCAGTATATGATTAAGCATGTGTGAAATTTCTGTGAATTAATTTGATCATTTGTGTGTTTAATCTGAGAAAAGGGTTAAATTGCATTAAATACAAAATTAGCATGCTTTATGTAAGGGAATCTATTTGTTAATGTCTTTATTATATGAGGTCCTTAAAAGGTTATTATGCCACTATTAGTAAGTGGACATTTATATCCATGCATTATAAGATGATAAAATTGTTTCATTAATGGTATATTGGTAATTTGTAAATTACATGATAATTAATGAAAAAAAAAGGCTAAAAATAAGCCATTCTTATCATCTTTTTGACCGAAAGTATCAAAGAAAAGAAAGGAAAGAATAAGCAAGGGTTTCGGCCATGGTTTTGGCTTGATTCAAGGTTAGTTTTTGATCCATTTTTGATAATTCCTACATTTCTGTAATCGTTGCTTCGTGTTCTTCAAAACCCATGTTTCAATTTTGTGGATTAATGATGTTTTTGAAATGAGCCATTGATGAACACATGATTTCATGAAGTTTGATGGTGAATTATGAAAGATATGTGTTTGATTAACATAGTTTGTTCTTGAGTTTTTGATGAATTTGAGTATTTTGTATGTAATTGAGAAAATGATTATTTCAGGGACTAAATTGTGAAATAAATGAAATGTATGGACTCATATGAGCATGAGTAAAATTCGGCTATGCATGGCTATCATGAGATTTTGTATATTTTGTGATTTAGTGAATAGGGACTAAAATGTCCAAATGTGAAAATGTGAGGGCTAATTTGCAAATTGCCCTAAATATGTGTTTTGGATTGAATTGAATGAGTTGATGAATAAATGGATTAAATTTGAATATGTATAGATCAAGAACCGAAGAAAACGAACTTAGATGGCGGGAAATCGAAAGTAATTGAGTAGCTGAGTCTGTTCCCGTTAAACCGAATCCAAGGTAAGTCTATGTACAAATAAGTTTATTTGTATTAGTTTCTATATGTTGATTTGAAATCTCATTGTGATGAATGTATATGAGAATGATAGTATATGAATACTGAGGAAGTATCGAAAAATTATCAAGATCCGAGAAGTCCCGTCTGAACCTAGGAATAGATAGGATTGCATATGTCATGACATAGGTATCCGATGTGTGATATCATGTAAGACCACGTCTGGGACGTTGGCATTGATTCGAGATTTCGTGTAAGACATCGTCTGGGACGATGGCATCGATATAAGATTTACGTGTAAAACCATGTCTGGGATATTGGCATCGTATTGATTCGTGTAAGACCCTGTCTGGGACAGTGGCATCGATATCTGATTACATGTAAGACCACGTCCGGGACGTTGGCATTGTACGACTATTCTGAGCATTTCGAGTATCCTATTAGATTCTGAACGGTTCAACGGTTTAGCATTTGATTGGTATCAGAGCTACGGTTTAGTCGATTCTCAGATTAACGTAGCGTGTGAGATTCTAGCTATACATGCCATATAAATGAAATGTGATAGTGTGATGAATCCTGACGAGTAAAATGTGTTTTTCGTATAGTAATGGATCCCGAAAGAGCCATAGCTGACGATGTAGAAAGCAATGCGCCTGCTCCCGCTCAAGGGACAGCACCATCCGATTCGAGATCGGCTACTAGCGGTCAAGAGGGAGAAGCTAAACAAGCTTTCTTCCAAATGATGAGTGAGCGGTTCACTCAGTTTGTAAGGAATAATCCGGCTATTTCACAACCTCCGCCCCTGCCTAATCCCCCTCAGACTTCAGTTATGCCTCCGGTGATGAATCTAAATCTGTTGAATAAACCTCCGGTCGACAAAATTTGTAAGTATGGGGCTGAAGAGTTCAGGTCCACCAGTGATGACGATGCTGAAAGAGCAGAATTTTGGCTTGAGAACACAATCCGGGTATTTGATGAAATGTCACTGACTCCTGAAGAATGCATAAAGTGTGTTGTTTCTTTGTTACGAGATGCAACCTATCAATGGTGGAAGACTTTGATTTCTGTGGTTCCAAAGGAACGGGTTACTTGGGATTTCTTCCAATCTGAGTTCAGAAAGAAATATATCAGTCAGAGGTTTATTGATCAGAACCGAAAAGAATTTCTGGAATTGAAACAGGGTCGTATGTCCGTCACTGAGTACGAACGAGAGTTCGTGAGACTAAGTCAGTATGCTCGTGAATGTGTATCAACCGAGGCAATAATGTGCAAAAGATTTGAAGACAGCCTAAATGAAGATATCCAGTTGCTAGTAGGAATTCTGGAGATAAAAGAGTTTGTTGTGCTTGTTGATCGAGCATGCAAGGCTGAGGCACTTGGGAAAGATAAAAGAAAAGATGAGTCTGAAGTCAGAGATGCGAGAAAGAGATTTTCAAGCAAATCATTTCAGTCTACTTCAAAGAAATTCAGAGATGAGCATAGCCGTTCCAGAACCAATGTGGGACATTCGAATCTGAAAGAGCGAGCTAGATCATAGTTGAATTCTAAAGCTCCAGCAACTTCAATGGCTAGTGTTGGAAATGTTCGATCCGAGCGACCTGAATGTAAGCACTATGGTAAAAGACATCCGGGTAGTTATAGATTGAATGACCGAGCTTGTTTCAGATGTGGATTGTTAGATCATTTCATTCGTGATTGCGCAGAATCTGTTGAGCAAGGGATTGTTTAGAATCCGAGATATGAGAATGTTTCAGCGAGAGGTAGACCTTCTCGAAATGCAAGAAATGTCAGTGGTAGTCAGAGAACTATAAAAGACTCAATTGTGAGATCTGAAGCCAGAACGCCTGCCAGAGCGTATGCTATCCGAGCTCATGAGGAAGATTCATCACCAGATGTTATTACAGGTACATTTACTCTTTATGATACTTCTGTGATTGCATTGATAGACCCTGGTTCTACACATTCGTATATATGCATGAACTTAGTATCCAGTAAGACTTTGCCTGTAGAGTCTACTGAATTTGTTATTAGAGTGTCGAACCCCTTAGGTAAAAGCATCCTGGTTAATAAAGTATGCAAGAACTGTCCGTTGATATTTAGAGATGTTTGTTTTCCGGCTGATCTGATGCTATTACCGTTTGATGAGTTTGACATAATTTTGGGTATGGACTGGTTGACACTACATGATGTTGTTGTAAATTGCAAAAGAAAAACTATTGATTTGAGATGTCAGAATGATGAAATAGTTCGGGTTGAGTCTAATGATTTGACTGGATTACCTGCTCTGATATCTGTATTGAAAGCTCAGAATTGTTTGAGAAAGGGTTATGAAGCTTATTTTGCTTATGTAATTTATTCGAAAGTGTCTGAAAAGAAAGTTGAATCAGTGCCTGTTATCTGTGAATTCTCTGATGCATTCCCTGAAGAATTACTGGGATTACCTCCGATACGTGAAGTCGAATTTGGTATTGATTTGTTATCAGGAACGACTCCTATTTTGATAGCTCCGTATAGAATGGCACCAACAGAGCTGAAAGAATTGAAGTCACAGTTGCAAGAATTGAGATAGAGGGTTTGCAAGATCGAGTCTCTCACCTTGGGGTGCTATTGTTCTATTTGTGAAAAAGAAAGATAGTACGATGAGAATGTGCATTGATTATCGTCAGTTGAACAAGGTGACTATAAAGAATAAATATCCACTGCCCCAAATTGATGATTTATTTGATCAGTTGAAAGGAGCCACTGTGTTTTCGAAGATAGATCTGAGATCGGGATATTATCAGTTGCGTGTAAAAAATTTAGATATTCCGAAAACTGCTTTCAAAACGAGGTACGAGCATTATGAGTTTTTAGTTATGCCTTTCGGATTAACCAATGCTCCTACTGTTTTTATGGATTTAATGAACAGAATTTTCAGACCGTACTTAGATCAATTTGTTGTTGTATTCATTGACGACATCTTGATTTATTCACGTAATGAGATTGAACATGCTGAACATCTGGGAATCGTGTTACAGACTCTGCGTGAAAAGCAATTGTATGCAAAATTCAGTAAATGTGAATTCTAGTTGTGAGAAGTTGGTTTTCTGGGACATATTGTATCAGCCTCTGGAATACGAGTTGATCCGAGTAAGATTTCTTCTATTCTAGAATGGAAGCCTCCGAAGAATGTGTCTGAAGTTCACAGTTTTCTGGGACTTGCTGGTTATTATCGAAGGTTTGTAAAAGGCTTTTCGATGATAGCTACTCCGTTAACTAGACTGCTTCAGAAAGATGTGAGGTATGAATGGTCTGATAAATGTCAGAAAAGCCTTAATCAGTTGAAAGCCCTTTTGACTGAAGCTCCAGTGTTGGTACAACCAGAACCGGGCAAAGAATTCGTGATTTTCAGTGATGCTTCATTGAATGGTCTGGGATGCGTTCCGATGCAAGAAGGCAAAGTTATAGCTTATGCCTCGAGACAACTAAAGCCGCATGAAAAGAACTATCCGACACATAATCTTGAGCTAGCTGTGATTGTGTTTGCATTAAAGATTTGGCGCCATTATATATTCGGTGAGAAATGTCAAGTATTTTTGGATCATAAAAGTCTAAAATATTTGATGACTCGAAAAGACTTAAATCTGTGACAGAGAAGATGGTTAGAGCTGTTGAAAGATTACGAGCTTATGATAGATTATCACCCAGGTAAAGCAAATGTCGTTGCCGATGTACTGAGTCGGAAGTCACTGTTTGCATTACGTGCAATGAATACTCATTTAGATCTGTCTGATGATGGTTCAGTGTTAGCTGAATTGGAAGCTAAACTGTTGTTCTTACAACAAATATGTGATGCTTAGAAAGTTGATAATGAAATGCTTGCGAAACGAGCTCAGTGTGATTCGAACTCTGATTTTGAATTTCGAGTTGATGTTGATGATTACTTGAGGTTCCGAGATCGAATTTGTGTCCTGAGAAACTCAGAGTTGATTCAGTTGATTTTAAATGAAGCTCATAATAGTCGCCTATCTGTTCATCCGGGAAGTACAAAGATGTACCATGATTTGAAGCAATACTATTGGTGGTCTGGTATGAAAAGGGATATTTCAGATTATGTCTCAAAATGTTTAGTCTGTCAGCAAGTTAAGGCTGAACATCAAGTTCCATCTAGTTTGTTACAACCAATTCTGATTCCTGAATGGAAATGGGATAGAGTGACGATGAATTTTGTTTCTGGATTGCCATTAACTCCGAGAAAGAAAGATGCAATTTGGGTCGTAGTTGATCGATTAATGAAAACCACCCATTTTATTCCGATGAGATCTGATTACTCACTTGAAAAGTTAGCCGAGCTTTATATTTCTGATATTGTGAGATTACACGGGGTGCCATTGTCCATTGTGTCAGACAGAGATCCGAGGTTTACATCACGGTTCTGGAAGAAATTGCAAGAAGCTTTAGGTATGAAATTGCATTTCAGTACCACTTTTCACCCGCAAACAGATGGTCAATCCGAGCAGATCATTCAGATACTCGAGGACATGTTGAGATGTTGCATTCTTGAATTTGATGGTACGTGGGAACAATATTTACAACTGATTGAGTTTGCGTACAATAATAGTTTTCAGTCGAGTATCAAAATGAAACCTTATGAAGCTTTGTACGGACGCAAATGTCGAACACCTCTGTATTGGACTGAGCTCAGTGAAAGTAAGATACATGGGGTCGATTTGATAAAAGACACTGAACAAAAAGTGAAAGTAATCCGTAATAGTCTGAAAGCAGTGTTTGATCATCATAAATCTTATGCAGATTTGAAACGAAAAGATATTGAGTATGAAATCGGTGATAAAGTGTTTTTAAAAGTATCTCCGTGGAAGAAAGTACTCAGATTCAGACGAAAAGGCAAATTAAGTCCGAGGTTCATAGGGCCGTATGAGATTATCGAGTTCATTGGACCTGTTGCATATAGATTGTTGTTGCCACCCAAGTTGGAAAAGATTCATATTGTATTTCATGTGTCAATGCTTCGTCGATATAGATCTGATCCATCACATGTCATTCCTCCGTCTGAGATTGAAATCCAATCCGATATGACTTACGAGGAAGAACCGATCCGTATCTTAGCTCGTGAAATGAAAGAATTAAGAAATAAGAAAATTCCGTTAGTGAAAGTGTTGTGGCATCGACACGGAGTGGAAGAGGCTACGTGGGAGCCTGAAGATTCAATGAGACAACAATATCCGAATCTGTTCAACGGTAAGATTTTCGAGGACGAAAATCCCTAAGGGGGAGAATTGTAACAGTCCGATTTAGACCCTAGTTGAAACAGTGGTGTCGGGACCACAAATCCGAGTCTGAAAATATTTTAATATTATTCTCTGTGTCTGCAGTATATGATTAAGCATGTGTGAAATTTTTGTGAATTAATTTGATCATTTGTGTGTTTAATTTGAGAAAAGGGTTAAATTGCATTAAATGCAAAATTAGCATACTTTATGTAAGGGAATCTATTTGTTAATGTCTTTATTATATGAGGTCTTTAAAAGGTTATTATGCCACTATTAGTAAGTGGACATTTATATCCATGCATTATAAGATGATAAAATTGTTTCATTAATGGTATATTGGTAATTTATAAATTACATGATAATTAATAAAACAAAAGGCTAAAAATAAGCCATTCTTATCATCTTTTTGACCGAAAGTATCAAAGAAAAGAAAGGAAAGAATAAGCAAGGGTTTCGGCCATGGTTTTGGCTTGATTCAAGGTTAGTTTTTGATCCGTTTTTGATAATTCCTACGTTTCTGTAATCGTTGCTTCGTGTTCTACAAAACCCATGTTTCAATTTTGTGAATTGATGATGTTTTTAAAATGAGCCATTGATGAACACATGAGTTTCATGAAGTTTGATGGTGAATTATGAAAGATATGTGTTTGATTAACATAGTTTGTTCTTGAGTTTTTGATGAATTTGAGTATTTTGGATGTAATTGAGAAAATGATTATTTGAGGGACTAAATTGTGAAATAAATGAAATGTACGGACTCATATGAGCATGAGTAAAATTCGGCTATGCATGGCTATCATGAGATTTTGTATATTTTTTTGATTTAGTGAATAGGGACTAAAATGTCCAAATGTGAAAATGTGAGGGCTAATTTGCAAATTGCCCTAAATATGTGTTTTGGATTGAATTGAATGAGTTGATGAATAAATGGATTAAATTTGAATATGTATAGATCAAGAACCGAAGAAAACAGACTTAGATCGCGGGAAATCGAAAGTAATTGAGTAGCCGAGTCCGTTCTTGTTAAACCGAATCCAAGGTAAGTCTATATACAAATAAATTTATTTGTATTAGTTTCTATATGTTCATATGAAATCTCATTGTGATGAATGTATATGAGAATGATAGTATATGAATTCCGAGGAAGTATCGATAAATTATCAAGATCCGAGAAGTCCCGTCTGAACCTAGGAATAGATAGGATTGCATATGTCATGACATAGGTATCCGATGCGTGATATCATGTAAGACCACGTCTGGGACGTCGGCATTGATTCGAGATTTCGTGTAAGACCTCGTCTGGGACGATGGCATCGATATAAGATTTACGTGTAAGACCATGTCTGGGACATTGGCATCGTATTGATTCGTGTAAGACCCTGTCTGGGAAAGTGGCATCGATATCTGATTACATGTAAGACCACGTCTGGGGCGTTGGCATTGTACGACTATTCCGAGCATTCCGAGTATCCTATTAGATTTCGAATGGTTCAACGGGCAAGTCCGAGACATGAATGTCTATGTGAAAGGTATAATTGAATCAGGTACGTAAGATATGTACACATTGTGTGTATATGAAAGGTAAGTATAATTATAAGCTTACCTAGATGAGATATGAGTAAGGAATTGATGAGGTAAAGTATGGTACATGAATGAATATGCTATGATCTATTGAGGTATATGGTGTTATTCATGTTGGTATGATATGGCTAAGTAAGTGAGCGAAGAAGAACTATGGTTATGCAAATGAGCTATTAGTAATTTTGTATTTGATATGATAATGTGAACTTTGTGCTATGTTTATTTGTATATGGCTTACTAAGCTTTTGAAAGCTTACTTTGTGTGTGTTTATTCTGTTTTTAGATCGTTAAAGCTACGAGAGGCTCGGGGACTGTCGAGGATCATCACCACACTATCAAACTCAACTTTGGTACTTTTGAAAGTGTATATAGCTAAATATGGCATGTATAGGCTAGATGTTTTGGAGTAAGTTTGAGATATGTGTACATAGCCATGTGATAATGGCTAGTTTAATGGATGAGTAATGAATGAAGAGTTATGCCATATGATGTTTGGTTTTGGTATGATCTCATGTTTATGAAATGGTCATAGTAATGGTAAGCTTATTGATACAAAATGAGTATATGTGTTGAATGAATGATGACTAAGTGGAATGGTAGGTTTGTGAATGAATAATGTTTGGAATGCTTTAGGAATAAGTTGAGTTAAATGTTGTTTGAAATGGTATGCTTGAGATGCCTTTGAATGCTTAGAAAAGTAGGTTATTTTGGCATGAAATGAATTGGTATGTTGCTTGTAGGGATATCCTAATGTGTGGGTGGCATTTTGGCCTTGAAAATGGCCTATATTTGCCCACACGGTTAAGCACACGAGCGTGTGGCTCGACCGTGTCCCTCGTGGTTGTGTTACAAAACAAGTCAGGCTCGACCACGGGCTGGACACACAGACGTGTGACTGGCTGTGTGATGCAAGTCAGGCTCGACCACGGGTGAGGCACACGGGCGTCTCCACGGCTGTGTGGACAAGTCAGTATGTATGCCCTGTTTTGACACGGCTTAGGCACACGGGTGTGTCTGAGGCCGTTTGAGGCACATGGCCTACCCACACGGGCGTGTGACCTCTGTAACTTAGAAAATTTTTTAAATTTTTGAGAATTTCCATATGTGTTCGGTTTAGTCCCGACCCTATTCTAAAGCATGTTAAAGGGTCTCATAAACCTATTAAAGGGACACTTTGATTGGATCTGATGAATTATATTATGAAATGTCCGCAAAAAGGTTTCGATTGTCCGGTAATGCCTTTAACCCTAAACTGATGATGGTTACGGGTTTGGGGTGTTACATTTGATTAGTATTAGAGCTACGGTTTAGTCGATTCTCGGACTAACGTAGCGTGTGAGAGTCTAGCTATACATGCCATATAAATGAAATGTGATAGTGTGATGAATCCTGACGAGTAAAATATGTTTTCCATATAGTAATGGATCCCGAAAGAGCCGTAGCTGACGATGTAGAAAGCAATGCGCCTGCTCCCGCTCAAGGGACAGCGCCATCCGATTCGAGACAGGCTACTAGCGGTCAAAATGGAGAAGCTAAACAAGCTTTCTTCCAAATGATGAGTGAGTGGTTCACTCAGTTTGTAAGGAATAATCCAGCTGTTTCACAACCTTCGCCCCTGCCTAATCCCCCCCAGACTTCAGTTATGCCTCCGGTGATGAATCTAAATCTGTTGAATAAACCTTCGGTCGACAAAATTTGTAAGTATGGGGCTGAAGAGTTCAGGGTCACCTGTGATGACGATGCTAAGAGAGCAGAATTTTGGCTTGAGAACACAATCCAGGTATTTGTTGAAATGTCACTGACTCCTGAAGAATGCATAAAGTGTGTTGTTTCTTTGTTACGAGATGTAGCCTATCAATGGTGGAAGACTTTGATTTCTGTGGTTTCAAAGGAATGGGTTACTTGGGATTTCTTCCAGTCTGAGTTTAGAAAGAAATATATCAGTCAGAGGTTACAATTAGCCCCTTTGTTAATGGTTGGCCGGCCATAGGGGACAATAGGAGTCAAAAATTGGTCAAAGTTGATGTAGTAGGTGGATTAAATTGATGATATAGAATAAAATAAAGAAAGAAAAGATATCATCTTTTCTCTCCATCTTCCTCCACCGAAAATAGCAAGCAAAATAGGGGTTTTGAAAGCTCAAAATTTCAGCAAACTCTTCTCCATTCAAGTAAGTGATTTTAATGATTTTTTCTTGAAAATGGTTGTACTTTTGGAACCCCTAAAGCTTAAGCTTTCTAATGAGGGGACTATCTTGCAATATGGGGAAAAGTTTAGATTTTTGCCATGAGAGCTTGTATGTGATTTGCTGCATTTTTATGGAAGAAAATGAGTCTTAGTTGTTAGATGAACAACTTTTGTGAAAGGTGTTGCCATGAAAACACCTAAATGAACCTTTTTGTAAAGGTTGTAAAATTGGTAGTAAATGTGTGAAATGTTGGGTTTTGATGATAGCCATAAGAGAGATAAATGTTCACCTAGGCTCATTAAAGGTAGAAATTTGATTAGAATTGATTTCCGAGCCTAGGGGTAAAATGGTCATTTTGCCAAAGTCTAAGGGAAAAATAGTAATTTTTCCAAAGCATGATTATTGAAAGGAATTTACTAATGTGATGATTAAAATTAGCTAATTTGCTATTATAGAGCAAGAAGAACCAATAATCAACCTCGATCGGCGAAAGAATAAAATATCGGACTAGATCGACAATCTAGCCTATTTTGAAATCGAGGTAAGTTTGTATGAGATAAATTCAACATTTATGCTAGTCTGTTTGAGAATTTTTGATATTATAATGTTACATGACATTCTATGAAATTGAGTATTGGTGTTGAATGAGAAGGATGATAAAAGTTGAGATGTTGAAGTCCCAGTTGGACTATAATAAATGTGAAAATGCTATCATCGAGACATGAGATGAATAAGGTCCCATGTAAGACCATGTCGGGGATATGGCCTCAGCATCGAATTGAGATTCCGTATAAGACCATATCCAGAATATGGCTTCAGTATTGAATATGAGAATCGTATAAGACCATATCTGGGATATGGCATCGATACTTGAAGTGGGATTCCGTATAAGACCATATCCGGGATATGGCATCGGCACTCAGAGGTGACCCCATATAAGACCACGTCTGGGATGTGGCATTGGCTTCGTGTTCATATTAATGACGATGAATACTCATCTTTGAGTATCCCTAGTGAATTAGTGGGATAAATAGATAAGCTTGGAAATAGAAATGAGATTAGTACTAAAGTCATGTGATTGAGTGAATATAGGTACCCGTGAATAATTCACGAGGAGTGTTTACGATATGTGGCATGGTATATGCTAAATAAGAACAAGTACGAGTAAGTTATGGCAAATGTTTATGACTTTGTGTGGTTATCCAATGCCATGAATTGATGTCATTATGAACTTATTGTTGCTATTTATTTTCATGCAAACTTACTAAGCTTTATGCTTACCCCTCTCATTTCCCTTTTCCTTGTAGTATTGCCAAGATAACTCGAGAAATTGGGGACGTCAGAGTTTGGAGATCACACTATCGACCACTATTTGGTATAGCCAAATTAGATTCATTTTGAGTATGGCATGTATAGGACTTGGTCTTTTTTTTATGTCATATGTGCAAGCCCAATGTGTTGGCTATTATAGTTGTTCAATCTATTTTGTAAAAGGTCATGTGATGTTGGTCTATACTTGATATGTTCATATATTCAATGATGATGGATTTTATGAAGTGTATGCTTTTGTGGATGTCTTGATTCTTTTTTAGTTCTTAGAGGTACCATATGGTCATCTTATATATTGAATTGTTTTGGTATGAGTGTGATTGATTGTTAGGGTGGCAAATGGCTTGGTAGATAGCCATATAATTGTCCACATGGGCAGAAACACGGGCGTGGTGATCGGCCGTGTGTCCCTTTGCATGCTAGGGCTGCAAGTCAGTATGCTCAGTAGTAAACACACGGGCAGAGACACGGCCGTGTGGGAGGCACGGCCAGGAACATGGGCATGCTTAGGCCCTGTGAAGTCTGCACCTGAAGTTAGGAATTTAATTCTACACACGGTCCAAAGACATGGGCGTGTGCCTTGGCCGTGTGACCATAGTGAGATGATGACGTCATAAACAGAATGCTAAGGTTTTGGCACACGGGCTAAGACACGGGCATGTCGAGGCCGTGTGAGGGACACGGGCCAGGGACACGGGCGTGTATCCGACTATTTGTATTAAGTCACTGTCGTCTACGGGTGAGGAGCACGGGCATGTCTCAGGGGCACACAGGCGTGTCACTTGAAGAACACGGACGTGTGACCCCTGTTTAGGTAAAATTTTTCTAAGTGTGTAAAACTTTCCGATTAATTCCCGAAACCTTCTGGAAGCATGTATAAGGCCTTTTAGGCCCAAGATGAGTAGGTTATGAGTTTGAATGGAAAGTTTTTAAGCCGAAACGAAATTTTATAGCTCGATGTGATATGTTTAAGCAGGTTGAGTCAGGTAATGCCTCGTATCCGGTTCCGGCTTCGAACCCGGGTAAGGGGTGTTACATCTTCGTTAGCTTCCCCATATGGTTCTTTGTGAACATTCTGATTATGGCTCTTATGAGCTTCCTGTTATATAGCCCGGATAAGCTTCCCGATAGACTCTTTATGAGCTTTTCGAAATGGCTCTTTGTGAGCTTCCCATTACAAGGCTCGATAGTGTGCTTCCCGATTATGTGCCCTAATTAGGTACCCTTGAATATGAATTGACGGTTTCTGATTTGTACACTTCGAGTGTACTACCCGTGTATCCATCGATGTTTTCAATAATTCAACAAGCAAAATCCTGACATGAGAAAATATGAACACGAAATGAATTATTACATGTATCTGCCTGAAATACATGAAAATGATGATACATGATATTTGGAAGTATGAGATGGTGATATATGAAAATGAAACTTGTTTGATGAATATGTTCATCTAATATTATAGATTTGTACACTTCGAGTGTATTTCCCGGGTTTCCATTGATTTTTTAATTTATTTAATGAGCAAAATCCTAATATGAAATAATTTAAACTTGAGACGAAATATTATGAAAATGTACTTGAAATACATGGGTATGATTTGTATATATTATTTGAATTCATGATGTGGAAGTATATGTATATGGAAATTTGGTTATTATTGAGCCCATACATGTTTCTTGATGTTTATATGAGATAGTATGACTCAGAAACAAACTATTACTCGTATGTACATGAAGTACATGGAAATGACATTACCTGATATAATGATGCAATAATTGGTTGTTACATGAATGTGGAACACGCTTGATGACTTTATTCTTCCATGATTAAGGACTATTATATGTGATTACTTGGCTAACATGATGAGGATATGTGTTTAGGGCTTGTGACCAAATTGGCTGATAGTGCCTTGCATGTTTATTTTGAACATAAATATATGGTAAGTTATTTACCATGTTATACGAAATTACTAAGCATTTTATGCTTACTCTGTTTTATTTTTCCCTTTCCTATAGTAATTCAAAAACTCGTTGGATTGGAAGCTTGGCGGAGATCACTCACACTATCCATCAGCCTATCTTGGTATATTTGGTAAATTAATTATGGTTATAATTGCATGTATAGGTTAAGTTAGCCAAAGTTGGCATGTAAATGTTTTGGTTATAACTAGCCATTGGAATGGCTTGTGATGAACATGTTTTGACATGTATAAATGAGGCTATGACATGTTTGGTGTGTACTTAAATGGTTAATTGATAGAAATCTTGATGGCATAATACTGATTAATTTTAGCATATTTGGTAAAATATGCATATAGGTGAATTTGATAAGTTAAGTAGTTTGTATATTTGGTTACAAGATGGTAAAGTGTCATCTGAGGTGCTTAAGAGTACATTGGTTGTATGTGATGTTATGTCATGCATGAGACTCGATTTTGACTTGAATTAATTTTTTAAAATGGCTTGCCAATATGTTAAAGTGTTGGTGTAAAAAGAAAACAAAATGGGTGAGAAATGTGGCTTGGAAAATAGCCTATTTTTTTATCCACACGAGAAGAGACACGGGCGTGTGTCTCAGCCGTGTCGTGTAATTTGGCTGTGTGTCCCCTACATCTTTAAAACGTCAAAACAGAATGCTCAGAATTGAACACACGGCCTAGCACACGGGCGTGTGGCTTGGCCGTATGAGCCCTGCACCTACACACGGTCTAGCACACGAGTGTGTGACCTGACCGTGTGACCCAAGTCAGAGAGTTACACGGTCTGAGACACAGGCATGTTCCTGGCTGTGTGAACCACACGGCCTGACCACACAGTCGTGTGACCCCTGCACCTAGGAAAAATTTTGAGATTTCGCAAAAAATTCTCTGTGAACTCAGTTTAGTTCCGACTCGTTCCAAATGCATGTTTTGGACCTCGAGGGTTCATATAAGGGACTTTATGTTTGATTTCTAACCTAAATACTGTATAAATGAAATATTTGTTTACTTGACTTGTATATTTTGGTAATGCTTTGTAACCCTGTTTCAGTGACGGATACGGGTTGGGGGTGTTACAATCCCGTAATCAACATCGGTGATGTTCTCTTTTGTGTTTTTGGCATGTACCTAGGGGGTATTAGTTGATTAAAATCTTTTGATTCTAGATCGTTTGTATAGGATGTTTTGTAGTGGTATATTGTGAATATGTTAATGGTGTTTTGGTATATATATGTTTTGAATTTTGTATTTGGTTTGGTGAACCATAACACCTCACTAAGTTATGTCATTTTGGTAATTTAAAATGCTTGTATATAAAATACTCTTGGTATGTTGATGATAGTTTGGAAATGGTCATTTATGGCATATTTAGCACATAATCAAACAGAATTATGATTGGACGGTTAGAAATCAATTGCATGATATGCATATATTTGTTCATATAAGGGACTTTATGTTTGATTTCTAACCTAAATATTTGTTCATGTAAGGGCTAACGATTTAGGGACAAATTGCATGTGATTTGGACGGATTACGATATGTTTAATCTATTTGAATATTATGATGTTAAATATTTCTAATTGTATGATAATGCTCCATAACCCTAATCTGGCGATGGAGATGGGTTAGGGGTGTTACAAGAATGTTGTGGAAGGAGTTGGTTTTCAGGAACTAATCTAGTTTTGAAAAATATTTCTAAGGAGGAAGCTAGATATTTGGAGAAACCATGTTCCTTGGACGAAATCAAAGCTACCATTTAGGATTTGGATGGATCCAAATATCCGGGGCCTCATGGTTTTACCTTACAATTTTATGGTTAAAGTTTGGACTTTATCAAAGTAGAGGTGTTGGCGACAATGGTTGAGTTTTTTTACTGATGGGAAACTTTCAAAAGGGTGCAATACCTCCTTTACAACACTTGTTCCTATGGTTTGAAGCCCCCAATCTATCAAGGATTTTCAACCCATTAGCTTAATTGGGTCTATTTATAAGATTGCAAGTAAGGTGCTGACTACCATATTGAGGGAGGTAATCAGTAAACTGATTAGTGACAAACAATGTGTGCTCGTGGTAGACAGACAAATCATTGATGTTATTCTATTAGCAAATGAAGTAATTCATTTCTTACGGAGTAAAGAAGGGGATAGTGTGTTGAAAATTGACTACGAGAAAGCGTATGATTTTGTTAGATAGGATTTTTTGCTTCATCTTAATGTTGAGGTTGGATAATGGAGCATCTGTCAATGGCAACTTTTCTATTTTATTGAATGGATCCCCTACAAAATAATTTCATATGAAGAGAAGACTAAGCCAAGGTGATCCTATTTTGCCTTTTCTATTTATTATTATCACTAAAGCCCCTTTATATGATGTTGGTGGAAGAAAAGAATAAATGGGCTAAATTAGCCTAATATGCCTTTTTTTTAATTGGCATATTAGGCTTTTTTTTGAAATTTAGGGAAATAGGTCGATTTTGGAGAGAGAGTGTGAAAGCGTGTCCAGTTGGGCGCGCTTTCACACTCTCTCTCCTCGATCTCCTCTTTTTAGGGTTATGTTTAGGGTATTTGGTTAAGAATTAGGGTTTAATGTCTAGGGTTTTAGGAGTGAAATTGTGAAACTTTATAGGTAGATTTGAGGGGTCGAGGATGCGATAGCATGTATCAGAACACATACATTTAATATGGCATGTCAGGGTAGGACCGTTACCTTAGAAACCCATCTTATGGAAGTTAGGTTCCAGGGTGGCAGTGCTTGATATGGTCACGAGTCAAAGTCTAAGTGGAAGTCCTAATCGACAGTCGTGATGCAGTCACGGGTTCGAGTATAATTGGGGGCCAGTTGACAGTCGTTATGCGATAACGAGTTCAAGCTTTTTGGATACCCGCAAATGATGCCTTATATATACCATACATAAAATTGAGGCCATAATCATAGGGAAAAATTAAAGGCTTTCCAAAGTAATCACTGTAATTTTTTTCTCTATTTCCAGGCAGCCGGTATCTTTAACCTTTCATTCTTATCCGAAGGTTGACACCAAGGATGACATAAGAGGGCTCTCAATTGGAGAGCAGATGTTCTGGCATAGTAAAGGTCAAACTCGAGTCGGCACAGAATCGTTTTTAGTTATTAATGAGTTGTTTAATCATGACAACTGTTGTCACCCCAAAAGGAGCATCGCCTTTATTGTACAGCAACAGTCGTTGCCAACCTGAGAGTCCTTCTACGTCCAGGTGGTGCCAGCCTTCGGATAAGAAGGAAGGTTAAAGATACCGGTTGCATGGAGATAAAGTAAAAAATTATGCCGATTATAGCGAGAAGCCCCACAATTTTTCCCTATGATTATTGTAACGAATTGTAATGCCTTTACGCAAGTGTACGTAGTCGTGCAGGAAATAAGTAAGTAAAAATAAGTTATCGTCTCAATAGGGACTGTATAAGCTTAACCAATTAATTGCAAATTTATAAATAAAAATTTGATGTAAAAACTCAATAGTTTTGGATGATGATTAAATTAATTATATTAATTAGATGCAATTTACCTAAATGAATGAATGAATGGATTTAGCAACAAAAAGAATCAACATTAAATGGGCTAGGATAATTGTAACACCCCAAACTCGACCTAGACGTTATGGCCGAATCTGGCGATGTCACATGGAATGAGATTTGAAATCGAATTTATCAAGTTAAAACCATTTTCGTTTATTATCTTCTATCTATCTCTCGTCAATTTCAAAATCATTTTCTCGTTAATTTGCTTCGTTTAAAAAACATATTTTGTAGCGGAAGCTTTTAAAACCGCGTTTAGGAAAATGTTGTTTTTAATTAAACCGAGTATTCGTTGATTTTGCAATTTAGAAAATCCATGAAAACGGTAAAAATCTAAAGAAAAGGGAAACAGTCCAAATTACATCAAAAATACCCCAAAGATAATAGAAATTAAAAACCTTAAATGGAATTAAATCAGTTCAATAGTCACGTAGTCACCGTTGAGTCCTCCGCCGCACTGATCCGTTCAAGTCTGGGGATTACCTGTACAAATAAAACAGAAAGGGGTGAGTTTTCGTAAACTCGGTGTGTAATCCCCACGAAGACATGCACATCAAACAACGATTATCAACAATGCGCCTGGGGCCTAAGCCCATTGCAGATTCAGATATAGTTTAGGCCTTAGCCCATTCAGATACAGTATACACATAGCAACAGAAATCAGTATCCTACCCACCAGCCTCTACACACCATCTCCGACCATCCCTACACACCATGTGGGGTTTAAAACACCCACCCAGCCCTACACACCAAGTCGTACCGAATGCGGCACATATTAGTAATATTGCAGCTGAGCTGCCAGATAATAGGCATGAAAGCATTTCAGTACATTTCCTCCAATAATCAATCATCCCACCCCAATGCAGATGCAACTAAACATGCTCAATTCATACATTGTATATTTAGATCACATGATTTAGGGTCTAAGTAGTGCTTACCGACCCTATAGTAGGTTCACAGTTGACTTGGGCGACCCGTGTAACCCTAGGAAACATTTTAGCTAAATGGGCCCACACGCCCATGTGGCTTGCCCGTATGGGCCCACACGCCCGTGTGGCCCACACGTCCAGATTAGCCTTGGTCGTGTGGATCACACAGCCTAGCCCAGATATCACACGCCCGTGTGGAGTATCCGTGTGGGCCCACACGCCCGTGTGGCCCACACGCCCAGTTTAGTTTAGCCCGTGTGGCCCACACGATTCTGTCTTGTGCACGGCCTGGCCTTCGTCTATCACACGGCCGTGTTGTCGCACACGGCCTACCACACGGGCGACCACACCCCCGTGTGGCGTCGACAGTTTGCAATTTCAGCTTTTAGTGAATCTCGTTTTCTGTGTTTTCGGGTACACACCTGGTATCGTTCCGATGCAAAAACACTCCTGAGACCACACGCACCTAAAAATCAGAATACCCATCACCCAAATTCAGTCAATACTTACAACTTTAACGAAATTAATCCACCAACGAAACTTCACAATACTTAACGCGTATCCGTAAACTTACCTCTAACGAAGACTGCTAACGCTGAATCTGCTGCAGAAGTTCCCACTGATTCCTGTCCTTCACCTAATGTCAAGAGAAACAACACAACTCTCACATTAAACACTTAGTCGGGACAATACTAAGTTTCTACTAATACACGACTTACCAAACGTGCGAAAACCAACGTTGCACACAAGAAGACAGATAGAAAAGAAGAAATCGAAAGGAAGAATAGATGGGGAGGCAGGTTTTCGGCAAAGGAGATGGGGAGACGTCAAAAAAAATTGGGGGAATTTTGGGAAGATGAGGGAAAAGAATTTGAAATCAAAAAGAAAAATAATTTTGATAACTCACTATTATCCCACTTCTACTATTTTCTCATCCACAACCATCTCAGAATTTCAGTACAACCTAAACTCTTCCAGAACCAAGTCAAAAATAATTACACGTGCTCGCGCAAGACTTCGAACACAAGACCTCCACACAACACACAGACTCCCTTACCACTCGAACCAACAGGCTCATTCCGGTATGCTAACATGTTCAGAATTACTTCCATAGCAACTCGATCTCTTATGGGTTTGAAAACCAAATTAAGTCCTCTAGAATTTTTCACTTAGTTAAATATGCATGTTACTGATTATATTAGACTAACGGTTTCTTAGAATTTATGCAAGGTCACAAGAACATTTATGTTTGCTATAGTTTAATTACATAAACCTAAAAACTATGCAAGGAAATAGAGCTAACTAAAGATATTATAAATGTTAACTTAGTCGGTTTTAATGACCTAAATTAAGTATTGCACTTTTCAATTATGCGTCTACTAGCTGTCGTTTGGTTAGGATTGCTCAACTAATCTGAGTGCACCCAATCATGTATGAATGAAATGCATCATGATATTAATTGAAAACATAATTGACTGAGGCACAAAACATGTTAACATGAATTAAATAAATCTCATTAAATTAATATAATCATCCTAGCAGATAGGAATGAAACTTCATTGTTGATGTCAAAAACATCAAACACAAAGAAAACATGTTTAAAATAAATGACAAGAGGAAAGAGTTTCCTCAGTTCAATAGCCTTTTGGATCTATTCTGACTGTTTTGCTTAACTCTGCTCAGTTCAGTAGCCTTTCGGATCTATTATTACTGAAGCGCTCCTCTGTTCTAATTGAAGCTTCTTTTGCTAAGGGTTTAGAAGGTAGCCAGCTAAAGAGTTCTTTTTAAAAAAACTTTTGAGGCTAAAGAATGGAGAGGGGATGGACGACTATGCAAGGGAAAAAGGGAAAAGGAATCTAGAGAAAACTTTTGAGAGTGAGAGAACAATGTTAAGTGATGAGGGATGATGGAAAAGTGAGGAATGGCAAGGTATTTATAGGTGAAGGTAAAGGGTTGAGTTTAATAAAAATAGGTTTAAATTTCCTTCATTCCCTCTCTCATGATGCTGACCATGCTTCAAGGAAAAGGGATGACTGTAACAGTCCGATTTTGGGTCTAGTCGGAACAATGATTTCAGGACCACAAATCTGACACAGAAAAATTCATTTTTGTTATATTTTTATGGTCTACAATTTTATGGAATGATTTCGTGAAAATTTCGTTCGAAAATTTTAACGCTTGGGCACTCAATTTAGTCAAAAGGACTAAATTGTAAAAAGTGAAAAATGTGAGTTCTATAGGTTAAAAGTGTCTAATTGTTATGAAATTTTAAATTGGAGGTCCTTAAATGGTAATTAGATCATTGGTTAAGTTGGTGGACAAAAATGGACATGGTTAGGTATGTTTCTAAAGTTTTTCACTAAGGGCATTTTAGTAATTTGGTAATTAAATGAATTAAAAAGCCAAAATAAAAGCCAATTTTTGTCCATCTTCCTCCCATGGCTGAATTTTACAAGGGGAAACCATGGGTAGGGTTTTTCAAGCTTCCAAGCTCGATTATCAAGAAAAACGAGGTTCAGAGTTAGAATGGGGGAAAACAAGTATTTTAACGGTTAGGTCTTTTTTGCCATTTTTATGCCGAGGTAAGTTTGTATGTTTAATAAGCATTAAATTATATATGTATAAATGCTTAATTGATATAATTTTGGTAAATTCTATATTATTGAAATGAAATGCGAATGCTATTGAGTACGATACTACGGAAATGACTGACAGAGATTCGATACAGAGAAAGTCCCGGTTGAACCTTAGGAATAGATAGGATACAAATGTCATGAAATTAGGGTTATTCGAGATTACGTGTAAGACCATATCTGGGAAATGAAATTAATATGAGACTTCGTGTAAGACCATAGCTGGGCTATTGGCATCGATACTAGATCCCATGTAAGACTATATTTGGGATATGGCATTGGTTTGGTACTGTGTGTACAAGATTCCCGAGTATCCTTTAGTATTCCAACTGGTTTAACGGGAAATTTAACGAGTATGTCAAAGAAGAGAAAGAGCATGTAAGTGTTACGAATTAGTACAGGTATGTACATAAAGTTTATAAGGATTGACTTCATGATATCGTGAGTTCTTGGTTTCCATGAGAATGTGATGTGAAAGCGTTGTGATTATTGGTCTATACTTGTGATGTACGAAATACATGGTAAATTCAGTTGGCAATAGTGTAATTGGCTTCCGGGCTAAATTGAGTTATGATATAGTATGTTTTATTCACACAAATTGTGATTTATCGGATATGAGAAAAAAAAAGGAAAGATTGGCATAATTGCCTATTAAAATGATTATGAGAGGATATGAGCTTTGAAAAATTGAAAGATGTTAGAATATATGCTTGGAAAGTGAATACTCATAATTAATGTGCATGTTTATTATGAGGTTTGAAATGATTGGTTGATTATGGTAATTGGTCATAATGTAGAGATTACGGTTGTTAGGCTAAGGTCAAGACATGTTAAACTATGCTTGCAAATTGATAGAGCAAACAATGTGACTGAATAAGTTAATACTGTGAGTTTTATAGCAATTTATATTATCTTGTGTTTATATTTTTGGACTTGGTAAATGATGGGTAAGAGTTGCTTATTATGTTCATACGGACTTACTAAGCTATATAGCTTACCCCCCTTCCTTTCCCATGTTTTATAGTGCCGTGAAGCTAGCTCGAGTTGGAGATCAACGGAGATCCTATCACACTATCAAGCTATCATTTTGGGCTTTGATGAATTCAAGTATTTTGAGTTATGGCATGTATAGCGGCTTGGTCATTTTGTTATATGCGTCGTATGATTTTAGCCAATGTAATGGCTTGTAATCATCAAAGGCTTGTTTTGCTATCTGGTCATGTAAGTTGGCTTATATTGGCTAACATGGTTGTAAGCCTAAGTATATTCATATATGTGTCAATGTCTATGGTGATATGATCATGGTATGCTTGGTGAATGTGAAATGTTTGGGAATGTGATTTATGGCATGATTGTGTAATGTTTGGAAATGTGACCTAATGATGAGATGAAAAATTCGTGTATAATTTGGTAACTAGAAAGAAGTTGAAGGAAGCCTAATGAATGTGAAATTTGTATGTTTGATTTAGGGCTGAGTAAATGTAGTGAATATGTTACATAAAGACATTGAGTTGATATGTTTTAACCATGAATGTGCAAACTTGCATAATTTGATGTGGAAAGGTCGATGTTTTAAGCATGATTAATAATGGTATGAGAATGACATGTTATTGTCTTGGTTGTGATTGTTTGATTGCTCTTACATGCTTGAATTTGTGCCATGTAACGTTGAGTAGATATGTGCAAGTGAGGGTGGCAAAATGGCTTAGAAAATAGCCTTATTATTGTCCATACGGGTAGACACACGGGCGTGTGTCTAAGCCATGTCTGACACACGGTTAGCCCAATGGGCGTGTGATCTGGCCGTGTGTCCCCTGCACCTAAATTGTTGCAAACAGAATGCTCAGAATTGAGCACACAGGCAGAGACATGAGCGTGTGTCTCAGCCGTGTGAAGGACACGGCCTCGAGACACGGGCGTGTGTCTTGGCCGTGTGACTTCAATTTGCTCTTGGGTGGCAAACAGAGAGTTACACAGGTTAGGGATACGGGAGTGTGTGACCACACGGCCTGCCCACACGGGCGTGTCCCAAGCCACAC
Organism: Gossypium sturtianum; assembly: GCA_025698515.1. NCBI lineage: Eukaryota > Viridiplantae > Streptophyta > Magnoliopsida > Malvales > Malvaceae > Gossypium > Gossypium sturtianum. Next base: position 50,783,587 of record CM046952.1, on the reverse strand, counting down.
GGGCGTGTGACCCCTGTTTAGTGAAAAAATTTTCTAAGTGTTGCAATATTTTCTAAAGTTCTCTATTTAGTCCCGAACCACTCCTAAAGCATGTTTTGGGCCTCGTAGGCTCGTTTTAGGGACGATATGATTGATTGTTAAAATTTTTTTATTTGTACATAAATATATGGCTAAAAAATGTATGGTTGCTTGTGTTTAAGTTTGGTAATGCCTCGTACACTATTCCGGCGTCGAATACGGGTAAGGGGTGTTATATTTAGTGGTATCAAAGATATGGTTGTAACACCCCTTACCCGTGTTCAAAGCCGGAACCGGATACGAGGCATTACCGAACTCAACTTGCTTAAACATACAACATCGGGCCATAAAATTTTGTTTCAACTTAAGACTTTTCATTAATACTCATAATGTCCCTATTATGGGCCTACGAGACCCAAAACATACATACGGAGTGAATCGGGACTAAACCGGAAACTTTCGCACGTTTAGAAAATTTCTGCTTATAATAGGGCAACACGCCCGTGTGGAGGAAGGGACACGCCCGAGTGGCATATCACACGCTCGTGTTCCACCCCCGTGTGGAATTATTTCTCAATTCGAACCTACAGGGGTTTTCACACGGTCGGACACACGCTCGTGTCCTTGGCCCGTGTTCCTCACACGGCCTCGGCACGCCCGTGTCTTAGCCCATGTGCCAAGAACCATGGCATTCTATTTATGACATCATCGCCTCACTATGGTCACACGGCCAAGGCACACGCCCGTGTCCTTAGTCCGTGTGTACAATTAAATTCTTAATTTCAGGTGCAGACTTCACACGGCCTTAGCACACGCCCATGTCCATGGCTGTGCCTCCCACACGACTGAGACACACGGCCATGTCTCTGCCCGTGTGTTTACTACTGAGCATACTGACTTGCAAACCTAGCATGCAAGGGGACACATGGCCAATCAAAATGCCCATGGGGCTGACCATGTGTCACACACGGCCTAGACACACGCCCGTGTGTCTACCCGTGTGGACATTTGAAAGGCTATCTACCAAGCCAAATGCCACCCTACACAACAACCATACTTACACCAATTTAATCCAACATGTATCGGAACTATAAAGCACTTCTAAAGACTCAAAATCAAGACATCCATACAAGCATACACTTAATTAATTCCATCATCATTGAATATATATAAACTTGTCAAGTATTGGCCCAATTCCAAATGACCACTTACAAAATGAATTTGATAACATAAATAGCCAACATTTTGGCTAACAAATATGATATAACAAAATGACCAAGTCCTATACATGCCATACTCAAAATGAATCTAACTTGGCTATACCAAAAAGTAGTCGATAGTGTAATTTCCGAACTCCGACGTTCCACGAATTCTCGAGCTAACTTGGCAATGCTACAAGGAAAATGGAAATTAGAGGGGTAAGCATAAAGCTTAGAAAGTTTGCATGAAATAAGTAACAACATAAATCTCGTAATGTCATCCATCCATTGCATTAAATAAAAAAATAAGTCTTAAGCTCATTTCCATAACTTACTCATACTTACTCTTACCGATTACATATCATGCCACATATCGTAAACCATTCTCGTGAATTACTCGCATATACCTGTATCACTTCATCAAATAATCTTAGCATAACTCTCATCTCTATCATAAGCTTAACTATTTACCCCATTGAGTCACTATGGATATTCAAGGATACATGATTATCCTCATTCACATAATTACAACGCCAATGCCACATCCTCGATGTGGTCTTACGTGGGTCACTTCTAGATGCCGATGCCATATCCCAGATATGGTCTTATACGTTTCTCATATTCGATGCCGAAGCCATATCCCAAATATGGTCTTATACGGGATTTCATTTTGGTGCCGAGGCCATGTCCCGGACATGGTCTTAAACGGGACCTTACCCATCTCAAGTCTTGATGATATTGTTCTCTCATTTATTTAAGTCCAACCGGGACTTCAACATCACAATTCTCATCATTTTCTCACACAACCCATTATTCAAAATCATAGACATATCATACATCTTCACAAATATCAAATATTTAAAGTCATACTAACATGGCGTTGAACTTATTACTCGCAAACTTACCTCGATTTCAAAATAGGCTAGATTGCCGATCTAGTCCGATACTTTGCCCTTTCCTCGATCGAGGTTAATTCTTCGCTCTTCTTGATCTATAATAAAAATTTAGCTCATTTAATCGCCACATTAATAAATACATTTCAATAATCATAATTTTGGCAAAATTATCATTTTGCCCTTAAACTTTCACAAAATGACCATTTTACCCCTAGGCTCGAAAATCAATTCTAATCAAATTTCTTTCTTTAACGAGCCTGGGTGAACATTTATTACTCTTATGGAAGCCCTCAATACTCATTATTTCACACATTTACCACATATCTTACAACCTTTACAAAAAAGTCCTTTTAGGTGTTTTCATGGTAACACCTTTCACAAAAGTTGTTTATTTAACCACTATGACTCATTTTCTTCCATAAAAATGCAGCAAAAAACTTAAAAGCTCACATGGCAAAGCTATAAACTTTCAACCATTTTGCAAGATAGTCCCCTCTTTAGCTAGCTTAAGCTTTAGGGGTTCCAAAAGTACAAATATTATCAAGAAATGATCACTAAAGCACTTACTTGTAAGGAGAAGAGTTTGCTAAAATTTTTGAGCTTTCAAACCCCTATTTTCTGCTAATTTTTGGTGGAGGAGTGAAGTAGAAAAGATGATATCTTTTCTTTCTTTATTTTAATATATCTAGTCAATTAAGTCACCTAATTTCCACCCACTTGACCAAATTTCTAATTCTTTGTCCCTATGGACGGCCACCACCCTATAAAAGGCCTAATTGCACATTAGGGACCTCCAATTAATATTCTATAGCTATTAGACACCTTTAGCTCGTAAAATAGAACTTTCACACTTTATGCGATTTAGTCCTTTTTCGCAATTAAGCATGAAATCGCTAGAATTAAAGCGCCAAAATTTTCATGCACCTATATAACCATGCTCTAACTCATAAAATAACACAAAAATAATTTTATTCATCTTTGGATTAGTGGTTCCAAAACCACTGTTCCGACTAGCCCCTAAATTGGGCTGTTACAATTCTCCCCCTATTAAGGATTTTCGTCCTCGAAAATCTTACCGGTGAAAAGGTTGGGATATTGGTTTCTCATAGCCTCATCGGGCTCCCAAGTAACCTCTTCTACTCCATGTCTTTGCCATAATATTTGAACAAGGGCTATACTTTTGTTTCTCAACTGTTTGACTTCTCGTGCCAAAATCTTGACCTGCTCTTCGCCATAAGTCATGTCCGGTTGAATTTCCACCTCTGATGGTACAATCACATGTGAAGGGTCCGAAAGGTATCGGTATAGCATGGACACGTGGAAGACATCATGAATCTTTTCCAGCTCAGGTGGCAAGGCCAAACAATAAGCTACCGACCCTATCCTCTCGGTAATCTCATATGGTCCGATAAAACGCGGACTCAATTTGCCTTTCCGACCAAATCTGAGGACTTTTCTCCATGGTGATACTTTCAGAAACACTTTATCACCTACTTGGAACTCAATCTCTTTCCTTTTCAAATCCGAATAGGAATTTTGTCTATCTGAGGCAGCTTTCAGACATTCACGTATCACTTTTACCTTCTCTTCAGTTTCTCTAACTAAATCGACCCCGTGAATCTGATTCTCTCTGAGTTCTGTCCAATACAGGGGCGTTCGACACTTACGCCCATACTGTGCCTCATAAGGCGCCATCTTCAAACTCAACTGAAAGCTGTTATTGTAGGCGAATTCCACCGATGGTAAGTATTTCTCCCAATTACCCGGGAATTCCAAAATACAACTTCGAAGCTTGTCCTCAAGTATCTCAGATTACTCTCTCGATCGCTGTCGGTTTGCGGATGGAAAGTCAGATCAAGCTCAATTTTGTGCCTAAGGCCTTTTGCAACTTTTTCCAAAACCGTGACGTAAATCTCAGATCTCTATCCGAAATAATCGACAATGGTACTCTGTGAAGTCTTACTATTTCTGTCACGTACAAATCCACCAACTTATCGAGCGAGTAGTCGACCCGTACTGGTATGAAATGGGCTGACTTCTTGTGTCTATCCACTACGACCCATACGTCATCTTTCTTTTTCGGCGTCAACGGTAAACCTATCACGAAGTCCATAGTAATACGGTCCCATTTCCACTCGAGAACCATAATAGGCTGAAGTAGACCTGAAGGTACTAGATGTTTAGCCTTCACTTGTTGACAAATTAGGCATCTCGAAACAAACTCAAAAATGTCTTTCTTCATACACGGCTACCAATACCATTTCCTCAAATCACTATACATCTTTGTTCTGCCTGGATGTACAGTCAAACATCCACTATGAGCTTCATGCAGAATCTTCTGAATAAGTTCATCATCTTTGGGTACACAGACCCTATTGCAAAAAATCAAACATCCATTAAGACTTATCCGAAAGTCCGACTCAACATTTGACTCACAATGAACTCTTTTAGCTTGTAAATCATTATCACCTTTCTGAGCTTCACAAATCTCTTGGAGAAACATCAGTCTAGCCCTCAACTCGGCTAGAATAGAACCATCATTTGACAAAGCTATCCATGTATTCATGGCTCTTAGGGCAAACAGGGATTTCCTGCTTAAGGCATCGGTGACCACGTTTGCCTTTCCCGGATGGTAGTCAATCACTAACTCGTAATCTTTTATCAACTCTAACCACCTCCGTTGCCTAAGGTTCAACTCTTTTTGAGTCATCATACTTTAGGCTCTTATGATCAGAGAAAACCCGACATCTCTCACCATACAAATGGTGTCTCCAAATCTTTAGTGCAAAAACAATTGCGGCTAACTCCAAATCGTGAGTCGGGTAATTCTTCTCGTGCGGTTTTAATTGTCTAGAGGCATATGCTATCACCTTGCCCTCTTGCATAAGTACACAATCTAACCCATTCAGGGATGCATCACTCTAAACCACGAATTCTTTTCCCGGCTCGGGTTGTACTAGAACTGGAGCCTCTGTCAACAATGCCTTGAAAAAACGTCTATAGTAGCCGGCTAGGCCCAGAAAACTCCTAACCTCGATTACATTCCTTGGCAGCTTCCATTCTACAATTGCTGAGATCTTACTCGAGTCGAATCTAATTCCATCTTCCGAGACAATGTGCCCCAAAAACCCGACTTCCTTAAGCCAAAATTCACTTTTACTAAACTTGGCATATAATTGTTTATCCCTCAAAATTTGCAGAACCGTTCTCAACTGCATAACGTGCTCATTCTCATCCCGAGAGTAGATCAATATATCATCGATAAAGACTACCACAAATTTATCCAAATACGACCGAAAGATACGATTCATCAAATCCATGAAAACTGCAGGGGCATTTGTTAAACCAAAAGGCATGACCAAAAATTCATAGTGGCCATACCTTGTCCAAAATGTAGTTTTCGGCACATTCGAGTCCTTGACTCTCAACTGATAATATCCAGACCTCAAGTCTATCTTGGAAAATACCGTGGCTCCCTTCAATTGATCAAATAAATCATCGATTCTTGGGAACGGATACTTGTTCTTCACAGTTACCTTATTGAGTTGCCGATAATCTATACATAACCTCATGGAACCATCTTTCTTCTTCACAAATAATACGGGAGCACCCCACGGAGAATAACTCGGTCTTGCGAAGCCTTTATCCGTCAACTCTTGTAACTGTGCCTTCAGTTCTTTTAGCTTGGTTGGAGCCATTCTGTATGGAGCAATAGAAATGGGGGCAGTACCAGGAGCTAACTCAATCCCAAATTCAATCTCTCTAACTGGAGGTAGCCCTGGCAATTCCTCCGGGAAAACATCTGAATACTCACATACTATGGGCACCAATTCAAATCTTAACTCAGTCTCTCTAGCATTCATCACAAAGGCAAGGTAAGCTTCGTACCCCTTTCTTAGATATTTCTGAGTCAACAAGGAAGATATCACTACTGGCAATCCGTCTCGCTCATCTGATTCAACACGAATAAGATCTCCACTTTCACATTTTAACTCAATAAACTTCCTTCCACAGTTCACTATCACATCATGAATAGTTAACCAATCCATCCCAAAGATGACATCAAATTCATCAAACGGCAATAGCGAGATTAGCAAGAAAACAATGACCCCTAATCATCAAAGGGCAACCTTTGCATACTCTATTGACCAACACACATTTGCCTAGGAGATTTGACACTCTTATCACAAATTCAGTAGACTCTACAGGCATACTCATGCTAGAGACTAATTTCATACAAATATATGAGTGGGTAGACCCCGGATAAATTAAAGCTACAACATGAGTATCATAGAGAGAAAATGTACTCGTGATCACATCGGGGGAGGACGCCTCTTCGCGAGCACGAGTGGCATATGTTCTCACCAGTGCTCTACGCTCAACTCTTGCAGTCTGCTCTCTAGATGAATTCTTGCTACTCATTTCATTTCCCGGGTTTCTCTGTGGTCTTCCCCTAGTAGTACTTCCCAGTCTTGCATTCTGAGGCTTCTCTTTCTCACCCGCCTCGGGGCAATCTCTGATAAAATGGTCTAGAGATCCACACTTGAAACAAGCATTCTCGTTTGCTCGACACTCACTGAGATGACGTCTACCACACTGCGGGCATTCCGGTCTACTCAGTCGAGCGTTGCCAACACTAGCGACCGAAGTAGTCTGAGCCTTAGACCCCGGGTACTGTCTACCTTTACTTCTGTTTGAAAACCAAGCTGAAGTAGCTGACCGAACAGTAAACTCTCTTGACTTCTTGGAGGAGGATTGGAATGACTTGCCTAACTGTCTCTTCTTCGAGTCGCGAGACTGAATTTCAGATTTCTTTTTCTCTTTGACTAGTTCCTCAGCCTTACAGGCTCAATCTACCAGCACCACAAACTCTTTTAGTTCGAGGACATCAACAAATAAACGGACATCCTCATTTAACCCATCCTCGAATCTTTTGCACATGATGGCTTCTATCGATACGCACTCTCGAGCGTATTTTCTGAGCCTTACAAACTCACGCTTATATTCAGCCACCGTCGTTCGACCTTGCTTTAGCTCCAAGAACTCCTTTCTTTTCTGGTCGATGAGCCTTTGACTAATGTACTTCTTCCGAAATTCCTCTTGGAATAATTCCCAGTTAACTCTCTCCCTTGGTACCACCGACACAAGGGTGTTCCACCACTGATAGGCTGAATCTCTCAAGAGAGATACCGCACACTTTATGCACTCTTTAGGCGTGCATGACAACTCATCGAATACCCTGATGGTATTCTCAAGCCAAAATTTTGCCCTCTCCGGATCATCATCCTTACTAGCCCGAAATTCTTCGGCTCCTTATTTCCGAATCTTATCGACCGGAGGCCTTTCTCTTCTTACTACCTCTACCCCCTGAGGAGGTACAGGAGCGGGCTGAGGAATAGGTGAGGGTGGAGGGGGTTGAGCATTAGGATTTGCTCGAATATACTCGGTATATCAGTTACTCATCATATGGAGAAAGGCTTCTCGAGCCTCTTCTCCCTGACCCAAAGTCTCGGGCCTACTCTCTACTGGCCCAGTCCCTTGCGTTGGAGCCGGCACATTACTTGCAACGTCATCGACTGCCGTTCGATCGGGATCAATTTACTATATAAAAACACAATTCAAATCGTCAGGAGTCGTCACACTATCATTATATAAATACTCATACATATGGCATGTATAGCTAGACTCATACTTACACTACGTTAGTCTGAGAATCGACTAAACTATAGCTCTGATACCACTAAATGTAACACCTCTTACCCGTGTTCAAAGCCGGAATCGGATACCAGGCATTACCGAACTCAACTTGCTTAAACATACAACATCAAAACATAAAATTTCGTTTCAACTTAAGACTTTTCATTCATACTCATAATGTCCCTATTATGGGCCTACGAGACCCAAAACTTACATACGGAGTGAATCAGGATTAAACTAGAAACTTTTGCATGCTTAGAAAATTTCTGCTTAAAACAGGGCCACACGCCCGTGGGGAGGAAGGGACACGCCCGTGTGGAGGAAGGGACACGCCCGTGTGGCATATTACACGCCTGTGTTGCACCCCCGTGTGGAATTATTTCTCAAATCAAACCTATAGGGGTTTTCACATGGCCGGACACACGCTCGTGTCCTTGGCCCGTGTTCCTCACACGGCCTCAGCACGCCCGTGTCTTAGCACATGTGCCAAGAACCATGGCATTCTGTTTATGACGTTATCGCCTCACTATGGTCACACAGCCAAGGCACGCGCCCGTGTCCTTAGTCCGTGTGTCCAATTAAATTCCTAATTTCAAGTGCAGACTTCACACGGCCTGAGCACGCGCCCATGTCCGTAGTCGTGCCTCCCACACGCTGAGACACACAGCCGTTTCCCTGCCCGTGTGTTTACTACTGAGCATACTGACTTGCAAACCTAGCATGCAAGGGGACACACAGCCAATCAACACGCTCATGGGGCTGACCGTGTGTCACACATAGCCTAGACACACGCCCGTGTGTCTACCCGTGTGGACATTTGGAAGGCTATCTACCAAGCCAAATGCCACCCTACACAGCAACCATACTTACACCAATTTAATCCAACATGTATCGGAACTATAAAGCACTTCTAAAGACTCAAAATCAAGACATCCATACAAGCATACACTTAATGAATTCCATCATCATTGAATATATATAAACTTGTCAAGTATTGGCCCAATTCCAAATGACCACTTACAAAAGGAATTTGATAACATAAATAGCCAACATTTTGGTTAACAAATATGACATAACAAAATGACCAAGTCCTATACATGCCATACTCAAAATGAATCTAACTTGGCTATACCAAAAAGTAGTCAATAGTGTGAAATCTGAACTCCGACGTTCCACGAATTCTCAAGCTAACTTGGCAATGCTACAAGGAAAAGGGAAATCAGAGGGGTAAGCATAAAGCTTAGTAAGTTTGCATGAAATAGATAACAACATAAAGCTCGTAATGTCATCCATCCATTACATTGAATAAAAACACAAGTCTTAAGCTCATTTCCATAACTTACTCATACTTACTCTTACCAATTACATATCATGTCACATATCGTAAACCATTCTCGTGAATTACTCACATATACCTGTATCACTTCATCACATAGTCTTAGCATAACTCTCATCTCTATCATAAGCTTAACTATTTACCCCATTGAGTCACTTGGTATATTCAAGGATACATGATCATCCTTATTAACATAATTACAACGCCAATGTCACATCCCCGATGTGGTCTTACGTGGGGTCACTTCTAGATGCCGATGCCATATCCCAGATATGGCCTTATACGGGATCTTTTATCGATTTTCGATGCCATATCCCAGATATAGTCTTATACGTTTCTCATATTCGTTGCTGATGCCATATCCCAGATATGGTCTTATACGGTATTTCAATTTGGTGCCGAGACCATGTCCCGGACATGGTCTTACACGGGACATTACCCATCTCAAGTCTTGATGATATTGTTCTCTCATTTATTTAAGTCCAACCGGGACTTCAACATCACAATTCTCATCATTTTCTCACACAACCCATTATTCAAATTCATAGACATATCATACATCTTCACAAATATCAAATATTTAAAGTCATCCTAACATGGCGTTGAACTTATTACACGCAAACTTACCTCGATTTCAAAATAGGCTAGATTGTCGATCTAGTCTAATACTTTAACCTTTCCTCGGTCGAGGCTAATTCTTCGCTCTTCTTGATCTATAATAACAAGTTAGCTCATTTAATCACCACATTAATAAATATATTTCAATAATCATAATTTTGGCAAAATTACCATTTTTCCCTTAAGCTTTCACAAAATGACCATTTTACCCCTAGGCTCAGAAATCAATTCTAATCAAATTTCTTTCTTTAACGAGCCTAGGTGAATAATTATTACTCTTATGGAAGCCCTCAATACTCATTATTTCACACATTTACCACATATCTTACAACCTTTACAAAAAGGTCCTTTTAGGTGTTTTCATGGTAACACCTTTCACAAAAGTTGTTTATTTAACCACTATGACTCATTTTCTTCCATAAAAATGTAGCAAAAAACTTAAAATCTCACATGGAAAAACTCTAAACTTTCAACCATTTTGTAAGATAGTCCCCTCTTTAGCTAGCTTAAGCTTTAGGGGTTCTAAAAGTACAAATATTATCAAGAAATGATCACTAAAACACTTACTTGTAAGGAGAAGAGTTTGCTAAAATTTTTGAGCTTTCAAACCCCTATTTGCTGCTAATTTTTGGTGGAGGAGTGAAGGAGAAAAGATGATATCTTTTCTTTCTTTCTTTGTCCTTATGGCCGGCCACCACCCTATAAAAGGCCTAATTGCACATTAGGTACCTCCAATTAATATTCTATAGCTATTAGACACCTTTAGCTCGTAAAATAAAACTTTCACACTTTATGCGATTTAGTCCTTTTTCGCAATTAAGCATGAAATCGCTAGAATTAAAGCGCCAAAATTTTCATGCACCTATATAACCATGCTCTAACTCATAAAATAACACAAAAATAATTTTCTTCATCTTCAGATTAGTGGTTCCAAAACCACTGTTCTGACTAGCCCTTAAATCGGGCTGTTACAATGGTTTAGTCGATTCTCGGACTAACTTAGCATGTGTGAGAGTCTAGCTATACATGCCATATATAACCTATGATAGTGTGATATATCCCGACTCTGATGAAATTATTTTGTTGAGACAGAGATGCTTTCCAACCGAGCTACTTTCGAAAACACTAAAAGTGATACAAAGATATTTGAAAATGTGTTTGTGATGAGTCAAAACTCGGAAAGGTATGAATAAGAGTTCATGATATGTATGTGATGATGTAAAAAATGAAATAACCATAACTTGAGAAATATGGGTAAAATGTTATTGTTCCGGTTGAACGTTGTATTTCGATAGATTATGGTGATTTTATGAAACGGATAAAATGTTATAAATGTTATGAAATGGATTTAGCCCGGAAGGGTAATCTTGAGTTAAGCCCTCTCGAACATATGTTGTAAAGATGGGATTTAGCCTGGACTGACAATCCTGTTATATCACATGTGGCCTGAGAGTGTGCTCTATGAATATGTGCCAAAAAGGGCACTTTTGAATATGAATTGACGGATTGTTGATATGCATATCTTGAGTATACTACCCGAATATCCATCGAAATTATAATAGCTCAATGGGAATTATTCTTGAAATATGGAAAAGTGAAACGAAATGAAAGTTTATATTGTGATAAGCCCATCCATGTTTGTTTGGTATTCATATGATGTTATGTGCCTAACTTGTTTGATTAAGTGAATGCGATGAGTAAATTTACTCAAATTTATGGAATGTATGTATAAGTGCACTTGTTTGAATTAGATAATCGGAAAGTTCATGTAACATAAATATGTATGTTAATTTGCCTGAAGTGAATTATATAACTATGATGATATTATGATGATGATGAATGTTAAGTCACATGTGTGTATATATGAGAGTCGAGTTAGAGGCTTTACGACCTCACCCCCTTACCAATGTGGTATTTTATAATAAAGTTTCACGAGATTTATGTTGAATGAGTTCACAAGTGAGAGACTAAAGAGTTCAGTAGCTGAATAACTAATAATGTGGTCAGAGTTGAGAATAGTTTGGCAAGTGAATACAGTTTTGGAAAAGATGCCAGGTTATTCTAAGGACCATTCAGATTTCGCAATGTCACGGTCAAAGAAAAAGTTAATCTCGACTAATCGACTCATTTAGGTATGATGTCTAAAGTATGTATTTGCTGGAATTTCTTCCGGGTTGATTTTCATTAGTGAATGGAATAAAATGGGATTGTGATGACAGAATTAGTCAGAGAAATGATATTTGAATCGTAAAGATGTTTGAGTGTAACCGTTGTAATTGAATAGATTATAATGATCTCTCCTGGGTATTTTATGCATTCATTTATCCTCAGAGATATATGTGATTGTTTGTTTTCTGATGAAATTCTTATTGCATGAGAATGCTAGCTGATTATAATGTTAGATGAAAGCATTGTTGGTCTGGTTGGTTGATGATCAGCATATCTTATCTCTCTCTTTTGGGTTCTATTCTATTATGTTTGGAATAAAAGTTGATGGTGAAAATTTATGTGAGGCTATTCTTCCGTTTCTACTGGATGTTGTTTTGCTTTATATATATATATGGAAAATATATTATCTCTATTACAATTGATTCCAGAGAGTGTAAGCATTGTTTTTCTTCTGGTTTTCTCTGAGGAATCATCAAGATCTTTATTATTTTCTTATGAGTTATATTCTCAGACTTCCAGTATGGTATCGTATCTTGGATTTCTTTATCTCAATTTTCTTATCATCCTTATTTTGTAAATTACCAATCATGGCTCATCTTTAAAGTGTGTTCTTTGGCTTGTGATAACTATGTCTATTATGGGTGTATTTCTGGTTCGATCATAGGAACGTGGGATTCTGGTATCAGGATTTCTCTAATTTTCGTGAAAGGAATTGACATCGGCAAAGGTATAGATAGTGGAAGCTTAAGCTCAAATTATATGATGGTTTTCTTTTCTCAGGTAAGTTTGATTAAGGTCAATGAGTTCAATCAGGATATTTTGTTTTCTTGAGCTAATGCAATTGTAAAGATCTTCGATTAGCATGTTAAGGGAATTATAAAAGATCGTATGTTTGAGTTGTTTAACAGCATGAAGAAAGGAGTATTTTGATATGTTATCATTTGATAGTTGAGATCGACTCAGTTGTTTTAATCTGAGCGAACTGGTCATTTGAAAAGTAATTTGAGTTCTATGCATTTAAGTTTATCCTCAGGTAAGAAAATAAAATCTTGTACATTCATGGGTGAATAGACGGACAGCTTGAAGGAAGAATTCATATTCTAGAAAGTATGATACAGAGATATACCTATTAGATTTGTTCTAGTTGAATGATGTTGTTATGAGTTAAAGTTGTTCCGATTGATAAAGTTATCACATTTGTGAAAGTTTGAGTGGTCTGTTGCATGTTAGCAAAGTTGAAAATAGTTGAAGGTGTTATTAACTGAAACACTGGTTCTGGGTTCTGTTTGAATTGAGTAAAGAATTCGTGATTTTTCAGTGATGCACTATCGAACGGACTGGAATGTGTTTTAACACAAGAATGTAAAGTGACAGTTTATGCTTTCAGACAGTTAAAGTCTCATTAAAAGAATTGTTCGACGAGTGACTTAGAGTCGGTCGCTAGTATGTCTATGTTGAGAAATTGATGACATCATTTGTTCGACGAAAAATGTCATATGCTTCTTGATTCCAAGAGTATAGAGTATCTAATGTTACAGAAAAATCTAAAATTAAGACAACGATGATGGCTTGAACTATTGAAAGATTTTGAATAATTAACGGTTAACCTTTGGGGAAGTAGATATAGATTCAGATGCTTGAATGGAAAGCCTTTGTTCATTTTGTGAGTGTTGGTTACATGATTAATCTTATTTGATGGAAGCCTAAATTTAGCTAAATTAAAAAGCTAAAGCGATGTTTTCTTTGCAAGATTGAGAACCTTAGGAATGTGATAGTGAGTGGAAAACTAAACGAGTACAGTGTGAGACGACTTTTGATTCTGATTTCTGTTATTATTACTCCGAGATAGAATTCACGCAATGAATTATCCAGAGCTTATGTAGAAAATGTTGTACGAGACTCAGTAGTAGCTCGTTTGTTCATTCAAGGAGTAATAAATATGAAGTTATCTGAAGAAGGTGTTCTGATGATCGAAAATATAATCTGAGTACGCAGTTGCATCTTGGCAATGTAATTCATTGTTAGATTGATGGTAAGCCTGAGAGAGTGATTTAGATCTTTGACATATGCTCTGAGACTGTGTTTCAGAGTTCAAAGGTGATTGGAAAGAGATATACGAGATGGAATTGATTTGTGATTTTGAGGGAAAAGGTGAAAGTGATTCATGAAAGTTGAAAGCAACTTCAGACTGACATAAGTGGTATACAGATTTGAAAATTTAATATATTGGATTCCAGATTGATGACGGAGTGCTTCTGGGAGTATTTCACTCGAAGAGGAATCTTTAATGAGGTAGAGGAAACTACGAGAACGCTACCCTAATCTCTTTTCTGGTAAGATTTTTGGGGACGAATAATCCCTAAAGGGGGGAAAGTTGTAACAGCCCGATTTTGGGTCTAGTCGGAACAGTGGTTTCGACACCACAAATTTGACATAAAAAATTCATTTTTATTATATTTTTATGGTCTACAATTTTATGGAATGATTTCATGAAAATTTTGTTCGAAAATTTTGACGTTTGGGCACTCAATTTAGTAAAAAGGACTAAATTATAAAAAGTGCAAAATGTGAGTTCTATAGGTTAAAAGTGTCGAATTATTATGAAATTTTAAATTGGAGGTCCTTAAATGGTAATTAGACCATTGGTTAGGTTGGTGGACAAAAATGGACATGGTTAGGTATGTTTTGAAAGTTTTTCATTAAGGGCATTTTAGTAATTTGGTAATTAAATGAATTAAAAAGCCAAATTAAAAGCCAATTTTTGTCCATCTTGCTCCCATGGCCGAATTTCACAAGGGGAAATCATGGCTAGGTTTTTTCAAGCTTCCAAGCTCGATTATCAAGAAAAATGAGGTTCGAAGTTAGAACGGGGGAAAAACGAGTATTTGACGGTTAGGTCCTTTTCGCCATTTTTATGCCGAGGTAAGTTCGCATGTTTAATAAGCATTAAATTATATATGTATAAATGCTTAATTGATATAATTTTGGTAAATCCTATATTATTGAAATGAAATGTGAATGCTATTGAGTACGATACTACGGAAATGACCGACAGAGATTCAATACAGAGAAAGTCTCGGTTGAACCTTAGGAATAGATAGGATACAAATGTCATGACATTAGGGTTATTTGAGATTACGTGTAGGACCATATCTGGGATATGGCATCGATATGAGACTTCGTGTAAGACCATAGCTGGGCTATTGGCATCGACACGAGATCCCATGTAAGACCATATCTGGGATATGGCATTGGTTTGGTACTGTGTGTACAAGATTCTCGAGCATCCTTTAGTATTCCAAGTGGTTCAATGGGAAATTTAACGAGTATGTCAAAGAAGAGAAAGAGTATGTAAGTGTTACGAATTAGTATAGGTATGTACATAAAGTTTATAAGCATTGACTTCATGATATTGTGAGTTCATGGTTTCCATAAGAATGTGATGTGAAAGCATTGTGATTATTGGTCTATACTTGTGATGTACGAAATACATGGTAAATTCAGTTGGCGATTGTGTAATTGGCTTTCGGGCCAAATTGATTATGATATAGGATGTTTTATTCATACAAATTGTCATTTATCAGATATGAGAAAAAAAAAGGGAAAGATTGGCATAATTGCCTATTAAAATGATTATGGGAAGATATAAGCTTTGAACAATTGAAAGATGTTAGAATATATGCTTGAAAAGTGAATACTCATAATTAATGTGCATGTTTATTATGAGGTTTGAAATGATTGGTTGATTGTGGTAATTGGTCATAATGTAGAGATTACGGTTGTTAGGCTAAGGTCAAGACATGTTAAACTATGCTTGCAAATTGATAGAGCAAACAATGGAACTGAATAAGTTAATATTGTGAGTTTTATAGCAATTTATATTATCTTGTGTTTATATTTTTGGACTTGGTAAATGATGGGTAAGAGTTGGTTATTATGTTCATACGGACTTACTAAGCTATATAGCTTACCCCATTCATTTCCCATGTTTTATAGTGCCGTGAAGCTAGCTCGAGTTGGAGATCATCGGAGATCCTATCACACTATCAAGCTATCATTTTGGGTATTGATGAATTCAAGTATTTTGAGTTATAGTATGTATAGGGACTTGGTCATTTTGTTATATGCGTCATATGATTTTAGCCAATGTAATGGCTTGTAATCGTCAAAGGCTTGTTTTGCTATCTGGTCATGTAAGTTGGCTTATATTGGCTAACATGGTTGTAAGCCTAAGTATATTCATATATGTGTCAATATCTATGGTGATATGATCATGGTATGCTTGGTGAATGTGAAATGTTTGGGAATGTGATTTATGGCATGATTGTGTAATGTTTGGAAATGTGACCTAATGATGAGATGAAGAATTCGTGTATAATTTGGTAACTAGAAAGAAGTTGAAGGAAGCCTAATGAATGTGAAATTTGTATGTTTGATTTAGGGCTGAGTAAATGTAGTAAATATGTTAGATAAACACATTGAGTTGATATGTTTTAACCATGAATGTGGAAACTTGCATAATTTGATGTGGAAAGGTCGATGTTTTAAGCATGATTAATAATGGTATGAGAATGACATGTTATTGTCTTGGTTGTGATTGTTTGGTTGCTCTTACATGCTTGAATTTGTGCCATGTGATGTTGAGTAGATATGTGCAAGTGAGGGTGGAAAAATGGCTTGGTAAATAGCCTTATTATTGTCCACACGGGCGTGTGTCTAGGCCATGTGTGACACACAGTCATCCCCATGGGCGTGTGATCCGGCAGTGTGTCCCCTGCACCTAAATTGTTGCAAACAGAATGCTCAGTATTGAGCACACAGGCAAAGACACGGGCGTGTGTCTCAGCCGTGTGAAAGACACGGCCTCGAGACACGGGCATGTGTCTTGGCCGTGTGACTTCAATTTGTTCTTGGGTGACAAACAGAGAGTTACACGGGTTAGGGATTCGGGCGTGTGTGACCACATGGCCTACCCACACGGGCGTTTCCCAAGCCACACGAGCGTGTGACCCCTGTTTATTGAAAAAAAATTCTAAGTGTTGCAAAATTTTCTAAAGTTCTCGGTTTAGTCCTGAACCACTTCTAAAGCATGTTTTGGGCCTCGTAGGCTTGTTTTAGGGACGATATGATTGATTGTTAAAAATTTTTAATTTTTACATAAATTTATGGCTTGGAAATGTATGGTTGCTTGTGTTTAAGTTCGGTAATGCCTCGTACCCTATTCCGGCGTCGAATACGGGTAAGGGGTGTTACAATGACCAAGTCTTCTCAATTTGAATTCGAATTTCAAGCTAAAAATAGCTATAGAGTGGATGGTTTCAACAAGGAAGTTGTTGGGCTGAATTCTGATTATTTTCCAACTGCAGGGACCTTCCATTAAATATCCCAAAACATATTTTGGGCAGCCAACATCAAGTGTCGAAATTGGGCTTTTAATTCCTCTTGTTGGACGGTTTTTTTCAATCCAATAACTTAGCATACATGTCCATCTTTTATCACCTTCTTTACTGGGTCAAGTAGTCAACCCTATGCCCGAAATTGCATGGTCTTGCCGTCCACACACATGGATAATTTGTGCATGACCATCTTTTATTTATTTAAATCATGTCTCCAATAGCCTACTTACATAGTGAAAAATACATACATTAATAAATTAACATGAATTAATAGAAAATATGCATGAAAATCATGTAATTAGGCATAATTTCACATACTTTCCAAATTCGTGTCTAAAATTACTAAATAAGTAAAATTCACTTATTTCAATAATAATTACTCGAGATAAACATAATAATTAAGTAAAAATGTGGTAAAAATATATAGAAAAACCCTATAAATTTTGAGTTTACACACCCCCAAAACTTAAATCATTGCTCGTCATGAGTAATGTTCATGCATACCACAATTTTTTCTAAGGCAATTTTGCAAAATGGTAAAGCAGCATCAATCTTTGCACATAATCTTGCATCATCAAAATCATGCTCAAAAATACTTTTTATTGATAAGTAGCCCAAATGTAAATATTATTTCTAACTTTATACTAAGTATATCATAATATCAACATGAATCATAGTTTGCATTGTAACACCCCAAACCCGGCCTAGAAGTTAGGCCCGAATCTGGCGTGTCACATTGAGGTGTTTTTCGAAAACCATGTTTTCATTGAAAACCCTTCTTAAATTTAAAACTTTCTACCGTTTAAAAACCCCATTTTTCGTTGCTTAACAAAACAATATTTGCTCAAACTCATTCCCTTGTAAAAATATTATTATTTTTAAACCCTTGTTTGTTGCGGAAGTCTGATATAAACAGTTGCGGAAACGTGATATTTTGAAAACAGTAGTTATTATTTTAAAAACCCGTATTTAATATACCAGCAGTTTTTAATTAAAAGAAATACCAAATAAAAGTTAAAAAGAAAAAAACCCAATGGCCTTATTACAAAATTATTAACCCAATAATTTAAAATAAAATAAATTAAACTAAAATCGCTAAGTTTAACTTTAAAGCATATCTGACGTGTGGCCACCTCCGAGTCCCTCGCAGCTCCAAATCCTCTAAGGCTGGGGATTACCTACACAGTTAAAAGACAGGGTGAGTTACGAGAAATCAGTGTGTAATCCCCTATTACGGTAACAGTCTGGGCCTAAGCCATATTCGGTAACAATCTGGGCCTAAGCCCTATATCATAACAATGCAATGGACATGTAACCCAACCCTTAACCTCCAAACTCTCCACCCGTACCAACCAATCTCTCCATGTGGGGACCATGTCGACCCACCCAGCCAAACTCTCCAATGGTGCAAACCTAGTCGCTAACAATCTCGGTGATACGTGGCTGAGCCACTAGAATCAGAATACGTGGCAATGCCACTATAACGATACTTCCTCCAAATCAGAAAAACCCAACCCAATGCAATATGTCACGTATGCGGTGTATCGCAATCATATACAGTTATATAATATCACATAAACATCATTTAAACTACCTCTAAGGGTATAACGGTCATTTTGTCATTTAGGGGTAAATCGATAATTTTACCCCTCGGGGGTATTTTGGTAATTTTACCCACCAAGGGTATTTCGGTAATTTTACCCATCGAGAGTATTTCGGTAATTTAGCAAATCGGGGGTATTTCAGTAATTTTGCAAACTGAGGTATTCTAAACAGAGATAACGATGCGAATAGGCCTAGGGCCCATTCTCGGCCCAAATGGGCCCATAAGCTCGTGTGGCCCATTTAGCCCAAATCTAGCCACAGATATGAGATTCACATAGACCAGTCTAATATCTACTACACAATCATACAATTTATTCATATGGGCCCACTTGGCCCAAGGCAGCCTAAACCCATGAGAACACTCATGGGGGCCTCAACTATCGCGACGAAGCTCCCACACGTGCGCTCGCACGCTCGTGTGGCTACCATCGCTGTGTGACTGACATTTCGGCATTTGCCGCTCTACAGCTAGAGTAGTGCGAAATACACACCTGATAGGAATCTGAAGTTAATCCGCGCTCTGAACACTATTCTGCGCAAAAGCCAACAGTGATCGCACCCTTGACCCCCAAGGGGTGTGTCGATCAACTTTGGTCACCACCACCGCGACCCAACGGCATATAGATCAACGAATGATCCAACGCCTAACCCAAACGAGCACGCCACAAAGCGAAAGGGATATAAGCCAAGGAATGTATGCCTACTCTCCTCATGGTTTGCTCTATTTAAAGCCAGCTTCTCGCCTACTCTCATGCTAGCTTCCCGATGTGGGATCCCCCTTCAGCAGAGTTTAAATCCAACACAAACTCTGGCCGTCCAATCCGCAAAATAAACACTCCCTTGCCCTCTCCTATGCTCCAGACGCTACATACCACCACAACACACGCTCCTTTTGTGACTTAGAACATGCGCAACTAAATATAAGCCTATGGGCCAAAGTCTAAGTTCATTTAAAAGAAAAACAAAATGAATTGCAAGTGCCAAGACTTGAACCTTGGACCCCTTGCTTCCTCTATGGCGTCACTTCCTTGTATCCCATGTGGCGCCATTTGCCACTAGACCACAACTCCTTTTGTGTCTTTTTTTTCCACAATTTATTCTTAAAGCCTACTTACTTACCCCCAGGACATTCTTCACCTAAAACCAAAATTTTTCCTAAAGCCCAGGTTTGAACCCGGGACTTCATGGAAGCCCCCTAACCTTCCAAAATCACTCACCTAATAGGTCCAACTTACATTAGTGCCGTTCTTTTGTTCTCAAAAATTTTAAACGCTCCCATGCCCAAGGCCCAATAAGCCCAATTCTACTAGGCCCAAATTCGGGGCGTTACATGCATGCATTTTCAAAGTCATACATAACATTCACCAATCAATATGCTTCCCTTATCAACTAAACATAGCAATCCCAAGGTTTAATTAGTGTCTTCATATGTTGAACTTAGTAATTCATCTCCACTAATGTAGTCGGTATAATCATCTAATCAATAGGTCTTTTATTAGGTTGTAATGGGGCTAGGCTAAAGGTAAGGATAAAGAGAAGTGAATTTTAGGTTCAAAACATCTTAACCCAATTTTTTTCTTGGATCCTTTTCGTGTAACAACTTTTATACAAATAGGTCTTTGGAATAACCCCAAACTTATTTTGAACTTATGCTTCACTTTTATTTTTCTCGAACTTTGAGCAAACTTTGTTTTTTAGTTTTGAGACTTTGAGCACTCCTTTATTTGCTCTTTTTTTTTTTTTTTGCATTTGAGCAAACTTTTTTTGCTTTTTGTTCTTCAAACTTACATTCATCTCTTCTTTTTTTTTGAATAATGTGAAGAGCATGTACATCTTGTCGTAATTTTCCTCAAACTTTGATCACCAAGACAAATTTTTGATTAAGATAGGTGCAAAAGAATAGGATAAAAATAAAAAGGATATTAATGTGGCTTATAATATAAGTAATTTGCAATAAACAGACCATTAAGCTCAAAATTAAGTTTCAAGGGTTAAATTTCATAAGGTCGGCTTGAAAGGCTCAAATGATCCAAAGAAAGTGTGCCTATATCATATTAGAGCCTTATACCTCCTAGGATTTCACCTCAAGAAAGTTACTAAGTCAATTCTAAAGACTTAAACCTTCATACATGTCTATTTCTAAAAACAATCAAATTTTCATGGCAAATCTTACATAAGACTAAGATCATACAAGCATTTCATCACTCAAGATAACATATGAATAACTTAGATAAAATAAAAAATCATGCTTGCATTTGAACATACTTATGAAAAAAATTCTTTTTGAACATTCATTCATTTTAGCATACTTAAGTAAAAAGATTGAAACATCAAAATTTATGCGAAATACCTTATTAAAAATTCATGCGAAATGCCTTACCCCATTTAAAAAGAAGCAATGTCCTCATTGCGAAAACAAAGTAATGAATGAAAACTGAACACTAGGTAGGGTTGCAAGAAAAGAGAGGTGAGTCATAAAGACTGCTTAAATACCAAGTCTTTCTCACAATCCAATCCTAGACATGCTCATTCCCATTACCACGTCATTTTATTTTCTTTCTATTGAAGAGGCATTGAGCTTAGTTTATCCATGCTTGCTATTTAATTATGTGAAAGCAAAATACTAACTAAGAAATAAAAATAAACACCTAAAAATAAATAAAAACTAGAGGAAAAGAACTCCCCCTTTTTATTTATTTCACTTACCCTCCTTGTCTTCCTCCTTTAATGTTTTCATCCTCGCTTGCATTCTCATCTTCCTTCCATGACTCGAAGATATAATCTAGGAACCCAGGAACAAAATTGTCAAAGATATTTTTAAAAATATTTCTTACGGAATCATCTCTAACTTTTACATATTTCCAATAAGCATGTTGTTGGTTATGCATAAATTTCATCATATCCATCATAATTGACAACTCCGATTTCTTCACAGTGTTTGAAGAAGTGGGCATTGGATTAGTCAACTCCGGATCAATACTTGGTTCAACTGGCTCATCAGTATTAGACTCTTCTCTTGGTTCAGAGACTTCTAATTCCTTTATCAGTTCAGGCTCATTTGGTTCTTCCTCTAATTCTGCTTCTTCTATCCCATCAACTGAGTCAACTTCTGTTTTGGATTCGTACGATGACTCATCAGTTTCTGGTTCTGTTGGTTCACTCAGTTCAGATGGGTTTAGTTCATGGACATTCTCCCATAGCCTTTCAAGGCTGTAGTGCAACCTTGAACATACGGGCCCTTCAGGTTTGCTTTTGTCTTAATTTGGGCCCTTAAGTAAAATGAAGTTATCAATTATGAGAAATAAACACTTTCGATCTTTTTTCTAGCACAATCATGGATCTCTTTAAGAATAATCTTCCCAACACTGATGGACCTTTCTATCATAATTACATACAACAAACGTATTCGCTCCATCGAGATGGTGGAATTGTGTGAGATAGGCATGAAACTATATCGAACAAAGTAAAACCATAACTTAACCAATAGCTTTAAGTATTCCCTTAGGATCCCGGATTTATCACAGCTATAATGACTACCATACTTCCTTATAATCCATTAGGATCCCGAATTTATCACAACATTAAGTATTTGTTGAAGAAAATCCCAATTTATGTTTGTCATCATGGAAAAGTACCCATCTTCTTCAACATTAAGTAGGTTAAACAAATCATTAATGGATTTAGAAGTTAGGGGTACCTTTTTCTTGCGAACAAGAACTTCAGTAGCATCTATCTTAGTCAAATTGACACAGAACTCTCGAACTAACTCCTCATCGGGTCATGATCGTGCATCGCAAAAATAATTCCAATTGAGGGCATCAATCGTCTTCTGAATCAGCAAAGGCACAACCATCTTATCATTGCGTTTCAAGTTGAAACCTTTTTTCTGGCATCATAGGTTGATTCTTAAAGATTGAATCAAACTTTCCTTTCACTTCTTCATCTTGAATCACAATGTGATTTTTGATAGAGGTTTTGGAAGATCTAGTTCTTTTGCGCAATGTAGACATTTTTCCCGAAAAATAAGTAATATTTCAGCAAAAGGATTGAAAAAGCATCGACAAAGGATAAGAGCAAGATGTTGTAGTGACGATCGATTTGCGATAGCGACGAGCTTGCGGTGGTACAAAGCTTGTGATGGCGATAGAATGCGACGGTGATAAGTATGCAACGGCAAAAGGGCTACTTTGGCAAAAGTATTGCGGCGACAATACTAGGGGCTTGTGACAAGGAAGAAATTTTTGGGAGAAATTTTAGGATCTAGGCCAATGGCAAAGAGGAAAAAGAATGACTGATTTAAGGTTTAGCTAATAGCTTGAAGGGTTGTGAAAATTATGAAGGTAGAGAGGGGTTTATATAGTGATGAATTAGGGTAACTGTATAGCTAAAATTTAGCTAATTTAAGTGACTTGGACGGCAAGTATAGATGAAAAAGTGGTGGTAAAAATTAGGGTTTTAGGGAACCCTATGGACGGAAACAATAGGTAAATTTCACCTCTTTGCTATTCAGGCCTTAAGCCCAATTGTATTTACAAACTAGACTGCCTAGAAATAAATAAACTAATTAGTACTTAGGCAATTTGACCACCTTTATTAAACATAAATAAAATAAAGATTAAAATTAAAATTAAATTAAAATTAAAGACAAAGATAAAAATGAAAACTAAAACTAAAACTAAAAATTTTAAAATTATTTAGAAATTTTCTTCTCAAAGAATTACATTAAATTAATTCCCAGGGAAGGTTGAAGAGGTCACAACGGTTCCGCTTAAGTTCCAGTCTCCTTAGACAGAATTAATTAAATGTACTAATTTAAGAAAATAATTTCTAATTTTTTTATTAAAAAGTAGGTTTATGAAAAATTAAGGGTCTCTCAATTTGAACGAGGTTTTAATTCGCTCAATTTCACCATCCCAATAGTGCTTTAGATGTTGACCATTAACTTTAAACGTACCTCCATGATTGTCGTACAATTCTATAGCTCCATATGGATAAACTTTATGGATAGTATAAGGTCCTTTATATCGGGGCTTGAGCTTTCCAGGAAATAACCTTAGCCTTGAATTAAACAACAACACTTTTTGTCCTTATTTGAACTCACGAGGTTGAATATGACTATCATGCCATCTCCTATATTTTTCCTTACACATCTTGGCATTCTCGTATGAAAATAACCTCAACTCCTCCAACTCATCGAGTTGTAACATCCTTCTCTCACCGGCTTGCTTAAGATCAAAATTCAATTGCTTCAAAGCCCAGTAAGTATTATTCTTAATTCAAGTGGCAAATGAAACGCCTTTCCAAAAACTAATGGATAGTGAGTCATCCCTAATGGTGTCTTAAAAGCATTTCGATAGGCCCATAGTGCATCGTTGAGTCTTCGAGACCAATCTGTTATGTTAAGGCGCACTTGTAACAGCCCGATTTAGAGGCTAGTCAGAACAGTGGTCTCGGGATCACTAATCCGAGGTCGGAGAAAACTATTTTTATATTATTATATGAGTTATAGTATGATTATATAGGTGCATGAAAATTTTGGTACTTTAATTTTAGCGATTTCATGCTTAATCGCGAAAAAGGACTAAATCGCATAAAGTGCGTGTAACATCCCGGTTTAGAACCTAGTCGGAATAGTGGTTTCGAGACCACAAATTTGAGGTCAAAAAAATATTTTAATATTATTTTTGGAGTTTATAATATGTGATGGAGCATTTGTGAAATTTCTGTGTGAAAATTTTATTGTTTGTGTGGTTAAAAAAGGACTTAATCGCATAAAATGTAAAAGATATGTGCTGATTGTTGACGTATCTATGTGTTATGGCTTTTAAATGAGGAGGCCTTATGAGGCAATTGATCCATTATTTAGTTAGTGGATGGTTGATGAACAAAAATGGCCTTAATGTATAAAAGCCTATTATGATTATTAAAAGGTTAATTTTGTAAATGATTAATAATGTTAGTATAATAAAAATAAAACATAAAATAAGTTATCTATTTGGTGTTCATCTAGCCAAATATTGAAAGAAAGAAAAGAAAGAAAACAAAGCTAGGTTCGACCATGGTCCAAGCTTAATTAAGGTAAGTTTTGACTTCGGTTTTTGATAATTTCTATGTTTTTGTAATCGTTGCTTTGTGCTCTAGCTAGCCCATGCTTTAATTTTAGAAATTGATGGTGATTTTGAGATATGCCATTGATGAATGTTTGAGCTATGTGTTAGTTGAAGATGAAATATGAAAGATCGGTGGAAGATTAACACATTTTGTCTTTGAATTTTTGGTGAATTTGAGTAATTTGGGCTAAATTGAGAAAAGTGTAAATTGAAGGACTAAAATGTGAAATAAATGAAATGTGTGGGCTTGTATTAGCATGGGAATAATTTGGTTAAGCATATGTGATATGAAATTGTGTGTATTTGATGATGTTATGAAATAGGGGCTAAAGTGTCGAAATGTAAAAATGTGAGGGCTATTTTGTAAAATACCCTAAATATGTGTGTGTGGACTAAATTGAATGAATTGGTGATTGAATGAGTTAAATTTAAATGTGTATAGATCAAGAAAGGAGAGGTTCAGATCGAGATCGAGGTAAAGATAAAGTGCTCGATTAATCGACCATTTCGGTATTTCGACGTCTGAGGTAAGTTCGGATATAATACTAGTTGTTAAATTATATCTATGTGATGTGAATTGAATGAATATATACATAATAATGAGATTAGAAATTCTATGTGCAGAGTTGAATTAGATGGCACTAAGTGTGCGAAATATTAGAAACGAGACAGAGATGGTTAGCACTGTGTGTGCGAAGAGATAGAAGCTTCGGCGTATTGATTTGGCACTGTGTGTGCGTTACCGATATAAGTTCGGTTTAACATATTGGCACTAAGTGTGCGATGACGATTATGTTTCAATCATAAAACTAGCACTAAATGTGCGAATAAATCAAAAGAATAGCAAAGATTGAACGAGATGTAATATCGAGCTATTGAGTAGCATGAATGGCGAGTAACTATGTGTTGATCAAGGTACGTCTGAACCTATGTGGTTGATGATGATTTTAAAAGTTGAATGAATAGATATTTGAGCATATAGTTGAGATTGATGATGTGATTAATTGTACATTTATCTAAGTGATGGTTTAATTATATGTTGATAAGATATTATTGAGTTGTATGTATTGTATTTCGAACTTACTAAGCTTTGAAAGCTTACTGTGTGATTTGTTTTTCTGTTTTACAGTGTCAGTAAAGCTAGCTCAGATCCGGGGATCGTCAGCATCTCTATCACACTATCGGCAATCTATTTTGGTACTTCTGAAGATGTGTATATTTGAATATGGCATGTATAGACTAGTTGTTTTGAAACATGTTTGAGATGTGTAAATAGCCATGTGATGTGGCTAGATAAATGTTGGCAATATGCATGTGTGATTTTGGTATATGATGCATGTTATGGTATGGCTTGATGGCAATGAAAATGTCTTATGAAAGGTAAGCTTAGTGATGGATTGATGCCATTGTAATCTAGTGATATTGTGGATGAATCATGCTTGGTTATGCATGTGTTTTAGTTGTGCAATTTGGTATATAAGTTGACATGATTAGAAATGAGATTGGATGGGAGGATAAGTTGATCATTTGACATGTATTTGGTTGCCAAATTGTGTGTGAAAATAGGCTTGTATGTGCTTGTAGGTATGACCCAAGTGTGGGTGGCATTTTGGCCTTGCAAATGGCCTATTTTGCATACACGGTCAAGGGAAACGGGCGCGTGTCTCGCCGTGTGGCTCAAGGGCGGCCACCGAAGTGTGCTGGGCGGAGTTACACGGCCGCGGGCACACGGGCATGCCTGGTGGTCGTGTGACTAAGTCAGTAGCTAGCTTAATTTCACACGGCCATGGCACACGGGCGTGTCTGGTGGTCGTGTGGACAAGTCAGTATGTATGCCCTATTTTGGCACGGCCTGGACACATGGGCGTGTCTGGTAGCCGTGTGAGGCACACGACCTGACTGCACGGGCGTGTGAACTCTGCAGTTCTGATAAATGTTCAAATTTCCAATAATTTTTGTATGTGTTCAGTTTAGTCCTAACCTCTTTTTAATACGTGTTTAAGGTCTCGTAGACCGTAATAAGGGACTATATGTTTATATTTGAATGTGTTTAATTTATGATTGACTTAGTGTTGTAAAATGGATGTGAAATGTTCTGATTGTTCGGTAATGCCTCTTAACCCTACTCCGGCGACGGTTTCGGGTTAAGGGTGTTACAGTGCGAAAGTTCCATTTTATAAGCTAAAGGTGCCTAATGGCCATAGAATATTATTTGGAGGTCTTTAAAGGGCAATTAGCCCCTTAAATAATGGTTGGCCGGCCATAGGGGACAATAGAGGTCAAAATTTGGTCAAGTAGGTGGATTAGGTGGACTAAATTGGGATTTTATATTAAAATAAAGAAAGAAAATATATCATCTTTTCTTCTCCTTCCTTCCACCAAAAATTAGCAACAAAAATTGGGGTTGAGAGCTCAAAAATTTCAGCAAGCTTCTCTCTTTACAAGTAAGTGACTTGATGATCATTTCTTGATAAAAATTGTACTTTTGGAACCCCTAAAGCTTAAGCTAACTATAGAGGGGACTATTTTGCAAAATGGTGGAAAGTTTAGAGTTTTACCATGAGAGCATGTATGTTGTTTGCTGCATTTTTATAGAAGAAAATGAGTTATAAATGTTTAATAAACAACTTTTATGAAAGGTGTTACCATGAAAACACCTAGAAGGACCTTTTTGTAAAGGTTTTATAATAAGAGGTAAATGTGTGAAATATTGAGTTTTGATGGTTTTCATAAGAGAAATAAATGTGCACCTAGGCTTGTAAGAGGAGGAAATTCGATTAGAATTGATTTACGAGCCTAGGGTTAAAATAGTCATTTTGTGAAAGTGTGAAGGCAAAATGGTAATTTTTCCAAAGTATGAATTTTGAGACGTGTTGATTAATGAGATTATTAAATGAGCTAATTTGCTATTATATAGATCAAGAAGAACGAGGAATTAACCTTGACCGAGGAAAAGGCAAGGTATCAGATTAAATCAGCAAGTGACCTATTTTGAAACCAAGGTAAGTTTTATGTGATAAATTCAACATCATGCTAGTATATTTGAGAATGTTTGATATTATAATGATGCATATATTGCTATGAAATTGAATGATGGTGTTGAATGAGAAAAATGATGAGAGTTGTGATTTTGAAGTCCCGGTTGGACTATAATAAATGTGAGAATACTATTGTCGAGACATGAGATGAATAAGGTCCCGTGTAAGACCATGTCGGGGAAATGGCCTCGGCACCGAATTGAGATCTCGTATAAGACCATATCTGGGATATGGCATCAGCATTGAATATGAAAATTGTATAAGACCATATCCGGGATATGGCATCGATAATTGATGTGAGATCCTGTATAAGACCATATCTGGGATATGGCATCGACACTCAGAGGCGACCCCATGTAAGACCACATCTGGGATGTGGCAATGGCTTCGTATTTATATGGATGACGATGAATATGTATCTTTGAATACCCCAAGCAATTTAGTGGGATAAATAGTTAAGCTTGAGATAGAAATGGGTTTGGTGCTAAAGCTATGTGCTTGAGTGAATACAGGTGCCTGTGAGTAATTCACGAGAAAAGTTTATGTTATGTGTTATTGCATGTATTCGATAAGAGCAAATACGAGTAAGTTATGGCAAGTGCTTGAGACTTTGAGGTTTTATTCAATGCCATGGATGGATGATATTATATTGTTATTTATTTTCATGCAAACTTACTAAGCTTTATGCTTACCCCTTCTTATTTCCCTTTTCCTTGTAGCATTGCCAAGTTAGCTCGAGAACTCGTGGAACATCGGAGTTCGAAAATCTCACTATCGACTAATTTTTGGTATAGCCAAGTTAGATTCATTTTGAGTATGGCATGTATAGGACTTGGTCATTTTGTTATGTCATATTTGCTAGCCAAAGTATTGGCTATTAAAGTTGTTCAATTTATTTTGTAAATAGTCATGGGAAGTTGGCCTATACTTGACATGTTCATATATTCAATGATGATGAATTTCATGAAGTGTATGCTTGTGTGGATGTCTTGATTTTGAGTTCTTAGAGGTTCCATATGGACATAATATGTGTTGAATTGGTTTGGTATAAGTGTGGTTGCTTGGTAGGGTGGCAAATGGCTTGGTAGATAGCCATATAATTGTCCACATTGGTAGACACACGATCGTGTGTCTAGGCAGTGTGTGACACACGGTCAGCCCCATGGGTGTGAGGAGAGGCCGTGTGTCCCCTTGCATGCTAGGTTTACAAGTTAGTATACCCAGTAGTCAACACATGGGCAGAGACACGGCCGTGTGTCTCAGCCATGTGGGAGGCACGGCCATGGACATGGGCGTGTGCCTGTGCCGTGAAGTCCGTGACCGAAATTTGGAATTTAATTCGACACACGGTCTAAGGACACGGGCGTGTTCCTTGGCTGTGTGACCTTAGTGAGGTGATGACGTCATAAACAGAATGCCAAGGTTTTGGCACACGGGCTAAGACACGGGCGTGTCGAGGCCGTGTGAGGGACACAGGTGTGGAACATGGGCATGTGGTATGCCACACGGGCGTGTTCCATTTCCCACGGGCGTGTGGCCCCTGTTTAGGCAAAAAATTTCTAAGTGTGTAGAAGTTTCTGGTTTAATTCTGAAACCTTCCGTAAGTATGTTTAAGGCCTCGTAGGCCCATGATAAGGATGTTATGAGTATGAATGAAAAGTCTTAATTTGAAACGAAATTTTTATGACCCGATGTTGTTTGTTTAAGTAAGTTGAGTTGAGTAATGCCTCGTATTCGGTCCCGATTTTGAACACGAGTAAGGGGTGTTACAGCACTACTCTTTCAAATATACCTTTGATTTCTCGATTCACCCTTTCAACTTGCCCATTCGATTGTGGGTGATAGGTAGTAGCAATCTTATGTTTTACATCATACTTTTCAAGCAACCACTTAAGCCATTTATTCACAAAGTGAGATCTTTCATCGCTAATTATAGATCTAGGAGCCCCAAACTGTGTAAATACGTGCTTATGTAGGAATCGCATGACTACCTAAGCGTCATTAGTTGGGTATGCCTCATCTTCAACCCACTTGGACACATAGTCCACAGCTACCAAGATAAACTTATTACCATATGAAAAAGGAAACGATCCTAGGAAATCAATGCTCCATACATCGAAAAGTTCTATCTCTAAAATATTTGTCAAGGGCAACTCGTTCCTTCTTGATATGTTTCTGGTTCTTTGGCATCTATCGTAGTTCCTCACATATGCATAAGCATCCTTGAACAATGTAGGCCAAAAGAACCCAGCTTGTAAAATCTTTGCTGCTGTTTATGAACCACCAAAGTGTCCCCCACTCAGAGATGAATGACAGTGGTACAAAATTTTGTCAATCTCATTCCAAGCTATGCACTTCCTGATTATGTTATTTGCACATTGTTTAAACAATAACGGGTCCTCCCAGAAATAGTACTGACTATGATGAAGGAATTTCTTCCTTTGTTGGTACATCATTTCTCGAGGAATTATTCCACTTGCTAAGTAATTGGAAAAATCAACAAACCAAGGTGTTTCATATATTTGACTTACCTCGAAAATATGCTCATCGGGGAAATTCTCATTAATTGGAATAAATGAAGAAGTTACCTCATTTTGTTTCAACCTTTACAAATGATCGACTACATCAGCTACTTGATGTTCAACACCTCTTCTGTCTTGGATCTCAAGGTTAAATTCTTTGAGCAAAAGCATCCATCGAATTAGCCTTGGTTTAGCATCTTTTTCGTGAGTAAGTACTTAATGGCAGTGTGATCAGTAAACACTGTAACTTTGGTATATATAAGATTTGAACGGAACTTGTCAAAAGCAAAAACTATAGCAAAGAGTTCTTTTTCAGTTATTATATAATAGATCTGGGCTCCTGTCAAAGTTCTGTTTGCATAGTCGATAGGGTAAAACACTTTGTTCCTTCTTTGGCCCATCACAGCTCTAACAGCGAAACCGCTTGCATCACACATAAACTCAAAACGCATGTTCCAATCAGGTGTGATAATTATTCGGGCTAAAATTAACCGGCATTTTAATTCTTCAAAATCTTCTAAGCATGCTTTGTTAAAATAAAAAACATCTTTTTCTAAAAGCATACAAAAAGGTTAAGAAATTTTTGAAAAATCCTTTATAAATCTACGACAAAAACCGGCATGGCCTGAAAAGCTTCCAACTCCTTTCACACTAACTAGATGTGGTCCACCTTTGCTTTATCCACTTCAATTCCATTCTTGGAAATTTTACGCCCTAAGACAATTCCTTCCTTAACCATAAAATGACACTTCTCCTAGTTAAGGATGAGATTAGTCTCCTCGCATCTTTTGAGTACCTTAGCCAAATTATACAAGCAAATATAGTAAGTATTGCCATAGACAGAGAAATCATCCATGAAAACCTCAACATAATTTTCAACCATATTAGTAAAAATTTCTATCATACATCGCTGAAATGTGGCAAGTACATTACATAAGCCAAAAAGCATTCGCCTAAAAATAAATGTACCATAAGGACAGGTAAAAGTAGTTTTATGTTGGTCTTTTGAGGCTACAACTATTTGGTTGTATCCCGAATATCCATCTAAAAAGCAATAAAAAGTAATTATTTGGTGTAAATTCTCAAACTTCCAAATCTAGCAGTTCGAACCGTAGTGGTTGAATATTACTCCTCAAATTAGCTTCCATCAAAGCTAAACCTTCATTACCTTTTTTATCTTCGAATGGTTCAGACTCTAAAGCGTTCTCCAACGGGTCTTCTTTAGAATTGCTTTCCATAGAAGCTAAGGTTTCTAATTCTTCCATTATTTAACACTCTTCCATTGAATCAGGAAATTTCATTGCCTTTAAAACGTTAAACGTTACCTTATCGTCTTAAACTTGCATCGCGAGTTCGCCTTTTTACACATCTATCAATGTTCTTTTCGTGGCTAGGAAAGGTCTCCCCAGAATGATCAGAACTTCTTTTTCTGTTTCAAAATCCAAAACAATGAAATCAAAAGGAAAAATAAATTTATCGATTTTTACCAAAACATCCTCGATCTTTCCTTCGGCATATGCTACTGATAGATCTGCAAGTTAAAGTGTTACAGTAGTGGGTCTTACTTCACCTATTCCCAACAACTTAAAAATAGATTTGGGCATCAAGTTGATGCTTGCTCCTATGTCGCATAAAGCTTTACCGCAATATAATTCACTAATGTTGCAAGGTAACGTAAAGATTACAGAATCCTTCAGTTTCAGAGGTAGTTTGTTCTATAAGAACGCACTACATTCCTTCGTCAAAGCGACAGTCTCATACTTCATAAATTTCACATAATTGAGCATTTGTTCTAAAGCCTCCACCAACGGAATTTTTATGTGTAATTACTTTAAAACATCCAAGAACTTCTTGAATTCTACCTCTTGTTTCTGCTTGTTTTGCTGAAGTCTTTGAGGATATGGAACTCTAGGTTGATATGGACAACTTTTTTGAGGAGGTAAATCTGCAAAAGGGGGTGTTAACTTTTCAGAATTCACAAGTTTAGGGTTTACCTCATCAGATTTTTTAGCATCTGATTTTTCTATTGTAGGAACTTCAACTGTTGGTTGACTTTCCTCCTTTCCAGTAGGCTTGTCTTTAACCACAACCTTCTTAGGCTCCAAAATCTTACCACTTCATAATTCTACCACTTTGTAATGATCCTTACCAAAATTTGTTGGATTTTCTGTGTCACTCGACAAGGCTCCTTGTGGTCTACTATGAAGCTCAGTAGCTAATTGACCCATCTGGTTCTCCATATTTTTCAGCATTGCTGGTTGACTTTGGATTAAGGCGTTGTTTTTCGCCATGTACGCCCTCAACAAGTTCTCTAAACTATTTGTTGATTCAGCTTAAGGTGGTTTTAGGGCTTGTTGGTTAAACCCTTAGGTTTGGTTGGGTCTATGCTGCATTTGATTTTTGTTCGATCCATTTCCTTAATTACTCCAAAAAAAATTCGAATAGTTCTACCACGATGGATAGTAGAAGTTGGACTGCGATCCTTGTCCACTTCTATTTTGATATTGATTCCTTACGTAACAATTTAATTTGGGATTTGAAGGGAAATTCTTGAAAGAATGACATGCCCACAGTATACACAAGAAACTATATCATACTGACTTGGTAATTGAGCTGCAAAATTATTCAAACCAATAGTGGTAAATTGTTTTAACATAAAGGAAATAAAAGATACCTGAGTAGAGAGTGAAGTCAGTGCGTCCACTTCATGAACTCCAGATACATGTATTCCTAAAACTGTTTAATCTGTCAGCCATTGGTAATTGTTCCTTGTGATCCTCTCAATGATCTCGTAAGCCTCGTTATAAGACTCAGACAAAATCGCACCATTCGCAGAAATATCTACCATTAATCTTGTGTGTGCATTGAGACCATTATAAAACATCTCCAATTGGATACAATGAGGAATCCCACGATGAGGACACTTACGAAGTAATTCCTTGAATCTTTCCCATGCTTCGTATAAAGATTTGTTATCAAACTGTTGGAAAGTTATTATCTCATTACGCAAATTTGCTTTCTTACTTGGTGGAAAACATTTTATCAAAAACCCTTCTACTGATTCTTGCCAAGTAGATATTGAACTTGATGGCAATGAATTTAGCCAATCTCGTGCTCGGTCTCTCAAGGAGTACGGAAACAGTTTTAACCTCAGTGCGCCTTCAGTCACACCAGCTAACTTAAATGAATCACTCACTTCCATGAACAAATGAAGGTGTAAGTGTGGATCTTCCGTAAGCATACCACTAAAATGGCCCACCGTTTGGAGCATTTGAAACATCATTGGTTTCAACTCGAGTTCGGTTGCCTCGATATCTGGCCTCTTAATTCTCGGATTTAACTAATTAAAGAGTGGCGCAGTGTATTGTCTGATGGCACGATCCCTATCATTAGCAATAAGGATTGGGTTGTGCACTTGATTGACTCCATTACCTTGCTCCTCATTTTGATTTCCAAGGTCCATATCGGCTTGTCTTTGAGCAGATCTCTCATGTCTTCTTTGTCTAAAAGTTCGCTCGATTTTAGGGTCCACGGGTAATAGATCAATGATTCGATCTATGCTCATAAAACACCTGATAAATAAATAACAATTAAAGAATAAAGAATAAAGAATAAATTAATAGATTTAAAAATTAAATAAATAAAAATAAAAACCAAATTGTAAAATAATTTCACAAAGAATGATTAAGGCAACAGTCCCCGGAACAGCGCCAAAAACTTTTAACAAATTGTAACATGTTTATGCAAGTGTACGTAGTCGTTCAAGTAATAAGTAAGTAAAAATGAGTTATCTTCTCCACAGGGACTGTATAAGCTTAACCAATTAATTGCAAAATTGTAAATAACAATTTGATTTAAAAACTCAATAATTTTGTATGATGATTAAATTAATTGAATTAATTAGATGCAAAGATTGATTCCTATGCAATTCTAATCTAGATGCAATTTACCTAAATTAATGAATGAATGGCTTTAGCAACAAAAAAATCAACATTAAATGGGCTAGGATAATTATATTAATCAAATCAACTTACTTTAATCATGCTAACATGTTCGAAATTACTTTCATGGCAACTCGATCTCTTATGGGTTTGGAAACCAAATTAAGTCCACTCGAATCTTTTACTTAGTTAAATATGCATGTTACTGATCATATTAAACTAAAGGTTTCTTAGAATTTATGCAAGGTCACAGGAACATTTACGTTTACAAAAGTTTAATTACATAAACCTAAAAACCATGTTAGGCAATAGAGCTAACTAAAGATATTACAAACCTTAACTTATTTGGTTTTAATGACTAAATTAAGCATTGCACTTTTCAATTATGCGTCTACTAGTCGTCATCTGGTAGGACCGCTCAGCTAATCTGAGTGCACCCAATCACGTGTGAATGAAATGCATCATGATATTAATTGAAAACATAATTTACTGAGGCACAAAACATGTTTCCATGAATTGAATAAATCTCATTAAATTAATATAATCATCCTAGCAGATAGGAATTAAAACTTCATAGTTGATGTCAAAAACATCAAACACAAAGCAAACATTTTTAAAATAAATGACAAGAGGAAAGAGTTTGCTCAGTTCAGCAGCCTTTTGGATCTATTCTGACTGAGTTGCTCAACTCTGCTCCGTTTAGCAGTCTTTCAGGTCTATTCTGATTGAAGCGCTCCTTCATTCTAATTAAGTCTTCTTTTGCTAAGGGTTTATAAGGTAGCACACTAAAGAGTGCTTTTGACAAAGCTTATGTGGCTAAAGAAGGGAGAAGGGATGGATGGCTATGGAAGGGAAAAAGGGAAAATGTAACATCCCGAAATTGGGCCTAGTAGGATTGGGCCCAATGGGCCTTGTTTTAAATTTTTGAGAACGGCATTAATGCAAGTTAGACTTATTAGGTAAGTTATTTTGAAGGTTAGAGGCTTTCTATGAAGTCCCGGGATCAAATATTAGCTTTGGGGAAATTTTGGTTTTAGGTGAAAAAACCACGGAAGTTGGCGAGTAGGCCTTAAGAATAAAATGTGGGGAAAATCGACACAAGTGGAGTGTGTGGTGTAGTGGCAAAGTGACGCCACATAAGAGACAAGGGGTGACGCCACAAGGAAGGAAGGAGGTCCAAGGTTCAAGTCTTGGCTTTTGCATTTTGGTTTTCTTTTTACTTGGACCTCGTAATTTGGCTATAGATTTATATTTAGTTGCGCATGGTTTAAGACACAAGAGGAGCTTGTGGCCAAGTGGCTAGCAGCGTGGATTATGTTGCAAGGAGCCCGGGTTCAATCTCATGAGAAGCAAGGGAGTATTTATTTTATGGTGACGGGAAGAGTTTCAGTTGAATTTAAACTCTCATCGATGAAGGGATCCCACATCGGAAAGATACAAAGAAGGAAGGTGAAGAGCTAGCTATATAAAGAGCATTCCAGGAGGAGGTTGACACACCTTGGAAGGCGTTTGGGCACTGAGAGTGGTCTGAGTGCGGATTAACACCAGAGTCCTATCGTGTGTGTAACTCTCTCTACTCTAGTTGTAGAGCGGCAAATGCCGGCGTCTTGGCCACGACAATAGTAGCCACACGAGCGTGCGAATATGCGTGTAGGGCTTCGGACGCGATAGTTGAGGCCATAAGTAGTATTCTTGTGGGTTGGGAAATTTTGCTTGGGCGCGATGGCCGAAGTGGGCCCAATGGGCCCGTGGGCCCGTATGAGTAAATTGTGCGATTGTGTAGTATATAGTGAACTAGACTAGGTGGAACTTATATACATGGCTAGATTTGTGCTAGGTGGGCCACACGAGCGTGTGGGCCCGAATGGGCCGGAATCGAGTTTTAGGCTCAATCGTCCTAAGATTGACCAGGAAATGGTAGCCGAGTCGCTCGCGGGGTGACATCGGGCCTTTGGAAAAGGCCATTGTAGGTGCAAAATTACGAAAATACCCTTGGTGGGTAAATTACCAAAATACCTGAATGGTATATTACTTAAAAATACCCTTAGTGGGTAAATTATCGAAATACCATTGAAGGGTAAATTACTTAAAATGCCCTTGGTGGGTAAATTACCGATATACCCTTGGTGGGTAAATTACGAAAATGCCCTTGGTAGGTAAAATTACGGTTATACCCTTAGAGGTTGATTAGGGTGATTATGTTGTTTTATGTCTATCCGATTATGATGGTAATTCATGTTATACTTATATTTGATATATGTCTAGCATACATGACACACGCATACAATTAATTATTATGTCATATTGCATGGGTATGATGAGAGAGGGGGAAGATTGATTATTGTGACTTTGGGTCACCAGAGGTTTGGCACCTCTAGAGGTTTGGCACCTCCAGTGGTTTGGTACCACAGATTGATTATTGTGACTTTGGGTCACCAGAGGTTTGGCACCTCGGCGTCTCGTCGGTGGCTTAGCACCACAAAGGTTGGCCCCACGATTGATTATACGGGATTGACGCCGGTGATTTGGTATCACACACGATGGGTTGGCCCCATCATTGGATTCGTGACTTCGGTCACCAAAGTGATTTGGTATCACATTCGTGTCTTTGGGACACCGTGAGGTTTGGCACCTCATAGCGTCTCGCCCCGTGTGGTTTGGTACCACAGTGGGTTGGCCCCATGAGATAATATAACGGGATTGACGCCGGTGATTTGGTATCACACGATGGGTTGGCCCCATCACTATTATTTGTGACTTCGAGTCACAGTGGTTTGGCACCACAATATTGATGAATATCGTGTCCTTGGACACCGGTGGTTTGGCACCACCGTGGGTTTGGTACCACACGGGGTAGAAAAAGGAGTTGCGGATGGCTAGGTTTGGGTGCATGATATGCATATTTTCATATGAAATTGTGTAAGGGCTCGTTGGATGGGATTTACACACCGAGTCTCGATGACTCACCCCCTTAGTTAAATTTTTTGTGCAATCATTAGATCGCGGATTTGGGAGCCGAGGTGGACTCGTGGAGGCCATACATATGTTTACTCGTAAATTCGTTTCTTTTATTTGGACTTATTTTTATTTGAGTTTTTGTTATGTAATAAGGCCTTGGGTATTTTATTTGGTTTCAAATTTTCAATTTGTTTATTGCTTATTATTAAATGATCAATATGGGATTTTCCTAAAATGATAATAAACCATTTCTTATTCAAAATTACTTAAACTCGATTTCTCACCACAACTATAAAGAATATGAACTTTTTAACGAATGCACAGTTTTTAGACATTCCTTCCATGTGACATGCCAGATTCGGTCGTAACGTTTAGGCCGGGTTTGGGGTGTTACAGAAAAGGAATTGAGAGTGAGAGAGCAATGTTGAGTGATGAGGGATGATGGAAAAGTGAGGAATGACAAGGTATTTATAGGTGAAGGTAAAGGTTTGAGTTTACTAAAAATAGGTTTAAATATCCTTCCTTCCGTCTCTCATGTGGTCAACCATGCTTCAAGGAAAAGGGATGACCAAGTCTTCTCAATTTGAATTCGAATTTCAAGCTAAAAATAGCTATAGGGTGGACGGTTTCAACAGGAAAGTTGTTGGGTTGAATTCTGATTATTTTCCAACTGTAGGGACCTTCCATTAAATATCCCAAAACACATTTTGGGCAGCCAACATTAAGTGCCGAAATTGGGCTTTTAATTACCCTTGTTGGATGATTTTTTCAGTCCAACAACTTAGCAGACATGTCCACCTTTTATCACTTTCTTTACTGGGTTAAGTAGTCAACCCTATGCCCGAAATTGGATGGTCTTGCCGTCCACATGGTTAATTTGTGCATGGTCATCTTTTATTTATTTAAATCATGTCTCCAATAACCTACCTACACAGTGAAAAATACATACATTAATAAATTAACATGAATTAATATAAAATATGCATGAAAATTATGTAATTAAGCATAATTTCACATACTTTCTAAATTCATGTCTAAAATTACTAATTAAGCAAAATTCACTTATTTCAATAATCATTAATCGAGATAAACATAATAATTAAGTAAAAAGGTGGTATAAATATATAGAAAAATACTATATAATTTCAAGTTTACAATTATGCCCTCAAACTTCTGTATGGTATTTATAAGGCAACATCTCCGAGTATCCTAAAAGTTTGAGCTCGTGCCCGCATAACGACCGTCAACCAGCTCCCTCGTTATACTCCAGACTGACCTCATAACGGTCGTCGACCGAGACCTCTATGTAGACTTCCATGTGTGACCGTATAAAATGAAATCACTCCGGAACTCGACTTCCATAGGATAGGTTTCTGAGGTAATGGTCCCATCTCGATAGGATATATGAAATGTGTATGTCTTGAAATGATATCGCATTAACGATGACTCAAGAATACCTCAAACAGAAAATTTTATTAATGACAAAATTCTTTTAACACTGATGCAGGGAAGAAAACTAAAAGAGAGAAATATTGTAAAGTGGAGGGATGAAAGTCGAGAGAGATCATGGGTTTAAAGATGATGGAGTATGGAGAGAGAGCCCCCTTTTATAGGCGCGAGGGAAGGGTGAGATTAGAAAGGGAAAAAACCCCTTATGGTTGGAAAGAAGAGGCGTTTTCATCGAATATCTGAAAAATGTGCTTCAAATCTTACCTGAGATTCTCGGGGTTAGGGCACTTTTGGCAGACTTTTAGTGGAAATGGTAAGAAAGCTAGTCTAGCAAGGCGAGCTTCCTACTGGCATGGTAGGAAAGTGCACCTAGTTGGACGAGCTTTCTTACCATTTCCATTAAAATTCTGCCAAAAGTGCCTTGACCCTAGAAATCCCGGGTAAGATTTGAAGCACGTTTTGAAGCACTGAAGACTCTTTGAAGCATGCGTTTGATGAAATTAGTTAATCTCTTAAACGTGTTTTTGAGCACAAAAGAGCATTTCATTATTATTCAATGAAAGTGCGTCTTCTAAAACGTATTTTGAAGCACGTCTTACCTCTCTCCTCTTTCTTTTTTGCTATTAAACTACCAAAGTATTCAGGACTTAGACACGTTGCAAAGTCATATCAAATATTAAAGAGTTACACTACGAGTGTCTTCTACATTTCTTTGGATAACCATCTGAAGATTTTTTTTTGTTCTAAATACCTAATTCATTTTAAATTGAAATAAGTCGACGAGTGAAATCTTGTAACCTCCCCAACCCAGCCTAGATGTTATGGTTGGATTGTAAAGACCACATTAGCCACTGAAGTGACCAAACAACCCTACGGACCATAAAATCCTAATTTATCTATTTTTAGGAAAAACCACAGTTTGCACTTGAATTAATTTGTAAT
Source organism: Gossypium sturtianum (assembly GCA_025698515.1). Taxonomy (NCBI): domain Eukaryota; kingdom Viridiplantae; phylum Streptophyta; class Magnoliopsida; order Malvales; family Malvaceae; genus Gossypium; species Gossypium sturtianum. The sequence continues at coordinate 50,743,693 of CM046952.1, read as the reverse complement.
TCATACATTTATTAAGCCACCTATTCTTAAATCAATTTTTTTTTGCTGATAGTGACGTTTTTAGAAAAATTGTTGTTTGTTGCTTTGTTTTGCAAAATTTCATTATCTCTTAATGCAGCGGAAAACTCTATTTATGTTAAATTTTAATTAGGTCAAGTAACATGATTTTTTTTGTTACCATATATGTATAGTCATCATGTTTTAATAATAAATGCAAAAAAACCCAAATCCAAAACCACAAACCACAGTCCAAAATAAACTTACAATCCAAAAAATGAAATAAAAACTTATTAAAATTATTAAAACGAAAGAATAGTCTGAAATCCATGAAACGTCCACATGCCGGGTCTGGTCCTAATCTCGATCATTACATGAGAAGTTAATACTAGGGGGTGAGCTTTAAATAACTCAGTGTGAGTCACAGTAATAATAACATACAATCAATCACATGAGAAACAATCATCACTCACATAACCAAACGATACATAACAAATTTCAATAAGCATTTGAACATGTCATGAGCATGATGCAATGCAAAAAGGGTTCCTACCCATCCATCCGCTACACACAACGAGTTCCCCACAACCCATTTGTTAAACACCAAAACAATGCAAGCTAAGCTCAGTGTGGATTCACCTCCAGTACAATAATGCAAATACACTGCCAATAAAAATACAAACAAGCTGCCAGTATCTTTGTGGACAAGCCACCAATAACAATTTGCAGGATAATACGCTACCAGAAGGTTGTGAATACACAACACTGTAAGACCCAATTTTCGCCCGGCCCATTTTAAAACCATAAACCCATAAAATAAAATCCAAAGAATTAAAACCAATAAAAAAAATAATAATAGTCCCAATAACAGTCCATTTTTACAAGTCCAAAATGCTACACATTAACAGGCCCAAATAGGTAGCCCAATACATAACCCAAATTTAAACTAAACCCTAGACCCAAAAATTGGCAAGCCCGAATGGCCCAAATTCCAGATTGTTCTGGTGCCTTCTCAGCTTCCTCGCGCGCGTCTCTTGAGATACCCGGAGTACCCCACGCGCGCCCCTTTGGTTTCTCGCGTGCTCTACACGCGCGACTGCTCGTGTTCCCACGCGCGCCGCCATGTCTGCGCATGACACAAGACACTCAGACTTCCGCATCGCCCCAACACATCACCACACTCACGCCAAACGCCCAGTATACGCGACAGACCCTCGTACACCTCGCACCGAAAACCACGTCGCCCCCGTACCTACAAAAGAGACCACGACAGCAGCAAATACAAAATAGAAAAGAAATAAAATGACTTTTTTTTGTATTTTCGATTTCTTTTTCAGATCGGCTATAAAAAGGCCGAGCCACAAACCTTGTATTTTTTATGCATACAAAAAAAAATACGAAAACCAAGAGCAGATTCAAGCAAAAAGGTTGCTTTTGATTCCATTTTCTCTCTCGATCATTTTTTTAATTTGTTTCTGTACCTATTTCTTTTCTGCTTTTGATATATTCTAAAGGAAAGAGGGGGAAAAGGGTTTTTTACCTGGCCAAACGCTCGATCTTCACCTTCTCTGTCGCAATCGGAGTTAGGTGCAGGTGAACGAGCGAGATCTTCAAGAATAGTAACTTCGGTGTAAGTTGGAGTACTCGGGCACTGCCTTTCGCTGGGTACGATAGCGATTTGGTGGTGAACGGAGGTGATTTTTCTTTTCCATTCGCACCGCTCTTTGCCGGTCCTGATGGCGATTGAGTGGTGAGTGAAAGAATCTTTCTCTCTGGGACGGGGTAAAGAAACATTAGGGGCTAGGGTTTGTTTAAAATGACTTAAACTGTTTTTTTTAGGGGTTTGGTTCATTAGGGAAAACGGCGCCGTTTGGCTTATGACAATAGCCTTTAAACGACGCCGTATCCATCTGTGCCCGATGACCCGACCCATATTCACAGGATCCGCGTGTTTCTCCAATTAATGGAGGATTTGCGCGTTTAGTCCCTTCTATTCCTATAGTGTTTTTAATTAATCCCACTACGTGTTGATTTTATTGTTTAATTAGCCCCCAGAATTCACATATACTTTTGATTTAGTCCAGTTCGTTCACTGTATTCTGGTTGTTTAAGTATTTGCGGTTTTAATCCCTGGTCGTTTAAATGTTTTTTATTTAGTCCCTTCTTTAACGTCTTGTTTATCATTAAGTCAGTGTTATTATTATTGTTCTTTTTATATTATTATGAGTATTATTCCTAAGATTATTACTGTTATTTCTAGTCAATGTTAATATTATTATATTTTGTTGATTTTATTATATGCAATTTTTTACTTATTATTAATATATTTAAAATTGCTCTTGTTTATTTAGAATATGTTGTGCATTTGTTATGCTTAATTACATTTAATTAGTCTTCCTTATCATTGATTTAATTACGTATGTTTTAATGTTTGTTTTGTATTTATTTGTTGCTTGGGATTTAATAGCCTCATACCCCATTTGTAAATAATTGCTCCATATTGTATGTTACTACATCATAGCACCACATTTATTTAAAAACATCATGTTTCAACACTATTCGATCTTTAAAATCGTTCTTGCTTAATATTTCCAAAAACAAGGTGATATTCGCGCATTTGGGATTTCGAAGAAATCGCGCCCAATCGTGCTGGGTGTGATTTTTATTGTTTAACCAAATAAACGAATACCCTTTCAAAATTTGTTCATTTTTTCAAAATAAGGTAATATTCGTACATTTGGAAATTCGAAGAAATCGCGCTCAATCGTGCTAGGTGCGGTCTTTTTCGTTTAACCGAAAAAATGAATACCCTTTCAAAATTGGTTCATATTTTCAAAATAATTTGGAAATTCGAAGAAATCGTGCCCAATCGTGCTGGGTGTGATCTTTTTTGTTTGTCCAAATAATCAAATACCTTTTTTAAATTCCAATACATGTACTTGGAGAATTTTGGGGATAATCTTGGATTCGAGGACTCAGACTGTCGTGTCCAATCGTGCTGGATATGATATTCTATTCTTTTGGAGCAAGGGAATCTCGATGTTCAGTCAAGTTATTTAAAATATAAAAAAAACATAATTTCAAAACCATTTCAAACTTTTCAACATTAGGACATTAATGAATCAATTTGGTACCAATTTTGGGTGTTGCGAGGGTGCTAATCCTTCCTTGCACGTAACCGACTCCCGAACCCGTTTTCTCGAATTTCGCAGACCAAATTATTTTATAGGTGATCCGATCACACCATGAATAAAAGATCGGTGGTGACTCTGTTTCCATATTTTTAAACTCGATTCCCGTTTTTTCAAAACGCGATAAAAAAAGAAAAAAATGGTTTCGACAGCTTGGCGACTCCACTGGGGACGCGGTTGAGAGTCGAGCCATAAATTGATTAATTTTGTCCTTCTGATTGAAAACTTGATAAAATGTTTCATCATGTTTCTCATTAAAACATCTGTTTGTGCTATAACTGTTATAATGTCGAGTCCCATAATACTTTGGCATTGCATTGCATGACCGTTGTGGTCACGCCTTTAAGTGGGAGTGAGAAGCTATGCTTTCGTGAGGTTTTCACCTCCACATGGGCTAGTGGACTGCTTCCGGGATACATCCGTACCTATTTCTTCGTGAGGTTTTCACCTCCGCATGGGCATAGGGAAATGTATTCCCCTGAACTAAACTTGATCCGTATGAGCCTATAATGGGTGAGGATTGAGGAATCTGCAGGTTCGGGTACACTTTTCTTAGGACTTTACCCCATGTAGTAGACCGTAGGAACCCGTCAAGCGTAGTAGTGTCGAATGTTAATGGTTACTTGTATAGGTAGTTGATTATTTTCTGTTTGCCTCCAATCTGATTATTTGGTACTGACTCACGTTTTTTGTGATTGGCATGACATTGCATATTTAAAGAGGAGTCGATTCGTGTTCAGTGGCTAAGTCAGAAGGTTTAACATGGAGAATGAATTCCTTGATAGAGTCGAAGACAATGCGGCCGTCCGAACATGGTCAGAGAGGTTACAACTAGAGAAAGGGGACAGTTTGGCTAAGGGATACGTGTCAGAGCTGTGGGACTTTACTCGCGTCAGTGTGGTGCAAAATGAGCTACAGGAGTTGAGAGATATATGGGCCAGTTGGGATGAGGGAACTAAACTGATGTTCTACCAAAATTACGGTGATATACCCTATTTGTTAGATGTTAAGGTAGACAAACATTTGTTTCGGGCTATGACCCAGTTTTGGAATCCTGCGTATAATTGTTTCACTTTTGGGAAAGTAGATTTGGTCCCCACTATAGAGGAGTATACAACCTTGCTCCATTGTCCAAAGATCTTAGTCGACAAAGCTTACATTAAAGCCGCTAACGCCCCGACCTTCGTAAGAAATTAGTGAGTATTACTGGGATGAATGAGTCTTGGGTTACGGCTCGAATTCAGTAGAAAGGTAACGGTAAATGTATTCCTTGGTTGGTTATGAGAGACTTGATCTTAGCACACTCAGATGTGAAGAAGAGGGTGGATATCTTTGCCCTGAGCATTTACGGTCTGGTGATTTTTCCTAAAGCTCTAAGGCATATAGATGAAGCAGTTGCTGACCTATTCGACCGTCTGGGCAAAGGAATCAAACCGGTACCTGCAATACTAGCCGAGACGTTCAGATCTTTGAGCTTATATCGGAGGGAAGGTGAAGGTAGATTTATTGGATGTGCACAACTATTGTTGACCTGGTTTCATAGACACTTTTAGAAGATGGACAGGGTCTCTTACCGGGTCTTCTCCGAAAATTATTCCCCGTTAAAGGAAGAGGTAGCTAAGCGAAGGAGAAATGATATCTCAGAAGAAAAGTGGATGATGATCCTTCAAAATCTCAAAGAGGAGGATGTGGAGTGGAGAGCCATTTGGATGGTCCCTAACGAGATCCTCTATCGTTGTGGGAGTTTTGATTATGTGCCATTGATTGGGATTTGGGGGGCCACTAGATACACTCCGTTGCTTGTACTAAGGCAATACCAGTCAAGGCAGTTTATACCGGTGACTTATGGGCTGGCTTAATCTGAGTTCTCATATCAGGCGGACAATTACAAGAAAAGGGTTCGGGAGATTCATGACGCTTGGAAGTAGATTCGCCGAATGAAGAGATTGTCCGTAGGTTCAATGACGACGCCAGAGTATAATAGTTGGTTCGGCCAGAGGATTAACGATAATATACCCGGACCAAGTTTGGAAGGTGGCCGATCTATAGAAGAATGCCTACGAGTTGTCCCATCTGAATTGGAAATAATAAAGTAAGATTTTGAAAAGAGGAATCGAGAACTGGAAAAGAAAATAGAGCAATTAGAGGAAGAGAAGATGCATTTAAGGTTAGATGCTGACGTTCAAAAGGCAGAGGCAGAAAGATTTAAAAAAGGGAAGGAACGAGTTGAAGAGGATCTGAACAGCTTAAAAACTGACTATAAGAAGATGCGCCTGTCAATGAGGACCGCCGGTTTAGGGAAGACTTCAGAACAATGGCGTCAGGAGGTTCAAGACGAAAGTGCTAAAGCTAACCAATGGGAGGATAAGTTTCGAGAGACACAAGCACAAATTGAACCTATGGAAAAGAGCCTCTCGTAAAGCCAAGTGAACAAAACAAGTTGAAGGCTAGAGTCGAGAGCTTGAGAGATCTCTTCATCATCATCGGCCGTGACTCTATGAAAGAACTAAGAGCCGATTTAAGCCAAATTAAAGAAATGAAGGAAAAGATTGAAGAATTAGAAACGGCCTTGCAGTAATTGCCAAAACCATATCGAGTCTCTAGAGGCGGATGAAGAACGAAGGAAACATGAGCTTCACTATTTTGAGTAATCAAGTCAGAGATAGGATCACCTCATGGGAGAAGCTTATAACCTGAGATGTAGAGAGATAGCCGATTATTTACAAACTTTGGCCGCATAAGTCGATATATTGAGTATGCAGTTTGAAACGCGGTCAGATCGCGGACGAGAATTAGCTTCACTACTCGAGAAAATTAGGGTTTTAGGTGTTAGGGCCAGGCCTTATTTGTAATTCGATTCTATGTAAAGGACTTTGTTCTCTAGTAAAGCTTTCTAAATAAAATTGAATCTGAATCGATACCTTCTTTGCATTCATGCATGTGTCTTCATTCCATTCATATGCATTAAAAATCATTAAGAGGTCCTAATTATAGTAAAAAAAATTATTTCAGCAACCTGGAAACCAACAAAACTTTGCCAGAAACGCATCCCTACGGCACGAGAAAGAAAACAAAAGACATGGATCAGAGGATAGAGAAACTCGAACAACTCCAAAAGGAGATGTAAGAAAAACTGCAACTTCAAATGCAAGAGCAGCTTGCCAAGATACAGCGTGATATGATGGAACAGATGATGGAATCACAGAGAACCATGATGTCCCAATTGACTCAATTATTGGCAGACAAAGGGAAAGCCCCCATGGTTAATACTGTGGAAGATAGTGAGGAACGACCATATCCCGGGTTTTACCCAACACCTCTGAAGAGCATCCCCGAAGGACATCCATTGTAATTAAACCTCAACAATTTCAAGAGGGTGTCTCGGTACCGCCAAATTTTCAAGCTGGATTAGGTTCTAATTTGGTTGACCATCCAATCAATGCTGCTATTCCCGACCTTGATGAGGCAGCGGATGAAGAAAAGGCAAAGTCTGAATTGCCAAAACAGCTAGAAGAGCGTTGTAAGTGGTTAGAAGATAAATTTCGGGATATGGAGGACGCTGATAGGCAATGCGGGGTCGACGCTAAAGATCTAAGCCTAGTACCAAATCTAATACTCCCCCACAAATTCAAGATGCCAGATTTTGAAAAATACAAGGGAATCACTTGCCCTGAAGCTCATATAACCATGTTTTTCCGAAAAATGACCGGGTATATTAACAATGATCAGTTGTTGATACATTGCTTCCAGGATAGCCTGGTTGGAGCAGAAGCCAGATGGTATAATCAGCTGAGCCATACTGAAATCGGTTCTTGGAGAGATCTGGCACAGGCATTTATGAGACAATACAGTCATGTAGCTGATATGACCCCTGACAGAATTGTTCTGCAAAACATGGAAAAAATATCAAATGAGAGTTTTCGACAGTACGCACAGCGGTGGAGGGAGGTCGCCGTTCAGGTCCAGCCGCCACTTTTGGAAAAAGAGACTACAATGCTCTTTATCAATACGTTGAAGGCCCTGTTCCTTACTCATTTGCTAAGGAGCGCAACCAAGAGTTTCTCGGACATTGTAATGACCGGAGAGATGATAGAGAATGCTATAAAAAGTGGAAAGATTGAGGCGGGGGTAAATAAAAAAAAGAATGACTATGAGAAGGAAAGAAAGCGAGGTGAATAACGCGAGTATGAGGTATTCAAAGTCAGTCACCGTTAACCAGCCTATGGCAGTGGCTACTGGGCATCAGGGTTCATCCAGAAAAGAATCTGGCACCGCAAGACAGAACAATGAGAAGCTTCAATTTACACCAATCCCGATAACATACAAGGCAATGTATAAAAACTTATTTAACGCGCACATCGTGTCTCCTCGCTACCTAACACCAATGCAGCCCCCATACCCCAAGTGGTATGACCCAAATGCGGAATGCGAATATCATGCGAGAATCACGGGGCATTCAATAGAGAATTGCTTAGCCTTCAAGAAATTGGTGGAAAAGCTTGTCAATATGGGGGTTATAGAGTTGGCAGACTTGCCAAAAGTAGAAAATCCATTACCCGATCATAATAGGGTCAATGCAGTTAGCGAAAGTTCAGAAAGAAGGGTCAAAACAAGCGTTGCAGAGGTTAAGACTCCCTTAAGATTGGTCTGGAAAGAAATGGTCAAACAGGGGATAATCATTGCAAAAAAGAGTCAGGGAAAGTTGACAAATTATTGTGAGTACCATCAGGAATTGGGGCACGAGATTCAGAACTGTGAGGAGTTCAAGACTATGGTACAAAATTTGATGAATAATAAAGAAATGAAGTTTTGTGAAGAAGGAGCAGAAGAGAAGAGCATATGCACCTCAGAGTCAACAACGAGAAACCCAAAAGTTAAATTCCCTTTGATCGTTATTTCGGCACCTAAGAACAATGGAGCTGGAATGCAGGCAGCACAGAAAGTAATAATACACAGACCCGCAGCACTGTGTATAGCAGAGTCAAGTACAGTGGCACCAAAGTGATAATACAAAGACCTGCAGTCTTTGCTTATGAGGATAGCAGGAGGGTTCCCTGGAACTATGAATGTAGTGTGACGATCCCAGGAAAGGAGAAATTGGATAGCGCTTCAAAAGAAGAGTTGGATGCAGGTTTTCATACTCGCAGTGGGAGACGCTATGATTTGGTAAAAGGGAAAGCCCCGATGGAAGAGCCAGAAAGAGAAAAATCAGTCGAGTTTGAATCACCCACCAAGGAACCAGTGAGAGAGGAAGAAGCTAAGGAGTTCCTAAAGTTCCTGAAACACAGTGAATATTGCGTGGTAGAGCAGCTGCATAAGCAGCCGACGCGCATATCTGTATTGGCTTTGCTGCAGAATTTGGAGGTACACAGGAACACATTAATGAAAGTCTTAAATGAGACCTATGTCGCCAATGACATTTCGGTTGATAAATTGGATCGGTTGGTGTGTAACATAAGCGCAGACAACTTCATCCATTTTAGTGACGACGAGATACCACCAGGTGGTAGGGGATCCACCAAGGCTTTGCATATCACCACTAGATGCAAAGGGTACACGCTACCAGGGGTCCTAATAGACAACGGGTTGGCATTGAACGTACTACCCTTGTCCACTCTAAATAGATTACCGATAGATAGCTTGCACATGAAGGAGTGCCAGAGCATAGTAAAGGCATTCGATGGCACGCAAAGGAAAGTGTTGGGAAGAATCGAGATACCTTTAGTGATTGGCCTGACTACTTACGAAGTGGATTTTCTGGTAATGGACATCAAGCCCTCCTATAACTGCTTATTAGGGAGGCCGTGGATACATTCGTCAGGGGCAGTGCCCTCATCATTACATCAGAAAGTGAAGTTGATAGCAGATGGTCGGCTAATAACGATAAAGGCTGGGGAGGACATTATTGCAGCTATAACTAGTGAGATGCCACACTTAGAGATAAATGACGAGACAATAGAATGTTCCTTCCGGTCTCTCGAGTTCGTGAATGCAACTTTCGCCACAGAAGGAAATAGAATCCTGATACCAAGAATCTTCAAGACTACAAGAATGGGACTGAAAATAACCGTGGGGAAAGGAGCTTTACCGGGAAGAGGACTTGGAAAATATCTTCAGGGGAGAGTTATGGCCCCGACATTGAAAGAAAAGCAAGATCGCTTTGGCTTAGGGTTTAGGCCAGATGCAAAACAAAAAAGAAAAGAACTGGAAAAGAGACAAGAAAGAAGGCGTGCTCATTTGAATGGCGAAGAAACCAAGTGGGAACCCATGATAATTCCACACATATCTAAGACTTTTGTGTCGGGTGGGGTAATCCATGCTGAGCCCAGTGCACCAAAAGGAAAAGACATCGTAGAAATGTTGGGTTATGTTTGCATTAATGCCATATCTGAGGAGACAGTGGAAGAAGGGACCTTATCGGATATTCGACCCTACGAACCAGGAAGCGTTTTAGACAACTGGACTGCAGAGGAGATTCCTGTAGTATTTAAAACTTATTCAGAGTAATGCTCAGAACGCACTTATTACTTTAAGCCTAGAAGTGATAAGATTTATTTTGTAAAATAGGCTCGTGTTCAAACATTATTATATTAATGAAGTACATCTTTGCTATCATTTAAAGCAGATATTCTTTTATCCCTTTCTTCGTTTTGTGATGCCTTCGGATCATTCTTTCATAACCATTATACATACAAATGACTATTAATAAATTTATTCATTCTTTCTATATTCTTGTGAACTACAATAGGTCTTCAGATATCAATGACGTGAGCAATGCTGCCACGAACTCGGAATATCCTTTTGAGCAGGACATGTGTTTAGAAGGATCACAGGATTTTGAAGATGATATAGACAGTGATTTATCCCCTGACTTGTTAAGAATGGTAGAACGGGAAGAGAAACAAATTCTACCTCATGAGGAAACAGTGGAGACTGTGACATTGGAGGAGGGGAAGGTAGTGAAGATTGGAACACGCATAACCCGGGAAACAAGACGAGATCTTGTCGAGCTGCTACAAGAATTCAAAGATGTCTTCGCATGGTCATATAAGGATATGCCTGGTTTAAGCACCGACATTACAGTACATCGCCTGCCTATAAAAGAAGATTACAAGCTCGTTCAGCAGAAGCTTCGAAGGATGAGACCAGATATTGTGTTAAAAATAAAGGAGGAAGTTAAGAAACAGTTTGATGCTGGATTCTTGCAAGAGACCAAATATTCGGAATGGGTAGCCAACATTGTGCCTGTCCCCAAAAAAGATGGGAAGGTATGAATGTGTGTGGATTATAGAGACCTAAATAAGGCTAGCCCAAAGGATAATTTTCCTTTACCTCATATTGATACTCTGGTGGATAACATAGCAGGCTACTCGTTGTTTTCATTTATGGACGGCTTCTCGGGGTACAATCAGATAAAAATGCATCCTGAGGATATGGGAAAAACTACCTTTATAACGTTGTGGGGTACGTTCTGCTACAAGGTGATGCCATTTGGGTTGAAAAATGCGGGAGCTGCATACCAAAGAGCTATGGTGACTTTATTCAATGATATGATGCATAAAGAAATTGAGTTTTATGTGGATGACATGATTTCCAAGTCTAGAACAGAAGAAGAACATGTCTAAGTTTTGAGAAAATTGTTCTTAAGACTGAGGAAATTCCAGTTAAAGCTCAATCCCGCAAAATGCACTTTTGGGGCTAGATCGGGTAGATTGCTGGGCTTCATAGTCAGTGAAAAGGGAATTGAGATTGACTCAGATAAGGTCAGGGCTATACAAGAATTGCCTCCACCGCGCACTCAAAAAGAAGTTCGAGGTTTCCTTGGGAGGTTAAATTACATTGCTCGGTTTATTTCACAGTTAACTAAAAAATGTGACCCCATATTTCGTCTTCTGAAGAAACATAATCCAGGTGTGTGGGATGATCAATGCCAGAAAGCTTTCAATAGAGTCAAACAATACTTGTCGAATCCTCCAGTTTTGACACCCCCTTGTCCAGATAGGTCACTAATCCTGTACTTGACAGTGTTTGATCACTCTATGGGGTGTGTATTGGGTCAGCATGATGAGTCAGGGAGAAAAGAAAAGGCGATATATTACCTCAGTAAGAAATTTACTGAATGTGAGATGAGATATTCGCCGATTGAAAAACTGTGTTGTGCCCTGATCTAGACAACTCGAAGGTTGAGGCAGTACATGTTGTACCATACGACCTGGTTAATCTCGAAACTAGGTCCTCTTAAATATATGATGGAGTCAACCGCTTTGAATGGGAGAATGGCTCGATGGCAAATTCTCCTCTCGGAGTTCGACGTAGTCTATGTGAGCCAGAAGGCTGTGAAGGGAAGTGTAATAGTAGATTTTCTAGCCAGCAGAGCACTAGACGATTACGAACCCTTGAACTTCGATTTTCCCAATGAGGATCTGATGTTTGTAGCAGCCACTGAGGGAGATACCCGTAAGTTTGTCCTTGAAGTTGAAACCGACGGAGCGTCAAATGCCATTGGTAATGGAATTGGGGCAGTCCTGATATCCCCAAATGGAGATCACTACCCATTCACTTGCAAGTTGGATTTCGATTGCACAAATAATATGGCAGAATACGAAGCTTGTATCATGGGAATTAAAGCAGCCATAGACCGCAAAGTTAAGGTGCTCGAAGTATATGGAGATTCTGCATTGGTGATTTATCAGCTCAAAGGAGAATGGGAAACAAGGGATCCCAAATTGATCAGTTACCGAAAATTAATTTTGGAGCTAATTGAGAAGTTTGATGATATCGCATTCTTTTACCTCCCGCGCGATGAAGTCCACGAGGGTGTTTGCGGAACGCACGCTAACAGTTTCACAATGGCTAGGCAAATCATGAGATTCGGATATTATTGGTCTACCATGGAAGGAGACTGCACCAAGTATGCTAAAACATGTCACAAATGCCAGATATACGGAGACAAAATTCATATGCCTCCTTCACCTTTACATGTTATAACTTCCCCATGGCCTTTCTCCATGTGGGGCATGGACGTCATTGGGCCGATCTCTCCGAAAGCTTCAAACGGGCATCGGTTCATCTTCGTGGTTATCGACTACTTTACCAAGTGGGTAGAGGCTGCTTCATACGCCAATGTTACCAAATCGGCGACAAGCGGGTTCTAAAAAAGAAATCATATGCCGATATGGAATGCCAGAAAGAATCATATCAGATAATGCGTTAAACCTGAACAACAGCACGATTACGGAGGTCTGCGGTCAATATAAGATCAGGCACCACAATTCATCACCATATCGTCCAAAAATGAATGGTGTAGTAGAAGCAGCCAACAAGAACATTAAGAAGATTGTGGGGAAAATGGCCGAAACCTATAAGGATTGGCATGAGAAGTTGCCATTCGCTCTCTATGCGTACCGAACATCAGTCAGGACCTCTACCGGGGCAACTCATTTCTCACTAGTCTACGGAATGGAGGCAGTGCTACCCATCGAGGTTGAAATTCCTTCCCTTCGAGTCTTGTCAGAGCTAAAGTTAGATGAAGCCGAATGGATCCAGTCTCGATACGATCAACTAAATTTGATTGAGGAAAAAAGGCTAAAGGCCATCCGTCATGGTCAGATATACCAAAAGAGGATGATGCGGGCTTATGACAAGTAGGTTCACCCAAGAGAATTTTACGAGGGAGACTTGGTTTTGAAAAAGATCCTCCCCATGCAAAAGGATTTCAGAGGGAAATGGATGCCAAATTGGGAAGGACCTTATGTGGTGAAAAAGGCTTTCTCCAGAGGAGCATTGATTCTAGCCGAGATGGATGGGAAAAACTTACCCAATCCTGTAAATTCGGATTCTGTTAAGAAATACTATACTTGAAAAAGAAAAGAAGCCAAAGTGAAAACCCGCAAAGGGCGCTTTGAGATTTTCCAAAAAAAAAAAAAGAAGGGGGGAGAGGCCAGGGTGAAAACCCGCAAAGGGCGCCTTGAGACCAAAGGGGTTTTGAGTCAAAAACCCGAAAAGGGCGGCTCAAATTATGATCAGATCATAATGGGGCATGCGGTGATCCTGTCATACTTGAATTAACCAGGAAGAGGTATGTCGCGTCTTGGTGCTTCGACGAAATACTCAAGATCTTCTAAATACATGTCACACTGAAGATAGTCTTCCAGACACTGGAGCAGCGAAGCTCAGGCAGCGATATCTAGAGGTCGCATAGTAGTCATTTTTATTCGCACTAAATGTGCTATTTTTGAATATTTTGTTCTTTTCAAGATGTACCTTTTGATTAGTTTCTCTTATTAATCATAAGCTTTGCTTCACATCAATTTTTATTCTCGGCTATTGATATTACCCCCATGTAAGCGTATTGCATTGAAATAATGATGGACGAATTAATAATGGTGTTATAAAAGAAGTTCTGCGTATTACTCTAGAGGTTTGTAAATAAAATAAGAACCCAAAAACAGGACTGTTGTGTAAAACTCACCAAGATTAAGGGGTTAATGATATCGAGAAAGAGGGTATCTACATAAATGATGATTTCTCCATTTTTAAAGTACCACGGCAGAGGTGAGGCTTTAACGAACATTAAGAAAGAAGACTGTTCTCAAAGATGAAATGCTGTGAGAATCGGTAACCAATTATTGTGGATCCTATATGCTGAAGACATGGCATGGGACCATGCAAAAAATATAAACCCCGCACCTTCGGGATATGAAGTAATAGACATTGAAGCTACAACATGGGCAAATCAGTGAAGCATAGTAGTGATTCCTTTGAGTTTCGGGATCGAATTACCGGCTGAACAAGGACAACAGGATGCGAGCAAGGATGCCCTTAAAACATCCTAAAAAGATCATATTCATGACATTCTGCATTTATATATACGACGTCCATACTACATTTAGTTAGGAACATCAGATTCATTCTGATCATTGCATTCTAACCATTTTGCATAAGCATAAACACGAAACTCATTTTACAGCACAGGTCCCCTAGAGGATGTTGTCGCAGCATCAGTAAGCTCGAAGATCCTGCCTTCTTGAGCGAAGCGGATTGAGGATAACAGATTTGGCAATCCTGAGGTTGCAGGAGCAGATCAAAGCCATACAAGTCTTATCACCTCGAAGTTCCAACGGAGTAGGTTGAAATTACAAATACCGTCTCCCTGAGTTTAAAACGAGGACCCAACTTTATTTCTGAGAAGTTTCAGTAAGAAGATCGAAGTTACAAATCTCTTCTCTCTGAATTCTTATCACCTAGAAGTTCCAGTGGAGTAGATCGAAGCTACAAATCTCTTCTCCCTGAAATCCCAGTGGAGCGGGTCGAAACTACGAATCCCTCCTCCCTGAGTGTATTGAGGATTAAATTTCATTTTCGAGAAGTTTCAGTAAGAAGATTGAAGTTACAAATCTCTTCTCTCTGAATTCTTATCACCTAGAAGTTCCAGTGTAGTAGATCGAAGCTACAAATCTCTTCTCCCTGAAATCCCAGTGGAGCAGGTCGAAACTACAAATCCCTCCTCCCTGAGTGTATTGAGGATTAACTTTCATTTTCGAGAAGTTTCAGTAGGAAGATCGAAGCTACGAATCTTTTCTCTCTGAATTCTCATCTCTTAGAAGTTCCAGTGGAGTAGATCGAAGCTACAAATCTCTTCTCCCTGAAATTACATTGGAGCAGATCGAAGCGCTAGTTCCTAGGCCCTTGAAGATGCAGTGGGATGGAATGAAGCTACTCAAAGAAGAAAAGCACCGAAATAAGTCAAAGATTTGAAGACCGGGCAAAAATGGTCATTCTTGAAGTCTTTGCTCTATTCTCGTTACACGACAACGAGCAAAGAGGGGCAGCTGTAAGACCCAATTTTCGCCCGGCCCATTTTAAAACCATAAACCCATAAAATAAAATCAGAAGAATTAAAACCAATAAAAATAATAATAATAGTCCCAATAACAGTCCATTTTTACAAGTCCAAAATGCTACACATTAACAGGCCCAAATAGGTAGCCCAATACATAACCCAAATTTAAACTAAACCCTAGACCCAAAAATTGGCAAGCCCGAATGGCCCAAATTCATGATTGTTCTGGTGCCTTCTTAGCTTCCTCGCGCGCGTCTCTTGAGATACCCGGAGTACCCCACGCGCGCCCTTTTGGTTTCTCGCGTGCTCTACACGTGCGACTGCTCATGTTCCCACGCGCGCGTCGCCATGTCTACGTACAGCCAGTACCAGCACTTCCGTACCGCCCCCAGCGTATCACCACACTCACGCCAAACACCCAGTATACGCGACAGACCCTCGTACACCTCGCACCGAAAACCACGTCGCCTCCGTACCTGCAAAAGAGACCACGACAGCAGAAAATACAAAATAGAAAAGGAATAAAATGACTTTTTTTTTGTATTTTCGATTTCTTTTTCAGATCGGCTATAAAAAGGCCGAGCCACAAACCTTGTATTTTTTACGCATACAAAAAAAAAAGAATACGAAAACCAAGAGCAGATTCAAGCAAAAAGGTTGCTTTTGATTCCTTTTTCTCTCTCGATCGTTTTTTTAATTTGTTTCTGTACCTATTTCTTTTCTGCTTTTGATATATGCTAAAGAAAAGAGGGGGAAAAGGGTTTTTTACCTAGCTGAACGCTCGATCTTCACCTTCTCCATCGCAATTGGAGTTAGGTGCGGGTGAACGAGTGAGGTCTTCAAGAATAGTATCTTCGGTGTAAGTCGGAGTACTCAGGCACTGCCTTTCGCTGGGTATGATAGCGATTTGGTGGTGAACGGAGGTGATTTTTCTTTTCCATTCGCACCGCTCTTTGCCGGTCCTGATGGCGATTGAGTGGTGAGTGAGAGAATCTTTCTCTCTGCGGCGGGGTAAAGAAACATTAGGGGCTAGGGTTTGTTTAAAATGACTTAAACAGTTTTTTTTAGGGGTTTGGTTCATTAGGGAAAACGGCGTCGTTTGGCTTATGACAATAGCCTTTAAACGACGCCGTATCCATCTGTACCCGATGACCCGACCCATATTCACAGGACCCGCGTGTTTCTCTAATTAATGGAGGATTTGCGCGTTTAGTCCCTTCTATTCCTATAGTGTTTTTAATTAATCCCACTACGTGTTGATTTTATTGTTTAATTAGCCCCCGGAATTCACATATACTTTTGATTTAGTCCAGTTCGTTTGCTGTATTCTGGTTGTTTAAGTATTTGCGGTTTTAATCCCTGATCGTTTAAATGTTTTTTATTTAGTCCCTTCTTTATCGTCTTGTTTATCATTAAGTCAGTGTTATTATTATTGTTGTTTTTATATTATTATGAGTATTATTCCTAAGATTATTACTGTTATTTCTAGTCAATGTTAATATTATTATATTTTGTTGATTTTATTATTTGCAATTTTTTACTTATTATTAATATATTTAAAATCGCTCTTGTTTATTTAGAATATGTTGTGCATTTGTTATGCTTAATTACATTTAATTAGTCTTCCTTATCATTGATTTAATTACGTATGTTTTAATGTTTGTTTTGTATTTATTTGTTGCTTGGGATTCAATAGCCTCATACCCCATTTGTAAATAATTGCTCCATATTGTATGTTACTATATCATAGCACCACATTTATTTAAAAACATCATGTTTCAACACTATTCGATCTTTAAAATCGCTCTTGCTTAATATTTCCAAAAACAAGGTGATATTCGCGCATTTGGGAATTCGAAGAAATCGCGCCCAATCGTGATGGGTGTGATTTTTTTTGTTTAACCAAATAAACGAACACCCTTTCAAAATTTGTTCATTTTTTCAAAATAAGGTAATATTCGTACATTTGGAAATTCGAAGAAATCGCGCTCAATCGTGCTGGGTGTGGTCTTTTTCGTTTAACCAAAAAAACGAATACCCTTTCAAAATTGGTTCATATTTTCAAAATAATTTGGAAATTCGAAGAAATCGTGCCCAATCGTGCTGGGTGTGATCTTTTTTCTTTGTTCAAATAATCAAATACCTTTTTTAAATTCCAATACATGTACTTGGAGAATTTTGGGGATAATCTTGGATTCGAGGACTCAGACTGTCGTGTCCAATCGTGCTGGATATGATATTCTATTCTTTCGGAGCAAGGGAATCTCGATGTTCAGTCAAGTTATTTAAAATATAAAAAAAACATAATTTCAAAACCATTTCAAACTTTTCAACATTAGGACATTAATGAATCAATTTGGTACCAATTTTGGGCGTTGCGAGGGTACTAATCCTTCCTCGCACGTAACCGACTCCCGAACCCATTTTCTCGAATTTCACAGACCAAAATATTTTATAGGTGATCCGATCACACCATGAATAAAAGATCGGTGGCGACTCCGTTTCCATATTTTTAAAGTCGATTCCTGTTTTTTCAAAACCCGATAAAAAAAAGAAAAAAATGGTTTCGACAAACACAATTGTAGATAAAAACTACCAGTAATGCGATAAATCGCAAATCTCCTCAATACTCCCAGTGCAGTGCACTGACAACCATAATGCAGACTTAATCTGCTACTAGTACTCCATGAAACTCCTTTGTCAACCACAGTATCCGACCCCCTACACATGCTTTATGACAATCAATCAATAAGCAAATTCATGCTTTCAGTTCGATTTCAGTACAGTGTCATGTTTTACATGCTTACGATAACATAATCAAATCCATGTCATGCTTAACATGCATATCAATATTCAGTTTTGGTGTATGCCATGCATACTTTTCGTTTATCAGTAATCTTGGCATTAAATCATGCTTTTAGTACATGCTTGGTTTTAGATTTGTGACAATCAATCATTCAATCCATCAGTATAACTAACATGTAACATGCAATACAATTTTTTTCATACCCAGTATACAACATGAATAGTGCTATCACAAGTAAAGCATTATACATGCACCTCATTGTCAAACAAAATGATATAACATCACTTTAAATATATCACAGCTAGAATACAACATTCACATGATGCTGGCACTTAATCAAACAGTCGAATGCAACAATTATAGGAACAAATAATCCCGATAAGGGCTTAATCAATCAGTCATTGGTTTGTAAGTTACATGCCTTATTCGGCCACCCATAATTCACTTCTTTAACCATTAAACCATGCTCGACCAGCAAGCGCTAACATCAATTTTAAAATTAAAATATGAGTTAACAACTATTTAAACAAGATTAGGACCCACACCTTAAGATTGCTAGCCCGCAACACTAATTTGTGAAGTTTATGCTTCCTCACTTAAATTTTTAAACATGCCTAAACCAAAATACAACATTTGACGAATTAAAATACTGTTAAACCAACCTTAAAACACCCCTAAGGGTTCGGCTAAATCAATGTTAGAATGCCTAAATTTCAAATCCAATACGGTTAAATAACTTAAGGTATGTTTATTTACCTGTAAAAGGTTTTACGGAAAACATTTTCATTATTTTCCTATGTTTGTTTGGTGGAACATGAACTCCCCCTGTAATCATTCTCCAAAACACGGGAAAATGAAGCTTGCTTTAAGGAAAATGTCTTACCCTTTTTTTTCCGGCAAGACATTTTCCAACCTTTCTTCTCTCCACATCCCAGCAAAGAAAAACTCTCTTCCCCTTCCCCCTTTATTGCGACCCTGACCCAGTTTTTTTCATCGGTGTTCATCTTTGGTCTTCCCCCTTTCCACCTCTTCCTCAAGACGATGCTCCTAACCCCGTCGTCCCCATAGCCTACAAGGAAGAATTCCATGAAACCATGGATTACTTTCGAGCCATCTACAAAGTCAATGAATCCCTTCATGCCCTCAACCTCAATCGAAGAGCCATCCATCTCAATCCTAGCAATTACACTATAAACTTTTATATATACGTTTTTTTTTGTTGTTTCTTATTTTAATGGCCTCTTTCTCGACGCTCAAAATCTATAAATCTTTGTTTCTTGTGGTGTTAATAAAGGTTTGGCATTTTAGGCGACTCATGCTCGAAACACTTAATGCTAATTTGGACGAGGAATTGGATTTTCTTCAATTGATTGCTACTTCTAGCTTTAAGAACTATCATTTATGGTAAGTTTTATCTTTCAATTTAATTCATTCCTTCTATTCATACATGAAGAAAAGCATTTTGTCTTGAAATTGATTCGTGGATTTTTTCATTTTGAGTCAATCCTTCACTGATCATTTAAATGTTCATCAAGATTGATCTTTGGGTGTTAGAAGATCACATCATACTCTTGTATCTATATCCCAATATATGACAAACACAAGTGTCAAAATATTATTTGGAAAATGAAAAGTCCCCTTGTTTGCAATTAGAATTTGTACAATATCATTGAGATCGTGACTTCAAAATCTTATAAGTAAAACAATGACTTGATGTAAACTTCATTTCAAATGTGTTTTTTTTTAAATGATTTTATTTATTCTTAGCGGGCTTTTGATGTTCGCAATTATATGCTTTTAGTTTCATTCATAGCTTTGCAAACATGCATGTTATGTTTTAAGCTTTTAATTGTATGCTTAATACAATATTGAAACAGTCATTGAATCTTGATAAAAGGAAAGTTTAGAAAGAATGCATTCTCCTATCATGTTATTCAAATTGTTGATAAGATTTTTAGCACTTATAATGGGATCAAACTTGAAAAACTTATAAGTGAAACTATGGCTTCTCAAAAAAAAAATGGATTTCAAATGAATTTTCATAATCTTGTGATTTTATTTGTTCCATGCATGATTTTAACGCTTGCAAAGATATGCCGAGCTTCACAATTCATAGTTTCGCAAACATGCATGTTATGTGCCAATCATATGCATAATTTATTATGGAGATGGTCATTGAATCCGAAGCTACATATTTTGGTCGATTTGGTTGTAAATCCAATTTGTTGATCATCTAAGCCTTATTATTTTGGGTTTTTTTTTAAATTAGGTTGTTACAATGTCTAATGTGAAAAAGAAAAGAAAGCTAGAAATAGAAAGAATCAAGAAGGGAAGTTATCACCAACCTTAAACAAGTTGAAACCCAAAAAGTAACTTCATAAAAAGGGTGCAAAGAAAGGACCAGGATCTTCAAAGAAAGGTAAGGCCTGATAAAATTATTGGTTTCTAACATTCTGGTAAGCTTCTAAAGATTTGGGATATCAATTTTGTTAACAAGAGAGTTATTTGTACAAAATGTTCTATTTGTTGAGACAGGTTTAAGTTATTACATTATTTGATCTGCTTATATTTGTTCACGGAGGTTTAGATAGAAAAAGAAAGGGTCTATTTTAAAAAATTGGTTAGATCTTTAGAATAGTAGTTTTGTTTCGGCTCGTTCTTTTTTATCGTTAACAATAGGATAATTATTATGTACCCCTATTTTATCATTACCAATAAGATAATTATTTTATATCCTCACAAAACCTCAACATCATACTACTCCATATAGTTATTTTATTGTAGTTATTCCTATTGTTGTAACTATAGCTAAGATCTTTAAGGAAAATAGATTCACAATCAAGAAAGGTAACAGAAGCCTTTAAGATTTTTTCTTAAATTACGGCCATAATGAAATACTATCACAAATCAGAAGGCATTAAATCCAGAAAATAATAGCCATAACGTCATATTATCATTGTTATTTAACTATCTGCTTGGTATGTTCTCATTGATTTTGATTGTTTGCCAATGAAAATAGGGATAATGACATCAACTATACTCAGCACCATGTAGGATCAAAAGGCTCATGAGATCGAGAAAGCTAAGGTTAATTAGTTGCCTTACTTGTATAACATCCTAATTGGCAAGTCCTTGTTGTTCATATGTCTAATTATTTGTTTGTGTTTGTCTTTGTATTTTGAAAGATTGAGATTGTGGTGGGAAAAGTTGAGAAACTTGGTGCCATCAATGTAGTTGTTACCCCAAAGAAAGCTGTTGATTAGAAGGCATAGAAATTAAAGAAAAGTATTAGCATTGGAAATTCATTACTTGTATAGCATCATGGATGATCTTTCTATGAAGTAGGAGATAATGGAGTTGAACCTCTCTGTCTCTGTGTATGTTTTTTTCTTCTTTTATCAATTTTTTATAATCTTCGAGTATCAATCTACTGTACAGTTTCCACAGAAAGTTTAAAAAAAGGATGTATTTTGTGAATATCATTTTGAGCACAGTTGCATTGTCATCTCAAATCTCATACTACACTATGATCTCATCTAAGTCGAATTCATATAGAAACAAGCATTGCTATTCTCTTAGCACTTTATATATTAAGCATAAAAGAGAGAATAGTTATGGTAGATGATTAATATGTTTACATTGGTATTAACAAACTCAATTAAATAATGAAAAGATAAAAAAATCTAAAATGTTTGTTTGTTTCATTAAAAACAGCTTTTATAAAATATTTTCAGAAAATCTGCCAAACAAAAGAAAATATTTTACACAGATTCATCCAAACACTAGAAAATATTATCTTTTCCAGAAAAGAAAGTTATTTTCCACAATTCATTTTTCGGAAGCTATTTTCAGTCAAACAAACGAAGCCTTACATTGATTTGATGCGAACTGAAGGCGAGAACGAAAACCCAATTCACTGCTAATTTGAGATGTTCAAATCAACACCTAAAACACAAATAACATTAAAAAATCAGTAACCAAAAATCAGTAAGGACATTAAATGGATGATATTAAATGATTTATAATAAGGTTAGTTTAGTAATTTGGTTATTAAAAGTTAAAATAAATAAAACAAAGCTAATTAAGCTTCATTCTCATTTTTATGCACCGAAAATTAAAATAAGAAGAAGCTAAGATAGGGTTTTTCATTTGGCTAGGCAAATTCAAGCAATTAAGGTACGGTTTTTGATTCGTTTTTGATGATTTCTATGTTTTTGAGATCGTTGCTTTGTATTCTAGCTAGCCCGTACCTTAGATTTTGAAATTGTTAAAGATTTAACAAGTTTCCATTGTTGAATACTTGAGTAATTTGATGGTTGATGATGGATTTTGAATAGTTGTTGATAGTTAAACTAGTTTTGTAAAGTGGTTTTGACAAAAATGTCAAAAGGGGATTAATTTGTGAAAATGTGAAATGTGGTGGTTAAAAGTGTGAATAAATTGAAAATATGGGCTGCTAGTAATACATATTAAATTCGGCCAAGCTTGGGTTTAATGAAATTATGTGAATTTTGTGTAATTGTGTAATAAGGACTAAATTGTGAAAATGTGAAAGTTTAGGGGCTAATATGCAAATATGCCTAAATGTATGTTTTGGACTAAATTGGATGAATGGTTGATTAAATAAGTTAATTTTGAATATATTTAGATCAAGAAAAGAGGAATCTGGAATTAGATCGGGGGAAAGGCAAGATTGTCGAGTAATTGATTCATTTCGCCGTTTTCCTATTCGAGGTAAGTTCGTATGTGACGATTTCATTATAAATGTATGTTAAATGCTTTGATACTGCCTAAACTGTGATTATGAGATTTTCATTAATGTATGAATTGTAAATACGACTCTACGGAAATATTCGAAGATGGAATCGATAAGCTAGAAATCCCAATTGAACCTTAGGAATAGATTTGGATACTTGTGACATGTTATAAGATGATATACTGGTTTGGCTTCGGGCCATGCATATCGGATGAGTTGGCTTCGGGCCATGATATTAGCACTTCGGGTGCGAGTTATGCCGATTTGGCTTTGGGCCATGCATATCGGATGATTTGGCTTCGGGCCATGATGATAGTTCTTCGGATAAGTTACCTTGATTTGGCTACGGGCCATGGTATAGTTACTTATCGTGTGAGACTCATGAGTATCTAATTTCTATTCCAAATGGTTCAACGGGTAAACGAATGTTGTGGTTGAGAAAGAGATTAGTACGAGGCTATACAGGTATGTACAGAACCTATTCGAGTATTAAATAGAGAAAGTTCGATGAGATGGTATTTGACCATTTTTTGAGACATGAGAAAGGTTTGTAGTTAATGTGTATATGGTTATGTCATGTATAATTGGTTGATTTGTATTTAATTTATGAATTAAGTTAATTACATACGAGCTTACTAAGCTATGAAGCTTACTTCGTGTTATTTTTCTATGTTTTATAGCGAATCAAGGCTAGCTCGAATCTAGGAGTCGTCAGGAACATCATCGTACTATCAAACATCTAAGTTGGTACTTTTGAGTTAAGTTTATGGTATATGGCATGTATAGGCAAGATGTGGTATTTTGATTTTGATGATAGCCAATAGAGTTGGCTTGTAAATGATGTTAGTATTGATGTATGTTTGGCTATTAGAAATGGCTTGTAAATTTATATGTTTTGGATTGTATATATGGCCATGAATGATGGCTTATTTTGGTATGTTTTGGTATGAATGTGAATTATGGTAAATGAACCATATTGATTAATGTTGTCTAGGCATGTATTTGGCTAAGTAAATGGTAGTGAATTGAGATTTGGAATAGATGAGAGTGTAATTGTAACATCCCAAAATTGGGCCTAGTAGGATTGGGCCCATTGGGCCTTGGGCGTAGGTGTGTTTAAAATTTTTGAGAACAAGAGAATGGCATTATTGCAAATTGGACTTATTAGGAAGGTAATTTTGGAAAGTTACGAGGTTTCTAGGAAGTTACGGGTTCAAGTTAGGCTATAAGTAAATTTTTAGGTTTAAGCACTTTAAGGAGAGATAGTAAGTGGCATCAAGGCTTATGGAAATAAGAGAGCATTTTGCTTGCATAAATGAGCATTTGGTAAAGAGGATGTGGTGCCACATGAAAGGCTTTAAGGGAAGAGGTTCGAATCCTTCTTGGTGCAAAATTTTGACTATATTTTTGTATTCTTTCCCTAAGTGTCGGCCATGGGTGTATTTTTGGTAAGGTGGACTTTTTAATTTTGGTAAGGTGGCTAAGGAAATATGGTAAGGAAGAGTGGATGGAAAGGAGTAAAAGAAAAGGGAAGGAATAGGGAACATGTTGGCATTTTTCGTGAGGGATGTTTTGGAAAGGTTTTATTTGGTTTATATTCATCTTTTGGTAAAGATGATAATGGTTTGGGAAAGGGAGAGGGTAGCCGAATTTTGATGGGAGCATTTTGATAGTTTTGGTGTTGGTTAGGCCTAATTCCTTTTGGCATCCCTTGTGTTCATTCTTTCAACTTCTCCTCTCATTGTCGCAACTTCAAGACAATAGTGGGCATTTTCTCTTTTCTTTCCTGTCTTGCCGAAAACACCTAGCCTTTGTGACCAATTATTTTCACTCATCTTCTCTTGAAAACCAAAACTACTGATCCTTCTTTGTTGTCTTGCTACTAGTGCCAAACCGTGTTCTTCATTTCGGTTCAACCCTATTATTAAGGTAAATGTTCTTTCTTCTTATTTCATTTTGTTGTTCTTTCTTCTCTTTATTTGGCTAAGCCGAAACTCTCATCCCTTGGCTAAGCCGAACCTAGCCACTTGTTTTTATTTTAAACTCCTCTTATTCTCTTTTGATGAAGGCCGAATCAAGCCATCCTTGCTGCTACTTATCTTTCTCTTAGCCTTGGTTTCGAAAGTTGATTGGGACTCGTTGCAATAGCCAAGGTGCAAGACCGGATTTTAGAATCTAGTAGGGAAGGATCGCGATTGTGGTAAGTGACTCTTGTGAGTGAGTACTTTTGGACTTTTGGAACTTTTAAGAAATCGAGGCTAACTTTTGATCGATTTTATTTTTATGGGGCAACGAAGAGTGGTTCTTTAGGGAATCCTTATCAGGTGTGTAATCCCGTACCCTTCCGAATATATGTTTGAAATGGTGTGTAATCTCATACCTCTCTGGATGTTTGTACGAAATGTTCTATGATTCGGTCAAAATACTGAAGAAAATCAGAAACCGGCATCCGAGACCACTCGGGAGTGCGTATGTTCATAGTAGTAACCATATTTTGCAAAGAAATAGTTTGGTTAGCAGCAGTGACGTGATTTTGGAAAAATCACGAAAAATAGGATAAAGGGAATTAGAAAGCGAAAAAGATATCGAATTGAAGCTTACTGTGTCTATTTTTATATGAAAGAAACAGAGGAGGAAGAGGAAGTTTATATACTGGGATATCTTAATTTTAGTGAGACTGGTTCTGATCGACTTCGCAGTTCTCTGTTCTGTCTTGGAAAAATCGTTTAAAATTGTACAAAAGGAATTATGAGTTATAATTTATATGTATAGATTCCTTAGTGAGCCTATTTTCAATAGAAACAAGTGGGAGCAACATATGAAAACTGTACAGTGAGATATTTGAATTTCGGTTAAGGGAGGTCAGAATCGTTGGACAGTGAAACAAGGGAAACTTTAAGGAATAAACTGTACTAAATGGTTAAGCCAAATTTTTGGAAAAATATTAGTAATAATATATATGAGTCTAGTTTCAAGAAAAATTTACGGATTTAGATTTCGAGATTCCTAACACGATTTATAGTCAATTTAGTCAGTACGACGCAGATGGATAGTTTCGATTTTTTTTATGCCCCACATTAGTAGTTAAGTCTAGGTTGCGGAATTACCAAAATACCCTTGGAGGGTAAATTACCGAAATACCCCTGGGTTGCGAGATTACCAAATTACCCTTAGTGGGTAAGATTACCGAATTACAAAAATGCCCCTATGGGCCGAATTACGGAAATGCCCCTAAAAGGCCGAATTGTTATATTGCCTTAATGGGCTGATTTGTTATATTGCCTTAACGGGCCGATTTGATATATTGCCTTAACGGGTTGATTTGATATATAGCCATAATGGGCCGATTTGATATATTGCTTAATGGGCCGATCTGATATATTGTTTAATGGGCCGATTTGATATATTGCTTAATGGGCCGATCTGATATATTGCTTAATGGGCCGATCTGATATATTACTAAATGGGCCGATCTGATATATGGCTTAATGGGCCAATTTGATATAATGCCCTAATGGGCCGATTTTGTAAAGTGTTAATGGGCCAAATTGTTTGTAATAAATCTCTGAGTTATTAATTATCGTGGTTATATTGTAAATATTATGATTTACAGTGTATGTTGCATTTACATAAGTTGCATAGGATTGGGATATTAATGATCGGGGAAGTGAAATTTGGTGGCTCTGCCACATATTCTAGTGACTCTGTCACATTTTCTCTGGTGGCTAAGCCACGTATATTCTGTTATTCTGGTGGCTTGTCCACAATTTGAATTTGATATAAATGGCTAAATGCTTACGATTGGTGTGTTGGTGGGGTGGGTTGACAAAAGATCCCCACAGGTGTGATGGATGGTACGGGTGGTGTGTAGCAGATGGATTATTAGGTTGGTTTGGGATTGCATTACATTCATACATTTGCTTCATTTTAAGATTGTTTTGTACAAGGGCTTAGGCCCAAGATATTGTTATGTGGGTTCAGGCCAGTGGATGACGGTAAGGGGATTTCACACTGAGTTATTGTAACTCACCCCCCCTTTTTCTTAACCCTTGTAGGTAATGCTCAGTGATGTGGACTTGGGCCATGGATGACTCGGTGGAAGCCATACTTCAGAAATGGTGTTTTATTTTGAACTTTAGATTTTTATTTCTGTTCACTTTACTATTTTGGGTTTTTATGTTGTAATAAGGCCTTTGGAGTATTTTATGATTTGCTTTATGGTGGATATTCTTATTATTTTGCTTAAATTGTTTAAAAAGGGAATTTTCTAAAAATATAAATAATGGTTTCCAAAACTGATTAATAAATAGATTTTATAGCAAACTTTTTACAAATGATTTAATTCGGATTCTCTTTCAAAATTATCTACGACATTTTCAAAAGTCACGGTTTTAAAGCTCACTACCTCGATTTTCGACTCATTTAACGATCTTTCAAAATACTTGTATTTTATCTACATTTTCGCAACGATTTCAAAATGCATCTGCAACTCTATTTCTAAAAATCACATTTTTGTAAATTGTTTATTTCAAATATGCTTTCGCCACCAAAAAGGTTTTTAAAGATAATTACGTTTTCAAGTAGTTAACAATTGCTTAAATGTTTTGGGTTTTAACAAAGAGGCTGTAATTCTCAAACAAGTTTTTTCCATGTGACACGCCAAATTCGGGCCTAACTTCTAGGTCGGGTTTGGGGTGTTACATTTTATGGTATCAGAGCCCGATTGCAAAACTCGGCTGTGGTTTGGGTTCAAAAGTGTTTTCAAAGCCGTTTAAAATTTTTAATTTATAAATACATGTTCTAAAGGAAGTATGGCACCACGGGTATTCGGCACCAAGTCAAGTAAGTATGTGTTTTTATTTTATGATTATTGTGTTAGTACTGTGGTAAGAAAATTCCACAAAGTAGAATACTCTAGAACTTTTAGTTTTAGGAGCTGAAATTATAGAGATTGAGACTTTAGGATGCGTATTGCGAAAACTACTTTACTTCCTATACTCCATAAAACATTGTTTAATAAACATTGAATAATTATACTGATTCATAAGACTCGTAATAAGATTAAATCGATTTAGCAAATATGAGGGTTAAAGGATGTAGACGCGATAGATGTGGACGTGGTAGAGGCCGAGGTGCTAAGGCTAGATCTTCAGCATCGGGGCATGTTTTCGAAAGGGAGGTGTTGGCATTGCCAGTGGCTGAGACGGAGTCTTATGACCGAGCTGGAATTGATGAGCTAACTCAGATAGTTAAGGAAGTATCAGAGGAGGTTAAAGGAATCAGTGAAGCACTTCGAGTTGAGGGTGTGGACTGTAAGAAGAAAAGAGATCGCGGTTCTTTTGGGTCGCAGTCTCATTCCGTAAAGCGTGTTAAGGCACGCCCAAACTTTCCGACTTGTGATTATTGCAGAAGGCGTCATCTGGGAGAATGCTAGAGGAGGTCAGAAGCATGCTTGAGATGCAGGTCTAAGGAGCATAAGGCTCGGGATTGTTTCATCACCATCAAGTCAGGTATGTTATGGTTGGACGTGATGATTGAATGTAGAAAATTTTAGGTATAAGTGGTAGATAACAGCTTACTTAGGTGGTTAGATGTTTGGATTTGTGTGAAAGAGGATTCAAGAGTAAGTTAAAAAGTACATTAGTGTTATTAAGATCAGAGTGCGCAGCGAAAGCATAGTGGTGTGATTTGAGCGATGCGTTTAGTAGTTGGTTGGAAATTTCGAGGATGAAATTTTTTTAAGGAGGGTAAAATTATAACATCCTGAAATTGGGCCTAGTAGGATTGGGCCCAATGGGCCTTGGGCGTAGGTGTGTTTAAAATTTTTGAGAATAAGAGAATGGCATTATTGCAAATTGGACTTATTAGGAAGGTAATTTTGGAAAGTTACGAGGTTTCTAGGAAGTTACGGGTTCAAGTTAGTCTATAAGTAAATTTTTAGGTTTAAGCACTTTAAGGAGAGATAGTAAGTGGCATCAAGGCTTATGGAAATAAGAGAGCATTTTGCTTGCATAAATGAGCATTTGGTAAAGAGGATGTGGTGCCACATAAAAGGCTTTAAGGGAAGAGGTTCGAATCCTTCTTGGTGCAAAATTTTGACTATATTTTTGTATTCTTTCCCTAAGTGTCGGCCATGGGTGTATTTTTGGTAAGATGGACTTTTTAATTTTGGCAAGGTGGCTAAGGAAATATGGTAAGGAAGAGTGGATGGAAAGGAGTAAAATAAAAGGGAAGGAATAGGGAACATGTTGGCATTTTTCGTAGGGGATGTTTTAGAAAGGTTTTATTTGGTCTATGTTCATCTTTTGGTAAAGATGATAATGGTTTGGGAAAGGGAGAGGGTAGCCGAATTTTGATGGGAGCATTTTGATAGTTTTGGAGTTGGTTAGGCCTAATTCCTTTTGTCATCCCTTGTGTTCATTCTTTCAACTTCTCCTCTCATTGCCGCAACTTCAAGACAATAGTGGGCATTTTCTCTTTTCTTTCTTGTCTTGCCGAAAACACCTAGCCTTTGTGACCAATTATTTTCACTCATCTTCTCTTGAAAACTGAAACTACCGATCCTTCTTTGTTGTCTTGCTACTAGTGCCAAACCGTGTTCTTCATTTCGGTTCAACCCTATTATTAAGGTAAATGTTCTTTCTTCTTATTTCATGTTGTTGTTCTTTCTTCTCTTGACTTGGCTAAGTCGAAACTCTCATCCCTTGGCTAAGCTGAACCTAGCCACTTGTTGTTATTTTAAACTCCTCTTATTCTCTTTTGATGAAGGCCGAATCAAGCCATCCTTGCTGCTACTTATCTTTCTCTTAGCCTTGGTTTCGAAAGTTGATTGGGACTCGTTGCAATAGCCAAGGTGCAAGACCGGATTTTAGAATCTAGTAGGGAAGGATCGCGATTGTGGTAAGTGACTCTTGTGAGTGAGTACTTTTGGACTTTTGGAACTTTTAAGAAATCGAGGCTAACTATTGATCGATTTTATTTTTAGGGGGCAACGAAGAGTGGTTCTTTAGGGAATCCTTATCAGGTGTGTAATTCTGTACCCTTCCGAATATATGTTTGAAATGGTGTGTAATCTCATACCTCTCTAGATGTTTGTATGAAATGTTCTATGATTCGGTCGAAATACCGAAGAAAATTGGAAACCGGCATCCGAGACCACTCGGGAGTGCGTATGTTCATAGTAGTAACCATATTTTGCAAAGAAACAGTTTGGTCAACAGCAGTGACGTGATTTTGGAAAAATCACGAAAAATAGGATAAAGGGAATTAGAAAGAGAAAATGATATCTAATTAAAGCTTACTGTGTCTATTTTTATATGAAAGAAACAGAGGTGGGAGAGGAAGTTTATATTCTGGGATATCTTAATTTTAGTGAGACTGGTTCTGATCGACTTCACGGTTCTCTATTCTGTCCTGGAAAAATTGTTTAAAATTGTACAAAAGGAATTATGAGTTATAATTTCTATGTATAGATTCCTTAGTGAGCCTATTTTCAACAGAAACAAGTGGGAGCAACATATAAAAACTGTACAGTGAGATATTTGAATTTCGGTTAAGAAAAGTCAGAATCGTTGGACAGTGAAATAAGGGAAACTTTAAGGAATAAACTGTACTAAATGGTTAAGCCAAAAATTTTGGAAAATAGTAGTAAGAAGATATATGAGTCTAGTTTCAAGGAAAATTTACGGATTTAGATTTCGAGATTCCTAACTCGAGTTATAGTCAATTTAGTCGATCACGACTTGAGATGGGCGCTTTTGATTTTTTTATGTCCCACATTAGTAGTTAAGTCTAGGTTGCGGAATTACCAAAATACCCTTGGAGGGTAAATTACCGAAACACCCCTGGGTTGCGAGATTACCAAATTACCCTTAGTGGGTAAGATTACCGAATTACAAAAATGCCCCTATGAGTCTAATTACGGAAATGCCCCTAAAGGGCCGAATTGTTATATTGCCTTAATGGGCTGATTTGTTATATTGCCTTAACGGGCCGATTTGATATATTGCCTTAACGGGCCGATTTGATATATAGCCATAATGGGCTGATTTATATATTGCTTAATGGGCCGATCTGATATATTGTTTAATTGGCCGATTTGATATATTGCTTAATGGGCCGATCTGATATATTGCTTAATGGGCCGATCTGATATATTACTAAATGGGCCGACCTGATATATGGCTTAATGGGCCGATTTGATATAATGCCCTAATGGGCCGATTTTGTAAAGTGTTAATGGGCCAAATTGTTTGTAATAAATCTCTGAGTTATTAATTATCGTGGTTATATTGTAAATATTATGATTTACGGTGTATGTTGCATTTACATAAGTTGCATGGGATTGGGATATTGATGATCGGGAAGTGAAATTTGGTGGCTCGCCATATATTCGTGACTCTGTCACATTTTGTCTGCAGTGGCTAAGCCACGTATATTCTATTATTCGGTGGCTTGTCCACAATTCGAATTTGATATAAATGGCTAAATGCCTACGATTGGTGTGTTGGCGGGGTGGGTTGACAAAAGATCCCCACAGGTGTGATGGATGGTACGGGTGGTGTGTAGCGGATGGATTATTAGGTTGGTTTGGGATTGCATTACATTCATACATTTGCTTCATTTTAAGATTGTTTTTTACAAGGGCTTAGGCCCAAGATATTGTTATGTTGGTTCAGGCCAGTGGATGACGGTAAGGGGATTTCACACTGAGTTCTTGTAACTCACCCCCCTTTTCTTAACCCTTGTAGGTAATGCTCAGTGATGTGGACTTGGGCCATGGATGACTCGGTGGAAGCCATACTTCAGAAATGGTGTTTTATTTTGAACTTTAGATTTTTATTTCCGTTCACTTTACTATTTTGGGTTTTTATGTTGTAATAAGGCCTCTGGAGTATTTTATTATTTGCTTTATGGTGGATATTCTTATTATTTTGCTTAAATTGTTTAAAAAGGGAATTTTCTAAAAATATAAATAATGGTTTCCAAAATTGATTAATAAATGGATTTTATAGCAAACTTTTTACAAATGATTTAATTCGGATTCTCTTTCAAAATTATCTACGACATTTTCAAAAGTCACGGTTTTAAAGCTCACTACCTCGATTTTTGACTCATTTAACGATCTTTCAAAATACTTGTATTTTATCTACGTTTCCGCAACGATTTCAAAATGCATCTGCAACTTTATTTCTTAACATCACATTTTTGTAAATTGTTTATTTCAAATATGCTTTTGTAACACCCCAAACCCGGTCAATACGCCACGACCGAATTTGGCATGCTACGAAGGAAAACGTTTCGAAGAAAATTGAGATAGCGATTAAATTTTAGTGAAAATTTCTTTGTAATTCTATATTTGTAGAAATCAGATGTTTAATAAGTTAAAAACTGGAAATTTACTTTGAAATTCCATAAATAAAACTTTTAAACTAAGTGGATAAATCATAGGTTAGAAAACATTTGTTTCATTTTAAGAAAACTCGAATTAATACTTTGAAACCGTTTGCATTTGAATGTAGAAACTTAAAATTTTGGAAATCATTTAAGTTGTAGAAAACACTTAATTTATAATTTTATTATCAACAATTTAGATTACCTGATGGTAAGATAAAATACCATAGTGTTTTTATTGTTTAGAAAACTTTAGCTCAATTATTAAATTAATCAAGTGATATACTTAAACATGTTTAGAATAAATCCCAAAGCATATAAATAATCCAAAACCATAATTAAAGAGGCCTTATTACAAATCTATAAAATATGAAAACCCAAATTAAAATATAATAAGGTGCCCAAATGGAAGTTCTTGTAAAAATCAAATTTTATTGCATGGCCTCGTCGAGTTCATCAGGCTCCACATCCGCGATCTCACGAATCACACGAAAAGATATCCCATGAAGGGTGAGTCAACAGACTCAATGTGTAACAAGACACTAAAAACCCAATCGATCATAGCAATAAAGCCCATTTAAATCACATTTAGCCATAAGCCCATAATATAGCAAATCGAGATAATCACATGTACATATAAAATGAAATGCAATCCCGAACCCAACTTAGATATCCATCCGCTACACACCACCCGTACCTACCAATCACACCGTGGGGATTACTAAATCGACCCTCCATCCGCTACACACCATCGGCGATTCTTTGCAGTCAACATGCACATCGCCCTTATAATCGTGGCATAGCCACGGATAATTGTGACAGAGTCACCGGATTCATAATATCGTGACCGAAGTCACCGGATTCATAATATCGTGACTGAAGTCACCGGATTCATAATATCGTGACCGAAGTCACCGGTTTCATAATATCGTGACCAAAGTCACCGGATAATGTGGTAAAACCACCGGAACACTTCCCTTTCAATATTACCCATATGCCCATGCAATAACATATTATTTCATTATCATGCCATATACCCCATTATCATATCGGAATCGGACACATTTCATATTATGCATATAGCATTATTAGCGATGTAAATATTATGCCTTGTACATTATATCAAAATCATAATCAAATATCGAATATGTTTCATATTAGAATCATACATAGTCTGAAGGAATAACATACCTCAATTCATCTGTACCATTGAATGGTACGAAGCCATAAAAATTTATATTTCTTTATAAACACATTTTTATCAATAAAGCTATTGATCTATTAGAAGTTTAGCATAAGTTACACACACGATAATAGTGATAACTAAACTTTCCAGCTCACGATACCTCGGAATCTCGAACAATAACTATAGGCGATTTCTCTCCGATTGATGGTTCATAACCCGATGAAGAACCACGAAGCGAACAATGGCTCGAAGTACGAACGACTTCAAATAAACGATTATCACCGGCAGAGGGTCCACATCCCGGTGGAAAGTCTCGAACTGCCGACACAGCCCTTCGTTTGAAATTTGAGGGTATAGCAGATCCACCCTTCTTCCAAACACTATTAACTGCTCTTTTCGAACCCATTCTTGATTGCACCAAAAATCTAACGTTCACGGAAAAATATAATAAATGAGAGATAGAGTCCCCAAAAAAATGTAATCGATTAGTAGTCCATCTAAAACGATATAACAAGTATAAAGATCCTTACTACTTGACTTACCCCAAAATGGTTGTCAAAGAATTGAGGCTTAGAACGATTGCTTCCAAAGTCCCAAAGAGTCTATCTTTCAAGACCGATTGAAGAAAACCAAATGAAGACCTACCCTTGTTGATATTCGGCCAAGACAATTCAAAAAGAGAGTGGGAAGTTTCGGCAATATGGTTAAATGGTGAAGGAATTTGGCTATGGTTGATTTGTAATAACAAAAGAATTTGACTAGAGTGGAGAAAGAGAAATAGAATGGAAATGGATGAAAAAGAAATGGAACTTGAGAAGGAGAAGGATTCGGCCAAGAGAGAGTATAAAAGAAAATGTGATTATGAATCAATATCAAAAGAAGAAAAGTGAGATATGTGAGAGAGAGATTCGGCCAAACACTTATTTGCCAAAAAGAAAATGCACAAAAGCCAAGTGAGGTTTCGGTTTCAAGAGCAAAGATGAGAGAAAGGAAATAACATTTTTGGTTCAAACAAAATGAAGGCTAAACCAAAAGCAAAATTTGGACAAAATGCACAAAAACATTCGGCCAAAGAGGGGAGTTTTTAGAGAGAAAGAAAACAATGCCAAAAGAAGCACAAATGCCAAAGGTTGACCAAATATCCTCCCCCAAACCACCTAACAACATTCGGCCACCCCCTAGCCACACTTGCCGTCCACATACATGCACTAAAAGCCTTGAAAGAGTTTCCAAAACATCTTCCTTAAGCCAAGCCCTTTGTCTCCCCAACCTTCCATAACTTTAAGATTCTTATCCCCTATTTCAAGCTTTCCTTAAACCAATATTCAACTTACCAAAAACTTAAGGTCCAACCTATCATAATTAGAGTTTGACCAGTCCATCAATGCTAGGATACAAAAATAAAGTCTTCAAAATGCTTTCCAAGCAACTCGAACCACTTCCCTCAAGTAACCTTTCAAGCTCCTTATCCACTATGCCACTAACTCCTCATGTGTTAGAATTTAACACTTAAATTAACTTAAGTGCTAAGCTCACTTAATCCACTTCATTAAATAAACCATACTAAAAATTATCTAACTTCCTAAATAAAATCAAGCCTTCACAAGACTATGCTAACACACAAAATTCCTACCCGAGCCAACACAAAAATAATACTCAAATTTTTCCTAAAGCTCAAGGCCCAATCCTACTAGGCCCAATTTCGGGATGTTACAAATCTACCCTCCTTAAAGAAATTTCGTCCTCGAAATTTCCAACTAACTAATTGATCGTACATCCTATCTCGCCACACTACGTTCTTGTTGCGCAGACTGATCTTAATAAAACCACAATGTACTTTTAACAAAATCTTAATCCACCATAGCAAACCATTATCTAACACTTACACTTATACCAAAAATTTTCCTACAATCAACCATCACTTCCAACCAAAACATACCGACTTGAGAGTGAGGAAATAATCCCGAGCCTTAAGCTCCTTAGACCACGCATCTCAAGCATACTCCTATCTTCCTCCAACATTCTCCGGATGACACCTTCCACAATAATCGCAAGCCAAAAAGTTCGACCATGCCTTGACATGTTTTACTGTAACGAGATTGTGACCCTAGAGAACCGTGATCTCTGTTCTTCTTTGATCCACAGACCCAACTCCAAGTGCTTCACCGATTCTTTAACTATCTCGAGTCGACTCATCAATCCGAACTCGATCATGATACTCTGTCTCGCCCACTAGCGATGCTAACGCCTCCTTCTTTGGAATTATGCCTCTGTGATCGAAAATCTAGCCCTAACACTTCGGCTTTTACCACATCCACAACGTCCACGATCTCGAGTGCTCAAGTCAACATCTCGACTTATCAGATTTACAAGTTTTATGCATTAGTCATTATTCCACTTTCTTTAAAACACAGTTTTATGAATAATTTTAATAAGATGTTGTTTCGCGAGTACATTCAACCTATAGTTTGGGTCTCTAGAGTAGTTCCTACTACTATACAGTTCATGCCAACATCATCATATCATATCATCAAAATCAACAGTTTGATGTACTTACCAGGCGGATTGATGTCGGAGACTCGAGGCCATGCCTTTCCAACCATATAATTTTCAACAAAACATTTTAAAATCCATTCTTTAAAACATTTTGGGCCTCGGGCCCACAGCCGAGCTTTTGAACTTAGCTCTGATACCAATTTGTAACACCCCAAACCCGGTCAATACGCCACGACCGAATTTGGCATGCTACGAAGAAAAACGTTTCGAAGAAAATTGAGATAGCGATTAAATTTTAGTGAAAAATTCTTTGTAATTCTATATTTGTAGAAATCAGATGTTTAATAAGTTAAAAACTGGAAATTTACTTTGAAATTCCATAAATAAAACTTTTAAACTAAGTGGATAAATCATAGGTTAGAAAACATTTGTTTCATTTTAAGAAAACTCGAATTAATACTTTGAAACCGTTTGCATTTGAATGTAGAAACTTAAAATTTTGGAAATCATTTAAGTTGTAGAAAACACTTAATTTATAATTTTATTATCAACAATTTAGATTACGATGGTAAGATAAAATACCATAAGCGTTTTTATAGTTTAGAAAACTTTAGCTCAATTATTAAATTAATCAAGTGATATACTTAAACATGTTTAGAATAAATCCCAAAGCATATAAATAATCCAAAACCATAATTAAAGAGGCCTTATTACAAATCTATAAAATATGAAAACCCAAATTAAAATATAATAAGGTACCCAAATGGAAGTTCTTGTAAAAATCAAATTTTATTGCATGGCCTCCTCGAGTTCATCGGCTCCACATCCGCGATCTCACGAATCACTGAAAAGATATCCCCATGAAGGGTGAGTCAACAGACTCAATGTGTAACAAAGACACTAAAAACCCAATCGATCATAGCAATAAAGCCCATTTAAATCACATTTAGCCATAAGCCCATAATATAGCAAATCAGATAATCACATGTACATATAAAATGAAATGCAATCCCGAACCCAACTTAGATATCCATCCGCTACACACCACCCGTACCTACCAATCACACCGTGGGGATTACTAAATCGACCCTCCATCCGCTACACACCATCGAAGGCGATTCTTTGCGATCAACATGCACATCGCCCTTATAATCGTGGCATAGCCACCAGATAATTGTGACAGAGTCACCGGATTCATAATATCGTGACCGAAGTCACCGGATTCATAATATCGTGACCGAAGTCACCGGATTCATAATATCGTGACCGAAGTCACCGGATTCATAATATCGTGACCAAAGTCACCGGATAATGTGGTAAAAACCACCGGAACACTTCCCCTTTCAATATTACCCATATGCCCATGCAATAACATATTATTTCATTATCATGCCATATGCCCCATTATCATATCGGAATCGGACACATTTCATATTATGCATATAGCATTATTAGCGATGTAAATATTATGCCTTGTACATTATATCAAAATCATAATCAAATATCGAATATGTTTCATATTAGAATCATACATAGTACGAAGGAATAACATACCTCAATTCATCGTTGTACCATTGAATGGTACGAAGCCATAAACATTTATATTTCTTTATAAACACATTTTTATCAATAAAGCTATTGATCTATTAGAAGTTTAGCATAAGTTACACACGATAATAGTGATAACTAAACTTTCCGCTTCACGATACCCTCGGAATCTCGAACAATAACTATAGGCGATTTCTCTCCGATTGATGGTTCATAACCCGATGAAGAACCACAAACGAACAATGGCTCGAAGTACGAACGACTTCAAATAAACGATTATCACCGGCAGAGAGGGTCCACATCCGGTGGAAAGTCTCGAATCGCCGACACGACCCTTCGTTTGAAATTTGAGGTATAGCAGATCCACCCTTCTTCCAAACACTATTAACTGCTCTTTTCGAACCCATTCTTGATTGCCCCAAAAATCTAATGTTCACGGAAAAATATAATAAATGAGAGATAGAGTCCCCAAAAAAATGTAATCGATTAGTAGTCCATCTAAAACGATATAACAAGTATAAAGATCCTTACTACTTGACTTACCCCAAAACGGTTGTCAAAGAATTGAGGCTTAGAACGATTGCTTCCAAAGTCCCAAAGAGTCTATCTTTCAAGACCGATTGAAGAAAACCAAATGAAAACCTACCCTTGTTGATATTCGGCCAAGACAATTCAAAAAGAGAGTGGGAAGTTTCGGCAATATGGTTAAATGGTGAAGGGAATTTCGGCTATGGTTGATTTGTAATAACAAAAGAATTTGACTAGAGTGGAGAAAGAGAAATAGAATGGAAATGGATGAAAAAGAAATGGAACTTGAGAAGGAGAAGGATTCAGCCAAGAGAGAGTATAAAAGAAAATGTGATTATGAATCAATATCAAAAGAAGAAAAGTGAGATATGTGAGAGAGAGATTCGGCCAAACACTTATTTGCCAAAAAGAAAATGCACAAAAGCCAAGTGAGGTTTCGGTTTCAAGAGCAAAGATGGGAGAAAGGAAATAACATTTTTGGTTCAAACAAAATGAAGGCTAAACCAAAAGCAAAATTTGCACAAAATGCACAAAAACATTCGACCAAAGAGGGGAGTTTTTGGAGAGAAAGAAAACAATGCCAAAAGATGCACAAATGCCAAAGGTTGACCAAATATCCTCCCCCAAACCACCTAACAACATTCGGCCACCCCCTAGCCACACTTGCCGTCCACATACATGCACTAAAAGCCTTGAAAGAGTTTCTAAAACATCTTCCTTAAGCCAAGCCCTTTGTCTCCCCAACCTTCCATAACTTTAAGATTCTTATCCCCTATTTCAAGCTTTCCTTAAACCAATATTCAACTTACCAAAAACTTAAGGTCCAACCTATCATAATTAGAGTTTGACCGTCCATCAATGCTAGGATACAAAAATAAAGTCTTCAAAATGCTTTCCAAGCAACTCGAACCACTTCCCTCAAGTAACCTTTCAAGCTCCTTATCCACTATGCCACTAACTCCTCATGTGTTAGAATTTAACACTTAAATTAACTTAAGTGCTAAGCTCACTTAATCCACTTCATTAAATAAACCATACTAAAAATTATCTAACTTCCTAAATAAAATCAAGCCTTCACAAGACTATGCTAACACACAAAATTCCTACCCGAGCCAACACAAAAATAATACTCAAATTTTTCCTAAAGCTCAAGGCCCAATCCTACTAGGCCCAATTTCGGGATGTTACAGCTTTCGCCACCAAAAAGGTTTTTAAAGATAATTACGTTTTCAAGTAGTTAACAATTGCTTAAATGTTTTGGGTTTTAACAAAGAGGCTGTAATTCTCAAATAAGTTTTTTCCATGTGAAAGGCCAGATTCGGGCCTAACTTCTAGGCCGGGTTTGGGGTGTTACAGTAATAGTATGAATTGTGCATTTTGTTTGATGACTTTGGCTACCTAATTGTATGATGAAGTGGTACCAAATTGGTTGTTTAGGTGAGCATGAGTAAGGGTGGAAAATTTGCCCTGCAAATGGCCTATTTTTGTCCACACGGGCAAAGACACGGGTGTGTGTCTCGGCGGTGTGCAACACACAGTCAGGTTACACGGCCGTGTGTCCCCTGGTGTGATAATATAATGAAGTCAGTATGCTCCACACGGTCTCACACACGGGCGTGTGGTACAAGTCAGTATACCCCCTACTTGGCACACGGCCTAGCACACGGGCGTGTGACTTGGCCGTGTTGCATAAGTCAGTATACCCTATAGTTTTGGCATGGCCTAGCACACGGCCTGGCACACGGGCGTGTGTGGCCATTTCGAAGGGCACACGGACTAGACACACGGGCGTGTGGTTGGCCGTGTGACCCAAGTCAGTATGTATGCCCTGTTTCCACACGGCCTGAGACACGGGCGTGTCTGGAGCCGTGTGAGGCACACAGACTGTTCACACGGGCGTGTGACCCCTGTATTGATGAAAAATTTCTAAGTTTTTCAAAAATTTCGTATGTTATCGATTTAGTCCTAAACCACTTCTAAAGCATGTTTAAGGCCTCGTAGGCTCTTATAAGGGACAATGTGATTGTGTTAAATGATTTATGAGAATGAATACAATATGTTGATAATTGTATGCTATATGATGTGTATTGATCGGTAATACCTCGTAACCCTATTTCAGTGACAGATAAGGGTTAGGGGTGTTACAGCACAATTGTGCGATGGGTTCATTAGTTTGTTACAAAACTCCTATTATGATGTCCTCGAAGCATTAATGGGTAGGCATTCTTCAGTTTCCAACATTGGTTTCAACTTTGGCAGCCACTATCAGTTGGGGTATAAGTGTAACCCAAACCTCGATGCCTGAGCATTACATTCAGTCAGTGCGTTCGATTTCAACTTCGTTGGTTTGATGTCCTGACGCGGAAGCACTTATAGCAGGGGAGCATCAACCTACATTGGTTGGCAATCTAGTGCAGATGTGGATCGTAACATTGGGTATAGAAGAACTCATGACTCACTCCCTACGATCGGGTCCGATGAGGGTACATCAAACCCTTTGGTTGAAGATGACAATGAAGATGTGGGTGAGGAAGAAGATGCAGCTGAGGAAGAAGGGGCAGTATATGTTGTTGATAGATCAGAGTCAAACCCCGATCCAATTCAAAAGTCTGGTCTAGATGGTTCGAAAGTAGCACTTTTTTCTAAACCAAAGTAGGTTTCAACTGAGCCAAAATCATGCGGATCTAACGATGATGATTCGGGCAATGATCCAGATCCAGATCTACAATTTAAGACATATGAACCTCTACCCCACATGACCAACATCGACCTCTCGTCGGTGGTGGTTTAGAGTTTCGACAGCTTCCGTAAGAACATCTGGTCATGTAGGTTTATCATCAAATATCCAGGTATTTGAAGTTTGCATGAAGTATCCCAACAAAGATGCATTTCTTGCTGCACTAAAGCGGTACAGCTTCAAGAACGACATGAACTATCATATCCCGTTCAAAAAAATTTTAGGAAAAGTGCACAATGTGCGATAGGAGATGCAAATGGAAGATCATGACATCTTTTCAGAAGAAGACGAGCTTGTGGACGATAAAGAAGTATATCGGTCTACATACTTGTGTTGCATCAAGTGCGCGATCTGATTACCCGATATTTGACATAATGTGACCTAACCCAGGTCTTCGTTTTTTCCAGTAGTATAACTTTAACTCGTACTTTGCAAGTGTAAGTCAGAATCATCCGAGGCTCGACCTCGACATGATATCTAACATAATTCTACCTATGGTGAAAGCAATTCCCAGGATTCTCATTCTGGTGTTGATTGTCAACATCCGTAGCCAGTACGATTACACATCATCGTACTACAAGGCATTGGTTGCAAAATAAAATGCTATGGATAAGTTGTATCACGACTTGGACAAGTTGTATAACGATTTGTGGCAATGATGTCAGGTACTGGATTGATACATACGAGGTTCTGTAACGGACTTGGAAACACACCCAGCGTACTTCGATGATCGTCTGGTCCTTGGGAAAAGAGTATTCCACTGATTCTTTTGAACCTTCGATTAATGCAAGGAACATTTCCATCACTACAAGCCTTTGGTACAAATTGACGGCACCTGGTTGTATGGTAGGTATGACAATCAGTTGTTGATGGTCATTGCCAAGGATGGTAATTTGAGGATTTTTCTGATAGCATTTGCAATAACTCCCTCCAGAAAGGCAGATAATTGAGATTTTTTCCTTAGCCGATTGCGTTGTCACGTTTTCCTATAGCCCGACATATGTGTCATATCTAACAAGGGACCCAAAATATTGGCTTCTATTGAATGACGCGATAGCCTTTGGGATCGCACACACCATAGGTATTATATACGACATGTCGGCTCCAACTACCACACAAAATGGCCTTCAAAAATTGAGCAAGATCAATGCATTGACATGAGTACATAGTTGCCACTATTTCCACAATCATGCTAAATCATATTTCGTTCATTTTTTGCATTCATGAGTATACTTTCTTAGACATGGTACGAGCTCATCCAACATCGTGTTCATGAAATGTTGGATAACTTGCACGCCATCAACAACACCAGTGCAGACTAACTCGCCAACATACCCTTCAAATAGTGGACACAATTGTATGACGGGGGTCTACGATACGGGCACATGACGACGAACCTAGCGGAATGCATCAATTCCATACAGAAGGGGACGCATTATTTTCTGATAACCTCAATTGTCAAAGAAACATACTTTCTCCTAGAAACCTTATTTTCAAAGTAAGCCGCGACATATGTTGGACAGATAGCGGGCGATCACGTTTGGGGCGAGGATGTTATGAAAGAAATTAGACAAAATACAGAGAGAGTAAACATTATGTATGTTGTGTGGCACTCGCATCCAAACTTAAGATTTTGAGTCACGGAGTACGCTAGGCCCGACCAAGACATGTCAAAGGCATCATACCGTGTTGACCTACTATAAGAGACTTGCGATTGTAGGAGATTCCAGACACTTCGATTCCCATGCGCACATGTAATTGATGCATGTGTGAATGTACGAATAGAGTACGCGCTGTGTATTAATTATGTCTACAAACTAGAATACATGTTTAATGTATGGAGATCTGAATTCCCACCCGTCCCAGATGAGAATATGTGACCGCTAGTCTCCAACGCCCCATTCAAGTTGGCCGTAAACAAGAACTTACATCACGTCCAAAAAGGTCATCCGACTTCTACTCAGATATTCGCCAATATGGATTTTCGGGAGAGGAACAATCAACAGAGGTTATGCAGGTACTGTAGAAACCCAAGGCATACGAAGACAACATGTTCTGTATTGAGGGATACATTGAGTCCTCAACGTCACTAACATATTATTTTGTACAGAAATTGATTACAATGCTTCTTCTTTTTTCTTTTTTTTTTACAAAATTTGTTTATTCATTTTTTTTTGTATTTCATTTGTATTTTCCACCGTCTGCTAAAATTCATATAATGGAAAATTTGCTACTTTAAGCACTACTTCAAGTACCAATTACAATTTCTCTTGTGATTGAACTTTTAACATTTTTACTATTTAGTCCCTATACCTTAATTAATCACTAGTTCATTAAAAGCACCTATCTGAAGTTCAATTCGCCTAATATATAACTCTATAAGCATTGAGTAAAAACTTTAATGGAAAAATATTATATATGGAAAAATACATACAATTTAAATGGTAATTAAATGGCTTTGGCTTTGGCTTTTTAATATGATGACCTTAAATGATAATTAAACCACTTGAAACATTAATGGACATATATGGACACATTGTAAGTGATTTAAATGGTTATATGTTAAGGTTATACTTGTAATTTAGTAATTTATCATAAAATAAATAAAACAAAGGTAATTAAAAGTTTCCCATTGTCATCTTATAACTGAAAATTAGAGGAAGAAGAATCTAAAAAAGGGTTCTTCATTCGGCAATGATAAATTCTTCAAATAGGTATGTATTTTGACTCAGTTTTTAATGATTTCTACGTTTTTGAGATCGTTGCTTCGTGTTCTAACTAGCCCGTACCTTAGATTTTGAAACTGCTAAAGATTTAACATGTTACCATTGTTGAATGTTTGAGTAATTTGATGGTTAATGATAAATTATGAAGGTTTATTGATAGATTTACTAGTTTTGTAAAGTGATTTTTGACAAAAATGTCAAAAAGGGGTTAAATTGAGAAAATGAAAATTAGGTGGGTAAAAGTGTAAATAAATTGAAAATATGGGCTGCTAGTAACATGTGGTAAATTTGGCTAAGCATGTAATTGTAATAAATTGCATGAATTTGCAATTTTATGTGAAAAGGACTAAATTGTAAATATGTGAAAGTTTAGGGGCAAATGTGTAAAATAGCCCTAATATGTGTTTTAGACTAAATTGCATAAATAGCTAATTAAATAACCTGAATTTGATATTATATATATCAAGATAAGCCGAGATCGAGTTTAGATCGGGGAAAAGGAAAAGTTGACGATTAGCCGATATTTGCTATCTGAGCAACTCAAGGTAAGTTCGTATAATTAGAATCGAACTTTTAAATACTTGAAATATTTGTAATGAATGTGTATAATTGAGTAGTTGATATATTTGGAATGTGAATGCCTTATTGATATAGTTTATTTGTTACCGAGCCCCGTTTGAACCATAAGAATTCATAGGATACGAGTGACATGTCAGTAGGGTTACCGTTTTGGTTGAGATCCTGCATGTGTTGCAGACTCACCGCAGCTCGTATGAGCTTACTGATATATCAACTCGTAAGACCTTACTTTTCTCAGCTCGTATGAGCTTACTGTTTCAGCTCGTCAGAGCTTACGATTTCAGCTCAATAGAACTTACTGTCCATCAGCACAGGAGGAGCTTACTGTTCATAGCTCGAAAGTGCAGAAATGATAATGAATTTACAAATTACTGATTTATATATACTGTATATCACCCGAGTATCCCTCGAGATTCTAATAGGTTCAACAGGCATAAATTCTATGATATGGAAAAGTATTGTTTATACGAACGAATTACTGTTATACGATTGAAAGTAAAATGTTACAAATGATGTACATGATGTATGTGAAGTTGATATGATACAATGTCTTGAGTATCTATATTGAGATAATGGATGATTTCATGTATTTAGGTGACTAACTTGTGATGAATGTTTGTGTTTAGGCATTTGGTAATTGAATTGAATACACCTTAATTATTA
The DNA here is from genome assembly GCA_025698515.1 of Gossypium sturtianum. Taxonomy (NCBI): domain Eukaryota; kingdom Viridiplantae; phylum Streptophyta; class Magnoliopsida; order Malvales; family Malvaceae; genus Gossypium; species Gossypium sturtianum. Next base: position 50,699,245 of record CM046952.1, on the reverse strand, counting down.
CCTTGATTATGTATAAATGGTAAGTTTAATTCTGAATTATACTGGCTTACTAAGCTATAAAGCTTACTCTGTTTCTTTTTCCATGTTTTATAGAGGTTCGATAGCTCGTTCGTTTCAGAAAAATCAGAGTTACACATCACACTATCCAGTTGCTGATTGGTACTTTTGAACTTGTGAATATATGTAAATATGGCATGTATAGGCTAGTTATAAAGATGATAGTTATGGTTACTTGAGATTATGATTTTGGTACATTTTGTGTATAAGTTAAGCCATGTGATTTGGCTAAACTTGATGCTATATTTTGGTATGTTTTGGCAAATAGTTGATGGAATGGAGATATAAAAATGTGTTTTGTTATATGGTAGACTCATGAATGGAAATTGTATGACATTAGTTAAGTAGTGAATGCTATGATGAATTGGTATAAATTGTGTATGAAATGTTATGGAATGGCTGCCTATTGGGTTATGAAATGTTTTCATTTATGCTTGTGTATGCTTGTGAAAATAGGGTGGCAAAATGGCTTTGCAAATAGCCTATTTTTGTCCACACGGACAGGGATACGGGCGTGTGTCTCAGCCGTGTGTGACACACAGTTAAGTACACGGATGTGTGTCCCCTGGTATTGAAATTGAATTGAATTCAGTCTGCTCCACATGGCCTCACACACGGGCGTGTGACCGTCTGTGTGTTACAAGTCAGTAGACCCCATGAATGGCACACGGCCTAGAACACGAGCGTGTGACTTGGCCGTGTTGATAAGTCAGTATACCCTACAATTTTGGCACGGTCTGGCACACGGTCGTGTGTGGCCACTTCATAGGGCACACGAGCTAGACACACGGGCGTGTGGTTGGCCGTGTGACCCAAGTCAGTATACTCTCTAGTTTTCACACGGCCTGGTACACAGGCGTGTCTTTGGCCGTGTGATGCAAGCTAGTATGTATTCTCTATTTCCTTACGGTCTGTGACACGGGCGTGTATACTAGCCTTGTGAGACACACGGCCTATTCACACAGGCATGTTGATACGGGCACGCCCAGGGCACCACCGATTTTCAAGTTGATGAAACTCGAGGCCAAAGTCCCAAATACCGTGGAGCTCATGTGCATCTTCATGCACTTCCAAATGATTTTCAAGTTGATGAAGCTCGAGGCCAAAGTCCCAAATACCGTGGAGCTCATATGCATCTTCATGCACTTCCATATTGAGCCGGATTAGCTCATTCGAGCTCAATTTGAGCTCACTCGAGCTCGCTCCAGCTCATTGAGCTGATTGCATCATTTTAATGCTTTAAATAAATTGATTATTTAATTTATTAATTTTCCTACAGTAAATTAAATGTGTCTAAATAATTAATTTAGTGTTGGATTTAATTTTTCTAAGCCTAAATTAATTTGTCACATTTTATTACATGTTTTAAAGATGTTTTAAAGCTAAAATTAATGTGCAGGTTTTTTAGTTATTTTAGTTGCTGCCGAAATTCAATGTGTTCTAAATGGTGTATTTAAGTTGTCCAAAGTGTCCATTAAGGTGTCCTGGACATGTTTAATTATCATTCAGCTGATTTGGCTTGAATTAACATGCATTCCTTCCCTTTTGTAGGTACAGCCGAATGTACATGTTGCATTTAAGATATACATGCACCTAAGTGCAATGTACTTGGCCGAATACTTCAATGCACTTGGAGGATGCATGGACGGCTGGAAGCATGCATCATGGCAGCCAACTTTTGGTTATTCAAGACCCCAATCGGCTGGAAAGAGGGCTAAGTACATGGGTTAAGTTCATGAAGGTTTTTAAGCTGAAATTAAAATTGGCAGCAGCTTATTTAATTCCCTAGGGGCTGTTCGTGTATAGTAAAGGTCAAGGGAGTTTTAATGGATGAATTAAACACTTGCAAGCCATTCAAAGACATGTTTAAATGCTGGAAAATCTTCAAACAAAAGGTACAGCTCAATACAATGTTTGGCCGAACCTAGACAAGTCTTTTCGGCTCCTTACTATCCAAATGTAACCAGCCACTTGCTTATTCATTAAGCTGACTTGAAAACGTCCCAAATGGTTGAATTTACACATCCAAGAGAGCTGCTCATTTCCATCTTTATTGTTGGACACTTTTCATCCAAAAGAGACCAAATTAAGAGCTCAATTATTGCATGGGACGTACCTAGCTGCTGCATGCATTTTCAAGTGACCCAAAATTCATTCCCTCTTCTAGAAACATGGCTAATGATGTTCCCAAGGGCTGCACATGGACTTGGACGAATTTTGGATTTTTTTCTTGAACATTCAGCCTTCTAGAACCCGTCCATTGGAGTTCTTTTGCTACCAAACACATTCAGCTGAATTCTACCATCTAGAAGCTGTCCATTTGGCTTCCAATCAGCCGAATTTAGCCATGGAGTTTAATGGTTTTTATTCTAGATTTTTTTCAGCAATTTATGGCTGAAACTTAACTTAGTTATTAAGTGTTTTATGTCTATTCGGCTAGCCTATGATAGTTTATAAATATTTGCTATTTTTCATTTGTAAGTTAGCTAATTTTGATCTTTGAACTTTAATCAAAATATATAAACTTTTGTTCATCGAGTGAGATTTTCTCCTTTCTATCTTTCGTAAGAGTTTCGATCCCGACTTATCAAGCTTTGCTTGTGGCGTCAGTCGTTTCTCATCCATCAACTTATACCATAGGTTCTTATCTTTATAGATAACGGGTCTTGGTCCACATCTTCATTTTCCATCGTCCACCTTAAACAACTATAGAAACCGGGGTGACACCTTTCGTGTGTTGAATCGTTTCTGTGTTTAAGTCCTATTGTCCATCTCCACCAACTATCCTAATTTACTTCTTCTTTGTTTCATCATTAAACCGAGTCCTCAAACATCATTCTCTTAACTTTCATCATTCCCGAACCTATCCTAACATTTATCTAAACCTGTTTCCATCATTTCTCAAACCTCCATTCCTAACTTAATTTTCTTTCTAAAACCAATTCATTTAAAAGCTTCCGCAAATCAACTCATCAAACCCTTATCTTTCCATACGTCCTCTAATATTTTCCCGAAGGCTTATTTTCTCCTCGTAGACGATTGGGCAACTCGCATACGTTTCGACTCACCCGAGGCAGACCGTATCACGTGTGATCCCTGAAATGTTGAATTTTTTCTAAGTTTCCAAAATTTTCATATGTTATCGGTTTAGTCCCGAACCACTTCTATAGTATGTTTAAGGTCTCGTAATCCCTTATAAGGGACAATATGATTTTGTTGAATAGTATTTGAATATGAATGCATAAATGTATGAGTTATGTATGTTAAATGATGTGTATTAATCGGTAATACCTCGTAACTCTACTCCGGCGACGGATACGGGTTAGGGGTGTTACATTTTATTGGTATCAGAGCTACGATTTAGTCGATTCTAGGACTAACGTAGCGTATGTGAGTCTAGCTATACATGTCATATATAAAACTGTGATAGTGTGATGACTCTTGACGTTTTCAAATATGTTTTATATAGTAATGGATCCCGAACGAGCTGTAGCAGATGACGTTGAGAGTAACGCGCCAGCTCCCGCTCAAGGGACAGCACCTTCTGAATCTAGACTCGTGACAAGTATTCACGGGGGAGAGGCTAAAGAAGCCTTTTTTTCAAATAATGAACGAGTGGTTTACACAGTACATTCGTACGAACCCGGCTATTTAGCAACCTCCACCCCTACCTAATCCCCAACCGATCCCTATAGTTCCTTAAGGTATAGATCCTTTGCAATTGAATAAAACACCTATTGACAAGATACGAAAACACGGAGCTGAGGAATTCAGAGCCACTATTAATGATGACCCTGAGAGAGCCGAGTTTTGGCTTGAGAACACGATCCGGGTATTTGATGAATTATTTTGCACAGCTGAAGAATGTTTAAAGTGTGTTGTATCACTGTTGAGAGACACTGCATATCAGTGGTGGAATACCTTGATATCCGTAGTTCCACGAGAAAGAGTTACTTGGGAGTTCTTTCAAGTTGAATTCAGAAAGAAATACATCAGTCAAAGGTTTATTGATCAGAAAAGAAAAGAATTTCTTGAATTGAAACAGGGTCGTATGTCAGTAACAGAATATGAAAGAGAGTTTGTACGACTCAGCAAATATGCTCGTGAATGTGTCTCTTCTGAAGCTATAATGTGTAAAAGGTTCGAGGATGGATTGAATGATGAAATCAGACTATTAGTTGGAATTCTTGAGCTAAAAGAGTTTGTCGTTCTGTTTGCCAGAGCTTGTTGATCGTTGTGTTTTGCGATGTCAAAGTCTTAAAATTTATAATGAGAATGATCGAACCTGGAAACTAACTATGACAATGATTTGAGGCAAGTGCACCTATCGAACAGTAGTATAGTTAAGGTAAGACCGAAATGTCGAACCCAAAGGAACTAATAGTACTAATACTAACTTTCTTTTTATTATCTAGCCTAAAGTAAAGGAAATTTGTTGTTTAATCTAAATTAACAAACTACTAAACTAAAAACTCTAAGATAAAGAAGAATGAATTTGGGGAAAATACTTGTGGGAAAAACCAATTGATTAAGACAATACCCGAGAAAGAATCCACCTAGACTTCACTTGTTATCTAACTCTGAACCAGACGATTTATTCACTTGACTTGATCCGTAGGATTCCGTAATATATATTAGACCCTCTCTTGAGGCGAATAACGTCTAACCCTAGGTTGATTAATTGAAATCTCTTTCTAATTAAAACCCCTAGATTTGCATTAACTCGATCTATGGACTCCCATATTAGGTTTCACCCTAATCCGGCAAAATCTCGTCACCCTATCTCTAGGCGTGCGATCAACTCCGCTTAACTATGCTAGATCTACTCTTAGGCAGGGACTTTTGCTCCTCCACCTAAGCACATCAAACTTGAATTAATATCCTGGAAATATCAACACAAGAATTAAGAACACATAATTAAGAACAAATCAAGTATTTATCATATAGTTCAGCAAATGATAACAAGATTCATCTTAGGTTTCATCCCCCTCAGGTATCTGAGGGTTTAGTTCATAATAATAAAAGAAAACATCTCAGAAGAAAAGATAAAACAAAACATAAGAAATCCCTAAAACCCCCTAAAAGAATTGAAAGAGAGATCCTCCGTCTTGAGTATGATTCCGGCTTCTTGAGATGAATCAACTGGCTATCTTCGAGTAAATTCCACAAATCTGCCTCATTCGGCCTAGCTGGACGCCCCGACAGAAGGCTTCTGTCGACTCCCCCTCAGGTTGCCCCCTAGGGTGTTTATATAAGCTTTGAGATGCCTTACTTGGCCTCCAAGTATCCTAATCTGAGTGAAATTCCTATTTGGGTGTTTATATAGACTTTGGAATGTGTTTCTTTGCCTCCAAGTATCCTAATCCGAGTAGAATTCCTCTTTGCCGTGGCAGGGGCACGGCCATGGCACACGCCCGTGTGAATCGTGGCCAGGCCGTGTTCGAGGCTGCTGAAGGAGTACGGCCGCGTGGTCTTGGGCCCAGGCCGTGTCGATTTTGTGATATGGCCCATTTGGTCCGTTTTAAGCCCGTTTCTTGTTCTTTTCATCCTCCGGTGCTTTCCTGAGTATAAAACATGAAAACAAAGGACTAAGAGCACCAAATTACATAAAATAAAGGATAATTCATCCAAAAGCATGCTAAATGTGAGCTTAAAATATGTTACTATTTTGGTTTATCAAATACCCCCACACTTAAGCTTTTGCTTGTCCTCAAGCAAAATTCTCAACTCATAATTAAAACGAACTTCCTCGATTCATAATATTTATCAATAGTGTTTCATCATAATTCAAAGAAGATTTATACATGGATGATTCAACTCAAAGAGTCCTAAAGATTCAAACAATCTAAGTCATACATTTTTGTAGCACAAAACGTAGGTGTTTCCCCTTATCTAAATAATTACCTCTGATTCAAAATAGACAAGAATTGACATCCTCACTAAAGATTCACTCAAATCACTCGAGGTGTTTAAGGTTCAGAATTAAGCACTCAAAAGTCAAACGTGAAGAGTTAATCCCATAGGCTTGCATGAAAATCAAATCTCCACCACTATAATATGAGATGATACACAAATCAAAAGGTCTTTAACAGGGTTGTAACGGGGCTTGGGTTAAGGTGTGGATAAAGGCTGAATTAGAGGGTTAGAGTCAAGATTGACCTGACAAATTACCTAACCAGAAACAACGAACTGAATATAAATAATTACATCAATTGAAAAATTGTACTACTAATAATAATACTCTAATACGAGCTTCTTCTTCAATAATTGGAATTTAACGTATACGCTCACAAAACTAATAATGAATATACTTTTAATTTTTTTTATTTTTTTAAAGAGTATCATAAATACATAATAAAGGATAAATTACTAAAATAAAGATCATAGTTAGGCAACTGATCAAATCAAATCTCGATATAAGGGTAGTCAAAAAGGATGGTGCTAAAAAATACAAAAGGGTTTTGGGTTAATATTAGCGGGTGAGTCAATAAAGAGGGTTATTAGGATAAAACGGGGTTCACTAGGGGTTAATTATGAAGGTAGGCTTTTTAGTGGAGTGAGTGGGTTAAATCCTAGGTGCCTTCATCATCTCTGTATATCAAATCAAAGGTGTGGTCTCGACATGTATAATCGATGCAAGTTCTAGAATAACAAATCTATGTTGACACACTCATAATCAATAAAGTGAGCAAGAAAAAGAATATATGCTCTATAAGGCTCAAAATCTCACAAAAATTATGGGTATTTTGATGTCATCCTCGTAAATTTCAAACTTCAAAGTAATATTCAAATTCAGGTAGACAACCTAGAAAAAATTTTAATTTTGAAAAATAGGATTATCATGCTTGATTCTCTAGTATCCTTCAAATTTAATTATCAATGCACAATTATCAATGACTTAATCCAAAACACATCAACAAAAAATCATAAATCAGGGGAATTTCATTCTAATCATAATATGAGAAACTTACTTTAAGACAAGGCATAATTCAGGGATTTTCAAATAATACTATAGCTAACCCCCCCACACTTAAGATGTACATAGCCCTCAATGTACAAAGACAGATGATAGCAAAATAATAAAATCATAAGATAAGGAGAGAAGTGAAACTTCCTGAATTTTGGATGGAGTTAATGAAAAGAAACCGGAGAGGATTGGCAGAGGTGAACATGGGGGAGCGCCTTAAACCGTTTGAATTTGAATCCTCGAAGCAGCCAGCCTGATTTTATTGTATCCTAAGCTAAATCTAAATGGCATGAAGAAAAAAGAAGAAAATAATAAAGAAGATAAAAATAAAAATAAAAGTAAATAATGGAAAATGAAATAAGGAAGACAACTGGAAAAGAAAAAGGAAGAAGGGGGTTTAAATAAAGATGCAGCCCGTGTTTTGGGAAAAATTTTGTCCTGTTGCCACACGTCTATGGCCACGCCATTTTTACCTACCTATGGTACCCACACGGCCACGGCCACGGTCGTGTGCAAGGCCGTGTGAGTATGGAAAACCTGCGTCTAAACATGGAAATAAATAAAACTAAACTAATTAGTAGGGTTAGTGCTCAGGTTGCCTCCCGAGAAGCGCTCGTTTAAAGTCTTGAGCTAGACTTACCTCTCATTCGCATAATCAGGGTGGTTTGAGGAGGTGAAAATCCTTTCTCATGCAATCTATTTGGTTATTGATATAAAGTTTAAGTCGAGTAGTGTTTACCTTAAAGGTGCTGATTTTAGAACTAGTTACCTCGACTGTTCCATCTGGGAAGATTTTGAGTACTTGATCTCCTATCTTAAGCTGGGTTGTCCCATCGTTAAGTTTCTCGTAGAGTTGCGTCATTTTTGCTTCGTGTATTTCTTTAAAGTGTATCTTCCACTCGTCTAGTTCATCGATCCGAAGCTTTCGTTCCTCATGAATTTCTTCTTTATTGACACGAGGTCTAGGATCTGGCATCTGCGAAAGAGCTTCAAGAAACGGCAAGTTAATATGTAACTTCTTTGGAGGGTTAAGAAATTTATCGAATTGCTCCTCTGTGCAGTCTTTGTTTATCGCATTAGGGTATGGCACACGAGCTTGGTACTCTGTAATCACCGGGCTCGGTACATCATGGCTTACCTCAACCTTACATTCACTTACCACATGTTCTTGCCTCGGGTCAGATTCCACTAACCTTTCACTGTCATGAGCTGTTACGGCTTGGACTTGCTCCTTTGGGTTAGTCTCAGTGTTGCTTGGTAGTCTTCCTTGTGGTCTTTCAGAGATCTCCTTAGCCAGTTGCCCAATTTGACCCTTGAGCTCCTGTATCGATGCTTGCTGGTTTTTAAGTGTTGTTTCTGTGACTACTATGAATTTTGTCAGCATCTCCTCAAGGTTCTGCTTCTTTTCCTGTGGGTAGGGTTGTTGTTGAAAGTTTTGAGGTGGTTGTTGCCTTTGGTTTCCTTGACCACCCCATGAGAAATTGGGATGGCACCTCCAACCTGCATTATAAGTGTTACTATAAAAATTATTTTGAGGTCTAGAATAGTTACCCATATAGTTGACTTGTTCGCTTTCCATGCCATGTCCGTAGAGTGGGTACTCAGGATTCGCCACACCTCCGCTTGTTTCACACTGCATAACTGGATATACCTGCGAAGAACCGTATAAACCATCAATTTTTTTTATGTAACATCTCTACCTGGTTTGATAGCATGGTTATTGGGTCGAGGTTGTAGATATCGGCTGCTTTTGTTGGCTTTGTCCTCATAACTTGCCACTGATAGTTATTCAGTGCCATCTCCTCTATCTGCCAAAATCAAATAAAAGAAAATTTAGCAAAGTATAAAAATAAAAATAATAATAATAATAATGGCTAAAGTAATAAAAATTGAGCTTTCTTAATATTTTAGATTCCCCGACAACGGCGCCAAAAACTTGATCGTTGTGTTTTGTGATGTCAAAGTCTTAAAATTTATAATGAGAATGATCGAACCTGGAAACTAACTATGACAGCGATTTGAGGCAAGCGCACCTATCGAACAGTAGTATAGTTAAGGTAAGACCGGAATGTCGAACCTAAAGGAACTAATAGTACTAATACTAAATTTCTTTTTATTATCTAGCCTAAAGTAAAGGGAATTTGTTGTTTAATCTAAATTAACTAACTACTAAACTAAAAACTCTAAGAAAAATAAGAATGAATTTGGGGAAAATACTTGTGGGAAAAACCAATTGATTAAGACAATACTCGAGGAAGAATCCACCTAGACTTCACTTGTTATCTAACTCTGAACCAGACGATTTATTCACTTGACTTGATCTGTAGGATTCCCTAATGTATATTAGACCCTCTCTCGAGGCGAATAACGTCTAACCCTAGGTTGATTAATTGAAATCTCTTTCTAATTAAAACCCCTAGAATTGCATTAACTCGATCTATGGACTCCCATATTAGGTTTCACCCTAATCCGGCAAAATCTCGTCACCCTATCTCTAGGCGTGCGATCAACTCCGCTTAACTATGTTAGATCTACTTTTAGGCAGGGACTTTTTCTCCTCCACCTAAGCACATCAAACTTGAATTAATATCCCGGAAATATCAATACAAGAATTAAGAACACATAATTAAGAACAAATCAAGTATTTATCATATAGTTCAGCAAACGATAACAAGATTCATCTTAGGTTCCATCCCCCTCAGGTATCTGAGGGTTTAGTTCATAATAATAAAAGAAAACGTCTCAAAGATAAAACAAAACATAAGAAATCCCTAAAACCCCCTGAAGGAATTGAAGGAGAGATCCTCCGTCTTGAGTATGATTCCGGCTTCTTGAGATGAATTAACTGGCTATCTTCGAGTAAATTCCACAAATCTGCCTCCTTCGGCCTGGCTGGACGCCCCGACAGAAGGCTTCTGTCGACTCCACCTCAGGTTGCCCCCTAGGGTGTTTATATAAGCTTTGAGATGCCTTACTTGGCCTCTAAGTATCCAAATCTGAGTGAAATTCCTATTTGGGTGTTTATATAGACTTTGGAATGTGTTTCTTTGCCTCCAAGTATCCTAATCCGAGTAGAATTCCTCTTTACCATGGCAGGGGCACGGCCATGGCACACACCCGTGTGAATCGTGGCCAGGCCGTGTTCGAGGCTGTTGAAGGAGCACGGCCGTGTGGTCTTGGGCCCAGGCCGTGTCAATTTCGTGATATGGCCCATTTGGCCCGTTTTAAGCCCGTTTCTTGTTCTTTTCATCCTTCGGTGCTTTCCTGAATATAAAACATGAAAACAAAGGATTAAGAGCACCAAATTACATAAAATAAAGGATAATTCATCCAAAAGCATGCTAAATGTGAGCTTAAAATATATCACTATTTTGGTTTATCACTTGTAAAGCTGAAGAGCTTTGCAAAGAGAAAAGAAAAGTCGATTCTGAGGCTAGAGACTTTAGAAAGAGAGTTGCGGGCAAATCACATCAGTCAGCATCAAAGAGATCTAGAGAATATCATCATCGTTCTACTACTTCTGCGAGGATTTCGATTAGAGACAGAAATGTGAGACATTTCAGCTCTAAACCTCAGACGACATCAGTTGCCAGTGTGGGTAGTGTTAGAAATGCTGGGCCTTAGTGTAAGCACTGCAATAAGCGACATTATGGTGAATGTAGATTAGTGAGCGGAGCTTGTTTTAAATGTGGATCTCTTGATCATTATCTCCAGGACTGTCCAGAAAAGTTTACAGCTGAAAGAGATCAACCGGCGAAAGTAAGTAATACGACTACTAAAGGGAGACCACCCCGAAACACTGGAAATATGAGTGGTAACCGAGGTGCTATGAGAGATTCAGCTGTGAGATCTGAGGCACGAGCACCTTCCAGAGCTTATGCTATCCGTGCACGGGAGAAGGCATCATCGCCAGACGATATTACCAGTACTTTTTCTCTTTTTGATACTGATATAGTTGCGTTGATAGATCCTGGATCAGCCCATTCATATATCTATATGAATTTAGTATTTAAAAAGAGTTTACATGTTGAATCTATAGAGTTTATAATTAAAGTATCGAACCCCTTAGGCAAGTCTATTTTAGTTGATAAAATTTGTAAGAATTGTCCTTTGATGACTCGGAGTTACTGTTTTCAGGCTGACTTGATGCTTTTACCGTTCGATGAGTTTGATGTGATTCTGGGTATGGATTGGCTGACTATGCATGATGCAGTTGTGAATTGTAGACGAAAGACTATCGAATTGAAATGTCAAAACGGTGAGATTCTTCGGATTAAGTCTGATGATTCGAGTGAATTACCTACTGTGATATCGTCTATGTCAGCTCAGAAATATATGAAAAAGGGCTATAATGCATATCTTGCATACGTACTGGATACCAAGGTGTCTGAATCAAATATTGAATTTGTACCTGTTATTTATGAGTTTTCGGATGTATTTCTAGAAGAATTACTGGGTTTGCCACTGATCAGAGAGGCTGAATTTGGTATTGAATTAGTACCGGGAACAACACCGATATCGATAGCTTCGTACAGAATGGCTCCAACAAAATTAAAAGAGTTGAAAGCTCAGTTGTAAGAATTGACAAATAGAGGTTTTGCACGACCGAGTTATTCTCCCTGGGGTGCACCGGTATTGTTCGTGAAAAAGAAAGATGGCATGATGAGAATGTGTATCAATTACAGACAACTGAATAAAGTGACTATAAATAAAAAATGCCCTCTACCGCGGATTGATGATTTATTTGATCAGTTGAAAGAGGCTACAGTATTTTCAAAGATTGATTTGAGATCGGGTTATTATCAATTGCGAGTTAAAGAGTCGAATGTGCCGAAAACCGCATTCAGAACAAGGTATGGACATTATGAATTCCTTGTTATGCCTTTTGGTTTAACTAATGCTCCTGCAATTTTTATGGACTTGATGAACCGAATATTCAGACCGTATTTAGACAGATTTGTTGTTGTATTCATTGACAACATTCTGATCTATTCACGAGATGAATCTGAACATACTGAGCACTTGAGAGTTGTGTTACAAACTCTACGTGATAAGCAATTATTTGCAAATTTCAGCAAATGTGAGTTTTGGCTTCGAGAGGTTGGATTTCTGGGGCATATTGTTTCAGCTGACGGTATTAGAGTTGACCCAAGTAAGATTTCTGCTATTGTTGATTAGAAACCTCCAAGAAATGTGTCAGAAGTCCGTAGTTTTCTGGGCTTAGTGGGCTATTACCGAAGATTCGTGAAAGGATTCTTCGATGATTGCAACACCGATAACACGACTACTTCAAAAAGATGTGAAATTTGAATGGTCAAAAAAATGTCAGCAGAGTTTCGAACAGTTGAAAGTACTATTAACTGAAGCACCAGTTTTGGTTCAACCAGAATCGGGGAAAGAATTTGTGATTTATAGTGACGCGTCATTAAATGGTCTCGGATGTGTTCTAATGCAAGAAGGAAAAGTTATAGCTTATGCTTCCCGACAATTGAAACTGCATGAAAAGAACTATCTGACACATGACTTAAAGTTGGCTGCAATTGTGTTTGCGTTGAAAATTTGGCGACACTACTTATACGGTGAGAAATGCCACATTTATACGGATCACAAAAGCTTAAAATATTTGATGTCACAGAAGGATTTGAATTTACGACAACGAAGATGGCTCGAGTTATTGAAAGATTATGACTTCGTGATTGATTATCACCCAGGAAAAGCTAATGTTGTTGCTGATGCCCTGAGCCGAAAATCTTTGTTTGCATTGCGAGCAATGAATACCCAGTTGATGATCTATGATGATGGGTCTATTTTAGCTGAATTAGAAGCTAAATCGATATTTCTTCAACAAATCTGTGAATCTCAGAAAAATGATCGTGAATTGTAAGCTAAACGAATTCAATGTGAGAATATCCTTGATTCAAAGTTTCAGATTGGGACCGATGATTGTTTAAGGTTCTGGAGTAGAATTTGCATATCGAGAAATTCAGAACTTATTCAGAAGATTTTGCATGAAGCGCACCTTAGCTGCTTATCTGTTCATCCGGGAAGTACCAAAATGTATAACAATTTGAAACAGTTTTATTGGTGGCAAGGCATGAAAAGAGATATATCAGAGTTTGTTTCTAAATTTTTTATTTGTCAGCAAGTCAAAGCTGAACACCAAGTACCATCAGGTTTACTACATCCTGTGATGATTCCTGAGTGGAAATGGGATAGAGTTACAATGGATTTTGTGTCGGGATTGCCCCTAACTCTGAAAAAGAAAGATGCTATCTGGGTTGTCGTTGATTGACTAACTAAATCTGCTCATTACATACCGGTATATACAGATTACTCACTTGACAGATTAGCTGAATTATACATTTCTGAGATTGTTCTGTTACACGGAGTGCCACTATCTATTATTTCTGATAGAGATCCGAGATTTACGTTGCGATTCTGGAAGAAATTGCAAGAAGCCCTAGGTACGAAGTTGAATTTCAGTACTGCTTTTCATCCTCAGACTGATGGTCAGACTGAGAGAGTTATTCAGATTCTCGAAGACATGTTGAGATGTTGTATTTTAGAGTTTGAGGGCAGTTGGGAAAAATACTTACCGTTGATTGAATTCGCGTATAACAACAGTTTTCAAATCAGTATAAAGATGGCACCATACGAAGCTTTCTACGGTCGTAAATGTCGAATTCTGCTATACTGGACTGAACTAAGTGAGAAAAAGATACACGGGGTTGAATTGATCAGAGAAACTGAAGAAAAAGTGAAAACGATTCGCGACAGTTTAAAAGCAGCATCAGATCGACAGAAATCATATGCGGATTTGAAACATAAAGAAATTGAATTTCAAGTCGGGGACAAGTGTTTCTAAAGGTGTCACCATGGAAAAAGGTTCTTCAATTTGGCCGTAAAGGAAAGTTGAGTCCGCATTTCATCGGGACGTATAAGATTATTGAACGAATAGGGCCAGTGGCGTATCGACTAGCTTTACCGTCAGAACTTGAAAAGATTCATAATGTCTTTCACGTTTCTATGCTACGTCGATATAGATCCGATCTGTCACATGTGATTTCTCTGGTAGATGTTGAGATAAAGGCTGATTTGACGTATAGTGAAGAACCGATCAAGATTTTAGCTCGTGAAATCAAAGAATTGAGAAATAAGCGCATAACCCTAGTAAAGGTTCTTTGGCATAAACACGAGATCAAGGAAGCTACGTGGGAACCCGAGGAAGCTATGCAAAAACAGTACCCTAACCTATTTATTGGCAAGATTTTCGAGGACGAAAATCCATAAGGGGGGAGAGTTGTAATAGCCAATTTTTGTATGTATTTTGACTCGATTTTTAATGATTTCTACGTTTTTGAGATCGTTGCTTCGTATTCTAGCTAGCCCGTACCTTAGGTTTTGAAACTGCTAAAGATTTAACATGTTACCATTGTTGAATGTTTGAGTAATTTGATGGTCAATGATAAATTATGAAGGTTTATTGATAGATTTACTAGTTTTGTAAAATGATTTTTGACAAAAATGTCAAAAAGGGGTTAAATTGAAAAAATGTAAAATTAGGTGGGTAAAAGTGTGAATAAATTGAAAATATGGGCTGCTAGTAACATGTGGTAAATTCGGCTAAGCATGTAATTGTACTAAATTGCATGAATTTGTAATTTTATGTGAAAAGGACTAAATTGTAAAAATGTGAAAGTTTAGGGGCAAATGTGTAAAATAGCCCTAATATGTGTTTTGGACTAAATTGCATAAATAGTTAATTAAATAAGCTAAATTTGATATTATATAGATCAAGATAAGCCGAGATCGAGTTTAGATCGGGGAAAAGGAAAAGTTGACGATTAGCCGATATTTGCTATCTGAGCAACTCAAGGTAAGTTCGTATAATTAGAATCAAACTTTTAAATACTTGAAATATTTGTAATGAATGTGTATAATTGAGTAGTTGATTTATTTGGAATGTGAATGCCTTATCGATATAGTTTATTTGTTACCGAGCCCCGTTTGAACCATAAGAATTCATAGGATACGAGTGACATGTCAGTAGGGTTACCGTTTTGGTTGAGATCCTGCATGTGTTGCAGACTCACCGCAGCTCGTATGAGCTTACTGATATATCAGCTCGTAAGAGCTTACTGTTCTCAGCTCGTATGAGCTTACTATTTCAGCTCATCAGAGCTTACGATTTCAACTCAATAGAGCTTACTGTCCATCAGCTCAGGAGGAGCTTACTGTTCATAGTTTGAAAGTGTGAAAATGATAATGAATTGACGGATTACTGATTTATATGTACTGTATATCACCCGAGTATCCCTTGAGATTCTAATAGGTTCAACGGGCATAAATTCTATGATATGGTAAAGTACTGTTTATACGAACGAATTAATGTTATACGATTGAAAGTAAAATGTTACAACTGATGTACATGATGTATGTGAAGTTGATATGATACAATGTATTGATATCTATATTGAGATAATGGATGATTCCATGTATTTAGGTGACTAACTTATGATGAATGTTTGTGTTTAGGCATTTGGTAATTGAATTGAATACACATTAATTATTGCCTTGGTTATGTATAAATGGTAAGTTTAATTCTGAATTATACGGGCTTACTAAGCTATAAAGCTTACTCTGTTTCTTTTTCCATGTTTTATAGAGGTTTGATAGCTCGCTCGTTTCGGACAAATCGGAGTTACACATCACACTATCCAGTTGCGGATTGGTACTTTTGAACTTGTGAATATATGTAAATATGGCATGTATAGGCTAGTTATAAAGATGATAGTTATGGTTACTTGATATTATGATTTTGGTACATTTTGTGTATAAGTTAAGCCATGTGATTTGGCTAAACTTGATGCTATATTTTGGTATGTTTTGGCAAATAGTTGATGGAATGGAGATATACAAATGTGTTTTGTTATATGGTAGACTTATGAATGGAAATTGTATGACATTAGTTAAGTAGTGAATGCTATGATGAATTGGTATAAATTATGTATGAAATGTTATGGAATGGTTGCCTATTGGGTTATGAAATGTTGTCATTTATGCTTGTGTATGCTTGTGAAAATAGGGTGGCAAAATGGCTTTGTAAATAGCCTATTTTTGTCCACACGGGCAGGGACACGGGCGTGTGTCTCAACCGTGTGTGACACACAGTTAGGTACACGGACGTGTGTCCCCTGGTATTGAAATTGAATTGAAGTCAGTATGCTCCACACGGGCTCACACACGGGCGTGTGACTGTCCGTGTGGTACAAGTCAGTATACCCCCTAAATGGCACACGGCCTAGCACACGGGCGTGTGACTTGGCCGTGTTGATAAGTCAGTATACCCTACAGTTTTTGCATGGCCTGGCACACGGTCGTGTGTGGCCACTTCATAGGGCACACGGGCTAGACACACGGGCGTGTGGTTGGCCGTGTGACCCAAGTTAGTATACTCTCCAGTTTTCACACAGCCTGGTACACAGGCGTGTCTTCGGCCGTGCGATGCAAGTCAGTATGTATGTCCTGTTTCCCCACGGTCTGTGACACGAGCGTGTCTACTAGCTGTGTGAGACACACGGGCGTGTGATCCCTGAAATGTTGAAATTTTTCTAAGTTTCCAAAATTTTCATATGTTATCGGTTTAGTCCCGAACCACTTTTAAAGCATGTTTAAGGTCTCGTAAGCCCTTATAAGGGACAATATGATTGTGTTGAATAGTATTTGAATATGAATGCATAAATGTATGAGTTATGTATGTTAAATGATGTGTATTGATCGGTAATACCTCGTAACCCTACTCCGGCGACGGATACGGGTTAGGGGTGTTACAATTATAAATTTTTTTTATATACAAAATTTTAAATTTCAAATCATTGCGTAATTATTATAGGTTTGAAAAATTCAATTACTAACCTCAGTTTCTGAGCGTTGATCTAACATCAGCCGAATATCTTCGAGCTGTTCTGGTAGTCTTACATAACTCGGCCCATGGTTCCACCTACTCAAGCAATATGTTAATTCAAACATATAATAAATAAACAACATTTACTATATTAACTATATATTATTATTATGAAATGAATTTTACCTAGTCACCAATGAGAATGTATAAGGGTCGTTCACTTAGGGACGTAGAAATGGTAGTCGCCACCACGCCTATGAATACAACAGGAGCAAACAACCACTGATTGACATCTTATCCGATTTTGTCGCCCAACAAAACTCCCGATACAATGTGGCCAACACGGCTGATCCCTAACTCAGTCGTCCACATTCTTTGAAGTCGACTAAGTGTAGTAGGCACCTTATGTGTACCAAAGTTTGAGATTTATCGGGTATTAGAATGCCCCCGATTAATCTCATGATGCATGCTTAGGCGTATTATTCTTTGACAACGTCAGTCGCGTCCTTAGGAAGGTTTTTGAAATTATTTTCTAACTTCATATCTATCCGGCCACCTTGAAACTTGTTCGACACCTGCCCTAAAAATGTGTCACAAAGGTCCTCTTTACTGGGAACGATCGCTGACCCATACACTGGTAACTGAGTTGTAAAGCTACATCCTCGAGTGTGATTGTACACTCACCGCATAGAAGATAGAATATGTGTGTCTCGGGTCTCCATCTTTCCACCAACGCGCTAATAAGTGTAGGATCCAATTTGCAGCCCTCGAGCATACGAGGCACATGTAAGAATCATGTGTCTTGCAAATAACCATGAATTTCGGTGTTTGGGCTCTTTGACAAATTATGTATGAACCCCTCCAAAACACGATCATCCGCCTATTTATATCGATAAAATAAAATATTTTAAAGTATTTTAAAAATTAAAAAACTTTAAAATTAACTTAATTGAAAATAACAAAATTTAAAATTTCTTGTTATCATTATCGCTTAAGCAGCGGAAATGTACTTGTTGTCAAAATGAATCAAAGAGCTTGCCATTCGTGAAAATTTAATCAAAATGACTAATATACGAAATAATAAAATAAAACTATAATATTTTTAAACAAGTCTAATAGAAAGTTTCAAACAAAACTTGAGAAATTTGAGAGAATTGAGAGTTTAGAAAGAATAGAGAGAATTGCCATTCATCTAGCTAGACGCGCTTCCGTATTCTCTATCCTAAAACAACCTATTTTTCTAAATTTAAAAAGAAAATGACCTATTTGACCAATTAAAAAAATCAGCATATTCTTCTAATTTAGCCGAATAAAGGTTGGATAAAGGGGATATGTGATATCGTTCCAAGACTATCCTTATTCCATCTTCAGTTCGCAGATGACATGGTGATTTGTCTTAAGTTCACAAATGTCATTGCTTATTTGTTGCTTTGTTTAGTTGTATCGTTGGTTCACTCCCTACGAAATATTTAGGATTTCCTTTTGGAATTAATCCAAGAAGTCTAGTTGTTTGGGAGCCAATTATTTATAAATTCAAAAAGAAACTTGTTGGGTGGAAAAAGAAGTTCCTCTCTCTAGGGGCTAGAGTTACACTTATTAATTCAATCTTATCGGCACTACCTATCTTCTATATGTTAGTGTTCAAAGCACCGAAAAGGGTTATCCATAGAATTGTTAGATTCCGTAGAGCTTTTTTTATGGGGTGGTGTTGATGGCAAAGCAAAACTTGCTAAGGTGAATTGGAAGACTGTGTGCAAATCGAAACTGTTTCGAGGACTCGGAATCGCGGTTCTTAATATGAAAAATAGAACACTTGTTTCAAAGAGGTAGTGGAAGTATTCAAACGAGCCATCCTCACTTTGGAGGAAAGTCAATGAGGCAAAGTAAAAGAAGAATTTGTAACATTAGATTCCGAAGTATAATCGTAGAATGTCGGACATTTGGAAAGCTATTGTGGGTCTTATCGATGACAGTGAAGTAGGGAGTTTTGTTTCTCAAACTTGTTTTAGGTGGATTGTTGGATCTGGTAGGGATGTTTTCTATTGGTATGATACTTGGTGTGGTGACTACCCCTTGAAAGTTATTGTGCCAAGATTGTTTGCTGCAACAGATTTTAAATGGTTTAAGGTGGCTGAGATTGTTGTTCAGGGCAACTTTGTTGGTGTTGATTGGGACAGTTTATTCTCCCGGCCCTTGAGAACGAGAGATGAAAATAGTTTAAGGCTAATTGACTCTTTGGTGGAGCTAATTGTGCTGAACCCTAATTCTAATGATAGGACTGTGTGAGTTCATGATCGAAAAGGATCGTTCTCACTTAACTCGGTTGCTGATCTCTTAATGAATGCAAATTCTGAAAGCTTTGAAGTTGGTTTTTCAATTTTTTGGAAGGTGAGAATTTTGCCTAAAGATTAGCGCCTCCTCTGGCTCATATTTCTTGGAAGATTATCTACGATGGATTTACTTAAGAGAAAGGTGTTTTAGATTATAATATTGTGACCTAATATTTTAGGTACGGTTGCATCAATTTTGAATAAAAATAAAATGTGTTTAATATCATATTTAAATTTCAATACTTTTAAGTATCATAAATAAGATGCTAATTTTAGCTTTCATTATTTTCTTTTCAAGGAGCACACTATTATTATTATTATTATTATTATTATTATTAGATGAATGTATTGATGATGAATCCATTACTCATGCACATAAACAATATAACCATTATCATATGAAATTAAATTATTTTTAAAAGTAAATATTTTAAAATTGTTTGTTTCTAACTAGGTTTATCCAAAATTTAGATTATCAATTATTTAACCCAAAATGGCGAGAAAAATTCCTTCTCTAAAAAAATGGGTTAGTAAACTAGAAGACTACTTAAAAATAAAAAAATATTTTATATACATAATTCATTTGAATTAAATTAAAAAATATTTGGTTAAATTTAGATTAATACAGACTAAACAAATAGTTCAAACTTTGGAAATCTTATTACCATATCCAATGAGTAAATAACACTTTTTTAAATAAAAAAAAAAATTGATAACTTTTTATTTTTTATTAATTTTTTAAAATTTCAAAATGAATTTTTATTTTTTTTATTTTTATATTTTGAATTTTAAAGTGCTTTTATTTTTTTCATAATTTTTTTATTTTTAAAATTAAAATTTTCTATTTTTAAGGATTTCTTATTGAAAATATGAATTACGTTTTAGAATTTTTTATATACTTTTAAAATTTAAATATGTTAACTATATATAACTATACATGTTATTATTATTTTTTATAATTACCACGTCAAGAACACTAAAAGCAAAATTGGATAGGAGGATCAAAAGTTTTAAATAAAAAATTATTAAGTATTGTAAATGATATTTTATTATGAATATCCATAATTTTTAAAGTTGATAACTTTAAAGGATTATAATTTCAAAGGATTTTTTTTCGTCAACTCTACAAGTTTTTTTTATAATAAAATTAAGTTTGTCTTTATTTTTTTGTCATTTATGAGATTACATTATGTCAGAAGACTTTATAAACATAAGCATGTATACAGGGGCGAAGTCAGAATAATTTTTTAGGGGCGAATAAAATTTTAATTTTTTATAGTTTATATCTTTATAATTTGTAAGGATTAAATCAAATTTTTATAATTTTAAGGGGGCTAAATTGTAATTTTACTTTTACTAATTTAAAATTTTTAAAAAATTTTAAAAGCCTAAATAACAATTTTACATTTTAGGGAGCCCGGTTCGCTATAAAGCTTGTGCGGACACATAAGAAATGAAATAAAAAATTATCTCTTTTTCTCTTTCTCTTTCTATTTTTGGGGTGCTTATTCATGCCAACTTGGTGGTGGTATCCTCATATTGGAGATGTCTCTACGTTGATAGCTACTCGTCAATCCTACTTTTTTTTTAATGTCTAGCCCAACTTTCATTTAGATTCTGTCATTTCTTCTCAATCCTGTATTGATCTCTTTTTCATTTTCATGATCTTTGAAAGCAACTTTTGCTTCATCTTCATATCAAGTTAAGAAAATGAGATGGCAAGTGAAAGGCACTAGCAAGAAGTTTCAACATTTCACCGTCTTTGATGACATCCTAAGCTGGAGAGTTTCAAAACGAGTCCTTTGGGATATATTTGATGGAAACGGACTGGTATGTCACTTACCAAGCTATTCGTCGGAGGAGGAGTTATCGAATGTAATCAAGGACCTTGAAAGGGCTAAATATGATGGTGAAGAGCGCAATGGTGGTTAAGGATACTCATAAGATACTAATGGGGATCGTATATTTGCAGCTATACTAGAGAAATGTGTTGAATAAAACTGATAATTTAGACAACCAAGACCAAACACCATTCACTATCTTCTCCTGTAGTTGGAAACTCAAGTTTCAAGCGAATTTGTGAGCAATTGGGAGTCTAAAGTGTTAAGAATAGTGAATGTCAACAACCCCATTACAAAGTTTGCAGATGTTTTCTTCAATGAATACTTAAAAGGTTTTTGAGAGGAAGATATGAGTTCCAATTGAGTTGTTCTTGCTATGCTCATGGTGGAGTTGAACTATCTCTATATTTCTTCAATCTCCAAAACCCATCTTGTGTTTATCATCTTGAAACCTATATCAGCTTACTGAAATTGCCAAAAAGATCAATTGATCAAATTGATAATAAAAAATAAAAAATAGGGCAAGGGGGTTTCTCCTGAGTGCCCAACATGTTTACATTTATTTGCCATGGATTGCTACAATCAACATGGTAAACATGGTTGAATCTCAAACAACCTAAATCTTAGTTAATTACGATAGATATGAAGAACCTATATAAGCCTAGTACCTTTTTCTTTCCTATCATCTTTTCTTCGCTGACTCAGCATGTTCCACCTTCGATTATGGTTCCATGGACCTAAAGATTTCTTTTACGGACCTATAGCAGATAAAGCAACTTTGCAAATAATTCCAAACTAACTTTAAAAACAAAAAAAAAAAAATATCAATAAGTGTTTGGTACAGTAATAAAATATATTGCATTCTTAAGAGAGAACGCAAGTTTGAACTTTAGAGACGACATTGTTGAGAGAAACAACCCCGAATCTCGAACATGAACCGTAAAATAGACATGAAGAATAAAAAAATAAAAAATAAATTAAATGCAGTTAAACACAGAATTAATTTAAAAATATATCAAATTTAACAAAAAATAACCTAAAAATCAAAATTTTCTCCTAAATACTACGAAAGCTAGTATAAAATCACTCTTAATATGAGAGTTTCATTACATAAACAAAGTTTTGGATCAATTAGATATTTGTAACATACTGACTGGGATGTATAAATTAGAAGTTTTTTACATCGTGCAAATAATTAGACATTTCTAATTTACTTAAATTTCAAACATACATAATCTATATTAGACGTGTTTAAGGGTTGGGATCAAGCAAAAGATTAATCTAAAATATAATAAGGTTTTGACAAAAAATGAAGTTTAGGCAAGGTATTAGGCTCATTTTCTTTTCAAATCAAACATGAGTTAGAATTTTTTTTTTATTTGAACTCTCTAAGCTTAACCTAAATTTATATATATTTAGATCATGATTAGAAGAAATGTATCATCAAGAAAAAAGTTAATAAATTAACCACGCCTTGTCATTTGAGATTGCTAGAAGTATGAAACTGGAACTTGAGACTTGAAACTTATTGCTTGTCATTTGATTGTTCATATGTTATCTGGCCTTCTTTCTCAATCTTAAGGATCTTGCTTTAAAAGCAAATAAATAAATATGGGTGAGCCCAATTAGATCCAAATCCTTCTAATTCTAATTAGGTTAGACTTGACTAAAAAGGTGAATTGAGAGTTTGAATAAAGTGAATGAATATAGACATTGTTTAAATTTGACCCTTTTTTTTTAACTAAGTCTAATCTATGAAAACGTAAATTTAGAAAAACTTTTGAATCGATAAAAATATTATTTTTTTCGACCATATTACTAAATTGTCATCTAAATATAATTATATTTTTAACTCAAAATTATTAATTCACATTTAAAAGTAATTATTAGTATACATCTAAATATTATTATAAAGTTAATGGTCATTTTAGTAGTGATAAGTTTTAGTTTAGATTTATTAGTCATACCATGGTAACTCAAGTAAAAATAATAACTATAAATTATATTCACATCATCTTCTTCTTCTTTTTAAAAATTTCGTTAATTATTAATTGATATTTAAATGTAAAATAATAGTGATATTTACAAGTTATATTTATAATTTAATTGAATTTTAATTTGAATAGAATTCTAAGTATAAAATAAAAAAAATATTAATTATCTCTTAATTAATACTAGAATTATATATCGATTAAGATTTAAGTTTAACTCTATCAATAGAGCCCAGTAGTTAGATATATTCAATCAAGTAGCATCTAAGAAATAGACGGTAAATAGTTAGCATTAATAAGTTACAATTTTCTCAAAAAGAATAGAGCATTAAAACAATGGTTCATATTGATAATGATGATGATGATGATGTAATATTTTTATTATTATTCAATTTAATATTATAATTCTTTATGTATTTGATTTAAATTATTTTAGGGAACTAAAACTCAAGCAGTGATGTTTAATGATATTGTGACAAAATTTAATTATAATTTTCCATTAAGGTTAGCAGCAAGATGTATATTTTATTAAGGTTAACAAGAGTTTTGATTTTGCTACGAAATCAAATCCCTGTTTCAATTGTATTGCTTTTATTATATTCAATGATTTTGTATATTATGTGATGGATTAGTATATAGTTCGTTTTATTTTCTACATACTGTAACTTTTTTATTTAATGATATTTTAATTACTTCATAAATATGATCCTTTATTTAAAATAAAAACATGTATATCTATAACATGATATATAACATTAAGGTTGTAAAAATTATTAGGCATACAAAATATTGTTTAAGTGAGTAAAACTATTTTAGTATTATACAATTGTATATATGCATATATATTTTATTTATTTATTTCTTAAACTTAAACTTTAAAACTAGAACTTAAAATATTTTGATTTTTATGAACAGTGATTAATGTTTTTATTAGATATTTATTTAACACAAGTTCAAATCGTTTGATTTTATCCTTATCCAATATTATATCAAAAAAATAAAACTAAAATTTTGGTCTAACTACATTTTTTTAAGCTTTTATTATTTGAGTGGGTTGAGTTCATAAACTACAGTTTCCCAAATGTTGCCCAACTTTTTATTAAATTTGGGCCTTCACACTTATTCAACAATTAATAGATGTGGTGTGATGGTAGTTCTTCATCTTGTGCCTTAATCATATGGTTGAGGGTTTAATTCCACTCATGAAAATGAAACATATTCCGTAACCAATCATTTACCTTTTCGAAGAACACTCACGATGAAAAAATTAATCACTGCTGTCGACAATGGATACTATGGAGTGTGCCTCACATTTATCAAACGTTTTGCAAGTACTTAGAAAGACGAACGACAATTCACCGAAGAAGAGGTAAAACAAAGGCGACATCCCGATGTGAAGACAACTTACGTCGCGATGATGCGATGAAAACCCAAACAAACATGGCAACGACGTCGTGACGAGCATGCATGGGACGTCACGACGATTTCTCCAGTTATACAGTTGCGTTTTAGACTTCAAGCAGGACTAGTTCTTCCAGTTGGACTCTGATTATTTCAGGGATATTTTAGTATGATTAGAACTCTAATCTACGCCTATTTAAAGGGCCTTTGTAACCCTAGTTTAGATATGTCAATCAGTAAGGGCTTTTCTTGAGGGCAACAAGATGTAGTCGCATTTGAGTTTTTGTAAGAGTTTCGTGGTAACTATGGAGAGAATTTTGTTCACAAGTTAAGACTTTATTTTCGGGGTTTGGAATTGTATGTTTAATACTTTTAGGTTTATTTTCTCCATATTGTATTCTTATTTGTTTACTCATTTAGTGAAAAGTTGATACCTCTTTTGCTTGTGGTTTTTTCCTCTTTGAGGGTTTTTCACGTAAAGTATTTATGTTCGTTCTTCTCCACTTTTACTATCTCGTTGCTTATACAGGTCGATCCCCAACAAATTAGTATTAGAGCCAAGGTTCAGTTTCCACAGATTGACTCGTTTAGCGACACAACAATGATTTTAGATATTGAGAAGTTCGACGGATCACAAATTTCAGTTTCTGGCAATTTAGGATAATTATGGAGGTAGTTGATGTCGTCGAGGACAAGGGTAATGATTCGTTGCTCTCCACATAATCCGATTGAAGGTGGAGTCATGCCAAATGTCAGGCACGTGCCTAATTTAGTGAAGAATCTAATCCCATTTTGGTCTTTAGGACTCGAATGGTTCGCAAAGTGTTTGAGGTAAGGTAGGTCGCAGAATGTTACAGTCAAGCAAAAAGATTTGATGCTTTCTCTCATGTTCTGGATTTATTGGCCATTTTTGCATTATACAACTTTTATTTGAAGACTAGGAGTCTTTTAGTTTCCAAGTTCGAGCACTGTTTAGACTTAGTTAACATTTTGCAAAATTCAAGTTTGGCCCCATAACGGGGCATGGAAAATGAGGCATAATAAATACGAGTTAAGATGGAGATTTGTAGGGTGTGCCTCGCACTTATCAGACATTTTGCAGGCACTTAGAAAGATGAACGGCAATTCACTGAAGAAGAGGTAAAATAGATGCGACGTGAAGACAAGTGACATCGTAACGTCGTAATGAAACCTCTAATGAACGTAGCGACAATGTTGTAACGAGCATGCATGGGACGTCACGACGATTTCTCCAAGTTATATAGTTTCATTTTAGAATTCAAGCAGGACGGCTTCTCTTAGTTGGACTTTGATTATTCTAAGGATATTTTAGTATGATTAGAACTCTAATATAATCCTATTTAAAGGGCCTTTGTAATCCTGATTTAGATATGCCAATCAACAAGGGTTTTTCTTGAGGGTGACAAGATGTAACCGAATATGAGTTTTTCTGAGAGTTTCATGGTAACTATGGAGAGAATTTTGTAAATCTAGTCATTCCAAAAATTATATAGTGAGCTTTCTAGGGTGAGAATGAGAATTGAAGAAAGAATTATTAAGTAAATTATTATGTGAATTATTAAATAAGTTATTAAGTATAGTAGAACGCCTAAATTGAAAGGTGGATTAAATGGAAGGATTAGGTGAAATATTTAGCAAAGCTCTTAAGATGATATTAAACCATAGCCTTAAGTATATTTTACCCATAATTGAAACATAGTTAGTGGATGAACATGATCTTATCCACCCATTTCCACTAACCATCACCAAACAAATATCAATCATTAGATTCATAACATTAAGTTTAATATTAAAATGGGAAATAGATAAAGTATGAAAATATGTTAATGGCTTCATTTTCATCTTCTTCCAATGACACCAACAAGAAAATAAAGAAGTTTTGCATGTTTCTTCTCTCCATTACCGTATATCATTCACCAAGGGAAGGGCAAATAACTTTTATGTGAATTTTAGTTGGATTCTTAGCTAAAATTGGTAAATAGTTAAAGCCCATTTGCTAGAATTTGAAATTGTTAAGTTTTATTAAGGTTAGCCATTGATGGAAGCTTAGAGTTAGTGAGAAAATAATGAGACATTTGGTGAAAGGTTATGTTTTTAAATAACTTAAGGTATCTAGATCATATTGTCAAAGTTGAAATTAGATTCGAATAGGAGAATTACGAGAAATGTGAATTTCAAACATTAAGGTTCTAAGTAAACAAGTTGAAATAATGCATCACATGTTTTGATTTGATGAATTCAATGTTTGAATGTGTGTGAATAACTCATTTTAGTATTTGAAATTATCGAATGTAACTAAAGATGATGTCGGGATGTTAAAGGGAAAAGGAAAGGAAAAAAGTGGTTTACGAGTGACCCCACTTCCTTAGAGTATTAGAGCTCACTAACAACACCGAAATCCTTGCCTTGTTGATTTATTTCCAAAAGAGGATTCTTAGGACATGCAGTTCCTGCCTTTCGGGAAAACTCAATAAGATCTCTGCCAATCTCCATGGTATTGTCTGACCTCAGCTTTCCACTATCACCTAACGGACCTCTAGCCCCTTCAACCATGGGTATACATTTCCTCCCGTGAAACCTTGATCGGCCTATTGAACCTTTGATGGCTTTCATTAGCTCGCGATGGTCGCATTCTGATGTAGACTAATCCATAACTGTTTAAAGCATATGGAATCCGCAACTTCTCTAGCAAAATAGTACTTGTGTATACCAGTTATACTTTTTCATATAAGGGGCCTCTTTTCCTTTTACCCTAACTGGGGTTTGGACATATCCTCGGTATCCCTCATAATTTTAGTGGTCTACATTCCCTAAACAGCCAAGAACATTCATTCTTGATATTTTTCACTCCTTTCACTCCGCGAACAATACTTTCACTCTTGACATCTTTCATGAGCCGCAGATTGTCTAATTATGATCCCTATGTTTGATGTTCTAATGAATTTCTCGTGATTACCATTTCAACGAACTACCTCGTGTTTCCTGTCCCAATGAACTACCTAGGTTGCAATAGTCGAGCTATGGTTTTACACCCTAAACCTCTTGGAGGTGTCACCTCATAGAGTCTATCGATCGCCATTACGATTGTAATGCCCAAAATTTCTATTTTTATTTCTGTGTAATTTTGACAAAACTGTGTATCTGCTTCAGTGGTTAAGTATTCTGGGTGTGTGTGTGAGGTCCCAAGTTTAAGCCTTAACTTTAGTAAATTTTGTTATTTTTGGAATTAAGCCTATCTCTGTTCAGTGGGCTCATATTTAATTTTCTATAAGTCCACATCAGAATGAGCCTGGTGGTTCAAGTGGTAAGGGAATTGGTGTGTTGGAGGTCCTGTGTTCGAATCCCTACGCGAGCAAGGGAGTTTATTTTTGCTCTGCTGATTGATAGAGTTTCGGTTGTTTTGGGAGTCTGGGAGAGGGGGTTAGTGGGAGGAAAATATGGGATTTTGGGGTTATCAGATACTGCTATCTTTTCTTTTTGCAAATTTTCTCTTCCTCCAAAGAAAAAAAACTGACGTTAGACCTTTGTTCTCTGTCGGTTTTCCTTTTCCTTTTCTCCCCTTTTCGATTTCACTTTCCGTGTCAGCCGTCACACCTTTGTTTTCGACATTCTTGTTTCGTCACTCGTCTTGGTAAGTGGGGTTTTCCTATTCTACAACTTGTAGTTTCTTTTCCAAATTTTAATTGGGATTATACCTCTGTTTTGGGCAGCAGCGAGTTGAGAAGATCGTGATTCTACTCCTACGAGATCGTAGTTAATCGTTCAGAGTGTTGGAATAAGTGGTAAGTGCTTGATTTAAGTTATGGTTGATTTTGGGTTTCCAAATTAATCGTGTAATAAGTCTGATTCTGAGCGTTGGTATGTCGATTTTTAGGTTCTGAAAGGCTCAGGAGTGTTTCCGCATCGAATCGATACCAAGTGTGTACCCGAAAGGCAAAAAAATGGGATTCAACAAAAGTCAAAATTGTAATATGTCGACGCAACATAGCCATGTGGTAGGTCGTATGTGACGACACGGCCATGTGATCGACGAAGGCCAGGCCGTGCACAAGACACGACCGTGTGATGGCCGAAGTGTGGCTGTGTGAGCCACACGGACTAGGCCAAATTGGGCGTGTGGGCCCACACGAGCGTGTGGTATCTGGGCCAGGCCATGTGATCCACACGAGCAAGGCCAATCTGGGCGTGTGGGCCCATTTATCTGGATTTTTCCCTATGGTTGCACAGGTCGTCCCAAACGACTGTGGGCCTACTGTAGGGTCGGTAAGGGCTAATTAAACCCTAAACTGTATGAACTGTCTGTTTGATATTCTAATCTAATTAAAATTCTGATGCATGTCTACTTGCACTATTATCTGCTATCTGTATACGATCATGAGCATATGAGCATGTTAGATTATTTTTCTGTATTTGTATATCTCCGTATCTGATAGTGGGGTTGGGATGATGTATATTGGAGGAAGTGTTCTAAAAGGTAATTTTTTGCCTATTATCTGGCAGCAAGGCTGCATTATATCTATTATGTGTCGCATTGGTACTATGTGGTGTGTAGGGATGGGTGGGTGTTTTAAACCCCACATGGTATGCAAGGATGGTCGGAGATGGTGTGTAGAGGATGGGGGTAGGATTCTGATTCTGATTTGTGTATCTGTATCTGTAATGGGCTTAGGCCCGAATCTGTATCTGACCCATTCTGTTTTACTGTTTGTGTGTGCATGCCTAATTCTGTGGGGTTACACACTGAGTTTACATAAACTCACTCTTTTCTGTTTGATCTGTACAGGTAATCTACAAAGTTAGGCGGATCGGTGCAGCAGGGGACTCAACGGTGACCACATTTTCATAAAACTGTTTAAGTTTTCGATTTATGGTTTTATTTTATAGTTTGGGTTATATTTTGAGAGTTTGTAATTTCTAGGACTCTCTAGACTTTATGATTTTTAACTGTGGCTTTGGTTTGTTTGTTATCTGCATGCTATGATGAAATATTTTATGAATTCGCGATTTCAAAAACAAACTGAGTTTTAGAATTAAATGGTTTTTCGTAAGCTTCCGCTGTAAAACACGTTTTTAAGGCAGATTAACTAAGTAAATAACGGTCTGACGATGGTTCTAAGAAAATATGAAACTGATAACTAAGAGGCTTATTCGTGACAACTACGTTTTCAAAACCCATTCTTTGTGACGTCACCAGATTCGACCATAACGTCTAGGCCAGGTTTGGGGTGTTACAACGATGTTGCTCTATGGAACCTAATGATCGTCAATATCATTTTATCATATATCCATATTGATATTTGAACATTGAAGTGTCCCCCTCACAAGGCCCGAAGCTTTACACAACACGGTTTGCTCCCAGCAATCTCGGATGGCGAAAATCGAAATAGAATTCTAGTTTTCCTTTCTCCCTATTCCTCCGCCCATTCCTCCATTCACTATCCTAACCTTGATGCTTAATCATTGTAGTGTCCCCTTCGCAAGGCCCGAAGCTTCGTACATCACAGTTTGCACTCAACAATACCGTATGACAGTATCTAACAGAATTACTCTTTTCCCAATCCTAGCTTCTTCTAACCCATCAATGTTTCCCTCTCATACCATGCATACACTAATCAAGCATATAGTACAATTTATCTACTAACAACAATTAGCACATAACTAGCATGATCACATAACAACATTTATCAGTCAAGAGGCAGAGTGCAGAAATTCACATGATGCTTCCTTGCCTCTTCAACTTAGCTTTTTCGAACGCCAGAGCCTCATTCATCCTGGAAACTAAGCATGACAACCATGTATTAGTTAAAACTAAAGGTGTTCAGCCTTTAAGACCTAGAATCCACAATTATTCAGAAGCTTTGAGAGTTCTTACTCTACTTCTTTTCTTTGATTCACAAGTACAGAGAGATAAGGAAACTTACTAGTTCCTCAATTTCTCCCTCACCATACATAAATTCACACCTCTGCTATGACATGCAGAGCTTCTTTCATTTGCATCATTTTTTTCTTCAAAACGACTGAAGATGATGATGTTATGGAGAGGAGAATATTTATATACAGAATTGAGAAAATTCTATCTCCACTCACGCCTATATATGCTCTTTGGGCATGGTCTTCACCAACCATTCCGACCATCCACTTTTAATCATTTTGCCTCCCACTTTGGAACCATCCAGTTCCAACCTAACTAAACTGGAATTGAAATCCAACTATTCATAATTCAACTACTATTTTTTTTTAAATCTCTCTTCAAAGTTTGACAATTTACCAGTTCTTTCAATTCAATCCTAGCTTACCCAAATTACATTTCAATTAGAATAACCGAGTGTTACAATTTTGTTTAAATACCCTAAAGGTGGATAAATATAATGATATATAGATTTATGATCTTTGTTGAACAATTTAGTACTTGGTTTAGCAATATATTTTAATGCTAATATAGTATGCTTCTTTACTAAATGTTTTTATGTATTGAAATCAAATTGTGTTAGCACCACTGAGCTTTCAATATTCAGCATGTAAATATGTTTTTTTTTCATGCGCAAGTATTAGGTGACATTTGAATTGCTCGTGTAGTTCGTTGGCATCCAAAGGTATACATCTCAGCCCAACAAAGCCATTGTAATGTTCGTTTTAAAATTATTAAGTAAATGGCATGTACCTAAGTTAATAATGAGCTTATTGAGTCTCAATGATGTTATGAGTTGTGGGTTACATTAAGGGACATGTTTTGGTCATTTTGTGAACTTTGATGATTGATTTATGTCTAAATATGGTTTGAGGTTAATAAAGTATTAATTCTGAATATGTTGATGTTTTGATTTAGCTACCAGGATATTAGAAGCTTTGAATGTTAAATTGATGCATATAAGATTGGTGTCATTTCGGTCTAAGTTAGTACGGTTGGGACATCAATTGCATGGCTTAAAATGTACATTATAGATAATTTTGCATTAGTGTCTCGAGACACTAAGAACATGTCTTAAAACACCAATAGTAAAAATGACCATTTTGTGCAATTCTAGGTAAATGCCTCCAGACATTAAATCCTAGTCTCAAATGTCTCGAGACATGGAGGCCATTGTCTCGAGACCATAAATGTCGAAGCTAAGGGTCTAAAACAGGGGAGCTAAGGCTCGACGCCTCTCTTGAGGATAAGAGTGCAAGTCTCAAAACATGAACCATGTTGTCTGGAGGCAACATAGCTCAAAGCAAAAATACTAAAATAGGGGAAGCATGTCTCGAGACATTGCTTCATTGTCTTCAAACGCAACCTTCCACTTTGATAATTTGAGTTAGGATTCGTGTCCTAACTCCGTGTTCGACCCTAGGTCACTATGTGTGGGCCCATTTGACCTCATGTATGTGCAATCCACTTATATAACTTGAAATGTATGAATTATATTATGTTTACCAGTTTAATATTAATAAAAATGAATGATGACAATTTGAGTTGCTCTGGCAATGTCCAAGTCAGGTGTGGAGTGCCACAATGAGAATGTAAATTTTTGTGATAAATAAATAGTTCATAGAAACTCAAAGTTTCACCAATTGTTTAGTAAATTATATCTCATTTATCTA
Organism: Gossypium sturtianum; assembly: GCA_025698515.1. Lineage (NCBI taxonomy): Eukaryota > Viridiplantae > Streptophyta > Magnoliopsida > Malvales > Malvaceae > Gossypium > Gossypium sturtianum. The sequence goes on along the minus strand of CM046952.1, from coordinate 50,667,152 downwards.
AGTTATGGTTCACATTCTAAAGGACATTATAATTATTGCATTATATTAAAGTACTTAGTGTACTCAGTTAAAATCATTTCTATTATTCTTTGAAATATGTGGGGGATTGTTGGGAGTGTAATGTATTTTAGAGAATCCCACATCCCTTTGTGAAGCCCCTTAAGTTTTAATTATATAGAATTACTTGGTATTGGGCTTATAAGAGCCAAAATAAGAGGATAGGCACTTGTGCACGAGAATTGAGCCAGAAAGTTCAGTCGAGTTGGAATTGGTCAATCCCCCCTAACAATACAAGGCCTAGTCCATTTTTTTCTTCTTGATTTTACTTTATTAATTATTTTGGTCAAATGAGCTTATTTGAAATTCTATGATTTTCTCAACAACTAACGTTCTAATTTTTGACATACATATTTTGCTAAATTTAGGCATGCATGGTGCTAATAAATACCATGCATTGCCAACCTTCTAAATCATCCAACATTGAGCATTCTTCTTCTCTCTCGAAATCCTCCACCTTTTTTCCTTTCTCTTATATTTAGCTAAGTGCTTCTTGGTTCGTTCTTCATGCTCCATGTTTTTTTTTTTGAAACAAAAGTGGCTGTTGAATCCTAGGGGATACACTATCCGCAAAATATCCTTAATGGCAGTGCTAGTTATGCCTCAATCATGCAACCACCCTTTCACTTTGACCCCTTTTTTACAACATTGGGTGCATTGTCTATGCACATGTTCGGATGCAAAAAGAAAGAAGCTTTTTGGTTAAAGGCAAGAAATGTGTCTTTCTTGGTATTAGTAAGAAATCCAAGGCATGCAAGTTGTTCATTCCATGAACAAAAAAGATTATGACCAGCGGTAGTGTTGTTTTTTTATGAAAAAAAACACTTGGGAATAAAATGAAAAACTACCTACTCAAGTTTTATATGATGATAAAGTTGAAAGAGTAGCTTTATTACCTAAAATTCCAACAAATGCTACTCCACTAACTGTAGAAATTTTGCCAATAGGAGAAAAAAAATAGTGCGGTAGCTCAAGCACGTCGTCTTGTTCGAAAAAGCCTACATGGATGCATAACTATGAGACAACTAAAATTGACGCTAAGGATGATGAAATTACCCATTTTTCACTTATTGTGATTATGATCCAACAACTTTTTAAACTGCTACCAAATAACCAAAATTGAGGATGACAATGGATGTTGAAGCTAAAGCCATTGAAAGGAATGATATGTGAGAGCTGAATAACCTTTCGAAAGGTCACAAAACCATTAGTGCCAAGTGAGTTTACAAGACGAAGTTGAAGAAAAATGGTGATGTTGATAAGTACAACGCATGATTGGTGGCTAAAGGACACAAGCAAAAGTATAGTGTAGACAACATAAACATTTTTGTTCCCATTATAAGATATGACTTCGTTGTATCGGTAGACTAAACCTTTCAAATTGTTTCCCTTCAAAAATTTAAGAAAGTTGATGATTGTTCGTTCTACGGTGTTCAATATAAACGAAGCATAAGAGCTTTCAATTTAATGGAGGATTTGTTAAAAATTGTTAGGTGAATAACAACATATCTCTAAAACTTTCCTTTCTTAATTTGTTACAATTTTTTTCTTTTTCATATTTTTTAAATAATTTAATACTTTTAAATGAATGTGAACTAAGTGTGCTAGATTATTATTTCAATGAAATATAAAACTATTCTCTCTCTCTCTCTCTATGTCTATCTCTTTATACAAATGCTTAATGTCACGGGGCTAGAACTTTAGTCTCGCAATCTGTGCGGCCTTAGGCAATCATTTTGTTTCAAACACGCCTAAGTCAGCCTAACCACCAAACAATTAAGGATTCACAAAGAATTCCTCCAATGCACCAATTTATATAGCAAAAGCAACACAAATCAATAGAAGGCTTAATGAACAGAATAGCCATAGAAAACAATGCACGAGAGGTGTTTGAGTAGGTGCTCTCAATATCTTTTTATTCACAAAGAACAATGAAACAATAGATGAATGGATGACTTACAAGTGAGGGGAAGGCTCTCTATTTATAGTTGAGCTCCCCCAAAACCAACGATCTAGATCACGTTACATTGACGGATGAGATTAAGTATATCCTTACAATTAAGGGATTTACAAGATTTACAATATCAAATCACATCTAATCTTACAAGATATGATTCCCCTCAATCTTCTAAGATTAGTTTCCCTAATTACCAAGGTAGCCTAACTTTTTATATTCACATTATTGGGCCACCAAGGCTTCAAATAGACAAGCTACTTCAATAGCTCTTTGAATCGAGCCAGCTCTTGTGGGTTTAAATGATCCCTATCTAAACGATAGACCTCCATGGGATGCATTTTGTGTGATGGTCACAGGCTTTGAACTGCGGCCCGTGACATTCTCCCCCACCCATTCTCGTAACGCCCTCGTTGCGCCTTCAAAATGACACTAACTTGATTCGCGTCAAAACTCTCTCATCGCCTTAACTCTTTCTTGACTAGTCTCACAATCGAGTCGTCCATTCTTTCAAAACTTTTGTCTTGGCTTTCATCGCCTCTTAACTCGAACCATCCCACTTCTTAGCACATCTCGTTGGCAAGAATCCATGGCTCTCACTTGCCCATATTCTGACTCGTTATGATTAGAATCCTCTTGATTCTCACAACTAGGCTTCGACATGCCCACAGTCCCTCAGCCTCATCGCTTAAGAACTTTGAAAGGGCCCCTATATTCTTGCCAAGCCAACAAGTTAGAATGCAAAACACTATCAAAGTGCTTGAATACCTTACTCGTAGCATTTACTCTGGTCAATTGTCCAATTTGCATGACCACTTTTGCAAAGTCTGATGCACAACCCACCTCTCCCATAGGTGGTAGCTCCTCTAATGAATCAACAAAAATGAGCCTCATTGATCCTAGCTTCAAAGTTTACATCGCTACTTATTCCTCTAAGTTTGATGCACAACTCTCCATTTCCTTGGGTGGAAGCCTCGCCAACGACTCAGCAAACTCTGTTGCTTTCCTCAAATTGAGCCACATTGGTCTTAGCTTCAATGTTTGCATCGCTACTTCTTCCTCTAAGTTCGATGCCAAACTTACCTCTTCTTTAGGTGGAAGCCCCTCCGATGACTCAACAAGCTTCGATGTGCCTTTTCCTTGACCACAGTTGAATTGGATTGCTTTGGACAGTTTTGTAACTCATGTGAACCATGGCACAAGAAGCATTTCATTCACTTCTTCTTGCTCCTCTTTGCCCTCTTGGCTTCAACTTTTCCTTCGCTCAAACCAAGCTTTTTAGGCACTTTGTCTAACCCATCGTCCCCTTCGACGATGGACTTCTTCGAACATTTATGCAACCTATACAGACCATGACACAAGAAACACTCCATTGGTTGCTTATCACTTTTGGCCTCTTTGGCTTCGACACCCCTTGTGCTCGACCCAAGTCTCACGGCCTTACCTTCTAGCTTGTCCTTCTCAAAAATCATGGATTTCTTCGGACATTTCTTCAACATATATGAACTGTCGCAAAGAAAGCTTTTGATCTTGCCCCTCTTTTTGTTGGGTTTTATCTTTCAAACTCGTGGTTTCCCATTACCACCATCACCATTGCCATTACTATTATCTCCCTCATGGTTCCACCCATATATACCCCTTTTCTCAAATTTAGAAGACTCAAGCTTGTCTTTCCCTAGACCCAATTTGACCATGGACTCCGCTACTATCAGGGCTTTCGACAACTCTTGGACACCTCCTCGTTCTAATTCCTATCTGACCTGTGGCTTTAACTCATTCTTGAAAGCAAGAAATGTCTCAATCTCGATCACATCTAAAATTTGAAGCATGTGTTCCTCGAAATCTCAAACATACTCCCCTACTGTGCCTCATTGCGTAAGCCATCGCAACTTTGCCTGAGCTTCCTCCTCGACAAATTCGGGATAAAATTTCCCCTTCAACTCATGTTGGAACTCTTCCCACGTCCCAATCTCACTATGCCTTTTAGCTATGGACTTGTCTTGCCACCATAAAAGTGCAATATCAGTAAGAAACTTGGAAACAATGTTTACCTTAATCGCATCCTCCATGATGCCTTTGGCACAGAAGTAGTGCTCCACCCTCTACAAGAAATTATCCACATCGCATGCAAACCTTATCCCCACAAACTCTTTCAACTTTGGAACATTTACCTCATAATTGAGTGTTGCACTTGACACTCCATTCCCCACAGTTGCTCGACACAAAGCAAGTTCTCCATCGAGCTCTTTTATTCTTATGCTCAAATTCTTCGTCGTGGCCATTGTTTCCTTCTTCAAAGCCATTGCCATGGCCTCGAGAGCATCATTCCTCTCCATCATCTTATTCCTAGTGGAATTTAACAACTCTTGTACATTTTCCACATTGGAATTGAGAGACATCATCACATAGTCCCCTGGATTGTTCTCACCAATCCTTGAGTGATTCTTTCACGTCCCCCATAGACTCTTCGAGTTGACTACTTGTTCCTCTATAGCCGACAAATTTTCCTTCAATAGGATTGGTTTTCTAGCCCACCAATAGGTCTCCTTTGACTCATTCTGATCGGCAACTTCTTTCGACATCTCAATGGTGCCTTCACAACCCAAGCTCAAATACCATTTTTTATAGGGCTAGAACTTTAGTCTCGCAATCCGTGCAGCCTTAGGCGATCATCTCGTTTCAAACATGCCTAAGTCAGCCTAACCACCAAACAATTGAGGATTTACAAATAATTCCACCAAAGCACCAATTTATATAACGGAAGCAACACAAATCAAAAGAAGGCTTAATGAACAGAAACAGAAAATAATGCATGAGAGGTGTTTGAGTAAATCCTCTCAATATCTTCTTATTCACAAAGAATAATGAAACAATGGATGAATGGATGATTTACAAAGTGAGGGGGAAGCTCTCTATTTATAGTTGAGCTCCCCCAAAACTGACGATCTATATCAAGTTACATCGACGGACGATATTAAGCCTATCCCTACAATTAAGGGATTTACAAGATTTACAATATCAAATCACATCTAATCTTACAAGATATTATTCCCCCCAATATTCTAAGATTAGTTTCTCTAATTACCAAGGTAGCCTAGCTTTCCATATTCGCATCATTGGGTCACCCAAGCTTCAAATGGACAGGCTTCTTCAACAGCTCTTTAAATCGAGCTAGCTCTCGTGGGTCAAATGATCCCCATATAAACGATAGACCTCCATGGGATGCATTTTGTACTATGGTCACGGGCTCTAAACTACAACATGTGACACTAAAACTACCTATAGCCCCTGTCCAACCTTAAATAGGAGGATAAATGTGCTTTAACGCTTTTGAACCCACATCCTCTTGCACTAAATAATGTCAATGCAAAGTCAATGCCAACTAAGCTAAGACTCAATCAAGTCCTTTATCTCTCTTTTGTCTATAGAACATCTCTAATATTACATAAACCTTCATGTCTATATTTCTATATGCCTCTTGGTTCAAAACAAATTTTCTATACACCTCTATTCTCTCAATGTTTATTTTCTTTTTCTTTTATTGTAAAAGGAGCTAACATATTTATTTCAATGGTATAATGACTTATTTAGTCCTCCAACTTTACAAAAAAAAAAGTCATTTTAGCCTTCTATTTAATTTTCACCTATTTTGGCCCTTAAACTTGTATTGTTTGTCAAATCCCTCCAAAATGGATGAAAAGTTTAACGCCTATTAATTTTTCTGATGTGGCATATACGTGGATGCCACATCAATAATTAATTATTTTTTTTGAAATCTTCACCTATTTTGGCCCTTAAACTTGCATTGTTTGTCAAATCACTCCAAAACGGATAAAAAATTAAAGTCTATTAATTTTACTAATGTGGCACATACGTGGATGCCGCATCAGTAATTAATTAATTTTTTAAAATTTAAAAAATTAAAAAATTCATAAAAAGTATTTTTTTAAAAAGATTAAAATTTATTTAAAAAGAATAAAAATATAAAAACAATATTTTTAAATTATTAAAAATTAATTAATTGCTAACATGGGATTTACATGGACTATTACATGGATGTCACATCAGCAATGTTAACAGGCGTTAACTTTTTCATTTATTTTGGGGTGATTTGACGAACAATACAAATTTAAAGATTAAAAAAAGAGAAAAATTAAATTAAGAACTAAAATAACTTTTTTTTATAAAGTTGAAGAGCCAAATAAATCGTTAGACATTTTTTAATTAAGCCTAAGAACTTTTCAATTCAACATTCTTAGTCTAAAATTTGATATTGTTTTATTAATAAAAAAATTTATTTAATTTTTAAAATATTAACATCGATCACAAGAACGTTTAAAATATGGGGAAGCCAAATTTGATGTTAGACTCAACATTTAAAACTACAAATCAAATCCATAAACAATTTAAATTGAAAATTCTTTAGTTATATAAAAGTAAAGTAAAAAATTATTTTATAAATCTTAATCAGAAGTCCAATCAATAAAATTAGGCCCCCTTTTTTTATTTTTTTTTTTATTTCTCATGTCGCGTCTAATTATACAAAATCAATTAAAAACCCTAATCGCACATGATTTGAGAACCCATAATTTCAATTCCAAAATTCATCTTTCAAGCAATATTAGAAGTAGCAAATAAAAATACGTGAGTGTGTTTTTTTTCAATTTAAAAAATTAAATTTATTTTTAAATTTTGAATTAATCAAAATTGAGTTATTCAATTTTTTAAATCAACTCACATAAGTAATTTGTTTTATTGAGTTTGAGTTTAGTTAAATTTTATAATTCGAATAACTTAAATAATAGGTTGATATAAATATATCTTTGGTCCCTATCAATTTTGAAAATAAAAAAAATTAGTCGCTTTAAAAAAATTTCAAAATATTTATAAAAATTCTAAAATTTCAAAAAAATATATAAATAAAAATAAAAATTATAAAGAATATATAAAATTTAAAAATAAAAATAACAATAATAAATTTGAGGATCTAAGTAGCTTTGAAAGAGTTTACAAATATACATTATTTCAATTTTATGTGCTCTAACATGGAATTAGTTATGTTATAACAAGATTTTAATTTGACATTTTTTTTAATTTAAATCGAACAATTTCATTCAATTTGACTCAACTCGAGTTTTATTTTACTTGAATCGATTTGAAAAAAAAATTAAATTAAATTAGATTGATAAAATAAGGCTTATAAACTCAACTAACTCGAGATTTGTTCCTCCAATTCTATGGAACACTCACCTCTAAATTTAAGAGGCAAAGAAAATAATGGTAGAAATAAGCAGTATACTAAAAAAAGTAATTTTCTCTGTAAATTTTTTTTGTTTGAATAATTTCATTATAGGTTATAAATTTCAATCATATCTGCTCTTTTTGACACAATGTCTAGAACTATCTATAGTCTCTCCCCAACCCATAAATAGGAGGATAATGAGTTTCAGCACAATTGAACTCACGTCCTCCTGCATTGACAATAATACTCATACTAATCGAGTTAAGACTTTGTGTAAACTTATTACCAAAGTGATTTGGAGATTTTTTGTGATAGATGTATAAATGAAAAATTGGAAAGAATCTAAAAAAATGAATTTGTGGTGTGATGATTGAAATGGTATCTTATATATAAAAGACCCTCAATACTAGTAGTTTGAAATGGTGAACCAATTAGTTGAAATTGTTAAAGGAAAGTTCCTCCAAGATTGTGAAGTTTTGATTGGTTTATAGTTGTCAAAGTACCATCACATGCACTTAAATTTCATTGGACTGTGACATAAATAGACACAAGATTTTTGTTAATGTTATCTTTATTTCTAATTATTTTGTCCAATGGGAAAGGTAGTAGTGAGTCCACTTGGTAGTAATAAAAAATGGGGATGTTTGTTAATGAATGAATGAATGAATAAATAAATAGAATGCTTGCTAGGTTAACTCAACTTTCTCATAAGTTAGGTTTAATTCAATGTATGAAGCATATGGTCCCCCTTTTCATTTGTTTTGACTTGTTGGGAACACCATTCTTTCTATATAAGATTATGAATGCTCAATTATATGTGGGTAATTTAATGGAAATTAGATTATATTTCTTTTAATTAAAGAAATGGATGATTTTCAACCCAAATTAAGTAAAGATACTAATTCATGAGTTTAGAGTGGAGAAGGAGCTCTAAAAGATTTTCTCTTTTAGGAAAAATAAAAGGGAAAAATATTTTATCAATACTACTCTTCTTTTTTTTTAAAATTATTTAAAATGATGATACATGAATTAATATTGATTCTTTTATATACACTGATACATGAATACTTGTTGATTTGACTATTCTTAAATATATAAATGTATATTTTAAAAATAAATAAATATTACCAAAAATATATACTACTATATATGGAAAGCCCTAAAGTCTTTCTTTCTAGACACCAGGCGCTTTCTTCTTTTTTACATTTCTTAATAACAATGGTTAATTTTTAATTTTGGTCCCTCTTCTTTTTGACATTTGCCTTGCTTCTCTTTTTCATTTTTGACATTCTTAACAACAATGACTACTTTTCAATTTTGGTTCCTTCTACTTTTTAATTATATAAAAATAGTCAAATTTCAATTCTGGTCCCTATACTATGTTAAACTTTGAGATTCAATCTTTATATTTGAATTTTTTTTATATAATTTAGTGTCTCAACATTTATAATATCATTAGTTAATCTAAATATTTTATTCTAATCAAAATGCTAACATAAATTTAAAGAATTGTTAACATCGTTAAATTATTTGTTAAATTCAAGTCCATTTTTGTGACATGATTATCGAGTAGGTACTTTCTTTTTCTAAGTTTATAATGTCACACTAACAAATTTAAGAGAAGAATTTTAATGGTGTTAACAATTGTATTTGAATTTTTATGTTTGAAACATAAAGGAACTAAATTCTTTTAAAAAATGGAGATTAAATTTCAAATATACAAAGAGTATAGAAACTTGGAGAAATTTAACTAACTAGTTCAAAATTAATTAACCCGGAAACCATACTAGTTATTATTAACATGTAAAGTTTATTTTATATGCAAATGATATTTTTTGTGAAAAATGAATTAACAAATTAGAATATAAATCTAAATATTACTTTTTTGCCCATTAAATTTATTTACTTAATTTGTAAGATTAATGAAATTTTCTACATAAAATGGATTCTATTTTTATTTATAAACTTTAATTTTAAACTTCATCCCTTTACGTTTCCAAAATTGATAGCTCCTTTATTCATTTGTTAGAATGCGGTCTACTTTATGAAAACTTAGAATTTAGTCCATTCGGGTAATACTTTTAAACAAGAGCGAATAGAAAAATTAGCAGGGGCCGAGATTTAATTATAATTTTTTTCATAAATCAAAATATAAGTTTATATGTATCAATTTATAATTTCTTTACTGATAAAAGGATTAAATTGAAAATTTTTTATTTTAGGGAGATAAAATGCAATTTCACTGTATATTAATTTATAATTTCTCTATTTATAGGAGGACTCAATTGAATTTTCTTTTTTTTTTGTTATTTTTGGGTTACCTACCCCTTAGATAACTTCAACAATTTATATATACAAAATTAGTAAAGATAAAAAATTTAAGAATTTATGGACAACAAATTAGCAAAAGTGGAGGGATTAAATTGATGAGATTAGATTAAGTTATTAATTTTTATAAATTAAGAGAAATTAAAGTAAATACCTAAAAATTAGATGTAGTTATAATATAAAATAATAAAATAATTTTATTAGAGTGAGAATTAAGCACGACTCCAATCAAAATTTGACAATAAAATTATTTAAATAAAAGTAAAGTTTTCACTTAAAATGTCATTAATAATAAAATCAACAATAGTCCAACTCGGCAAAAGAACAAAAAAAGAAAAATCAAAGAGCACGTGAATTATGCCAACTCAGATAAGAACTAAAAAACAATTTAGTTGTGGTGACGTAACAAAAATCACCACCGTGTGATGGAAGCATAACCTCCATACGACATTTCCCCATCAAGCATCCAAACCATCCCTCCATTTTTATGTACTCCGTTGAGCTTTGAAAAAAAGAAGATTTCTCCTTTTACTTATATAATTTCCCTTCCCAGTTCTTCCATTTCTCCACGCTACCAAAGCCATGTATCCATCATCTTCGTCTCAAAAGCCCATGGGTCAATCCGGGCTCACCCGTTACGGTTCTGCTCCCGGCTCCTTTCTGGCCAACGCCGTTGATTCCGTCATCGGAGCGGACCCTAACCTCGTCGGCCACTACTTCTCCGCCGCTGACTCCTCCTCTTTAACATCAGAGTCAACTTGTAAAGTCAGCTCATCCAACGATCTGCGAGAGCCTAAATCAGCTGCTGCTGCTGCTCCTGCTCCTCCTCATCCTCCTCCGCATCATCCCCATGGATCTTACCCTGCACCTTCTTCTTCCTCTCTGCTCAGACAACGCAGCTCCCCCGCCGGTTTCCTTAGTCACCTCACATCGGAAAACGGTAACGCCTCCTCCCTTTTTTTTCCTTTTGAAAGCGACCGTTTTGTCCTTGTTTATCTGATTAATCATTATCTACTTAGGGGTATTTTTGACTTTTTATGACTTCCTTTCCTTTTGATTGGTGGCTTTCCTTGGCCTGAATAATTCACCGGCATTATTATGCTAAGCGTTGACGAAATGTTTAAGTTGACCCGAATGTCACTTTCTATTCAATTTAATTACGAAAATTAGAGTAATAATGAATCTCACCTTTAAAGAAAAGATTGCTTTAATTTGATTTGGTGTCTTATGTAGCTCATGATTTACCGTTGCAAATTTATTTTTATTAATCCTAATCTAGTTTACTTTGTTGTCTTTAATAATTATTAATCTCCAAAATGTTATATTTCAACGTCCATTTTCAATATTGATTAAACATTTTAGTTCTTGAATGAAGCAAAGCAAAACAGGGTTATTTCCATTTTTAAAAAAAAAAAAATTACTAGCTTGTCAAAGTGGGTTTTTAATACTGAGTTTGAATTTCCGGCTTTCAATTTTAATTTTATAAATAAGGGTTTGTTTTATGATTTTTCACTCATAAAGTTTTAATATTTTCTTCATAAATTTTTTTACCGAAAAATAATTTTTCAAACAAATAAAAAATAATCAAGAAATTTTATATGATATTTTTAAAAAATAATTTTGTACCTAGTATTTTAAATATAAAATATTTCTTTTTACATCATAAGAAAAAAATAAATTAAATAAAAATAGAATTTGATTTGGTTTGATCCAGTTAATCGGTTTGGATTGATTTTTGTTTCTTCGATAATTTTTTCTCAATCCTAAACAAAAGTTGTCAAGTATCTTTAAATTACATTAAAAATAAAAATTAATAAATAAAATACACATTAGCTTCTTAAACTTTGCTGATAATTATTTTTAAATAGATGAATTAATATTTGATACTACTAATAAATTTTTTTAACTTTTTTAGTAAGTTTTAAATAATTTTTATTCACAACAGCTGTATAATTTTTTTAGAGTTTAAAAGTTGAAATGATATAAAACTATACTATTTTCTTTTTGATCTATCTTTAGACTGCATAGTTAAAAAGCTAAATGTTGCATAAGACAAAGGCACTTTGAAGTAAAGAAGTGTATTTCAACATGGGGTGTTGTAGTTTACACTTTTAATCCTTCAAAAATTCATAATTTGTTTCATTTAATATATTAGAAATGATAGATAAAATTGTCAATTACTGTATTGAATGTGATACTTATTAGTCTGTATATATCTGCCACACAGATCTAATCAAAAAACATAGAAATAAATAATCCAAAAGCTTTGATAGTGTGTTTGTGTGTTGCTTGAATGAATACAAAAAGGTGGGTAAAGAGCAAAAGAGAATGAAAAATAAAAGAAAGAATGAAATTAATGGTTGGTTAGGGAAAGTTATAGATAGCCAATCAATGCAACCCACCATGGTTTTTTGCTGGCCGGTGAGATCTTACAGGGCATCAATCACGTGCCACACATGTCCCCACCAATTTCTTAGGAATCCAAACATTTTGCTTTTATTTTACTTTATGGAAATCGATATAGATGCATAAAATATATATAGTATATTATGCCTTTTATGGGGGGTGAATATTTTATGATGTGCAAGTTGGACAAGTTGAAATAAAGTAAAGATAGATGAGCTTTGTAGCTCGATCTGACATTACTTCAGTGGGGGTGAGAGGGACTTGAAGCTTAGAGTTGTTCATATCGTCTAAATGCCCATTTGCACGAGGATGAGAGGGATCCCACTATACTATAGTGTTTAATGTACCCTTTTTACTCATGTTATTCGGATTTGAAATATAAATATAAGTTTGTGTTCTATACGATAGATTTATTTTTTTATTTTTTAAAATTTTTATGTTTTTGAATGTTTATATCCTCGTTTTTAATCTGGATATGAATGTCGAAAATAAATGTTTCAAAACAATAAGGGTGAATTATATTAGTAGTCACTCAATTATGTTTTCTTTTATCACTTAATTATGAAAAATTATAAAATAGTCATCCAAATATTAGTAAATTTATTTTTTGATCACTCAATAATGAAAAGTTACAAAATGGTCACTCAACTATTCAATTTTGTCTTTTTTGGTCATCCAATTATCTTGGATTTTTGGGTGTTTCTATTTTTATGTTAGCTAGCTGGTGATAAAAAGAGAAAATTAAAATATTGGGTGATCATTTTCCAACTTTTTATAGTTAAGTGACCAAAAAAAAAAAGATTACTAATAGTTGGGTGACCATTTTATAATTTTTTATAATTTAAAATTTATGACCTCAAGTTTGCCCAAAAATAGAAAAACTCATATTCCAGAAAAGTTATCCTAGGTCGCAAGCCGTGCATTTTAGAAAAAGTTATGTGTAGGATATTTCAGAAGTTTATATCATGTCATATCCCTTCTGGGAAAGGATTGTATGAAACAGTGACGCCATATCGTTTGTATCCCTTCCAATAGTTTTATGTCACATCAGTATTTTCATCCTGAAAAAAATCAAATCCAAATTAAAATATTAAAATCCTGAAATTTAGGATGAAAATATTGATGTGGCATAAAACTATTGGAAAGGGATACAGATGACATGGCATCACTATTTCATACAATCCTTTCTTATCCCTTCTTCAGTTTTCTATCCAATATATATTTGGATTTGTGTACAAAGATGTAATTACTCAAGGACTTTCAAGTATATTAAAAAACTTTTAAAAGAAATTTAAATATACATGAATCAACACATGCTCATAATACTTAAAATTCAAATTCAAGTATGATATTGATTATATGCACGGCTTGCTACATATCTATTTAACCAGAAATTAAAAATTATTAAGTTAAAAAGTATTATTTAAATGGGCATTTGTCATAAATTAAACCATACCTATACCTATGAAAAGTTTACTACATATCTACAAGTCTAAAGTTAACTTTTCTGCTAGTTTGTAGATTTTATTGGTTCATATGAATTTCACAAAAACGGATTTGGGTGTGAGTATCAAATTTGGATATGTATCCAATATGAAATATGCCTATACCTATGTTCGAGCAAAACATAATATATTTCAATTGTTCCAAAGCTATCTATATTATTTTTCTATGAATGACTGTTGCAGCAAAAACTAAACATGATCATTGCAGGTTTTTCTGTTACAATGGGCAACAGAAATTATAGCTCTCAAGGCAGTGGTAATGGTGGCCATGGAGTGTCAAGGTTGAAGTCCCAGTTGAGTTTCACTAGGCAAGATTCTCTTTCTCAGATCTCTGAAGTGAGTGAGAATCTTGTGGATGGTGTTAGTTCTAACAGTAACCACCAAAATCCTGCACATTCGTTTGCTGCTGCTGGCTTTGGAATGGATTCATGGGATAATACAAACTCCATTGTGTTTTCTGCCCCATCAAGCAAGAGGGTTAAAAATCTTGATGGCGATATTTATAACTGTTTCAATGCCTTGGAAACTCAGGTACATACTCCATCAAGAATTACTTAATGTTGTTTGTTTCCCAAGAAAATGAACATTCAGGAGGCCATTAAATCTCATTCTTAGCTTAATGGTTCTTTGCCAAATAGGAGCATGATTTGCAGCAAATAGTAATGTGCTTTGCAGTCATGTCATTTACTTCTTACTATTGCCTTATATGCTTCCGTTCGTTCTTTATTTCAGTTTAGCTTGCCCCAAACGACACTCGAGATGGCCACAGTTGAAAAGCTGCTACACATTCCTGAAGATTCCGTGCCCTGCAAAATCCGAGCCAAGCGTGGTTGTGCCACTCACCCTCGAAGCATTGCTGAAAGAGTAAGTTAAAATTCAATAGCTGCCTACAAATCGAATTGTTTATTCTTAGTAAAATCTGTAGATGTATAGGTTCATAAGACCAACCTATAGTCTTTTAAATAGCCAGTTCTGTCTCATAACATTTTTCAGGGCTATCCCCTATAGTTTGTATGATGCCGATGAGTTTATTACATCTATGAATCCCATCCTTCATTATTTCTAACATAGTTTTCTAGGATGAAACGTTTGACATTGATAGGCATGATCCTGTAAGGAAGAACCAGTTTTAGATATTTTTATTTCCCTTTATATATATATACCCTTGTCTTTTGGCTCGAAATTTTATTTGATGTGCATATAAATGGAAGTTACCGATGATATACATGAAAGAAAAAGGGAAAACAAGGTACTTGATACATTGCATAAATCATATATCCTGATGCATCACTGAGGCATGAAATTATGGTAAAATTTCTGCTCCAACAAGGTGTAGGTGACAAGTATGATAAGACAAGACGACTTCTAATGAGTGCCAGAACATTATCTGCATTTGTATTTGTTGGTTCTATAGGCATAGTGGACAGCTTGTCTAATAGTCATAAATAAATAGTGGTCCGATAATTGATAATGCTCGTCGCCACTTGCTCGTATGGTTGACTTGAAGAGTATGCATATAAATTATAGAGTGTACATTATTATGATGCATGAGGAAAGAGTCATCCTCTAAAGAATGAGAAATCATATTGAGCATCATTAAAACATCTTATATATGTACAGGAGAGAAGAACAAGAATAAGTGGGAAGCTGAAGAAATTACAAGAGCTTGTTCCTAACATGGACAAGGTAATCACATATTTCTATTCTAGCCCTTAGATTGAATCTATATTTAAGTTGCTTCAAATCATTCATTACCTTTGTGATTTATGGTTTTCAAGTTACCATGAATAGGATACAAATTGTAATGTATATATATTATTTTAGACAAAGATGACATATCGTTAAAATCTTCTTGCAGCAAACGAGCTATGCAGACATGCTGGACTTGGCTGTGCAGCATATTAAAGGCCTTCAAAACGAAGTTCAGGTTCGTAAATATGTCATGCTGAGCTTCAAACAAGATCGTTATCATGCTTCTGAATATTATATGGATAATGATACGGAATCTATATGCGTGTGTGCATGTGCATGGTAGGGTATATTCAATTTAATTTTCTCATGGCCAAAAAAATAATATCATTAGGGCTTGGAATCCAAGGGCGTTGCACATGGGGACTTAAATCCTTAATTTCCAAGTGTTTTTTGAGAGACAAAATCTTTAAGACATTTATGGTTGTACTTTTGCAGAAACTCCACAAAGAATTGGAAAGTTGTACATGTGGGTGCAAACAAAGCTCATGATGATGAAGGCTAACCAGGTTTAAGGAAACAAGAAGTTTGTCTGATTTCCAAATTTTGAAGCCAAGACTAATTTAGTTGGCTTAGTTTGACTTAATAATGAAAAAGTAGAGGTAAACAACTCGAAGATGTATATAAATGGAGTCACATTGTTTCCCTAGTTTGAGAAGTGATTGAGTTGGAAAATGAAAAAAAGAAGAAGCAAATTGTTAGTTTTCCCTATTAAAATTCAGTGTCTGTACTGTAACATATGTTTTGGCTTTTGTATTTTAAATGGGAATGAAGAATTCAGTTTACATGTTTGGGTATTTAATTTAATATTTTGAGTTTATGTATAAAAAAGTTGCAATGTTTTGAGATAGGACAATGGTTTGGATGTGAATTTTTTAGGGCAAACTATAAGAATAGTCATCTAACTACGGTTTTGATTTTATTTTGGTCACTCAAATGTTAAATTTTTAGATTTAGCTACTTAATTTTTTAAAATTAAATATTTCCTTCATCCTTCCTTTAGTTGCTATTAGCTAGTGACGAAAAGGTAACGTGGTCTTTTTTTATTAGCTTAATAATAAATTTAACTCTCCAATATTTACACATTTTATTAATTTAATCTTAAATCTAAAAAATTAAACAAATTTAGCCGTTACAAAATTTATAATTTTAGTTTTAATTTTAAAAGTTTCAATAAAAAGGAAAAATTAAAAGAAAATCATTTTAGGATAAAAAAAATAGAAAAAAAGTGATTTAAAAAACTAAAATGTATAAATAAAAACCAAAACATAGATACTAAATATATATATATATATATATATCAAATGATTCAAAAAGAAATGACACAAAATGGATTGAGGGGTATTAAAGAGAGATGAAGTTGGACATGTCAATGGGACATGGAATCGACAAAGTTATCTTTCTTGATTCAGCTCAGCTCGTATTTTCAAATCATAGACTAGATTTTATGAGACTTTGGTTAGTTGACCGACGTATTTGGACTACACAAGTTTAAAAATTACTAATGACATGTTCAAGTCAGAAAAAACAAGGCGAACAAAAAAAAAACTTTTCTAGGTTTTTCTTTTCATGAAAGATTTCACGTTGTATTATTTTCTCTACTCAAATATTAGATCTCTGTATATTTTTAAAATAAGAAAAATTCAAAATAATTGTTTTGTAATAGTTTAAAAAATTGTTAACTTTTTAGGGGGGAATTGAATAATATGATATTAATCTAAAATATGACACTTGGATAGTTGGATTTAAGCCAACTTAATTTTTTACCATACTCACAAAGGTGACATTAGTTTAAAACGAGCACAATACAAATGGCGTTAAATACTCTTCTTGTTTAGCGAGTTTTTGGGTACGCTAAGGAATATTAAGAAAATGAAGTTTTTCAAATATTTTTATTATTTTTTTTAAATCTTAGAATTAGAACTAATTGAAAACTTTTGTAAATGTTGAGGTTAAATTTATTGAACTTTTTAGAATTCAAACTAACATGACAAATTTTGTAAACATTGAAGGCTAAATTTGCTTAATTTTTTAGATTTAAGATCAAATTGATAAAATGTGTAAATATTGGATGGCTAAATTTGTTATTAGGCTAATAAAAAAGTCGGCATCAGCTTTCTATCACTCATCTAACGACAACTAATGGGGAGAGTAACTAAAATATTTAGTTTTGGAAAGTTGAATAACTAAATCGAAAAAATTAGTAGTTAGGTGACTGAAATAGAACCAAATGCATAGTTAGGTAACTATTTTTGTAGTTTGCCCAATTTTTAAATAGTGTGGACAGTATTAAATTTTGGTATTTTGATTTTTTTAAAATTTCAGAAATTAAAATTAAATCATATAGTTTATTTTTAAAATATTATTTAAAAATTAAAAATAATGAATAATGATATTTTATATCAAATCTAACTTTAGGTGTTTTTTTTTTCAACATAACTGTTAGGTCAAAAAAATATCAAGATGGGGTAAATTAGTATTTTAAAAATCTTTGCAAACTTCTCTAGATAACGAGGAAGGAAAAAAAAACTTTAGATAATTCGATTTATAATGGTTTGGACTCAATTGTCTATTTCTACTACCTTGGTATACCTCAACTAAGGATTTTGTAACACCTCTTACCCGAATAAATCGATACGTCCCAATCAAGAGATGTCACATGTGGACACCAAAGCTAACTAAACTCGAGCATTAGTTTCAAGACTTTATTTTTGTAACACATTGGATTTTGGGGTTAAAAGTTTTGAGGTTTGACGTAATGGTCAGTGAGTAGGTTGAATAATTGTGTTTGTTTCTGTGTTTTAATGTCAGAATGAGCATGTTGGTTCGGTGGTTGTGACTGTGAAGGTTCATCTCTGGGTCTCGTGTTTAAATCCTCATGAGTGTTTTGGAGGGGTCAATTTTATTTTAGTTTGTTAAAAGTTTCAATACTTATTTATTTGTTTTTTAATTTTATTTTATTTTTTATTTATCTGAAACAGGGAGTTATCCCAAAAATTTTCCACGTTCTCACATTCCTCTCTCCCTCTTTCTCTGACGATTCACTTTTCTTCTTTTTGTTAATTTCTTTTTTCTTTTCTTGTTTCCTCTATTTTTCCCTTTTTGCTTTCTGTTCTATTCCGATTATTTTTTATGGTCGTCATTAGTTATTGTTTTACAATTTCGTCGACATGAGTTTCCGGGTAAGGGTAGCTTGAGTTGGATTGCTTTGATTTTCATCTAAACTGGTATTGCAAACTTCATGTTTTGATGGATTTTGTTTTTGTTTGTGCGTGTTAGTCTGAAGTTCGGATTGAGGTTATTGTGGGGTTTTAGTCGTGAATTCAGGTGTGTGTTCGGAAACTCTCCAATTTTGTTATCGAATTGTTGGTTTGATTCTGTAGGACTTAGCGAATTCTGTGTGTGTTTCTAAAATTAACTAATCGAAGTGTTGTTTTGCTATTGAATTGTATAAAAATCTAGGTGTTCTGGTATGTTTATAAATTACCAAAGGTTGAGAGTCTGTTTCGTTGCCAAGAGCGTGTTTTTCAGCCTATTTTCGTGTAGTTTTGTGACCACACAGGCATGTGCCGCACACGGGCGGTTCACACGGCCGTGTGAGATTGGGAATTAGGGATTTGGACGAATATTGGTTCCACACGGCTGTGTGGCTGACTTTTGAGGATTTTAATCAATTTTCACATGGACGTGTGCCTTAGTCACACGGCTGTGTCCCTTAGCCACACGGGTGTGTGAGATTTCCACACGGCTGTGTTTGCTTTGCACCCTGTTTTTTCAATTTTGGACAGAGAGTTACATAGGCTATTCACACGGCCATGTAACTGGGTCACACGGGCGTGTGTCTCCTCCACAATGGCGTGTACAACTTGCACATAGGCGTGTAAACCACCACATAGGCATGTCGACCTCCACATGGCCTAGGCACTTCCACACGGCCAGGGCACATGGCTGTGTGGCCCTGTTTCACAAGTTTTTGTTCTGTTTTAAAATTTAACTTGTTTTGTGTTTTTGTATGTCCCGACCCTCGGTTAAGCCTTGGTAAGTGTGTTTGGGACTCGGTCAAGTTTGGATTCATGATTAATTGTGCAATTATAGGCTTTAATTTAGTTGTTCGTATATATGGTGTAGAAGTCTGAATTTATTATTGCTTTCATAACTGAGCATTGAAATATTAGTGCAATCAAATCTGATTCTATGCAACTGGAAACGTGAATGTCTTTTTCTGTATGTATGTTTGCGTACTGTCTGCATTGCTGCCTTAGCATGAAAACTTTGGGGTTTGGTTATAGAGAGAAGGAAGACTGATCCAATTTGGCAGTTTAACTGTAATACATCATGCAAGCAGCCATTTCCGTGATCTGTACTATACATATGCTAGCTCAGCTACATTTTGTTAATTCAATGGCTTAGTTTCGCATTGTGGTGTGTAGGGTTGATGAGCCTATTATGGTTCTATGTTGTGTGCAGGGTGGACGGGCCTTCTGTAGCCCTTATGTGGTATGCAGAGTGGACGAAGCGATGTTTGGTTGGTGGGGTGGGATTTTTGACTCGTTACATCTATTGCGCATCTGTATATATATATCTGATTATGTGGCCATTGGAATATTGACGAAATAGTTAATATATTATAATAAGTGTTTTACTTAATGTGTGTTTGAAATGCTTTGAATACAATTTTGTATGCTGAATGTTACAGATTTGAGTTCCCTTTGTATGTGATTCGTGTGCTGTTACTAATCTAAAATATTTAATGTGTTACTCTGTTGGCTAATTACTTTTGGTTTCTAACTCACACTGAGCTCGTGTAGCTTACCTTCCCTTAGTGTTTCTTCCTTTTAGGTACTTTCTGTATTTTAGAAGTTGGACTCGGTGTATCGGAGGTCTCAGAAAGATATGATTTGTTTCGGTTTAAGTAAAATTACATAAGTTTTATACGTTCGGTTTTAAGTCGGTTGTGAAACAATTATATAAACTGTGGTACAAAATTTTTATGTGGGACTTTCGTAAAGTGTTATTTGAACTGAACTTTAGAAACTATGGTTTTATTTCTGAATGTTTTGACGCCGGTTTAAGGTTGTTTCAAGCATAACGAACAAAAAGGGTTTTCTTGGTGTGAATTAAAGTTTTTGTTTCCGCCACTTTTGGTGGCCAATGTAACCTTCGGAATATGGTCTAAACTTCTAGGTCGAGTTTTGGGGTGTTACAATTTTAACATAAATAATCTCTTTTATATCTATTTAAGTTATTTTTTGGCTTACTTTAAAGTTTGGTTACAAACGGGGTCGTTCTGGGTTTAATCAGAACAAAACAGGGTAAACAGGGTTAATGTCGTAACACTGAAAACAGTAAGCTTAATATTGTAACACTAAACTCAGATGTCATGACACTAGCTTCGAATGTCGCGACACTGACTTGGATGTTGCGACACTGAAGGTTGGATGTCGCGACACTGAGACAGATTACCCAAAACACCTAAAACTAAGTCAAAACCATCTTCAAACACCTTATATCATATCTAAACACTTTTATGACTTGAATTATGCCATCTTAACATTCAAAAGTTCCATATAAATCATAAGTATACCTATCTAAAAAGTTCATTCTAAGGTACAAAGTGAAGAGTTTATTTTTCCCTGTATATGTTTTGTTCAAAAATTGTCAAAAGGGGAGAATTTTGACACATTTGGCAAGGAAAAATTTTGTGGTTGTTTCTGTGGTTGAATAGTGGCCACAACTTCAGTCATTGTTTCATTGTTGTACTTGCATATTTTCAGAGTTGGCAAATTTTAGAACAAAAGAATTGAACTATTTGTTCTGGAGATATTTGAACGAGTTAGAGCCCAAAACATGAAGATTAATTAAGTTGAAATTGAAGATTTGAAGATTGATTACTTGCAAATCAAGTAAAGTCACTTTCTATATTTGAAGACATTGAATTACACCGAGACTCTTATGGAATCATGTCAAGATTATTCTATGCTGAAATTTAACTTTACTTAATAGAAAAGTGATTAGACTATGACTCTTATGTAAGAAAAACCTAAGTAGTATATAAACTTATGTTTTGTTTAGGTTAAGAAAAGATCGAGAGATTGAGAGAGCACAAATTTGTTTAAGTAAGGAACGTTCTACGTGTGCATTATTTTTGTAAGCAATCTAGAGAATCTCTTGTATAGCAAAATTAAACTTTTAAGGGGGAACCTTGGTGAGAGAGTGACCTAGCCTTAGTACAACAGTGAGGTTACTAAATTGGTGAGAGTTAAACTGATGTTAAGACTTAAATCATTGGTTGGACTGTGAGAAAGGTAATGGATCATTGCTCTGGGCAAGGCTTTGCAGACGTAGACTAGAGTCAAACTAGGTAAACAATCTTGGTTATCATCTTTACGTTTTTGCACTTTTGATTTCGTGATTGAAATTGTGGCCATAGTTTCAAGCACTATTTTAACCATAGTTTATGTTTGCTAAGTATATTATCAAATTTAAAATTTTAATTAATAAGTTTTTAGATAATTAAATTTCAAATAAAGCAAACTTTTCATTTCTAAGAGCATAAACACAAATATATATATATATATATATAATAGCTTTTTTAGATTAAAAAAAACACTATAAGAAAACTTTCAAAAGTTGAAGTTGGTTCCAAACATTCATTATTTGGTGAAAAGTTTTATTAATACTAGAACACGTCCCTTGCTATGCTTCAAAACATCATATTAAAATCTTAAATATTATATTTAATTAATGTATAAAAACGTAATTATAAATTGTTTTTTTGTTTTTTTCATAGAAAAGAAATAGTAAACATTCGTCGTAGATGGTAAATGACAAGCTCTATTAACATAACAAAAGCCTCAGCCTCAGCATCAATAGCACATTATGACACGTTGACAATTGACTTTGTTATAACTTAAGCACGACATATCTGGAGTGATTACAAGCACTTAATACGATAAATAATTTTTTAAATAAATACGTCATGAAAAATAACATAAACCTAATATAAAAATATTATGTATAGAAAATAAATTATTATTTTATAAAAATCTATATAATTTGCTAATTTAAATGAACACAGACATAATTTTTTTTTCTTTAAATTGAAACGATATTATAAATTTATACAAAATATGATATGCATTAAGACACAACACGAGAAGGGTATGAACATATATATTATTCTTTAAATTGAGTCATTAGGATAAAATATGGCATTACATGTAAAATAACATGTATATGGCAAACATACAAAAATATGTCAAACAAATAATTAAGTTATACAAAATTATTATATATAAATTTATAATACTCTAAAATACAAATATGAATGAAAACTAATATAAACACAATGTACATGTAATGTTTATAATATGCATAAAAAAGATTTTTGTGGAAACTTATTTAAAATAGGAATAATTCACGGCCAATTTATCAAAAAATACCAATTTTTAACAAAATTTACGGAAAAGTACCTAAAAATAATTATTTACCGGAAAGGGCCATTTCCCTCGAAAATGCGTCCACGTCAGCGCGTTTTCAGTGGATGAACCAGGAAAGCGCGTCCACGAGGGAGCGTTTTGTGCCACATCAGCAAAAAACGCGTCCTTGAGGGCGCGCTTTGCTGATGTGGCAAAAGTGCTCCCTCGTGGACGCGTTTTGCCCGCTTCCAACGGTCAATTTTTTTTGACCGTTGGGCCTCCAACAGTCAAAAAAAAAAAAAACTATAAAAACTCCCCCACCCTTTTATTTTTTTCACACAAAAGTCTTTACTCATTTTTCTCTCAAATTTCTTTCAACTTTCTCTCAAATTCCTCTCAAATTTCTCTCAAATTCCTTTAAAGTTCCTCTCAAATTTCACAATAGTCCTTTAATATTTACAAAAAAGCCCCTTTTTAATTTTTTTTGAAATATTTTTTTTTATAAATTTAAAAATATTCGATCGTATTAGCAATGGCCGGAGAATTAATTCGTCTCGACAATAAACACATCTCCGTCGATCAAATGACAATGGTAAGTTTTAATTTTAATTTTTCAATACTATTTAATATTTTTTAGTTTTATGCAATTTTAATTAATTTTTATTTTATAATTTTTTAAACAGTCTGTAGATCGGGTGTTGCAATGCTATATTCGCAATATGCCTGGTCCGCCATCGCCGTTGATCGAGAATTACCTGCGGGAAGCGGGTTTTTGGCACGTGGCCACGATAGGCCGGGGGTGCAAGTTGGACCCGAAGTTAATCAGTGCATTGATAGAGAGGTGGAGACCCGAGACGCAGACTTTCCATCTTCCATGCGGAGAGTGTACTATCACTCTAGAAGATGTGCATTTGCAATTAGGATTGCCGGTGGATGGATACGTAGTCACCGGGTCCGCAACTTCTGGCGATTTGGGAGTCGTATGCTACGAGCTTTTAGGTGCTATTCCTGATAACAGTTACGGTGGGCTGGTTACGAGACACATTCCCGGAGCCGGATAATGATTCGACCGAAATAGAAAGAATACGGTATGCTCGGGCATACATTCTTGAGATGATTGGAGGCTATCGATGCCGGACTTGTCACAAAACCTCGTACATCCGAGATGGTCTGCTGAAACTCGTTGATTTTAGAGCAAAGCCGGTGAATTGAGTTGGGGTGCCGTGCTAGCAAAATTGTGTCGAGAGATGCGGGCGACGCGGCGAATAAAGCGAAAATCGGAGGTTGCCTATCACTACTGCAATCATGGGCACGGTTTTGATTTCCATTTTTACGTCCTCGAGTCGACCACCCATATACATTCCCACTCATAACTAGGTAAATTTAATATTAGATTTTATAATTATTACGTTGATTTAAAATATAATTGTATGCTAAAAATTTATTTAATTAGGTGGAACCATTCATGAGTTATGTTGGAATACCTACATCGCTTGAAGATATACGGCTTCTATTAGAGCAACGATTCGGAAGCACAAGTAAGTATTAAATAAAATATATTTTCGTAATAAAATAGTCGTTTCGTATTTAGTATTTAGTATTTAGTATTTAGTATTTAGTATATAACTAATATTTTTATCATGTTAATATAGTTTGAATGGACACCATACGAGGACCCGTCAATTCGGGCAGTAATTTCCGAAGAGTTCTTTCAAAATCTGAACATTTGGCATGTGAAGGTGCCATTGGTCAACTATGCCACCGTGGAGATGCACCAGTCAGATCGGGTTCTGCGTCAATTTGGATTCCGACAACCAATTCCCGTGGCACCTGAGGTGTTCGATGATGAGCACAAAGTCGACTTATGGATGTTGCATACGGATTGGCCAAGATTTTGGTCAGCGTATATCAAAATGTGGGAAAACCAGTATGATTATATACCTACTCGGGAACCGATCATCGCTTCTGAAAGAAGCGTGCGTCTTGGAATACATGCCATGGTTTAGGATCCATGGCAAGCTGTATTTATTGTCGGAAGAGGAGAGGTGACGACAACTTCGTGAACAAAGGGAACGACGGGGCCCTTTAAATCCAAGGAGAAGGGGTGATGAGACGGGACCATCAACAGAGCTGACACAACCACCGGGCCCATCAACAGCGCCCACACAGTCACCGAGCCCAACACTTCAGCCGACGACACCCACATCACAGCCTTTTCAGATTATGCCAGGTGCGTACCCTAGCCCTTATATGTATCCTAACCCTTATATGTTTCCTTTTCCTAGTCCCATGGCAGGTTGGAATGCATGGCCCGGTTCGAGTCCGTTCCCGACAACTTCGACTGGCCAGCCGATCTATAGACCGCCGTCGCATGAGGGATCGCACGAGGCACCGTCGGGGTGCTCTTCTTTTTACCAATCTCCTTCGCCTTATGGGATTCAGACACCTCCGCCATGGGCGATGCAAACACCTCCCCATCAATATTTTATCAAGGTGGGTCATCCTCCCAACACCCACAACTGCACTCGCCGAGGAACTAGAATCCCCCACCGAGGTTCCACAACCCCGCCGGAAGCTAGAAGAAGGAGGAATCCAACGCAGAATCGTCGACCATCCCCATGCAGACGATTCCAATGGCACCAACATTGATTCCGACCGTCATTATTTTATTTTTTTATTATACTTTTTTATATATTTAATAAAATAAAAGATGTTTTTAATTTTTTATTGTAATTTAATTTAATTTTTATATCTTAAATAAAATAAAAGTTGTTTTTTATTTTTTAATTTAATTTTTATATCTTTAATAAAATAAAAGTTGTTTTTTTGT
Organism: Gossypium sturtianum; assembly: GCA_025698515.1. Taxonomy (NCBI): domain Eukaryota; kingdom Viridiplantae; phylum Streptophyta; class Magnoliopsida; order Malvales; family Malvaceae; genus Gossypium; species Gossypium sturtianum. The sequence goes on along the minus strand of CM046952.1, from coordinate 50,641,663 downwards.
AATTTAATTTTTATATCTTTAAAAAAATAAAAGTTGTTTATTTTTTTATTGTAATTTAATTTTTATATCTTTAATAAAATAAAAGTTGTTTATTTTTTTATTGTAATTTAATTTTTATATCTTTAATAAAATAAAGTTTTTTTTAATTTTTTTATTGTAATTTAATTTTTATATCTTTAATAAAATAAAAGTTGTTTTTTTTATTGTAATTTCATTTTTTTATATCCTAAATAAAATAAAAGTTGCAATTTTTTTTATTGTAATTTATTTTTATTTTTTATATATAGAAATTAATAAGAAATGGATGAATTAGGACTAAATTGAATAAGTGAAAAAGTATGACGGATTAATTACAATAAAAAGTTAAGAAGACTGTCAACTATTCCGATTTGGACACGAGCGAGATGTATGGCCTGGGTTCCTACACCATCCGCACAACCTATGTTGGTTGCTCGTTTCTCGGATATCCATATTGTTGCGTATTCTACTCGAGCAAGGTCGACCTTTTGGTTTGCGCCTCGATTGTCTATCCGGCAACGGCTTATACAAAGGCAAGCGATACCGACGCCACTTACATTCATCCGGGACCGTGGGAATACGTGTCTCCACATGTTGTACATGTTTTCTAATTTATACACTTCGCCGACATAGCTCATGGGATCAAGACGGAGATTCTCGACAAGCCGCAAGTACATGAGCGCATGGGTAACGGTGCATCAAATATCCACGATCGCCGAGTCCTATTTGTCAAGTGTACACGATCACGCCCGCCAACAATACCTTGGTTCGGTCTGTCAAACTCCGTCACACGAAACCATAGGCTGTCGCGATCGTGACACACTGTGTGCATGGTGTTGGCCCGTGTCTTCCCCCTGTTAATTTCTCGCAAGACCTTCGCGCTCCATACATGGCCTCCTTGCATTTGGCCTTTATAACTCGCTACTCGCTTCGGAAATAGTGCCGCTAAACGAAAATATGTCTCTCGCACAACCGATGTTATCGGAAAATGACGCGTTCCTTTTAGAACAGAATTTATGCATTCGGCCAAGTTTGAGGTCATATGACCATATCGTAGGCCGCCGTCCTATGCTTGTGTCCACTGTTCAAAGGTATGTTGCATAGGTAGTTTGCGCCTTCTTCTTCGTTAATCGAGCGCAAACTCGCCAACATCTCGTGAAAACGGTTCTTATTGATCTCGTACCCTGCCAATATAAGTTGATAGCGAATATTACATACCACTCTTCAATTAAGAATAAATTGAATATTATAAATGAAATTATATTAATAGATATTACATACCCATGTTGGTCACTTGCCGTCGTTCACTTGTAGATCGATTTTGCCCGTGGTAGTTGGACGCAACATGCCTTAGGCAATATCGATGGTGTGTGCGATGCCACAGGCTTCCTTGTCGTTCTATTGCGGCTAGTATTCCAGGCCCCGATCCGATATAACGCATATATCAAGGCCAGCGGACATGCCTCCTTAACCTAGATAGAAAGAAATCTCATCATCACCGACTCTGGTGTTATTGCAAACGCAGATTGGAAGGATTCTTCCATCGCCATCCCGTACACACTAGCAATAGCCGATCGTATATCTACCATACATAAAGGTACCGTCAATTTGTACCAATGGCTTGCAGTATAGAAAGGCGTCTCGGCATTACTTAAATGTCCAGAACAGACGCTTGAACACTTGGCATCCACGGAGCAATCGATCGTTGTAGTACGCCGGTTCCATTTCAAGGTCTGTTATGCTGCCTGGGACATATCTCTCCAGCACCTGACACCACTGCCACACTTCATTATATGAAGCGTCCCACCGACTATGCAACTTTTCTAATGCCTTCTGCTTAGCTATCCAAGTCTTCCGATAAGAGGGCGTGTACCCCAATTGGCTACGAATATTGCCAATTAAGGTAAAGATTGTAGTCTTGGGATTCGCCTTCACCGTCGGTATTATTAAGTCGACCAACATCTCTGAATCCATCTTGGGTGATCTTGTAAAACACACATCAACGAAGCACGTTAAATAATGCAACATTACGTAATATCGTGATTATTCAAAACCTTGAACACTTAGTGATACTGCATCGCAAGACATGTATGTGGACCTTTGTACTTTTTAATCTCCCACAAGCCTGTCATTTTCCTCAACGAGGCCATAATTTTCCATGAACATGTACCGTCTTGCAATGCACACTTGGCCTCGTACTTATCGAGTTTGGATTTAACCACGTTGTAGTTAACCCCGTTCTTGATGCTATATTGTTTCAATGCACCAAGAAAAGTATCCTTGTTGGAAAACTCTTTACCAACTTCTAATTCGCCCGAATCCAACGACGAACTTGTACGGTCACGCCTTCTGTGTGGTAGTTTAGGAAACTCCAATGCATCGTCTTGAGATAGATCGACATTATGCATGTGGGCTGGAGGCGAGTATGCCTTGAATCGCGGATCTTCTTCTTCTTCTTCATCTGAACCGCCTTCAACATCTTCAGGTACGGTTGGAATAGGCTCTGGTTCAGAAAATAATGCAACTTCTGCACCATCGGGGCCGGGCTCTCGAGGTGGATCCACATCAGACTCATCATCTGACCCACCATTATCTGCAACGAACGAGGGCCCATCGTCGGTGGATGTCGTGGGGAGTACATTATCCCTTCTTAAACAACTTTCGTAACGTTCCTAATCATATGTGGATTGCCAACCACTAAAAGTTGATGACGTTCCCCAATACGTATTTCTAGTATCGAACGTCAAAGGAAGGATATGCATGTCCCATCCACCAACCGAGTGTCGTGCAAGGGTTGTGTTTTCCATACTACCACCAAACACGGGCGCTTCCGTATTCTACCTCCCACTAACAGAGTGTCAGCTTGGGGTCGTGTATTCCCCTCGAACAGCAGTAGATGTTGAAGTCGAAGGAAGATCACTTGGCGATGAAAATTGTACATATACCTCAAGATAGGGTGATCCACTGGCAAGATGAGTCTCCACCGTTGCCTCCAAGCTCCGAAGACCTTTGATGTCGAATGAGTCATATCTCACGGGATCAATCGAAGCACAAAATCTATACTTAATAGACTGAACTTTCATTGGCGTTGTTCAAGATTTTACGCCTAATTCTTTTGCGAAGTTCTCACAAATCTATGTTCGGTTAAAAACCGATCGCATTGTGTGTTTTCCGATAAAAGTAACACCATTTTGGTGTCACAAACCTCACCATCATAGTAAATAACAAAGACTAATACGTTCACTCATCTTCGTTTCTATTTTACTTTTGCCTCAATTTCTATTATGCAACCCGAGAATGAAATTTGGCTCATTTATAGTCTAAGGATTGCCAGAGACTCATCAGAGCAAAAGAGCATCCACGTGGGAGCTTTTTTCAAGACTTTGCCGGCGGTGCATCCCGCTTGAAGCGTTTTGGTCACTATTTGTTCGTAACGTCTTCTCAAAATTATTTTGCCAGAGACTCATCGTAGCAAAAGAGCGCCCACGTGGGAGCTTTTTCAGTAGATTTGCTAACAGTGCATCCTCGCTTGAAGCGTTTTGGTCACTATTTGTTCGTAAACGTCTTCTCAAAATTATTTTGCCGAGAGACTCATCAGTAGCAAAAGAGCGCCCACGTGGGAGCTTTTTTCAGTACTATTGCCGACAAGTGCATCCGCTTGAAGCGTTTTGGTCACTATTTGTTGTAAACGTCTTCTCAAAATTATTTTGCGAGATACTCATCAGTAAAAAAATTCAAATAATTTTTTTTTGTTGATATATTTTTTCCCAAAACCCTAAACCTAAAATTATTTTAATTAATTAACCCTAAAATCTAGTTCATTAATTTTCTCCTAAAACCCTAAACCCTAAGACCCTAAAAACCCTAAACCGTAGCCCTAAAACCCTAAAAACTCATACCCTAACACCAAAAACAACTGAAAAACCCGTCGGGGGGAAAGGGCAAAAGCGCGTTCACGAGGGAGCGCTTTTGCCAATCAGCAAAGCGCGCCCTCAAGGATGCGTTTTTTGCTGATGTGGCACAAAGCGCTCCCTCGTGGACGCACTTTCCTGGTTCATCCCCTGAAAACGCGCTGACGTGGACGCGTTTTCGGGGGAAATGACCCTTTCCAGTAAATAATTATTTTTTAGGTATTTTTCCGTAAATTTTGTTAAAATTTGGTATTTTCTGGTAAATTGGCCATAATTCACATGGTAAAAAACTAGGCTATATGGACGTTAATTAGGATCCTGAGACATTATAATATAACATATAGTTTGGTTGCGTGTACAAATTTTTGAAATATAATATTTTATAATGTTATAAATATAATTTATGATTTAATTAAGAGGAAGAAATTTTGAAAGATGAAACTCATATGATATGTAGATATAGAATTAATGATTTAGAATAGGGCAAAACTCCAGAAAATACCAAAAATAACAAAAATTACCGGAAAGTATAGGGTTGAAAATTAATGACCGGAAAGGGCAATTTTCCCCCAAAATCGCGTCCCGTCGGTAGCGTTTTTGGAGAGTGCGTTAAGAAAGCGCGTCCCGGGCGCTTTAGGCCACGCCATCAAAAACGCTTCCCCGTGGCGCGTTGTTGACGTGGCCTAAAGCGCTCCCGGACGCGCTTTAGGCCGCAACGGTCAAATTTTTTGACCGCTGGGGCCCAACGGTCAGAAAAAACCCTATAAATACCCCCAACCCTTCATTTTTTCACAATTCAATCCTTTCTCATTTTTCTCTCAATTTGCTATCAATTTGCTCTCAAATTTCTCTCAAATTTACGCTTAAATTTCAAAATAGTCCTTTACTATTTATAAAAAGCCCTTTATAATTTTTTTAAACCTATTTTTGGAAAATTTTTAAATTATTTATCTGAGTACAATGGTCGGGGAATTATGTCGCCTAGGCGAGGACCACATTGCCGTCAAAGAAAAGAAAATGGTAAGTTTGAATGTTAATTTTTCAATATTATTAAATTTTTAATTATGCAATTTTAATTAATTTAGAATTTTATAATTTTATAATTTTTTAAACGATTGTAGATCGGGTGTTGCAATGTTATATTCGCAACATGCCCGGTCCCCATCGCCATTGATCGAGAAATTACCCGCGGAAGCGGGTTTTTGCACGTGGCCACGATAGCCCGGGGTTCAAGTTGGAGCCGCTTTGATCGGTAGCGTTGATAGAGAGGTGGAGACCAGAGACGCACACTTTCCATTTGCCATGCGGAGAGTGTACCATCACCTTGGAAGATGTGCGATTCTGATTGGGATTACCGGTGGATCGGGTCGGTAGTCACCGGTCCGTAACATCTCTCGATTGGATGGCCGTATGCTACGAGCTTCGGGTGCCATTCCGGATAAAATTCAAGGAGCTCGGATCGATTTGGCTTGGTTACGCAGACGCAATCCCGCTGCCGAATGAAGGTTCGATCAAGAAGAAAGAATACGTATGCGTGGGCATACATACTTTAGATAATTGGAGGCTATCCGATGCGGACCTCTCTAGAAACCTCGTCCCCACGAGATGGCTCTCAAACTTGTTGATTTCAGAGCAAAGCGGAGTACATGCCATGGTTTAGAATCCATGGCATGCCAGATCTGTTGTCGGATGAGAGAGGCGACGCTAATTCGCGAGCGAAAGGAACGTCGGGCCCCTTTACATCGAAGGAGAATGGATGATGAACCGGGCCCAAGAGCGCGTACACGCCATCCGGGCCCATCAACAGCGCCTACACATCCACCGGGCCCATCAACAAAGACCTACACGATCCACCGGGCCCATCCGTTCAGCCTAACAACACCGACATCACAAAGATCCACGATTTTATGCGTGCACGTACCTTGCCCCTTATATGTATCCTCCTAACCCATATATGTTTTCTTTTCCTTGTCCCACCCTCAAAGTTGGAATGCATGGCCGAGTTCGAGTCCGTTCTCGACAACTCCCGTTGGCCACCGATCGTGAGACCGACTTCGGGTGTGGGATTAGATGAGGTGCCGTCGGGGAGCGAAGAGTTTCTACCAGCTCCTTCACCGCACGGATGCGATCACCCCGCCGTGGTTTATGCAAACACCTCGGGGTCATTATTTTATCAAGGTGGGTCATCATCGCAACACCTAGAACAGCACTCCACTTCCGAGGAACCCGAATCCCCGCCCGAGGTTCCACGACCCCGCTGGAAGCTAGAAGAAGGAGGAATCCAGCACAGAATCGCCACCACCCGATTGTGGCACTTTGGTTCCCCCCACAGCATCAACATTGATTAGGATAGGCTTTTTTATTTTATAAATTGTAATTTAATTTTTTATTCTTTGAATAAAAAAGTTGTTTTTTAATTTGTGTTTGTAATTTAATTTTAATATCAAAAGTTGTGTATTTTTTTGTATGTAATATAATTTGAATTTTTAATAAAATAAAAAATTATTTCCTATTTTATATTCTTTTAATTTAGTCCTCTTCACTAAATTAAAATTGAGTTTTTTGCAGAAAATTGAGTTCTTTGATAAAATGAAAAATTATTTCCTATTTTATATTCTTTTAATTTAGTCCTCTTCACTAAAATATAATTGAGTTCTTTGATAAACCGTTGTTCTTTGATAAAATAAAAATTATTTCCTATTTTATATTCTTTTAATTTAGTCCTCTTCACTAAAATATAATTGAGTTCTTTGATAAACCGTTGTACTAAAAAAAAATGTAAATTACATAGCCAGCAAGAGACAAACAAGCTAATAACACGGTCAACTATTCCGATTTGGACACGAGCGAGATGTATGGCCCGGGTTCCTACACCATCCGCACCGCTTACTTTGGTTGGTCGGTTCTCGGATATCCATATTGTTGCGTATTCTAGTCGAGGAAGGTCGACCTTTTGGTTTGCGCCTCAATTCTCTATCCCAACAACACTTATACGTGCACGCGATACCGATGGCCACTTACGTTCATCTGGGACTGGTGGGAATACGTGTCTCCACACGTTGTACATGTTTTCTAATTTGTACACTTCGTCGACATAGCTCATGGGATCAATACGGAGATTCTGACAAGCCGCAAGTACATGAGCACATGGGTAACGGCGCATCAAATATCCCACGATCGCATGTCCTATTTGTCAAGTGTACACGATAATGACCGCCAACAATACCTTGGTTGGGTCTGTCAAACTCGTGACACGAAACCATAGGTCGTCGCGATCATGACATATCTTTGTGTGCATGGTGTTCGCACGTGCCTTCCCACGATTAATTTGTTGCAAGACCTTCTGGCTCCATACATGGCCTCCTTCCATTTGCCCTCTATAACTCGCTGCTCTCTTCGGAAATAGTGCCGCTAACCGAAAATATGTCTCTCGCACAACTGCTGTAATCGGCAGATGACGGGTTCCTTTCAGAACAGAATTTATGCATTCGGCAAGGTTTGTGGTCATATGCCCATATCGTAGGCCACCGTCATATGCTTGTGTCCACTGTCGAAAGGAATATTGCAAAGGTAGCTTGCGCTTTTCGGCGTTATCTCGAGCGCAAATCGCCAAAGATCTCGTGAAAACGGTCTTTATTGATCATCATACCGCTAATATACGTTGATAGCGAATAATATTACATACCACTCTTCAATTGCGAATAAATTGAATATATCAAAATAAATTTTATTATTAGATATTTCATACCCATATCGATCACTTGCCGTTTCTCTCTTTTAGATCGATGTTGCCCATAGTAGTTGGATGCGACATGCCTCGTGCAATATCGATGGTGTGTGCGATGCCACATGCTTCACTGGCGTTCTATTGCCGCAAGTATTCCAGGCCCCGATCCGATATAACGATATGTCGGGTTGGGGGCAAACATGCCTCCTTAACTCGGATAGGAAGAAGTCCCAATCATCACCGATTCCCGGTGTTATTGCGTAACGCAATCGGAAGGATTCTCCACACACTGTCTTGTGCCACACGCTAGCAATAGCCGGCGCGTATATCTACCATACATGAAGGTACCGCCAATTTGTACCAATGGCTTGCAATATGTAAAAGCATCTCGGCATTGCTTAAATGTCCGTAGCATGCACGCTTGAACATCGCGCATCCACGGAGCGCACGATCGTTGTAGTACGCCGGTTCCGTTTCAAGGTCTGTCTTGTCAGCCGCTCGGGACATACCTCTCCAAAGACCGACACCACCGCCACACTTCATTATATGAAACGCCCCACCGACCGTGCAATTTTTCCAACGCCTTCCGCTTGGCTATCCAAGCCTTTTCGTAAGAGGGCGTGTACCCCATTTGGCTACGAATATTGCCAATTAAGGTAAAGATCAGTAGTTTCGGGATCGGCCTTCACCGTCGGGATTATTAAATCGCCAACATGTCCGAATCCATCCTTGGATGATCTTCTCGTTACACACGCCAATGAAGTACGTTAAATAATGCAACATTACATAATATTAGTCTTATTCGAATCATTGAACACATAGTGGTACTGCACGGTAAGACATGTATGCGGACCTTTGTACTTTTTCACCTCCCACACTTCTCGCCCTTTTCCTCAACGACGCCATGATTTTCCATGAACATGTGCCGTCTTGCAATCGCACACTTTGCCTCGCACTTCTATCGAGCTTTGATTTAACCATAGTGTAGTTAACCACATTTCTCGATTTGTATTGTTTCAATGCAAGAAGAAAAGTATTCTTGTTGGAAAACCGGTTACCAACTTCTAATTGATCCGAATCCAACAAAGAATTTGTACGGTCACGCGTCCGGTGTGGTAGTTCAGAAACTCCAATGCATCATCTTGAGATAGATCGACATTATGCATGTGCGCTGGAGGTGAGTATGCCCCGAATAGCGGATCTTCTTCTTCTTCGCCCAACCGCCTCAACGTCTTCAGTACAATTGGAACGGGCCCGCTCGTAAAATAATCCAACTTCTCGCACCATCGTGCCCTCGCTCCCGAGGTGGATCCACATCGGATTCATCATCCCATCCTCTATAATCTGCAACAAACGAAGGCCCTCACCGGTGCATGTCGCCGGTAATAACGAGGGCCCTCATCGCTGGATGTCGCGTCTGAATACATCATCCTCCTTAAACATCTTTCGTAACGATCCCAATCGTATGTGGATTGCCATCCACTAGAAGTTGATGACCTCCCCAATACGTATTTACGTCATCCGACGCCGAATGACGAATATGCATGTCCCATCCACCAACCGAAAGTGTCGTGCGGGGTTATGTTTTCCATACTACCACCGCACACACGGGCACTTTCGTGTTTTGCCTCCCACTTACAGAGTGTCGACTTGGGGTCGTGTATTCCCTCGAACGATACTAGATGTTGAGGTCGCAGCCGGATCACTTGGAGATGAAAATTCCACATATACCTCGATATAGGGTGAACCATCGGCAAGATGAGTCTCCACCATTGCCTCAAGGCTCCGAGGACCTTTGATGTCGAATGAGTCATATCTCACCGGATCAACCAAGCACAAAATCTATACTTAATAGATGAACTTTCATTAGCGTTGTTCCGAATATTTTACGCCTAATTCTTTTGCTAAGTTCTACCAAATCGACGCCCGATTAAAACTCAATCGCTACTGTGTTCTCCGATAAGAAAACAACACCATTTTCGGTGTCACGCGACTTCACCATCGTAGTAAATAACAAAGATTAATACGCTCACTCATTGCAAGTGGACGGTGTAAAAGAGTAAAATTATTGTACTAAAAATCACACTAAGTTCAATTCTCAGAAAGAGAGGTGGATCACAAGGATCACTTAAGTACCAAGTCTTTCCTAGCCGAATATCCTCAATCGTAATTTAATAGCACAATAAATAACTACGATCACACTCACAAGATATGAAAAATTTTGCCTACGTCTTTGGGCACTAACAAATATATTTCACTCCAAAAATACAAGTGAAAATTTACAAATAGGAGAGAGAGAACAATGCCTTAAGTAGAGAATGGCAAATTGTGGGATGAAGAAAATGAGAAATGGTTAGGCCTATTTATAGTTGAGGTTTAGGGATCAAACTTACAAAGTACCTATTCAAATAGGGACCAATATTGCAATTACCCCATACCAATTTTCACATCACATCAACTTTCGTGCCTAATTTTGGAGCCATTTTCTTCCCACTTTGCGCCACCATATTTCGGGAAAAAAGCCTAAAAGCAGCCCCGGGAGCGCTTTAGGCCACGCCATCGAAAGCGCGCCCACGGGGCGCTTTTTGATGACGTGGCCCCAAAGCGCCCCGGGACGCGCTTTGCCTGCAGACTCCCAAAAACGCGCTCTGACGGGACGCGATTTTGGGGGAAATTGCCCTTCCGGTCATTAATTTTCAACCCTATACTTTCCGGTAATTTTTGTTATTTTTTGGTATTTTCTGGTTTTTTGCCCTTTAGAATATGATATATATGAACCCGTTAATAATTTAAAGCATATTATTGTATGAAAATATTAAAATTAATAGGAAAGATGTAAAATAGAATTTTGAATATAATATAAAAGGATACAATTATTTTATTCTATAAATAAATACTTGAATAAGTGATATAATACCATTCAATAATTCTGCACTGCTATAAGTATACTTCTTTTTATAAAATGGTTCTTTAATGTAGCAAGCTGTAAATAATAATATGTTAGGAAAAATATAAAAAATTTATCTACTTTTTTTTCTTTTTTTAATGTTTGTAACATTATCATAACTTTTAAAACATATTCCCGTTAAAACATTTAAACTTCATATAAATTTTTAAATATATTTTTATTTTTATTGATTGTTTTAGGGTTTAAATATTTTTAAAGTGTTTATTTTTTTTGAATGTTTTAGATCATTTTAAAAATTCATATAATTTTTTATTTTTAATAATATTTATAAATAGTATTTGATTTTGTTTTCAAAATTTTTAATATCATTTATAAAAAAAATAAAATACATATAAATATTTTAAAAATAAATGAATAATTAAATAATATTTTATTTTATTTTAAAAAGTTTTTAGCAGTATTTGTTTATTTTTTTTTCAAATTTTTGTATAAATTTAAAAAAAAAACTAATAAAAATTTTAAACATTCTCATACATATATATATATAGTAAGTATGAAATCTTATAAAATTTAATATTTCATTTTGATTTTTTTAAGGAAAATTATTTGTTACATTGTCAATGAAGTTTTTAGACTTCAGGGTTAGAGGTTGACAAATATTCTATAAAGTATAGTAAAATATTAAAAAATAAATATTTTAAAAAAGAGATACGTGAACATTTTTTAAAGTTACTTATAGTATAAAAAAAAATACACTGCCAATGCACCAAATGTTAATCCTATTTTTTAAACAATATTTATTTTTTAATTAATTAATTAATATTTATTTTTAAAATTTTTTTTATACGTGCTATATTTTCTTTTCTTGTCAACTTTTTAGTAGTATTGAAAAAAATTAATTTTTGTATATTTTAATGATATATCTATAACAGTATTTTAAATTTTAGGGGGTTTCTGAAAGGACAAATTATTGTGAATTATTTTTATTTAAAATTTTAGTGATTTATTTTATTAAAAAAATTAATGGATAAAAAATAAATATAAAAAATGAGAGAGTGTCACTTGTCATAAATTTAGTGTATGTAGGTTGTTCTATAATATATATATATATATATATATATAATATATAGGGAGGGATCCAATTAGACAGTGTAAAAATTAAAATAGTTTTATACATTTTTGCAATTATTTATATGATTATTATTTTGACTATCTAACCGTAAAATTTATCAATTTAATTGTATTTGTCATGCATGTAAATTTTCGAGCCGATCTGATATCTTTATCATATTGATCCAAAATACTCTATATATTCATATATATTCAACGGTTGGAAATTGTTTACATAAAAAAATAGTTCGAAGTTTTAAATTTACATAAAATTTGATATGAATGATCTACATGGAAAAACAATGAAATATTACGGTTGGATGATTAAAATATTAATTATATAAATAATTACGGAAGTGTGTAAAACTATTTTATTTTTTACACGGTATAAGTGGATCCCTTCCTGTGATATATATGTATGATAAAAGAAGAAAAACTAAATACTTTAATTTATTAATAAATTTTTTATTTTTAAATAATATTATTTATTATCAAACTTATAATTAATTAGTATCTCGCTAGCACAGGTTTAAAATGAATCGATAGTGAACTAACTTTAAAAAGAAAAAAAAAGTAATTGTGAATATTTTATAGCCTTTTTAATAGGGTAATGTTAAATAATAGTTGTATAAAATTTTACAGCAGCGAACATTTAAAGTGAATATTAAGACTACATTTATGAAGAAATAAATGTTTAAATGTAAGTAGTTTTATGGGCAATATACCCATATATACCCAAAAAAAAAAAATTTACGGAAAAGAGCCGGGTTTTTTAAAATTTACGGAAAATGGTTATTTCCCCATAAAACGCAGCGTCCACGTCGGTAGCGTTTTGTGGGGATGCAAAGAGAAAACGCGCCCTGGGAGCGCTTTTGCCACATCAAGACAAAGCGCTACCGTGACGGACGCGCTTTGTCGATGTGGCAAAAGCGCTCCCGAGGGCGCTTTCTCAGATCCCCACAAAACGCTACCGACATGGACGCGTTTTTGCCCTCCTTCCCCGTCTGCCTTTTCAGCTGTTTTTAGTGTTAAGGTATAAAATTTTAAGGTTTATGGAGAAGATTAGGGTTAATTAGGGTTTAGTAAAAATATATTTAGGGTTTTGGGCAAAATATATTAGCCAAAAAAAATTATTTGAATTTTTTGTGAGTTGTATCGGCAAAATAATTTTGAGAAGACGTTTCTGAACAAACAGTTGCCAAAAACGCTTCAAGCAGGATGCACTGTCAGCAAGAGTACTGAAAAGAGCTCCCACGTGGACGCTCTTTTGCTACAGTAGTCTCTGGAAAAATAATTTTGAGAAGACGTTTTCAACAAACAAGGACTCAAAACGCTTCAGCAGATGCACCGTCGGAAGAGTACTCAAAAGAGCTCCCACGTGGACGCTCTTTTGCTCTGATGAGTCTCCAAAAAATAATTTTGAGAAGACGTTTCGAACAAACAAGTACAAAACGCTTCCAGCAGATGCACCGTCGGGAAGAGTATCAAAAGAGCTTCCACGGGACGCTCTTGCTCTGATATTCTCGGTAAAATAATTTTGAGAAGACGTTTCTGAACAAACAGTGGCCAAAACGCTTTCAGCAAGATGCACTGTCAGCAAGAGTACTGAAAAGAGCTCCCACGTGGACGCTCTTTTGCTACAATAGTCTGTGGCAATCCTTAGACTATAAATCAGCCAAATTGCATTCTCAAAGTTGCATAATGTAAATTGAGGCAAAAGAAAAATAGAAACTGAAAATGAGTGAACGTATTAATGCTGTTATTTACTACGATGGTGAGGTTTGTGACACCGAAAATGGTGTTGTTTTTTTATCGGAGAACACAGCGCGACTGGGTTTTAATCGGAACATAGATTTGTTAGAACTTCGCAAAAGAATTAGACGTAAAATCTTTGGAACAACGCCAATGAAAATTCAGTCTATTAAGTATAGATTTTGCGCTTCGGTTGATCCGGTAAGATATTAATCATTCGACATCAAAGGTCCTCGGAGCTTTGAGGCAATGGTGGAGACTCATCTTGCCAGTGGATCACCCTATCTTGAGGTATACGTAGAATTTTCATCGCCAAGTGATCTTCCTTCGACCTCAACATCTACTTCTGTTCGAGGGGAATACACGACCCCAAGCCGACACTCTATTAGTGGGAGGCAGAATACGGAAGTACCCGTGTTTGGTGGTAGTATGGAAAACATAACCCTGCACGGCACTCGGTTGGTGGATGGGACATGCATATCCTTCCTTCGACGTCCGGTGATAGAAATACGTATTGGGGAACGTCATCAACTTCTAGTGGTTGGCAATCCACATATGATTGGGAACGTTACGAAAGATGTTTAAGGAGGGATAATGTACTCCCCACGACATCCACCGGCGAGGGGCCCTCGTTCGTTGCAGATTATGGTGGATCGGATGATGAGTCGGATGTGGATCCACCTCGAGCCCGGGCGATGGTGCGAAGTTGGATTATTTTTGAACCGAGCTGTGCTCCAACGAAGCACGAAGATGTTGAGGGTGGTTCGCATTTAAGAAGAATAAGATCCGCTATTCAGTATGCATCGCCTCCAGCCCACATGCATAATGTCGATCTATCTCAAGACGATGCATTGGAGTTTCTGAACTACCACACCGGACGCGTGACCGCATACAACCGTCGTTGAATTCGGGCGAATTAGAAGTTGGTAACGAAGTTTTCCAACAAGGATGCTTTTCTTCTTCGCATTGAAATAGTACAACATCAAGAACGGGGTTAACTACAACGTGGTTAAATCCAAGCTCGATAAAGTACGAGACGGTGTGCAGTGCAAGACGGTACATGTTCTTGAAAATCATGGCCTCGTTGAGGAAAAGGACAAAGCTTGTGGGAGATCAAAAGTACAAAGGTCCACATACATGTCTTGCCAAGTAAAGTATCATTATGTATTCAATGTTTTTAATAATACTAATATTACGTAATGTTGCATTATTTAACGTTCTTCGTTGACAGTGTTACACAAGATCATCCGAAGATGGATTCGAGAGATGTTGGTCGACTTAATAATACCGACGGTGAAGGCCGATCCCAAGACTACGATGCACGACCTTAATTGGCAATATTCGTAGCCAATTGGGGTACACGCCTTCTACGGGAAGGCTTGGATAGCCGCGAAGGCGTTGGAAAAGTTGCATGATCGGTGGGGCGCTTCATATAATGAAGTGTGGCGGTGGTGTCAGTCTTTGGAGAGATATGTCCCGAGCAAGCATAACGGACCTTGAAACGGAACCGCAGACTACAACGATCGCTTGCTCCGTGGATGCACAAGTGTTCAAGCCGTCTTTTCTCGGACATTTAAGCAATGCCGAGATGCATTTATATATCGCAAGCCATTGGTACAAATTGACGGTACCTTTATGTATGGTAGATATACGCGATCGGCTATTGCTAGCTGTGGCACGGGACGCAGTGGGAGAATCCTTCCGATTGCGTTCGCAATAACACCGGGGACTCGGTGATGACTGAGATTTCTTCCTATCTAGGTTAAGGAGGCATGTCTGCCCCCAACCTGATATATGCGTTATATTGGATCGGGGCCCTGGAATACTAGCCGCAATAGAGCGCCAGGAAAGCCTGTGGCATCGTACACACCATCGATATTGCCTAAGGCATGTTGCATCCAACTACTACGGGCAACATCGATCTAAAAGTCAGCGATGGCAAGTGACCGATATGGGTATGTAATATCTATTAATATAATTTCGTTTGTAATATTCAATTTATTCTCAATTGAAGAGTGGTATGTAATATTCGCTATCAATGTATATTGGTAGGGTACGAGATCAACAAGGCTCGTTTTCAGGAGATGTTGGCGAGTTTGCGATCAGATAACGAAGAAGACGCAAACTACCTGTGCAATATTCCTTTCGAACAGTGGACACAATCATACGACAGCGGCCTACGATATGGTCATATGACCTCAAACCTGGCAGAATGCATAAATTCTGTTCTAAAAGGAACGCGTCATCTGCCGATAACATCGGTTGTGCGAGAGACATATTTTCGTTTAGCGGCACTATTTTCGAAGCGAGCAGCGAGTTATAAAGGCCAAATGCAAGGAGGCCATTTATGGAGCGCGAAGGTCTTGCGAGAAATTAACAGGGGGAAGACACGGGCCAACACCATGCACACAGTGTGTCACGATCGCGACAGCCTATGGTTTCGTGTGACGGAGTTTGACAGACCGAACCAATGTATTGTTGGCGGGCGTGATCGTACACTTGACAAATAGGACTCGCGATCGTGGATATTTGATGCACTTCGTTACCCATGCGCTCATGTACTTGTGGCTTGTCAGAATCTCCGTCTTGATCCCATGAGCTATGTCGACGAAGTGTATAAATTAGAAAACATGTACAACGTGTGGAGACACGTATTCCCACCCGATCCCGGATGAACGTAAGTGGCCGTCAGACGCTTGCACCGTATAAGCCGTTGTCGGATAGACAACCGAGGCGCAAACCAAAAGGTCGACCTTGCTCGAGTAGAATACGCAACAATATGGATATCTCGAGAAACGAGCAACCAACGAGGTTGTGCGGATGGTGTAGGAACCTGTGCCATACATCTCGCTTCGTGTCCAAATCGAAATAGTTGACAGTCTTCTTAACTTTTTTTGTCTCTTAGTGTCTATGTAAATTCTATTTATTTGTTGATGAAAACCGTGAACTTTTGTAGAAGGACTAATTTGGATAAAAACATTTAAGTTACAATAAAATTACAAATATTGACTTTTATTTTTAAAATTAAATTTCAATAAAAAATTAAACAAATTCTATTTTATTAAATATAATAAAATTAAATTACAAAAATAAAAACAACTATTTAATTTATTAAATATATTAAAACTAAATTTACAAAAATTAAAAATTAAAAACAACTTTTATTTTATTAAATATATTAAAACTAAATTACTGAAAATAAAAATAAAAAAAACTTCTTATTTTATTATATTACATATATTAAAATTAAATTACAATAAAAAAATTAAACAATTTCTATGTTATTAAAGATATTAAAATTAAATTACAATAAAAAAATAAACAACTTCTATTTTATTAAATATATTAAAATTTAATTACAAAAATAAAAATAAACAACTATTAATTTATTAAATATATTAAAACTAAATTAAAAAATAAAAAATAAAAACAACTATTTAATTTATTAAATATATTAAAACTAAATTACAAAAAATTAAAAAATAAAAACAACTTTTTATTTTATTAAATATATTAAAACTAAATTACAAAAATAAAAATAAAAAACAACTTCTTATTTTATTATATTACATATATTAAAATTAAATTACAATAAAAATTAAACAATTTCTATGTTATTAAAGATATTAAAATTAAATTACAATAAATTTTTGATCGCTGTAAAAAAAAGCGCCCTTTCCGAGGGCGCGTTTTCAGCCAGATCCCCACAAAACGCGCTATTTGACGTGGGACGCGTTTTGTGGGGAAATAACCCTTTTCAGTAAATTTTAAAAAAACCGGCCCTTTTTCATAAATTTTTTTTTTGTTATATATGGGTATATTGCCCTAGTTTTATTTTATGTCTTACACTTGTATATATTGAAGTGAAAGTTTAGAATAGACAGGGAATTTATTATGCGAATGACTTCAATCTTTTTAAGAAAAATATTATTATTAATGAATAATAATATATGTTATATAGTATAAATGATAAATAAGTTATTATAAATTAATACATAAATATCGCGTCTGCAGAATAATCTTAAAAAACGATGAACACCAATCAACTAAGAGAAAACTGTCAAAAGCTCTAAGAGATCCACCGCATCCATGATGCACAAAAGGTTAAGTCTCAGATGATCTATCCTACTCATCATCTCGGATCTATCACCATCATAATGATCTATCATGATAAAACCCTTCGAGAATGGGTTCCTAATAGATCTAACGACATCCTTATATTGATAAATCTCACATATACATCAGAACATAATTAAAAATTAAAAGTAAAAATAAAACCGCATATTTTTTCATAGAAAACAGATTAGACAAAACAAAAATCATGACAAATGTAGATAAAATAAAATCAAGAATATGTGGACAAAACCACGATAACGTAGACTGAAATTAAAAATAAAATAAAACTAAGAAAAATGTTGAAAAAAACCGTAACCAGCTCAAAAGTTAGTTCAGCCACCGACAAAGAAAAAAGTTAGTTTTAAAAAGTCGAGTGACTAAGATTTCTTTTTTATGAAAGAAAAGAAGGTTGTTAAATTTTTTATTTATTTAATTTTATATTTTTGTTTATCTTAATTAATTATATATTTAAATGTCTTATATAAATCAATTAACATTAATTTCAAAATGGAATTAAATTGGGAGTTTTAACAAGAAAGTTCCTTGATCATAAATACTTTCTTTATCTACCATCTTAATTATGTAAGACTAGAATAATTCATTCCAAAGATATCTACATCCTACTTATAGAAACTTATCATTTATTACAATAATTTAACACATTATTCAATTCCTTTGGAGAGAATATTTTAAGTAATGAATATTATTTTAAAGGTATTATTTTTTTTTTATTTTTGGATAAATTTAGAAAATATATTTACATTACGAGTAAAATATTATGATATTCAATATTTTATTTTTATAATTTTAATCAAAGTTACATTTAGTGTCATATGTACAATGTAATCAAAATACAAATATAAATATATGCCAAGTATGAAACTATTATATCGGAGACGAATTGTCTAAGTACCGTAAACCCACACATATAATTATTCATATTGAATCATAAACCTACTATGTACCATAATCTACTAGTTTAGTAATACATGAATTAGAATGTATATAAAAATTTAACAAACTACTAAAGTAATTAAGTAGCTAAGTACATAATAAAAGTAGTTAATTAGTCCGTAAAAGTAATATAAATAAAATAAAATAAATAAAAAGAATCCTATTAGAATCAATGATGAACCCACTAAATAAGCAGTATGAGTTTTGCCAGCTTAGCTTTTCAGACAAAGCATCATCGCCCCAAATCCCATTCACCTGTCTTTTCTCTTCTCTTCTGTCCTGTCTCAACACCCAAATCTGAAGGCAAAGCCATGTCGGACGACGAAGGCACTGGAGAAGACTACCTTTTCAAGATTGTAATAATCGGGGACTCAGCCGTTGGCAAATCCAACCTCCTTTCCCGCTATGCCCGAAACGAATTCAACCCACATTCCAAAGCCACCATTGGAGTCGAGTTCCAGACCCAAACCATGGAAATCAATGGAAAAGAGGTTAAAGCTCAGATTTGGGACACTGCTGGTCAAGAAAGGTTCCGTGCCGTCACTTCTGCTTATTACAGAGGCGCTGCTGGTGCTCTTATTGTTTATGATATTAGCCGCCGCACCACCTTTGACAGTGTCGGCCGGTGGCTCGATGAACTCAAGAGTAAGTTCTGTTAACGCTTTGTTTGCTGGTTTTTTAACTTGCCCTTTTTCTTGGTTTTCGTTTTCGTATCTGGGTTTTTCATCTTTTCTAGATGGAGTGAATTTATATGGATTTTAAGCAGGTTCAATGATCTTGCTTTGTAATGGGAGGGTTTGGTGTTTTGTATCTAATGGTTAATTGTTATCGTAACGGTTCAAGATTCGCTTTTGGTGGATTTGGCACTAAAAAGGAGTCTTATAAGAAGATCCAATTGAAATTTTAGTTTGATTGGTGGTTTTTTTTGTTCCTTTTTGTGTCTTTTTCAGGATTCTATCTTGTGTTGAAGGCATAGATCTGATGCTGTAATGATTGTAGTTTCAGGTGATCTATATATATATATATATTTAGACATGAGTACGGGATATCATTCTCCGAGAGCCCTACAAATACATGAAAAAACTTAAACAAAATTGACCATGCTCCTGTTGAACATATATCCGATATTCATACTTAGAGATCAAGTAACATAGAAAGAAAGGTGAAAACCCTTGTAGAAAATAGAAAACAGAGGGCAAGGGACTGATTTCTTGATGCTTTTTAACTAGTTTCATTCCCCCTTGGCTTGATTTCATTTGTTCAAACAGGGTATTTGATAACTTTCATGTTGCAAATTCTTACCTTGTGTGTGCATGTTGCTAGGTACTTTCACCTTCTCAGTTGTAATTATACATTAGAACAAATAAAGATGTTAGATTTAGATTGTTCAACTCGTCTTTGGCAATGTGCATTTTCGTTTTCTGCCTTGTTTCTGGTGATATTTAATCTTTATGTCTTATAGAATGAGCCAATGTTGTCAAATTAGGATTTATCCTGAAACTGTTCAATAGAGAATGCTGATAAATATCACAAGTGGCAATGTCCAGTGTAGGTTCTTGGAATCTGCTACTCAAATTTCTGTATTTAGAAGAACTAAAAAAACAACTATACGAGTATGATAACACCAGAAATAATACTTCAATACTCAATCTCCAAAACCATACTTTATTCTTTTGTTGTTCCGTAAAACTCTGGAGCATTGAGACAGTTTCATGCTTTCCATTGCCTTCTGCACTCTTCTTGCATATTATTTACTTCTGTATGTTTACTGTATTTGTGATTTCTGGTCTGCTTTTATGCTCAACATCTATTTATATTTGCTTTGAAGTTGGGAGATGTTCAAGGGTCATGCTTATTTTAAAACTGTTTTGCAGCTCATTCCGATACGACTGTAGCAAGGATATTGGTCGGCAATAAATGTGACTTGGAAACTATCAGGGATGTGAGTATTGAAGAAGGCAAAAGCCTTGCTGAAGCAGAAGGGTTGTTTTTCATGGAAACATCGGCTTTAGATTCAACAAATGTCAACAAGGCTTTTGAGTTAGTTATACGAGAAATTTACAACAATGTCAGCAGGAAGGTCCTGAATTCGGATACTCAAAAAGCTGAATTAACCGTAAACCGGGTAACCCTTACCGAAACTGACGGATCGAAGAAAACCCAAAACTTTTCTTGCTGTTCCAGGTGATGTTGTACGTTGGAAGGGGGTAAGAGTCAAGGTCTTCCCATGGTTTGTCCATTCAATTTGGTTGGTTTTACAGAAAATATCACATTGCATAGTTAAATTATTGTTTTGTGGTTAAAGAAAATAAAGACTCTTATTTCTGGTTTGGCTTATGGATACAAAGATGTGTGCTGAAAGTGAAACAGGCAGCCATCTGATTTCACATTGTAAAACTATTTATTTTTAATTCAACATCTTAGCAGGCTTGCAGTATTTGTAATTGTATAACTCTCTCTCTATTTGGAGGATTCTTAGAAGTTTATATCCGTATGGAAATGCATGGGACTAAATACTTTTCAAAAAAAGAAAAAATGGGAACAACATATGTTTAATTAGGGGTTGGCAGATGAGTCTTGGAACCTGATTAATGCTTCGTAACTCGTTCCTGGATATTCTTTAGTTGTTACTTACCTATATTACTAAAAATCGACGAGTTTGAGTGTCGGATATGGTATGTATCCAGCATCGGTTGGGGCCGTAATTGAGGGTAAGGTAGGCTCAACTTCAAATTTTGTAGACTTTTTTTTTTTTTTAATTATGGTGTATTTGTTTGAAATATATGGCAAAATTGTATTTGGCCCCTAATTTTTAAGACTTTTATAAAATTATATTTGGCTCCTCCAACATTTTACAAGTTACTCCTAAAAAAATTGTACTTTTAATCATGCACCATTTGTTACTTTTAGTTTAATTTTCTCTGCAATTTTAATTAATCTAATGGATGCATTTTTGTATGTTGGTTTAGTTGTAATAGGCCAATTTAGCCCGGGCTCATGTTATTCAGAAAAAAGAAAAAAGAAAATAAAAAATAAAATATCCAAGTTTATATTTTACAGTCCATTTACAAACCCTTTACAGCCCAAATATTACCCTTAGCCCAAAACCAAACATACCTGAATAAACAGACTACCCATTGACCCAGTACTAACCCAACAGACCTAATAGACCTTAACTAAGACCCAAAACACACGTGGCCAAAAAGGCCCAATGCTTAGGCAATCTTCAGTGCGAATCGAAAGGTAAACTCGTGCTCTTTATTATTAGTAGTATTCGTATAAAAATATTTGCATGAATCGAAAAGAAAAAAAAAACAAAAAAAAACTAAACGAAATAGAATAATAAAAAATCACCTTCTGTTTTTTAATTTTTTGTCTATTAATCTCTGTGTATATTTGCGTATAAAAAAATCGTAGTACCCTCTTTTACAGATTGTGAGGGTTTTATAGCCCAAAATAATTAAAGTATCTGATTCTATTTTGCCATATTTGTCGCTTTTCTTTGTGTTTTTCTTGCCTTTTGCGAGTTAATAGCGCAGATCTCGCGATGATGAAGGTGGTGGCTAGTCATGCTTGCGAGGGTTTTCTAGAAACCCTAGGTCTTCTGAAACAGTTTGGGTATTGGGCCCTTTTGGGCCGCGTAGGTTTGGGTCTTTGTTGGGTCTGGGTAGTCTGTTTTGGGCTAATTGGGTTTGGAATGTAATTTAGTTTAGGCTAATAGTGGGCTACGGGTAAATTCAGGCCTGTAAATTGGCTGTAAAGGGACTTTAAATATTTTTTTATTTATTATTATTATTATTTTTTTTGGTTTTTGAATGGTATGGGCCTGGGCAAAATGAGCCTATTACAGCTGCCCCTCTTTGCTCATTGTTGTGTAACGAGAATAGAGCAAAGACTATAAAAGGACCGATTTTTCCCGGTCTTTGCCGAGTCTTGACTTCTTGGTCCTTGTCTTCTTCAAATGGCTTCCAACCCAAGTGCAACTTCAAAGGTATTGGAACTTCATCAATACTTCTTTGTAACTATTTCAATTTTAGAAGTATTGGACTATCTGTTCTAATAAGTCTGATGGCTTCAATATGCTTCACTGCAACTTCAGGAAGGCAATATCCGCTATCTTTAGTCCGCTCCACTGCAAACTCAGGGATGCCAGACGGGTATCTTCGATATGCTTTGCTGCAAACTCAGGAAGACAAGATCTGCTATCTTCAGTCTGCTCCACTGCAAACTCAGGGATGCCAACTGGTATCTTCGGTCTGCTTCGTTGCAATCTCAAGAAGACAAGATCTGCTATCTTCGGTCTGCTCCACTGCAAACTCAGGGATGCTAGACTAGTATCTTCGATCTGTTTCGCTGCAAACTCAGGAAGACAAGATCTGCTATCTTCGGTCTGCTCCACTGCAAACTCAGAGATGCCAAACTGGTATCTTCGATCCGCTTCGCTGTAAACTCAGGAAGACAAGATCTGCTATCTTTAGTTTGCTCCGCTGTAAAGGGATGCCAAACTGGTATCTTCGACCCGTTTCGCTGCAATCTCAGGAAAACAAGATTTGCTATCTTTAGTCTACTCCACTGCAAACTCAGGGAGACAAGACCGATGTCTTCGATCTGCTTCACTGCAACTTCAGGAAGATAAGATCTGCTTTGTCTTGACCGCTCATTGCAACTTCAGGGAGGCAAAGCTAGTATCTTCGATCTCGCTTCAAAGAACTTCTCGGGAAGATAAGACTCGTTGTCTTGGGCCCGCTCCGCTGCAACTTTAGGGACGCCAGACTAGTATCTTCGATCTGCTTCCTGCAACTTCAGGAAAATAAGATCTCTTGTCTTGATGCCTGCGCTCGGCCAGAATTTTGAGGGAGGCGGTCTAGTATCTTCGACCGCTTTCCGCAACTTCGTGGAAGATAAGATCTCATTGTCTTCACCGCTCCACAGCAACTTTAGGGACGCTAGACTAGTATCTTCGACCGCTTCTCGCAACTTCGGGAAAATAAGATCTGCTTGTCTTGATCACCTCTGCACAGAATTTGGAGGCAAAGCTAGTATCTTTGATTCGCTTCTCGCAACTTTAAGAAGATAAGATCTGGCTGCCTTGATCTTTCTCATTTTGCAACTTTAGGGACTCCAAACTAGTATCTTTCGACCGCTTCCTCGCAACTTCAGGAAAATAAGATCTCATTGTCTTCGATCTGCTCCGCTTATAACTTCGTGGGAGGCAAGGCTAGTATCTTTGATCTACTTCCCGCAACTTCGGGAAGATAAGATTCGTTGTCTTCTGGGCCGCTCATTGCAACTTTAGGGACGCTTGGACTAGTATCTTCGATCCGCTTCCTACAACTTCAGGAAAATAAGATCTGCATTGTCTTCTGGGCGCTCATTGCAACTTGTGGAGGCAGCTAATATCCTCGATCTGTTTCTCGCAACTTCGGGAAGGCCGATTCTGCTATCTTTTAGCCCGCTCCACTACAAACTCAGAGAGACAAGGCTGGTGATATTTTACCCTACTACATTGTCCTATAGAGGATATGACCTGTAGAATGGGTATATGCTTATGCCGAATGATTAGGATGCTCTGATCGATATGAGTCAAATTCTCCTAATAAGATGCGCTATGATATATGAATGCAAAAATGTTATGAGTATAATTCCAACTTAAGGTGTCATCACTCATTTGTTCTTCATCCTTGTTCCTCTCGAAATATCAATCATATTCTGCTCGACAAGCTTGCCCCGCTGTAATTTCAGAGTCAGCTCCGCTTGAAACTTGAGGACACAAGGCTTGTACCACCTTCAAAACATCCTACCACGATTTATAGGAATTGAAACTTTTTCAGTCCGTCCCTTCTGCAATTTAAGGGTACAAGATTTATTTCAAATTCAATCCATTCCACCCCAATTCAGGGGTTCTAAATTTTTCCATCAACTTGGTTTGTCACACGATTCCCCGAATGTTATGACCTGATGACATCGCTTACTTTCGTTATATCAACTCATTATTTTGTCCAATTACCATTTGGACAGAGAACTCAGAGAAATAGTCTCCATCTAGACTTTTCTTTCTCAAACATTTCCAATCCATATACATGGAAATTCTAAACAATTGTCCTGTTTCAGTTTCTTGTATTATCTAGAAATTTCCAAAGTAATATGTAGAACTTCTTTTGTGAAATTATTAGTTCATCAATCATTGTTTCAATGCAACATGCTTATGAATGGTAACAATGGACAACAAATAAATTGATCTTGAGGATAGTTCAAACTGAATAAATTATCAATAAAAAAGAAATTAACTGGGAAAACATCTTTGAGAAGAAAAAGAATCCAAAGATAGTAAATTGATATGAATAGAACAAAGACCAGGTGCCCTAGATATCGCAGATTGGGCTCCTATATACAAACTCTACGAAGACTGTTTTGAGCTTAACATGCGTTTAGAAGATCCAAAGTATTTTGCTGATGCCCCGATATGTAACATGCTTCATTTCTTGTTGATTCAGGTATAGCAAGACCACTGCATACCCATTTGAGTCGCCCTTTTCGGGTTTTCAACTCAAAACCCCTTTGGTCTCAAGGTGCCCTTTACGGGTTTTCGCCTAAGCCTCTCCCTTTTTTCTTTTTTTTTTGAAGTCTCAAAGTTCCCTTTGTGGGTTTTCACCTTGGCCTCTTCTCCTTTTTAAGCAAAATATTTTTTGACTGAATCCGAGTTCACAGGATTGGGTAAGCTTTTCCCATCCATTTCAGTCAAAATCAGTGCACCTCCAGAGAAAGCCTTCTTCACCAAATATGATCCTTCCCAATTTGGCATCCATTTTCCTCTGAAATCCCTTTGTATGGGAAGGATATTTTTCAGTACAAGGTCCCCCTCGTGAAATTCTCTTGGGCGGACTTTTTTATCATAGGCTCGCATCATTCGTTTTTGGTACATCTGATCGTGACGAATAGCCCTTAGCCTGTTTTCATCAATTAAGTTCAACTGATCATATCGAGACTGGATCCATTCCGCTTCATCCAGTTTTATCTCTGACAAAACTCGAAGAGAAGGTATCTCTACTTCAATGGGTAGGACTGCCTCCATCCCGTAAACCAATGAGAAAGGAGTTGCCCCAGTAGAAGTTCTGACGGACGTTCGATAAGCATAGAGTGCAAATGGTAATTTCTCATGCCAATCCTTATAAGTCTCAGTCATCTTTCCTATTATCTTCTTGATGTTTTTATTGGCCGCTTCCACTGCCCCATTCATTTTTGGACGATACGGAGATGAGTTGTGGTGTTTGATCTTGAATTAACTACAGACTTCTGCTATCGTGCTGTTGTTCAAGTTCAGTGCATTATCTGATATGATCCTCTCGGGCATTCCATATCGACATATGATTTCCTTCTTCAAAAACTGGCTAACTGCTGATTTAGTAACGCTAGCATATGAAGTAGCCTCCACCCATTTCGTGAAGTAGTCAATAACCACAAAGATGAATCGATGCCCATTCGAAGCTTTTGGTGAAATCGGCCCAATGACATCCATGCCCCACATGGAAAAAGGCATGAAGAAGTCATAACATGCAAAGGTGAAGGTGGTACGTGAATTTTGTCTCCGTAAATCTGGTATTTATGACATCTTTTGGCATAGTTAATACAATCTCCTTCCATGGTGGACCAATAGTATCCAAATCTCATTATTTGTCTAGCCATTGTGAATCCATTAGCATGTGTTCCACAAACGCCCTCATGAACTTCTTCTAAAATTTTCCTAGCTTCAACAGCGTCAACACATCTCAATAATACTTGATCTTTCCTTCTTTTGTACAAGATATCCCCATCTAAAATGTAGTCACAGGCCAATCTTCTTAACGTCCTTTTGTCATTCTCAGTTGCATGCTCCAGGTATTCACGATTTCTTACGTATCACAATACATCATGATACCAAGGGTGGTCATCTTTTTCCTCCTCTTCCATGTTACAACAATGAGCTGGAACTTTAAAAATACCCATCTGAATAGGTCTCATATCCTCTGGTTTATTTACTTTAATCATAGAAGCTAGAGTTGTCAAAGCATCTGCCATCTGGTTTTCATCTCGTGGGAGATAATTAAAAGTGATGTCATCAAACTCCTCAATCAGCCTCAGAACTATTTTTCGGTAATCGATTAATTTGGGGTCTCTTGTCTCCCATTCTCCTTTAAGCTGGTAGATTACTAATGCAGAATCTCCATATACTTCTAGCACTCTGATTTTACGCTCTACAGCTGCTCGAATTCCCATGATACATGCTTCATACTCTGCCATGTTGTTTATGCAATCAAAATCCAATTTGCATGTGAATGGATAATGATCACCACTAGGGGATACCAAGACTGCCCCAATTCCATTTCCCACAGCATTTGACGCTCCATCAAAATTTAGCTTCCACGGATACTCTTCAGTAGTTGCCACATACATTAGCTCTTCATTGGGGAAATCAAAGTTCAAAGGTTCATAATCCTCTAAAGCCCTGCTAGCCAGAAATTTTGCTATTGCACTCCCTTTTATAGCTTTCTGGTTTACATAGACTATATCAAATTCAGAAAGCAAAATCTGCCACCTTGCCATCCTTCCATTCAAACAGTTGACTCCATCATATACTTTAACGGATCCAGTTTTGAGATTAGCCAGGTTGTATGATATAGCATATATTGCCTCAATCTCCGAGTTATCCTAACCAGGGCACAACACGATTTCTCAATTGACGAATATCTCATTTCACATTCAGTGAAATTTTTACTGAGATAATATATCGCCTTTTCTTTTCTTCCTGACTCATCATGTTGACCAAGCACACATCCCATGGAGTTATTGAACACTGTCAAATACAGTATTAGTGGTCTATTTGGATTAGGCGGAGATAGTACTGGGGCATTTGACAGATATTGTTTGACTTTGTCAAAAGATTTCTAGCACTCATTGTCCTATACACCTTGGTTGTGTTTCTTAAGAAGACGAAATATGGGATCACATTTCTCAGTTAATTGTGAAATAAATCGAGCAATGTAATTTAATCTTCCAAGGAAACCTCGAGCTTCTTTTTGAGTGCGTGGTGGAGGCAATTCTTGTATAGCCTTGACCTTATCTGAGTCAACCTCGATTCCTCTCCCACTAACTATGAAACCCAATAATTTCCCTGATCGAGCTCCAAAAGTACACTTCGCCGGGTTGAGCTTTAATTGAAATTTTCTCAATCTCAAAAACAACTTCTTTAAAACTTCAATGTGTTCCTTTTTTGTTCGAGATTTGGCGATCATGTCATCAACATATACTTCAATCTCTTTGTGCATCATGTCATGGAATAAGGTTACCATGGCCCTTTGATATGTTGCTCCTGCATTCTTTAGCCAGAATGGCATCACCTTATAACAAAAGGTACCCCACAATGTTATGAAAGTAGTTTTCTCCATATCCTCAGGGTGTATCTTGATCTGATTGTATCCCGAAAAACCATCCATGAAAGAAAATAGTGAGTATCCCGTCGTATTATCCACCAACGTGTCAATATGAGGCAAAGGGAAATTGTCCTTTGGGCTGGCTTTATTTAAGTTCCTATAGTCTACACACATCCGAACCTTTCCATCCTTCTAGTGGACGGGAACAATATTGGCTACCCATTTGAGTATTTTACCATTGTGAGAAAACCAAAGATCAAACTTTCTTGACTTCCTCTTTTATTTTTAACACCATATCAGGCCTCATCCTTCGTAGCTTTTGCTTAACTGGCTTGCACTCTTCTCTTATGGGAAGGTGATGCACTACAATATCAGTACTTAGCCTAGGCATATCTTGGTATGACCATGCAAAGACGTCTTTGAATTCTCGCAATAACTCAACGAGGCCTTGCTTCGTCTCCTCGGCTATGCGGGTTCCAATTTTCATAACCTTTCCTTCCTCTAAGACTATATTCTCTACCACCTCTTCATGGGGTAAAATTTGTTTCTCTTCTTGCTTTACCATTCTTAACAAATCTGGAGACAAGTCACAATCTCTGTCACCCTCAAAATCCTGAGATTCCCCTAAACACATGTCTTGCTCAAAAAAATACTTTTGAATCTATAGTATCGTTGCTCATATCATTGATATATAGGGACCTGTGGTAGGCACAAAAGAATGTACAAAGAACAAATGAATTCAAACACAACTATTTACATGATATGAATGAGAATAACAAAAGAAAAAAATTGGATGGAAATTAGAAGATCAAAAGAATATAAAAAATGAAAGAATATTCGCTCGAATTGATAATCAAAGATGTATTTTATTGAAACAATGATGTCTGAATATTAGCCTATTTCACAAATAAAATCTTATTGCTTCTAGGCTTTAAAAACAACAAGTGTGTTCTAAACATTGCTCTGTGTAATCTCTAAACACTACAGGAAGTTCCTTTGCAGTCCAATTGTTCAAAACACTTCCAGGTTCATAAGAACGAATGCCCAACAGGTTTCCTTGCTCAGTTCCTTCCTCGTGTATGGCATTGATGTGAAAATTTTCATTTTCTAACAATCCTCTCTCAGGGTGAATTATCCCTCCTGATACAACAGTCTGGGATATGTGAGGGAACGTCATCAATTCCCACTTGACTTCTTCCCCACTCAGCCGTGCCCTTCTTCTCTCTTGCTTCTTCTCTATTTCTTTCTTCCTTTGTCTATCATCTGGCCTGAAACCCAAGCCAAAACGGTCTCTCTTCTCTTTCAGCATTGGAACTTAAATCCCTTCTTGGAGATGTCTACCCAATCCTTTTCCCAGTAGGGCTCCTTTCCCCACCATCATTTGCAGGCCCATTCTCGTGGTCCTGGATATCTTAGGCACCGGAACCTCATTCCCTTCCAAAATGAATGTTGCATTCACGAACTCTAAAGATCGAAAGGAACACTCAATGGCCTCACCATTTACCTCTAAATATGGTGCGTCATTGGTAACAGTTGCTATGATGTCCTCTTCAACATTTATAGTAACTAATCGGCCTTCTGTTACTAGTTTCAATTTTTGGTGCAATGATGAGGGCACTGCTCCTGCCGAATGAATCCAGGGTCTTTCCAATAAGAAATTGTAGGAGGGCTTGATATCCATCACCAAAAAATCCACTTCATATGTGTTTGGCCCAATCAACAACGGTATGTCAATTTTTCCCATTACTCTTCTCTCAGTGTCATCAAATGCTCTCACTATGTTCTGGCATGTTTTCATGTGAGAACTGTCTATAGGCAATCTATTCAGTGTAGACAATGGTAAGACATTCAAAGCCGATCCATTATCGATTAACACACTAGGCAGAGTGTATCCCTTACAACGAGTGGTGATGTGCAGAGCCTTAGTCGATCCCATGCCCCCAGGTGGAATTTCATCATCACTGAAATAAATAAAGTTATCGGCACTTATATTACTAACCAGACGGTCAAGTTTATTGACAGATATATCTTTAGTAACATAAGTTTCATTCAGCACTTTCATCAATGCCTCACGATGCACTTCTGAACTTAAAAGCAAGGCTAACACTGATATGCGAGCCGGTTGTTTACGCAGCTGCTCTACCACGCTGTATTTACTGTGCTTCAAGAATTTTAGAAATTCTTTAGCCTCTTCTTCCTTTACAGGTTCATTGATAAGTGCCTCAGCCCCTTTCTCTCGCTCAACTACCAAGGTCTTTGCTTTCACAACACAGTTCGACAAGCACGAGTCATAACGCCTTCCACTACGTGTGTAAGATCCTTCACTTTGGGCCTCCTTGGAAGTGCTAGCTAAGTTTTCCCCTCCCGATATTGTCACAATACAGTCGTAATTCCAAGGTACCATTTTGTTATCCTTGTAAGGAAAGTAATCAGGTTTCTAGATTACGACCTTTGGTGCCACTTGTGTTCCGTCCTCCGTACTTCTTGGTCGGGAGATGATGATCCTCAGGTAATTGACTTTTTGCTTTGTCAACTCTCCTTCTGTTGCATATATGTTTCCTCCCTCTGAGCCTTTTTTATAAAATTCCAACTCCTTATTGTCCATAAGGCTTTGCACCAATACTCTAAATTCAACGCATTCCTGGATCTCATGCCCTTCTACTTTGTGGAACTCACAGTAGTCCCTTACTCCTTAACATCCTTTCACAAAGTCTGATAATATCAATCCTCTTCTTACCATTTCTCTCCAGACCATTCTCAACGGGGTTTTTTACCTCCGTAACATCCTTCTTGATCCTTCTCACGATATTTTCACCAATCGCATTTATCCCCTTATCTCCATGGTTAGGTAATAGGTTCTCCGCACTAGGTGTATCATCAAACTTCACAATCCCCATCTTCATGAGTCTCTCGACTAACTTTTTGAAGGCAGTGCAGTTTTCTATTGAATGCCCCGTTATTCCCGTATGGTAGTCACATTGAGCGCTTGAATTATACCATTTGGGATATGGGGTCAGAATGGTTTTAGATAAAATGGGGACACCACGCAAAGCGCAAATAAATCTTTTGATATAGCTCCTCATACGTCATTGAGATTGGCGAAATTGGAGCTTTTCGTAGTTTTGCCTTGTGCCCGATTCTCGCTTACCGAACCCTTGTTGCCCGTATAATTACTTTTGGTCGGGCACAATGCAATTGCCTTCGAGCACTTCTTTGTTGTATGTACTGCATGATTTACCTCATTCTCCTTTTCCTTGGAGAGCACCTTTGGTGGTTTCTTGCTTTCAATCTTGCCACCCTTATGGCATTTTCAATCATTTCTCCCGCATCACTATATCCGCAAAGCTCTTGGTGGTACTTCCTATCATGTGAGTAATGAATGGGGCCTTCAAGGTATTGGTAAAAAGCATTGTAGTTTCCATTTCTAGGAGCGGTGGCTGAACTTGCATAGCAACCTCCCTCCATCTTTGCGCATACTGCCTGAAACTTTCATTTGACTTCTTCTCCATGTTCTGCAAAGTAATTCTGTCAGGTATCATATCTTTGACATGATTGTATTGCTTCATAAAAGCTTGGGCTAGGTCCCTCCATGAGCCAATTCTAGCACAACTCAGTTGATTGTACCACCTGGACGCTGCCCCCACCAAACTATCTTGGAAATAATGAATCAAGAGTTGATCATTATTAACATAGCCGGTCATCCGTCTACAGAACATGGTAATGTGGGCTTCAGGGCAGCTAATCCCATTGTACTTCTCGAATTCTGGTATTTTAAACTTATGAGGAAGAACCAAATCGGGAACCAAGCTCAAATCTTTAACATCAATTCCATGGTTATTAGCAAAAGTGATTTTCCAAGGCTTTGAACTTTTCTTCCAACCATCTACAACGATCATCTCTAACCGCCTTTGAGGATTCAATTTTGTCCCTTCCTTTTCGCTATATCTAAATCAAGGATAACAGATTAGCGTGGTTATCTCCCTGGTTAGATCCTCGTGCCCACTTGGAAGTTCGTGGGCACCCCAAAGACGCTTGCCCTTGCTGAGGCCTAATCGTGATGTATGGCCTTCGTGGATACTCCTCTGTGTTGTGTTTGTGCGCTTGGTGGGGTAAATCCTGCAGGAAAGTCCTCATTATCTTCTCCAGTAGATAATCATGGGACCTTTCCTTTGTCCATCGCCCTGCTCAAAGAGTCGAGCCATTTTGAGCCATCATATTTTTCGGGCTTCCAAAGATTTGGTCTCATCTCTTGCTTCGGAGCTTTAAGCAATTACTCTTGTGATCCGGGTCTTGCATGTCTCTTTGGAACTGTTCAAGTCTTTGATCCATTTTTTTTGGTCTTGGTGCATATACCGTAACGGTGTTTAGTTTCCAGATTTTTCCTTCTCTCTCTCTCTCTCTCTCTCTCTGTAATAACTTCAACTAATTAGAGTCTTTCTATGGATTTAAATGCATATGATGCGATGTAATGCAAATGCATGAATGCAAAAAGGTATCGATTCAGATTCAATTTCATTTAGAAAACTTTATTAGAAAACAAATTCTTTACATAAAACGAACTACAAATATGCTTTCACCCTAATGCCCAAAGTCTTAACTTTCCTAAACAATAAGGCTAGCTCTTGACCACGATCGGACTGTAGCTCATACTTCATGCTCAACGATCACCGCATCGCCAAAGTCCGTAAATGATCGCCTACCTCTAACTCGAAGCTATGGCTTCACCCATGAGATAATCCTTATTTCTAACTTGATCATGAGAATGGTGAAGCTCTTCCTTCCAACGCCCTTCTCTTGCTTTAAGAAGCTCGATCCGGAGTTCATAGTTTTGCAATGCTGATTCTAACTCTTCGATCTTACCCCTCATTTCCTCAATCTTGTTCAGACTTGACTTTAGCTCGATCGCAGAATTACGACTTCGATGGTGATGAAGAGACCGTCCAAGTTCAGCCACTCTAGCTTTTAATTCTCCTTTTTCATTTTGACTTTCTGCCAAACTCTTCTCTAAGGCCTCGTTTCGCGCTTGCATTTCTTGGAACTTCCTCTCTCAATGGTCAGCCTTGGCCTTTTCCTCCCGAATCTCTTGTTGCCACTGTTCCGAAGTCTTCCCCAATTCAGCATTTTCATCAACAGATGTATCTTCTTATATTCTGTCTTTAAACTATCTCGATCTTCCTCTTCTCTTTTCTTAATTTTTTGGCCTCCAGTTTCTGAACATCCATGTCTAATCTTAGGTGCATTTTTTCTTCTTCCAACTTCTCTATCCTCCTTTCGAGCTTTGAATTCCTCCTTTCAAAATCTTGTTTTATAATCTCCAATTCTGATGGGACCACTCGTAAGTACTCTTCAATCGATCGAGCGCCTTCTAAACTTGGCACAGGGATATTGCCATTGACTCTTCTACTCCACCATTCACTATATTCTGGGGTCGTCATTGGGCTTACGTCCACTCCCTTCATGCGATGGGTCTGATTCCAAGCATTAGAAATCTCTTTAACCCTTTTCTTGTAGCTATCTCCTTTATACTAAACTCACTTTGAGCCAACCTATGTGTAGCTTTCAGACAAATCGCTTTGATCTACACCATGTAAATCAGACGTAGGGGTTCCAATATTGGGTGATGGCTCAAACAAATGTTCATCTACCTTAATGTCCAACAAGTACGGAAAATCCCCATAGTCAGCAAAGAAAACAATCGCTGGTCTCGCTACTCCACTCTGGCCCCATACTTTTTTAATTCCTAAAGATTATTTTGCGCTACACTGATGCGAGTGTAGTCCCATAATTCTGATGTGTACCCTTCTGGCTAGGCTATCCCTTTCTCTAATTAAGTGCTCGCCTCCTCGCACATGTGACAACTGCATTGTCTTCCACTTTATCAAGAAATTTGCTCTCCATAACCACTTTTCTAACTTAGTAACCCGATCGTGGAATCGATACCTTTGAAATATGAAATGACATGCACCAAAATAAAGCACAACAAGTTAGTACCATGAAATAAAATATAAAGCAAATAAAATAAACAAGCTCCTATCCGGGTAAACCACTAAGGTTTGGCATAGTTCTACTTAGGGTGAGTCCTTATGTTTTCTACGTGTGGTTTAGCTCTAAAGTTGAGGTACCAAAGAGATTCCCCGATCCTCACCCATTATAGGCTCATATACGGATCGAGTTCGTTCAGTGGAATATATTTCCCTATGGTGCATCTGAGATGAAAATCTCACGTAAGACATAGGTACGGATGTATCCCAAAAGCGATTCACTATCCCGCACTGAGGTGAAAACCTCACGAAGGAATAGCTTCACTCCCACTTAAAAGGGTGTGACCACAACGGTCATGCAATGCAATGCGTAAATACTTTTCAAGATTAAAACAACATGCAATAAAAAGGATCATAATTTTTCAAACCAGATTTTCAAATTTAGACAAAAGGACATGAAATAATCAATTTTACGGCTTGACTCTCTTATTGTCCCCTGGAGTCGCTGTCATTTTAAACCATTTTTATTTTTTTTGAAAACAGGGGATCGATTTTTGAAAACGAAACGGAGTCGCCACCGATCTTTTTTTGCTTAAGTGTGATCAGATCACCTTATAAAACATTTTTTGTTTTATTTAAAATATTAATTTTGGCCTACGAAATTCAAGAAAATGGGTTCGGGAGTTGGTTACGTACGAGGAAGGGTTAGCACCCTCGTAACGCCCAAAAATTGGTACTTAATTGATAAACTCATGTCCTAATGTCGAAAATTTTAAAATACGATCCTTTTATTCGAAAGAAAGCCAAGACTCGCTTATCTCAAAGAAATAAAATGCCACACCCAATAAGTTAGGATGCAACATTTCAAGACTTCGAAACTAAACTTGCCTTTATTTGTAGAAGATCCTTACCTCGAGACACAAAACATTATATCCAATAAGTTAGGATATAACATTTTGAATTTCCGAGAATAAGTTTTGATTTGAAGTTTATGGGTTTCAATTTAAAAAAAGGATACTTGATACTTAAGTTCTCGAGAAAGATTGAAAACCAGTGGAGTTAGGGTACAATTTTTCAAGCCCCCAAATATTACAGTGTATTTTAAAAAAAACTTTTGAATAAAATGCAACAATTTAGCAAGATGAGTTTTTATTAAAGAAATGGTTCGAATACAATATTGCATCAATACATTATAAAACATAGATACTAAAAACAATTTACTTAAAATTACGTAATATACTAACATTTAATACTAGCATAGATGACTAAAAGGAGAATAACGTAAAATAGCGTAATGAAGCATAAAAATAAAATGATTATACTAAAGCAAACATAAAAATAATAAGCAAATAAAAACATGAATAATCAAATAAAGATTTAAAGTAGTATAAAAATAAAATAACAATATAAATTGAAAGACATATGCCAAATAATAAATAGATACTACAAATTCAAAAAACATATATGTAAAAAAAATCACATGGCAAAATCTAAAATAGACATATATATGTACGTAATAAAATAAATATATATTTTAAACGATTAGTATAAAAAACAACTTGAATATATATAAAATATATGTATATGGGATATAATATAACAATTTAATGTATATAAAAATAATACATATTTAAAATAAACAATACATAAAAAACTTTATATTAATAATAAATCAATAATATACAATATACAAGTTTTAAAATATAAAAATAATATAGATTTTAATAGAATAACCCATATAAAAAATGAAATAATTCAATATAATGCTAAAGTAATTAAAAAAAATAAGAAGAAAATAAAAAAATTCTAAAGGAAACATGTATTAAATCGGAAATAAAAACAAAATCCAGAGTAAAATGTAAAGGACTATATTAGAACGCAAGCGTGTCATCAGAGGGACCTTATTGGGCAATTATGCCTTATCTCCTAAACGACGCTGCTCCATATCCTCGCCTTAAAATGGCCTTTAGGGACCAAATCGAGACAAAAGCAAACTTAGGTTGGATTAAAAATAAAAGAAAATTTAAATTGAATGAAATTAAAATAATAAATTTGGAAGGACCGAGGCAAATTACCCTTTTATAAAACACGCGATCCTCCAACAGAAAAATTTTTTGCGTTATTACGAAAAGATGAGGGCTTTTGTAGGCCCAAATAATGATTACGTATCTTATTTGCACATTTCGCTAGTGCTGGGTTTTTTCTTCTCTGGCTAACGCCAGTAATTGGCATGTAACTCAAGGCGACAGGTGTTAAACTCAAGGTCAGGTCGTAGCTGTAATTGTCTCGCCTTGAAGCGTGATGAGGTGCGGGGGTGGCTTGCTTGTCCGGTCCTTGTGAGCGAGTGTTGGGAAATGTAATTGGCTTAGTCAGGCTAAGGCAGTTGAGAGCACTATCGGGCTGATGGGGTACCGGCCGGGCCGTCAGAGTAGACTTCAAAAATTTTTTTATTATCGTATGTTCACAGTTCAAAATCTCATTGAGCATAAAGGTCATTATTAGTATATTGATAAATTCTAAAAAGTTCGATGTACTTCTTCTAACCCAGTGAGTAACGCCTCTACTATAGTTTTGACGAGACATGTATTGTATTTGTCGACTGTGACAAAGAGCTGATATTTAGTCACGTTATTTTCAATTGTTCGTCGAGGAAGCTGGTTTGTCGACTAGTAGATTAGAGGTATAGGTGTAGTAGGAGTCAGTTAGCTATATAAATTTTTAGGTCTGCATCCCACAAATGCTAGGGCAAGGTACGCGCCCGGGATGCTGATTGTATCAAGCGCAAGATGCCTGTAATCAACGATGCAAAATCGTACTTACTAAAATCAATCTAAAGTGAGTTAGGAGGAGGATTATATCGTATGATGTGATCTCACAAGAAGAGTCAAATCATAAAGCTTAAGCGGACTCAAGAGGGAAATTTTTAAGTAGTTAAATATGACCCTTGATGAGAAAAAAAGTAACATTATGCATGCACCGACAAGCGAGGAAAGCGATCAGATCATCTTGCTACGTATATATAATACTGTCACGGCTAAAGACACTGGGCTTAGTCGACACGTATCTTTCTTCGACTCTTAATGGCATGATTCAGGAATCTCAGTATATCCACACTACCCTTCAGACACGTCTATCGTGGCCACACCTCATAAATTTAGATCAAGCCCAAGTCTGAATCCAAAATTATCAACTAAGTGATATCGAATTATATACGCTCCACCCAGTCACCCTACTAATCAACCTAATTGTGTCTCACGACGATTGGTCTTTATGGCTCATGGCTCCACAAAAATAGCAGCACATTTTGAGTATCACACATGTGAGCCTTTAACTTACTCTGGCCGTAGGCACGCTTTGTCCACTGCTCATGTCACAATTATCGGCTGCTCCTGTAGTTCCCACCGAGAGATGTAAGTACACACGTAAAGTAAGTCACATTAGAAGATTAC
Source organism: Gossypium sturtianum (assembly GCA_025698515.1). NCBI lineage: Eukaryota > Viridiplantae > Streptophyta > Magnoliopsida > Malvales > Malvaceae > Gossypium > Gossypium sturtianum. Next base: position 50,604,330 of record CM046952.1, on the reverse strand, counting down.
TTTATTATTTGATTTATGTTTTCAGTTCAATATTAAAAAGCATCTGCTATGAGTAGGTGTTCGCCTAGACATACGTGCGAATATACGTATTGTAAAGACACAGATGAGGTTCATTATTATCACTCGATTCGTTATTTTCATTATTTCTGCGACCCTTAATAATAAAGAGAAAAAGAGGATATTAGAGACCGGTACTTCTCGGCTCGGCCTGTTATACTACAAAATCTCCACCGACGCAAAGAAATTCTACATATGCTCAGCTGGAAAAACGTACAATCTGCTAAGATGTTGGATAAGTCGTTCTAGGGCACCATCGCGCTAATTTCTGGTGGTTGGGCAGGTTTCACATTACGACTAGCAACTCACCTGGCTGCACCTCCGACCATGGAAGATTATTAGTGGCTTTTTACAGAGGCAAGGCCACCAGGGCCAATTTTTTTTTTTTCCAAAGAAAATTTAAATTCGCACGTTAAGACTACGCTCCACACGGATTAGGCCAGAAGTAGTGTCGTGCTGCAGACTGCTTCTTTCATTCGTTTACTTAGATTCTGGCAGGCATCCTGGGTGTGACTAGATATTGCATTTCCTAGCTCGGCTTTTTCTAACTGTCTCTAACTAAATTCTGCTATTTTTGATGAATAACTGGCAACTGTAGCTTCTTCGATTCGTGAGTATTCTTTTACATACGCGACTTCGAGACGGTGTTAACTCCCCCTTTATGGCATGTCGATCCACGTAATTGTCTTTTCTTATATTGGATGGTGGCAATAATACACGTGTGGATCTAAATTGTCTTTATGCTTTTTAAGTTATATTAAACTCACTTAATATTACATACATATTTATATTGGAGAATTATTATTATAATTATTTACTATTATTTCTTTACATTATATTCTATTTGTTAACGGTGTATTAATTAATGATATTTTGCAACATTATTTACTTTTATCCTACTCTAAGAAATGAATGATTCAATATTCATTATATAATATTGGTTTAGCACCTTTATGGATTATTTATATTTATTATTTTATTATTTGATCACTTATATGCCTAACATGAATAGTTATTTATTATTCCAATCTTCTCATATATTAGTACTGTGTTATTAATTCTATTATTTATTTACCATTAATAACTGATTATTGTCATCTTCAATTAGTTATAATCCTTATTATTGTTATTACAGTTATATTGTATATGTATTTTATTGTCTTAACCTATATAGTATTTTATTTAATGATTTAATTATAGCTAATGTGTTTTTATATTTTTTCTTCATTATTTATTTATATTAGATTTTTTTTTTCGTTACTCTACTTATTTATATATTAGGTTTTGTTTTACTCTATTTCTTATTTGCTCTCTTATATTTGGTTACCCCTATTATTTACCCTCCTTAATGCTTTACGTCTACTCTACTAATTAATCATCGCTTACACATTATAGTAGTATGTTATTCAACTAGGAGTTTAATACAATTCTAGAATGTTATAGATGCTTGGCATCTAGAAGAAATGCATCTCACTCAATCCGTCGAGGTCACTTTCTCATATCGGATCCCACAGAAATTAATTATTAAACCAGCATTACCAGCATAAGAGGCATCAATTTCAGGTTTAAATTCCAATCATCCATAATGCGATATGATATTAGGTAACTTCCTTACAACAGGGTGAAATTCTGAAGGTTCAATCCATTGCGAGGTCAGTCAGACGATAGACTGGATATCCATTTTAGACTATACTTTAGGTAGTGTCAAAAGTTTACTTCATGGATCTAGGAAAATAGATTCAATTCCAAGCTTTAGATACTTCTCGATAATGACAATCCTCTGCATCCACTAATTTACGCTTTTCATAACCAGATTAAAATTGTAAGAAAGCTATAAGACAATGATCAACTTAGATCATCAAATTTTGGAATGTTATGATTTTAGTCTTTGTAAGAATAAGAATAAGCCAGCCATTCAAGATCCGCTGCTAACATCAAATAAATTTGTGACATGATTTAAAGCTTACTAAATTAAATGTTTGTGTCCCCATTCGTTGATCTATCTGATTAAAAAAGTGACTGGTGAGATGCTGCTATGATTGCGCAGGATTGCCACAACCAATCGGACATACCGTGCTCGCGCAATGCTCCCGAGAAAGAATATTAGTCAGCAGTAAGTGATTATTCTGCATCTTGCCACTAGATGGAAAATTCTGATGGGACGACTGACATGTACCTTTATCAGACGGTCAGCATTCGGCATTATCGCGCCGGGCTGAGTTCTGGAACATTATCTTGAATTAACAATGTACAGACACAGATTAATTATTTTTGCGGCGATTGAAATGCCTCCGGAGAGAGCTCTAGCAGTTATGTTAAATAGTAAAGACATTAAGGATACAGGTGCAGAGCAAGTTTTTCTAGGCCAGGCGAAAGGTATGGGAAAACGCATCTTCTCGAAGATAGATTAATCAGAACGCAGGAAGGCAATTAGCACGGTAAGAGATGCAGGGTTGGTGATAAGGTGCAGCATCAAGAGGCAAATGGCTTTAAGGGGCAGAAACGTGGACCACTCAATGAGCATATCTCATGTATAAAGCCACTCATATTATCGGACAGATACCCATTTGACGGTTCTTCTTCATCATTTCGCTTGCTTCAGCACACGTGCTTATTTGTCGATGACAATTACTTACTTTAGGCATAAGGAGCACGACCGGCCACATTGGCTATATGCGATAAATAATTTTCGAGTATAAGATATGATGTCGCATGACATTTAGAACGATTTTATATAGAAATTTGTCTGAGCTTTCTAAAATGAAAATGAACAGGTGCCTCTATTTGTATTAGCTTCATGACTGTATCACGTTATCGCGGTAATAAATTGCTGAGGACATCACTCGTAAAAAATACTCTCGTATGTCGAACATAAACCAATCTTGAACTAACCAAAGCATCATATTGCTGCATCAGCATCTTTGATAGCACAGCATACGATGACCAAGGTGAAACGAACACCGACGACAGCAGCATCTGATATATAACTCAATTTGCCACCAAAAATTAAAAATAAGAGATGACAGAATCTAACGGGAATTGAGACTTCCAAAAGACACTGAGCTGGAACCAGCCTGGCACAATACTCGGAGAAATATGATACACAAAAGTACCTGCAATACGCTAGTGACTACGCGAACGAAAGCATACTGGACTCCTGTATCTCACGTTCTGAATCATATGAATGTCGGTGCAGGTCTTGCCAATGCACAGAGCATCATATCGATGTGCTGAATAATACCTGTGTGACGCGGACCGACATCTGAGTCACGTTGTCAGACAGTGCTCCTAACTCCAGGAGACTCTTAATTCAACAATCACTGCACTGGACGCGCGGCGAAGACAAACGAAGCAGAACTACATGAAGGGGCTAAGGACCGCGTAGAGTCAAATCGCAGAGAAGAGTTCGTTGTAATGAACGTCTGAGAATAATCGGAGTTACATCATGCGATGAGACCGTCATCCTAGTCCACAAGCCCAATACCTCTGGCACGCCCCTCAGCATCTACGGTACTAGAAGAGTCTGACTAGAGTGGCTGTTCCAATCACATCACTCAGGTTTTGTGATCTGAAGACGATCCGGGCATATGACACAATCAATCTACAATATTTTGACCAGCGCGTGAGCATCTGCACGGTAAGCACTACGGTCTGCATGATATTTGTCCTCGGTGACAAGAAGCCATCTCCGCTTAAATGAAGATAAGCTCTGAACTAAATTGAGCATGACTGAGTGGAAGATTCATTTCTATGGTGGTGAAATATGGAAAAACTGAGTGAGTGAGTTTGTGTGATACATGCGCACGTACATCGGGAGCTTCTATGCTGGTCGGGCCAACCATCATGCACGGCCTTCATCAGAAAGGAACGAATAAATGGTTATCAACACTCAGCACTTGTGTCGCTGCCTATTTACCGCGAGAACCAGCAATAGTAGTGTATACACAGGGACGCTTGCAGGTACAGGAGACAATGTGTAAATGACAATTGAAAGGTTGCAGTATGCCAAAAATGAGCACAAGTCCACAATTTGCATAGAAGCAGGGCTAATATCAGACAAGGCCACCAGGTACCCAACATGCGTCAGAATATCATTGAACTATTCTATAATCAACACATCACCGTCCATATGCACTTACTACGATCAGTTAAGAAGCAACTGTAAGGCCGACTTGCCAATCCAATGTGAGCGCACCATGGAGCTATTCAGCGCAAAATTACCTTTTACCTGAACTACAAACAATTATTATCCAATGGAAGAAGTGGCACGAAATGTTTGAATGATGCGAGAGGGAAATTCAAGTAGTATGAATTAGATCGTCGACGCAAGCAGCGGCACACACAAAATGGCATCATATGGAAATTGAGGATACTAGTACGTCCTTGCAACGGGCCTCTTGTAGTAGCAGACTGGTATCAGACCCAAAGGCTGCAGTGAAAATCTCACACTGTACTTAATATTAAGAAATTTCCTAGATGATTACCTGATGGATAAGTGGGTCGAGATGTACTTATGAGCTCAGCGGGAAGCTAGTACCGTCGGTGAAGTTCATCACAGGAGGCGTAGAGATCGAAGAATCCAGAGGATCTGGAAGGTACGAGGAAAAGGTACCTGGCGGATACCGAAGAAAGGATAGCGGGTTAGTTCTCGTAAGTTGCTGTACCGTGAAGAAAGAAGGATACCAATACTTACAGTGGTGGTTCGACAAGGTGTCCAGTAAATCGATAGATCACGCTACCACGCCTCAATACTCGCACAAAAGTAGATTTGGACGTAAAATGTAATTAAGTTTCTTCTTATCAAGATGTAAGTGCGGTCTTCGGAATTAATGAATGTAATTGGCGTATAACGAACCTTTAAAGAACAAACAACGCTCAAACAATGCCCAACACCAACGCCTACAAGTGGACCGTAGGTTTTCTCAACCACATTAAAGAAGGTGATGGTAATCTAGCACTCTAACAATAAAACCATAAATGTGATAAAGGAAAAGCAATCTAATTCGCGACAACGAGATAATCGAGTCGATAAGAGGAGCAAGTCATGGACATTGGTTTGGACATAACATGAGTAGTGTGGAAATTAATTACAAACAACACGCATATCTGTATTCAACATTTATAGTCAATTTGAAGTTATACTGGGTTATATCATGACAGGTAAGCGAACAGACCGCAACGCTTACGCCGATATTCTTCCGTTGCAACTGAAGCTGGACACAATAATGCTTCTCCCGTGTTCATCTGACACGACGTAATAATGCCACGAAGCAATATATGGATCGGCATAGAGGCTAGCGTAAATCTGCAGCCACGATCTGAAGGATGCATATTGCTGGGTGCGGTCCATACAATGCGATCCTGCGAGAACGTATTCATCCGAACTTTCAACAGAGCTATCATCCGCGTGGATACCCGACAATTTAGCATGTTGCAATGCATGCTTGGATACGTAGGGTGGGAGTATGGCAGAGTACCAAGCAACTGTAACAATTCTTCCGGTATCACTAACCACTACGAGAGTGAATTCCGGCATACGATATCAGAGACTTCAATTGATTACTGAGAAGACCTCGATTGAGACGACTCCTCGGGTGCTTATTGCTTACAATACATTTAAAGCAGAGGCAATTCTGATCAAGTCATCTACAAATACTAAGATATATCGGTGGTCATCAAAGATACAGTCAGTACATAAATTTATAATTGAATCTCTTCCCGGTTCTCGAGTTTCCAAGCGCAATATCTCGTAGTATGGGCAATACTTAACAAGCATATCCACAATGTGGATGGTGTATAACGTGATGAATCAGAAGAGGGAAAGTGAGCCCTGGCTCATACCCTGAAGAGGACCCACTGTGGAGAACATCTGAGTAGCAAGCTGCAGACCTAAATGGATATGATGAGCGCCAGCCTAGCTGTACAAGTAGACAGTATAGTGAAGAGAGTGAAGAGCAGAGTAAAGAAAGATTAGGAAAGAGAGGAAATTAACTGTAATAGTCGAGTATTCTCACCAGATCCGCAACTGACAGACTGTGGGAAGCATTATCTTCTATCCCGGCGCAATCACTGAAACAAGTAAGAAGCATACTAGGAAATGTCTATATCAATTCGGCATACACGAAAAACTACGTGCCGAGGACTCTGCCGACATCTCACCTAAACTCTGAAGCCTGTTCAAGCAATTTATGCGACATAAAATTCCAGTAGCTTCTGTAAGTACATTAATATAAATACATAAGCTAGCTCACGAAAGCACCTAGTAAATAAAGCAGGCCAAAACATCATTAAGGAAATGACAAAATTGACATCATTGGTAAATGTCCTCATTCTCTTAGATTCTTCTATTAACCCTCTATACAAATAATAACTAGATCTTTTCTATTCCTGAATCTTTCAACCTATTTCTTTTCATCCAACATAAACTCAGTATAGCATGGGCAAAATAATAGTTCTATCTGATCTCTGTGCTATTCTATTCCAAAAGATGAGATAGTTTCACATCTGACATACGACGGTGTATTAGTCACAGGACTCTCGCAAAGCAAGACATGTGGGGTGTTTGTGAGGGATCTGGACTAAAGATGACCACATCCGCGGCTTAGGGGTTTATCTCTCTGGCTTATCTAATATAATGAAACACGAGGGAATATCGAAGTAGCAGAAGTAACACAAGACGACTCTGAGACAGGCAAAAGCGTAAAGCAAGAAATTGAACGTGTGTATAGAATCAGAAGTACCGGGTTGATGACTCCTTGAGATGCTTATGACTAAAGGATATCTTGTTGCATTTCTTCATGCGAGATATGTCATATTTCACTCGACATTTGTTTCCATACACCGCTATAAAAGGAGGATTGGTATGGTTGCAGGTTCCGTTCGAGCCCATAGAGGTACATTTGGCACAAAATAAAATGGCCAGAATGGCAAGTGCTTGATAGTCCTCTGGCGTATATGTCAATAGTTGTGACTGGAGAGATAACATCTACTATCGCACCTCAGAAAAGATGGAGGCATAACGTAACGTAGATTATGTAGAGACTTTAGCTACACAAAATAGAGGCTAAATGTGAGCCCAGCCCAAAGAACATTCTCACCTGTCCCCACGTGATACTTTGGTAGGAGATGCTTACTTGACCACCATCGGGCCTCAGCTTCGCCTTCATGGATGACTTTCGAATCATGTATAAAAAAATGCATCTTAAGACATGAAAAAGATACATACATAACATTTGTACATTTGTTATGAGTGATGCCATTTAAAAGGTGCGCGATCTTATCAGTAAGACATTGATATTATGGTGACCTTTGTTCCATGATATGATGCCTGATAATGAAATGCTTTCTATCGCTAGATGATATGATCGCCAGTCCCAATGAAATGGTGAATTCAGTTTTAAAGTTATTCTCGCAGACTCCAGGAAATTGCACTAATTAACTCGATCCAAAAGTGTACTTTGAAATTGTCAGAATTGCTCGGAGGTTTGCAGCTTGAGGAATCGGAGCACAACTGATTGTGAAAAGGTCCCATTATAACTGGTGCTCTCCAGCGCGCCAAAGAGTTGAGGGTTTTCATGAAGGTTAAAATTACATTGCCAGGTTTATTCTACAACTGTTAACTGAGAGAGTGAAATGGATCCTACCATATTGGTAAATCATTAACTCTTGCTACATACACAACTCTAAAAAGCATGTGGAAGATATTGAATGCAGAGCTTTTTGATAAACTTGCATCCTGCTCAAGATCCTCGATCTACCTCTGCAGGAATAGCCATTGGTTATTTGTATTTGATTTTTTATGCCTGGGATGTGGCAGTCAATAACGCGATAATCTCGATAGAGAGAAAGAGAAAAAGGTTATATACTCACCAAGAGATAGAAATTCAAAGAAAGGTAAAAATGAGATATTAAGGCTTCAATTGAGGAATTCAAGTATGTGGGCCTTGATTGGACAACTCTGAGAGGAGTTTGAGGCACACACAGATGACAGGCTAATCGGTTGACCTCCCAAATATATGATGGAGTCAATCGCTTAGAATGGAAGGATGGCTAGATGGCAATCTGGCGCGAATTTCTGGGAACTGGATAGGTATTATGCTACAACCTAACCCTTGTGAATTACCAGACAAGGTTATAGCAAATTGTCATCATATTACAACTTATATAAAATATTGCATTGTATATTTCAAGCCAACTTTAATATGTCAGCATTAAAGTATAATCATTTCATACGTATCCCAAAATTTCCATCATTCATCACCTGGTATAACAAAATATATCTAATTAAATCTTATTTCTGATGATTTTTAGCAAACACGCAGCAATATAAATTACGCATTTAAATACGTGCCGAATACATATATAAATTGATTTCATATTTAAATTTTACTTATTATCTACCAATAACAAATTCATAGCCTAACAAATCAAAATCCATTTGTGTATCACATTTTATTATCTAACTAGAGATACATATCATACCATCCAAAATATTACAAGTTTAACATCAATTTAACCATCCTATTAAGTCTCAATGACTAAACAAATTCTCCTATACTCATTTACCATATCGAGTCTATATAACACCAAAAACCGTCACACAATACAAGTATATAATTATACATTTGGTTTGAGTCCATTTTATAACTAAAATCAATCCATCACCTAAAGCATAATAAAGATACATGTACTTCACTATCCACCCTCACCAATCCCATTATTAACATTTAACTACCACTTAATGTCAAGTGATTTTTTAACACTCACACTTCTAACACGTAATCACAAATAACTTTATAATTATCACCTTTATTTTCTCCATCATACCGACACCTAATTTCAATAAAACAATTTCCAATTTGATTCATGTTTTTATATTATAAAATCTCCAATAATAGGTCATTTAACAACCACATCTCAAACATATGCCTCAACATCACATATATGAAACTTCTTCCAAAAGAACTAGCATAAATTATAAATGGATTACTTCCCATACAAACATATATAAGGTACACATGCATGTATAACTCATATCATCAAATTTTATAAAACTAGCCTTAGTACACTTACCATATACTTACGATTAATATTATACCTTTCAAACATTAGATCATTAACATTAAGATTCCAGCTCATTTGCCTCATGGCCTAAAATTACACATCATTCAAAAGTTGAACAAAATGCATATTATGTCTATACATATGCATAAGTTCTAAATAAACTTTACTTAGAAGTACCAATTGTGATAAGTGTTGGATGACTTCAATTTCATCTCGAAGCTCTAAGTCCAAAAATCTATAAACAACATAAACATGTAACCGCCTGAAAGAGTGAGTGGTAATATAAGGCTTAGTAAGCCTTTAGACATATAAACAGATTTAAAAGAACATTCAAACATTTTTAACTATTCAATTTGTATTATTAAACATGATAATATAGTATAAATAGACTATCCACAGTCATAATACTAATGTTCTTATAATGGCATATCATTATTCACTTCTCAATCCTCAAAATTATCCCTATCTCCATTTAAATTTTACAAACTTACCAATTAAATAAAAAAGGTTTAAAATCTAATGTGTTATTCTCATAATTCCCACCACTACCATATGGAATACATAGTTCAACATGTTCTATACAATCTAATGTGGCCAACACTATATATCAATATATGCATATATAAAACATACAAATATCAAATACATATTTATCATGTATATGCCAGCTGTATATATATATCATTAAACATCACATGTATCCAAGATTCAAATTTAGTATAACATCACATGGTATTCAAATATAATTTACATTACCATTTCCAAGAGAGGAAATATATAAGTTATCATTTGTCAACTCATATGGCGCTCAAAAAAATCACAAAAAATTACAAGGAAGGTTGCTGCTTAAAAATGCTAAATTGTTGAAGATAGATCATCTGTGGTGAAAACCTTCCATAGTTTATAAGCACAGATCACACCACCGCCCCATGACCAGGGGCATTTGAAATTGCGGAAAACCTCCATATCATCTAGGCCACAGGTATAAGTTGAGCGATACAAAAGTTCCATAAGGTCCACATTATTGCTGAACGCCTGCTACACGCAATAATGATATGGCTTTTAATCTGCTCTCACACATATTTTATATATAGTAACCTTCTTTTGATACAACCAATCTTTTGCGTCTAACATTTCCAATAATATACTCAATGGAATAACAAACTTAACACATTAAATTTTTAGGTTTATTAACATATTCATTGTTGATTCAAAATTTCCAATGAACAACATTACTGGTTACATGTGCATAAATACAATGTATGTTAATCTATGAGTATCGACATGGGCTTTATTTATTCAACTATTTTTTCCCGCCCCGATCCAAGTTCCACTTTCTTTGTTCTTTGATCTAAACATATTCAAATTGCTCATTGTTCAAACACATTTTCATTCAATTTAACAAAACTCATAAATGGGAAGAAATTCATTATTTGTTCTCTAACATTTGCTTACCTTTTACAATTTAGTCATTTGCATGACAAACATAAACATACAATAAAAAATTTGACTATACACATGTAATATTCACAGTCTTCATACAAGTCCATACATTTCATTTATTTCATTTTAGTCCTCAAAGTTTATTTTCAAATTTTGTCCCTAATATACCTAATTTCATCAAAATTCAAAGACAAAAGCTTATTAATCTAATACATATTTATCTGTAATTCATCCTCAAACAATATAAACAACAAACTATCATCAATGACTCAACTCAAAATATTCATCAAAACTCAAAAAATTAAAAGCATTACGGAGTCTACAAAGATTTCTCAAGCGAACGAAATTATCAAAAAACCAAACAAAACTAGACTCTTTGATTGAGAGCTTTGAATGGTCCGTAATCCAGCTTGGTTTATTTCTTTTTTCTTTTTCTTTTGGTTATTAGCATGGAAGAGAGAAATGAAACTATATTTTATTTTTTTTATGTCATTTTATATAATATAACATTCTTATACATTAATATATATTTAATTATAACAATAAATAATATATAAAGCATATAATGTGATCACCACAACGCTCACCGCTACACTCTGAAGCTGGGCTATTCCACTACCTTTAAGTGACTCCATATTAAAAAAGCCACTATCAACTAAGCACTTTTACACTATAGTTTGTAACTTTTACATTTTATTTATTTAAGTCCTTTTTATTTAATCTAACACTAAAACAAATAAATTTAAGTCAATAAAAAAATTTAACACCAACAAATTCACACATAGTAAATACACAAAAAATAATTTAAAAAATATTTTCACGAGACTAGAATTTGCGTGTCCTAAAACACTATTGGCCATTCAGAATGGGAGTGCCTAAGAAATCCACAAACTCTCACTTTATAAGCCGAAGGATTTCGGATCGCTAAAATCTTATTGATGAAAGTGTTTGGATAATGTTTCTTTCATTCATTGTATCTTTCCGATTCCAAGTTTGCATCTTCAACCTTTCGCGTTTTCAATTAGTACAAGATTTCTGAATCTTAGATTTTTTCTTTATTTCCTAGTTTCCTATCTCTGACGACGCTGAGAGGATCACACACCGAGTTGCCTCTTCGCCTTATGTCATTGGCATCGTTTGCCAACTCAACGGTGACGACAAATCACATGCTGAAGGACTCGAGCATTATCACAAAACTTACAGCTGAAAACATGAAAGACATTATGGATCTTTTTCTACCGCTGTGTTCGGTAGTATCAGCAATCTATAAATGAAGGCTACCGGAATACGCCGACTTGGATTTCATACATGTTCTAATGAATCTTTGACTCAATTTGCGACCATTTACTGCAACCGAGATTTTTTTCCTGGCTGTGAAACTTTTTCAAAAAACACTTGATCACCGACCGAAAACTCAATATCTTACGCCAAATTCCAAATCGGAAATGAAATATGACTTTTTCTGCAATGATTTTTCAAACTATCACTTCGGATCAGCGCTTACTTTTATTCCACATCGCTGCTCGTTTCTTTTAATCAATTCTTAACCTCGTATCTTATTTTCGTAGGGTCACTAATGGTATACTAGCATTTGCACGCTATACAAAGCTCCTCGGGAGAGAGTAGCGTTATCTTGATACTAGATTGAAGAAAGCTCATTATTGTGTGAAATTCAATCAGCAGGTAAATATTGTTCACATGTCTCGCGTCGTAATTCAAGGATGCAACATCTCAACATATCCTCGGTATCTCAATGATCCGGTTGACCATCTATCTAGTGCGATGAAAAGCCATGCTAAAAATGCGCTGATTGCACAGAGCATCTTTAAACTTCTTTTCAAAACCGTGTGATGTAAATCTGAGGTCTCTATCCCGAACGATCTGAACAATTAGAAATAGGACACCATGTAATCCTCACAATTTGTGATATATACAATCAGCAACTGAAGCCTTTATCGAAGAATAATCAGAATATATGGAATAAAGTGAGACGGTCAATCTATCCACTATAACGTATTTGACATCTTTCTTGCCTCTTATCGAGTAAAGCGGATATACAAAAATCCATAAGGTGATTAGGCCCTATTTCCATTAAGGTATCATGATTCAACCCGTAACCGTACTCGATGCTCCGCTTTCTTACTTGTTTACTAAGCATTTGAAACAAATTCACATATGTCCTTTCATACACCACCAATAGTACTATTTGACATTGTTATACATTTCCGCAATGGTTTTGAAGGAATCCAATGTCCCGTGAAGCCAAATGAGCTTTCATTCAATATCATCTCTGAATCAACCTCTGCTGAATTTCTTGGAACACATATTCAATCATTGAATTTCGCAGCATTCTCATCAATTTGAAACTGATTCAACATCAACTTCCCACTGTTTAGCTGCGCTTTTAAGCCAACAAATCACTTATCAAATTTTCGGGCACGCTTAATTTTGTTGAATAAACAAACGATCTTTGCTTTTTAATTCACATCGAACCATCATTAGACAAACCATATACTGCTACATTGCAGAGCAAATAATGACTTTTCGACTTAAAAAGCATCTCGCTTAGCAATATTTGTTTTCTGGATGATAGTCAATTACTAGCTCATAATCTTTCAAAGTTTCTAACCATCCTGCTTGCTTTTCAAATTCAAATCTTCAGTCATCAAATACGCAAAGCTTTTTCGATACGCGAATAAACATGACATTTCTTTACGAGAGATAATGGCATACCATATCTTTAAACTGATAGGCCGCGAGTGCTGCCAAATCATGTCCGGATAGTTTTTCTTCTAGGGTTAGTGTCGCGAGGATAGCAGGCGCGACTTGCTTCCTGCGCCGTGATCAAAACACAAACCAGAACACATTCAAAGATGCATCACTTGGCATAAATAACAAATTCTTTAATACTAACTAGCTTAGGAGCTTTGTGTCAAATGAGCTTTTTCAACCTGGTCAAAACTTTTTTAAACATTTCCTCTCTCTCTAATTAAACTTGAACAACTGCCTCAACCAGCCTTTCTGCAAGGCAAATGGTATTGTGAAAATCTTTCACAAATGCAGAAAACTCAAGTCGAAGAAAGCTTAGAACATGAGTAAACATTTTTGGTGGTTTCTACTAAGTATATGCATAGGCTGATATTTTTATCTTGATCAACCGCTGATAACATCTTAGTACTAGCTCTTAGCCCAAATGAACAGCGGCTAAAAAGCTCACTTACTAAACTTTTTGCATACAACTATTTATATCTCGAGCTTTGACAAGTCTCAGGATATGCTGCTGATGCGCTGGTTTCATCTGCCTCGAGTAGACTCAGGACATATCATCTATAAACACTACTACAATCGATCCAAATGGGTTTGATTCTACCGTATCCATAAAGAGCAGAATTGTACTACCAATTAGTAAGTCAGAAGGCATAACAGCAATCTGCTCTAATTGGGTAAAAGTAGTCTTTGGGCACATCGCCGCATCTCACCGACCGTCGATAATATGACCCAGCCTAAATCTATCTTTGAAACAATCGGCATGACTATCAAACAAGTCACAATGCAACAACTCCTACCTCTGGTGTGTATTTATTCTTTTATAGTCTTATTTAGTCATTGCCGGTAATCACACACACAGTGAAGATAGTTCCATTTTTTCTTCACAAATGAAATAGGAACTGCACGCGCGCGGAGAGAAACTGTACTTAGGAGGCAAAACCCATCGTCATAACTCTCGCAGTCGTCTTTTAACTCTTTAATTAAGTATAGAGTGCCATTTGATCCCGAACAATAAGTCTGAGAGTCATGACGGAAACTAACTGATTATGACACAAATCTTACTACAATTGGTAAACATTAATTAACTTGTGGAAATATCATTGCTGAGATACGTTCACAAATGGATCTGGACGATTCAATCTTTCTTTACGGCACAATACTTTACTATCAAGCACATAAGCAAAGCAGTAGCTTCAAGTTTCCTTCTATAACCTTTTTTGTCACATACTAGGCTATAGCAAGATTCTAAGATATTCAGCTAGTGGCTAACCTATTTAGATCATTAGATTCAATCTGAATAATTTCATCCGGATCACGACATCTCAAATCAATGGTCTTTCTTTTCAATAACAAATAAAGTATCGTCGCGGCAAAGTCAATCACTTCCCATACTCCAAATTATATCAAATTTGTCAAAAGGCAACAACATCAAATCCGGCCGGAAAACATGAATCCAATCATCACCCGCAATTTTACATACTTTGTCAACCAATACACGCTCGGGGCCTAAGGGACATTTGATATTTCAGAATCCCAAAACCACATGGTAGTCTCCGCCCCGGATACTAAAGTTTCACACCGCATAAGAATGTAGCCGTAACAAATTAGAGGATCAATCTGCTGACTAACACTAGTATCATAAAGGGTGAAATCCCCCAAGAGTGAATAACATTCTGGTGAAGGCACATCTCTCACGCGACGGCATAGCATATGATCTAGCTTGTGTGCCAAGCCATTAGGAGATCTCGCCGTTCTCTTGCGTTCCTCTCTCCGACTACCACTTTGCCACATTGCAGAATGCTCTGGGTGTAGTGCCGCGCGCTGGCCGATACATGTTGCTCTGGAGTCTCGGCTCGCAAATTTTCCTGCCAAGCTTAACATTTTCTTTGGGCACTCCCTGATTAAAATGATCCATTGATCCACGGCTTCTAAAACATGACCAATGATCATGCCAATCTACAACTTCTGCACGAATGCCATTTTATCCAAAGTGCTTTAGCACTCTAATCCGTTTAACCAACACTCGGCATCGACGATGTAGCTCGTGCAACCTGTCACTGCGAGGGAGGCCTGGCCCTCCGCGTCTGCAGAAAAGTGCGAAGTAGCTTTGTGCGAGCTATCATCTCCGAACTTCTTTGATATTGTGCAGAGTGAAAAGTCTTTTACATGATCTTTCCTCACGAAGTCTTCTGCTTTTAAAATAATCTTTCTTTTCTCTTTTCCAACCAGCTCTTTTAGACTTACACGTCCGCCTTCAACAAGTACCGAGGAACTCTTTAATCTCAAGTATGTCGACCAACAATTTAATGTCTCCATTCAAGCCATCTTCGAATCTTTTTACAATGATAATCGAGCAATTGCTGAAACACATTCACGATTGAGCATACGGTTCCATAATCTATCGGGCAAATTTCTGCTCATACTACGGGCCAGCTCTGACTGCGGCCACACACAGGCCATTTCAATTCTCCAGTGATTCTCTTTGCATTTTTTGATCGATGAATCCCTGCAGTAATGTATTTCTTTTAAAATCTACTTATGGAAAATTCAGTCACTTTCTTCTTTAGAACCTCAATCTGCAGTACTAGTGTATTCCACTAGTGATATCACGGCAGTTGTCAATAAGGATATAACACATTTTAAGCATTCATCGAATTGAGAGTACATGATACCGAGCCAAGGAGAACACTGCTTTAGGATAGTATTATCAGTCAAGCCTGTACTGTGGCAGATGTGCTGAATCATCATCATCACTTAGCTTTAAACTCTTCCCGTGTTTCGACGATTTTATCTTACAATGCGAAATCCCCTCTGACTACCTGCCGATCTATAATCGGTCGAGGGTACCATGGAAAATACTGTGATGGATTATTCAAGGTGGAGGTTGTCATCTCGCATTAGTACGCAGATATGATGTCTTCAAAAACCAATCATTCATTATTTGGTTCAGAGATGGCGTCATTCTCTCCGATTACTCCATTAGGTCGAGAATCTGCCTACTGTTCCTCGCACAGACAGCCCCCGCATTAGGTGCACGCGCAACATCAGCCAGCGCATGTCCGGATCCATTTACTTATATAAAACACATTTTTGTATGTTCCGGTCATCACGCTCACGGATTTTTAATTTATGGCATGGTTGATTTGAATGCTCACGTCGCTACAAGTGAATCTAGAATACCGACGAAACCGGCTTTCCGAGTGCGATGCAATCAAATATAACACTCAACAAGCATTCATCACGAGATTAGGAGTTATACGATATAACGTGTCCGATAATACCATGTTACAACCCTATATAAATATGCATTGTATATTACCAACTTTAATATCGTGACGCTCAAATGATGGAATATAATCATTTCACTTACACGACCGTAATCTCCAAAAATTTCATCATTCATCGATCTGTATAAGCTTAAATATATCTAATTAAATCTTTATTTCCACTGGTGGGGCTTTATGTAACAACTCACAATGGCAATATAAATTAAGATATCTGTACCCGATTTATAATTCCACATAGCAATGTAAACCTGTAATGGCGACGATTTTAAGAACTACAATGCCTAAGTCTAAATAATATTTAATATTATTTTTAATGGCCGTCGTGATATGAAATAAGCATATGCTAAATTTCTAAGCTAATTTGTCTGGTTTCAGTGTTTAATTTCAATAAAGTTAAAATGCATTATTATGAAGTTAAGTTATTTCTTGTTCAAGTAATAAATGTATCAGTTTGTTACGTGAGTCATACATATATTGTTATTATGCCAACTTTATGGTTAGCAGGATGAAGAAGAAGACTTACCATGTCTCTTATTAGCATGTTTGTTTAATTATTAATTGATGGATATTTGAGTAGAGAATTATTATATATGTTATAAGCTAAAGAAAACATAGGTTAGCTGGATTTCATTCATCCATCCAATCGACGAGTATATAAAAAGAAAGAAAAAGGGAGAAATGTTCTTCTTTGATATCTTCGCTCGCTACTATTAAACAAATTTCCCCCAGGTTCATTTTTATTCAGTTATAATTTCAATGCTTTTTGTAATCATTGTCGGTAGCTTCAAAACCCATGTCCTAAATTCTGATGAATTGATAAAAGGTTGAAGAGAGATCCATTGCTTGATATGTTGAGTTCTTTGTGATGTTTTATCTGTGTGTTATGGCCAACCAGGTTTGCCTTGATGAACATGTTTTTATTGCCTTAGGAGTTTTCTTGTTAAATTTGGCAAATAGACTAAGAATTGTTAAAATATGCAATCGAGGACTAAATTTTGCTAATTTGATGGAAAATTGGGCTTCAGTGTGATGAATATTCTGCTATGTATGAGGCATGGGTAGATTTTTGTAGAATTTTGATGTTTGTGAAAATGGACTAAATTATTAAAATGTGCAAATGAGGGTTAAAATCAACAATAGCTAAATGTGTATCTTTAGTTGAATTGAAAAAGAACTTAGTGAATAGTATTACACTTGCAGAATATGTTTTAGACTGGAAACCGTAGAACTTAGGAAATGAGTATTTAGACTCGCGTCATGGGAAGTTAAAATGAAAGTAAATTCTAAAGGTAGCCATTTACATTTAGATGAGCAATGAATAATCCGATAGCACTTATGTCGCCATGCAAATAAACGTCGCATTTGTTTGATACATTATATTTGTTCGTGTCTAATCTTTGATACGATACTGATACTGTTAACATGAGAGTTATGCCATAAGAATTCTAATGGAGAGCTAGGAGACTGAGTGATTAAGTCCGTTTAACACAGAATGAAGTAGGGATTAGGTTGCGCGACGCCATTAAGTACGACCACTTTACAGTTCGTCGCTATCATATAGGACCATTCCGCCATAGACATGATTTGACGACCATCTGTAAAGACGCGGCCTGACGCTAGACTGGATGACTCAGATTTTGTTATAGTACCACGATCATCGCCTCGATCTGCGCTCGCACACTAAACGGCACAGTATACTATGTGAAAGCGTCCGATCAGAGCGTGCCGCAGCTGTCGCAACCGAGGTGATCAATGTGCGAGTGCACGTAAAGACGCAAATCGTCTGCTCGGACGCTAGCTGGCATACTCCCCGACTATCGAGTGATATCTTATTAGATTTCTTTCTTACTTACTCTGGGCAGCAGTTTTGTGATAGATAAATAAAAATCAGTACAGTTAAGGAATAAAGGGTATCTAAGGAAGTAACATTACCTTGCTACTGATGCTATGAACTTGAAAAATAGCTTCTGTGCAAAAGAGACTTTCGAATTGATTAGAATGTGGGCAAATGTAATATCGTATAACTAAAGTATATATGTGAGAGGATGTTATGTATATGATATGTTTCATATTTCATATATGCTTATATGTATCTTGTTCTAGTAAGTTTATTTGTATATGACTTTACAAGGTTTTAAAGGAGAGAAACACTCATGGTGTGTGTGTTTTCCGTGCTTTTATAGCTTGGTCACATACAGAATGGGCGCTGGTGCAAGATCCAAGTGGCCTCGGATCATCATCACTATTGCTAAACTTATTTTGGCACCTTTTGATAATGAGATTTAGCTAAACAAACATGGCATGTATAAACTTAGATATGTAAATGTTTGCAAGTATCAACTTGTTTAGCTATGTATTTCGCATGCTTGAATGGATGTTATACGATGCAAGTTTGATATGTTTCTTGATGTGATAGATGCTAAGTTTGAATGATAACCAAAGTGGATGATATATTGAAGGATGATCTCTTTAGTTGTATTTGATATGTCTGCTGCTATATATGCCTTAAAATGAGATGGATAATGCTCCAGTAAGAGGTACGATTCTGGTGGCATTTGGCAGCGGTAAATAGTACCTCATAATGTCTATTATAGGCACGCAGCTGCCGCTGTTCAGCAAATTGGCATCGTTAACCCAAGTGACCACATGGGTATTGCAGTGTGTAGCCAGCAAAGCAAGCATCATTAGTGCATAGGCGAACTGTGTAGTAATTGCGGCTTGTTTGATCAGAGCCGATGGCCTATATAGTTTCACCACGATCACAAGTTATGTGGCGAGCGTTTTGTCGCGGTTGTTATGGTGGTGGCCATCTAAGATGGTCGCCAGGGTGTCCACTACGGGTCTGAGCCGCTGAGCCTTGAGCCTCCTCTCGCACCGGTCCTGTTAAGTTTAGTAACCCACAAATTTTACATGTTCGATCGGGGCTCAATCCTAGCACCTATATTATATACGCTGAGGTGTGATGGCCTGTTATGATACTACTTGCGATTTTGCTGATGAATAGTTATATGAATGCTAGCAAGTTTTGTACATCTGCGATCTGTTTATCCACAGCGGAGCCTGAGTTGGGTGGGATTGTTATATACGTGGTCATTACGTGAGCACTACGTAGTTTGAGTGTAAATGGGTTCGAACTGAGCAACATGATGTGGCTGCACATTCCATCTCTGTTTTACGTACCATAGATGGTAGGTGGGGATATGGAGATACGTTCCACGGCGTAAAAATGCGTTCATTAAATAATAATTAGCGAATAGTAGATGGCTGAAGTTGTGGATAGCGACAAAGAGAGCGTCACTCGACTGCCAGCAAAGACATGCACCTGGACTGCATCTGCAGAAAAAATTATGTCCAGTTGGGAAGTAGTTACCCAAATAGCTTGATGAACCAACACAGCTGATCGCTGCAGCAACTCGCCGGCGTGTTGTCACACACTACAACAGTTCTGCTGGTAGTGGAATATGTCAACCAAGACATAGCTTTCCTGGACCAAGAGCATCAGCAATAAATGTAAAAGGGCTGCACTACTGTGATGACGATACATTTTTAAGCAACACTGCCTGGAGTTGAAAGACAGTTATCCAGGGTAGCATGGCGACGAAATATCTTGGATGTTCTAGAGCGCAAATGTTTAACATTCGGTGATCGCTGCTAATGATAAACATTCGCTGGTTTAAGGAAACCAATTCGTTCAGAACAGGTGCAGTCGATCTCTGCAAGCATGAATTATCCACAATGCACTAGTGTCAGTAAGGGATTAGCTGGGACCGAAATAATCTGACTACAGTGAGCAACGGTATTAAGTTTCAGTCATTATAACCGGAGCCATATCATTCAAGCTTATAATGTAAAAAGGTTTGACGGACTACCGATGACATCAGCGTCGGTTGATGTACATAAAGAGTTCATCAGATTTCAGATTGGTGGACATAGAAAGAATAGAAAGCTGAACTGATGCCCGAGCACTTTAGGATGGCGAGAAAATTGTCGTGAGACTAAACACCTAATCTAACCCTACGCCTCCAGTCTGTGACACGAGAGATATTAGGCAAGAACTCGAATCCCCAGAATATAGGTTCAAAATCAAGCTTGCATCAAGTGAGGTGCTTAGCACGTCCGGATCGCTGACCGGGTAATATGCAAATATCAGGAAAGACTATCGAAGTTTGATTGAACTGACAAAACTGTCGAGGAGGATAAACGAGTCATTTGTGCGGGAATTAATTTTTGGTCGCAGAGGAAGCACCAGATTCAAGAGAGATATTCGAAGTGGGCTAGAGGCATCGAGCAATAAAGAACGAAGCTTCCGCCGGTGGTAGTCTGAAGGACAATAAGCAGTTCATGAAGGCGTGAGCAGTGAGCGAAATGCACCATCGGTCTACAGTCTATATCCCTAATTGTATAGACCCGTAGCGCAGGTACCATGATGTCCTGAGTAACGTTAGTAGCCTGGGTCTCCACGATCTACGATGCTGTTGGATCCCTCCTGGTAGTGAAGATGATGCTTATTCAGCAAAATTCCTCAGGCTAGCCTACAGGATGTGTCAGACATTAGGTAAAAGCAGGTTTGCTAATAGTGTCTGGAAGCATAAGCTCATAATATTTCTAAATGTATCTCACACGACCCGTTGCTTTTCCACGATGATCTCGGGACAATCTGTGTGGCAATGATTAGCTTTGTTTAAAATTGCTAGGCTGTTATAAAATGGTTAGGAGATACCTAGGATATAATATATGCATGCTGCGACGAGGTCATAAATTAGTATGAGTTGGCTATGGCCGCGATATGCGATGTAGCTTTTTAGGAAAGTTTCCAGCTCTCTAGGAGAAAAGTGATGAGTATAATTCGTATTATTATCAGAAGGTGGTCAGTGGTGTGAAGTCACGTCTGTATCGAATACTGGCGTGTCAGAAGAATTCTTAGGTTACTACTGTCAGGTTGACTGTTCGTGCTTACTCTGCATGCCACTCTCTCCAGTTAACTTATGGAGAATAGCGCAGCGCGCACATGTGGAAATTAAAATCACTATGCACTATCAGGGAGTGTAGGAGGTCTCATTTAAAAGGGATTTACATATAGAGGTGCAGGGTGCATATACATCTTGTAGAGAAAAAGAAAGATAGCAAGGCATTAGTGCCGACACCGATACTAGACAATTGATTGAACAAATAACCCCGTAGGTGGATGGTTTAGTATTGGCGATAAGAACTACCGTACAGGTGGTAGAGTCGAAGATCCGGATTCTGGGCAGGAAAAATGTTGCTGCGCATCAAAGCAAGACATATGCTTTGCCGGCGCATTGGGCCCCAGCAATGTCACCGTTGGATGCTGGCGAGAGCTGATCATCGAGTACAACTTTTGTAGCGTGTTAAAAAGCGAGTATTTATACTGATGGCTATTCATTCATTTGGACTTTAGCTGCTGGCACATGCAATACGGGTATGTGGCGAACTACTGAGTAGAAGATCAGACGTAGAGAATCGGCCAAATATCTCACACCTGTTTTTCGAGCAGCGCCGAAGGATTGATAGAATTCAAGTACCAGTGGGCAGAGGCGTCCATTGACATGAGTAACTCAACATGTGCTCATGGATTTAAGTGTATCCGGAATTTAGATTTTAAGATATAGTACAGGTACTCAGGATTGACTCCGTTGATATGTATAGAAATTGCTCGTGAAAGATATTGGAATTGGATATTAGATATGCCGAGAGAGCTCGTCCAGTAGCAGTTGAAAAGCTTCCGGAGTTTCTGGTTGTTCCGAGATCAGAAACAGACCGGCAAGTGTGATTTGTGAATGATAAGTAGATTAAATAGTTGGATACCGGCGGCTGCATAAGAGGCAGACTGAGAGTTGCAACCTTGCAAGAACAATTAGAAGCTGCATGTGAAAGATGCTCAGGCAACGCACCAGGTCGGAGTTCATTTTTGCCGAATTGGTATCAGATGCAGACGCAGAGTAATTGCACGTAAATATCCGCGTCACGAGGAGTCCTGCTGGTGGACGAATAGTAGGCAAGGCGAGGTAGCTGGATGGACAGGGTTATGTTGAGTGCAAGCCCAACATGCTTCATTGCGGAATCTGCCATGAGAAGAATAGGTTGCAAGAAAGGATGCCGCTACGTAAGTTGTATTTGCGTATTTGTTTCCTAAGAACGACCTGGGCTGCTGTTTATGCGTGGATGTCGAGATCATAATGTGATGATACGAACATAAAGCTTGTAGGTATTAATGGTAGTTTAAATCGGCGATAAAATTCAAAGGTTGATTGTTCGGTGCCGCAAGTGTTCTCTCGGATTAAACAAGATTGGGTAGTATGTCGTTGGTACACAGATAGATATGATTACTGTTGCACAGAGGGAAGAATGCAAGGTATATCGCGCGATTTGCAATAACGTGTGAGGTGATACTGCGCAGGATGTGTGATCTCTAACTTGTTTTAAGTGTTATTTATTTATTGCCGCTACAAGTAAATGGAGCATTTACTTGGTGTTTCGGGTTAGTCCAGTTTTTGATCAGAGTAGTGGAAGCTGTACGACTGTCCATTTATCGCTATTTTGCTACTGTGCAAGTTAGAAGATCGATGACGTTGATTTGGATGCCGATTGGCCGACGCAAATGCGCATCTTATATTAGGAGCAGGTGACTATTAACGTTACTTGTTGAACATGGCATATTACGAATGTTACTGCACCTGAGGTGCCCACGATATCGTGTTGTCGAGAGTTACATCCAGAGGTTTACGGGAGACGGAGAGAAATTACCCAGCTAGCGGGAACGCCTCTGAATGACCCAAAGCAGATCGTGTCCACTCTCCGGCGAATCACCATTCGATATGTTACATACCAGTATTTGCTTCTGATAGGCAATCATTAGTGACTGGCATGACAGGGACTTACATGAGACGAGCAGCAGCTTTATTTACCTACGGCGGATCGAATTGTGAGGAGTATATTCGGTAAGTTATGGTATGTTCCTCTTCAAATGCACCACAGGCTTCCAAACTTCGAGGCGAGCTCAGGAGAAAGTCGCTGGTGGTGGTAGTGAAAAAATTTTAATTTGTGTTATTGAGAAATCGAAATGTTCGGTTGATCTTATTCATGATTTGAAATCTGGCTTTTGTAGAACTACGCTATATTTCCACATCCATTCAAAATTTGTTCAAATTCTGTACTAAATATTATTAAATATAATCGTATATTAAATAACTTAGCAGCACAAATGCCTAGAGTAATTATAGCTGAACCTTAGCAATGCCACCTAAAAAATATATATGGGGTGTCCGTTACCAATAATAACTTGTGAAGAAGTGACACGGCTGTTCAGCCACTTACACCACATGACGAGGCGTAATCCGTCAGTTCGCGTTGATCGTTGATGAGAAATGGCCCCCACCGATAGGGTTACTTTCATCAATTATAGCAAATATCAGAACCATATAAAAGAGGTCGCCAATGAATTGGCATACAGATGTATAGGGTGCAAGCTTAGGGCGAGATCAATCTGATACACCATAATACACATCGTAAAGTACCATACGTAGATCCAGCCTGTACCTTCACAGGCTCGTGGCGACAAGCCAGGCTAGAGCGATCCCTTAAGTTAAAGTGCTCGCGGCACACTAACGTGTGAAAGTGCTTGGAATAATGTGGCGAGAAGGTCCATGGAATAATACCGCAGGTGCTTTCACTCCATACTCTATGTGCCTTATATGCTCACGTATCCATTACATATATCATTTAAAAATCATCTACAAAACATTACGTCATCTTGTCTTATGCAGTGTGAGTCACCATCTCACTTGGAAGTATGAGCAGCGTGCAGCACAGCATTCCTCGGGTACCCAATCGTGCTGAGCACACTATATATAAGTCACACACTGCTAATTTGGCGTCATTCAATAAGTTTAGTTTGTGGGGTAAATTTTCACGATATTGTTATAAGCTGAGAGAACTGAAAATCTGAGCTATTAGTTCATAGGACGGTTATATGTAGTTGCTAGAGTCGAATATCACCACATTAAGTGGCCATCTTAGGCGTGCAGCAGTACAGTATAACTAGTCTCAGGCTCCACAACCGCACAGTGCTCACAGGTGATTCGATCGAAAAGGGCAGCATTTCAGAAGAGTGTAAAGGAGCTGGAGGTGGACTAGTGGAAGGAGCTCCGAAAGCTAGAAACCCTAGTATAGATTTTATACGGCAGGCATGCAAGAACAGACAAGAAGAATTAGATAACTTTTCATCATGCTACATTTCAGCCGGAATTGAAGCGGGTGAAAGGGGCTAAAAGGGTGTGCTTATTGCTATTAAATCTGTACAGACCAAATAAAGGAAAATAGAAATTGTTAGGATGGATTAATGACAAGACTTAAATATAGCATATAAAAAAGAAACAATGTGTGTAATTCTAATGTGAGTGAAAGAAAAGAAGAAATAAATGTGTAGAGATTAGAGAGGTTTGTGGTATGTTTTGTAGCTTTAGTCGGATGGAGAGAGGCCTTAACCTTGAGTAAAGGAAGGCATGGAATAAATAGTTTGGCTTGAGTGAAGAGAAGATGGCTGATAGCGGGACTTGGGCCTAGGCCTTCAAAGAAAACACTAGCTTGTATGACAGAGTTCCTCATAAAGAGATAGAGAACCTCCTGGAGTACATGAATGACCAAGAGCATTTAAGGGAACTTTAACACTTTTTAGCAAGGCAGTGCAAATAGAAATTCACGCTGCCTCAACCAACTTTCCAAACTTACCACAACATGAAATCTCGTCATGTCACGAAATATCCATGTTCATTGGACTAAAAAATAAAGCTCAACCATCCTAATCCATCATTGCCTCCAATGCAATGACTAAGCAAGTTTGTTCATTAATTACTACTTCACTTAATTACAAGATGTCTGAATAGTGATGCATATACCATGGCACATGAAAAAATAAGAAGTCCACATATTAACATCCCTAGGGATTGAGATATTCTCTTCCTCCTTTTTACAATTATAGGTCTTGACTTCCATACAATTTTATTTAGACTCGTTTTTATACATAATATTGAACCTAGAAATCTACTTCTATGTCTCCAGTCATGTCCATAATCCACTAATCCATTCTAATTTCAATTACCACTTTCACATTAAAAATATCTACCTGGCTTGACACACTGCCTTCCAACTTACCAGTTAAAACAGCTTAACTATACAGGCCAACAAGTTAAGCATAATTAAGAGGATAGGACATGCATCTAGAAATTTAGGCTCAAGTACCTAACTGAGGATTGAGAAGCGGCCGTTACCATCTCTCCCAGTTAACAGTGCCCGCTAGTTGCATAGTTGCTGGTTTCATGCAATACGCCTCGCTAATGTAGTGGCCCGCGCAACTACATCAGTCAATTCTAGTCTTCTTCCACACGTAGTCAGGGGCTCCTCTTATTCTTCCATGCGCTAGCCACTCGCGATTGGAATGACGATAAGCGTTAACGTAGGCTACGGCAGACACTTCAATTTCAATCGACCACCAGCCGGAGCATACATCAGCATTTAATAGGAGCGTAGAGTCTCACATAAACACACCACATGCATACAAATTCTATACTACTCCTTTCTCTGCGAGAAAACTCACAGCAGACATGCGATCTCTGAAGCATTTCCTGTCATTGCATCTGCTGTCGTCATGCTGACTTACAGTGTCAGTTCATTGGACACTTTAGCAATTACATTAACTCCGCAACCGACCCCACATCATCGACGCAGCGGACTCCAGCGTCCTGATCATCCTTACGTCACACCATTGGAGGTTCGTCCGCATAAGGTTGCGGTGCGGTCATCAGAGAATTAAGAATTGGCGGTAAAGCAAATTCGGCATTAAAAACAAAGATTTCGAAACCTCAGAACTCCGACCCGATATATCACCTGTGCTTGGATTGCTACTTTCCTAGATCAATGTCATTATGATAAGAATCAGAGGAAGTACCTGCCCAAGCCTACCCTACTACCTGATGGCCTTTCTTTCAAGCAGTAAACTAGCAGGTCACATGCTGAGGATGATATGATATACAGGCCTCTCCACATAGCTAACTTGCAATTCACACACATTATCACGCGCAGAGTCAAGCTGGCTGCCAGAATGTAACAGCTGAATTAGGCTCCATGAGCTGCCTTTAATTATGCCCATCAATCGTCTTCAGCCCTTATGAAAGGTAAAGAAGCTTCTAAACGATCAAGTTCCAATATCCTCACCTTTTTGGAATCTATTATATATGACTGACGATGTTCGACGACCTTACTCTAGGTACTTAACGGATACCAAAACTGCAACAGATTACACCTACACGTTTCACGTGGATTAAAGCGATTATTTCCTAGGGTTGCGATCCCCTCAGTATATATATGACTCTTCACGATCGAGAAGAACCCGCCTGCCTCAGCCTGGCTCTTACATCTGAATTTAGCCAGAGCATGATTCGTCCATAGACGCCTTACTCATGTACCTGCACAATACAGTGCCGCACGCGTCGCATGCATGCTTAATCCTCTACCCACGCCCATTGAGCTGGCCCTTTGCGTTTAACCAGATAAGAAAGGCGACGCGGCATGTCAGAACTTTTACAAGCACGCATATCGGCACCCTAGCAAGCAATACGCGCCATTCAACATGCTGGCCCGCGTGAACCTGACTATGGTCGCGTATACTACTACATGGTTCCAGGGTTCCAGCGAGTTGCCGAGGTGCCATGCCAAAACTCTATAGAGTTGGAGTGTAGATCTTACGACTCTTCCACAGTATGTGCCTCTGTGCTAGGCAGGGCTCCACCGCCATCTCGAGTCGTATGCTGGTTCAACACGTTGAGCCCTTACTAAGCAGGGCCACTTTGTATAAGCACCGCTGCGCCTTCCGTTTCTAACCGCGCCATCGATCCTCTGCCTTGTAGAGGCTGTACTTATTTTACCTATTCACTGTACATAACTACTACGACTGGTGAGTGAATGGCGCTGATCGACGCCTCCTTGCCCTAGCTTCTTTGTATTGCTACTGTGTCAGGGTCACAGTGCCTCCTTCATACAGCCATCCCGAGTCATAAATGGTAAAATCAAACTCGCCTGGAAAATATGCATGCAAACCAATGATACGGCTGCTTAGAGATCCTGAACCACAGGAACCGGAGACCCACTTTAATCCAGATCACACATGTTCGCCCGATGGAATTACTGCCACATTGTGTCTGTCTAGCCGCATATGGCGAATTACCTGGTGCAGAATTCTTGGCATGGAACTCCACCCTCGAAACGCATTAGCTGCGGATCGTCGTGTATTTCACCTCCGTAGATCTTGTCTTGGAATTATACCTGAGGGATTATGATAGTCGTCGAGCGAGCTGAGCCGAGTCAAATGATGATTTGGCGCAGCTGTCCCTATCCATAGGCATATGTTTTGTTTGCATCCCAGTGGTATGACACATGAGATATGGCCATTATTTATCATCTTATGGATGGAGGAGTGCATGGCTATGCCATCTTCAGCCTGCCACATGTAGAGCGTTGAAATGATCAGGCCAAGAATTGTCTGTTGAGATATACCACACTACCCGCGAACGATAATCATGCAGGCCATAGAGGATGCACGCTGTTAATAATTGAGCATGTGAAGTTAAGGTCATGTATGTATTACATGCGAATCTAGTCTCTCCTGCGGGGTAAGAGTTTTGGTGTCGAAATAAATCGCACCCCGCATCGATACGCTCTCACTATGGGCGCGATAGGCAGCAGCTAGCCGCCTGGTACCCGTACGAGAGCGAAGAGGCCGGGTGTGGTGATTTAGTCAATCTATTCAAACGTTTTTGTCACTGTCAAAGGAATTTGTTGTGCATCGTTCAGTTAGCACATCACTTCAAAATCACATTCGTTCTCCGACTATACTTTTCTTAACAACTTCTGCATCAGCACACCTTATTGAGAAATGTCATTATCGCAAGCGCTACGAGACCATCTTATGGCCCAGCGTCACGAAACTCTCACGTGAAGGTTTTCTCTTTTCTCTTATATTGTATTTATTTACCCAGGGTCACTCATTGGCCATGTACTGACAAATCTGATCAGCGGCCGCGATTGTTATTTCCCATGTACTAAGTATTAGATCAGGTCGAGAAAGTTCATTCAGATTATTGGATGAAAAGTTCGCCAGATGGATGAGGAAATTATTTCTAGAAAGAATTTTTTCATTCACCCTACTTCTTTTTGGGCCTTTAAAGGGGCCATACCATCATCTCTCCTCACTCCAGTTGGCCCGAATGTACACAAGTTTTTCGCTGCACGCAGCACATAGATGGAATGTGGCCACATCCAGGGCTTGGCAACATAGGTTTGCAAAACTAAGGAGATACGGTTTGGTCTAAGCTTGGGTCTGTTCCATCTCAGCCGCGTCAGCTGTGTACGCGTAGGGCATGGTGTCTTCACGCACCTACGTCTATGCATCCAGACTCTACGGTGTTCGTGCCTACTGACTCGGCTGCGGCACCACACCCACCATTAGGACCGGACTAATTTAATTACGAGGCTATTGAAATTGTGTCTTGTCTCGATTAATACATTGGTTGGTAACGAAGTCAGATCTTAATCTTAAGTAGGAGGTCGCCATACATCCTGCCAATAGTCATGAGCATGAACCATGCCATCACCCCTTGCACTAACAACTGCCTCTATTACATCTTCCTGGTACTGTGCAGCAATGCAGCTTTGTTTCCTTACCGGCTCTAGCCGGCTTCTTGACTGCCGGCGTAATTTCGGCTCTAAGCCTCTTTAGGAGACATTTCGGCGGGCACGTCAAGACCTCTTACGCATGTTTGGATTCGATTGGTTGAATGGATTTCCCTAGCATGGCACTTCTCTACATGCACCTTGGCAAACTCGCGTTCTTGATGGCGACACCTGCATTCTCCCTTGCCAGTGCCTGGAGTCCTAATTAAATGCTTCTGGATAGCACACGGACAGTTTCATGCCTATAACCTACCCCACGGCCGGCTCATATGGCTACGAGAGCTGAACTTTTTTGAATAGAAGTTCAATAGTGGTTTTCGATCAATCAAAGTTTCAAGTCTTCTATCCTTATTCAGAGGAACACATTCATTCAATATTCCTACCACACACATTCATTATTCAAACCTTTTCAGTCTATTCCTATCCTAGTGGTATTTTCGTCATTTGTCCTACAGGGTATTTTGGTAATAAACCGAGGTCAAATTGAAAATCTTAATAAATCAAGGGTATTTTCTAAAATTTGCAAAACTTGGAGTTCTTTTTGAGAATTTGTTTCCCAAATCGGTGTTGTTGTAGGAATTTTGAAAATCGGGGGTCATTTTGGTAATTTTGTAAAACAAGGGTAATTTCAGTAAAATTTCCAAATTGAAGTATTTTAATATTTTGCAAAAATAGAGTTTTTGAAAATTTTATAAAGTAAGGAAATTTTAATGGCTGTGAGTAGTATGGACATTTTATAAACTAAGGGCATTTTTGTAATTTTATAGCCAAAGGGTATTTTAGTAATTTGTAAATCGAAATATTTTGGAAAAATTTTCAAGCTAAAGTCTGCTACCATTTAAAAGGGTAATTTGGTGATTTAAAACCGAAGTTTTTATGAAAAATCTGACTAATCCTTTCGGGTTTTAGTTATTGAGTTTAGCCTATGGTGAGTCCTCTTGGTTAGGATGAAGCAGGAAGCTACGCACCAGGTAGGATTCAGTGAAGAGGAGGTGAGTCACGAGGACTCGCTTAAGTACCAAGCTCTTCCGGATCCAATCCTAGACATGCGCACAAAGGTTGCCACACCCTAACTCTCGCGACTTAGTTCACGAGGTTTGTTTAATTAGGCACTTAAGTCTTATGTGATTGTTGGGGTAAACTAGCCCTAGGGTTTAAGTACCTATCATGCTATTCTACGTTCCATTTCTACCCTTCTACAGTTCATGCTATAAATCACCCAAATGAAATAGAGGTACTTACAGTGGACTTGAATTGGAGACTTGGGTGCCATGCCGAAAAACACTGCTCTTTTAGAAAAGTTTTCTCAAGACTTGTTTGGGCCTTATTTTAAAAACATTGTGAGCTTTATACCCGAGGCCGAGAGTTTAAACCTTGCTCGATACCAAAGTGAAACACCCCAAACCCGGCCCACGAGCCTTAACAGGATCACAGTATGTTCCTCAAGTAAAAGCGGTTCAAAACTTTTGAGCACTTTAGAAAAATTCGGTTGGTTTTGAAAGAAAATTTTTAATTTGTGTTAGGCTCGAGTTGAAATCAAGTTTATCTATTTGAAATCTAGGTTTTGTAAAACTATATTACTCCATTTCAAAATTTGTCCTAAATATTAAATAAAATCGTATCAAAATAAAATAACTTAAAGACATGCATCAACGATTTAATATCAGTGACCTTATGACAAAGCGAAAACAATACCCAAAATAACTCCAAAAATATAAAATATAAAAGTCCCAAAATTAAATAAAACTTCAAAGTGAGCATGGCCACCACTAAACTCCCACAGGCCGGTCCATCAACGATCGTCACACGAAAGAAAATGTTCCCAGCAGAAGTGAGTCAAACAGACTCAATGTGTAACCAACACTAGACCTCAATAATTCAGGCATATCATATTAATTAATAAATATATATAACAGATAAAAGTAGTGATGCAAACTGAACCCAATCCTAGATACCATCCGCTACACATCACCCGTACCAACACGCACACACCGTGGGGACTACTAAGTCAACCTCCATCCGCTACACATCATCGAAGGCGATCGCTGCGCAGACGACATGCTCATCGCCCTTATAAATTCGTGGCATAGCCACCAGATAATTATTATGTGACCGAAGTCACCACATTGAGATAATGTGACCGAGGTAACCACATTCACTTCCCTTTCATAATCACCCATATGCCCATGTCATACATATCATGCAAAAATCATGCCTTATTTCACATTCTTATCATGTTCACATATGCCATATCAGTTCATTTCATACTCATAGTAGGAGTAGGAAAACGTACTGGTACTTTGTACCATTGCATGGTACTTTAGCCACATTCACATTATTATAAGCATACATATTAATTTAAGCCGTAATCTAATAGAGTTTAGTGTGGGGTACACACACGATATACTTAACAAATTATTTGAAAGCCAGAAAAATCTCAAAAAATCTCGATCTACTACTTTAGATCCTTGATTCCTATATTAAGCCAACACTTAGATCAATATCATAGGCCATTCGACCAACAAAAACTTAGTCTCAAAAGCCTTCGGCTTTTCAACCACTAAAAGAATAATGAACTAACATAGATCCTTACCACTTGATTTACCAAAATTGATTGTCAAAGAAAAAGGCTTAGATTGACTGCTTCAAAGTCTTGAAGAACCTAGGAGAAATTGATTCCTATGAATGGTTAGAATCTTGCTAACAATTGCCCAAAAATCGGCTTTTGCTCACATGAAAATCGACAGAGAGAAGAATAAAGGAACAAAGAAATTCGGCCAACACTACTTACCCTTCTCAAAATCGATTGAAGAAGAACCCAAAAGAGATTAACCCTTGTTGATATTCGGCCAAGACAAATCAAAAGGAAAATGGGAAATTTCGGCAAAGTGGTTGAGTGATGAAGGGAGTTTCGGCTATGGTTGATTAAAGATAACAAATAGAATTCGGCTCCTCCCTTGGTCCACAAAAATCGGCTCCTCCCTTGGTCCACAAAACCATCCATGTTCATGGACAAAATGCCATTAAAAAGTTTCCAAACCTCATCCCTTAATCCATGCCTTATGTCCCCTTATCATTCCAAAAGCTTAGGATTTCATTCCTTAAGTTAATCACTTGCCTTTTTCCCTTAGTCTACTATCCAAAAAAGAAAATAGTCCAACCTTACCTTAATTAGAGTTGACCGACACATGCCATACACATGCAAAAATAAAAGTCACCTTATTACCATCCATGGGATTCGAACCTCTTTCCTCATGCAATTACTCATGCGCCAACACCACTTTACTACTAGCTCATTTATGCTAACATTAGGCACTTAAATTTACTTAAGTGTCAAGATCACTTAATCCACTTCACTAAATTTTCAATACTAAAAAAAAATTATTCTAGCTTCATTAATAATTCCAAGCCTTCACTAGACTATATTAAAGACACAATAAAATCATACCCGGCTAACACAAGTAACAAGATGATACTCAAATTTTTAGGATATTACAGATTGAATTTGCGTATAATAATGGTTTTCAGTCAAGCATCAAAATGGCACCTTATGAAGCTTTATACAGACGTAAATGTCGTACACCTCTGTATTGTACCGAGCTCAGTGAAAAGAAGTTACTTGGAGTCGATTTGATAAAAGACTCAGAACAGAAAGTGAAACTGATCCGAGATTGTTTAAAAGCAGCATCTGATCGTCAGAAGTCTTATGCAGACTTGAAACGAAAAGATATAGAATTTGAGATTGGCGACAAAGTATTTCTGAAGGTGTCACCGTGGAAGAAAGTACTCCGTTTTAGACGTAAAGGCAAGTTAAGTCCGAGGTTCATCGGACCGTATGAGATCATCGAACGAGTTGAGCCTGTTGTATATAGATTAAGATTGCCCTCTGAGCTAGAAAAGATCCATAATGTATTTCATGTCTCGATGCTCCGTAGATATCGATCAGATCCGTCACATGTGATTGCTCCATCTGAAATTGAAATCTGATCTGATATGACATATGAAGAGGAACCGATCCGTATCTTAGCTCGTGAAGTAAAAGAGTTGAGAAACAAGAAAATCCCGTTAGTGAAAATATTATGGAATCGACATGGAATAGAAGAGGCTACATGGGAGCCGAAAGATTAAATGAAACAGCAGTATCCGAATCTATTTAACGGTAAGATTTTCGGGGACGAAAATCCCTAAGGGGGGAGAATTGTAACAGTTCGGTTTATAGCCTAGTCGGAACAGTGGTTTCGGGACCACAAATCTGAGTCTGTATAATATTTTAATATTATTTTCTGTGCCGTTGATATGTGAATAAGCATATGCTAAATTTTCGTAAGCTAATTTGTCCGTTTGTGTGTTTAATTTAACAAAAGGATTAAAATGCATTAAATGTGAAAGTTGCTTGCTATTTGTTAAAGTACCAATGTGTTGGGGCTTTGTTAAGGTGGAGTCATTATGTTGTTATTATGCCAACTTATAGTTAGTGGATGAAAGAAAGACAATCTTGTCCTTATTACATGTTTGTTTTAATTATTAATTGGATGGATATTTTGGTAAAAGAATTATTATTATATGTTATAATAAAAGAAACATGGTTAGTGGATTTTCATTCATCCATCTACCACTGATTATAGCAAATAAAGAAAAGGAGAAAATGTTCTCTTGATATTCGGCTACTATTAAGCAAATTTCAAGGTTCGTTTTTGATCAGTTTTCGATAATTTCTATGTTTTTGTAATCGTTGCTTCGAGAGCTTTAAAACCCATGTCTAAATTTGATGAATTGATAAGGTTTGTGTGAGATGCCATTGTTGATATGTTGATTTTTGTGATGTTTTATGTTGTTAAATGAAAGGTTTAAGCTTGATGAACATGTTTTGTTCTTGAAGTTTTGTTAAATTTAGCTAAATAGGGCTAAATTGTTAAAATAGCAAATTGAGGGACTAAATTGCTAATTTGATGGAAAATTTGGGCTTGTATGTGATGTAAGAATATTCGGTTATGCATGAGCATGGGTAGATTTTGTGAATTTGATGTTTTGAGAAAAATGGACTAAATTGATAAAATGTGCAAATGTAAGGGCTAAATTGCAAATAGCCCTAAATGTGTGTCTTTGGATTGAATTGAAAGAACTAGTGAATAAAAGGGTTAATTCTGAATATGTTTAGATCAAGAACCAAGGAAAATGGATTTAGATTGCGGGAAAGCGAAAGTAAACGAGTAGCCGTGTTCATTTCCGATAAACTGAATCCGAGGTAAGTCACTATGCAAATAAACGTACTTGTTTGATATTATATTTGTTCATATGTCTAATGCTGATAATGATACTTATGAGAAGTTATGCATATGAATTCTGAGATAAGTCCGATATAGTGATTAAGTCCGAGAAGCCCCTTACGAACCTAGGAATAGGTAGGATTAGTTATGTCATGACATAGGTATTTGTTCTGTTTTATCATATAAGACCACGTCTGGGACGTTGGCATTGATTTGAGACTTCGTGTAAGACCTCGTCTGGGACGTTGGCATCGATATAAGTTTTTATGTATAAGACCACGTCTGGGACGTTGGCATCGATATATGCTTTATGTGTAAGACCATGTCTGGGACATCGGCATCGTATTGATACGTGTAAGACCCTGTCCGGGACAGTGGCATCAATGTCTGAGTGCATGTAAGACCTCGTCTGGGACGTTGGCATTGTACGACCATTTCGACCTTTCTAAGTATCCTACTAGATTCCTTACGGTTCAACGGGTAAGTTTGTGATACAAAATAGCCATGTAAATAGTGAATCCGATTCAGGTATGTTGATTTATACACTAAGTGTGTATATAAGGTAAGTTCTTATGTAACCTTGCTATGATGATTATGAACCTTTGAAATAGTTTTGTGCATAAGAGACTTTTGGAATTGATGAATGTGGCAAATGTGGCCAATAGTATGAACCAAAGTATATATGTGAGAGGATGTTATGTATATGATATGTGCCTATATTTCTATATGCTTATATACTTGTCTATTAAGTTTATTTGTATATGATTTACTAAGGTTTTGGAAAGCTTACTCTGTGTGTGTGTTTTCTCTGTTTTATAGGTCGTCAAGCTACTGAAGGCTCGGGACCGTTAAGGATCATCATCACACTACTAAACTTATTTTGGCACCTTTTTGATAATGAATTTAGCTAAACATGGCATGTATAGGCTAGATATGTGTAAATGTTTATGAAGTGAACTTAGCCATGTGTTTTGGTAATATGCTTGAATGAATGAGTTATATGATGCAAGTTTTGATATGTTTTGATGCTTATGAATTGGTTAAGTTTTGGATAAGCAAATGGATGATATATGCTTGAGATGATGTGGGTTTTAGTTTGTAATTTGATATGTTTTTGGTTGCCATATATGCATGAAATGAGATGGATAATGTTGCTTGTAGGTATGACCCTTTTTGGGTGGCATTTTGGCCTTGTAAATGGCCTATAATGTCACACTGAGTTGTTGTAACACTGGCGTGCCTAAGACCGTGGGTGAATTGGCAGAATGTAGCTTAAATAGCACACGGCCTCGACATGGACGTGTCAGTTGGCCGTGGTGTGCAAGTCAGTAGCTAGCTAAGAGCACACAGCCATGGCACACGGGCGTGTTTGGTGGCCGTGGTGGGGAAGTCAGTATATGGCCTAGTAGCACACGGTCATGGTACACGGGCGTGCCTAATGACCGTGTTGATATAGTCAGTATATAGACAAGAATGATCACACGGGGGTGTCTAGAAGCTGTTGAGGGCACTCAGTCTCCTCCCACGGGCGTGTCTCCCCTGAAAGTTAGAAAAGGTTTTAATTCTTATGAAATTTCATATGTGTTTCAGTTTAGTCCCAACTCGGTTTATATGCATGCTTTTGGTCTTGATGACTCATTTAAGGGACACTATGATTGTTAATGATGAATGTAACGTATGAAATGTTATGTAAGTTTCTGATCTGTCTGGTACTGCTCCTAACCCTAGTCCGGCGTCGGTTACGGGTTAGGGGTGTTACACAGTTTAACATAGTCGAATACATATATACATACATAATTGATTTCATATTCGAATTCTTATTATCTACCAATAACAAATTCCATAGCCTAACACAAATCAAATCCATTTGTATCACATTTTATTATCTAACTCGAATACATATCATAACCAAATATGCATAGTTTACAACATCCATTTAAACCATCCTATTAAAGTCTCAATGACTAAACAAATTCTCCTATCTATTTACCATATTCGAATATACTTAACACCAAAACCAAATCACACAATACAAGTATATAATTATACATTTGGTTTGAGTCCATTTCATAACTAAAATCAATCCATCACCGAAAGCATAATAAAGATACATGTACTAACCACTCAACCAAATCCATTATTAACATTTAACTAAACATTTAACTACCACTTAATGTCATGATTTTAACACCAATACCGAATCACAAATAACTTATAATTATCACCTTTATTTCATCACATAACCGATTATCTAATTTACAATACAAACAATTTCCAATTTGATTCATGTTTCTAATTATGTAACTCAATAATAGGTCATTAACAACCCACATCTCAAACATATGCCTCAATCACATATATAAAACTTTCCAAAAAGAACTAAGCATAAATTATAAATGGATACTCCATACCCAAACATATATATGTACCTAGCATGAACTCATATCATAGCCAAATTTATAAACCAAGCATAACACTAACATATACTACGATTAATATTACTTAAACATTAGATCATTAACATTAAGATCAAGCCATTTTCGCATGGCTCAAAATTACATATTCAAAGTTGAACAAAAATGCATATTAGCCTATACATGCCATAAGTTCGGAAATAAACTTTCTAGAAGTACCAACGATTGACGATAGTGTTGATGACTTCAATAACGATCCCCGAGCCTGAAGCTGAAGTCCAAAATCTATAAACAACATAAACATATAACACAGAGTAAGCTAACATAGCTTAGTAAGCCTTAAGCATATAAAACAATTTAAAAGAACATTCAAACATTTTAACTATTCAATTTGTATTATTAACATGATAATATAGTATAAATAGACTATCATGGCCGAATACTAATGTTCTTATATGGCATATCATTATTCACTTCTCAATCCCAAAATTTCACTATCTCATTTAAATTTACAAACTTATCAATTAAATAAAAAGGTTTAAAATCTAAAATGTTATCTCTTAATTACCTACTCATATTGCCGAATACACATAGTTCAACATGTCCCCATATACAATCGAATGTGTAAACACCATATATCAATATATGCATATATAACTGAACATACAAATATCAAATACATATTTATCATGTATATAACTGAATATATATATATTCATTAAACATCACATGTATCCCAAATGTAACAGGCCAATTTTGGCCCAAGGCAATAACAATAAAATAGTTCAAAAAAATGTCCATTAAACCAAACAAACCCAATGTTGGCCCAAATAAAACTAAACCCGAAGCCCAACTAAACCCTTACCAGAAAAAAGGAAAATAGCATCAAACCCCAGCCCTCTGACCACCACCATCGTCGCACGCCACCAGCCATGCGCCTCTGCCATCTGCAACAAAGAAAAGCACGCAACAACACCAAACAAAGAGAAAAATGACAAAAGTAACAGAGGCTACACGCAAATAGCAGAGAAGACAAAATGAAAAAAACAAAAGTAACAGAAAAACAAAACGGAAAAGAACAAATTAGAATCTGTAAAAATCGGTTATAAAAACCGAAGTAAAGCTTTGTATTCTCCTCTTCCGAATTTTTTTTTATAAACTATCAGAAATTAAAAAAACATTAAAGGTTGATTTCGTTTTCATTTTTTTTACATTATTTACTGTCGTTTTCATTTTTATTTTTTACTATTTCGAATAGTTGCAAACAAAAACAAAAGAACAACGAAGGGACTTGCCCGTAACCCCTCGGTCGCAGCATCGGAGTCCGCCTTCTCCGTGGACGGAACTCGGCCTGGGGAGGGGCGCTGAAGGTCCTTTTCCTTCGTTTTGGGGCACCGAATGTCCAGCCTTCGAAGAGGGCTGCAAGCGAGGCGCTATGACCTGTCTCCGTGCGCCGTCGGCCACTAGATGCAGTGGTGGTGCGACGGAACGTCGAGAGAGCCCAATAATCGGGCATGAAACGATGGAGGAGGAGAGGAGTTCTCTGCCTTTTCGTTTTTTGAGAGAATAAGGGGGGAGCCTCTGATTTTCTTTCTGAAACCCTAAAGAATGAATAATTTTTTTTTTACTTAAATAATAACCAAAACGGCACCGTTTGGATGCAAGGGGAGCTGCGCATATCCCTTAAAAGGGATATTTGCGCGATAGATCCTTCCCCATTTGCGCTATTCAATTGGCCCTCTTTGTGTTTTTTTTTTTTTACAGATTTTACCCGTACATTTCTCCAGGTTTTCAATTGGGTCCTTGACCATAAATGCGCATAAGAAGGCTGGGAATATTGCCCCGATCGGTCCCCCTGTCTTAGCGCATTTTTTAATTAAGGCCCGCAATTTCATTTCTATTTTAATTTAGTCCCTAATATGTTGATTTTTAAACCTTTTTTATTTTGTCATTTATTTATCAACATTAATATTTTATATATTATTTATTTTAAACTGTTTTATTTATTATATTAGGTATTTAAACTTCTTTATATATTATTTATTTTAAACCTTTTATATTGTTTTGAATTGCTTTACATATTATTTATTTTAAATTTTTATTACGAATTATTTACTTAAATCGTTTTGCTAATTATTTTAAATTGATTTATGTATTATTTCTCTTTAAATTGTTTAATTCATTGGTCTTTGTTTATTAATGTTATTACTTAGATGGTGTATATTGTTTAGTTATTGCTTTTGCATGTGCCATAATTTATTTATTTGTATTGTCATATTATTATAGTCCATTATATAATTTCGTATTCATGTATTATTGTTCTATTATTGTTATTATTATTCATGCATGTTAATATTTTAGATTAGCGATTCCAATGTCATGTATTATGTGTATTATGTTATCGTTACGCCAAATTCGTGTCACATTACCATTATTTGTCGAGCATAACCCCCCATTCACGCTTTAATAATGATTCTTTAAAACTTAATCTACCGAACGTGTATCGTTTTTAAAATTTTTATAAATTTCATCCAAAAACAAAAGCTTTCAAAATAAGGCAATATTCTATGTTTGGAAACCCGAGAGATTGTGCCCTACGTGCTGGGTTTCGGTTTTTCGCTTGGCCAAACAATCGAATATCCTTTTGATATTTTTAATGTATGAGTCTCGGGAATTATGAGATGATCTTGAATTCGAGGATTTAAATTATCGTGTCCTAACGTACTGGATGTGATATTTTGTTCCTTCAGAGTGAGAGAATCTTAATATCCAATTCGAGAAAATTCAAATAATTTTAAAAGAGATAGTATTTTTACAAGTTTTTTAAAATTTTCAACTTTCGAAATTGAGACATTGATTAATCAATTTGGTACCAATTTTGGGCGTGACGAGGGTGCTAACCCTTCCTCGCACGTAACCGACTCCCGAACCCGTTTTCTCAAATTTCGTAGACCAAAAACACTGTTTTAGTAAATCAAAACGTTTTATTAAAATAAAAGTGATCCGATCAGACCTAATAAAGATCGGTGGCGACTCCCGTTTTTTTAAAAAATGGTTACGACAGCTTGGCGACTCCACTGGGGACACTAATAAGAGAGTCAAGCCACAGATTGATTAATTTTTGTCTCTTTAGTGGAAAATTTGGTTTTAATATACGTACCTTTCACTGCATTTCATCTGTTTTGTGTTACGATCCTCATCATTTTATGCATATTTTAGTTGTTTGCTTCGAGCTTTTTGTATATCTCTGCACATTGCATTGCATGACCGATCGGTCACACCATTTTAAGTGGGAGTGAGAAGCTACTCCTTCGTGAGGTTTTCACCTCCGTGCAGAATAGTGGATCGCTTTCGGGATACATCCGTACCTATGTCTTCGTGAGATTTTTATCTCCATGCAGCCATAGGGAAATGTATTCCCCTGAACTGAACTCGGTCTATATGAACCTATAATGGGTGAAGATCGAGGAATCTGCTGGTTCAGGTACCTCTCTTTAGAACCAAACCACATATAGTGAACCTTAAGAACCAACCCTAGGTTGAACCACGCCAAACCTTAGAGGTTACCCCAATAGGTGTTTGATTATTTCCTGTTTGTTTTGAGTTTTTTGTACATAGTACTGACTTGTTATGTTTTGTTGTTATTGCATGGAATTTCATCATGAAAAGGTGTTGATTCACGTTTGGTTACTAGATAGAAAAGCTTAACATGAAAAAGGGGTTTCTAGATAGAGTGGAGGATAATGCGGCCGTTCAAATTTGGTCCGAGAGGATACAACAGGAGAAAGGAGACAGTCTGGCCGTGGGATATGAATCAGAATTGTGGGATTTCACCCGTGTCAGTGTGATTCAGAATAACCTGCAAGAATTAAAGGAGATATGGGATTCATGGGGCGACGAGATCAAGCATCTATTCTATTGTAGTTACGGTGATTTGCCATATCTGCTTGATGTCAAGGTGGACGAGCGCCTATTTCGAGCTATTACCCAATTTTGGAACCCCGCTTATAGTTGCTTTACTTTCAGGAAAGTGGATTTGGTACCTACCATTGAATAGTACACAGCTTGCTCCGTTGCCCAAAGATTCAAGCTGACAAGGCTTATTCGAGAGCTATTAATGTGCCGACATTCTTAAGAAAGCTGATGAGCATTACAGGGATGAGCGAACAGTGGATTACAGCTCGGATCAAGTAAAAGGGGGATTGTAAGTGCATCCCTTGGAGACATTTGAGGGATTTGATCCTAGCGCATCCTGATATGAAAAAGAGGGTTGACGTTTTTGCCTTAAGCATCTACGGTTTGGTCGTCTTTCCCAAGGCATTAGGATATGTAGAGGAAGCAGTCTCAGACCTATTTGATAAACTTGATAAATGAGTCATGCCCGTCCCTTTAATCTTAGCCGAAACTTTCAGGTTATT
Organism: Gossypium sturtianum; assembly: GCA_025698515.1. Classification (NCBI taxonomy): domain Eukaryota; kingdom Viridiplantae; phylum Streptophyta; class Magnoliopsida; order Malvales; family Malvaceae; genus Gossypium; species Gossypium sturtianum. The sequence continues at coordinate 50,562,868 of CM046952.1, read as the reverse complement.
GAGTGCTTGCCGAAGAGCGGGTGAAGGAAGGTTCATAGGATGTGCGCAGCTTTTGATATCGTGGTTTCATAGCCACTTTTAGAAGGTGGAAAAGGTCTCGTATAAATTTTTTTTCCAAGAACTACACTCCTTTGAAGGAATTAGCGGCTACGCCAAGGCGGGACGACCTTTCTGAAGAGAAATGGATAGCGATTCTCCAAAATTTACAAGAAATCGGTGTGGAAAGTTTGACTGGGTTCCCTTACTTGGGATATGGGGAGCTGTTGGGTACGCTCCACTACTCGTAATGAGGCAGTATCGATCAAGGCAGTTCATACCTGCGACGCATGGGTTAGCTCAGTGCGAGTTTTCATACAAAGGCGATAATTATAAGAAGAGAGTTCGTGAGATATCGAGTGCGTGGACCCAAACCCAAAGACTGAAGGGACTCGCCGCAAGATCAATGATGACCCCCGAATATGATTGGTGGTGGGGTAAAAGAATCAATGACAATATCCCGATACCGAGTCAAGGAAACGCTCGGCCAATGGAGGAGCAATTACAAGTAATCTTGTCTGAATTAGATATCATCAAACAAGATTTCAAAAAGAGGAGTCGGGAATTGGGAAAGAAGATAGAGCAGCTAGAGGAGGAAAAGATGCAGTTAGGGTTAGACATCGACATCCACAAGCTCGAGGCCGATAAATTGAGAAAAAGAAAAAATAAGGGCGAAGAAGATTTGGATAATTTAAAAACGGACTACAAAAAGCTGCGCATGTCAATCAGAACTGCTGGTTTGGGCAAAACATCAGAGCAATGGCGACAGGAAATTAAAGAAGAAAAGACCAGAGCCGATCAGTGGGAAAAGAAGTTCCAAGATGCTCGAGTACGGGAGGACACTTTGAAAAAGAGTCTGTTGGAAAGTCAAAATGAAAAAGAGAATTTATGAGCCCGAGTAGCAGAATTGGAAAAGTCACTGCATCTGCACCGTAGTCGCAACTCGGTAATCGAATTAAGGGCTAGCCAAAACAAGGTTGAGGAGTTGAAAGGAAGGATGGAGGAGCTCGAGACTGCACTGTGAGATAGTAAGATTCGAGTTGAATTTCTAGAAGCAGACAATGAACATTGGAAAGAGCAGCTCCACCGCTCACAAAATCAGATCAGAGATAGAGATTATGTTATGGGCGAAGAGGCTGTGGTTCAAGTTCGAGAGGTGGCCGACCATTTCTGGACTTTGGTACATTGGTGATGTATTAAGTCTACAATACGAGTCAGTATCAGATCGAGGCCAAAAATTAGCTTGGCTTCTTAAGAAAGTCAAGGATTTAGGTATTAGGGTGAAGTCGTATATGTAATCGCTCGTTCTATGTAAAGAAATTCGTTTTCTAGTAAAGTTTGTCTAATGGAATTGAATCAAAATCAACGCCTTTTGCATTCATTTCATTCATTCGCATTACATCATATCATTTGCATTAAATTTTATAAAAGACCCTAATTGATTAAAATTATGACAGAAGTTACCCTGGAAACCGACGAAAACCAGCCTATTATATATTACTACAATACCCGTCGTAAAGCAAAAACATTGGATCAGAGGATAGAAAGACTGGAACAGATGCAAAGGGATATGCAAGATCAGTTGCAAACTCAAATGCAAGAACAATTAGCGAAAATGCAGCAAGATATGAGGGATCAGATGCTCGAATCCCAAAGGAACAAGATGAACCAACTAGCTTAGTTATTGGCCGGGGGATCCGACAAAGGAAAAGGCCCAGTGACCAATCCGGGTAACGACAATGAAGAACCTCCTTGTCCTCCAGGTCTCACCCCAACGCACACCCAAGTGCAACCAGACGTAAACCCACAAAGGGTACATGTTACCGTCAAACCCCAACATCAGGCTGGTGCCTCGATACCGATGAATTTTTAAACTGGCTCGGGCTCTAATCTTGGAGATCACCCAACTAACCCCGTCATCCCCGACCTCGATGATTTAGCAGAAATTGAGAAGATGAGGATAGATGTGTCTAAACAACTTGAGGACCGGTGCAAATGGTTAGAAGAGAAGTTTAAGGCAATGGAGAACGCTGATTATCATGGCGGGGTGAATGCTAAAGACTTGAGTTTGGTCCCAGACCTAATACTCCCACCGAAGTTCAAGACTCTGGAGTTTGAAAAGTATAATGGGACTAGCTGCCCTGAAGCTCACATTACGATGTTCTATCAGAAGATGACAGGCTACGTCAACAATGATCAGCTGTTAATTCACTGCTTTCAAGACAGTTTGATTAGATCTGCGGCCAGGTGGTACAACCAGCTAAACCGCGTGCAAATCAATTCGTGGAAAGATTTGGCACAGGCTTTTATGAAGCAATATGGCCACGTGACTGACATAGCACTGGATAGAATAACATTGCAAAACATGGAGAAGAAGCTGAGTGAGAGCTTCAGACAGTACGCCCAGAGGTGGAGAGAAGTAGCTACACAGGTCCAACCCCCTCTTCTAGAGAAGGAAACGACTATGCTTTTCATGAATACACTAAAGGCTCCATTCATCAATCACATGTTGGGGAGTGCTACTAAAAGCTTCTCAGACATAGTGATGTCGGGAGAGATGATAGAAAACACAATCCGAAGCGAGAAGCTAGACGCGGGGGAAAGCACAAGGAGACCGGCTTCGAGAAAGAAAGATAACGAGGTGAACAATGCGAGTGTGTATAGTAAGGGTTATTCAAATCCGATTCTTGTAAGTCGGTAGAGAACGATGGAATCGCTAGCCATCGAGGCTGCAGAGGCAAAATTCAAACCCAAGGCCTACCATGGAAAGAACCCAATTCATGCCGATTCCTTTGACATATAGAGAATTGTACCAAACTTTGTTCGATGCACACGTGGTAGCACCTATCCACATGAAACCTCTGCAACCTCCGTTCCCAAAATGGTATGACGCCAACGTTCAATGCGAATACCATGCGGGAATTACTGGACATTCGATTGAGAACTGCATCGCCTTCAAAAAGATAGTTGAAAAGTTTATAAAGATGGGTGTAGTAAAATTCGATAGCTCTACAGGACCTAACGTAGCAGGAAATCCGTTACCCAACTATTCTGATGAAGGGGTAAATGCGATAATAGAGAGTGGAGGCAAGAGAGTCAAGGCTGACATGGTTGAAGTAAGAACCCCACTGAGATAGGTTTGGAAACAAATGGTAAACCGAGGCTTAATCACGCAAAAATCGAGAGAAAAAACTGAAAGTGTGGAAAGATACTGCGAGTTCCATTCCAATGAGGGTCACGACATCCAAGAATGCATTGAGTTCAGGGCCACGGTACAAAACTTCATGGATAATAAAGAAATAGAATTTTATGAAGAGATCGAAGGATCAGAAGAAGGAGAGGTCTGTGCGTCAGAAGAAGGATCAACCAAGAAGGTCTATGGGGTCAATCACCCTTTGGTAATTATCTCGCGACCAAGGGTTAGTGAAGCTAGAGTACCAATCGTGCCGAAGGTCATAATCCAGAAGCATGTAGCTTTCCCTTATCAGAATAGTAAAAGGGTTCCGTGGAATTACGACTGTAATGTAACAACCCCGGCAGAGGAAAACTCAGCTAACACCCCAGAGGAAGGTCAAGACGAAGGATTCTTTACACGCAGCGGAAGGTGTTATACCCCGAAGGTAAGAGCAGAACCAGCAAAAGGAAAGGCCTTGGAGGTGGAACAACAGAAGGAAAAGTCAGTTAGAGTGGAACTACCCATTAACGAGCTAGTGACTGAAAAAGAGGCCAAGAAATTCCTAAAATTCCTAAAGCACAGCGAGTACAGTGTTGTGGAGCAATTGCACAAACAACCAGCTCGCATATCGATACTGGCATTGCTCATGAGTTCAGAGGCCCACCGTAGTGCATTAATGAAAGTGTTGAATGAAACATACGTCACGGACAATATTTCTGTCAACAAGTTGGACCGTTTGGTCAACAATATAAGCGCCGACAATTTCATCTTCTTCAATGATGATGAGATACCTCCAGGTGGTATGGGATCTACAAAGGCTTTACATATAACCACACGATGCAAAGGATATACGTTGCCAGGGGTGTTGGTGGATAATGGATCGGCCCTAAATGTCTTACCCTTGTCTACCCTAAACAAGTTGCCTGTGGATAGCTCCCACATGAAAACATGTCAAAATGTTGTGAGAGCTTTCGATGGCACCGAAAGAAAGGTCATGGGGAGGATTGATAAACCTCTTCAGATTGGTCCGAGTACATACGAGGTGGACTTCTTGGTGATGGACATCAAACCTTCCTACAACTGCCTGCTAGGAAGACATTGGATTCATTCAGCCGGGGCAGTGCCGTCCTCACTGCATCAAAAGTTAAAATTGGTGACTGAAGGTAGATTGGTCACAATAAACGCGGAGGAGGATATCATAGCCTCTGTTACCAGTGACACTCCGTATATAGGGGCAGACGACGAAGCGATAGAATGTTCTTTTTTATCACTTGAATTTGTCAACGCAACCTTCGTCGTCGAAGGCAACAAGATTCCCATGCCCAAAATATCTAAATCCATGAGGATGGGCCTGCAAATGATAGTCGAAAAGGGAGTTTTACCGGGAAAGGGACTCGAAAAATGCCTTCAAGGAAAGATTGAGGTGCCAATGCTGAAAGAAAAACGAGATCGCTTCGGTTTGGGATTCAAGCTAGATGTGAAACAAAAGAGGAAAGAAGTGGAGAAAAAGCAAGAGAGAAGAAGGGCACGTTTGAGCGGTGAGGAAGCCAAATGGGAGCCAATGACCTTTCCTCATTTATCCAAGACATTTGTTTCAGGAGGGACCATATACCCTGAACAAAGAATAGCAAGAAAAGAAGTAGTGGAGGAAATATTAGGAAGTTTGAGCATAAACGCTGTATCTGAGGAAGGAACCGAAGAAAGAGACTTATCTGGGATTTGCCCTTACCCTCCTGGAAGTGTTCTGAACAACTGGACCATGTAAGAGATTCCTGTAACCTTTAGGATTAATTCAGAGTAATGATCAAACACACTTGTTGCTCTGAGCCTAGGAGCAATAAGAATCCTTTTGTTAAATAGGCATATGTCCAAATACCTTTATTTCAATAAAAATGAACCTTTTGTATCATTTCCAAGCAAGTGTTCTTTTATTCTTTTCATTCATAACCAAAATATTCTTTACATTTCATTCATAACCAATCATGCAAATAATCATTCTTAGATTCTTTTATTTTGCACCTTTCTTTACCTTTCTAACAGGTCCCCAGATATCAATGATATGAGCGACGCTGTTACTAACTCAGAATCTCCTTTTGAGCAAGATACGGGTATGGAGGATTTTTAGGATTTTGAAGATGACCAGGACCGTAACATATATCTTGATTTGTTAAGGATGATAGAGCAAGATGTGAAAAAAATCTTACCTCACAAAGAGTCAGTGGAAATTGTGAGCTTAGGAGAAGAAAAAGAGTTGAAGATTGGAGCTAGCATTGCTGTAGAAATGAAGCGAGACCTCATTGAGTTACTCCAAGAATTCAAGGATGTCTTTGCATGGTCATATCGAGACATTCCGGGGTTAAACACTGATATCGTGGTACACCGACTCTCCATAAAGGAGGAATGTAGACCAATTCAACAGAAGCTCCGAAGGATGAGACCCGATGTTTTGTTGAAGATTAAAGAAGAGGTCATGAAACAGTTTGATGCCGGTTTCTTACAAGTGGTTAAGTACTCAGAGTGGGTAGCCAATATAGTACCCGTTCCTAAGAAAGATAGGAAGGTACGGATGTGCGTGGACTATAGAGATTTGAACAAGGCCAGCCCGAAAGATAACTTCTCGCTGCCTCACATTGTTACCTTAGTGGATAACACGGCTGGTTACTCACTTTTCTCTTTTATGGACGGCTTCTCCGGGTACAACCAAATTAAAATGCACCCTGAAGATATGGAGAAGACCACATTCATAACCATGTGGGGAACATTCTATTATAAGGTAATGCCATTTGGATTGAAAAATGCAGAGGCAACGTACCAAAGAGCCATGGTAACCCTTTTCCATGATATGATGCACAAGGAGATAGAAGTTTATGTGGACGATATGATTGTAAAGTCCAGGACTGAGAAAGAGCATGTACAGGTCTTGAGGAAACTGTTCCTAAGGTTGAGGAAATTCCAACTAAAACTCAATCCAGCAAAATGTACCTTCGGGGCTAGATCGGGAAAATTGCTAGGATTTGTAGTCAGCAAAAAAAAATTGAGATTGACCCAGACAAAGTAAAAGCCATACAAGAGCTGTCACCACCGCGTACTCAAAAGGAAGTTTGAGGCTTCCTAGGAAGACTAAACTACATCGCCCGGTTCATTGCACAGCTCACGGAGAAATGTGACCCCATATTCTGTCTCCTTAGGAAACACAACCCAGGTATATGGAATGAGGAGTGCCAAGAGGCTTTTGATAAGGTCAAACATTACTTGTCCAAAGCTCCAGTACTGATGCCACCTTGCCTGGATAGGCCATTAATATTGTACTTGGCGGTATTCTAAAATTCTATGAGATGCGTGCTAGGCCAACATGATGAGTCGGGACGAAAGGAAAGAGCGATATACTATCTCAGCAAGAAGTTCACTGAATGCGAGGCAAGATATTCGCCAATTGAGAAGCTGTGCTGCGCTTTGATTTGGACGACCCGAAGACTGAGACAATACATGCTATACCATACCACTTGGCTTATCTCAAAACTAGATCCTCTCAAGTACATGATGGAGTCGACTGCATTGAATGGAAGAATGGCTCGGTGGCATATCCTACTTTTGGAGTTTGATATAGTCTATGTAAATCAGAAGGCCGTAAAAGGAAGTGCAATAGCAGACTTTCTAGCCAGCAGGGCCTTAGAAGAGTACGAGCCACTGAACTTTGATTTCCCAAATGAAGACCTAATGTACGTGGCAATCACTGAAGAATGTGCTCAAAAGGAGGATCATCCTTGGATACTAAACTTTGACGGAGCTTCAAACGCAGTGGGTAACGGAATTGGGGCAGTCCTAGTATCCCCAAATGGAGATCATTATCCTTTCACGAGCAATTTGGATTTTGATTGTACAAATAATATGGCCGAATACGAAGCATGCATCATGGGTATCCGTGCAGCCATTGAATGCAAAATCAAAATGTTAGAGGTATATGGCGATTCTGCACTAGTGATCTATCAGCTCAGGGGCGAATGGGAAACAAGAGATCCCAAGTTGATCAGTTATCGAAAGCTGGTTTTGGAGTTAACTAAAGAGTTTGATGACATCATTTTATTTTACCTCCCACGAGAAGAGAACCAGATGGCCGACACCTTGGCTACCTTAGCTTCTATGATCAGAGTAAACAAGCAAGAGGAAGTGAAGCCTATCCAAATGAGCATTTATGAGGTTCCGGCACATTGCTACAACATCGACGAAGAAGAAAGAAAAGATGATCACCCTTGGTATCATGATATACTGCAATATGTGAAGAATCATGAGTATCCCAACCAAACCACCGAAAATGATAAGAGAACACTGAGAAGACTAGCCAGTGACTTTGTCTTGGATGGAGAAATCCTATATAAGAGAAGGAAGGATCATGTGCTTCTAAGATGCATAGATGCTATTGAAGCTAACAAAATCTTGGAAGAAGTCCATGAGGGTGTCTGTGGAACGCATGCTAATGGTTTTACAATGGCCAGACAGATTATGAGATTCAGGTATTACTGGTCCACTATGGAAGGAGACTGCATCAGCTATGCCAAGAAATGTCATAAATGCCAAATTTACGGAGATAAGATTCACGTGCCTCCTTCACCTCTTCATGTCATGACTTCCCCATGGCCTTTCTCTATGTGGGGGATGGACGTCATTGGGCCAATATCACCAAAGGCGTCTAATGGGCATCGATTCATCTTCGTGGTCATTGATTATTTCACCAAATGGGTAGAAGCCACTTCATATGCAAATGTCACAAATTCGGCGGTCAGCAAGTTCTTAAAGAAAGAGATCATATGCCGATATGAAATGCCCGAAAGGATTATATCTGACAATGAATTGAACTTGAACAATAGTACCATAGCAGAGGTTTGCAGTCAATTCAAGATCAAACACCACAACTCGTCGCCGCATCTGCTTAAAAATGAATGGTGCAATGAGGGTGACTAATAAGAATATCAAGAAAATCGTGGGAAAAATGACTGAGACTTACAGAGATTGGCATAAAAAGTTACCGTTTGCTCTTTATGCTTATCAAACGTCAGTCAGAACCTCTACTGGGGAAACTCCTTTCTCCCTGGTTTATGGAATGGAGGCGGTACTTCCTATTGAAGTTGACATACCTTCCCTGCGGGTCTTGTCTGAACTGAAGTTGGATGAATCAGAATGGATTCAATCTCGGTATGATCAGCTGAACCTAATCGAAGAAAAGAGGCTAAGAGCCATTCGTCATGGACAAATGTACCAAAAGCGAATGATGTGGGCTTATAATAAGAAGGTTCGCCCTAGAGAGTTCCATGAGGGAGACCTTGTTTTGAAGAAGATCCTCCCCATACAGAAGGACTTTAGAGGAAAATGAATGCCGAATTGGGAGGGACCTTATGTGGTCAAGAAAGCCTTTTCTGGAGGAGCGTTGATTTTGGCAGAGATGGATGGCAAAAGCTTGCCTAATCCTGTGAATTCAGATTCAGTCAAGAAATACTTCGCCTAAAAAAAAAAGGGCCTAAAGCGAAAACCCACAAAGGGCGTCTTGGGATAAAAAAGAGGAAAATGGACCAAGGCGAAAACCCGCAAAGGGCGTCTTGAGCTCAAAAAAAAAAGGGAGAGGCCAAGGTGAAAACCCGCAAAGGGCGCTTTGAGACCAAAGGGGTTTTGAATTGAAAACCCAAGAATGGGCAATTCAAATTGTTGATTGAAGGGGAGGCATGTAATAGTCTTGCTATACCCGAATTAACAAGAAGGAGAGACGTTACATCTTGGGACATCAACGAGGTCTTCTAAATCTGCCAAACACCCATCAAGGTCGAAAGGGGTCTTCAAGAAATTTTGTGCAGAGAAGTTCATGCTATGATATCTGGGGCACCTATTTTCATGTTATTCATTTTATATTTCAGCAAATTTTGCTATTCCTGATTAATTTATTCATTTTTGCTTTATAGCAAATTGGCTTTCTTAACTTATTCTCGTTTTGTACTTTGTCAAAGTCTGATCTTTTGATCAATTTGTTCGTTTCGAGCTTCGCTCTCAATGAAATTCCACGTTGTCCATTGTGACAATCTTTTTCAAGCATTTTTCATTGAAATAAAAATTAATGGACTATTAATATTTAAAAGGAGTTTTGCATACTACTCTGAAAACTTCTAAATATTACAAGAACCTGAAGTGAGACCAGTATTTAGAACTAATCAGGTTCAGGGGTTGGAAACAATTGAGAAAAAGTGACCCAAATTGTGACCCTCAAAGATACCGACTGAATAAGAAGACAAGTGTAATGCGTTAACTCTGATGGATGGCGAACAGTGACAACCCTAAGCCTAAAAAAGGGATCATTTCATTTTGCATTCATACATCATCATTCAAAGCACGTTTAGTTAGGAGCATTTGACTCATTTTGATCATTGCATCTTAATCATTATGGAAAATCATCATTCTCATGGCATTCTGCAAAAGTCGTCCAAAGCACGTTTAGTTAAGAGCATTTGAGTCATTCCGATCATAGCGTCCGCATAATTTGCATAAGCATAAACATATAAAACTGAGTCTATAGGATATGTCCCCTAGAGGACAGTGTAGCAACAACGGTGGATTCACCAGTCTTATCTCCCTGATCAGCAGTGGAATAGGTCGAAGACAGTAGGTCTGGAATTCCTGATGTGCAGGAGCAGATCGAAGATAGCAGGTCTGACATTCCTGAAGTGCAGGAGCAGATCGAAGATAGCAGGTCTGGCATTCCTGACGTGCAGGAGCAGATCGAAGACAGTAGGTCTGGCATTCCTGACGTGCAGGAGCAGATCGAAGATAGCAGGTCTGGCATTCCTGACGTGCAGGAGCAGATCGAAGATAGCAGGTCCGCATTCCCGACGCATGCGAGCGAGATCAAAGATAGCAAGTCTGGCATTCCTAACGTGCAGGAGCAGATCAAAGATAGCAGGTCTGGCATTCCTGACGTGCAGGAGCAGATCGAAGATAGCAGGTCTGGCATTCCTGACGTGTAGGAGTAGATCAAAGATAGCAAGTCTGGCATTCCTGAAGTTGCAGGAGCAGATCGAAGACACGAAACCTTATCCCCCTGAAGATGCAGAGGAATGGAATGAGGCTATTCGAAGGAGCACTAAAGAAATCAAGATTTGAAGAGACTAGACAAAATTGGCCCTTTTTTAAAGTCTTTGCTTCGTTCTCGTTACACGACAACAAACAAAGAGGGGCAGCTGTAACAGGCCAATTTTGGCCCAAGGCAATAACAATAAAACAGTTCAAAAAAATGTCCATTAAACCAAACAAACCCAATGTTGGCCCAAATAAAACTAAAACGTAAGCCCAACTAAACCCTTATCGAAAAAAGGAAAATAGCATCAAACCCCCCCTCTCGACCACCACCATCGCCAGACGCCACCACCATGCGCCGCGCCATCTGCAACAAAGAAAAGCACGCAACAACACCAAACAAAGAGAAAAACAACAAAAGTAACAGAGGCTACACGCAAATAGCAGAGAAGACAAAATGAAAAAAACAAAAGTAACAGAAAAACAAAACAGAAAAGAACAAATTCGAATCTGTAAAAATCGGTTATAAAAACCGAAGTAAAGCTTTGTATTCTCTTCTTCTGGATTTTTTTTACGAACTATCAGAAATCAAAAAAACATTAAAGGTTGATTTCGTTTCCATTTTTTTTTACATTATTTACTGTCGTTTTTATTTTTATTTTTTACTATTTCGAATCGTTGCAAACAAAAACAAAAAAACAACGAAGGGACTTACCCGTAACCCCTCGGTCGCAGCATCGGAGTCCGCCTTCTCCGTGGACGAAACTCGGCCTGGGAGGGGCGCTGAAGGTCCTTTTCCTTCGTTTCAGGGCACCGAATGTCCAGCCTTCGAAGAGGGCTGCAAGCGAGGCGCTATGACCTATCTCCGTGCGCCATCGGCCACTAGATGCAGTGGTGGTACGACGGAACGTCGAGGGAGCCCAATAATCGGGCATGAAACGATGGAGGAGGAGAGGAGTTCTCTGCCTTTTTGTTTTTTGAGAGAATAAGGGGGGAGCCTCTGATTTTCTTTCTGAAACCCTAAAGAATGAATAAAAAAAATTTACTTAAATAATAACCAAAACGGCGTCGTTTGGATACAAGGGGAGCTGCGCATATCCCTTAAAAGGGATATTTGCCCGATAGATCCTTCCCAATTTGCGCTATTCAATTGGCCCTCTTTGTGTTTTTTTTACAGATTTTACCCGTACATTTCTCCAGGTTTTCAATTGGGTCCTTGACCATAAATGCGCATAAGAAGGCTGGGAATATTGCCCCGATCGGTCCCCCTGTCTTAACGCGTTTTTTAATTTAGGCCCGCAATTTCATTTCTATTTTAATTCAGTCCCTAATCTGTTGATTTTTAAACCTTTTTTAATTTGTCATTTATTTATCAACATTAATATTTTATATATTATTTATTTTAAACTGTTTTATTTATTATATTAGGTCTTTAAACTTCTTTATATATTATTTATTTTAAACCTTTTATATTGTTTTGAATTGCTTTACATATTATTTATTTTAAATTTTTATTACGAATTATTTACTTAAATCGTTTTGCTAATTATTTTAAATTGATTTATGTATTATTTCTCTTTAAATTGTTTAATTCATTGGTCTTTGTTTATTAATGTTATTACTTAGATGGTGTATATTGTTTAGTTATTGCTTTTGCATGTGCCATAATTTATTTATTTGTATTGTCATATTATTATAGTCCATTATATAATTTCGTATTCATGTATTATTGTTCTATTATTGTTATTATTATTCATGCATGTTAATATTTTAGATTAACGATCCCAATGTCATGTATTATGTGTATTATGTTATCGTTACGCCAAATTCGTGTCACATTACCATTATTCGTCGAGCATAACCCCCATTCACGCTTTAATAATGACTCTTTAAAACATAATCTACCGAACGTGTATCATTTTTAAAATTTTTATAAATTTCATCCAAAAACAAAAGCTTTCAAAATAAGGCAATATTCTATGTTTGGACACCCGAGAGATTGTGCCCTTCGTGCTGGGTTTCGATTTTTCGCTTGGCCAAATAATCGAATATCCTTTTGATATTTTTAATGTATGAGTCTCGGGAATTATGAGATGATCTTGAATTCGAGGATTTAAATTATCGTGTCCTAACGTACTGGATGTGATATTTTGTTCCTTCAGAATGAGAGAATCTTAATATCCAATTCGAGAAAATTCAAATATTTTTAAAAGAGATGGTATTTTTACAAGTTTTTTTAAAATTTTCAACTTTCGACATTGAGACATTGATTAATCAATTTGGTACCAATTTTGGGCGTGACGAGGGTGCTAACCCTTCCTCGCACGTAACCGACTCCTGAACCCGTTTTCTCAAATTTCTTAGACCAAAAACACTGTTTTAATAAATCAAAACGTTTTATTAAAATAAAAGTGATCCGATCACACCTAATAAAGATCGGTGGCGACTCCCGTTTGATTTTCATTTTCAAAACCAAGTCGATTCCCGTTTTTAAAAAAATGGTTACGACACCAAAGATTCAAATTTAGTATAACATCACATGTATTCAAATATATAATATCGTTACATTACCATTTTATCCACATATCTAAGAGGCCGAATATACAAGAGCATTTTTTCAACTTACTTGCTTAAAAATCACAAAATTACGAGGCCTTAAAAATGTAAATTTGAAGATAGATCACCGGTATAAAACCTGCTAGGCATAAGCTGAATCACACACCCAAGACTAGGCTCGCTAGACCCGAGGTCCGATATTCAATCACCGACAATAAGCCTGCTAGGCACAAAGCCCGATTAAGTTCACCAGCCCAAGGCTTGCTAGGCTCACAACCTGAATAACGATACTTTTAAGCTGTCTCACACACATATTTCATATATCGAACCCTTTTATACACTTCATAATCTTTGTACGAACATTTCAATAACATATCTCAATCGAACAAACTTTAACACATTAAATTTTAGGTTTATTAACATTCGACTATTCATTGTTGATTCCACAAATTTCCAAAACAGCAAATTACTAAGTTACATGCATAACTTACAATGTTTTATCGCTTAAAGACTTACCTCGGATATCGACGGACGATAAAAATCGGCTATTCAACTATTTTTGTTTTTCCCCGATCCAAGTCCGACTTCTTTTGTTCTTGATCTAAACATATTCAAATTAAGCTCATTCAAACATATTTTCATTCAATTTAATCCAAAAACTCATAAATGGGCAAATTACCATTTTGCCCCTAACATTTCACACTTTTTACAATTTACTCCTATTTGCACAAAATACACAAAATTTGACTATACACCTTAAGGGCAGAATATTCCTAGTCTTCATACAAGTCCATACATTTCATTTATTTCACATTTTAGTCCCCTTAAAATTTATTTTTGCAATTTAGTCCAACATACTCAATTTCATCAAAAATTCAAAGACAATACTTATTAATCTAACACATATTTATCATAATTCATCCTCAAACAACATAAACAACAAACTATCATCAATGGCTCAACTCAAAATATTCATCAAACTCAAAAATTAAAGCATGGGTCTTAAAAATTTCTAAGCAACGATCTCAAAAACGTAGAAATTATCAAAAACCGAACAAAAACGAACCTTGATTGAGCTTGAATAAGTGCCGAAACCTAGCTTGGTTTCTTTATTTTTATTTTATTTGTTATTCGGCCATGGAAAGAGAAATGAAACTATGGCTTTATTATTTTTTTTATGTCATTTTATTATAATATAACATTATTATACATTAATATATATTTTTAATTATAACAAATAATATATAAAACATATAATGATGGCATGTTGCCGTCCACTACCTTTGAAAATGGGCTATTTGCCCTTTAAGGACTCCATATTAAAAAGCCACTATCAACTAAGCACTTTACACTATAGTTTGTAATTTTTACATTTTACGCGATTAAGTCCTTTTATTTAATCGAACACCTAAACGACAAAATTAAGTCACGAAAATTTAACACCAACAAATTCACACATAGTAAACACACAAAATAATTTAAAAAATATTTTTTAGACTCGGATTTGTGGTCCCGAAACCACTATTCTGATTAGGGTCTAAATCAGACTGTTACAGTTTATGTGAGTCGAAAAGCCGTGAAAGGAAGCGCAGTAGCAGATTTTCTTGCCAGCAGAGCTCTAGAAGAGTACGAGCCTCTGAACTTTGACTTCCCCAATGAAGAACTAATGTATGTGGCAGCTACTGAAGAAGACGCTACAAAAGATTACCTTTGGAAATTGAACTTCGACGGAGCATCAAATGCTGTAGGTAATGGAATTGGGGTAGTTTTGGTATCCCCAAACGGAGATCATTATCCATTCACATGAAAATTGGATTTTGATTGTACAAATAACATGGCAAAGTATGAGGCATGTATCATGGGACTCCGTGCAGCCATAAAGTGAAAAATTAAAGCGCTGGAAGTATATGGAGATTCTGCACTGGTGATCTACCAACTGAAGGGTGAATGGGAGACAAGAGACCCAAAATTGATCAATTATCGAAGGATAGTTCTGGGGTTAATAGAGGGGTTTGATGATATTACTTTTAATTATCTCCCGTGAGACGAAAACCAGATGGCAGATGCTTTGGCTACTTTGGCTTCCATGATCAAAGCGAGTAAACAAGAGGATGTAAAACCTATTCAAATGAGTATTTACGAGGCCCCAGCTCATTGTTACAATGTGGAGGAAGAAGAAAGGGATGACCACCCCTAGTACCACGATATATTACGATACGTGAGAAATGTGAGTACCCTAATCAGGCAACTGAGAATGATAAAAGGACGTTGAGAAGACTAGCCTGTGACTATGTCTTAGACGGGGAGATCATGTACAAAAGAAGAAAGGATCAGGTACTATTGAGATGTGTGGACGCTGTTGAAGCTAAGAAAATTCTGGAAGAGGTCCACGAGGGTGTTTGTGGAACACATGCTAATGGTTTCACAATGGCTAGACAAGTTATGAGATTCGGGTACTATTGGTCTACCATGGAGGGAGACTGCATCAATTATGCTAGGAGATGTCACAAATGCCAAATTTATGGAGACAAAATTCATGTACCTAATTCGCCTTTACATTTTATGACGTTCCCATGACCTTTCTCTATGTGGGGCATGGATGTCATCGGGCCGATCTCCCCAAAAGCTTCAAAGGGGCATCGATTCATCTTTGTAGCCATCGACTATTTCACCAAGTGGGTAGAGGCTGCTTCATATGCCAGTGTTACTAAGTCGGCAGTTAACAGATTCCTAAAAAAGGAAATCATATGTCGATATGGAATGCCTGAGAGGATCATATCTGACAATGCATTAAACTTGAACAACAGCACGATAGCGGAGATCTGCAGTCAATTCAAAATCAGACACCACAATTCATCACCGTATCATCCAAAAATGAATGGTGCAGTGGAAGCAGCCAATAAAAACATTAAGAAGATCGTGGGGAAAATGGCTGAAACTTATAAAGATTGGCATGAGAAGTTACCATTTGCTCTTTATGCTTATCGAACGTCAGTTAGGACTTCTACCGGGGCAACTCCTTTCTCATTAGTCTATGGAATGGAGGCAGTGTTACCCATCGAAGTTGAAATTCCTTCCCTTCGAGTCTTGTCAGAGCTGAAGTTGGATGAAGCAGAATGGATCCAGTCTCGATATGATCAGTTGAATTTGATTGAGGAAAAGAGGCTAAGGGCTATTCTTCAGGGTCAGACATACCAAAAACGAATGATGCGAGCTTATGACAAAAAGGTTCGCCCAAGAGAATTTCAAGAGGGGGACCTGGTATTGAAAAAGATCCTCCCCATACAAAAGGATTTCAGAGGGAAATGGATGCCAAATTGGGAAGGACCTTATGTGGTAAAAAAGGCTTTCTCCGGATGAGCATTGATTTTGACCGAAATGGATGGGGAAAACTTGCCCAATCCTGTAAATTCGTATTCAGTCAAGAAGTACTATACTTAAAAAGGAAAAGAGGCCAAAGTGAAAATCCACAAAGGGCGCTTTGAGACTTTCTTAAAAAAAAATCGGAGAGGCCAAGGTGAAAACCCGCAAAGGGCGCCTTGAGACCAAAGGGGTTTTGAGTCGAAAACCCAAAAAAGGCGGCTCAAATTGTGATCAAAGATGGGGCATGCGGTGATCTTGCTATACCTGAATTAATGAAGAGAGGGTATGCAACATCTTGGGGCATCGACAAAGTACTCTAGATCTCCTAAACATATATTGAGCTTAAAATGGTATTCAGAAAGTTTGTACAGAGAAGCTCAGGTTGCGATATCTGGGGCACCTATTTTTTCCCTCACCATTTTGTATTCCAGCAATGTGTTCTTTCTTTAATTAACCCATTCTTTTCAGATTTTGCTCCTGATAAATTTCAGTTTTGTCCATCATTATGATCATTTTCTAGCATTTTGTATTGAAGTAACGATTAATGGACTAATAATACTTTCACAAAAGGAGTTTTGCATATTACTCTGGAAACTTCTAAATAGTATGAGAACCTGAAACATGACTATTATTTAGAACTCACCAAGCCTAAGGATTGGGAATATTTGAGAAGGAAACCCTAAATAATGACCATTTCTTCAGATTTTCTGTCAAAAATATCGGTTGAACAAGAAGACAGGATATTACGTCAGTGATACAACCTTGAAGAACAACGAGCAATGACAACCCAGACATTAAAAAAGTGATCATTCTCATGACATTCTGCATTCATGCAAATATCATCCATAACACATTTAGTTATGAGCATTCGATTCATTCTGATCATTGCATCCTAATCATTATGCATAAGCATAGATCCATAAATCGATTCTACAGGTCATGTTCCTCAGAGGACCGTGTAACAAGATCGGTGAATCCATAAATCCCATACCCCTAAAGTTGTAGTGGGATGGATTGAAGTCAAGATAGCAAATCTTATTCCCCTGAAGTTGTAGTGGAGTAGATTAAATCTACGAATCCACAAGTCCTATACCTCTGAAGTTGCAGTAGGTCGGATCAAATCCACCATGGCGAATCTCATCTCCCTGAAGTTGCAGTGGAGCAGATTGAAGCCATTACCCTTAACTCCTTGAAGTTGCAGTGGAGCAAATTGAAGACAGCGAATCTTATTTCCCTGAAGATGCAGTGAAACAGATTGAATCTACAAATTGACGAATCTTATCTTTCTGAAGTTGCAGTGGAGCAGATTGAAGCCACCAGCCTTATTTCCCTAAAGTTGCAGTGGAGAAGACTGAAGACAGCGAATCTTATTTCTCTGAAGATGCAGTGGAATAGATTGAAGCTACGGCGGATCTTATCTTCCTAAAGTTGCAGTGGAGCAGATTGAAGCCACAGCCTTATCTCCCTGAAGTTGCAGCGGAGCTGATTGGAGACAGCGAATCTTATTTCCCTGAAGATGCAGTGGAACAAATTGAAGCTACGGCGGATCTTATCTTCTTGAAGTTGCAGTGGAGCAGATTGAAGCCACACCCTTATCTCCCTGAAGTTCTAGCGAAACAGATTGGAGACAGCGAATCTTATTTCCCTGAAGATGCAGTGGAACAGATTGAAGCTACGGCAGATCTTATCTTCTTGAAGTTGCAGTGGAGCAGATTGAAGCCACAGCCTTATCTCCCTAAAGTTGCAGCGGAGCAGACTAAAGACAGCAAATCTTATTTCCCTAGCGTTGCAGTGGAACAGATTAAAACTACAAATAGCGAGTCTTATCTCCCTGAAGTTGCAGTGGAGCAGATTGAAACCACCAGACCTTATCTCCCTGAAGTTGCAGTGGAGCAGGTTGAAATTACCAATCCTTATCTCTTTGAAATTCCAGCGGAATAGATCGAAGCTACAAATGTCTTCTCCCTGAAATTACATTTGATCGGATCGAAGCACCAATTCATACACCCCTGAAATGCGGTGGAATGGAGGGAAGCTACTTGAAGAAAAGAAGCATCAAGAAGTCAAGATTCGGCAAGACCGGGCAAAATTGGTCCTTTTAAAGTCTTTGCTCCATTTTCGTTACACGACAATGAGCAAAGAAGGGCGGCTGTAATTAGCCTAATTTGCCCGGGCCTATTCATTAACAAAAATAAAAAAACCAAAATAAAAGTATAGCCCAAATTTAGCAGTCCAGTCCATTAACCAAAATAAACCAAAAATAAACAGTCCATTTTTAACCCAATACAGGCCCAAATTAATTCTAACCCTAAGGCCCAAATGGCCCAAAAAATGTTAACATTTTCAAAAACCCTAGGGGTTTCTAGAATTTTCTGGCGTCGCTCCCCCACACGCGCGCCACAGCCCTCATGCGTTCGGGCCTCCATGATGGTTTCACCTGCAAAACAGAAAAATCGCACAGCAAAACAGAAGAAAAAAGATTGTATTTCATTTTTTTATTTTATTTTTCGATTTCAGCTATAAAAATCGAACGAAAATCCGTTGTAAGGGTCTCCTTTTTTTATGAACATACAAACAAAAATACTAAAAAAAAAAAAGAAAACAAATCCAAGGTGATTTACCATTTTTTTATTCGCTCGTATTCGGGTTTTTTTATTTCATTTATATTTTCCCTTTTCTTGACTTAAAATAAAAGAAAGAAAGAAGAAAAGAGGTTTACCAAAAATTACCCCGCGGTCGCATCGTCGGAGGGCCCTTATCCGTCACGAAATCAGACCCAAAAATGGGTTGAAGTCCTTCTTCTTTTGGCTTTCTGGACTGAGAAGGCTTGGCCTTCAAATACGTTTAAAACGAGGGTTGAAAAGCCCATTTTCGGGCACCTCTGACCGTCGTGTATGGCAGAGCCTTGGCGGGGCCATGGCGGAGGACCACCGGACCCCTTGGCCAGCCCTAAAACTCCTTCAGAGAAAATGAAGGAAGGGAAACCTTTTTTTTTAAACAGAAGGGCCAAATTTTTTTTTCAAAAAATTTGAATTTATATACTGGTTAAAACAACATCGTTTTTGCGCCATGGCCCAGACGCTAAATGGCGTCGTTTCGACGCGCAACGGGCCAACCCGACCCAGGTGCGGAGGATCCGCGTGTTTTCATAGCATTGGGGTTATTTGCTCAACTAGCCCTTCCGCTTTTTCAATCCTTTTTAATTAGATCCTTTTTATTTTTATTTTTAATTTGAACTGATAGTTTCAAATCTGTTTCATTTTGGTCCCTATTAAAACGCGACGTTTTGGGAGGACGGGGTTAATTTCCCTATTGGTCCTTCCATGTTATTTGAGTGTTCAAATGGGCCCTTCTCTTTTTATTTATTTGCGGATTTGCACACAAATTTTGTAACATCCTGAATTTTTGGGCCTATGCGTTTAATGGGTGGATATGTTTAATGTGTTAATTTAAGTGTTAGGGGTCCAAATTGGGCTCAGGCTTAGGTAGAGGCCTTGATTAAAATTATCTGTTTGGGCATTATAGGGTTTAAAAGGTAGTATCTATGTTTAAAATACCAAAGTGGGCTTGTGGCCCAATCTTAGGAGGTGACGCCACACACAAGGAGAGTAAGGGCCCAAATTTAAGTTTCATGGAGCCCAATTCTTTAATTTAAGTTAGCTAAATTTTGGGCATTAGGATTAGGTGGAGTGGATGGCAACAAGGCTAAAATTTAGGGGTTTTAATGTTTAAAATATGTGGATAATATGCAGATAAAGGCTATTATTTAGGAATTTATTTTATGTGGATAATAAGCAGATAAAAGTTAAAATTTAGGGATTTTAATGATTAAAATATGTGGATAATATGCTGATAAAGGAGGGAGGAGTTAGAGATAACTAAGTCTCTTTTAGATGAGCTAGTAGATTAAGATAAAGGAGAAAAGATAGGATTTATCTGCAAGGTTAGGTAAGTGCCAAATTTCTATAAATAGGGGAATATCTCTTCAATTTCAAGATTTGGGTTTTTCTCTCATTCTTTCTCTTCTTCTCGAGTAAAAGCCGAAAACTCCTAAAGTTCCATCTTCTTCTTCATTCTCTGAAAAGCCGATATCTCTAAGCCTATTCCTCATCTTCACTTTGATTCAAAAGCCGAAACTCTTTCCGTTCTTTTTCTTCTTCTTAGCCGAAATCTTCATGTCTCTTCCTTGTTTTCTTTTCTTCTTCTCTTTCCTATCGTAAACCGAAACTCTTCACTCAAGTATTTTAAAAGCCAAAGACACATCAGCCTTCTCTTGTTCATACTTTTCCGGGATTTTCCTAAAAGCCGAAATCCCTAGATCTCATCTCCCGTGATTCTTGAATTACTTCGTGGTGCCTACTTGTGCCGAAATCAAGGGAACTTTAGTGGAGTCAATCGCATAAATCTCTAAGTTATAGAATCGTGTTACTTTCGGGATTTCAAGGTAAGGGATCTATTAGTTTTAACGTATAATTTGGGATTTATTAACCTTGGCCGATTGTTGAAGGGGCTAAATCTTTGTGTTTTTCCCGCTTTTGAGCAAGGCTTTACATTGAGGATAATAGATCCGGATAGCAAGGACATCGACTAAGAATATTGGATTTCGCGATATCGTGTGTGTAATACTTCCCCACCATCTAGATCGATTATTAATGTATGCTCATAAGTTTATATGTTGTGATAAATACCGATATCTCGGTTTAATGTTGGAAACCCGAAAAGGGTGAAGCAAATCACCAGTCGTTGAATGTTTGACTTTATATGATAAAAGCATATTGATTTTATGACCGCATGGGTTGGGTTGATGAAAGGAGGAAGTTATACGTTATATGTGTAGCGGTTTATATCGTGATCTGTTATATGTTGTAGCGGCTAATGCCGGATCTCGTTATAAGGGCTTCGCCATAATATGTTGATGAGCAAAGATGACCGCCATCTTGGCGTAGCGGTGTGGGTCGATTGTAGAAATCCCCAATGGTGTGAATGGCTGGTACGGGCGTGTAGCGGATGGAAACCTAGGCAAATGGGTTGGGCCTTGCATATTATTTGTTATTTTTTTATAAATGGAATTATTAATCTGTTTTATGGGCCTAAGGCCAAAATCTAGTGGTGCATGAGGGTTGCACATCGAGTCTCACGACTCACCCTATTAATTAACCTTTCAGTGATACCTAGTGCTTGGACCGGCCGAGAGGAACATAAGGTGGCCATGCAAAAGACCAACTGGATCCAAAGAAAAGTCTCAAGTTAATACTTTATATTTTTAATTAATAGATTTTAAATCTCGTTGTAATAAGGCTATGGGCCACTAGTTTATGTTTTGTTTTATTTTGAGCTTTAATTACTTTTAGTTATTTAAATTCTTATTGAACTAATGTATCTATTTAAATTTGGGTTTTTAATTTATAAAGGCATATTTTATTTAAACTATCAACTATTAAATTTCTCTCGAATAAGAAGATAAACTTTAGAAAAATATTTTTTCTGAAAATATGACATGTTCTTCCAAAATTTTTAGTGACATACCAGATCCGGTTGTGGTGTTTGGGTCGGGTTTGGGGTGTTACAAATTTCTGTTTCAAGTTCAAATTAGTCCTTTTTATTATTTTTGCTACTAAATTAATTAATTTTAATATTATTACCATTGTTTTTATTATTATTATTTTTGATATTATAATTACTATTATTTTTTTTTATTACTACCATTATTATTATTATTCTTATTACATTATTAAATTGATATTTTTAATGTTGAATATTTATTTTTATTTTTATCTACTTTTTTTAAATAGACTCTACTTATTTCTTATTTTATTATTATTATTTTCATTATGATTATTTATTTATTATTTATTATTTTATATCCTTTTATATATGCTTTCAAATATTAGAATATTTATTTTATTATTTTCACTACTATTATCGTTATTATTATGATTATTATTATTACTCTTATTTATTTATTTTACTATTATTTTTCGTTTATTAACGTATTTTCATTATAATCTGTTATTATTATTATTATATTATTATTGTTGTTATTATTATTATTTTATTATCTTTAAACTTTTGTACATAGTATTTGTTTATTTATTGATTTACTATTAGCTTTTACTATTATTTTTATTATTATTTTTTTATTATTTTTATTATTTTTTATTTATTGAATATTTTTTTTTACTTTTACCTATTATTTTATATTGGTTGTTTGTTTTAACTTTTAATTTTATTTTTGCCTTTATTATTGTTATTTGTATTATCGCACTCATTTTTATTCTATTATGCATATCGGCACTATAATTCATTTTCCGTTTTACTACGATTGTATTACATTTTATCCGATGCATTAAATTTTTTGAAATAAGCAAATACTCCGCGTTCTAAGATTCGAAAGAAATCGTACCCTAACTTACTGGGTTTCGATTTTTCTCATCGAGTCTAAAGAACCAATTTTTTTTTTAAATCAAAGCATATAAGTTAAATAAAAACTTATTCTCGAGAATTCAAAAGTGTTGTGTCCTAACTCACTGGATGTGACATTTTGCTATCTCGAGATAAGGATTTCTAAAAACAAAGTTAATATTCTGTATTTGGAATTTTGAGAAATTGTGCCCTAACTTACTGGGTTCTGTTTTTTCATTTGATCCAAATGACCGAATATCCTTTTTGAATTTAAATGCATTAGTTTTAAAAGTCAAAAGACAAGCTTAATTTCGAGGATTCGAAATGTCGTATCCTAACTCACTAGGCAAGACATTTTACTTTCTCGAAATAAGCGGGTCTCAGCATCCAATTTAAT
Organism: Gossypium sturtianum; assembly: GCA_025698515.1. Taxonomy (NCBI): domain Eukaryota; kingdom Viridiplantae; phylum Streptophyta; class Magnoliopsida; order Malvales; family Malvaceae; genus Gossypium; species Gossypium sturtianum. Next base: position 50,539,886 of record CM046952.1, on the reverse strand, counting down.
TTATTCAAGTTTTTTTCTTTAAACAAAGAGGATCGTATTTTAAAATCTTTGCAAGTTTTCGACATTAAGACGTTAATCAATCAATTCGGTACCAATTTTGGGCGTTACGAGGGTGCTAATCCTTCCTCGTATGCGAATCGACTCCTAACCCGCTTTTCTCGAATTTTGTAGGCCAAAATCATTGTTTTAATAAATTAAAATATTTTAATAATCAATCTCAAGGTGATCCGATCACACCTCAAAAAAGGATTGGTGGAGACTCCATTTTCGTTTTTAAGTCGACCCCATTTTTCAACACAAAAAAATGGTTTCGACACTTAATTGTAAAAGATGATGTTGATTACTGCATTAAACTTGAACTCGATTTACCCAGCTATGAGCTAAATCTCTTAGGCTTAGGATTACTTGGCTAAACCTTTTAATTTCTATTAATGTTCACAATTTAAGTTGGAATTATTCTATTATTTTATTCAATGGTATTCCATGCTTATTACAGGATGTGTACTGACGAATATGTAGCAAGTTATTAAGATAACTTAATGCCGAAAGGGTTTGGTTATTTGGATAGACATTGGATAATATGACTGAATGAAAAATTATTTATTCGCAGCAACCTCTAGACATAGAGCCTTGCCTCATTCGAAAGAGGGTAGAAAATATTAGTAGTAGCAGAACTTAAGTCTATAGACATATAGTACATTAGGGAAGGTAGCCCAAGGTTTGCTCTCGAGAGAAGCAAACTACTGTAGAAACTTATTGAGCAGTAGAATGTTCAAGACTTCGTTGTGGCATTAATAGTTAGAGAAGGTAGATGCATCAGTAATCCCAGCCGTCCTAATCAACATTGCGATTACTTAATCTTCTTTTCTGTAGTTATTTGGACGTGACATTCTTGTTTCGTTTACTTGTTTTGTGTTGCACATTTTATACATCATCATTTTCTCATTTTGCCACTACATTCTCACTATTATTTTGCTTCAGCATTAATCCATCCTAACTCTAATAACTCGACCAAATTATACCGTTCTAATCACTGTGGAGACGATCTCACTCATCACTTTATTACTTATTCAACGTGTATACTTGCACAATTCGCACATCATATTCACAAACGACATATATACAACTTATAGGCTTGTCACTTTTTTAGTTGAGCTATGTGCTCGACATGTGTTTAACTTCTTTACTCAACACGTGTTGGATTTCCTTGTTCAACCTTTGTTGGGTTTCTTTTGCTTCAAACGTATTAAATTTACTTTTAAGTTTTATTTTTTTTATTTTTAAAAATTTTAATGTTATGTTTGATACAAATATTTTTTTTCAACACGGCTTAGTACGTGAGTTAGCAAAAAACTAACTTCACTTGGTAAATTTTAGCTACTCACATTACTTGTTTTAAGTAAAAGGAAGAAAAGTGTTTTACTTATTTTGAATAGGTCTTATTTACTAGAGCTTTACTCATCATTCTAATTTCAATTTTAAATTATACTAATTAGATTGTATGTTATGAAAAATTGTTTTAATATTTATGTAATAATTAAGCTTTTCCTTGTGTTGATATACTAGATTATCAAACGAGGCATAAATGATGTATTTAATAAATTATGCATATTGAAATTTCATTGGTTTTTCCTTTCAAATATTTTCTCAATGGCAATTGAATGAAGTTACTATTAGTTTTAAAATAGATATGGACACAGAAGTTTGTTTATCAAGTGCAAAAACTTCTTATGTCTATGGAGCCTTGCCCAAAGAGTAACCCACTATATAATCAGCTAGTGTAAGACTTGATTTTAGCTCAACTCACTCACCAAGTTGAAACCTCATTCCTATATACAATCTAGACCACTCTTCCACTAAGACTTTTTCCTTGAAAGCTTAATTGCAAAATGAACAATGTCGAAACCATTTTTTTTGAAAAGGTCATCTTTTTTATTTTGAAAATGAAAATGGGAGTCGCCACCAATCCTTTTTTATGAGGTGTGATCGGATCACCTTATGATTGATCGTTTCAATAAGCGATTTGATTTATTAAAACAACAATTTTTTTGGTCTACAAACTTCAAGAAACAGGTTCGGGAGTCGGTTACGCACTAGGAAAGATTAGCACCCTCGTAACGCCCAAAATTGGTTCCTAATTGATTAATTAATGCCTTAGTGTCGAAAATTGAAAATTTAGAAAGAATTTACAATACGATTCCTCTTTTTATTAATGTTAATTTTACTTAAAAATCGCTTGAATAAATCGAAGTGAATGTTAAAGTCCCTTTTGTCTCGAGATAACAAAATGTCACATCCCGTAGGTTAGGACACGACACTTCGAACCCTTGAGAATAAGCTTGACTTTTATTTTTCATTTAAAACACATTTATTTTAATTTTAAAGGATATTCGATTATTTAGGTTCAACGAGAAAAATCGAAACCTCGTACGTTAGGGTACGACTTCTCGAATCTCCAAATACGAAACATTGCCTTTTTTAAAAAAATAATCTTTTTTATGAATAATAACAAATGTAATATTTAAAACGACGCGTATTTATCTTATTTGGAGTATAGCGTAAAAAATGACGAATTATATCTAAACCTAATGCATGATGTAATGATGATGGAACGATATAAAATGACTATACGGACGGATTATTGGAATGATAAATAATACATAAACGGATAAATAAACAATGAATAACATCGAATCTAAAATATTTTAAAAGTAAAACGAATAAATAAATAAATAAATAGGTAACATATATAAATAATATTCAATTTAAATATTTACAAGGTAATAAAATATTAAATAAGTAAATAGATAAATAGATATATACAATATTAAATCTAAATATTTAAAAAGTGAAAAAAATAAAAATAAATAAATAGATAAAATATTATACATAATATTAAATTTAAACAAAAAAATTTAAAGGAATGATAAATAAATAAATAAATAAATCGGTAAAACAAATATAAAGAATATTGGATTTAAATATTAAAAGGTAAAAGTATAAAGAACAAAATAAATAAATATAACAAATATAAATAGTATTAAATTTAGCTATTAAAAAATAAAGGATAATAAATAAATATATAAATAATGAAATTAGTCAAACGAAGGATTAAATTGAAATCCAAACAGAATTAGAGGCCTAAATCGTAATATATCAAAATAAAAAACGAATAAGGACTAAAATGACAAGCGCGAAAACACGCGAGGACTGAATGAGAAAATATCCAATCCTTGGGACACGCGTCCTTCCAGCGAGCCGAGGACTAAATTGAAAACGACGCAAAATTAAGTGGCAAAATTTCTAAAAAAAAATAAAATAGTGAAATTAGGACTAAATTGAAACATTATGAAAAAGCAGAAGGGCCAAAAGCGTAAATAGACCCTTCCGCTAAAAAGCGCGGATCCTATGCGAGCGGGTCGGGTCAGTTCAGTTCAGCCCCAAAACGACGTCGTTTTGGGGCTTTCCGAACCCCTCCAAAACTGTGTCGTTTTAATACACTATATAAGTTAAAAAACTTCAAAAAAATCATTTCCTCCCTGTTTTAAAAAAAATTCAAAAAAACTCTATCTCACTCTCTCCCACAGCACCCAAGGTTAGGCCAAACTCCGGTGGTTGGCCGTCGCATCGGCCGTCAGTCACCGATGACAGCGCCGCCGTCGACGGTAGTCGAAAAATCACCCGAAACCTATTTTAATCCCCCTTTTCGAATAAAACCCCAAATCTAGAGTTTAAAACCCCAAAAAAGGCAAAAATAAAAAAGAAGAAAACCCCTCGTCTATGCCATCCTCCGCCGCGGCCTTTGGCCGGATCTCAAGGGATCCGACGGCCTTACGGACCAGCGATGAACCCGACAAGTAAGAAAGGTTCCTCTTTTTTATTTCTTATATATTTTATTAAGTTATTTCGAAAAAAATAAAAATAAAAAAACACACCATTTTTATTTGAATTTGTTTCAAAATCTTTCTTTCTTGTATATTTCTCTGTGAAATATTTTTGTATTCAATCTCGTGTCCAGAAAAAAAATTACAAAGAGGCTATTGCGGTTTTTATAATCGATTTACAACACTGTTTGTTTCTATTGTTTTGTTTTTTTCTATGTTGTCCTCTTCTGCTTGTTGTGTTTCTTGCTGTTACGTGTTGCAGGTGATGTTGGCAGGCGCGTCAGATCACACGGAGAGGCGGTGGCTGGCGTGCGGCGACGGCTAGGCTAAGGGCTAGAGTTTCTGTTACTAGTTTAGGTTATAGGCTAGGGTTTTATTATTATTATTGGGCCATTTGGGCTTGTAAATTTTTTGGACTGTGGACTGTTTATTTATTTTTTTATTTTGGTCTGTTTTCTGTTTGGGCCCGGGCAAATTTGGGCCTCTGTAGCTGCCCCTCTTTGCTCATTGTCGTGTAACGGGAATGAAGCAAAGATTTTAAAAAGGGTCAAATTTGCCTGGTCTTGCAGAATCTCAACCTCTTTGATGCTTCTCTTTTTCAAGGAGTTTCATTCCATCCCACTGCAACTTCAGGTGTGTAGGAATTGTTGCTTCGATCTACTCCACTGCAACTTCAAGGAGATAAGACTTATTGCTTCAATCTGCTCCGCTGCAACTTCAGGGCTAGGAGATTTATGGCTTGATTTAATCGGACCCACTATAACTTCAGAGGTGTAGGATTTCTGACTTGTAGCTTCATTGCAACTTTAGGGAAATAAGATTCGTTATCTTCAATCTGCTCTGCTGTAACTTTAGGGAGATAAGATTTTTGGCTTCAATCCGCTCCTCTGCAACTTCAGGGAGATAAGGTTCGCCATGGTAGATTTGATCCGACCTACTGCAACTTCAGAGGTATAGGATTTGTGACTTGTAGCTTTAATCTATTCCACTTCAATTTCAGGGAAATAAGATTCGCATCTTCAATCTGCTCCACTACAACTTCAGGGAGATAAAATTTGTGGCTCTAATCTGCTCCACTGTAACTTTAGGGAGATAAGATTTGCCATGGTATATTTGATTCGACCTACTGCAACTTCAGAGGTATAGGATTTGTGACTTGTAGCTTTAATCTATTCCACTTCAATTTCAGGGAAATAAGTTTCACATCTTCAATCTGCTCCACTACAACTTCAGGGAGATAAATTTTGTGGCTCTAATCTGCTCCATTGCAACTTTAGGGAGATAAGATTCGTAGCCCGTCTTCAATCTGCTCCGCTACAACTTCAGGGAGATAAGATTTTCCATGTAGCTTTAGTCTATTCCACTGCAACTTCAGGGAGATAAGACTTGCTATAATAGTTTTAATCCAACCTACTGCAACTTTAGAGGTATATGACTTATCGTTTTAATCTACTCCACTGCAACTTCAGGGAGATAAGATTAGTGGCTTCAATCTGCTCCACTGCAACTTCAAGAAGATAAGATTCATAGCTTTAATCTGCTCTACTGCAACTTCAAAGAATAAGATTTGCTATCTTCGATCTACTCCACTGAAACTTCAGGGAGATAAGATCTATAACTTCAATCTGTTCCACTGCAATTTCAGGGAGATAAGATTTGTAATTTGTAACTTTAATCTGTCCCACTGCAACTTCAGGGAAATAAGATTTGCTATCTTCAGTCTACTCAACTGCAACTTCAGGGAGATAAGACTTGTAACTTCAACCTGCTCCACTGCAACTTTAAGGAGATAAGGTTTATAGCTTTAATATGCTCTATTGCAACTTCAGGGGTATAGGATTTGTGGCTTTAATCTGTTCCACTGCAACTTCAGGGAGATAAAATTCGCCACGATGACTATAATCCATCCCACTACAACTTCAGGGGTATAGGATTTGTGGTTTCACTTATCTGTTACACCGTTCTCTGGGGAACATGACCTGTAGAATCCATTTCATGGACTGATTTATGCCTAGTGATTAGGATGTCATGATTAGGATGAATCAAATGCTCCTAACTAGATATGTATGAATGATATTTGCATGAATGCAGAATGTTATTTTTCAAGAATAATCCCTTTTTAATGCTTAGGTTGTCATTGCTAGTTGTTTATCAAGGCTCTACCACTGATGTGTTACCATGCCTTCTTGTTTGACTGGTATCTTTAACTGAAAATCCGAAGATATAGTCATAATTTAGACTATTCTTTCTCAAATGTTTCCAACCCTTAAGTTTGGTTAGTTCTGAACAGTGGTCCTGTTTTCAGATCCTTGTACTATTTAGAAAACCTTTCAGAGCAATATTCAGAACTCCTTTTACTTGAATATTATTAGTCCATTAATCGTTATTTCAATGTAAAAATGCTTAAAAAAGATTATAGCAATGGAAAAAAGGAATTTTATTGAGAGTAAGGCTCGAAATGAATGGATTAATCAAAGATAGCAAATATTGCTGAAATACAAGATGAATAAGATGGAAATAGGTGCCCCAGATATAATAGCATGAGCTTCTTTGTGCTAACTTCTCGAGGACCCTTTTGAACTTTATATGTGTTTTAGGAGATCTAAAATACTTTGTTGATGCCCCCAAGATGTAACATCTCTCTTTCTTGCTAGTTATGATAAGACAAGACTTCTATATGGCCCAGCTTTGATCAAAATTTGAATTGCCCTTTTTCGGGTTTTCAAATCAAAACCCCTTTGGTCTCAAAGTGCCTTTTTGCGGGTTTTCACCTTGGCCTCTCCCTTTTTTTTTAGGTGAAGTACTTCTTGACTAAATCTAAATTCATAGGATTGGCAAGCTTTTTCCATCCATCTCAGTCAAAATCAATGCTCCTCCAGAAAAGACCTTTTTTACCACATAAGGTCCTTTCCAATTTGGCATCCATTTCCCTCTGAAATCCTTTTGTATGGGTAGGATCTTTTTCAATACTAGGTCCCCCTCATGGAATTCTCTGGGACGAACCTTTTTGTTGTAAGCTCACATCATTCGCCTTTGGTACATTTGACCATGACGTATGGCTTTCAATCTTTTTCTCTTCAATCAAGTTTAGCTGATCATATCGGGATTGGATCCATTCTGCTTCATCCAATTTCAATTCTACCAAAACTCGAAGAGAAGGAATCTCGACTTTGATGGGTAAAACTGCCTCCATTCCATAAATCAGAGAGAAAGGCGTTGCACGGGTTGAGGTCCTGACAGATGTTCGATAAGCATAGAGGGCAAATGGTAACTTCTCATGCCAATCTTTGTAAGTTTCAGTCATTTTCCCCACGATTTTCTTAATGTTCTTATTGGCTGCCTCCACTGCACCATTCATTTTCGGGCGATATGGCGATGAGTTGTGGTGTTTGATCTTGAACTGACTGCAGACTTCTGATATCGTGCTGTTGTTCAAATTTAGTGCATTGTCAGATATGATCATTTATAGCATTCCATATCGACATATAATCTCTTTCTTTAAGAACTTGCTGACTGCCGACTTCATGACATTGGCATATGAAGCGGCTTCTACCCACTTTCTAAAGTAATCGATGACCACAAAGATGAATCGATGCCCGTTAGAAGCTTTGGGTGAGATTGGCCCGATGACATCAATGCCCCACATAGAGAAAGGCCACGGAGAAGTAATAACATGAAGAGGTAAGGGAGGTACATGAATTTTATCTCTATAAATTTGACACTTATGGCATTTCTTGGCATAACTAATGCAATCTCTTTCTATGGTGGACCAATAATACCCGAATCTCATGATTTGCCTAGCCATTGTAAAACCATTGGCATGTGTTTCGCGGACACCCTCGTGGACTTCTTTCAAGATTTTCTTAGCCTCGACAGCGTTTACACATCTTAGTAGCACTTGATCCTTTCTTCTTTTATATAGGATCTCCCCATCTAAGACATAGTCACTAGCCATTCTTCTCAACATCCTTTTATCATTCTCAGTCGCTTGGTCAGGGTATTCACGATTCTTCACAGTATATCGTGGTATCAAGGGTGATCATCCTTTTCTTCTTCTTCTTCGATGTTGTAACAATGAGCCGGAGTCTCATAAATACTCATCTGAATATGTTTTACATCCTCTTGTTTGTTCACTTTGACCATCGAAACCAAGGTAGCCAAAGCGTCAACTATCTGATTTTTGTCTCGTGGAAGATAGCAGAAGGTGATGTCATCAAACTCTTCAATTAGCTCCATAACTAGCCTACGATAATTGATCAACTTGGGGTCTCTCGTCTCCCATTCACCTTTGAGTTGATAGATCACTAGTGCAGAATCTCCATATACCTCTAGCACTTTGATCTTACGTTCTATGGCTACACGGATGCCCATGATGCATGCTTCGTATTCTTCCATATTGTTCGTGCAATCAAAATCCAATTTACTAGTGAATGGATAATGATCTCCTTTTGGGAATACCAGGACTGCCCCAATTCCGTTACCCACAACGTTTGAGGCTCTGTCAGAGTTTAACTTTCAAGGATGACCTTCTTGAGAATATTTTTCAGTGGTTGCCACATACATTAGATCTTCATTCGGGAAATCAAAGTTCAAAGGCTCGTAATCTTCTAGAGCTCTACTGGCCAGAAAATTTGCTATTGCACTCCCTTTTATAGCCTTTTGATTCACATAGACTATATCAAATTTCGAAAGTAGAATTTGCCACCGGGCCATTCTTCCATTTAAAGCAGTCGATTCCATCATGTACTTTAGAGGATCTAGTTTTGAGATAAGCCAAGTTGTGTGGTACAACATGTACTGTCTCAGTCTTCAGGTTGTCCAGATCAAGGCGCAACATAACTTCTCGATTGGCGAATATCTTGTCTCACATTCAGTGAATTTCTTACCGATATAGTATATCGCTCTTTCTTTTCTTTCTAACTTGTTATGTTGACCAAGCACACATCCCATGGAATTCGAACACGCCAAGTACTGATGATCGCTACCTATCCGGGCCGGGAGGCATCAAAGATCTGGGCATTGGACAGGTAATGTTTGACCTTGTCGAAAGTCTTCTGGCACTCCTCGTCCCAAACACCTGGATTGTATTTCTTAAGGAGACAGAATATGGGGTCGCATTTCTCAGTTAGTTGTGAAATGAACCTGGCGGTGTAATTTAGTATTCCTAGAAAACCTCGAACTTCTTTTTGAGTACGCGATGGAGGCAACTCCTGTATAGCCTTGACTTTATCCGGGTCGATCTTGATCCCCTTTTCACTGACTACAAATCCTAGCAATTTTCCCGACCTAGCCCCGAAAGTACATTTTGCTGGATTGAGCTTCAGCTAGAATTTTCTCAATCTCAAGAACAATTTTCTCAAGACTTGTACATGCTCTTTCTCTGTTCAGGACTTTGCGATCATATCATCAACATAAACCTCGATTTTTTTGTGCATCATGTCATGAAACAAGGTTACCATGGCTCTTTGGTATTTGCTCCCGAGTTTTTCAGTCCAAATGGCATAACTTTGTAGCAAAATGTTCCCCACATAGTTACGAATGTGGTCTTCTCCATGTTTTCAGGTTGCATCTTTATCTGGTTGTATCCCGAGAAACCATCCATAAAGGAGAACAGTGAGTAACCTATCGTGTTGTCCACTAAAGTGTCGATATGAGGCAATGGGAAATTGTCTTTTGGACTAATTTCTTCAAATCTCTGTAGTCTACGCACATTCGTACTTTCCCATCTTTTTTAGGGATGGAGACGATATTGGCTACCCATTCTGAGTATTTAACCACTCGTAAGAAACCAGCATCGAATTGCATCTTGACTTCCTCTTTTATTTTCAGTAAAACATCGGGTCTCATCCTTCAGAGCTTCTGTTGAACTGGCTTGCACTATTCTTTTATGGGGAGTTGGTGTACCACAATATCGGTACTTAACCCGGGCATGTCTTGATATGACTATGCGAAGACATCCTTGAATTCTTGGAGTAACTCAATGAGGTCTCGCTTCGTCTCTGCGGTAATGCAAGCTCCAATCTTCACCTCTCACAATTTCTACTAATTCTTTGTAAAGCAGGATTTGTTTCTCATCTTGTTCTACCATCATTAACAAATCAGGAGATAGGTTACAATCTTGATCATCTTCAAAGTCCTGAGATTCCTCTAAACACATATCTTGCTTAAAAGGAGACTCTGAGTCAGTAGCAGCGTCGCTCACATCATTGATATCTGGAGACCTGTTATAGGGATGAAGGAAGACCCAAAGAACAAATGAATCGAAGAATAACTATCTGTGTGGTATGACTATGAATGAAATGAAAAAGTAGAAGAATATTTGCCAAAATGAGACACAAAGATGCATTTTATTGAAATAAAAATAGTGTACATGTGCCTTTTTTCACAAAAGGATTCTTATTGCTCCTAGCTTAGAGCAATAGGTGTGTTCTGAATATTACTCTAAAATTTTCCTAAAAACTACAGGGATCTCCTCCACAGTCCAGTTGTCAGAACACTTCCGGGGATGTAGGAACAAATTCCTGATAGTTTTTTTTTTAAGTTCTTTCTTCAAATGCACAAACACCTTTCCCTTCCAAACCTTCGATATCTTTAAAGAATTCCAATTCTTTATTATCCATTAGGCTCCGTATTAGAGTTCTAAACTTAATGCACTTTTGGATCTTATGAAATTTATTGCATGCAATGAAATGTAATGTTAATGAATGGAAAAGATGCATGCAAAAAGGTGTTGATTCTAGTTCGATTTCATTAGAACAACTTTACTAGAAAACAAGTTTCTTTACATAAAGCGGATATATATACGGCCTCGCCTTCACATTCAAAAACTTAACTTTCTTAAGAAACAAAGCTAATTGTCACTCTCGATCCGACTCCGATTCATATTTCAGGCTTTGAACGGTTGGAGTCTACAAGTGGTCAGCCACTTCTTGTAATCGGACCAAAGCTTCGCTCATAACATGGTCCATATCTCTGACCTGCCCCTCTCACAAGCTGTCACTTTTCTCTTATTGCCTTTTCTTGAACCATATTCGCGCGGCCATGTTGTCTTCCACTTTATCAAGAAACCCATTTTCCATGACAAGCTCTCTATTTAGCAACCGAATGTTAATCAACACCCTTTTCTATGATGAAAATGCAATGCAATCACAGTCAAAACAAAACGAAACAAGTCAGTACATTTTTATACAAAGCTAGAATTCAAAGCAAGAAATAATAATAAATAGAGTACCTATTCGGAGGTTCGGTGTGGTTCTACCAAGGTAGGCTCTTAGGGCTCATTATATACGGTTCAGTTCTAAAGTAAGGGTACCTAAACTGGAAGACTCCTCAATCCTCACCCATTATAGGCTAATACAGACTGAGTTTCTAAAGTAAGGCTCATACATTTCCCTATGGCTATACGGAGATGAAAATCTCACGAAGACACAAGTACGGATGTATCCCGAAAGCGATCCGCTATCCTATATGGAGGTGAAGACCTCACGAAGGAATAGTTTCTCACTCCCACTTAAGAAGGGAAAAATCGAACGGTTATGCAAATGCAATACGCGAAAATATACCAAGAGACTTGAATCAATAAAGCAAATATATCATCATATAACACCGCAAAAATGAAGGATGAAATGCAATGAAGGGATCGTAAATTTAAATCAAATAATCAATTTTTGACAAAAAGACCAAAAGTAATCAACTCACGGCTTGACTCTCTTATTTTAATCCCCAGTGGAGTCGCCAAGCTGTCGAAACCATTTTTTTTTTTTGAAAATGTCGTCTTTTTATTTTGAAAATGAAAATGGGAGTCGCCACCAATCCTTTTTTATGAGGTGTGATCGGATCACCTTATGATTGATCGTTTTAATAAGCGATTTGATTTATTAAAACAACAATTTTTTTTGTCTACAAACTTCAAGAAACAGGTTCGGGAGTCGGTTACACACGAGGAAGGATTAGCACCCTCGTAACGCCCAAAATTGGTACCTAATTGATTAATTAATGCCTTAGTGTCGAAAATTGACAATTTAGAAAGAATTTACAATACGATCCCTCTTTTTATTAATGTTAATTTTACTTAAAAATCGCTTGAATAAATTGAAATGAATGTTAAAGTCCCTCTTGTCTCGAGATAACAAAATATTACATCCTGTAAGTTAGGACACGACACTTCGAACCCTTGAGAATAAGCTTGCATTTTATTTTTCATTTAAAAATCATGTATTTTAATTTTAAAGGATATTCGGTTATTTAGGTTCAACGAGAAAAATCAAAACCTTGTAAGTTAGGGTACGACTTCTCGAATCTCCAAATACAGAACATTGCCTATTTTTAAAAAAAAAATCCTTTTTTATGAATAATAAAAAATGTAATATTTAAAACGACGCGTATTTATCTTATTTGGAGTATAGCGTAAAAAACGACGAATTATATCTAAACCTAATGCATGATGTAATGATGATGGAACGATATAAAATGACTATACGGACGGATTATTGGAATGATAAATAATACATAAACGGATAAATAAATAATGAATAACATCGAATTTAAAATATTTTAAAAGTAAAATGAATAAATAAATAAATAGGTAACAGATATAAATAATATTCAATTTAAATATTTACAAGGTAATAAAATATTAAATAAGTAAATAGATAAATAGATATATACAATATTAAATCTAAATATTTAAAAAGTAAAAAAATAAAAATAAATAAATAGATAAAATAATATACATAATATTAAATTTAAACAAAAAAAATTTAAAAGAATGATAAATAAATAAATAAATCGGTAAATCAAATATAAACAATATTGGATTTAAATATTTAAAAGGTAAAAGTATAAAGAACAAAATAAATAAATATAACAAATATAAATAGTATTAAATTTAGCTATTAAAAAAAGTAAGGGATGATAAATAAATATATAAATAATGAAATTAATCAAACGAAGGATTAAATTGAAATCCAAACAGAATTAAAGGCCTAAATCGTAATATATTAAAATAAAAAAACGAATAAGGACTAAAATGACAAGCGCGAAAACACGCGAGGACTGAATGAGAAAATATTCAATCCTTGGGACACTCGTCCTTCCATCGAGCTGAGGACTAAACTGAAAACGGCGCAAAATTAAATGGCAAAATTTCTAAAAAAATAGTGAAATTAGGACTAAATGGAAACATTATGAAAAAGAGGAAGGGCCAAAAGCGCAAATAGACCCTTCCGCTAAAAAAGCGCGAATCCTATGCGAGCGGGTCAGGTCGGTTCGGTTCAGCCCCAAAACGACGTCGTTTTGGGGATTTCCGAACCCCTCCAAAACGACGCCATTTTAATACACTATATAAGTTTAAAAACTTCAAAAAAATCATTTCCTCCCTCTTTTAAAAAAAATTTCAGGAAAACTCTCTCTCCCTCTCTCCCTCAACCCCCAAGGTCCGGCCAAACTCCGGTGGTTGGCCGTCGCACCGGTGACCGGTGGCCGAAAAATCGCCCGAAAGCTATTTTAATCCCCCTTTTCGAATAAAACCCCAAATCTAGAGTTTAAAACCCCAAAAAAGGGCAAAAAGGGAGAAACCCCCCCCCCCCCCGTCTACGCCATCCTCCACCGCGGCCTTTGGCCAGATCACAAGGGATCCGACGGCCTTGCAGACCAGTGATGAACCCGACAGGTAAGAAAGGTTCCTCTTTTTTATTTCTTATATATTTTATTTAGTTATTTCGAAAATAAAAAAAAAACAAAAAAAAACACACACCTTTTTTCTTTGAATTTGTTTCAAAATCTTTATTTCTTGTATATTTCTCTGTGAAATATTTTTGTATTCAATCTCGTGTCCCGAAAAAAATTACAAATAGGCTATTGCGGTTTTTATAACCGATTTACAACACTATTTGTTTCTATTGTTTTGTTTTTTTCTGTGTTGTCCTCTTCTGCTTGTTGTGTTTCTTGCTGTTGCGTGTTGCAGGTGATGTTGGCAGGCGCGTCAGATCACACGGAGAGGCGGTGGCTGGCGTGCGGTGGCAGCTAGGCTAGGGGTAGGGTTTCTGTTACTAGTTTAGGTTATGGGCTAGGTGTAATAAGGCCATTTTGCCCGGGCCCATTTTTATTCAGAAAAAAAATAAAAAAATAAAATAAATGTCCAGTTTTATACAGTCCATTTAACAAAACCAAACAAGCCCAAGTATTAGCCCGTTACACTAGACCCAATCCTAAACAGAATACCCAACCTAACCCAAACTACCTCAGACCCATTCCTAAACCTGTGACCCAACACACAAAACCCAGACCCTAATCAGACCCAAGCCAAACGCAGCCCAAAAAGGCCCAAGAGGTAAGCAACCTCAGCAGAAGCCTAGGGTTTCTGGAAACCCTAGGCGCCGCAAGCCAGTATCCCAAATGTCGCGTCGCTCCCAGGCCTCGGTCACACCGTCATCAACGCGCCGAAATCAGCGCGCATGTCTCCCCACAGCCACGATTTCCGCCTTCGACCTGCACAGAAGAGGAAAGAATCGCAGCAGAAATGGCAAAATATGGCAACCATCTTTTATTTCCTTTTTTTACTTTTTATTTTTAAGGCTATATAAGCCTTACAAAAAAACATGTAAAGGGGGAGAAATACAGAAGAAAAGCACACAAAAATATTCAAGAAGAAACGTACAGAGAAATAAAAATATATTTTTACAGAGGTTATTTTTCTTTAAATATCTGTTTTTATTCTTATCTCATGCATTTTTAAATATACATATATTGCTAAAAAAGGGGTGAAAAAAGTTTACCGTTTGATTTAGCGTCGAAAAAGGAGGTTTTTAGGTTTTCCGACCACAGTCGGAGGAGGCGCGTACAGCGGCGCGTATGGCGGTCGGACACCGGAGCCTCGTCGAATGGTCTGGTAGGAAATCGCCAGAGGGAGACTTTAGGGAAACCTCTGATTTGTTTTTTTTAAGGAAGGATTAAAATGATTTTTTTTGGCCAAATTTTTAGCTTATATAGCTAAATAGAAACGGCACCGTTTTGGTTTAATCTAATAAACGCAAAACGACGTCGTTCGGGCTTTAGGATCCGCGTGTTGACACGAAAACCCGAGAGGATCCGCGTGTTTTTATTTAATGGTCAAATTTCCATTTTGGCCCTTTCGCAATTTTTTTTAATTTTAATTCAGTCCAAATTACATTTTTATTTTTTATTAAATTAGCCTTGAATCTTATTTTTGTTCCAATTAAACCCTCTGACTGCTTTAAAAGTTAAAAACCTATTACGACGCCGTTTTAAAATTTAACTTAATTGCTATTTTAACCCCTGTAATTTAATAAGAGTTTTAATTTAGTCCTTTTAATATGTTTTAATTGTAATTTGACCCATGTTTTCTTTATTTTATTTTATTTTTATCCTTTTATTTTATTTTTATTATTATATAGTATATTAAACCATTTTATTATATTATATATTCTATATTATTTTCCTATATTTATTTATTAATATTGTGAAATTCATATATATATATTTCATATTTATTATTTTATTATATATTTAATTATTACTATATATATTATTTTACTTATTTAATAATTTATATATTATTATATTTTTTATTATTTATTATATTATATTTTGCATATTATATATTATTATATATTATTTCTAAAACATATTTTTATATTTATATCGTTTATGTAAATTTATGATTAGTGTATTATATATATTTTTATTAATTATTATTTTATTTTGTTTAATATTATTTTAATTATATATTTTTTCATATATTAGTTATCATATTATATATTTTAAAATTTTTATACATTGTATAATATTATATTATATCATTTTTTTTATTTTACAAAAAAATATATTTATATTGAAAAACATGTTTCATTTATATTGTTTATATTATATTATATTTAAAATCATTATATACTATTCTTCTTATTTATGCATTGTTTACATTGTTTGTATCATATAAATATGTAATTTTATTTATTTAGTATTAATCTTGCATGAAAATTTTCATATTTATTTAGTAATTTCTATATTTATGGTTTTATGTATATATTTTACTTACCCGTATTCTTTCATTTATTTATGTATGGTTGCCATTGTGTAGTTATTTATTTATTGTTTTATGAATACATTTTTTTTACAAGATTACTATATTTTATTTAAAGGTTTTTAAAATAAGGCAATGTTTCGGTATTTAGAAATTCGGGAAGTAGTGCCCTAACGTACTGGGTTGCGATTTTTCGTTTGGCTAAATAACTAAATACCCTTTTACAAGTTTTGTAAATCATGAGATGATTTTGATTACGAAGGTTCTTAAATATCGTGTCCTAACGTATTAGATGTGATGTTTATATTCCCTCGGAACAAAGAAATCTCAAGTTTTAACTTAAATGGCTTAAATTTTTTTTAAGAAATCATATTTTTAAATACTTTTAAACTTCAAACATTTGGACATGATTCTTGTAACACCCCAAACCCGGCCTATGCGTTAAGGTCAGATTTGACATGTTACACAAAGTAAATATACTTTGATTCCTTTTTAAGTGAAACAGATTTCAAAGTTTTGACGAAGTATTTATTGAGTAAAAGATTTGATTGATAAATCGACAATTTGAGATGTAAGATCTTATAAATCGAAATTTTGAAAATATCGTTAACAGTTCGAGAAAATTTTAAAAGAAATTAAAGATATTTTTCGAAAAGAATCGATGAAAATCTTAAGAGTAATTTTTCCGGGTTAAAAATATGAAAATTATTATGAAATCCTTTTTAAATACTCTTTTTTTGAATAAAACGTTTATTTAAGTTTTTAGAAAAATAAAATTACAATTTGAGATACTTAAAGCAGTTTATAAATTCATCACACAATAAACAAAACAAAAATTAATCCAGAGGCCTTATTTCAACCTTAATTCAAAATAGCAAAGTAATTAAAAGTACTAAAAAAATCCAAATTCCAATTTAACCGTTTTGAAGTATGGCCTCCACCGAGACATCCACGGCCCAAATCCATCAATGATCATTTACTGAAAGGGATAAGGAAAACGGGGTGAGTTACTAGAACTCAATGTGCAACCCACTTACCGTTGTCCATTGGGCCAAAAATCCATTAAGCCATTATTTGGGCCGAAGCCCATTCACAATAATAATAATAATAATAATAATAATAATAATAATAAGATGTATCAAATATATTATGCATATGAAATGCAATTCCCAAACCAAACCTAATTTTCCATCCGCTACACACCACCCGTACCAACCAACACACCTGTGGGTGATCTTTAGTCAACCCACCCCACCAACACACCAAACGTAGGCATTAAGCCATTTATATCAAATTTGTGGACAAGCCACTAGATTAACAGAATTTACATGGCACTGCCATTTTTCAGATTTGTGATAGAGTCACCAGATTTATGTAGCAGAGCTACCAGAACTTCTCTTCATCATTATCCTATCCCATGCAAAACATGTATAAAATGTATAACAATTCACAACAATGTATTTAGATATTTCTTACAAATTTTATGGCCCATTAAGCAGAATATCATCTTGGCCCATTTCGCAAATTTTCAGATCGGCCCACATTGCAAAATATATCGTTTTGGCCCACATAGCTAAATATATCGTTTTGGCCCACATAGCAAATATATCGATTTGGCCCACATAGCAAAATTTATCGTTTTGGCCCACATAGCAAATATATCGATTTGGCCTACATAGCAAAATATATCGATTTGGCCCACATAGCAAAATTTATCGTTTTTACAAATTTTATCATATAATGAGATCTAAGCCAATTTTCCCAGTTTCACATTAATACGATTTTAATCAAACGGTTTACTATCAATATGACGTTAATCTTTAACCCACGGAAAACGGTGTGAGATTACACACCTGATTACGGTAAGCACTACGCTTTCTCGATCGTCAACACCTAAAATTTTATAACGCCCGATTAGTTAACGTACGCGATTTAATAAATCTACTTTAAAACAAACGATCTAAAATTTTACCCTCGGGATCGTGAACAACTACGATTTGTCAGTTTTCCCCGGTTGACGGTCCACAACCCGGTGGAAAATCTCGAATCGCTGACGCCTCAAAATTGTGAACGACCTCAAATAATTGATTCTCGCCGGATAAGGGTCCACAACCCGAGGAAAGTCTCGAATCGCCGACACTGACCTTCTTCGCTTGAATTTAGGAGTAGGGATCGTTAATCCGCTCCTTTTGAGATCTCCACTGCCTTCCCATGTGAATCGGTACCACAATTCTCCATTCGGTTAGATCTTAAACAATCGGTATTGCGATAAAATATGGTTTATCGAAATGGTGAAGATCGACTTACCACTAATTTCCGAGTGCTCAACGATTGAATAGATCAAGCGTTTAAATCCCTATAATATAATCGATCAATCAATACCATACTAATAATCATCTTGACGAATGAAGAAGGGTTATAAAATCCGTGAAGGACTCTCACCTTAAAGATTTCAGAACCAAATCCTAGCGATTATGCGATGACTTCGGAAGAATGAAGGTTCGGCCTTCCACTATATCACTACGGAGGGAAAAAAATCTTATTTAAGAGAGAAAAATAAGTGATGTTTTCGGTCAAAAGACCTTCCCAAGCCAACATATAGATTCGGCAATAGAAGAAAGAAAGAAAAAAAATTGAAAAGAAAACTTACCAATCGTTCAAGAAGTGAGTAACAACTTGAATGGAAAAGAAATATCAATGAAAGGATAAAAGGTTCGGCTATAGAGAAATAGTGGACTCAATATTCGGCTATGATGAATAATATTAGAGTAGGAGTGATGCTTGAAGGATTTAGCGAAAAGAAAAGAAGAGGAAGAAGTAGAATGGTGGATTAATTTCGGTTTTTCAAGAATGATGAGTGAACAAAAGAAATGGTCTCAAAGTTTGTGTGCATTCGGCAAGAAGAAGAAAAGAAAGAAGAAATGTGCACACTCAAGGTTCCAAATTTCGACAAGAAGGAAAATTTGGAGAGAAGAGAAAATATCACAAAAGTTGCATAAAGGTGTTTTGGCCAAAACAATGCCCAAATTTTTAACAATTACCAAAGACAAATTCGGCTAGGAGAAATGTGTTTTGGGAGAAAATAGCACACTTGATACTAAGGCAAATTTTACCAAAACAAACACTAAAATTTTACCTAAACACCATAGGAAAAATTCGGCTATCCCCCCCTAACACACAAAACCGTCCACATGCAATACAAGGTTGGTCAACACTTGGCCATCCACACCTTCCAAAACAATCACCACGAATTAAGCCCCTTGTTCCCTCTACTTGCCTTTTCCCTTTTGATTCCTTTCCCCAACCTCAACCTTACCTTATTTCTTAGCCACCTTGCCAAAAATAAAGAAGTCAAACTTGCCATGAATACCTCTTGGCCGACACTTAAGGAAAGGGTGCAAAAATATAAGTCAAAATTTGCACACAAAGTGATTCGAACCTCTTCCCTCAAGGTACTACATGTGGCACCATAACCACTTTACCAATAGCTCATTTATGCAAGCTATTTACTCAATTATTTCCATATGCTTTAAGGTCACTTACTCCATCTCTTTAAAGTGCTAAAAGCCAAAAAATTTTACTAGGTCCAAATGAACCCCGAGCCTTCTCAGGACCTCCTTAACATACACAATTAATAATTTAACTAGCTTAATACCAAAAACAATGCAACATATAAAATTCCAAATTTTAGGATGTTACAATTCTATCGATTAGGTACCAATTTATGGGCGTTATGAGGGTGCTAACCCTTCCTCATACGTAACCGACTCCCGAACCCATTTTTGTTTTTTTCGTGGACCAAAATCAAATGTTTTAAATAAAACGTTTTACAAGGTGATCCAATCACACCTAAAAGGATTGGTGGCGACTCCCATTTTCGTTTTTAAAGTCGATCCCCGTTTTTAAATCCAGATTTTAAAATGGTTTCGACACTAGGGTTTTTTTTTTATTGGGCCATTCAGGCTTGTAATTTTTTTGGACTGTGGACTGTTTATTTATTTATTTTGTTTGGTCTGTTTTCTGTTTGGGCCCGGGCAAATTTGGGCCTCTACAAACAACATGAACAATTTGCTTAAAACAAATTTGCACAAAAAATAAGTTCCTAACCAAATAGAATAAATGATATATTCATCTCATCCATAAATAAATGACAAACATTCACTTAAATAAGCATCTAATGGCTTGCAAAAGTAAAATCAATGTAAATCACTATCTCCTAAAAAATAGCCTTCAATATATTCTTCAATAGGAAATGAACTTGTCGAGATCTTCTTGATGTAGTCTTCTAAGGAAAAAAAAATCTCTTCATATAAGGAAAGATGCTCACATCGAAGGTCTTCAAAAGAGTCATTACTTTACTTTAACTATTTAAAAACCAATCTCTCTTTAAATAAGGTTAGTAGATCACACTAAAACTCTTAAAAACTAACATTGTTTGATCCAATCTATTTTCCAATTATAATCTCTTTATTTGTTGCTCAAAATATTCAAAAATATGTAAGTAAATAATCAAGATATGTTGGTCAAACATGCTAACAAATAAGGCAAGTTGACTTTTCCTTAAGTTGCAAGTGGTGTTGTAGTTGGTAATTATAATTGGCACTAACATATATGTTTGTTTAAGGTTGATTTTTAAAAAAAAAATGCACTCGGTCCACTCGAATTCTATTAGAAAAAAGTTAATATAAAGAAACTTATTTAAATTTATTTTTAGATTATGTATTTGAAAATTCTAATTACACTCAACTTAAAAAGTACCCTTACAAATTTTGTTTTTTTGGTGAATGAATGAGGGTACAGCTTAGTTTAAACATAAAATTGCATTACACATCCCTTACAGTGTGCTATTCCTAAAAAATATCCAATAAGAATACTAGCAATTCCAGCCGATTGTCTCTCAAATTATGTAACAGCCCGATTTTCAATAGTGTTAGAAATAGCTGTTTCGAAACCCAATTTTTGTAGTTTGAGTCCGTAAATATTAATATTTAATATTTACGAGATTATTATTAAATTTTATTAAAGTTTGGTCTGGAAATTTTGCTGAATTGATAGTTAATTAAGATATAAGGACTAAATTGTAAAAGTCCTATCACTATAGATTTTTAAATTGTAAAGGGATCAAAATGGTAATTAAACCTTTTTTATTCAATGGTGTAAATGGATGTTGTCATCTACTAACTTTGCTTAATTAAGATTATAGTTTAATTAATTAAAGATTAATTAAGTTAATGTTGATTAATTAAGAATAAATTAAAGTATATAAAGGTAATTATGTTGTCATCTTTTGTTTCTTTTATTCTCCACCGAATGAAAACAAAAGAAAACCTAGAGAAGCCATTGTTAAAGCTTCAAACTTTTGGCCCTTGAATGGTATATTCAATTAAGTCCTTTTCTTGTAATTTTTATGTTTTTGAGGTCATGAGAGCTTGATTTAGCTAGCCCATGTACAAATTTGAAAAACTGTTAAAGTTTCTAAAAGTTCTCATTGATGAGTTCTTATAGAAATTGGTGTTAAATTGATATATTTTAATTTTAGATATGAAAAAGAACTAGATTGTAAAGTGTAAATTGTTAGTTTTGTCCAAAAGGACTAGAGTGTAAAAATTGAATATTTGATGTGAAATTTATATGATTATTGATAGTAGAGGGTCCTAAAAGGATGTAATTAAGATCAATTTTGAAACTGAAGCTCAAAATTGAAAGTTATAGCAATTTCAATTTTAGGGACTAAATTGAATAAAATAAAAAACTTTAGGGCCATTTAAAAAATGAAATTGGACTGATTCTGTAACACCCCTAACGTATCCGTCGCCAGAACAGGGCTACTGAGCGTTACCAGAGTTTTCAGTACATTTACAGATAATTCATGTCAAATTCTATTCATTTTCCGAATATTATTCATATCGTCCCTTAAATGGACCCTCGAGGCCCAAAATGAGTATTAGAATCAAATCGGGAACTTAGAGAATTTTTCGCGAAATTTTTAAGATTTTCCAAGATACAGGACACACATGCCCGTGTGGTCCAAGGGACACGCCCGTGTGACCCTAGAACACGCTCGTGCTGCAGGCCGTGTTCGACCCCGTGTAACTCTCTGACTTGTGCCACACGGCCAACCACACGCCCGTGTGCTAGGCCGTATAACACACACGGCTGAGACACACACCCGTGTCTCTGCTCGTGTGTTCAATTCTGAGCATTCTGTTTCTCAAATTTAAGATGCAGGGGACACACGGCCAAACCACACACCCATGTGCCAGGCCGTGTGTCACACACGGTCAAGACACACGCCCGTGTATCTACCCGTGTGGACAAAATAAAGCCATTTTCTAGCTTTATTTCTCACCCAAACTTTGCCAATAACATACACTAAAACTTTCATTCATATACCAACCAATTCAAGCATCATAATCAAGTTAATTTTAACATCTAACATGATATATTATTAAATGCATTCATGCTTTTAATCTTATCTTTTATAAGCATACTTGTTTAACCTTTCTCAACCAATCAATAATAAATGCTTATGTTATCCCCATAAAATAATCTTAATATATGCATGTACCAAAACATAATCATCACTAGCCATTCCAATGGCTAGTTTACAAATATCATTTACATGCCAATATGGATAATTTAACCTATACATGCCATTATAATCATAATTGACTTACCATATATACCAAAATGAATTGATGGATAGTGTGAGTGATATCCGCCAAGCTTCCAATCCAACAAGCTTCCGATTTATTATAAAACAGGGAAATAAAACTAAGTAAGCATATAATGCTTAGTAAGTTCGTATAACATGGCACTTAACTTACCATTTATTCTATTTCAAGATAAACATGTAAGGCACATTCAATCAATTTGATCTCAAGTCATACACATATTCTCATTACCCTTGTTAGTAATATATTCCATAATAACATCAAAAAACATATATGGGCTCAACAACAATCAGATTTCCAGATATATATATATACTTTCCATATCACATATTCATAAAAAATGTATAAATCATATCGTTATATTACAAGTATATTTTCATAATAATTCATCTCGAGTTTTTGTATATTTCATGTCAAAACTTTTCTCATTATTCAACTGAAATATTGATAATCACACAGATAATACACTCGAGATGTACAAATCTATTCTCATAGATGATTGTATTCATCAAACAAATCTCCATGTTCATATATCATAATTTCATACTTCCATATTTCATATAACATCATTTTCATGTACTTTAGGCAGATACATGTAAAAACCCATTTCTTTTCATGTCAGAATTTTACCCGTTGAATTATTAAAAATATCGATGGATACTCAGGAAGTACACACAAAGTGTACAAATCAGTAAATCCGTCAATTCATGTTCAGGAGTACCCATTAGGGCACTTATTCAGAAAGCATACTCTCGAGCCACATATTATATAGCAGATTACTACCCAGGCTAAATCACATCAGAATATATACTCTAAGAGCTTTGTCAGGATTACCAGTCCAGGCTAAATCCTTTCTATGAAAAATGCTCTAAAAAGTTCAATTAGGATTACTAGTCCAGGCTAAATCCTAATTGTAACATATGCTCACGAGAGCTTGATCTGGATTACCCGTTCAGGCTAAATCCAATCTGTAATATATACTCGAGAGACTTATATCAGGATTACCCGTCCGGGCTAAATCCTATCTGTAATGAGGTCATTAGGATTACTCGTCCGAGTTAAATCCCGTCAGCAACAAATGCAGGACCTCATTCATTTCGGGAAATCACATTTATCCATCAAAATCCAATATTCAAACAGGATTTAACATTTTTTTTTTCAGGCATTATCAAGCATGTGATTATTTCATACATCTATAGCATTCATATAATTCAAATAAACACATTCCACATTCATTTCAAATATAAAAGTAACATTTTTATCTTTTATCATTTATCATTTATCGGGCATTATCATTTATCATTTATCGGCTTTATCATTTATCATTTATCGGGCTTTGTCGGATATGTTTTCAATATATATATGATATTTATATAATTCACATACACAACATTTAATTCAAGCATATAAATATACACAATTTAGTTACACGAACTTACCTTGACAAATGTTCGTGTACATAAAATCTAATAATCTGACATTTTCCTCTTTTCCCTCGTTCTAGTTCCGAATTTGGCCTATCCGGATCTATACGAGTAAATTTAACATCAATTTAATAAAATTTAAACTCAATTCAGTCCAATTTATATCTTAGGCAAAATTACCTTTTTGCCCCTAAACTTTTAATTAATGACGATTTCGTCCCTAGGCTCGAAAAATGAAATTAATGCAATTTAATTCTTATTCCAAGCCTAAAAAAAATTTTAATATAAAATTTACAGCACATGTATTCTAAAAAATTCATAATTTTTCTTCAATTTACACAACTTTACAATTTAGTCCCTAAATCATGTTTTCATCAAAAATCACTTTGTAAAAGTTGTTTATCTATCATCAACCTTTCATATTCTACCATAAATTTTAAATTTTCAGCATATTCATCCATGACATAATTTCTATACTTTGATAACTTTTCAAATTAATCCCCCAAATAGATAGATTAGACTATCCCGGTTTCAAAAATATAAAAATTACTAAAAACGTGGCTTGAATACTTACCTAATTTGGCCAAGAAAGCTTGCTTTCTCTTTCCTAGGGTTTCCATGGAATATTTGGGGAAGAAGATGATATAAAATTATTTTTATTTCTATTTAATTATTTATCATCTTTTAAGTTTATCACTTTCCAATTTAGTCCGTAGCCTTTTTCTAATTTTTCATGGATGAATCATCCAAAAATATATTAATGGTATAATTACCATATAAGGACCTCCAATTTAAAGTTCTATAGCTATTTAATCCCTTTAGCTATTAGAGCACAACTTTTGCACTTTACGCGATTTAGTCCTTTATCAAATTAAACATGTAATCGATAAAATTTCTTTACGAAATTTTCACACAATATTATTATCAACTGGATTCATCTTCAAAACCATACCATTACAAAATACATACACTGAATGTGTTCCACAACAATATATATAGTTTAATCAAATAAAAAACCACAAAGAAAAACCAACAAAAATATTCAATTTCTTTCTTTAAAATATCTTAATTTTAATAGAACAAAAACTCATGTGTTTAATCGAAAACCCATATAAGCAAAAAATTGCTTTGACTTTTCAAAGCAAAAAACCTAGACTATATTGAATCTTCAATTGAATTGTTGTAGTACGAAAAAAAAAAAAAAACCTAATACTGGAAATCAATATATGAATTCAATTGTAAATTGCCTCAAACATTAATTTGCATATATCAATTGAATTCCGTAGCATAATCCTTCTACGTGGGTTCGATTTTAATTTCAATATTAATAAAATTCTAAAAATCCAATTAATCAAAATCAAAACCCAAAGATTTTATTATGAATCTCAAAGATTAAACCTAAAAACGATTCACTTAATCAATTTCTAATAATTTAACATAACGAGGCTCGGATGTCACTTGTTAGAATTATAAAAACAAGATCTGATATAGACTTAAAATTGTAAACCAGGATCTGTCATGTCAAATCATCAAGAACAAAACTAGATGCTGAAGCATACATGAATCTATGGATTTTTGAAATCTTCTGATCTTATGGTTTTGATCTTCCAAATTAGCACACAAGTAATTTTGAGAATGTGGCTCTCTCTTTTCTAAAGAGAGATTAAAAAAGTTACATATGTGTACTTTGGGAACCATAACCTTAATATATATATATATATTTTTTGCACATTAACCCTAATTTCTAATTAACCAATCATCAATTAGAAATTAGTTATTATAGTATTTGCATATTTGGCCCATACTTTATTTAATAACTAAAGCCCAATAAACCTTAACCAAATTAGATCACATTTAATTTGGGCTAACCTTTTATAATAATAAATAATAAAATGTAATTACTCTTATTATATATGTGATGTTCATATTTTTTAGTAATTATATGTGAAATAAAGTTGTTGCAAGCACCAATTTCTTGCTGAAAAAGTGCCCCTACAACTTAGGTTTGGATACTTACCAACTGGGTATGGAGACTTCTCATAAAAGTAGTCAGTTATAACCAGGCTATTGACTTGCAAGTTAAATTTATTATTATATTTTTAAAAATATATATTTATTTTTATATATTATTTCTTGTCAATTATAATTTTTAAAACATTTATATTTTTATATTTTTTTTTTGAATTTTTTTTAGAATTAATATCATATTGGGATCATTTGTAAATTTTGAGAGTTAATTTTTTTTTAAAATTATGATTAAAGTGATATAATATGTAAAAGTTGAAGACCAAATTTGTTATTATACCGAGTTTTTTAATTGCTACGTCATTTATAATTTTAACTGGAGTGAACAAAATGATCAAACTATATAACGTGAATGCTTAAATTACAAACTTTTTTTATTTTTAGTGCTTAAAATAAATTAGTTTTTTATAATTGAGTGATTATGTGTAGTTTACCCCGAAAAAAAAGGTAAGGCAGTTTAAATGAAGATATTGGTAAGTGTGCTAAATTATTTTATCCATGTCTCAATGTTCCTGTTATGGTTGCATAATGGAAGATAATTTTTATAGTATAGTTTTGAGAAAGGTCTATAATTGTTAAAATCCAGTCCCAACAGGTTTAGAACATGGAAGACTGAAAATGAAACATGCATTTATTGTTCAACTAAAGCTTAAGTTAAACTGCTGCAACACCACATCTATATCCTTTACATTTTACCTTTTTCTTAAATTATATTTATTCCATACATTTTTTAATACCAACATATAAATATGATTCTTTAAAAGTTATTTTAAGTATATAGATTTTTTTCTAAAATATTAAATATATTTTTAATAAAAGGT
The DNA here is from genome assembly GCA_025698515.1 of Gossypium sturtianum. Classification (NCBI taxonomy): domain Eukaryota; kingdom Viridiplantae; phylum Streptophyta; class Magnoliopsida; order Malvales; family Malvaceae; genus Gossypium; species Gossypium sturtianum. The sequence continues at coordinate 50,513,018 of CM046952.1, read as the reverse complement.
TTTCATGAGTTGAATCAAACTAAACCTATGTTTTTTTTTTAATTTTGAGTGAGATTTTAAACTTAGACAAATAATTCAACCTCAAAATAAATTTAAGATGAATACATATCCATATTCAATATTTATCTTAGAAACCTCTAATTTGAATATCCTAAACAGTTGTTGCGAGTATTTTATAGTCCAGCCTAGACCTGTCCATGGGTTAGGCCACCCGGCCCGGCCCGAAGGCCAGTCCGAAAAGCGGTAGGGTTAAGGTAAAAATATAGGCCCGAAAAATGGGTTTGGGTAAAAAATAAAGCCCGTTTAGAAAATAGGCCGAGCCTCAGGTAGGACTTTTTTGTCAAAGCCCGGCCCAACTCGAATATGCAAAAAAAAATTGTTGTTTTTTTTCTTCTTCTGTTTTCTTACTTTTTTTATTATTTTCTTGCTATTTTCTTATTTTTTTTCACTATTTTACTACCATTACACAAGTATGTTGTTACTATTTTATTGTTATTATTTAGATATTGTATAACTCTTATTTTATTGTTAATTTTGTTACTATTTTAGAGGCATTTACTTGTTAAACTGTGCATATCTCAGTGTTATTTAAGTATACATATTTTTTTAATTTATTTTCAATTTGTTGGCAAATATTTATTTTAATATTTTTAGTATTTTTGATGAATTACATATTTTTTAAAAATTATATAAAAATAATAATACGAATAGGCCGAGCTGAAACTAGGTTTTAAGCATTTTTATCTGGATCAAACTCGGGCCTAACAAACGGGTCTTAAATTTTTATTAAGTCCAACCCGAACCCAATCTATTTCAGCCCATGAACACATTTAGTCCAGTCACTAACTTTCAAATTTTAATTTAATAAAATTATGACCAAACAAAATCAATCCCTCTCTTCCCCCTTCGGCCTCTTAGTGGATCTTGCAGTTGGATTGTAGGTGAAGAAAGGGTCATCTGTTGGTGCAATAGATATGATTAAGAATCCAATTCAACATATAAAAAAGTTAAATAAATAAAAAAAAAAAACAACAACAACATAAGATATATACCAAAAGGTTTTTTTTTTAAAAAAAACATAATATATTTTTAAAAAATACAAAATGGAAAAGATAATAAAAATCTAGTTGAAAAATATAATTAAACTAAAGATAAGATGACCCCATAAAATCATCATGATGACTTTTAGTGATGAACTTTATATGCACATACTTCTCCAGCTTGCACTTTGAACCTTCTAGAAGCTTTTTTTTTCTGCTCCAATGAGTAGGAAATCTTTCCTTTTCAGCTCTCCTATCTCACCTCTCTCTATCATGATGGAGATAGTGAATGACATATACATACATATATATATATATATATATATGGGGTGCCCTTTTTTTATTCTTTGGGGATGCTGTCATTGTTGGTAAAGGGCTTTTCAAATCGTATCATCACTCAATGTGATCTCCAGTACTTAGCCATTTCAAACCCATTTTTGCTGTAGTGATAGTCTTCAATGGTTTGATCAATCTCAGCTTGTGTGTTCATCACAAAAGGACCATACTGAACCACTGGTTCATTCAACGGTTGACCTGCAATGAGCACAAATCTCAATGGCTTTGATGATCTGTTCCACACACTTAGACCATTCCCTGGACCCAAAACAGCCATATGGTTAGGTGGTATGGGTGAATTGTTTTGGTACCCAAACACTCCTTCACCTTCAATTACGTATGCAAATGCATTCCATGATTCTGGGATGTGCTGGTGAACTTGTGTACTTGGCCTTAAACTGAAATCCAAGTACATCGCCGGGGTTCGGGTGTAGACAGGAGATTGGACTCCCATCGATTCCCCGGCGATCACTCGTACTTCTACACCATCTTCTTCTGCACTTGGAATGTCCTTACTTAATAGCTCCTGATACCTTGGTTCAATCCTGGCAAGATTTTTTCAAAATATTCATGTTTGACGTATTTTCAAATATGAATAGAAATAGTATGGGGATTTTGCTAAACAGGAAATATTGTAGAAGATGTGATGAATTTTCATGACTTTTGCGGATAAAAACAGGTAATTTGAAAACTTGTCCCTTTTCTTTTCCAGAAAAAGCAAACTTGTCATCTATCTCTTGAATTATTTTAAAAATCCATTGTTCAACAAACTATGTAAATAGATAAAATACAAGTAATATTTGTATTAAGTAAAAACATCATGTACCAGTCAAAGCAAGGAAGACAAATTACATATTAATTAGCTGAAAACATTTGAAAGAGATTCACTTTATTCGTAAAAATGGTCTTCAAAATCAAATAGTAATTTGCTGGTTGAAAAAAAACAAAAAGTAAATTTATAGATTGGCTCCCAAAACCATTTTCCACGAATTATCCATGAATGCGAAGGTCAAATCCGAATTAAAGTTTCTTACATTTTGTCTTGGGATGAGAGATTGATCCAAAGCTGCAAACCCTTGTGAACACCCTCTCCAGCAGGCATTTCAGAGTGGATTATTCCTCTTCCTGCTGTCATCCACTGCTTCATTCAACCAATAAATCAAAAACCCAGGAATTTGACCAGATCTGTCATTTGAATCATTCAAAGGAGAAAATAATTACCTGCACATCACCAGTATGAATTGTACCTTTATGCCCTGCAAAATCTTGATGAGTGATACCTCCCTGATATCCACAAAAAAACAGAGCCCCAAATGTCAGTTGTTTCTCAAGTATCAATTTGTGAGGTTTTTGTAGAAATTAATGAAACAAGAAATTTACCTGTAACATGTATGTAACTGTTTCAAACCCTGTAAAAAACCACAAACAACATTTACCTCACAAGAATATGATACAGATTTATGGTAAGAAAATTCAAAGAACCTCTGTGAGGATGATCAGGAAATCCAGCCGGAGGAGACACTGCAAACAATAAAAACAAAAATGGTCAATAAATTCAAAAAAGAAAACTTATATATATATATATATATATATATTCTCATATCGGACACTAGTGAAGCTATACATGTAAAATCATCCATCATGAGGAAAGGATCCAAAGTCTTCAATTCACTCCTGAAATCATATACAAAGAATCAAATTTGAAAAATAAAGATAAAAACCCAGAAAGGCAAATAGAAAGAAAAAAAATATCAAGAAACCTTCCAATGCATCTGCGGACAACAGCACCGTCACCCTCGCGTTGATGCTTGGGAAGAAACTTCTTAGTGACCAATCTTGGTCGAGCGAAAGAGGTTTCAGACATGATTGTTCTTTTTCTTTTCTAAACAATGATTCTGCGGATGTCTGCAATGAATGAGTTGTTGTGTAAGCAATCAATCTCTCTGTTTATGTGTTTGAATGATGTTGGGGGGTTTATATATAAGTAGTGAAACTGGGGGATTGAGACCCAAAAAGAGGAGGGAAAGAGTTAAAAATGGGGTTGGTTGGAGGTTCTGACATAAAGGGAGGCGTGGGGAAACATTTGCAATGGGACCCATTTATTCCAGCCTTGGACCAATCATCATCATGATGTCAAGCTTTTGTCATCATCTTTTTGTCCATCCATTTTCTAGATCTTTTTTTCACTTATATGATTGAATTTGGATTAGATTTACTCCACTAAAATAATATCAAGATACACAAAATAAATTAATTACTTGGAAATCATTTCAATCCAATTTGAAAATTAGAAAACTTTTTAGATTTTACCATAAAATTAGAAAATTAGAATTGGATGAAAATTGAATAAGATGATATACTTTAGGGGTTTTGATGGTATATTTGCAAAAAAGACATCAGCCGAAAAAGGAGTCATCCTTTTTAACTTTAGAATTGAATGACATCTTTCATACCTATGCATTGCGCTGTATTTGTTTATAAAAAACAAAACCCTATCATTTTGACTTTTTCTTTCTTTCTTAAACACCTTCTTTTTTATTATTATTTTTATTATTATTATAGCAGCCTTACATATCATATAGATTGGCCAACTAGGTCATCTTCTCATGTGCCATTTTATTCTTGGCTTGCTTCAATTGGATTTAAATGAGTTAATTTATCGATTTAATTTAATTAAATAATTTTATTTATTTAACTATTTATTAATTATATGTTTTTAAATTTTGATGATCAAATGAATTTGAATACTAGGATTAAAATCCATAAAATAGAAGAAAAATAATTTTTTATTGAATAAAAGGTTTGTTGAATAAAATTTTTATCCCAAATAGATAACTATTTACAAATTAATATACCAAAAAAGATCCATTTTTAAAAAAATTACGAAAATGGACCACTTTTTTTGAAACTTACGGAAATAGGCCGATTATACAAAAACGCGTCCAACTGGTGTCATTTTCAGGGGAAAATCAGAAAAGCCCGTCCAGCTCAGAGCTTTTTTTCCCCTGACCAGTAAAACGCGACCAGGTCAGCGCGCTAAAGGAAAACGCATCTAGGTCAACGTGTTTCCCTCTCCCCCCAGCGGTCACTTCCAACGACTATTTCAAATAGCCGTTGCCCCCCTCCCCAAGGTCAAAAAAAAAAAACTATAATTCCCCCTACACACACTTTCTTCTCACTCACAATTCTCTCTTAAATCTCTCAAAAATCTCTCAAATTCTCTCTTAATTTTTTTCCTAAATTCTATTTTTATCTAAATTTTATTTATTATTATTTTTATTAATATTTTCAATAAATATTTTTTTATTAAAAATTTGTACGTGTTCAATATAATTTAGCAATGTGTAACGCCCCAAAATTTCTAATTTTATTATTGTGAAAATATGATACAAATATCTGTTAGCTTTCGTGGTTATGTGTTCTGAATGTTTGGGGGGTCCCAAGTTCAAGCCTTCGCTTGGGCAAATTTTGGTATTTTGAATGAATTAGGCCTTACCCTTATTTAGTAGGCTTTTATTTGATTGTTGGTAAAAATATATTAGAATGGGCCTACTGGTTTGGTGGTTAAGTGGAGTGTTAGTGTGTAAGAGGTCCTGTGTTCGAGTCCCTGCACAAGCAGGGGAATTAATTTTTGTTTGAGGCGTGTGGCGTGGTGGAGTTCAAATTAAACTGGACTGCTGAGTAGTTGTGCTTTAGTGGGTTAATAGGGAGTGTTTTTAGGATATAATTGGGGAGAAGTTATCAAAATAAGATTTTCTTCTTATTAGTTTTCTATTTTCTTTTTCCCAACAAATTTTCTGACGTTAGACTTTTGTTTCTCTGCCGTTTCTTCTCCCTTCTTTTTCACTTTTGGTTTTTGTTCCCCTTTGGCCGAATCTTGTTTCTTCTCTTTCCTCTCTCTTTTCGTTTTCTTGATCGGTTCATCTCTTGCTCTATAGCCGAAATTCTCTTCTCTTTTCCCTACTCTTTTCGTTTCTGTATTTTTTTGCGAGTCATCTCTTTGGGTGCAACTTTCGACTTCATCTGTTTCGATAAGTGGAATTTTTCCCTTAGTTATCGTATTTCGATTAGGCAATTAACAAAGGGTTCGTTTTAGTCTCGTTTAGGTGCTGTTCAAAGGTTTTTAAGCGGATATTCCAGTGTGTAGAGACGACTGGTTATCGGATTCGTCGCGGTAAGTTTTCAAATCGTCGTTGGTTTAGTTTCTCGAGTTTTATGTTGGGGATATTTGGTTTGATTGACGAATCAAGTGATTAATTAAGGGATATATTGGTCAAATATAGGTTTTTAAGGCGCGAGTTACTTTGCATAGCGAATCGGTACCAGGTGTGTACCCGAAACACAGAAAATGGGATTCGGCGAAAATTTGAAATTACTTGCTGTCGAGAAATAAGAGAAATAAGAGAAAATGATGCGAAAATTTGTAGAGAAAAGGAAATAAGGGTGTTATAAACTTGAAAATCAACATTTTGCACTAAAATAGTTTTGGACAGCAGCAGTAGTCTAACTTTGAAAAATCATCAAAAATAGTGGGAATTGAGTTAGAGGTTGAATAAAATATGAAATTAAATTTTATTAAGTCTAGTTTTTCATGGAAGAAACAGTGTAAGCAATGGAATTGTAAATCATGAAATATAATAAATTTTGTGAGACAAGGTCAGAATGATTTTGGGTTCCCCTGTTCTGACTTAGGAAAATCATCAAAAATTGTAAAAAAATAATTAGGGGATTAAATTTATATTTTTAAATCTTTAATGAGTCTATTTTCAAGAAAAACAATCGAAAACATCATTTAAATTTCGTACTAAGAGATAAATAATTTTTAGTAAGGAAAGGATGAAGCTGTCAAACAGCAGAATAAGGATAACTTTAAAGATTTTACTGTACTTATTTGATAAACTATAAATTCTGAAAATTTTATGGTAGAAATTTATTTGAGTCTAGTTTCAAAAACATCAAGAGGATCTTAATTTGGAATTTTGTAGCTCAAGATATAAATAATTTAGTGATAATGACTCAAGTAGACAGCTTTGAATGAACATATAAGTAAATAGTGAAAACATATATGAGTATTGAGCTAGCATGGGTTACTTTAAAAATGGATCACACGGCCAAGGCCAATTTGGGCCGAGTGGGCCACACGGGCATGTGGGCCCATTTTTACCAAAATGTTTTTAAGGTTGCACGGGTCGCGCAAGTCGACTGTGAACCTACTGTAGGGTCGGTAAGTGTTACTTAGACCCCTAAATGTGTGAAATTGACTGAATGATATCTGTACTGGGTATGTTAATATCTGAACTGAATATATTTACTGAATTGCATAATAGCATGCCATCCATTGTGTGTTGCATTGCATTGGGTTGGGGGTTGTTATTCGGAGGAAGTGTACTGAAAGGCTTTAAGCCTAATTTACTGGCAGCCTAGCTGCAAACTACTATATTGTGCCGCATTCGGTACTACTTGGAGTGTAGGGATGGGTGGGTTGATTATATCCCCACATAGAGTGTAGGGTTGGACGAAGATGGTGTGTAGAGGATGGTTGGGTAGGATTTTGCTCTTTGCATAATCATATCGCGCATCGATCATTGTGATGGGCTAAGACCCTACTGCATTTTGACATTGTACTGAGATGGGCTGAGGCCCAAACTGTCACTGATACTGAAAAGGGCTTAGGCTCAAGACTGTTCAATTGTGCACTGTGAATACTGATTGTTTGTTTGTTTCTGCAGGATTACACACTGAGTTTACGTAAACTCACCATTTTTGTTTAATGTGCACAGGAAATCCCCAGACTTAGACGGATCGGTGCGACGAAGGACTTAGTGGTGACCACAGTAATTTTTGGACTTCATGGTTTTCAATTTACGATTTATGATTTGATTATTATTGATTATTTGGGTTGTAATTTAAGGAACCCCTGGGACTTTGGTTTTAAATTTGGGTTTTTATTTATTTATTTTACTTTATGGATTTATACCTGCTGGTCGTAGGAAATTTGGTTTTCAAAAAGTTAAAGTAATTTCTAAACGCATGATCACCTAGGCTGTTTTATTAAAGCTTCCGCAACGAAGGATGTTTCAAAATAAATGTTTTAAAGGAATAAAGACAACTTCTTAAGTTCTAACAAAGGTTTACTAAAGATAATAACATGAAATGTTTTCATCGTAACAACGAGGTTTCAAAAACACTATCGTGTGACATTATCAGATACGACCATAACGTCTAAGCCGGGTTTGGGGTGTTACACAATGGCTAGGTCTTTAATCCGTCTTGATAACAAGCACATCTTCATCAACCAATTGCAAATGGTAATAATAAATTTTAATAAATTTTAATATTTTTTTAATATTTTTTTATTTCATTGTTATATTTTAACTTATTTTTTTTTATAATTTTTATGTAAATAGACGGAAGATCAAATTTTACAATGTCATATTCGTAATCAACCCTGTCCTCCATCACCGTTGATCGAAACATACTTGAGGTAAGCCGGTTTTTGGCATGTGACCCTTGTATGCCGAGGGTGTAAGTTGGACCTGAAACTCATAAGCTCGTTGGTGGAGAGGTGGAGACCTAAAACACACACATACCATCTTCCATGTGGCAAGTGTACTATCACTTTAGAGGACGTCCATTTACAATTGGGGTTACCCGTAGTCGGGTCGGTAGTCACCGAGTCTATTCAGTCTGGTGATTGGGGAGTCATATGTTTAGATCTTTTCGGTGCGGTTCCAGAAACAATTTACAAATGTCAGATCAAAATGGCTTGGATGCGAAAAACTTTCACAGAGCTAGTTAAGGATTCAATTGAAGTCCAAAGAGAACAATACGCTCGGGCGTACATCCTTCAAATTATCGGGGGTATCCTGATGCCGGATAAGTCACGAAATCTTGCCCATCTAAGATGGCTGTCAAAACTCGTCGATTTTAAAGAAGCGGGCGAACTCAGTTAGAGGTCCGTCGTGTTGGTGACATTGTACCGGGAGATGTGTCGGGCAACGCAACCAGTAAAAATCAAAATTGGTGGTTTCCTTTTATTACTACAATCATGGGTCCGGTTCTGATTTCTATTTTTACGTCCTCGAGCGAACTGCCCATATACATTCTCACTCGTAACAAGGTAAAATTCAGTAGATATCCTCATGATTAAATTGATTTAAATTTAAATTATTATGCTAAAAAGTTATTTAAATAGGTGGAACCATACACCGAGTCACGTGAGATTACTTACTGAGCTTCAAGATATACAACTTCTATTAGACCGACGATCGAAAGCGAAGGTATGTATTTATTTAATTTTGAACTATATACAAATAACATAGTCGATTTCGTATTTAGTAGTATATATATATAACTAATGTTTTTATCATGTTAATATAGTTTGAATGGACACCATACGAGAATCTGGCAATTTAAACAGTAATCTCCGAGGAATTCTTTGTGAATCCCAACAGTTGGCACGTTAAGGTCCCATTGGTAGTGTACGCTACTGTCAAGATGCACGAGACCAATAGAGTGTTACGACAATTTGAATTCTGACAATTGATTCTCGTGGCACCTCAAGAGCTTGATGATCTATATTTTATTGACTTACGACAACCGGATGATAATTGGCCAGTATTTCGCTCGCAATATATCAACATGTGGAATAACCGATATCATTTTTTACCTACTCGTGAACATATTATCGTTCTGGAGTTAGCATGCGATCCAGAATACATGCCATGGTTTAGGATCCATGACAAGCCATATTTGTACGGAAAAGAGGCGAGACGTCGGCATCCCTATACGAATAAGCCACGACGAAACCCTTTAAATTCAATGGGTGACGAGGCAGGCCCGTCATCAGCGCCCACGTAAGAACCAGCCCCAACAATCTCAGAACCGATGTCTACACCACCCCCTGTTCAATATGTACTGTCTTATTCTGGTGTGTATCCTAACCCTTATATTTTCACACAAGTACAATATGTTGCACCACATTTTTTTTGCTTCTAGTCCTATGTCAGGTTGGACTGTTGGTCATCCATCCCGATGTTTTACACGCCAAGGCCATCTCATTTCCCAATGACGCTGACGCCTACGACGATATATAGGTCATCTATACATGAAGCACTGATAGAGAGTCCACTCGTTATCTTATCGGTTTATAGGACTCAACATAGTTACACTCATTCATCGTTTGTGACGTAAACACCTCGGAGATCTTTATTCTATCAAGGTGGGTCATCTTCCCAACCACCTATTTATGAATCGGAGGATGCACGATGGCAACCAAGAATGCAAGGATCGCAATCGATTGAAGGCGAAGAAGAGGAGCAACCGAGACCACAACCCCACTCGGAAGCTGAACCAAGAAAGAATCCAAAGCGTAATTGTCAACCACCCCGATGTGACACAGATTCTGACCGGTATATGCATTGATTAATTTTATATTGTATCATTTAAGAAAAAGTTATTTTGAATCTTTTTGTACACGGACTGATTTTTGTACCATTTATCTTTAGTCAAAATGAAAACTTAATTTGATTCTTTTCACATACCATAGAAATAAAATTTGATTTGACAAGAAATATGCCATGTTTTTGTTGAAAATAATTGAGAACCCAATTCGACTGTTTGAAAATTTTGAAGCGATACGACTTGGTTACTTAACGCATGTTTACATATTATAATGGAATTGATATATGTTTTCTAGTTTGCTTAGTCATTTCGATGTAGACATGATGGCATTGTATGTCCTGCGTTCCTACACCACCCGCATAACCTCGGTTGGTTTGACCTGTCCCAAATATCCATGTTGTCGTGTATTTGAGTCGACATGGGTCAAACTTTTAGTTTGTGATGCAATCTTCTATCGGGTAACAACGTAAACAGAGCAAGCGACCACGTACGTTCATATGGGACTAGTGGGAATACGTGTCTCCACATGTTGTACATGTTTTCTAATTTTTACAATTCGTTGACAAAGCTCATGTGATCCAAAGGGAGATTGATACAAGCTATGATTGCATGAGTGCATGGAAAATGAAGTGCGTCAAATCTCCAACAATCGCAAGTCCTATTTATTAAGTGTACACGGTACCGTCCCTTGGCAATAAATTGGTCTGGTCTGTCAAAATCTGTTACCCAAAACCATAGGTTGTCACGTGACTGACAAACTGTGTGCATGCAGTTGGCTCGTGCCTTACCCTTCTTAATTTGTTTCAATACCGTCGCGCACCAGCATAACTCACCACTCCCTTTTGGAGCAGTTCCACTAAACATAAATATGTCTCTTTAACAATCGATGTTATCGACAAATGACACTTTCCTTTTAAAACGAAATTGATGCATTCTGCCAAGTTTGAGGACATGTGGTCATATCGTAGACCCCCGTCGTAGGATTGTGTCCATTGATCGAATGGTATATTAGAGAGGAATCGTGCCCCTGTCGATTTAGTTGACGGTAAGATTTCCAACATTTCATGAAAACGGTCCTTCATGATCTCGTACCCTGTCAATAGAAGTTGATAGTAACGATTACATACCAAAGAAGATAAAAAATAAACGGAATATTACAAACCAAATAATATTGATAGTGATTACATACCCATACTGGTGTGATCACTCAACAGTAGAGGGATATTTTTAGTAGTAGTTGGACACAACGTGCCTTAGACAGTACCGATGGTGTGTATGGTCCTAGAGGCTTCCTTATCGTTCAATTGTAGATAGTATTCCAGTTCCCCGATCTAAGATGACACATATATCAGGTTGGGGGCAAACATGCCTCCTCAACCTAGACAAAAAGAAATCTCAGTCGTCTGCTATCTCATTTGGTGTTATTGCAAACGCAATTGGAAGGATCCTCCGATTATCATCCTGTGCCACAGCCAACAACAGTCGATAGGTATATCTACCATACATAAAGTTATCGTCTATTTGTACCAATGGCTTGCAGTACTGGAATGCTTGAAAGAATTACTTAAAGGTCCAAAACAAACGGTGAAACACTCAGCATCCACGAAGCAAACGATCGTTGTGGTACGCGGGCTCCATTTCAAGATCTGTTACGTAATCTGGGACGTACCACTCCAGCACTTAACACCACTACCATACCTCGTTGTATGACGCATCTCACCCATTGTGCATCTTCTCCAAGGCCTTCTGCTTTGCTATCCACGCCTTGCGGTATGAAGGCGTGTAATTGAATTGGCTATAAATATTTACAAGTAAACAGACACGGCAGTTCTCGGATCTGCTTTGACCATTGGTAGTATTATTCTTGCGATCATATCTGAATCCAACTTCGGATGATCTCGTGAAACACCTGCAACCCCACAAGCACATTAAATTAAGTGGAACTGTACCTAAAACCCTAATAACCCAGTGATACTGTACCTGAGGCATCACACATATGCGGATCGATAAACTTTTTTATCGTCCATAACCCCGTCTTCTTCTTAATAGAAGCCATAATTTTTCATGCGCATCTACCTTCTCGCATTGTACACTTGGCCATAAACTTCTCAGATTTGGATTTAACCAAGTGAAAGTTAACCTCGTTCTTGATGTTTTATGGCTTCAATGCACCGAAAAAACCATCTTTATTGGAAAACTTCCTGCCCACTTCCAAATCACTCGAATCCAACGAAGGACTTGCGCGGCCAAGCCTCCTGTATGGTAGTTCTACAAACTTCAACCCATCCTCTATCAATAGATCGACATTATGCATTGGGTTAGAGGTGAGTACGCCGTGAATCGTGGATCTTCTTCTTCTTCTTCTTTACCCCCTTCACCATCTTCCAGTTCAGTTAGAACATGCTTTGGTTCAGAAAATAATGCAACTTCTACACTGTCGGCACCGGGCTCCCGGGGTGGATCCACATCGGATTCATTGCCATCATCATTCTCAGACCCACCAACATTTTTCATGTCGATTTCCAACCACTAGAAGTTGCTGCCATTCCCCAGTAAGTATTCCTAACGTTGAAAATTGAACCGAGGTTCATGTCCCATCCACTAACTAAGTGTCGTGCAGGGGCCGTGTATTCCGTTTTACCACCAAAACCCGAGAATTCGATGTTCTGCTTCCCACGATTGAAATCTAAGGCTGAAACAAATGAGTGTCTTCCCATTGATGATTCTGGGATATCATAATGGGAACTTTCTAACAAAATGGTTGGACTATCGACATTTTAAACTATTTTCACCTCTCGAACAGGAAGAGATGTTGAAGTCGCAAGTCCTTCATTTGGCCTTAAAAATTCTACATATAAATCAAGAAACAGTGATCCATTATCGATGTGTGTCTACACACCATCGCCTCCAAGTCCCGAGCACCTTTGATATTGAATGCGTCATATCTCACGAGATCGATCAAAGCACAAAATCAATACTTAATAGACGATACTCTCATTGCCGTAGATCCGACAATTTTTTGCCTAATTCTTTTCCAAAGTTCTGGCAACTCTATGTTCTGGTTAAAAGTCAGTCTCGCTGTGTTCTCCTATAAAAGAACCACACCGTTCTCGGGGTCACAAACCTCACCGTTGTAATAAATAATAGCACTAATTTGTTCACTCATTTTTAACCAAATTATCTGTCGAGAGAAATTCGAAACAAAAACATTATGCAAAAAATATAATGCTTCAAATAAATATTAACACGAAAAATCAATGCTTATGGTTACTTTTTTACAAATAGTATCATTGCTCCAACTTATACCTTTCCTACGAACTTCTATTCTTCTAAACTTCTTCAAATTCTATTACTCCAACTTATGCCACCAGAGGTTGAAATATGGGTCATTTATAGCTCGAGGGATAACATCCCACTCGTTTGTGTAAAAATGCCCCGGATAGTAGAGGTTGAAATTTGTAGAGAAAAACGCTCCAAGTAGGACGCACTATCAGTAGCAATACTGAAAAATGCGTTCAGCTGGAAGCGTTTTCAGTACTTTTGCTGACAATGCATCTTGCTTGGAGTGTTTTTTTCTCTACAAACCTAAACCCCCACTATTCGAGGCATTTTTTAGAAACGTTTCAGATATCCTAGATTCTCGAGATAGTTTTTCAGAACCCATCTCATCAATTTTTTTTCAAAACCCTAAAGCCTAATTTATGAACACTAAAAATCCTAACAATAAAACTCAAAACCCTAATAATAACCATTTTTCTAAAACCTTAAAACACTAATTAATAAACACTTAAAATTAAATAAAACACCAAAACCCTAATTTAATAAACCTTAAATCCTAATTAAATAATTAAAATCCTAAAAAAACACGGGCAAGAACATGCTGACCAGGACGCGTTTTTTTCTATTTTCCCCTGAAAACGGCACTAGCTGGACCCGATTTTGTATAATCGGCCAATTTCCGTAATTTTTTTTTAAATGGGTCTTTTCTGATAAATCATCCCATTTACCTATCATAATATTATCAATATTATTATTATTATGGATATTAGAAGTATAATGCCTATACCCTAATACATGTAGTTTTCTACTTTTACGTTTTTAGTAAATATGACAAAATATTGTGAAAATAATCTTTAAACAAAAATTAATAACATTAATTTAAAAATATGAAAAATCACTTTAAATATAATTCTACGAAAGCAAAATATTATTAAGTCACTTTTAACATTAAAATAGATAAAAATAATGTTTCTCCATCGGATAAAAAATTATCTTGAATAGATGACTGAACCCGGTTTATACAATGAATATTTTTATGAGCCGTTATCAGCATTATTATTATTATAAGTATAACACGAATAATCTAAGTATGCATTTAGTCATCTGCTTTTATTTTTATTTAGCAGTAAATATGATAATGTTTAAACTAGAAATTTAAAAAAAAATGTTTTATAAATAATATGAATTAAAAAAAAAACTGCTGCTTTGGTGCCTCTGCCCATAACTATACGTCTTTCTTTTCTTTATCACAGTTAAAGACTGCTTACTCCCCTCCCTTCCCTTCTCCAATTTCATATTCCACCCTTTTCTTTTTTTTAAAAAAAATTATAAACTACAACCCACACTTTTTTTTTAAATATTTATAATAATTTTGTATTTCTACATAATCTAGAAAAAAAAGTATAATAATTTATTTGGTCCTCTAACTTTATAAAAAAATATTTTTATCTTCCATTTAATTTTTTTACTTTCTTTAATTTTTAAATTTTTATTATATGTCAAATCGCCCCAAACTTGATAGAAAAATTAACATTTGTTAATTTTATTGATGTGACATGCGATGCAAGTGAATGTATGTTAGTAATTAATTAATTTTTTAAATATAATTTTTTTTAAAAAAAGTATAAAATTTATTAAAAATTTTAAAAAATACTAAAAATTATTAAAATTATAAATAAAAATAAAAATTAATTAATTGCAAACGTGACATAAACATGGACTTCCACCTGAATGTCGAATCACCAAGGTTAAAGATGTTAACTTTTCTATCCATTTTGGAATGATTTGACAAACAATACAAGTTTAATAACTAAAAGAGGTGAAAATTTGAATAAATGTTAATTTTTTTTTTGTAAAATTAGAGGACTAAATAAGTCGTTGTGCCCTCCCAAAAAAAAAAAAAAAAACTACTCGGATTTTATTATAGTAGCCAAGTTTGTAGTTGAACTGATTTTTTTTGTTTTATTTTTACCATTTATAATAATTTTTTATCTATAACAACAACAACCATTAAGTATGAAGTACACTACTTACTAAATTAGTTCTCTATAATAACCTTTTATCTCAATTTTTAATAAAATAAGTTCTATGCTTAAAGTGAAATAAAAATAATAAATTTTAGTTAATATATTACTTTAGTAAATGTTTAATTTTATATTAAAAATATAATAACCATATTTTATTAAATAAAAATAATATTTTAATAAATGAAATTGCATTTGTAAATTTTATTAAAGATACAATCTAAATCTCACTAATCAATAATATTATTAATATATTATAAATTTTGAATTTAAATTTTTAAAAAATTCAAATATAATATAACTATCTCAAATGTTATTATAATGTATAACAATTACCTATATATAACATCTTAAATTTTTGCATGTAAATAGTGTGTAACAAGGAGTTGAAATCATTTCATGAGTTTGTTCAAATGCCAAAGATTTGTTCAAATGGGAACTAAAATTATTAAATTTGGGAAAAAAGAGATTTGAAAGAAATGTTTTAAAAAATAAAGGGTATAAATTTAAAAAACATACATGAATTTTGGTTTGATACAATTATACACATAAAACTTCGATTATAATTCAAATGTATACATGGAACTTTAATTGTGCTTCAACTGTAACTATTTAAAGAAATAGACGCATCAATTTATTTATTTTTATATATATAAAAAAAATAATAGCTAGGTTTACACTGACACCATTCTCTATTTCCAAACACCTTGCATATCGTCATGTAAAATTGACAAAATTTCATCCGGTGATTGCATCGAAAAAGCCCTCAAGAGCGTTGGAATGCATAAACGAAAAATGATTCTAGAATGATAATTGTGTAAATGGCTTATAAAAATTAAAGCAAATAAAAATCTCATGTATAAAAAATTAAAATTAATGTATAGCAACACATTTATTCAAAGTTTGTGTAATTTTAAGATCTATTATTAAATACAAAGAGGTCAATACTAACGATGGACGTTAATAAAATCAGGCGGAAAAAAGATAAAAATATGAGTGGCTTTTTAAATATACCTTTTAAAATTTTTCAATAAAAATTCTTGATATATATTTCATAAAAGTGGTTTTGCAAAAAGAAAGAAGTACTTATTTAGAAAAACAATATACTTTTTAAATGAGCTTTTTTCTAAATAAATGGTTAGGTATTTTTATTAAAAGTCTTGTAATAATATTAGTTTAGTTTTTTTAAAAGTGAGCTTAGCCTTAACTCATAAGAGATTTTATAATAACATAGATATAGATGCACTTGTAAAAAGATTACAAATACTAAAATATAAACTCAGAATCATCGAATGTGACATTTTAAGAATATTATACAAAATTCAAAGAGGAGGTTTTTGGGGCAATCATTCATTATTGTTTAATGTCGTTTGAGATTCCATGAAGAACAAGGTTCAAACCCCCTAAACTTGGTGAAACTTCAAAATCATCTGCGGCATTAATGATTTTAGAAATGGGATTTAGATCAGCAATGGTAGAATTTAATGAGCAAAACCAATAACACTCGAATACACAATCATTATAAGCAAATCATTGTATCTGGATTTTGTTCACTAAAACCCAATATCATATTTTATATATATTAAAAAGGGAAAAAGTAGATGCATTGTATTTCTTTTTGCTTAAATTATGCATGAATACAACCAAACTTCATCCAGCATATATAATAATGCTCCTTGAAACTCAAAAACACTGCAATTGAAAAAGGAAATAATGTTGAAGAAAACCAATGGTCCAATAGGTCAACTTCTAGAATAATAATTGGTGGTGAATCCACTGAAGATGAGGATAGTTAGTGGGAGCAGTTGACTTCTCTCTCTGCTATGACTAAATAAGGTGCAGAGTTTCATTCATGGAATTGTTCGCATTCCAGAATTCGGAACCCCAGGCCCAAATTTTCTATCTACATTCTCTTGGATTATGATTTAGATCGCAGACTTTGAGGCTTATGGAAGAAACATGAAAATGGAATCTAAGAGCACAGACTATGAAAGTGAAATCCATGGAAAATTGATTTGCATATGCAAAGGGTGACAAGGAAAATGATGCAACTTGACCTTTTCTAAAAACAAAATTGCTGGATACATGCACAACATGGATCAAATTTTTTTTTTTATGAATCTAGCTGTTCTCTATCTCCATCAGCTAATTCTACACTTTTTCCCTTAAATTCATTACCATTTGGAATGGGACCATAAAGACACATACGCAGATCGCCTTTAACAAGTTGCTGGTGGAAGTAGTTCTTGTACAAGTCCCAGAACTCATCCCTGCCAATTAAACAATAAATACACATGAGTCAAACATAGCTCATAGTTGCCAAGTCCATGGATGAATTTGGTGTTAAAATGTAGCATGGATGTTAAGGGTAGGGAAACAAACATGTTCCTATGTATACCATTTGCAAAAGACAAGGGATAATGATACGTAGATAAACACAAATAAAAATGAAACCTCACAGTGAGGGAGATAATGATAAGTTATAAGTTGGCTCATTGACAAACCTGACTTGGGGAAGTGTAAGCAAGGAATAGCCTTTGACATCTGTGTGAATATCAAGCAGAAGCACTGATAAACGTGAAAGTCCCAATGCTTCAATGTCAATCAACTTTTTGATTCTGCAATTAAGATTACAAGAGAACCAGCAAAACCATGAATCAATCTGTAATGTTGAGAAACAAACAGAAGAACATTGCCAGTTTGCCACATCACACAGCCAACCCAAATCAAGAAAAGATCACGACAGAAATCTATAGTACCGCTTTGAGATAAATAAAAGTACCCTTTTCCTTATTTTGGTTAAATTTATCATTTTCTTACTTCCTTTCTGCTTTTATAATTTAATGAGCATACAATTTCCCAATGGAAGATGATCTATGCTTTTCAGTTTACCTACGTAGACAATATTGCAAGTATTAATTGACATAAATTTTGGACAATTTTACACAATTCTAAGTTCTGCAATGAAATTATTTGAATCAGTAAACCATTGAAGAGGTAATTCATTTAGATCCAAGTAGAAAGTACCATCTGGAATAACTTGCAAAACAAGTTTAAGGGGAAAAATTTAATGTGCTAAGACAACAATATCGAAATTGAATTCAACAACTCAGAATATCAATCCTACCAAATAATTTCAACATATTTAGTATTTCATCTTCTGTGTAACTATTCATCCTTTATATTTTTGGATGGATTAATTTTGATCCAACAAAAAACAGCAGACAACAAATAATGCCGTTTCCACTATATGAAGTCAACTACAAGGATGATTTATGCCATTTAGGATCATACTTTAAGTAATATGAATAGAAGGTTCTTTCCTAGAGTTTCATCCACATCTTATTGTCTCCATTTCTTATTCTGGAACTGTCATCCTCCATTATGTTGCATCTCCTGACAAGATTGTTTGCAGGTACAGGCCTCACATGAAATGTTATTGACTCCTCATTTTTCTTGAAATATTCATGTCCATTTTGGATAAGGGTATTGGTACATAGCCCTCCGAATAAATAGGAAAACAAGAAAATTTGAACTTACCTGTCCTAGACATATAACCGTATCCAACACTCACACCCAGGTCTGAGTACCATAGCTCACATGTCCAAACCAACATAAGTCAATCTCCTCCTTTCAGCTCTAAGCCAACGTTTTCATAGATGCACTTGTTTCTAATCTTAACTGTCCTAATATTACATCTGCCATAATATTCAGATTTTAACCACACCAATCTTCTGCATAGTTGATACTTAGCTGCCTAACACTCGATGCCACAAAGCATCACAAATTCTCATCCATGTTCTATGAAAAACAGTCAATTTGTGATGTCTTTTGTGTGTTATTTTACTAGCAATTCAAGTACCCATAACTCCTCAAATAGATTAATACTCCACCATGGATGTTTAATAGCTTGAATATGTGCAAAGTCAATTTACAATGCTCCTTCCTCTAAAGCCCATTCAAAGGGCTTCTCAAAGGAGACAAGAACCTTCACATAAGCTTTTTCCAAATCAGAAAGCATGATCTATGAGTCACCTCATTAACTGGTTAGTAAAACATCAAAGACCTTAAACAAATAAATAACTTCAATTACATTAAACCAAATTGATTTTTGATGCATGACAGTCTTATAACTCAATGTTTGCATGATAGCGCTCTCCCATGATTTTATCCATAGCTCATCAATTTGATCCCTCAATAAGAACACAATTTTCTACTCCTTTTTGTCCTTATGTGTAAGTAAATGGTCTTTCTCCACCAAACAAATGAATTTAATCTAATTTAAATTCTAAGATTACACAAAAGGACCTTCATGTTTAACTTTCATCAAGATGACTTTCAAAGTTGTCTTTGATAAACTACTAGAATTCTTTTTAAACGATAACTACTAGTTCATTTGATTGCAAGGATTGATGACTAACCTACTTGGAGTGCCACTAGCAATGTTAACTCTGTTCATCAATAAAGATACCTGCAACAACCAAAAATGAAGCAAAATAAGCACAACCAAGAATTAACTAAGAAATAGGAACTTCACAGCATGCATATCAGCTAACCAGAGACATGGTAGTAAAGATATATCAATTCATTGAGTTGCTGACAAGCTATGCCACAGCAATTTACAAAGTATATCATGGGTAACAATGTATTTAACATCTACCAAACTGTCTGAATTGGATTCCATAAAGCTTAACTGTAAAGCTTGACTGTCTACTACTATATTTTTGGAAACACCGTATTTTAGAAAAGAGGGGGGGGGGGGGGGAAGAGGAGAAAGAGAGAATGACAATAGATTACATGGTACTTCCAAGTCTCAGATACGGAATAATAAATTACGAAAATTGCGTCTTTGATCACTTTTTGACACCAACTGGCACATTTGTGAAAGCAAAATCTCAAATGGTTTACTTAAGAACTGATTCCTTTTGAAGACCAGAACATTGATGATAAACCCAGAACATACTTCTATGCAGCAAAGCTATAGAGGTGTGTACGTGAAAACTTTATCACCCCAATAGAGGGACCTGTCATCAGAAAACAATTTCAGGATCCTTTGTGTTTATTATTGGAATTAACCCACAAACAAAACTACTATTACTACATAAAATAGTGAAGGGCCCTTCGTGTCGCACCACCCCACGTCATCACACACACTCCAAAATCAAGTAGTCAAATAACAGGCTAAGACAGATTTTACTAACTAAACATAAAAACTTCAAAAAATCAAAGAAAGTTGGGATAAAAACTGCAGACTGATATTAAGCTACACCCTCTAACAATCAATTGCCCAACATTGAAATCCTACTGGCTCTTGATAATTGCCTTTGATACTTGAGAACAGTAGACGACTGCAACCATATAACCAATGCTATTGTTGAGAGCTAGGCCATAGTATCAGGACCCAGTCACACGTGAATATTAATATCATGTCAAAACAGGAACTTCAGCCAAAAGTGTGAAGTATATGCAATGAAGATCAATAAAAAGCTTCTATGTCTTCAAGCTTTTTGAACGTTTTTAAGTGAAGTTCAGTAGTTTAAATCTTGAATCTCATGTTCCAGGCATATGCATGTAAATTATTTTTTCCTCTAATTTAAACTCTATTTTAGTTTGAAAATCAACCTTAAATCAAACCTTTCTGAAGTAATCTATCTGATAGCACAACTCTAGTCTCTAAATCAAGTTATATATACTGTATTTGTTGAAGTTGCTCTTTTATAAATAACTATCCAGTCCATCAATTGTCAAAAGAACGATACATTTAAGTAGCACCATCACAAAAAGTACAAACCTCTCAACACCGTGGATTCCAACTCATAAAGAGTAATAGTAATATAACAATTAGCATGTA
Source organism: Gossypium sturtianum (assembly GCA_025698515.1). NCBI lineage: Eukaryota > Viridiplantae > Streptophyta > Magnoliopsida > Malvales > Malvaceae > Gossypium > Gossypium sturtianum. Next base: position 50,492,085 of record CM046952.1, on the reverse strand, counting down.
GCATTCAAAATTAGTGGCTGAGAGCAATAATAAACTACCTGTTCATCAATCTTCATGTGCTTTGAAAACAGCTTTACAGCATGGCATTCTTTAGTCAATGTGCGCATGCCCCTAGAGGAACAGAAAAAAAATTTCAGTCCCTTTCTAGCCAGAATAAAAAATAAATCAATATTTAAAATATTTTCACAAACATGCACTCCTACTGTCCTACAACAGGGGAATAAAAAAACTTGTAAGTTCTGGTTAATTTACTCTTCTTTTCACTTCTCCCCACTTTGCTATCTAAATGAAAAAAACTATTATTCTTTTCTCTCCAACCCTCCATCCAAATAGATATTCATCAATATCTATATCAAACATAACTATGATTTTACCTTTTCTTTTTTTCTTTTTTTCATTTTCATAAACGAATGAAAATTATGTAACAAGGAAACCGAGGCTAACGAACCTTAAAATTTCAATAGATCGTAAAGCTGAAGGAGCAACAACAAGAACAGAAGGACTTCCTGCTTCAATCTTCCCTTCAATGTGCTTCCCTTCACAAAGCTCTTCTTTCCATTTGGCACCAAAAGCTTCCTTTATATGTTTTTCTAGCTTCATTACATCTTGACCCGACTCTTGAGAGACATCCAAAATACAACTATCTACACAATATTGTAAGAACTAAGAAGAAGAAGAAATTCAAACCCCCTTTTCAAGTTTTTAATAATCTCCGATTAATAACTTCAATATTACCTTTAATTGATTCCAATTCGAGAGAAGAGAGTTGGACACCATTGGCGGACTCAAACTGGCTAAGAAAATAACGAAGCTGCTGCGACGGAGATGCCGGCTGCGACGGTTGGTTGTTCTTGTTGTTGCCAGTAACAAAGGTGGTTTTGGTTTTGATTTGGCGGTTGGCGGTGTTCTTGGTGTTTGTCTTCTTCTTGAACTTGGATTGGGATTTGGAATTGTTAGGGCCGAAGGGTTTAGGGGTTCGGCCAGGTTTCTGAGTTTTCTCCGGTTTCCCGCTCCCCATTGCTTTACTGCGCTTTTTTCTTTTTTCTGACCAAACTGCGGCCTTTTTTCACTCACTAATGCTTGTAGCTTAAGCTAGGTTTTTAAACGTAAACAGGCTAACACTATTTAGACCCGTTCAGTGAAACTGCGGGTTTTTTACAAAAATAATACAAAAAAAATAAAAAAATATCCAAAATGGCATGCCATTTTGATTATGTACCAAAATGGTACATTTGACTTGGTGGAGGGGCTGTGAGAGGCGGCACAGGTGGAGGGGCTGTCAGAGGCGGCACCGGTGGAGGGGCTGTCAGAGGCGGCACCGGTGGAGGGGCTGTCAGAGGCGGCACAGGTTAAAAGCTGCTGAAAAATTTTTAAAGATTGAGGGACCTATTATGAAATTTTTCCAATTCTGAGAAAAGGAAGGGAAAGGGTGACGTGGGCGGCATCAAACTTTAAATTTGAGTAATTGCCTTCTAAGCCACTCCCTATTTATTATTTTCTTTTTATTCCCCTTCAACTCACTATATTGTATTTAAACAAGCCATTAATCTATTTTTATAATTAAATAAGCCCTTTACTTATAGTTTTTACTCATAAAAGCCTATTTTAATATTAAAGTAAAGCTATTTAAAAATAAATAAACTATAAGTAAAGCCATTAGTTTATTTTTTTTGTAATTAAATAAGCCATTTACTTATAGTTTTTACTCATAAAAGCCTATTTTAATATTAAAGTAAAGCTATTTAAAAAAAAAAACAAACTCAATAGAAACACAATCAAATCGAATCCATAGAAGAAAGGAATTTAGTTTTTTTTTTTTTTTTATATATTCAAACTCAATAAAGTGTTTTTTGTTTATTACTTTTAATCCTATTTGTTTCACTGCTCTTAATCCTTCTATTTCCTGCTAAAATGTCTCCAATTTTATATCTATTCGCTTTAAATGCTTTTTTAATATCATATTTCCTACATTAACATTTTTTTTAATTTAGTATTTAAGTTTTTCTTTTTTACAATTTGGTATCTAAATTTGTTAAATATTAAACAAATTATTTTAAAACACTAGCATATTAGTTTTTTTAATGAAGGGATAGAAATAGTTAATGTACATATGATGCAAAATTTAATCACAATAATAATTATATTTATTTAAAATTTCCTCTGTCTCAAATTTTATTTTTCATAAAGGCTAAGGTTATTGTGATTATTAAAGGTGGGAAGGATTCAAGGATGGCATGCTTAAACTATAAGTAAAGCCATTCGTAATAAACAAAGATATGAATTAGTTTATTTTTTTTTAAATAGCTTTACTTTAATATTAAAATAGGCTTTTATGAGTAAAAACTATAAGTAAAGGGCTTATTTAATTACAAAAATAGATTAATAGCTTGTTTAAACACAATATAGCGAGTTGAAGGGGAATAAAAGGAAAATAATAAATAGGGAGGGCTTAGAAGGCAATTACTCAAATTTAAAGTTTGATGCCACCCGCGTCACCCTTTCCCTTCCTTTTCTCAGAATTGGAAAAATTACATAATAGGTCCTCAATCTTTAAAAAATTTTTTCAGCAGCTTTTAACCTGTGCCGCCTCTGACAGCCCCTCCACCGGTGCCGCCTCTGACAGCCCCACCACCTGTGCTGCCTCTCACAGCCCCTCCACCAAGCCAAATGTACCATTTTGGTACATAATCAAAATGGCATGCCATTTTAGATATTTTTTATTTTTTTTGTATTATTTTTGTAAAAAACCCGTGAAACTGCTTATCTGCCTTGGACAAAATTGTTTTCAATTGCAATTAGTCTTAATTTACTATTTCACTTTTAAAGTATACTCCTTTTCCATTTTTGTACTTCAAATATTTTTTTCTAATTTAGTATTTAAAATATACTAATTTTTTAATTTATATCTAAAATATGTCAAAAACTTTCCTTATATAAAAATAAATATTTTCTTTTATTAAATATATATATACATATTAAAATATATAAAAATAGAAATGAATATATAAAAATTCATAAAAATGTATAGAAAAAAACATATAATTTTTTTATATAAAATTTTAATATATATAATCATCAAATTAAAAAGATATTTAAATTTCAAGTTTTTTAATTACTTGAAATTTAAATACTTTTTAATTTCTTATAATTTTTTTTCAATTTTTATATATTATTTTGACTTTTTAAAATTTATAATTTTATACTTTAGAATTTCATAAAAATATTTAAACTTTTTTTTAAAAAAATTACATATTTTTTACATTTTTAATCAATATAATATATAATACTAAAAAATATTTAAAAAAGGATATGTGGCGTGTTTTAATAGCACCATGTGACCAGTCAACGCTCGGTCAACAAGCGGTCAATGTCAAAATTATTTTTTAATATTTAAATATTTAATATTATAATTTTTTAAATTTTTAATTTAAATTTAATCTTTTTATTTTAAATAACCTAATTGTCGCATGGTATTTTTTATTGGTCAAAACATGTCGCGTGGTGCTTTTTCATTGGCCAAAGTTGCATACAGGGGCGTAGCCAAGGGGGCTGACAGGGGCCCCACCCCTAAAATAGAAAATTTTCCATTTAAACCCCTTTAAAGTTTTTAAATTTTAAATTAGTAAAGGTAAAATTACACTTTGGCCCCTTAAAAATGATAAAATTTTAATTTAATCCTTTAAAAATTATAAAGATATAGATATTAAAATGGTGAAATTGTATTTTTACTATCGTAAAAATATACAATTTAATTTCGGCCCCCTTAAAAAATTCTGGCTTCACCCTTGGTTGCCTAACAACTTTTTCAACGTCCGTTACAAAATGGACCAAAAATAAAGGAAATTGATACTTTATGTAACGACCTGAATTCTAGTGGTGTCAGAAAATGCGACTTCGAAACCCCATTTATATAAACCGAGTTCATAAATATAAAATAGGAATTTTACGAAGTTAAAATAAAAATATATTGAAGTTCAATTAAGTAATTTAGCCGAAAATGTAGTTAATTAAAGCTCAATGACTAAATTATAAAAGTCCAATCGCTATTGAGTTTTAATTAAGAAAAAGCTTGGGGATCTAGATAATAATTATCCAAAAGGCTAAAATGGTTATTTAACCATTATTAATCTTGAGATAGTGGATGATGATGATAATTACCATTAAGTTTAAACTAATAGTAGTTGAAATCTATTAAACTATGATTAAACTAAATAATTAAGATTAGTTATAACTTAATTTAAGTATATAAGTTAAAGTTAGTGGATAAAAAAATGAAACCATCATCTTCTTTCGCAAGAGCACCGCCACTATTAGAAAAAAGAAGAAAAGAAAACTTTAGCTTCAAACATTCGACCAACCAAAATTCATAAGGTAACCAAGCCCTTTTTCATGTGATTTTTACAGATTTATGATCATGAGAGTTTGATTTAGCTAGCCCATCTATCAATTTTTTAACTGTTGATTTTTTAGCAAGTTGTCATTGTTGAGGAATTGATGAATTAGGTTTGAAATTGATAGAAATTAAGCTTAAATCATGATAAGGACTAAATTGTAAATTTAAATAAGCTTGGTTGTTAACTTTATAACATTAGGGGCCAAATTGAATAAATTGAAAGCCTAATATGAAATTATGCTAGGAATAGAAAGTATAGGGTCCCTAATGAAAGAATGTGAAATCAAATTTTGATCCGATGTTAAATATCAAAAGATATGCATATCCTGAGTATGGGGACTAAATTGAATAAAATGCAAAATATGTTTGACTTTGTATTTAAATTTGAATTGGATGAAAATTGATATCTTTTATTTGTTGTATTATTGTGTGTAGCTAAAGGAAAAGCGAGAGTCATCGAAGAGAGACACGAGGATTCAATTTGTACTTTTATGATTCGAGATCAATCTATTTATTTGTATATTCATTTTAAATTGTATGATTGGGTATAGAGGTGAGTTACTAATGATCATATGAATTGATTTGCTATGATATTGAATATCGAAATAGTGGATTAAATTGAATAAAATAAAAAGTAGCATGAGTTAGTTGAGACATGATATGTGATATGAAAATGGATTGATATATGCTATATGATATGAGATACTTGTGTATTGATAATGAATTGAAATGAGATTTTGAAATTGAATGTGAAATTTTATATGAACTGGATTGTATAATGAAAATTGGATTACTGGTATCCTATTAACTATTCAGGTAGAGTCGGATATAGTTGATATGCAATAGGATTAGATTGTGTATGGGTTTATACATGTTGTGTGCCAAGATGTGCTTTGTGTGCCAGTGTGCACTTTGTGTGTCGGTTTCGCTTACTTTAGTTTAACCAATGATGCACTTTGATGCCAAATTGGTGTGTTGATTGGACGATATGTGTATCCATCTAAGTCCGAGTCAAGTTAATAGGGATTATAAAACATAAACACGATAAATGATATTGAACTAAAATGATATGATGATATGGAACTATATGTGCATATATGTAATTTATGATAAAGAAATTATATAAAAGTAAGGGTTAGCAAAACTCGATTTGATTTGAAAAAATCGAAAAAAATCAAATTTTGAGTTAATCGAATTGAGTTATTCGAATTATTCGATTTTTTCAAGTTAACTCGAATAAGTAATTTGAGTTTCGAGTTTCGAGTTCGAGTCGAGTTAAATTTTACAATTTGAATAACTCGAATAATTCAAATTCGAATAACATATTGATGTAAATACCCCTTTGGCCTATGCCAATTTTGAAAATGAGCAAATTAATATCTCTCAACAAAAATTACAAAAAGAAAAATTCAAAATTATTTTTAAAATTTAAAATATTTATGAAAATTCTAAAATTTATATATTTAAAAAAAATTAAAAAAAATTCTAAAAAGCTATAAAGAAAGTTAAAATTTTAAAAAATTTCCAAAATAATAATTTTGGGGGACTAAATAAGTTAATTAATGGTTCAAGTGTATCGTACTAAAGTATCTTTTTTTTTTGGCTTTGAAAAAGTTTTTAAATATATATGGTTTCAAATTTATGTGTTCTAATATGGATTTTGTTATACTGTAATAAGATTTTAATTTGATATGTTTAATTCTTTAATTTAACTCGAATAATTTCACTCGATTCAACTCAATTCGATCGAACGCTTACCCCTATATAAAAGATTATGTGAACTGATTAGAAACGAGTCCTAGGGGCCGAATCGAATATGAATGAGTTAATAGAATTCAGAAAAAGAATCAAATCGTAAGTTGAATGGTTAAATGACATTGCTTGAACATGGAAATTGGATAGGCTATTGTTAAAAGTATATATACTAGAAACTTAAATGGTATTGAATGTTTCAAATGGTATATAGATTGACATTTGATGAATGGTAAGATATGGTGAATTCTATTGCAAATGTTAAATGAATTGATATAAAATTTTCTATATGTATATAAATATATATGATAATGGAAATACTTTGTAACGCCCCAGTTTTCCATTAATTTCAGCTTTTGTAATTTCAAGACACAAATACCTATCTGCTTTAGTGGTTGAGTTATTTGGGTGTGTTTGGGTGTGTCTGAGAGGTCCCAAGTTCAAGTCTCAACTTGGGTAAATTTTGGTATTTTTAGGAGTAAAGCCCAAACTTTGGTTAGTAGGCTTTTAAGTAAAAGTGTGTAGGTAATTAGCAGAATGGGTCTGCTGGTCTGGTGGTTAAGTGGAGTGTTGGTGTGAGGGAGGTCTTGGGTTCGAGTCTATGGGATGGCAAGGGCATTAATTTTTGCTCCTAGTTTCGGCTAGAGTTGTGCTAAGATGGGAGACTGAGGATCAGACTTTCTGAGCAGTTGTGTTTTCCAGAAATCCCTCTCTGCCGAAATTTCAGTGTCCTCCCCTTCCATAGCCGATTTTTCCATCTTCCTTTTTCCCCTTTTGTCGTTCTTTCTCTTTTCCTCGCTACCATATTTTAATTTCGATCCTCTCTGTAGTCGCCTCGTTTCTATGCAACGTTTGTTTCCGCCTTGATTCGGTAAGATGAGTAGCGTAGTTTTTACTTTCATTGTTGGCTTATACTAATGTACGTCATTAATGCGGGATAGGGGAAGATTCAGAGACTCGTAGTCGCTGTTTGAACACTTAGAATTGGGGAATTTCGGTGGCTTGATTGAAGGTAAGGTTTTGGAAGATATTGGGTTTAACATCTCGGTTTAGTTTCGTTCTAAACACTGATTTAGATGTTGGAATATCGATTCTTAGGTTCTGGAGTGCTCAGGTATCGTCTTAGCTTCAATTGAGACCAGGTGTGTACCCGAAAATGTAGAAAACGAGGTTTCAACGAAAGCCGAAAACCTTACTGTCGACGCCACACGGGCGTGTGGTCGCCCGTGTGGTAGGCCGTGTGCTAGACTGTTAGTCACCACACGGCCGTGTGATCGACTAGCCAGGCCGTGCGCGAGCGACACAGCCGTGTGACGGCTGGGCGAGGCCGTGTGCGACACACGGGCTCGACCAATTGGGTCGTGTGGGCTACACGAGCGTGTGGGCCCACACGGGTGAACCACACGAGCGTGTGGGATTCTGGGCCAGGCCGTGTGATCGACAAGCCCGGACGTGCGCTTGCGTATGACCGAGTGACGGCTGAGCGAGGTCGTGTAATCCACACGGCCAATGCCAATTTGGGCCGTGTGGGCCACATGGGCGTGTGAGCCCATTTTTCTGTAATGTTCTGTAAGGTTGCATGGGTCGCCCTAGTCGACTGTGGGCCTAATGTAGGGTCGGTAAGCTTTACCTAAACCCTTAATTATGTGACTTGACTTTTCGATTTCTGTACCGAGCATGAACTCTGATATCTGAATGTATGAACTGTATTTGCATAATAGCATGACATCTTATGTATGTTGCATTGCATCGGGGTGGGATTGATGATATTCGGAGGAAGTATCTGAAAGGCTTTTAAGCCTGTTATCTGGCAGCTCAGCTGTAAATTTCCGATTTTGTGCCGTATTCGGTACAACATGGTGTGTAGGGCTGGGTGGGTTGATTTTATCCCCACATGGTGTGTAGGGTTGGACGGAGTTGGTGTGTAGAGGCTGGTGGGTAGGACTCTGCATTATCTCGCATATTCTGGCTGAAATGGGCCAAGGCCCGAGAATATGTCTGAATCAGATCTGAGTGGGCTAAGGTCCACACTGTTTTGTAAGGGGCTCGGACAGAAATGTGAATATGTGTGCATGTCGATATTCTCTGTGTATGTTTTTACGTGGGGATTACACATCGAGTTTGCGAAAACTCACCCTCTTCTCATTTAATCAGATAGGTAATCCCAGTGATGACGGATCGGTGCGGCGGAGGACTCGGCGGTGACCACGGTTCTGAACACTTTACTATGGTTTTATTTTTAATTATTAATTATGGTTTGATTATATCTGGGTAATTTTTATGTAATAAGGCCTTTACGAATTTTTACTTAAATTTGGGATTATTATTTTATGAACTGCTAGCAGTAGGACAAGACTCGAGTTTTTAAAATGAACATATGTTTTATCGAAATACACGAACTCGCAAATTATGTTAAAAGCTTCTGCAACGTATAACGTTTTGAAAATGGTTAATAAATGAATCAACGACGCGTTTTTGACGGTAACCTGAAATATCGTAAAGGGCATTATTATAATTATGTTTTCTAATTATCTGCAAATGGTTTTAGCGCAATCATGTTTTCCAAAGCACTATCATGTGACATCGCCAGATTCGGCCATAACGTCTATGCCGGGTTTGGGGTGTGACATACTTGGCATGACAAAATGTGAATTGGTTAGACATTAAGTTTAAATTCATTGTGTTCATTTGCTAATGCTAATGTTGCATTGACTTGAATCATGAAATATCCACTGAGTTTTATCACTCAGCGTACGATTTGTTTATCTCGTGCACAGGTTTTGGTGGATCTCAAAGTCCCGAGACTTGATCCAGCATCCAGCCAGCAGTCCTTAACTCAGAAATGTTTGTATAGTCCCTTTCATTTTGATAAATGGCATGTAGGTTTCGAGTCAGTTTCATATAATGTATAGTCATATTAATGTTTAAGCTAGAAATGGTTCATTTGATATGGTAAATGTTGTGTTGGATGATTGAAGTTGGAATGATCTTGATATATATAAATGTGTTAATAGATTGGATCATATGAATTGGTACTAATTGATAAATGTTTGGACATTGCCATAGATATCAAGTTGAGAATGTAAAATTTATGTAATACAAATGTATATATATAATGATAGATAATAGGAATGAACATTTGAGAATGTTATTTTTGGCTAAAAGATTGAATGAATACATTGAAATTGCTTGTTAGGTGATACAAATTGGTACCATTTGGACCATTTGCAAACAGACGGTCAAGTCACGACGTCAAGCCCTTAACGTTACGACGAGATCAAGTCAGAGAGTTGTGTCACGATGAGGAACCCTCAAAGTCACGACATTAACCTAATATTTTGCAGACATTACAATTTGGTCCTAATTCAACCTCGGGTTAGTAAAAAAGCTTTCATAAGCTCGTATAAGACCAGAAAACGATTATGCAACATATTATGAAGGTGTAATATATTTATCTGCATGTATAAATGGTTACATTGTGTATATAATTGGTCGTAGTTGCTTCAACAACGAATATGACATCCCATAGCTCGGACACGGCGATCGGGTCTGGTATGGGGTGTTACATTTTAAGTACCAAATTGGGACGAAAAAGTTTAGATACCAAAATGGGAAAATTGGTATACTTCAAGGGCTAAATCGTGAAGTAAGCATTCCAATTATTTCTATTTGATTTATTATCTATATATCAAAATCGAAGCCTTTAAAAAATATGACACTATTAAACCTTCAGAAATTGTCTAGAACGTGTACAATGGCATTGTTACTCTAAGGAAGGGAATTGATTTTTTAAGCTTTATGAAGGGAATTGTTGCTTCATCATAGTATTTCCCTTCATAATCTTCATACCTTTATGTAATTAATGTTAGATGGTTTCCAACGTAATCTTCCCCAAAGACCATAGGGTCATTAATGTTAACATGTTTCCAATGTATGCTAATTTTCCATAATTATGTTTCACTTTCTAGAATATATCATTACATTTCCAAGAAGAGGAAGAGTCTCATTATTGAATTAATATTGAAACACCCCACACCCGGCCCACGAGCTTGAACCGGATCTGGTATGTTCCTTAAATAAATCGGTTTTTCAATGTTCTAAATGACTTAGAGAAAATTTGTGTAATTTTAAAAAAAATTGTTTTGGGTTGGGCTTAATTTGAAACCTATTTAATAAATTCTGGAAATCCAACTTAAATAAGGTGACAAAATAATTTTTGGGTTTATTATTTTAAAAGAAATAAATTTACTTATCTTTAATCAAACATAATTTGTATCATATTTAAATAAAAATAAACAGAATAAAGAAAATCCAACTGGGCCTTATGGCCTTATTACATCATTCAACCCAAAATAAAGTTTAAAGTACTAAAATTTCATAAAGTCCAAATTCCAAATAATTTCTTCAAGCGATGCATGGCCACCTTTAGCTCCTGCCGATCCGGTCCATTACTTGCTCATCACCGAAAAATAATTCCCCAACGGGGTGAGTCAACAGACTCAATGTGTACATAGTACTAATTTCCAACAAATCAGGCATACAAGTCATATCAATATCATGTTCATACAAAATAAAGGATGATGCAACCCAAATCCAAACCTATTTGTCCATCCGCTACACACCACCCGTACCAACCTGCATACCGCGGGGACTACTAAGTCGACTCCTCCATCCGCTACACACCATCGAAGCGCGTCATTTGCGATCGACGTGCTCATCGCCCACTTATGTTGTGTCATTAGACATTTGTATTCACCGGATGTAACCGAAGTTACCACTTTTCACTTTATGTGACCGTAGTCACCACTTTACGTTGGTGAGACCGTAGTCATCACCTTCACTTTCTTCCTCCACAAATATCCCGAATGCCCCAATTATTTCATAACATATTTCACATACTTAATTTTCATTCATGTTACTAATCACATGTTCAAAATATATCACATTCACAATCCTATCAAAAGTAGGAAACGTGCTGGGTACTCCTTACCACATTTGTGGTGCTTAGCCACATTCACATCTTTGTTACATATTTATATATTTAATGATTGCCATGCAATTTATTGAAAGTTAGTAAGAGTACACACCTTTTTCGCTTAATAGTTTCCGTGAATTTCGTAGAGCGATCTACCGATCTAGATCTTTCACTCCTATATTCTACCATTAATTAAAACATATAAATAAACCTATTTGGTCTTAAAACCAAATCCTACTAGAAGTAGAATTACTTACCTAGTTGCCGAATTGATTTAATCAAGTCCCAACAGTTGCTAGAATTCCTCTTCCTTGAAATCGGCTAATACTAGGTATGTAACCAAGTCGGTTTTCGGTTTTGAAATAATGGAAAACACTTAAACAATTTATGCCTTGGCCGAATATCCCTTACCTTATGATGGGATTCCAAATCAAGAGGATTCCTTTATAAGCCTGTTGAAATCCTATAACTTCGTGTTAGATTAGATCTAACTTTGAAAACGTGAATCATAATCTTTAACCACATATTTATATTTATAATACTTACCTTAGATCCTTAGATTTCCCGAAAGATCCCCTTTTGATGTTGTGGATGATTGCCCTCTTTCTTAGAATCCACAAAGATTCAAACAACAAAGAGAACGGAGAAGAAAATAGAAGAAAAAGAGAGGATCTTTGCTTAACTAAAAATTCGGCAGAGAGGGGTTTTGCCTAGGAGAATTTGGCAGAGAGGAAGAGGAGCAAATGTTGATGAGTAGCCCTCCTGTCCTCCTTTTATAGCCAAAGTTATCAGCCTAGGAGTCCTTTACTTGGCCACCACTCCTCTTTTTGATAATATTATCTCTTTTATTTAAAAGATAAAAGCCTTTAATCCATCAATTATCTCCTCAATTATCTCATTAGAAAATAATCCTTTATTTATCTCTTATTATTCACATATTTATGTGAATAAAACTCCTTTATTTATCTCTTATTATTCACATATTTATGTGAATAAAACTCCTTTATTTATCTCTTATTATTCACATATTTATGTGAATAAAACTCCTTTATTTATCTCTTATTATTCACATATTTATGTGAATAAAACTCCTTTATTTCTCTCTTATTATTCACATATTTATGTGAATAAAACTCCTTTATTTCTCTCATATATCCAAGTTTCCCGAAATGTTCAAGTTTCCATTTTTGGATCATTTCCAAAAATGTTTAGGTTTCCAAAAATGTCTAAGTTTCCAAAATGTCCATTTCCATTTCCATTTTCATTTCCATCTCCATTTTCATTTCCATTTTCATTTTCATTTCCATTTTCATTCATTTCTAGGTTTCCAAAAGTATCAAAAATTTATTCATAATACTTAAGACTTTTCATTTCATACAATTGATCGAAAAATGCATAGGCCCTTCCTAGGATGTTACAGATTCTACCCTCTTAAATAAAATTTCGTCCTCGAAATTTCCTAACTAAACAGATTGAGGGTATTCTTTGTCGCATTGTCTCTTCTTGGCTCCCCAAGCTTCTTCCGATCCATGATTGCGCCATAACACCTTGACTAAAGGCACCGACTTCTTTCGTAGTGCTTTCACGCCACGCCCAAGATCCGAATCGGCTCCTCCTCGTAGGATAGATCCGCCTTAACTCCACTTCTTCAACTGGTACCACATGAGACGGATCCGATCGATAGCGGCGTAGCATGGACACATGAAATACGTCGTGCATTTGATGCAACTCGTGGCAACTCCAATTGGTATGCCATCGCCCAACTCGCTTGATTGCTTGATAGGGCCCTATAAACCTTGGGCTTAGCTTCCCTTTGCATCGAACCGCATAACCTTCTTCCAAGGTGAGACCTTTAGAAACACTTGGTCTCCTACTTCAAACTCAATTTCTTTCCTCTTAAGGTCTGCGTGCGTGACTTACATCTATCGAAGCTTCTTTCAACCGTGCCGAATTAATTCCACCTTCTCCTCGTTTCGCCACTAACTCGGACCCAAAACGCGGCATTTTCCTAACTCGGTCCAACAAGTTGGTGTTCTACATTTCCTTCCATACAATGCTTCGTATGGTGCCATCCGAATGCTTGCACGATAGCCGTTGTTGTAGGCGAACTCGGCTAGAGGCAAGTAATCTTCCCAACTTCCTCTGAAATCCATCACACTGACCTCTTAGCATATCTTCTAACACTTGTATAACCTGTTGATCGCCCGTCGATTGTGGATGAAAAGCCGTAGTGAAGTCTAGCTTAGTGCCTAATGCTTGATGAAGTGCTTTCCAAAATCGAGACGTAAACCTTGGGTCTCTATCGGAGATGATCGACATCGGTACCCGTGTAGCCTCACGATCTCCGCCACATATAACTTGGCTAACTTTTGAAGGGAATAGTCGATCCTCACAGGGGATAAAATGTGCGGACTTGGTCAAACGGTCCACTATCACCCATACCGAGTCCTTCTTAGTGGGCGTAAGGGAAGCCCACTAACTAAGTCCATGGTAATTCTTTCCCACTTCCATTGGGGAATCTCAATTGGTTGAAGCAATCTGATGGGACTTGGTGTTCGGCCTTTACTTGGCGACATGTCAAACATTTCCCCACAAATTCGGTCACCTCTCGTTTTGTGTCCGACCACCAAAAGCTGCTCCCTTAGATCTCTATACTGACTTGGTGCCTCCGGGATGCATAGCATAAGGACTACCATGCGATTCCCGAAGAATCCTTTGTCTCAACTCCTTATCCCTCAAGCATACAAACCTTTTCCTTGTAGCACAAGACTCCTTCATCATTGACGCCATAATCCTTTAATCCTCCTTGCCGTACTTTGTTTGTAACTTAGTACTTAAGTCCTTATCCGCCAACCTGTCCCTCTTTCACCTCCTTCACCAAAGTTGGCTTGACTTGTAACTCGCCAACAAAGCTTCGTCATCATACAAACTTAAGTGAGCGAACAAAGCCCTTAAATCCGACACAACCTTCCTACTTAGGGCGTCGGCTACCACATTCGCCTTGCTCCGGATGGTATTCTATCGAAGCAGTCATAATCTTTCAATAACTCCACCCACCTTCGTTGCCTCAAGTTCAACTCCTTACGAGTCAACAAATACTTAAGGCTTTTGTGTGGTCCGTGTAAATTATCGACCTTTCTCCATAAAGGTAGTGCCTCCAAACTTTTGAGCGAAAACCACCGCCGCGAGTTCCAAGTCATGAGTTGGGTAGTTCACCTCATGCGGCCTTAAGCTGTCGAGATGCATAAGCGACTACCTTTCCTTCTTGCATTAGCACACACCCTAACCACGTAATGCGAAGCATCACAATATACTCTGAAGTCCTTACCGCCTCCATTTGAATTAACACCGAGCTTCACAAGACCTTTTTAAGCTTTTCAAGCTCTCCGTTGCTTATCCGTCCACACAAACGGTACTTCCTTCCTTAGTAACTTTGTCAAAGGTGCGGCTATCGACGAGAATCCTTCCACGAACCTTTCGTAATAGCCTGCCAAGCCTAAGAAACTTCGATTTGACCACCGACCTAGGTGGTTTCCAATCCAACACTGCTTCGATCTTCCTAGGATCCACTCTTATTCCTTCTGCGCGGATACCACATGTCCTAGAACGCCACCTCCTTGAGCCAAAATTCGCACTTGCCGAATTTGGCATAAAGCTTCTTTTCCTTAACACTTCTAACACAACTCGGAGATGCTCATCGTGCTCCTCCTCCGTCTTGGAATACACCAAAATGTCGTCGATGAACACCACGACGAATCTATCCAAGTAGGGTTGGAAAACCCTATTCATCATATCCATGAACGCGGCCGGTGCGTTCACAACCCAAACGGCATCACCACAAATTCAAAATGACCGTACCTTGTCCTAAAAGCGGTCTTATGAATATCACCTCCTTCACTTTCGATTGATGATACCCCGACCTTAAGTCGATCTTTGAGAACACTGTTTGCCCTTTTCGGTTGGTCGAACAAGTCATCTATCCTTGGCAAAGGATACTTGTTCTTGATGGTCGGTTTGTTCAATCGACGATAATCTATGCACATCCGCATAGTTCCATCCTTCTTCTTCACAAAGAGAACCGGTGCTCCCCACGGAGACACACACTGGGTCGAATGAACCCACGATCCAACAACTCTTGGATTTGAGCCTTGAGCTCCACTAACTCCTTTGGTGCCATTCGGTAGGGAGCGATTGACACAGGAGCCATTCTGGTAGCAAATCTATTCCAAATTCCACTTCTCTATCCTGGGGTATTAAGGCAACTCCTCAGGAAATACATCCTCAAAATCCCTTACTGTTCTAACTCCTTGACACCTTCCTCTTCTCCTCTTAACGCACTCACGAAGGCTAAGAATGCCTTACATCCTTTCTTAACCATTTTCTCGGCCTTGATGCAGAAACTACGTTAGACAAGTAGTTCCTCCTTTCTCCGATCATCACTACTACCTCATCTTAGGGTTCTTAGTTCCATACGTTTAGCCGCACAATCCAACACGGCTCGATGCTCTACTAGCCAATCCATTCCAAGTATAAGCTCAAACTCTCAGAAGGGTAATTCCATTAAGTCACCAGAAAGTTCGCTCCCGAATCTCTAGGGGTACATTCGAAAGATCCTATCTATCCTCACCGTTTGGCCTAAAGGGCTTACTACGATTATCCGCCTATCGAAAGTTCGAGTCTAGGCCTAGTGTTTCAACCACACTACATGCAACATAGGAATGAGTTGAGCCCACATCAATAAGAGCAAAATAGGGTTTGTCATGAATAAAGAACGTCTTCGGTTATAACATCCGTGCGTCTCCTCTTCCCTCCGTGAACCGCGTAAACCAAACCCGGTTGCCTTGCTTGGCGTTAGTTGCACCTCTACCCGAGCTCCACGGCCTCTGCCACTACCTCGTTGGCCGACCCACCGACCTCTTTGAGGTCTGGCTGTCCGCCTCTACCCACTGGTTAGCATTCCGAAGAGCTTTGGTTGGCTCTCATCTAATAGCTTGGGGCAATCCTTAATCATATGGTCCTTGGACCCACACTTGAGACATCGTCCCGCCTTTTCCAACACTCTCCCCGTGCTTCCTTCCACAATGTTCACAAGGGCGAAATTGCCACCCGCACCAACCTGTTGACTTTGTTGCTCTGTCAACTCTAGGCCTCTTGTGGCCTTTTCCGGATGGCCCAAAACCTCTTTTGGGCTTATTTCAATCCACACACCGCTTGGTGGCGTCCTTAATTCCTCACCACTTTAGCCTTTTCCACCAAGGCAGAGAATTCCCGCTCCCGATGCGGTGCTATCAAAAGTCTCAAATCGTCCCTAAGTCCGTCCTCAAAACGAACACATCGTTCATGCTCGATCGCCACTACTCTCGGGCATATCGGCTCAACCTCAAGAATTCCGCTTCATATTCGGTGTGAGACTTACTTCCTTGTACCAACCCGAGAAAAGCCTTCCTTTGCTCATCTATATACTGGTTCCCACATACTTCTCCGAAATGCTTCCTTAGCATATTCCCGTGTCGATCTTCCGCGTGGCACCGTCGAACGGTTAACCACCATTGATACGCTTCATCGCGTAATAAATGCCGTCATCCCTTTCAACTTCTCCTCGGGGTCAAGTCGAGCTCATCCATGATGCGCTCGGTTGCTTCCAACCAAGACTGGTATGATCGGGTGCCCACCCGATACTCCTCTAAACATTTCACTCCATTAGCACGAGCCGCTCGAGCACTGGACTTACGATTTCTGAATTGTTTCGCACGCACCACCAATTCCAAAACTCGCAAAGACCGCGACTGCGACACGGCATCTTCCGCATGCGAGCTCGCGCTCAACATTGACACGGTGGGGGTGATGGTGGTGGTGGTATCTCATTGTCAGAACCTTGTCCCGATCTAACAGCCATCCTTCCTCTACCTCTTCCACGACGACCACGTCCTCTTGAGCTCATTATCGACGAGATCCGATTAAGGAATTTTATGTATTAGTATTCTTGTTTCACTTATTACCCATGATGATATCTTATGAAGAAGAGTTTAAGAGTGGTTCTTTCGTATTCATACATGCATACTGATCTTGCATTCATTCATTCATCCATCAACAAATATGAACTTTCGTTCATTCAAAGAAACGTTGTAATTCTTGTTGTTGTTTTCGTTATTTTGCTTTTCCACTACCTAGGGCATTTTAGTAATTTTATCCTACAGGGGGTATTTCGTAAATTTTCAAAAATAAAAAGTTCCTGGTGATTTTGATGAAAGTATTTTGGTACTTCTAAAGTTCCGGGAAATTTTGGAAGAATTTTGAAATCCAGGGTATTTCGGTAATTTTTGATCTCGTGGGTATTTTGATAATTTTTCCAAAAATCAGGTAAATTTGTAAAATTTATTAAGTTAGGATATTTTCCAAGATTGTAAAACATTGAGGGTTCCTTTGAGAGTTACACTTTTCAAAGCAATGATATTGTAAAAATTTTGGAAATCGTGGTCGTTTTGGTAATTTTGTAAGTTAGGAGCAATTTTGTAATTTTCCAAAATCAAGATAGTTTGATATTTTACAAATTAGGGTTTTTGAACATTTGATAAAGTAATGAAATTTTGTTAAAACTATGGGTGGTTTGGTCATTTTATAAACCAAGGGTATTTTTTTTTTTAGAAGAAAAACGGCTAAGTCCCTTTCGAGTTTTATTCTTTGTGTTTGTTTATGCCTATGACCGAGCCCGAGCCCTCTTGGTCGGGGTGAACCAAAGCTACGCACTGTGCAGGATTCGAATGAAGAGGAGGTGAGTCACGCGGATCGCTTAAATACCAAGCTCTCACCGACCTTTCTAGACATGCGCATGCAGGTTGCCACACCACCGAGCCTTCCGAAGTTAGGGCGAACCGAAGCTACGCACTGTAGGATACTGCGAAGAGGAGGTGAGTCACTAGGACTCGCTTAAATACCGTGCTCTTAGGATCCAATCCTAGACATGCGTCTGGGGTTGCCACACCCTAGCTTAATAACTTAGTCATAGGTTTGTTAAGTTCATTAAGTCTTATGAGTTTCAAGTGTTTGAGTAGTCTAATCCTAGGGTTCAAGTTCCTATCACACTATTCTACGTTCCATGCCTTTGCTACCCTTTTACAATTCATAATTCACATAATCACACGGATGGTTAAAGGTACTTACCGTGGATCATGGTTCGGAGACTTAGGTGCCATGCCATAAAACCCGCTTATTTCAAAGAAATTCATTTGGGCTCGAATTGAAAACGTTTTGGGCACGAGCCCACAAAGCCGAGAGTTTTAAAACGGGCTCGATACCAATCTGAAACACCCCACACCCGCCCACGAGCTTGAGCAGGATCTGGTATGTTCCTTAAATAAATCGGTTTTTCAATGTTCTAAATGACTTAGAGAAAATTTGTGTAATTTTAAAAAAATTGTTTTGGGTTGGGCTTAATTTGAAACCTCTTTAATAAATTTCGAAATCCAACTTAAATAAGGTGACAAAATAATTTTTGGGTTTATTATTTTAAAAGAAATAAATTTACTTATCTTTAATCAAACATAATTTGTATCATATTTAAATAAAAATAAACAGGAATAAAGAAAATCCAACTGGGCCTTATGGCCTTATTACATCATTCAACCCAAAATAAAGTTTAAAGTACTAAAATTTCATAAAGTCCAAATTCCAAATAATTCTTCAAGCGATGCATGGCCACCTTTAGCTCCTGCCGACCCGGTCCATTTCTTGCTCATCACCGAAAAATAATTCCCCAACGGGTGAGTCAACAGACTCAATGTGTACATAGTACTAATTTCCAACAAATCGGGCATACAAGTCATATCAATATCATGTTCATACAAAATAAAGGATGATGCAACCCAAATCCAAACCTATTTGTCCATCCGCTACACACCACCCGTACCAACTGCGTATAATCGCGGGGACTACTAAGTCGACCCTCCATCCGCTACACACCATCGAAGGCGATCATTTGCGGTCGCGTGCTCATCGCCCACTTATGTTGTGTCATTAGACATGTATTCACCGGATGTAACCGAAGTTACCACTTTTCACTTTATGTGACCGTAGTCACCACTTTACGTTGGTGAGACCGTAGTCATCACCTTCACTTTCTTCCTCCACAAATATCCCGAATGCCCCAATTATTTCATAACATATTTCACATACTTAATTTTCATTCATGTTACTAATCACATGTTCAAAATATATCACATTCACAATCCTATCAAAAGTAGGAAACGTGCACTGGGTACTCCTTACCACATTTGTGGTGCTTAGCCACATTCACATCTTTTGTTACATATTTATATATTTAATGATTGCCATGCAATTTATTGAAAGTTAGTAAGAGTACACACCTTTTTCGCTTAATAGTTTCCGTGAATTCCGTAGAGCGATCTACCGATCTAGATCTTTCACTCCTATATTCGGCCATTAATTAAAACATATAAATAAACCTATTTGGTCTTAAAACCAAATCCTACTAGAAGTAGAATTACTTACCTAGTTGCCGAATTGATTTAATCAAGTCCCAACAGCTTGCTAGAATTCCTCTTCCTTGAAATCGGCTAATACTAGGTATGTAACCAAGTCGAGTTTTCGGTTTTTGAAATAATGGAAAACACTTAAACAATTTATGCCTTGGCCGAATATCCCTTACCTTATGATGGGATTCCAAATCAAGAGGATTCCTTTATAAGCCTGTTGAAATCCTATAACTTCGTGTTAGATTAGATCTAACTTTGAAAACGTGAATCATAATCTTTAACCACATATTTATATTTATAATCCTTACCTTAGATCCTTAGATTTCCGAAAGATCCCCTTTTGATGTTGTGGATGATTGCCCTCTTTCTTAGAATCCACAAAGATTCAAATTTTATGAAAGAGAACGGAGAAGAAAATAGAAGAAAAAGAGAGGGATCTTTGCTTAACGAAAATTCGCGAGAGAGGGTTTTGCCTAGGAGAATTTCTGCAGAGAGGAAGAGGAGCAAATGTTGATGAGTAGCCCTCCTGTCCTCCTTTTATAGCCAAAGTTATCAGCCTAGGAGTCCTTTACTTGGCCACCACTCCTCTTTTTGATAATATTATCTCTTTTATTTAAAAGATAAAAGCCTTTAATCCATCAATTATCTCCTCAATTATCTCATTAGAAAATAATCCTTTATTTATCTCTTATTATTCACATATTTATGTGAATAAAACTCCTTTATTTATCTCTTATTATTCACATATTTATGTGAATAAAACTCCTTTATTTATCTCTTATTATTCACATATTTATGTGAATAAAACTCCTTTATTTATCTCTTATTATTCACATATTTATGTGAATAAAACTCCTTTATTTCTCTCTTATTATTCACATATTTATGTGAATAAAACTCCTTTATTTCTCTCATATATCCAAGTTTCCCGAAATGTTCAAGTTTCCATTTTTGGATCATTTCCAAAAATGTTTAGGTTTCCAAAAATGTCTAAGTTTCCAAAAATGTCCATTTCCATTTCCATTTTCATTTCCATCTCCATTTTCATTTCCATTTTCATTTTCATTTCCATTTTCATTCATTTCTAGGTTTCCAAAAGTATCAAAAATTTATTCATAATACTTAAGACTTGTCATTTCATACAATTGATCTGAAAAATGCATAGGCCCTTCCTAGGATGTTACAAATATACTTTTCTTTATTCTATATCACTTTAGTTTTTTCCTTCCATAACTATAAAGAAATTAAAAAAAGTTGAGAGATGGAAAATCCAAATGAAAATGAAAACTATAATGTAAGAGAAACCTTGAATGATTTGTTTGGTTTCTCTAATAACGATAACATACTAGATGACAAAGGAATCAAGGGGGCATCCTCTAATCCAAGCTATGAATCGAGCAGAATGGATGAAGATTCTAGTCATGTTGATAAGGTTGATGATCTTTGTGTTCATCATTAGGATTTTCATGATGTAAACATGGAAGTTTCCATTGTTGCTAAAAATAAAATATAGGATGTCCATAATTTGAACATAGAATTGGATCCAACAAGAGGTATACACTTCACAAGCATTGATGTATTATTCGGTTATTATAAAAAACATGCCAAGTTTAAAGGATTCAATATAGTGGAAAAATATTTATGTAAAAAAGGGAGGTGAAGTCCCTAGGTATGCTTTCTTAACTTGTGATAAATGTGGCAAATTTAGTGACAGAAGTTGTAGCAAGAGAATTTTTTCTAGTGCAAGGGTCAATGATGTATTAGATGATGATGGGACGTAACATGTAACGAAGGTAGTTACTGATCATTCTTATGAACTTCTTTTTTAGATGTTTAGGTTTATGTTTGCATATAGGCATGTGCTAACCGATTAAAGAGAAGCCTTGGAGCAAATGATATAGTTGGCCTACGAATTTGAAAGAGTATTAAATTGGTCCAAGTTCATTTAGATGGTCCTAAAGAAATGGATTGTTTACTAGAGGGTTGTAGGAATTTTATTCATAGCAATAGTAAGTCAATCCTACGAGAGAGGGATGTTGAGTATTTGTGCAATTTTTTTTTTGAAATGTAAAATAGAGATAGGGACTTCTACTACCAAATTTACCTTAACAACGATAGAAGATTGAAAAATATCATTTGGATCCATCCTTAGAGTAAAATAACTTATGAGGGCTTCCATGATCTTTTCATTTGATTTGTTTGTTGGAATTAACCACAATAGTCAATCTATCATATTGGATTGTGTTTTGGTTTCACGCGAAGATGTTGGAACCTTTAGGTGGCTATTTACAACGTGGCTCTCTACCATATGTAAAACCCCTAAAATTTTTATATTTTAAAAGCAGTTATAAATCAAGATAGTGTATAATTGATTTCTCGATAAAGTAAAATAAGGAAATGAAAGTGATAAAGTAGAAGATTAACGAGTACCAAAGAAAGTTAAATTGAAAAGTATGTTGTAGTATACTAAATTAAAGTAAGGCTTAAATCGTAAAGATGTAAAAAGTTTTGAGGTTCAAGTATAATTATTTGAAATTTGGGGGAATAAAGTATAAACATGAGAAAAATTGAAGGACCAAAAGAGAAAATAAACCAAATTTCTTGACATAAAATTAATGTGTAAGGGCCAAATTGAATAAGTGAAGAAATATGAAGGATTAAAGTACAATTTTACCAAAAGTGAATAGTGACTCAATGATGGAATTTTGAAGAAACATGAAGTATAAAATGGTCATTACTCAAATTAGATAATTAAATGGTTTAATAGTTAGGAAAGAAAAGTGTTAAGTTATGATTGGTTGAATATTTTATTATTTAATTAATAAATTAAATAAGGTATTTGCATGGAAACATGAAAAAAATTCTTCATGCTTCAAATGCCACTTATATATACATAAAAGGGGATTTTCATTTCTTTACAATTTGGTCCCTTACCATGAAATCTCACTTTTTCTCCCAAATTCCTTGAAAATTTTCTTTGCCACCCAAAAGGAGAAGTGAAGTAGAGATACTAGAGAGTTAGAATATTATCTTGAAAGAAAGAAATTGGAACTGGAAGTGGAGAACGTTGTGGACAAAGTGAAGAGGTTAAAGAGATAAGGTATGTACTTTAAGAATTTTACTTTATTTAATTTTAATCAAGTATAGATTATGCTAAATAGTTGAATAAATTATGAATAAGCTGATATTATGTAATGAGTTGATTTGATATATTGAAATAATAGTTAAAGGACTAAATTGTAAAGTGTACAAAAATTTATGATTTAAATAAAGTATTAATATAAAGAGTTTAAATGATGTCTTAGGTGTTAGTGAATTAATTACAAAGAGATGTTAAAGTGAAATTATGGTAAATAATGAATTTTCATGATCTAATGACTAAACTGTAAAGTTTAAGAAACTTAAAATTAAAAATAATTGAAGTGAAGCTCATAAAAATCAAATATTTGAAGTAAGAAATTATAATGAATTATTTGATTAAAGTGTTATGTGATAGTGAAATTGAATGAAAAGTGAAGTTAGAAGGACAATTATAATAATTATTGAGTTTTTGTAATGTTAAGGGCTAAATTGAAAAATAATTAGAATTGACTACAAGTATTAAAAACATAAGAAAGTGATTTCTAGTATAGGTATTTATTATGTTTTAATGTGCTCATTAAGTGAGAACAAAGAAGAAATAATAGAAATATTGTAAACTATGAAAACAAAGAGATGAATTATAGTATGTAAAGTGAAATTGTAATTAAGTTTACATGAAAGCTTTAAGGGACTAAATAGAATTGTAACATCCCGGTTTAGACCCTAGTCGGAACAGTGGTTTGAGACCACAAATCTGAGATCGTAAAAATATTTTAGTGATATTTTCTGTGTGAATATTATGTGACTTAGCCTGTGTGAAAATTCTGTGTGATAATTTGATCGTTTGTGTGCCAAATTAAGAGAAAAGGCTCAATTGCATAGAGCGTAAAATGCTGTGTGCTGATTTATGAGTACTTAAGTGTTGTGGCTTTTTAAGGTGGAGGCTTTATGTTGTTATTAAACCATAATATAGTTAGTGGATGGTGAATGGACATAAAAACCTATGGATAGTGGAAATGGAATAATAATAAAAAGGGTAAAAAGGTAAAAGATGAATTAATGATAATAAAACAAAACAAAAACATATGGTGGCATTTTTATCATCTTTTCTTCCACCGAATATGGATGAAAGAAAAGGGTTTTAAAGCTTTTGGAATTTCGACACTACCTAAGCTAATTTGAGGTATGATTTTCGATCGGTTTTTGATAATTTCTACATTTTTGTAATCGTTGCTTTGTGCTTTACAAAACCCATGCTTAAATTTTCTAAAATGATTATGTTTTTGTGAGATGCCATTGATGATATGTCAAGCTTTTTGATGATTTTTGGTGTTAAATGAAAGATATGAAATAGATGAACATGTTTTGTTCTTGATTTTTGATGAATTTAGCTAAATAGGGCTAAACTGAGAAAATGGTAGATTGAGGGACTAAATTGAAAATTTGATGAAAAATGTGGGTTTGTATGTGATGTATAAGAATTCGGCTAAGCACATGTATATTGAAATTTTGAGTATTTGATGATTTTGTGAGATAGGGACTAAAGTGTTGAAATGTGAAAATGTGAGGGCTATTTTGTAAAATGCCCTAAATGTGTGTGTGTGGACTAAATTGAATGAGTTAGTGATTAAATGGACTGAATTTGAATGTGTATAGACCAAGAGAGGAGAGGTTCAGATCGAATCGAGGCAAAGAGAAAGTACTCGATTAATCGACCGTTTCGGTATTTTGGCATCCGAGGTAAGTTTAGATATAATACATGTTATTAACATATGTTTTTGTATTATGAAATGAATGTGTATATGTGTATGAAATTGAGATGCTATGTGCAGGATTTAGTTAAGGGCACTAAGTGTGCGATATTAAAATCGAAATAGAAAAGAATAGCACTTTGTGTGTGCGATGTTATGAAAGCTTCGCTTATAGAATTGGCATCGTGTGTGCGTGCGTGCACGAGATAAGTCGGTTGGAAAATTTGGCACTAAGTGTGCGATGACTAATATGTACCGACCATGTTTATAGCACTGAGTGTGCGAATAAGTTGATTGAATATTAAAGGATGATCAACAAGTAATATTGAGCATTAAGTAGTTGGAAATTGAATAACTATGTGTTAGCCAAGGTATGTCTTGAACCTTTGTGGTTGATGAATTTATAGATAAAGCTATAGATGGATGAATGAGTATCTTGACTAGGGATGATATAGTACGGATAAGAGAAAAATGATCTATGTGATGGTTATTGATTATATTGGTTTGGTTTAATGACACGATTATATTGTATATCAAACTTACTAAGCTATAGAAAGCTTACTGTGTGATTTCTTTCTCTGCTTTGCAGTGTCAGTAAAGCTAGCTCGGATGCGGGGATTGTCAGCATCTCAGTCACACTATCGGCAATCTATTTTGGGTATTTTGGAAAGATGTACATAGTTAAAATATGGCATGTATAGGCTGGTCATTTGAATCATGTTTGATGTTTGTAAGTAGCCATGAGATGTGGCTAAATATGTGCTAGTCTTAACATGAATGAATTTGATATATGTGATGCATCTTTTGGCATGATTTGTGGGTTGAGAAATTGACTATTGAATGGTAACTTTGTGTTGGTAAAATGCTAGTAGGAATTAGTGAAATTGAGAAGGAATGATGTTTGGTATTGAACGTATTATACTTGTGATGAGATAGATTTTGGTATTGAATTTGTTATGATTGGAATGGGAATTGAATGCATAGATTGGATAGTCATATTGGTAAGTTTTTGGTTGCCTTAGGTGCATGATATGTTTTGGTATGTGTTGCTTGTAGGTTTGACCTAAGTGGGTGGCATGTTGGCCTTGCAAAATGGCCTATAATGTCACACGGTCAAGGCACATGGGCGTGCCTACAGACCGTGGGTGAATTGGCAGATTACAGCTTAGTAGCACACGACCTCGTCACGGGGGTGTCAGCTAACCGTGGTATACAAGTCAGTAGCTAGCTAAGAGCACACGGCCGTGGCACACGGGCGTGCTTGGTGGCCGTGGTGGGGAAGACAGTATAGGACCACGGTCAAAACACACGGGCGTGCCTGGTGGCCGTGGGGACCAAGTCAGTATATAGACACGGAAGGACACACGGGGGTGTCTAGAAGCCGTGGAGGACAGACGGTCTCCTCCCACGGGCGTGTCTCCCCTGTATTTTAGAAAAGTTTCAAATTTTCATGAAATTTTATATGTGTTTCAGTTTAGTCCCGACTCGGTTTATAAGCATGCTTAGGGTCTTGATGAATCATTTAAGGGACACTATGATTGTAATTGAACGTGATTGACTTTGTGTCATAAATTCTAGATGTTAAATGTTCTGATTGATCGGTAATACCTCTTAACCTTGTTCCGACAACGATCTCGGGTTAGGGGTGTTACATTTTATTGGTATCAGAGCTACGGTTTAGTCGATTCTCAGACTAACGTAGCGCGTGTGAGTTTAGCTATACATGTCATATTTGAAATTTTGATAGTGTGATGAATGTTGACAGTTGAAAATGTGTTTTCTTATAGTAATGGATCCCGATCGAGCAGTTGCTGACGATGTAGAGAGTAATGCGCCTACTCCCGCTCAAGGGATAGCGCCGGCCACATCTAGGCAGAATGAAAGTAGTGAGGGAGGAGAGGCTAAGCAAGCCTTCTTTCGTATGATGAGTGAATGGTTTACGAAGTTCGTTCGAACGAATCCGACTACTCCACAACCTCCATCCCCACAAGTACCTATTGTGTCGCAAGTTGTAGACCCAATCAGATTGAATAAACAACCTGTAGATAAGATTCGAAAATACGGGGCCAAGGAGTTTAGGGCCACATCTGATGACAA
Organism: Gossypium sturtianum; assembly: GCA_025698515.1. Classification (NCBI taxonomy): domain Eukaryota; kingdom Viridiplantae; phylum Streptophyta; class Magnoliopsida; order Malvales; family Malvaceae; genus Gossypium; species Gossypium sturtianum. Next base: position 50,465,544 of record CM046952.1, on the reverse strand, counting down.
TGCTGAGCGAGCCGAGTTTTGGCTTGAGAATACAATCAGAGTATTCGATGAGATATCGTTGAATCCTGATGAGAGCATTAATTGTGCAGTTTTCTTGTTGAGAGACACGGCTTATAACTGGTGGAAAACATTGATATCTGTAGTTCCGAGAGAGAGAGTCACCTGAGACTTCTTTCAAGTTGAGTTCAGAAAGAAATATATTAGTCAGCGTTTCATTGATCAGAAACGTAAAGAGTTTCTAGAGTTGAAACAGGGCCATTTGTCTATTACTGAGTACGAACGGGAATTCGTAAGATTGAGTCAGTACGCGAGGGAATGTGTTTCGACCGAAGCTACTATGTGCAAACATTTCATAGAGTGATTGAATGAAGATATTAAATTATTTGTTAGGATACTTGATATAAATGAATTTGTTGTGTTAGTCGAAAGAGCATGTAAAGCTGACGAGCTCAGTAAAGAGAAGAAGAAAGCCGATTCTGAGGCTCATGATGAAAGAAAGAGATCGATGAATAAGTTCTCTCAACCTTCAGCAAAGAGATATAGAGATGAAAGAAATCGTTCAAATGTTTCGTTGGGACATCCAAGTAGAGATCGTCCGAATGAAGCAAGTGTTGGTAGTGTTAAGAGTAACAAACATGAGTGCAGACAGTGTGGAAGACGACATGTGGGAGAGTGCTGGGGCAAGTACAACAATAGAGTTTGTTATAAATGTGGATCTCGAGATCATTTTATTCGAGATTGCCCAAAGATGGTCGAAGAGGATAATTTTCAGAATGAAAGACCAAGTAATGTGACGGCTAGATGTAGACCACCCAAAAACAATAGAAATGTGAGCGAAAGTCAAAGGGGGACAACTGACACAGCTGTGAGGTCAGAAGCGAGAGCACCTGCCCGAGCCTATGCTATACGTGCACGAGAGGAAGCATCATCTCCAAACATCATCACCGGTACTTTCACTTTATTTGATACTGATGTCATTGCATAGATAGATCCTGGATCAACCCATTCCTATGTGTGTATGAACTTAGTATTGAATAAGACTCTACCTGTTGAGTCTACTGAATTTGTGATTAGAGTATCGAACCCCTTAGGCAAGTGTGTTTTGGTGGATAAGGTGTGCAAGAATTGCCCATTGATGTTTCGTGATTTATGTTTTCCAGTCAATTTGATGTTACTACCATTCAATGAGTTTGACATAATTCTGGGTATGGATTGGCTTACTCTGCATAACGCCATCGTGAATTGTAAAAGAAAGAGTATTGAGTTGAAGAGTCAGAATGATGATATAGTTCGAATTGAATCCAATGATATGAAAGGATTACCAGCTGTTGTATCTGCGATAAAAGTATGAACTATGTGAGAAAAGGTTGTGAAGCTTATTTGGTGTACGTGATTGATACAAAGGTGTCGGAAAAGAAAGTTGAATCTGTGCCTGTGGTTTGTGAGTTTCCAGATGTATTTCCTGAAGAGTTACCGGGATTACCTCCAATTCGAGAAGTGGAATTTGGTATTGAGCTAGTGCCGGGAACTGCTCCTATTTCGATAGCTCCATACAGAATGGCCCCAACCGAATTGAAAGAGTTGAAATCTCAGTTGCAAGAATTGACTGACAGAGGATTTGCATGACCAAGTTTCTCACCCTGGGGAGCTTCTGTGTTATTTGTAAAAAAGAAATATGGAACTAAGAGAATGTGTATTGATTATCAACAGCTGAATAAAGTGACAATAAAGAACAAATACCCGTTGCCTCGTATCGATGATTTGTTTGATCAGCTGAAGGGAGCTACAGTGTTTTCTAAAATAGATTTAAGATCAGGTTACTATCAGTTAAGAGTTAAAGAGTCTGATGTGCCGAAGACTGCTTTCAGAACGAGGTACGGACATTACGAATTCTTAGTGATGCCTTTCGGATTAACAAATGCTCCTGCAGTGTTTATGGATCTGATGAATCGGATATTCAGACCGTATTTGGATCACTTTGTGGTGGTGTTCATTGATGATATTTTGATTTATTCGTATGATGAGAAGCAATATGCCGAACATTTGAGAATCGTGCTACAAACACTACGTGAGAAACAGTTGTATGCAAAGTTTAGCAAATGTGAATTTTGGTTACGTGAGGTTGGGTTTCTGGGACATACTGTATCAGCTGCGGGAATACGAGTTGACCCGAGTAAAATCTCTGCTATTTTAGAATGGAAGCCTCCGAGAAGTGTGTCTAAAGTCCGTAGTTTTCTGGGACTAGCGAGATATTATAGACGATTTGTGAAAGGCTTCTCGATGATTGCAACTCCATTGACAAAGTTGTTACAAAAGGATGTTAGATTCGAGAGTGGTCGAAAAGTGCCAACAGAGTTTTGAGCGGTTGAAAGTGTTGTTAACGGAAGCACAGTTCTGATTCAACCCGAATCGGGCAAAGAGTTCATAGTTTCTGATGATGCATCATTGAATGGTTTGGGCCAGTATCTTTGATGCAAGAAGGGAAAGTCATTGCTTACGCTTCAAGACAATTAAAACCACATGAAAGGAACTACCCAACACATGATCTTGAATTGGCTGCGATTGTGTTCGCATTGAAGATTTGGCGTCACTATCTATTCGGGGAAAAATGTCACATCTATACTGATCATAAGAGTTTAAAGTACTTGATGACTCAGAAAGACTTGAACTTGCGACAGAGAAGATGGTTAGAGTTATTAAAAGATTACGAACTTGTGATAGATTACCACCCGGGTAAGGCTAATGTTGTAGCTGATGCCTTAAGCCGAAAATCGTTATATGCTTTGCGAGCTATGAGTAATCCGATAGATCTATGTGATGATGGTGTGGTTGTAGCTGAATTGAAAGTAAAGCCGATGTTTGTACAGCAAATTAGTGATGCTCAGAAAAATCATGTTGAAATGATGGCTAAACGAACTCAATGTGAATTGAATGTTGAATCAGAATTTTGAGTTGATAGTGATAATTGTTTGAGATTCAGAGATCGGATTTGTGTTTCAAAAAATTTAGGGTTGATTCAAATGATTTTGAATGAAGCTCACAATAGTCATTTGACTGTGCATCCGGGGAGTATGAAAATGTATAATGATTTGAAGCAGTTCTATTGGTGGCATGGCATGAAAAGAGACATTTCTGATTTTGTATCAAAATGTTTAGTTTGTCAGCAAGTCAAGCTGAACATCAAGTTCCATCTGGGTTGTTACAACCGATTATGATTCCTGAGTGGAAATGGGAGAGAATTACGATGGACTTTGTGTCGGGTTTGCCCTTATCTCCGAGTAAGAAAGATGCAATCTGGGTGATAGTAGACAGATTAACAAAATCAGCTCATTTCATTAGGTGAGAACCGATTATTCTTGAGATAAGTTAATTGAATCGTATATTGATGAGATTGTGAGATTGCATGGAGTACCGTTATCTATAGTGTCTGACAGAGATCCGAGATTTACCTCGCGATTTTGGAAGAAATTGCAAGATGCTTTAGGCACTAAATTGCATTTCAGTACTGCTTTTCATCCGCAAACGGATGGTCAATCTGAACGAATCATTTGATTCTCAAGACATTGAGATGTTGCATACTTGAATTTGAAAGCACGTGGGAAAAGCATTTATCATTGATTGAGTTTGCGTATAACAATAGTTATCAATCTAGTATCAAAATGGCACCATATGAAGCTCTTTATGGTCGAAAGTGTCGAACTCTATTGTATTGGACCGAAATGAGTGAGAATAAGATTCACGGGTTGATCCGATAAAAGAGACCGAGCAAAAAGTGAAAGTAATTCGTGATAGTTTGAAAGCAAACCTCGGATCGTCGTAAGTCTTATGCAGATCCAAACTAAAAGATATCGAATTTGAGGTCGGTAATAAAGTGTTTTTGAAAGTGTCTCCGTGGAAGAAAATACTCGATTTGGCGAAAGGGCAAGTCGAGTCCGAGGTTCATCGGACCGCACGAGATTATTGAACGAAAGTTGGGCGGTTGCTTATAGATTGAAATTGCCATCCGAAAGTTAGAAAAGATTCATAACGTGTTTCATGTGTCAATGCTTCGATGGTACAGATCAGATCCGTCTCATGTGATTGCTCCTACTAAAGTTGAGATTCAGTCAGACTTGTTGTATAGTGAAGAACCGATCCGAATTTTGGCACGAGAGACTAAAGAGTTGAGAAATAAGAAAATTTCTTTAGTGAAAGTATTATGGCACAAACACAGAATTGAAGAGGCTACGTGGGAGCCTGAGAACGTTATGAGAGAGCAACATCCACAACTATTCACTGGTAAGATTTTCGGGGACGAAAATCCCTAAGGGGGGAGAGTTGTAACATCCCGATTTAGACCCTAGTCGGAACAGTGGTTCGAGACCACAAATTCGAGATCGTAAAAATATTTTAGTGATATTTTCTGTGTGAATATTATGTGACTTAGCCTGTGTGAAAATTCTGTGTGGTAATTTGATCGTTTGTGTGCCGAATTAAGAGAAAGGGCTTAATTGGATAGAGCGTAAAATGATGTGTGCTGATTTGTGAGTACTTAAGTGTTGTGGCTTTTTAAGGTGGAGGCTTTATGTTGTTATTAAACCATAATATAGTTAGTGGATGGTGAATGGACATAAAAACCTATGGATAGTGGAAATAGAATAAAAACAAAAAGGGTAAAAAAGATGAATTAATGATAATAAAACAAAACAAAAACATTTGGTGGCCATTTTTATCATCTTTTCTTCCACCGAATATGGATGAAAGAAAAGGGTTTTAAAGCTTTTGGAATTTCGGCACTTCCTAAGCAAATTTGAGGTATGATTTTCGATCGGTTTTTGATAATTTATACGTTTTTGTAATCGTTGCTTTGTGCTTTACAAAACCCATGCTTAAATTTTCTAAAATGATGATGTTTTTGTGAGATGCCATTGATGATATTCAAGCTTTTTGATGATTTTTGGTGTTAAATGAAAGATATGAAATAGATGAAAATGTTTTGTTCTTGAATTTTTGATGAATTTAGCTAAATAGGGCTAAATTGAGAAAATGGTAGATTGAGGGACTAAATTGCAAATTTGATGAAAAATATGGGTTTGTATGTGATGTATAAGAATTTGGCTAAGCACATGTATATTGAAATTTTGAGTATTTGATGATTTTGTGAGATAGGGACTAAAGTGTCGAAATGTGAAAATGTGAGGGCTATTTTGTAAAATGCCCTAAATGTGTGTGTGTGGACTAAATTGAATGAGTTAGTGATTAAATGGACTGAATTTGAATGTGTATAGACCAAGAGAGGAGAGGTTCGGATCGAGATCGAGGCAAAGAGAAAGTACTCGATTAATCGACCGTTTCGGTATTTTGGCATCCGAGGTAAGTTCGGATATAATACATGTTATTAAAATATGTTTTTGTATTATGAAATGAATGTGTATATGTGTATGAAATTGAGATGCTATGTGCAGGATTTAGTTAAGGGCACTAAGTGTGCGATATTAAAATCGAAATAGAAAAGAATAGCAGCGTGCGTGCGATGTTATGAAAGCTTCGCTTATAGAATTGGCACTTGTGTGTGCGTTAGCACGAGATAAGTCGGTTGGAAAATTTGGCACTAAGTGTGCGATGACTAATATGTACCGACCATGTATATAGCACTGAGTGTGCGAATAAGTTGATTGAATATTAAAGGATGATCAACAAGTAATATTGAGCATTGAGTAGTTGGAAATTGAATAACATGTGTTAGCCAAGGTATGTCTTGAACCTTTGTGGTTGATGAATTTAAAGATAAAGCTATAAATGGATGAATGAGTATCTTGACTAGGGATGATATAGTATGGATAAGAGAGAAATGATCTATGTGATGGTTATTGATTATATTGGTTTGGTTTAATGACACGATTATATTGTATATCGAACTTACTAAGCTATAGAAAGCTTACTGTGTGATTTCTTTCTCTGCTTTGCAGTGTCAGTAAAGCTAGCTCAGATCCGGGGATCGTCAGCATCTCAGTCACGCTATCGGCAATCTATTTTGGGTATTTTGGAAAGATGTACATAGTTAAAATATGGCATGTATAGGCTGGTCATTTGAATCATGTTTGATGTTTGTAAGTAGCCATGAGATGTGGCTAAATATGTGCTAGTCTTAACATGAATGAATTTGATATATGTGATGCATCTTTTGGCATGATTTGTGGGTTGAGAAATTGACTATTGAATGGTAACTTTGTGTTGGTAAAATGCTAGTAGGAATTAGTGAAATTGAGAAGGAATGATGTTTGGTGTTGAATGTATTATACTTGTGATGAGATAGATTTTGGTATTGAATTTGTTCTGATTGGAATGAGAATTGAATGCATAGATTGGATAGTCATATTGGTAAGTTTTTGGTTGCCTTAGGTGCATGATATGTTTTGGTATGTGTTGCTTGTAGGTTTGACCTAAGTGGGTGGCATGTTGGCCTTGCAAAATGGCCTATAATGTCACACGGTCAAGGCACACGGGCGTGCCTACAGACCGTGGGTGAATTGGCAGATTACAACTGAGTAGCACACGACCTCGACATGGGGGTGTCAGCTAACCGTGGTGTACAAGTCAGTAGCTAGCTAAGAGCACACGGCCATGGCACACGGGCGTGCTTGGTGGCCGTGGTGGGGAAGACAGTATAGGACCACGGTCAGGACACATGGGCGTGCCTGGTGGCCGTGGGGACCAAGTCAGTATATAGACACGGAAGGACACACGGGGGTGTCTAGAAGCCGTGGAGGACACACGGTCTCCTCCCACGAGCGTGTCTCCCCTGTATTTTAGAAAAGTTTCAAATTTTCATGAAATTTTATATGTGTTTCAGTTTAGTCCCGACTCGGTTTATAAGCATGCTTAGGGTCTTGATGACTCATTTAAGGGACACTATGATTCTAATTGAACGTGATTGACTTTGTGTCGTAAATTCTAGATGTTAAATGTTCTGATTGATCGGTAATACCTCTTAACCCTGTTCCGGCGACTGTCTCGGGTTAATGGTGTTACAAGAATAATAATCAAAATTAAAATGTTATGTACAACCAATTGATCTTGTATAAGAATCTAATAGTTTGATAAGTGAAATAAGTGTTAAATGTTTATATGAGTGATAATAAGTAAAATTTTCACTAAAATAGTTTTAGACAGCAGCAGTAGTTCAACTTTGAAAATTCACCAAAACTTTTGTAGATCGATTTAAAGGTTTAATTATATATATAATTAAACCTTATTGAGTCTAGTTTAGCATAAAAGAAATGGTGTAAGTAAAGGAATATTAGATTATGAGATATATGAATTTTTTGAGACAAGATCAGAATGATTTTGTGATCCCCTCTTTTGACTTTGAAAAATTATTTCAAATTGTAAAAAAATATTTAGAAAATGAAATTTATATGCTTAAAATATATATGAGTCTACTTTTAATGGAAATAAATGGAAATATTATACGTCACATACTGAAAGATAATTAATTTTTAGAGAAAACTAAAACAATTTACTGTATTAATTGGCATAAAAGGAAATTATGAAAAAATTTATGGTAAAAAGGTCATTGATGTAACAGCCCTTTTTAGTCAAATCGGAACAGTGGTTTTGGGACCACAAATCTAAAGTCGAAATAATTATTTTATTATTATTTTAATGTATATAGTATGATAGTATGATTGTGTGAAATTTTCGTTAAGAAATTTTATCGTTTGAATGGTTAATTTGATAAAAAGGACTAAATCGCGTAAAGTGTAAAACTTGAGTTTTAATAGCTAAAGGTGTCTAATAGCTATGGAATATTAAAGTGAAGGTCCTTATGTGGTAAATATCCCAATAACATGATAGTGGATGATAGTGGCTTGGTAATTTTGAAAATTTTGATGTTTTTAAAGGTTAATTTTGGTATTTAGTTAATAAAGATTAATTAAATAAAACAAAAACAAAAATTTGGTTCATTCATCTTCTTCAAGTCGATTCTTCTTGAGAAAAAGGGTTAGGGATTCGGCTATCTTCATTTCCTTCAATTAGGTAAGATTTTTGTCCCGTTTTTAATAATTTCTATGTTTTTAAGATCGTTGCAGCTTAATCTAGCTAGCCCAGGGACTATTTTGCAAAATTGTTAAAGGTTTAGGTTTTTGCCGTTGATGAATGTTGGTGTGTTTTGATTTTTAATGATAGAAAATGCATGCTTGTTGTTAGATAAACAACATTTGTTAAGTGATTTTTAGTGAAATGTTCAAATAGGGATTAAATTGTGAAATGTGTAAAATTCATGGTTAAATTGTGAAATAAATAAAAATATGGGCTGCTAGGGACCTAATTGAAATTTGGCTAGCATGGGTTTAGGTTGAATTGCATGAATTTGTGTTTTTATGTGATAGGGACTAAATTGTAAAATATGAAATATTAGGGGCAAATGTGTAAAATTACCTTAATATGTGTTTTAGATTAAATTAAATAGAGAGATTATTAAATAAGTTAATTTTGATTACATTTAGATCAAGAAAAGCGAAATACGAATTTTGATCGGGGAAAGAACAAGGTTTCGGACTAATCGACTTATTACGCCGTTTTTGTATTCGAGGTAAGTTCGTATGTATTAAGCATTGTTATATTTGTGCTTTAAATGCTTTGATATCGCATAAATTGAGTATACGACCTTACGGACATATTCGACGACGATTCGGCAAGTGTGAAGTCCCAGTTGAACCTTAGGAATAAATTAGGATACGAATGACATGTCATTAGGGGTTATGTGATTTGGGTGCTAGTCCGTACGTCCTACCGGTGGCTGAGTTATCCGACATGTGTTGCAGATACTCATCAGCTTGTGTGAACAGCACCGTGTAGCTTCGTCATGACCGTCAGCCTGTGTGAGCAGACCCGTTGATAGCTCAAGAGTGAGCATTATATGTGATACGAGATTGTGATAGTTTCGGCTATGTATGTGGCACTTAGGGTGCGAGTTTTTCGAGTATCTGATAGTATTCCGAATGGTTCAACGGGTATATCAAACACACGGATGAGTATGGGATTATTAAGAGGTGGTACAGGTATGTACATGAACCGTATAAGCTTTGAATCGAAGAAACTTGTGTATGTAACACCCCCAAACCCGACCTAGACGTTATGGCCGAATCTGGCGGTGTCACATTGAAGTGTTTAGCGTAAAACTTGTTGTCGTTGAAATCCTCAAAATCAATTAATCATTTTGTTATTAAACGGTGATTCCAAAACGGGTTGTTCATTTCCAAAGCGTGCATCATTAAAAGCTAATCACTTTTAAAACATTACTAATTTTCAAAATCTCATTTATTGCAGAATTTTTTTTAGGAAATGTTGCGAAAACGTGGTGTCTTTGAAAACAATTACCTTTTGAAAACCCGTCTTTTTCTACAACTAGCAGTTTATATCAAACTAAATAAATAAAAAACCCCAATTTAAAGTTTATAACTTTAAAGAGGCCTTATTATATAAAAATACCCAAATTCAGTTACTTATAAATCAAAAGCTAAAAACGAAAGCTGATGAGGTTGTGTGGCCATCATCGAGTCCCTCGCAGCACTGACCCGCCTACAACTGGGGATTACCTGTACAATTAAACAGAGGGGTGAGTTTACGAAAACTCAGTGTGTAATCCCCTAACAAGCAAACAATCAATTAAGCGATAGATAAATGCGGTTTGGGCTTCGAGCACATTACAATAATGATCCCGATTCGGTGTGGGCCTAAGCCATTTCAGAATAAAGAAATGATTGGGCTTGAGCCCATCACAATGCCGATGAATCGTAGGGCCTTTGCCCAATTTCGTAATAATAGTATCGGTGGGGCCTTGGCCGCCGCGATAAGAGATATCGGTCATGCAAAGGAATGAAGCGTATGTAATATCATTAATCGATGCAAGAATAAAGACAGTATCATCAATCAGTGCAGATATGCAGTCAGAAATCCTACCCAATCCAGCCTCTACACACAACTCTGTCCCACCAAACACACCATGTGGGGATAAAATCGACCCACCCAGCCAGACACACCAAGATTAGCACCGGTTGCGTCACTAAACAGTATTGCAGAAAAGCTGCGAGTAAAATAAACGGCATATAGCCATAATAGGTCCACAGTCATCTTGGGCGACCCGTGCGACCTTATCAGTACAGTACACTTCCTCCAAATATAACAACCCATCCCCATGCAATATGTCGTGACATAATATCATAAGTGTATGCACAATGTCATGCTCAATCATAGTCATACATATCATAGAACAAATCAGTCATACATAACATAAGGCCATAACAGACATTTCATCTCCTAGTGGTATAACAGTCATTTTACCCTATGGGGGTATTTCGGTCATTTTACCCTAATGGGGTATTTCGGTCATTTTACCCTATGGGGGTATTTCGGTCATTTTACCCTATGGGGGTATTTCGATCATTTTACCCTAATGGGGTATTCCGGTCATTTTACCCTATTGGGGTATTTCGATCATTTTACCCTATGGGGGTATTTTAGTCATTTTACCTACTTTAGGGTCTCGGTGCAGATATCAACCTCTCGGAAGGTCCGCAGTTGCCTCGAGCGACTCTGGTAACCTAAATGGTCATAACAGTGTAAATGGGCCCAAGGCTCATTACTCGGCCCAAGTGGGCCCACACGTTCGTGCGACCCGTTCAGCCCAGATTTCACCACGGCTATGAGACCTACATAGCCTAGTACAGTATTTGCCACAAATCGTGAATTTCATCCGTGTGGGGCCCACGAGCCCAATGGACCCACACGACCCCGTTCGGCCCAACGTGGCCCATTACGGCCTAAGCCCATGAAAAAGCTCAAGGAGGCCTCTATAGTCTATCGCCCACAGTTCGTGGGTTTGGCTTACCACACGAGCGATCGCACGCTCGTGTGGTCTCAAACACCGTATTTTCGGCTTTTCGGCTTTTGCCGTTCTATAGTTACAGTGGGGTGTTTACACACCTTCTTGTGAAAACGCACTAAGATCCACGAGCACCAAAACCTACATTCATACACGGCTTTCCATTAGTCGCTGAACAATAAGGTTAATCCCCTTCTTTTACACCCTTAACTAAAACTAAAATTAACACTTGCCTCGATTGACAAATGTGGCTTAGCCCACTTATACCACTAACGAAGGTTGACTACAATCTCTTTGACGGATATCTGCATTACAAACGAATTTTATTAAATAGGATTATTTATTCATGTGGTTTAAATCCACACATGATAACTTACAGAATCGCAGAAAGCATTCGGCCTACACTTTAGAATGCTAGCCTACATACTTACCTTTGATCGAGTGATGAGAGGAAGGTTTCGACGAATTTAATCTCACCTGAAACTCTTTCACTCCTCGAGGAATTCGAACCGTCAGAGAATAGTTGTCAAGTCGAAAACAAAATTGAAGAGATGAAGAGGGAGAGAAAAGCAATATTTGACAAATAGTTGACCAATAAGGGGTAGAGGAGGAAGAGCAAATCAGAAGAAAAATGTAACACGAAACTACTCAACACTATTCGGTCAAGGTTTGGGAAAGTAGAGGAGAGAAAAGAAAGAGCAAAGAGAAGAGGGGAAGAGAAAAGAGGATTCAGTAGAGGAGAAGAAAGAAAAATGCACAAGGAAAAGTGAGCAGAGAAAAAAATGCCAAAAGAACCTACCACATTCGGCCAAAGAGAGAAAATAAACCCAAATGAGCAGTATACCTCTCTTGGCCAAAATCTTGAGTGCCAGAGTCCCAATTCGGCACAAACTCCCTCCCCTCTCATCTCCTTGATTTTCTCCTAAAATCCCTCCTCAACCCTCTCCATGACCAGTTCAAACTCCCTTCAAATTCTATTCAAACTCCCCTTAGCTGTGTTTCAGTCCAACTCCACTACCTACACAGCTCAAGCAGCAAAATAAACACTCCATTGTGCAACCCAGGTCTTGAACCTCAGACCTTACAGTTACACAACACGCCACCTTGCCACTAGACCACAAGCTCTTTTTGTGTCATAAAACAAGATATTTATAAGGCCTATATGCCAGTGTCCAGATTCATTTAAGAGCAAAACTAAAAATTCTGCTAAAGCTAAGACTTGAACCCAGGCTTCTCACACACCCCCATACACACCCAAATCACTTAGCCATTAAAGCAAACAAGCAATTTGTGTCACTTCCTTGCATAACTAAATATTTATGTGCAGTCTCCTAACTGTTCCCTTGTTCAAAACCTATTTCTTCTAGGCCCCAAAATTCGAGGCATTACAGTGTATTTCACATCTAATCTTATGCTTGAATATGTGGAAGGTTTGTTAGCTAATATGAGTTATGTGTTGATATATTAAATTGTTTGATTTGTCTATTTATGATTAATTGAGTTTATTTCATACGAGCTTTCTAAGCTTTATAACTTACATTGTTTATTTTTTCGTGTTTTATAGTGAAATCAAAGCTAGCTCGGATTCAGGATTGTCGGAGACTTTATCATACTATCCAACTATCACTTTGGTACTTTTGAACTTAAGTATTTTGAGTATATGGCATGTATAGAATTTTGGTCATTTTGGTTTATATGTTGCTAATGAATTTAGTCACATGAAATGGCTTGTAAATATTAAGTGTTTGGTTTTGTATATAGTCATGAGAGTTGGCTTATTTTAGTTATTTTGGTTGTGTATATATTTGTGCATATGGCTTGTGTTGTGAGTTTGATGATGAACATGTAATGCTTGTTGACATTTGGTATTATGGATATCAAATGGTTGAGTTTCGAATATTGGTATGCTAGTGAATCTAGGCAAATAATGTATATTTGAAAGTAGTTATATAGATGATTTGTGACAGTGAGGTTTGGTAAGAATTTGAATGGTATATTGTGGTGTTGGTGTGTTTTGCATTTGTTGGTATTGAAATGGTATAAATCAAGCTTGGTTGGAGTTGTTTTGAATGTCTATTTAGGCCTGATTTTGTGCCATTTGGTTTGTTATAGGTGTGTGCAAATTTGGGTGGCAATATGACTTGGTAAATAGCCTATTTTTGTCCACATGGGCAGAGACACGGGCGTGTGTCTCAACCGTTTGTGACACACGATCAGGTTACACGGCCATGTGTCCCCTGGTGTTAAATTAGAAATCAAGTCAGTATGCTCCACACGGCCTAGCACACAGGCACGTGAGGCCATTTAGAAGGGCACACGGGCATGTGGTTGGCCGTGTGACCCAAGTCAGTAAGTTACACGGGGTCAGACACGGGCTGGGACACAGCCATGTGATCCTATTTCAAATGTCCACACGGCCGTGCCACACGGGCGTGTGCCCCCTGTATTTTGCAAAAATTTTCTAAGTGTTCCAAAAGTTTTCTAAGTTATCGGTTTAGTCCCGAACTACTTCTAAAGCATGTTTTGGGCATCGTAGGCTCGTATTAGGGACATTATGCATGAATGAGAATGTTTATATTTGAAATGAAAAATATATGAGAAATGTATGTTTAATTGTGTGATAAGTCCGGTAATACTCCGTAATCTTATTCTGGCGTTGAATACGGGTGAGGGGTGTTACAATTGAGTCTAGATTAAAAAACAACAAGTGGATCTTAATTTGGAACACTTTAGACCAATATATAAATAATTTAGTGACTACTACTCAAGTGGACAGTTTTGCTAAATTTATGTAAATAGTAAAATTGAAATTAATGTTGCATATAGGCATACAATACTAAGCGCCATAAATTCTCGTATAACTACATGTACATAAAGGATGAGGAGGAGGAAAAATAATAGAAGAGTTATAATGTTAAGAAATTGTTGCAAATGATGGATTTACTAATATATAAGAGTAGTATAAATGATTTGTTGAAATATTAAGTGAATAATTGTTATCTGGTGTATTAATGGAGTTATTTGTAATACTTTAATAGTTCTGTAATTTTATAATTTGTTTGAGAAATCATATGATGTTGAAATTGGAAATAGATGCATATGAATAATAGTGAATAATATGACATAGTAATTAAATTGGAAATAGGTCCTAAATGACCTATAAATTGTTGAAAGAGTTAACAAAAGCTCAAATAAAACTTAGAGTGAAATTGAAAATTTTATATTAACTACAAATTGTTCTATTAACTTGATTAGGAAGAGTATTTGAACTAAATTTTTCTAAATTTGATTTGGCAATGAATGTAACATTTCGGTGCCAAAACCCGACAGGTGAGTCGGGTATGGAGGTGTTACAAGAGATATTCAACCTTATTACATTTTGATAGACAAACGTGAGAGCATAAATGCAACGATAAATGAGGTGATGCCAACATAACTCACAAACTCCATACATGGCACATCTATACTAAACATCCTACAAAGTTGAAAGGTATTGTTGATTATAAGGTAGTGAAGAAGGAATTCAAGGCCAGTATCTAAGAAAGCCTAACCATAGTTGAATTTGAGACTAGGCAGGCATTGTTTCTCATTAATCATGGCTTTGATGGAAATGAATAGTTACTTAATTTGTATGAGGAAAGGGATGCCGAAAAAATACGACTGCAAAACAAAATCGTTAGCACTGACTGGAAAATAAACCAAGCATAAATAAAAGAAAGAATCATTGTGTTATAGAAGAACCATTGCCTTAGAAGCAAATTCGCCTTGACCGGTGTAATCGTGTAGTGGACATTGCCCCCAAGGTTAGCACAAAACTTCAATATTTGTACACCTGAATAAGGAAGGTGGAACACAAATGGTATTACTCTTTTCTGAGGAATCGGGAAATAAGATATACATAAAGCTTTAAAGCTTGTCGAAAAAACTTGGCCAGAAAAATCACACTAGTTTCAATTCTAGGAAAGGTTGGAGGGGTCACAAATGGTGCCGCTTAAAATCCAATCTCGTAGACAGAATTTCCTCTAATGTAATTTTAGTAAGATGCCAAAGTATTAGAGAAAATAAAGATGAGAGAAACTCTGATTTTATTGCTTGTGAAAAATGAGGAGAAATGACTTCTTATTTATAGGATTCTCAAAGGGGCAAAATAGTCCAAAAAATTAAACAGCCATATTGCAACGGTCAGATTCCAACGGTCATATTGTAATGGTTAGATTTCAATGACCATATTGTAACAGTCAGATTTTTGCATTACCAACATTCTCCCACTAATGCAAAAGAATTGGAAATTCTTGTAAACACGGAAAAAGATAAAATGTGAGAAGAGCAACAGTGAAATTAGCCACTTAAGCACTAGTATCTTGTGCATTTGAACTAGTACGTAGTGAAATGAGTGATTCTTCTCTTTAACAAGTGAACAAATCTTGAACTTGTTAAGATAAAGGTTAACTCATGACATATGACTAATCTCAGATCCAATTGATGTTCCACAATAGATCAACAAGTTTTAGCCAATACACGTTGAGATGCTAGTAAGTGCTCAAGAAAGACTACCCAATGTCTATTGTAGAAGGTGGCAAGTTTTTCACACTTATGTAGGTGATTTCATCAAGTCTATCTCTATATAGACCACCCGAATCAAGACTATGAAATCATTAAGAACATTTAATAAGCTCATCCTATAACACCCATAACCCAATCTGATCGTCAGACCCAAGTTACAGAATGTTAAAGTCATAACCAAAATAGAACACATTCAATTCACATTGATTATCTTAAATAAAAAATATAATACTTCATAAATGCATAATTATTACTCAAATATAACAAAAATCATCCAAACATAGTCAATTCGATTTATGATTTACAAATATGTCCTTTTTTAGATCATATACGGGCTTATGTATGCTCCACTACCATCCATAATTTAAATAGGACTAATTTGCAACATTCTCCAAATTTCAGTTCAATTATAAATCAAAACAATTCAGAGCTCGATGTAATTATCATAATTCAATAGTCAATCATTATTCATAGCATATATGTAAAAATGGAACTTAAATCGGGTCTACGGGATCTTAAAATCAATTTGGAAACGAACAGGGACTAAACTGAAACAAAACAAAAAAATATAGGAAAAACTAAAAACAGAGGTCAAACACCTTTGTTCTCAGACCGTGTACAATTTGAAATAAGGTTACACGGCTGTGTCTCTAGGTCTTGTAACAAACTAAACCCGTGTGAAAAATCCTACACCTAAAATTAACAAGACACGCGGCCGTGCGAGCCACGCACGGCCTGTAACACCCCTAACATGTCTTTGTCGCCGGATCAGGGTTACAGAATGTTTTACAAAATAGAACTTTTAAATTCAAAACAGAACAAATAATTCAACTTAATTATAAATTCCATCCATAGCAAACATACACATTTGGGCCTTAAATCAAGCTATCGGGGCCTGATAAACGATTTATAAGTAATTGGGGATCCATTTGAATAAATCAGAAAATTTTGAGAAAAACATGAAAATTTGTGAAAACAGGGGTCACACGGCCGTGTGACTTAGCTCAAACTGTGTGACTCCAGATATGGCTATGTGGCTATCCACATGCCTGTGTGACTACTCCACACGCACGTGTGTGCAAACCGTGTAACTCTCTGTGACCGTGTGGCTCAGGGTCATATGGCCGTATCGCCAGGCCGTGTAACTATCTGTGCCCATGTGAACCAACCTACACCCAAAATTTTTAAGACACACGACCGTGTGACAGCTCGTGTCCCAGGCCATGTCCTTCATAATTAGCCCTTAAAACAAGGCATTTCAAAGCCAAACCTTACCCAACAAGCTACTCCATTTATACACACAATCAAAGGAATTCAACATCTTCAAAACACTCATAAACATACCATTTCAATCAACCTAAATCTTCTAACCAATATGTCATTCAAAGGCACCTTATTTCATACTAAAACAAGATCAGTCATGCACAAAGCTATAATGCCACCTTTCAATCATATAACATAGGTGTAAAAGCTACCTAATGTTAACCATTTTCACCACAATACACCATTCAAGACAAGCATACAAAAATGACCATTTTCATAAATTTTTTAACACTTACAAGCCAACTACTATATATACATATAGTCATTTACAAAAGTAACCAAAAGATATAATCTTTCCAAAGCATTATAAGTTCAAACAAACAAAATATACACACAAAAGGCATATTCATACCAAGTTAATCATTAGCATAATCAAAAACTTCCATTATATAAAGTCCTATACATGCCATTTATAACCATAGCCAAAATAACCAAAAAATACCAAAGTGATTGTTGGATAGTGTGATAAAACTCCGATAAGATTCCAATCGATCGAGCTTCTAATGATCTACAAAACAGAGGAAAAACAACTTCGTAAGCAACTAGTGCTTAGTAAGCTCGTATAAACTTAAAAAATAACTTACCTTTTCAAACTCGAATATAAACTATGCATAACATTATTACCATGCTCATAAGATTAATAAACTCCTATTTTCATCACCAAACTCACAAGTTAGTAAGTTCATACATAATTCATATACTTTCAACCCTATCATGGAACATATCATGAATGAATTCCCATATAAATACCACTCATTACACATTTATTTACTTCTATTTTCATTCTAGTTGCATTCATCAAATTTACCATTTCATAAGATTATGAACAATCATCAATTTGTATACATACCTTTCCATTAACCTTTACTTACCTGTTGAACCATTTAGAATTACATCAGATACTTGGGAATGCTCACACATAGTGTGCCTTTTCATATAAACATAACTTTTTCTTTTCATTAATGCTCACGTGAGCTGTAAAATGGGCATGCTCACACGAGCTGTGGGTCAGAATGTTAGCTACACAATGCTGCTCACACGAGCTATGGAGAATCCGCAACATATGCAGGACCTCAGCCATCGGTAGGACATTCAAGACCAACATCGGAAACCATATAACTCTAATGACATGTCATTCGTATCCTAAGAATTCTTAAGGTTCAAACGGGATTATTTAATCGTCAGTTATTCAAAACATCGATATATTTTTGATTTAATTTATATTTAACACAATGTAACAGATAATCAAATCAAACTATCGTAAATAAGATTATAATTCATACGAACTTACCTCGATACTACGATTGTTTTGACAGAGTCGAAAACTAATCCAACACCTTAGCTTTGCCTCGATTTAAGTCTGGTTGGTGCGTATCTTGATCTAAATAGTAAATTAACTAAATCAAGTGTCCCGACTGCACAAAAATCATCGATACTAATTCATCTCCATTTTAATGTAAAATTACAAATTTACCCCTAGTATTTTAACTTTTAATCAATTTTGTCCTCAAACCTTAAACTTGCAATTTAACCATTTTTAACCTAAACCCATGATAACTGATTCTTCCCTAAGCTTACATAATTATCATTTTTCCATTATTTCATACAATATATATGAAAATTATCAATTAAGCATTTTAATCCCTAAACCTTATATTCATAAAAGTTCACTTAACAAATCATGTTCATTTAACAACCAAATTTAATTATTTTACACTTATCAACACAAACACATCAATTTCATTCATGGAAAAACCTCTAACTTTTAACAATTTTCCAAATTAATCCCCGGGCTATGAAGGTTAAACTAAAACGAGCTCAAAAAGATAAAAAATCATTAAAAACGGGGCTCAAACACATACCATGCAATGAAACAAGCCTAGCCAAAACTTCAAACCCCTTCTTCAATGGTATTTTCGGTTGAAACAAGCAAAAAGGAAGAAGAGGATATCAAATTAGTGATTTATTTTAGGTTTATTTAATTAATTACAATTTACCCTTAGCAATAAACTTATAAAATAACTAAATCATGTCTATCATTGTCCACCACATTTATAAATGGCATAATTACCATCAAAACCCATTAATTTAGATTCTAAAGTTAGTTAATCCATTTAATTAATAGAAACCATATTTTTCATCTTTTCGGTTTAGTCCTTTTTAGCTAATTAACCAATTAAACTTTAAAATTTCTTAACGAAAGTTTAATACAACTCTAAGATAACCCCATAGACTCTAAATAAATATTAAAATATTTACACACTTGTTGGAATAGTGGTCTCGATCCACTATTTCTGACACCACTAAAATCAGGTTGTTTCACGGCCGTGTGGTAGACCGTGTCCCAGGCTGTGTGCAACTAAAATGACTTCATAACAAGCAATTTAAATAACCATTTCTTAGGTATCAAGCCCAACCATTTCCAACCATTTTCACCTATTCAAAACACATTCAAACATGTAAAAAAACATACCAAAAACATTCAACCTAAGTGCCTAACCAATGTACCCTCATTGGTACCACAATTCAAACATTTAGAATCTAAATCACATACATCATTTCCCAAATCACAAAAAATAAATCTATCAAGCATTTCATAACCTTAAACCACAATCAAAACCAAACTTGCAAAGGCATGAATCTTACCACTTATATACATTAAGTCAAAACATACCAAAAGAGCCAAATAAACACAACTACAACATCACATAACAAAGCATGAAACAACATGCCTAATAAAAAATAAATTTGAACTCCTAATACATGCCACCTATAACCTAATTCAAAATAACCACAATTTATACTGAGTTAAAGAATAGATAGTGTGAGCTCTGACTTGAACTTCCAATTGACATAAACTTCCAACGATCTGTAAAAAGAACAAACACAACAATTATAAGAAAATATTTGTTTAGTAAGTTCATATAAACTTAAAATTAAATTCACTGAATGAAATCAACTTAAACAAACCATGCCTAACCACACTAATTAGCTCATATGTTTTGATTATCTCCTATACACCACAAATCTCTCAAGTTAGTGAGATCACAAATATAACAATATAACCTTATCAAGACATAATATTTATAAGTAAACATGCGTATAACTTCAATTCATCCATCATATGTTCATTTAACATATCACATTCCATTTCAATTATCTATTTTAAAAATTTTCATTTACATATCAAATTTCATATAACCATATCATATTTCCATTTATACTCAATAATCCATGGTTAAGGGGCTAACATTTACGAAACAAATGATTTTATCATGGCATAAAACATTACAAGTAAACACATTTAAAATTTAATTTCACCATCACTTATTCATTTTCATTTTTTTTACCTAATGAATCAAAATGAATGAATGTCAATTACGTAGGAACAATGCTCACACAAGCTTCAGTGAAACTGCAATACATGTAGAATCTCAAACCATTGGTGTGGTATCCATCGCTGATACATATTACCTGATAAATAATTTTTCAAAGGATGTCATAGCGTCTTTCATCTATGGTTTTAGTCCCATTTACCATGATGCCATAGCATCTTTCAGCCATGGTCTTACTCATTTCCGATATGATGCCATAGTGTCTTTCAACTATGGTCTTATTCATTTCTTTCATGGAGCCATAGCATCTTTCAACTATGGTCTTACACGTTTGAATCGTGATGTCATAGCGTCTTTCAGCTATGGTTTTACTCATTTTTCAACCAACAAACTTGATCACCACATATATAGATAGGTATTAAATAAAAAAATAGCAACTATCTAATTTAACCATGTAATATCTTGGAATTTGGGGTTAGAAGCTTTGAGGTTTGTGGTTAGGGACAGTGAGTGGGTTGAACGTTTGGGTTCAGTTTTGAGTTTTAATGTTAGAAGGGGCCTGCTGGTCTGGTGGTTTGTTGTGTGTTAGTGTATCTCTGGGTCTCGTGTTTGAATCCCTGTGAGGGTTTTTGATGTTTATATTTTGATTTTATTTTATTTTACTTTAAAAGGGGAAGTTATTTTTAAAATAGAAAAATAAAATTTCACGTTCTTCTTCTTCATTTTTTTCTTCCCCATCGTTCCTCTTTTTCCTGTTCTTTTTAATTTTAATTTTGTTCATTTCTTGCTTCTTCTATTTTACGCAATTGTTATTTATCATTCCGTCAAAGGAGATTGCTCTTGTGTGTTTCGTGTAATCGGATGTGAGTTAGAATAGTCTTGTGGAGGCGAAGTGGTTAATCTTTGTTGTTTGTAATTTTGATTTAAGGTATGTTTCTAAAACCGTTGATTTTAAGTGTTAAGCCATTGATGGATTGCATGATATTCTGCATATTTCGGTATATTTCTGGATTTCCATGGGATGGGGATCATTTCAGTGTAAAAAACACGAATTTTAGGCTGTTTCCGTGTGGTTTCGTAACCACACGGGTGGCCACACGGGCGTGTGCCGCACACGGGCGGTCCACGCGGCCATGTGCAATTAGGAATTTAGGGTTTTTGATGGGTTTTGGTTCCACACGGCTTGGCCACACGGGCGTGTGTACCCAAACGGGCGTGTGAGATCTCCACGTGGTCGTGTCTCCTTTACTCTTTATTTTTGGCACTTTTGGAAAGTGAGTTACATGGGCTACTCACACGACCGTGTAACTTGGTCACACGGGCGTATGTATCCTCCACAAGGCCTAGACACTTCCACACGGCCAAGACACATGGCCATGTGGCCCTATTTTGCATAATTTTTGTTTTGAGTCATAAATTGTTTGTTTTATGTTTCTGTGTAATCCGACCCTCGTTCAAGCCTCGGACTCGATTTAGTTTGGTTCGTGTATATATGTGCGTTTATGGGCTTTAATTTTATTGCTCGTTTATGTGATGAATAAGTATGAGTTTATTATTGTTGTCGTAACTGAATATTATAATACAAGTGTAATCAAATCTGAATCTGTTTAACTGGAAATGTTAATGTCCATTTCTGTATGTTTTCTGCGTAATGTGTGCATTGTTGCATAGCATGAAAAATTTTGGGATCTGGTTATGAAGAGAAGAAAGACAGACTTAGCAGTTTTAACTGCGATACTTTTGTATAGTGGTTTACCGCACTATCCTATACGTATATCAGCTCAGCTGTATACAATTACTCAAGTGGCATAGTTCCACGTTGTGGTGTGTAAGGTGGATGAACCTATTATGGTTTTATGTGGTGTGCATGGTGGACGAGCCTACCATAGCCCTTATGTGGTGTGCTGGGTGGACGAAGTGGTGTTTGGTTGTTGGGGTGGGATTTTGACTTGTGCATTCGTTCGCATCTGAATATACGTCTGTTTATCAGAACATTTTGTCTGTTTGTGTGAACTTCTGGTTATTGACAATATAGTTAATGTCATGTAATATGTTCTGATTATTGCGTATGATTGGAACATCATTTCTGTGGTTTGATATAGTATTTGACATACCGATTGAGAGTTTCGTAAGTGATATTTTTATACATATGCTTGTCTGAAGTATTTATGGTGTCACTTTGTCTTTTGCCATCTGTTCATGTTTCGAATTCACACTAAGCTCGCGTAGCTCATCTCTTTAGTGTCTTTCCTTTCAGGTACTTTCCGTGTTTTGGAGCTGGACTCGGCATACCAGAGGTATCAGAAAGATATGGGTTGATTCGGTTTAAATAAAATCTCATAAGTTTTATACAGTAAATTTTAAGTCGGTTTTTAAGACGAGTATATAAACTGTGGTACAAGTTTTTATGCTGGACTATTGTAAGGTGTTATTTGGACTGAACTTTAGAAACTGTGGATTTTATTTCCGAATGTTTGACGCCAGTTTAATATTGTTTCAAACGTAATGAACAAAAAGGTTTTCTTGGTTTGAATTAAAGTTTTTGTTTCCGCCACTTTTGGTGGCCAATGTAACCTCCAAGATTTGGTCTAAACTTTTAGGCCGGGTTTTGGGGTGTTACAAGCCAAATTATAAACTTACCTAGACAGAAACAATTACGAACATGAAACTAACGACTATTCCGCTACTTTGGCTTTCCGTGACTTGAGTCCGTTTGATTCATTTCTTGATCTAAATAATAGTTTTCATTCAATTAATCCATTCAAAAATATCAAATAATTAAATTTAAGCATATAAGCCCTTCCATTATAAATTTACAAAATTACCCCCGCATTTTACGCTTTGTGCAATTTAGTCCCTAAACCCGAAACTTTCTAATTAACCATATTTAATCAAAACTCATACTAGCCAAATTTCTTAGAGACTCACTACACACCAAATTTATCACTATTTCACCAAAATTCCATGAAGTTTTACTATTTTAACAATGAAATCCTTAAACATTAAAATTACCAAAAATTCACTTAACAAAATACTTTTATTTAACTACCCAATTCATGAATTTATCAACTAAGTTCATAAATATATTTAAATAATTCATAGTAGGCCCCTAAACTTTTAAAAATTTTTAAGAATTAACCCCTAGGCTAGCTAGACTAAGTTACAATGATGTCAAAAACAAAAAAAAAACATGAAAAACAGATTGAAAAAAATACTTACATGCACCCAATTATAGCTTGGCCGAAACTTAAGAACTCAACAATAGTGTTTTACTTTTACAATCAATGGTGGTGGTGAACTAATAAAGATGATAACATGTTTTGTTATCTTTTATTTTTAGTTTGCTTATTAAATTACCATTTTAACCTTTATTAATTAATCAATTTAACATAAAACTATCACCTAACCGTCCATCATATAACCAACTGGGTAGATTTACGATTTTAAGCCCTTAATTCATGATTTTATAATTATTTCATATAATTTAACCTATAGCAATTAACTATTACAATTTTTACGATTTAGTCCTGTTTCTTTAATTGACTATCAAATCACCAAAATTTCTGAACCAAATTTTAATACACCTATATTGTAACTCTGTAAATATTATAAAAATATTTACGGGCTCGGTTTACAGAAACAAGATCCTGAAACCTCATTTTCCAAAACCACTTGACTTTAGGGACAAACCATTTGTACCTAACTATTTGTTCACTTAGCAAAAAAAATCAAATTAAAATTCAACATATTGTTATATTTGACTCGTAAATATTAAATAATAATATTTAAGAACTCATTTATCTGATTTGTGGCCTCGAAACACTATTTTCGACACCATTGAAAAATGGGTTGTTACACATCCCCTCAAATTTAAATTCGGTGAATTTATCAAGTCCGTATCAATAGCACCACCCAAACTCTGGGATATAAATTCATTAAGAGTAATAAATGCAACCTCACATGTCGGTGAATTCATCAAGTCCATCTCAATAGGACCACCCAAACCCTGACCATGAAATCGTTAAGAGTAAGAACTCAACAGGGGTGAAGCCAGAACAATTTTTTAGGGGGGCGGATGAAATTTTAATTTTTTATAGTTTATATCTTTATAATTTGTAAAGGAGTAAATCCAATTTTTATAATTTTAGGGGGGCCAAAGTGTAATTTTACCTTTATTAATTTAAATTTTTTAAAAAATTTTAAGGGCCTAAATAATAATTTTATATTTTAGGGGGGGTCGGGGCCCATGCCAGCCCCCCTCTGGATTCGCCCCTGGAACTCAACCTTATGCATGTACATCGTTTACCATAGGGATATGTAAAGTGTACACTATGAGTCTTTCCATGGTTTCATTTGACCTCATTGAACTTAGAGAACTAAGTTGGGTATCTACCATGAATTCCTTAACCACTGGGCTTAAGACCCATCCTTCTTGACGAATCAAAAATCATTTTCCTACTTACCCCTTTGGTTAGAGGATTAACTAAGTTCCTTTCAGACCTCACGTACTCCAAAGTAATTACTCCATTCTTTATTAAATGTCTCATAGATTCATGTCTAATTCGAATATTCCTCTCCTTACCGTTGTAAGCTTGCCTCTTAGCAATGCAAATTGCGGCTTGTGAGTCACATAATAGAGATTCTGGAGGTGTCGAGTTTTCACATAAAGAAATCTCTGCAAGTAGATTCCTAAGCCACTCGGCCTTTTGCCCGGCTAAGTCAGTAGCTATAAACTCTGACTCCATCGTAGAGCGAGCAATACAAGTTTGTTTAGCACACTTCCAAGAAATAGTTGTTCCACCCAAAGTAAAAACATACCTACTTGTAGAGCTCACTTCATCATTATCACTTACCCGATTGGCATCACAATATCCTTCTAGGATTGCAGGGTATCCAACAAATTCCAACTCCCAAGTTATTGTACTTTTAAGGTATTTAAGCAAACACTTTAGAGCATTACAATGCTCATTGCTAGGATTATGGGTATATCTACTTAGTCTACTGACTACATAAACAATATTTGGCCGAGTGTAGGTCATCAAGAACATAAGGCTTCTTATAATTTTAGCATACTCTGATTGAGAAACACTATTTCCTTTATTTTTCAACAATTGCATGCTAGAATTATAAGGAGTTCTGACAAGGAAGGCATCAAAGCTATTAAACTTTTTAATACTTTTTCTATATAGTGAGATTGATTTAAAGCAAATCTCTTTTCTAATTTAGTAACTTTAACTCCTAAGATTACATCTACCTCTCCCAAATCCGTCATATCAAATTTGGTAGATAAGAAATTTTTGGTTTTATTAATGGCTTCTATATTAATATTGAAAATTAACATGTCATCCACATACAGATTTATGATGACACAATCAAAACCAAACATCTTAGAATATACACATGCATCTGCACCATTAAAAATAAAACCAAAACTAAGAATAGTCTTATGAACTTTCTCATATCGTTGTTTTAGATATTGTTTGAGACCATACAGAGATTTTTTTGAGTATGCCAACTTTATCTTCCATACGAAGTGCCACAAATCCTAGAGGTTACTCCATGTAGATCTCCTCATCCAAATCTCCATTCAAGAAAGTTTTCTTCACATCCATCTGATGTACCAAAAAATTGTGAATTAAAGTTAAAGCAAAGAAAACACGAATGGTTGAGATCTTTGTTACGGGAGAGTATGTATCAAAATAATCCACTCCAAATTTCTGAGTGTACCCTTTTACAGCTAGTCTTGCCTTATACCTCTTGTAACACCCCTAACCCGGCCTAGACGTTATGGCCGAATCTGGGTGTGTTACGAAGAAAGGTTTTAAAATATATCTTTTAAGTTAAAACGTATAGTTGTAACATCCTGAATTTTTGGGCCTATGCGTTTAATGGGTGGATATGTTTAATGTGTTAATTTAAGTGTTAGGGGTCCAAATTGGGCTCAGGCTTAGGTAGAGGCCTTAATTAAAATTATCTGTTTGGGCATTATAGGGTTTAAAAGGTAGTATCTATGTTTAAAATATGTGGATAATAAGCAGATAAAGGCTATTATTTAGGAATTTATTTTATGTAGATAATAAGCAGATAAAGGCTAAAATTTAGGGATTTTAATGATTAAAATATGTGGATAATATCTTTGATAAAGGAGGGAGGAGTTAGAGATAATTAAGTCTCTTTTAGATGAGCTAGTAGATTAAGATAAAGGAGAAAAGATAGGATTTATCTGCAAGGTTAGGTAAGTGCTTAGAAATTTCTATAAATAGGGGAATATCTCTTCAATTTCGTCATTTGGGTTTTTCTCTCATTCTTTTCTCTTCTCTCTGAGTAAAAGCCGAAAACTCCTAAAGTTCCATCTTCTTCTTCATTCTCTACAAAAGCCGAAATCTCTAAGCCTATTCCCTCATCTTCACTTTGATTCAAAAGCCGAAACTCTTTCCATTCTTTTTCTTCCTAGCCGAAATCTTCAAGTCTCTTCCTTGTTTTCTTTTCTTCTTCTCTTTTCTGTCGAAACCGAAACTCCTCACTCAAGTATTTTAAAAGCCAAAGACACTTCACCTTCTCTTGTTCATACTTTTTTTGGGATTTTCCTAAAAGCCGAAATCCCTAGATCTCATCTCCTGTGATTGCCGAATTACTTCGTGGTGCCTACTTGTGCCGAAATCAAGGGAACTTTAGTGGAGTCAATTGCATAGATCTCTAAGTTATAGAATCGTGTTACCTTCGTGGATTTCAAGGTAAGGGATCTATTAGTTTTAACGTATAATTTGGGATTTATTAACCTTGGCCGATTGTTGAAGGGGCTAAATCTTTGTGTGTTTTTCCGGCTTTTGAGCAAGGCTTTACATTGAGGATAATAGATCCGGATAGCAAGGACATCGACTAAGAATATTGGATTTCGTGATATCGGTGTGTAATACTTCCCACCATCTAGATCGATTATTAATGTATGCTCATAAGTTTACATGTTGTGATAAATACCGATATCTCGGTTTAATGTTGGAAACCCGAAAAGGGTGAAGCAAATCACCAGGTTAGTGAATGTTTGACTTTATATGATAAAAGCATATTGATTTTATGACTGCATGGGTTGGGTTGATGAAAGGAGGAAGTTATACATTATATGTGTAGCGGTTTATACAGTGATCTGTTATATGTTGTAGCGGCTAATGCCGTGATCTGTTATAAGGGCTTCGGCCATAATATGTTGATAAGCAGCATGACTGCCATCTTGGCGTGTAGCGGTGTGGGTCGATTGTAGAAATCCCCAATGGTGTGAATGGGTGAGTGCGGGCGTGTAGCGGATGGAAACCTAGGCAAATGGGTTGGGCCTTGCATATTATTTGTTATTTTTTTATAAATGGAATTATTAATCTGTTTTATGGGCCTAAGGCCAAAATCTAGTGGTGCATGAGGGTTGCACACTTGAGTCTCGCGACTCACCCTATTAATTAACCTTTCAGGTGATACCTAGTGCTTGGATCGGGTGGAGAGGAACGCAAGGTGGCCATGCAAAAGACCAACTGGATCCAAGCAAAAGTTTCAAGTTAATACTTTATATTTTTAATTAATAGATTTTAAATCTCGTTGTAATAAGGCTATGGGCCACTAGTTTATGTTTTGTTTTATTTTGGGCTTTAATTACTTTTAGTTATTTAAATTCTTATTGAACTAATGTATCTATTTAAATTTGGGTTTTTAATTTATAAAGGCATATTTTATTTAAACTATCAACTATTAAATTTCTCTCGAATAAAAAGATAAACTTTAGAAAAAAATATTTTTCTGAAAATACGACATGTTCTTCCAAAATTTTCTTAGTGACATACCAGATCCGGTCGTGGTGTTTGGGCCGGGTTTGGGTGTTACAATAGTTTTATTAGCTTACCAATCGGAGTCTTAATATCTGGAAAAACTTGAGGTTATAATCTTATTTGAGGCCATTTTAAGTTATCAAGAATTTGCAACGGAAGTTTAAAAAATCATTTTATTTGAAGCCAAGATCGTGTTTCCAAAAACCAATTGTTAAAAACTATTTTTTTGCGTAAAGTGTTTTTGTCAACATTGCGAAAAAGAAAGCAAAACAAAATCCATATCCAAAAGTTAAAACCATACAGTCCAGAGAGTCCTAAAGATTACAAACTCTCAAGAAAAACCAGATTTTAAAATAAAATCAATATTACTAAATAAAAACAATTTTCTGTCAAGTGGTCATTGCTGAGCCTCCGTCGCACCGACACACCTAAGTCAGTGGATTACCTGAACAGAATAGACAAACAAATGTGAGTTTTCGTAAACTCAGCGTGTAACCCAACAGAAATAGTCATGCAACATACACAAAATTTCATATACAGTCAGATACAGATTCGGTCCTAAGTCCATAACAGATACAGATATCAGAATCAAATAAACAGAACAGATATACAGAATCCTACCCCCATCCACTACACATCATCTCCGATCATCCCATCACACCATGTGGGGTTAAAAACACCCACCCATCCTAACACACCATATAGTGTTAATGCGACACATAATAGAATAATAAGCAGTCAAGCTGCTAGAATATAGGCGAAAGGTCGCCGTACAGATCACTTCCTCTACATATCCAAATCCCACCCCAACACAGATACAAAATACAAAATTAACAGAATTAACATGCTTAGCATGCTCGTATACAGATAACATATATACTCAAACAGAACAGTCAGACATACATATTAGTCTCCTACTCATATTAGGCTATCAGAATATTAGATCACATGATTTAGGGTTTGGTTAGCCTTTACTGACCCTACGGTAGGCTCACAGTCGTTCGAAACGACCCGTGCGACCCTAGGGAAAATTTCAAAATCATGGGCCCACATGCCCGTGTGGGACCACACGCCCAGATTGGCCTTGCTCGTGTGGCCCACATGGCCTGGCCCAAAACCCATATGCCCAACTTGGCCTAGCCCATGTGGCCCACACGACCACAGCCACACCAACAACGCCCATGTCAAACGCACGGCCGCACCTTCGTCAGTCACACAGCCATGTCTTGCACACGGCTAGCCACACGGCCAGTCACACGCCTGTGTGGCGTCGACAGACCCAATTTTTGGCTTTCGCTGAACCTCGTTTTCTCACGTTAGGGGTACACACCTGGTTTGTTTTTGACGCGTAAACAATCCCAAGCCATTCAAATCTAAAAAAACCATTCAATCGATCAATTCCAAGTACCAAAACACCAATATATCAAAACCCCAATCGACATACTTAAAAATTTTACTCAATCGAAAGGCTCGATCACTTACCAAAGCAGTTACGATAGCCCAAAAACATTACAAGATAGAAGATGAATTTTGACCCCCTTTATTAACACCTACACAAGAATTCACCATATTAACACACCTGAAAACGATTCCCAATTACACAAAACTTCAAGAATACTTACCCACCACAGTCCGAGCAGGGATTACGGAACCCAAAACACAGTGATTGAACAATAGTATGGCGAACATAAATCAAAGAAAGAAGAAATCAGAAAGAAAATGTTTAGAAGAGGAATTTGGAGAAAAACATCAAAAATGTATTTGAAAAGAGAGAAAAAATAAAAATAAAAAGATAAAAAAATAAAATTGATTAATTTGAACACAATCCCACTACATCCACTAACAACCCAACCAACTCAGAATTTCAAGTCCATCCAAACTCTCTCAGCCAACCGAAACAATGTTATATAAGCCCACCCAACAGAGATAAGACTTAATTCTAAAATAAGCCTTGGGACTTGAACCCAATACCTCATACACACACCCAAAACACTTAACCACTGAAGCATGTTATATAAGCCCACCCAACAGAGATAAGACTTGGATCTAAAATAACAAAATTTCCAAATGTGGGACGTGAACCCAATACCTCATACACACTCCCAAAACACTTAACCACTGAAGCATATACACACTTGTGTCAGGATTTACAAAAATAGAAATAAATTGTTTAGGGCGTTACAACTCTACCCCTAAAAGAAATTTCAGCCTCGAAATTTACTTGACCCGAACAGATAAGGATATTACCGACACATCGAGTCCTCAGGTTCCCACGTGGCTTCCTTAGTGCCATGATTCCACCACAGAACCTTAACTAACGGTATAGACTTCTTCATAAGAACCTTAATATCTCGATCCAAAATCTGAACCGGCTCTTCCTCAAACGTCAAGTCCAGTCTAACCTCGATCTCCTCAATAGAGACAACGTGAGATAAATCAGAATGATACCGCCTCAACATCGAGACATGAAACATATCATGGATACGGTCTAACTTTGGAGGTAGCTTTATCTGATAAGCAACTGGTCCCACACGCTTCAGAATCTGATACGGCCCAATAAACCTAGGCTTAACTTGCCCTTACGACTGAATCGCAAAACTTTCTTCCACGGAGACACCTTAAGGAATACGAAGTCACCCATAGCGTATTCAATATCCCTACTTTTCAGATCCGCATAAGACTTCTCTCTATTGGAAGCCGCCTTCAAACGATCCCGAATTAGTCTAACCTTATCTTCAGTCTCAAAAACCAACTCAGGACCCAAAATCTGTTGCTCACCTAACTCAGTCCAACATAGCAGAGTACGACACTTACGACCATACAAAGCCTTGTAAGGTGCCATCTGAATGTTAGATTGGAAACTATTATTGTAGGCAAACTCAGCTAACGGTAGAAAATCCTCCAAACTACCTCGGAAATCAATCACACAGTTCCGAAGCATATCCTTCAGTATCTGAATCACCCTCTCAAACTAACCATCGGTCTGAGTATGAAATGCAGTACTGAAGTCCAATCTCGAACCTAGAGCTTCATGCAGTTTCTTCTAGAACCGAGAAGTGAAGCGAGGATCCCTATCAGAGATTATCGAAACTGGAACCCCATGCAGTCTCACAATCTCAAAAATATAAAACTTCACTAACTTTTGCAGAGAGTAGTCCGTCCAAACTGGAATAAAATGGGCGGACTTGGTCAATCGATCCACGATGACCCAAACAAAATCCTTCTTAGTGGGTGTCAAGGGAAACCAACTAATGAAGCCCATCGTCACTCGTTCCCATTTCTATAAGGGAACCTTAACAGGTTGGAGCAAACCCGAAGGCAACTGGTTCTCAGCCTTAAGTTCCTGGCACGTCAGACAACGAGAAACGAAATTAGTTACCTCACGTTTTAAACCCAGCCATCAATACAGCTCACGAAGATCTTAATACATTTTATTACCACCAGGATGCATAGCATAAGGGCTACTATGTGCTTCCCTCAAAATCGACTACCTCAGATCAGAATCGTTCGGTACACAAACCCGCCCTCAAAAACACAGAACTCCATCCTTATTCAGTCCAAAATCAGATGTGATGCCACTCTCAACCTGACGAAACCGGAAACCCATAGACTCATCCCCTAATTACTTTTCTCGAATCTGCCCAATCCAAGTCGGCTTAACTTGCAACTCGACTAACAAACCCCCATCATCGAACAAACTAAGACGAGCGAACATTGCTCTCAAATAAGTCATCACTCTATGACTGAGAGCATCGGCCACCACATTGGCCTTACCGGGATGATACTCTATCATACAGTCATAGTCCTTAAGCAGCTCAATCCAGCGACGCTGTTTGAGATTCAACTCCTTCTGAGAGATGAGGTACTTGAGGCTCTTATGATTGGTGTAGATGATACACCTCTCACCATACAAATAGTGCCTCTAGATCTTTAACGCAAACACCACAGCGACTAACTCAAGATCGTGAGTCGGATAATTCCCTTCGTGTAACTTAAGCTAACAGAACACATAAGCCATAACTTTACCATCTTGCATCAGTACACATTCCAAACCGACGTGCGACACATCACTGTACACTACAAACTCTTTACCAGATTCAGGCTGTATCAGAATAGGAGCCTGAGTCAAAACAGACTTGAGCTTCTCAAAGCTCGATTGCTGCATATCAGTCCAGACGAAATGAACAGTCTTGCGCAGAAGTTTAGTCAAAAGAGCTGCAATAAGTGAGAACCCCTCGACAAACCTCTGATAATATCCCGCTAAACCCAAAAAATTACGGATCTCAGAAACGTTCTTAAGTTGTTTCCAATCAAGCACAACCTCAATCTTTCTAGGATCAACTCAGATCCCCTTAGCAGAAACCATGTTCCCCATAAAAGTTACCTCTCGCAACCAGAACTCACATTTACTCAACTTAGCGTAGAGTTGTTTCTCTCGGAGTATCTGAATCACTACTCTAAGATGCTCATCATGTTCATCCTTAGTCTTAGAGTACACCAGAATATCATAAACAAAGACTATGGTAAACTGATCTAGATACGGCTAAAAAACTTGATTCATCAGATCCATGAATACAGCCGGAGCATTTGTCAAACCAAATGGCATAACTAGGAACTCGTAGTGCCCAAAACGAGTCCTAAATGCTATCTTAATAATATCAGCTTCCTTAACTCTAAGCTTATGATACCCAGAACAAATATCTATTTTCGAGAACACCGCAACCCCACAAAACTGATCAAACATGTCATCGATCCTCGGAAGTGGATATTTATACTTCACAGTTAGCTTATTGAGTTGTCGATAGTCGATGCACATCCTCATGGTACCATCCTTTTTCTTCACAAACAGAACTAGTGCCCCCACGGAGACACACTAGGACAGATGAAACCACGATCTAGAAGCTCTTGAAGTTGAGCCTTAAGCTCTGTAAGCTCCTTCGGTGCCATACGGTATTGAGCGTGGACACCGGAGCTGTACCCGGTAGAAGCTCAATGCCAAACTCAACTTCTCAATTCAGAGGTAAACCCGGTAACTCCTCAGTAAAGACATCCAAAAATTCCCTCACTATTCGGATATCCTCGACAGAAGAGTTTCTAGATACTGAAACACTGACGTAGGTAAATACGCCTCACACCCTTTCTGAACCAATTTCTCGGCCACTAGAGCAGAGATTACATTAGATAGGTAATCTCGGTGCTCACTAATTACAACCACCTCCTTATCATCCTCGGTCCTCAAAACGACCCTCTTAGTCGCGCAGTCCAAACTAACTCGGTGCTCAACTAACTAGTCCATACCCAGAATTAAGTTAAACACTCCAAACAGTAGCTCCATCAGATTTGCCAGAAACACAACCCTTTGTACTTCCAACGGAACATTCCTATAATGTCTATTTACCTGAACAGACTGTCCCAACAGACTCAGTACAGTAATCTCACCAGAAGTACACTCAACAGAAATCCCCAAGTTCTCGAAAATAGAACTAGCTACATAGGAGTGTGGAAAACCTATGTTTATCAAAGCAGTATATAGAGCATAAAAAATAAAGAACATATCTGTGATCACATCAGGGGAGACTCTGTCACCTCGGCGTCGAACAACATAAACTAGTGCAGCCTTCCTTGCCTCACTCTGATTAGCACATCTGCCCGGTGCTTTGTGTCCTCGGCCCATACCATTACCACCCCTAGCCAATCCACAGACCCTAGGTGGCTGATGTACTGCCTTTTGAGGCTGAACGAAACCCGGTTTCGAAGCTTGCATCTGATCAGTACAATATGGACTTATCTAATCCAGTGCTCTAATGACCCACACCGCAGACAAGCCCCTAATTTCCTCCAACACTCACCCGGATGGTGTCTACCATAATCACCACAAGGTTGAATCCCAGTAGGAGCAACAGGAACTCCCACTCTAACAGGCCCATCAAGTCTGGCCCGTTTCTTAGGCCTCTAAATAGAACTAGAGGGCTCTGAATCCCTCTTATTCTTGCCCCTCTCACGGTTTCTATTCTGGCAGTCCACGCGCTTAACCTCTTTGGCGATCTTCGTCTTATCCACCAAAATAGCAAACTCACGCTCCCTCTGCGGAGCAATCAGAACCCTCAGACTATCCCTCAAACCGTCCTCCAAACAGATACATTTTTCATACTCGAATGCCACCATGCCTTAAGCGTAACGACTCAGTCTCAGAAATTTAGCCTCATACTCGGCCACAAATTTAGCACATTACGTGAGATTCATGAACTTACGTCTACGAGCATCCACATAGCTCGCGCCCACGTACTTTCCCTGGACGGCAGTTTAAAAGTAGTCCTAGTTCAAACAATCCGGTTAAGTACCCTCCTTAACGACAACCACCACTCATATGCCTCATCGCGAAACAAAGAAACTTCACCCTTCAATTTCTGCTCAGGAGTGCAGTCAATGTCGTTCATAATCCTCTCGATGGTCTCCAACTAATACTCGGCCACAGTAGGGCCAAGTCCAGTGACGCCCCTAAATAGCTCAACTCTATTGGACCGGAGTCGTTCAGTTATTGACCCACATCCCCCATATCAGAATAGGGTCTAACGATCCTCTCCAACACTCTCAACATAGCCTGGGACAATGCGTCGTCCCTAGCTGAGCGGCTTTGAGACCCAGTCCCAATAGTAGGTGAAACTGATGTCTCACTCGTATCTAAATTCGGCATACTGCCCAGAAAGGAAGACTCAGCTCGAGCCTCCTATGGAGCCCACCACGCCCATGAATACCACAATCGCGAGTTCCACCAGCGCTTATCGTATTTTTAATTTTATCTACATTATAAAATTTTATGCATCAGTTTCAGTGTTTATTAGCAGATATTTTATGCTCAAGTTATCGGAAGTTCAGAAGTATTACAGAGGTTTTCGTCTCTAACCAACTCAGTACAGTTTCAAAAAGTACTAACTACAGTGTTTTCTAAATTCAGAGTTACAGGACCGACGCCGAAGACTCGGTGTACCACATACTTACTCAAAATGATCCAAATTATTTGAAAACCAGTTCTTTTTCAAAACACAATTTTGGAACCCAAAATCTACAGCCCGAGTTTTTACAATCTGGCTCTGATACCACTAAATATAATACCCATAACTCGGCCTAGATGTTATGGACAAATCTGGGTGTGTTACGAAGAAGGGTTTTAAAATATATCTTTTAAGTTAAAATGTATCGTTTTATTAGCTTACCAAGCGGAGTCTTAATATTAGGAAAAACTTGAGTTTATAATCTTATTTGAGACCATTTTAAGTTATCAAGAATTTACAACGGAAGTTCAAAAAATTGTTTTATTTGAAGCCAAGCTCGTGTTTCCAAAAACCAATTGCTAAAAACCATTTCTTTGCGTAAAGTGTTTTTGTCAACATTGCGGAAAAGAATGAAAGAAAAAATCCAAATCCAAAAGTTAAAACCATACAGTCCAGAGAGTCCTAAAATTTAGAAACTCTCAAGAAAAACCAGATTTTGAAATAAAATCAATATTACTAAATAAAAAAAGTTCTCTGTCGAGTTGTCACCGCTGAGCCTCCGTCACACCGACCCGTCAAAGTCAGTGGATTACCTGAACAGAACAGACAAACAGATGTGAGTTTTCGTAAACTCAGCTTGTAACCCAACAGAATTAGTCATGCAACATACACAGAATTTTATATACAGTCAGATACAGATTCGGTCTTAAGTACATAATAGATACAGCTATCATGCCCATCTGCCTTGTGGAACTCGCAGTAGTCCCTAATTCTTCCACTTCCTTTCACAAAATCTAAGTCTACCAATCCTCTTCTCATCATTTATCTCCAAACCATTCTCAACGGGGTTTTCACCTCCAAGATATCCCCCTTGATATTTCTTACGATCTTTTCACCGATCGCATTTATCCCCTTATCCCCGTGGTTGGGCAGTGGGTTCTCCGCACCAAGTGTATCATCAAGTTTTACAATCCCCATCTTGATGAGCCTCTCGACTACCTTTTTGAAGACAGTGCAGTTTTCTATTGAATGCCCCGCTATTCCCGCATGGTAATCACAGTGAGCGTTTGAGTCATACCATTTAGGATTTGGGGGCTGCAATGGCTGTAGATAAAATGGGGACACGACGTGCGTGTCAAATAAACTTTGGTATAGCTCTTTATACGTCATTGGGATTGGCGTAAATTGGAGCTTTCAGAATTTTGTCGGTGCCCGATTCTGTCTGCTGTCGACCCTTGTTGCCCAGCTGTAACTACCTTTGGGCTGGCTAACCAGTGATTGCCTTCGAGTACCCTTTGTTGTATGTACTCGTATTATTCACCTCATTGTCATTTTTCCTAGGAGCAGACCTTCTAGTGGTTTCCCCCGCTTCAATCTTACCACCCCTTATGGCATTTTCAATCATTTCTCCTGCCATCACTATATCCGCGAAGCTCTTGGTAGCACTTCCTATCATGTGGGTGATAAATGGAGCCTTCAAGGTGTTGATAAAAAGCATTGTAGTCTCCTTTTCTAAGAGCGGTGGTTGAACTTGCATAGCCATCTCCCTCCATCTTTGCGCGTACTGCTTGAAGCTTTTATTCGACTTCTTTTCCATATTCTGTAACATGATTCTGTCAAGCGTCATGTCTGTGACATGATTGTACTGCTTCATGAAGGCTTGGGCTAGGTCTCTTCAGGAGCTAATATTAGTACGGCTAAGTTGATTGTACCATCTGGACGCTGCCCCCACTAAACTGTCTTGGAAACAATGAATCAAAAGTTGATCATTGTTCATGTAGCCAGTCATCCGTCTACAGAACATAGTGATAGACAGCTGGTCCCGTTGTATTTCTCGAATTCTGACATCTTAAATTTATGAGGAAGCACCAAATCTGGAACCAGACTCAAGTCTTTTGCGTCAATACCATGGTGATGATCGGCATTTTTCAAAGCCTTGAACTTTTCTTCCAACCATCTACAGTGATCCTCTAACTGCCTAGAGGATTCAGTTTTTGTCCATTCCCTCTCTGCTATATCCAAATTAGGGATGACAGGATTAGCTGGGTTATCTCCTGGGTTGGATCCCGAGCCAGCTTGGAAGTTCATGGGCGGTCTAGCATCAGCTTGCCCTTGTTGAGGCCTGATTGTGACAGATAGCCTTTGGGAATACTCCTCAGGTTGCGTTTGTGCGTGCGGTGGGGTAAAATCTGGAGGAATGCCTTCGCTATCTTCTCCTGTAATAGCTTTGGGACCTTTTCCTTTGTCCATTGCCCCGTTCAGCATCTGGGCCATTTGAGCCATCATGTTCCTTTGAGCTTCCAACATTTGGTCTCTCATTTCTTGTTGGAGCTTTGCCAATTGCTCTTGCATCTGGTCTTGCATGTCTTTCTGGAATTGTTCAAGTCTTTGATCCATTTTCTTTGTTTTGGCACGCATACCATAACGGTGTTTAGCTTCCAGATTTTTCATTCTCTTTCCCTCTCTCTGATAATTTCAACTAATTAGGCTCTCTCTATGGTCTTAAATGCATATGATATGATGTAATGCAAATGCATGAATGCAAGGAGGCATCGATTCAGATTCAACTTCATTCTAGAAAACTTTATTAGAAAACAAAATCTTTTACATAAAGCGGACTACAAATATGCTTTGGCCCTACGGCCTAAAGTTTTGATTTTCCCAAACAAAGAGGTTAGCTCTTGACTACGATCTGACTGTAGCTCATATCTCACGCTCAGTATATCAGCCTGTGCTGCCAAAGTCTGTAGGTGATCAGCTACCTCCCGAATCTAAACTATTGCTTCACCCATGAGGTAATCCTGATTTCTAACTTGTTCATGAGAATGGTAAAGCTCCTCCTTCCAATGCTCTTCTCTTGTTTCAAGAAGCTCAATCCGAATTTCACAACTGTGCAATGCTGATTCTAATTCTTCAATCCTACTCTTCATTTCCTCGATCTTGTTCAGACTTGATCTTAGTTCGATTTCTGAATTACGACTTTGATGGTGACGAAGAGACCGCTCAAGTTCAGCCATTCTAGCTCTTAATCCCTTTTTCTCTTTTTGGCTTTCTGCCAAATTCTTCTCTAACGCTTCGTTTTGCGCTTGCATTTCTTGAAACTTCCTCTCCCAACAGTTAGCTTTGGCCTTTTCCTCTCGAATCTCTTGTTGCCACTGTTTCAGAGTCTTTCCTAATCCAGCGTTCTTCATCGTCAAGTGTATCTTCTTATATTCTGTCTTCAAACTATCTCGATCTTCCTCTATCTTCTTCTTTTCTTTTCTTAATTTCTCGGCTTCTATTTTCTGAACATTCGCATCTAAACTTAGGTGCATCTTTTCTTCTTCCAACTTCTCTATCCTCTTTTCGAGCTCTAAACTTTGCCTCTCGAAGTCTTGTTTTATAATCTCTAACTCCAATAGGACCGCTTGTAAATATTCTTTCATTGATCGAGCGCCCTCCAAGCTTGGCCTAGGGATGTTATCATTGATCCTTTTGCTCGACCATTCCTTGTATTATGGGGTTGCCATCGGTCCTCCAGTCAATATCTTCATACAGCGAGCTCGCTTCCAAGCCTCAGAAATCTCTCGAGTCCTCTTCTTATAATTATCCCCCTATGTGAGAATTCGCTTTGAGCTAACCCATATGTCGCCGGTATGAACTGTCTCGCTTTGTATTGCCTTAATACAAGCAACGGTGCATATCCAACAGCTCCCCAAATTCCAGGCAGAGGTACCCAATCAAAATTTCCACACCGATAAAGGACTTCGTCGGGTACCATCCAATGGGCTTTCCACTCAACATCCTCTTCTCGGAGGTTTTGAAGAATTTCCATCCACCTTTGCTCCGATATATCGTCCCTCCTTGTCGTAACCGTGGCCTCCTTTAAAGGGGAATAACCTTCACAGAACACTCGGTAAGGAACCTTGTTAGCCCTCTAAAAATGACTGTGAAACCAAACCAATAATAACTGTGTGCATCCAATGAATCTACCTTCACCAGCTCTCCGGCATGCATTTAAAGATCTGAATGTCTTGGCTAAGATCGCGGGTACAGGTGTGACCTCTTTGTTAAGTCGGTCGAATAAATCAGTAACTGCTTCATCTATATATCCCAATACTTTAGGGAAAATCACCAATCCATATATACTCAGAGCAAATACATCGACTCTCTTTTTCATATCAGGGTGCTTTAGAATCAAATCCTTCAAAGCTTTTCATGAGATGCACTTATACTCACCCTTTTGTTTGATTCTGGCTGTGAGCCATTGTTCACTCATCCCAGTAATATTCATCAATTTCCTCAAAAAGGTTGGAACACTAGGAGCTCTCAAGTAAGCTTTATCAACTTGAATCTTGGAACATCGCAATAGAGCTGTATACTCTTCC
The DNA here is from genome assembly GCA_025698515.1 of Gossypium sturtianum. NCBI lineage: Eukaryota > Viridiplantae > Streptophyta > Magnoliopsida > Malvales > Malvaceae > Gossypium > Gossypium sturtianum. The sequence continues at coordinate 50,426,286 of CM046952.1, read as the reverse complement.
ACTGTAGGTACCAAATCAACTCTTTCGAAAGTAAAGCAACTATACGCAGAGTTCCAATATTGGGAGATAGCTCAAAATAGATGTTCATCTACCTTAATGTCCAACAGGTACGACAAATCCCCGTAGCTACCGTAAAACAATTGCTTGGTCTCGTCACTCTACAGGTCCCATACTTCTCTTAATTCCTAGAGATTATTCTACGTCACACTGATGCGAGTATTGTCCCATAGTTCTGACTTGTATCCTTCGGCTAGGCTGTCTTTTTTTTTATTGTGTTTGTTCTTACCACCTACGGACGGCTGCATTGTCTTCCACTTTATCAAGGAATTCGTTCTCCATAACCAGCTTTCTAACTTAGAAACTGAACGTGAATCGATACCTCTTAAAATATGAAATGACATGCAACAAAATAAAACACAATCAGTTAGTAACATGAAGTAAAACATAAAGCACATAATCAAACACACACTGAGGTGATTGCTAAGGTTTGGGATAGTTCTACCTAGGGTAAGTTCTTAGGTTTTCTATATGTAGTTTAGCTCTAAAGTTGAGGCACCTGAACCAGCAGATTCCTCGATCCTCACCCATTATAGGCTCATATGGACTGAGTTCAGTTCAGGGGAATACATTTCCCTATGGCTGCACGGAGATGAAAATCTCACGAAGACATAGGTACGGATGTATCCCGAAAGCGATTCACTATCCTGCACGGAGGTGAAAACCTCACGAAGGAGTAGCTTCTCACTCCCACTTAAGGGTGCGACCACAACGGTCATGCAAAGCAATGCAGACATGCTTTTCAATATTAAAACAACTTACAATAATAAAAAGGACCAATTTTTTTTAAAAAAAATCAGATTTTTAAATTTAAACAGAAGGACATGAAATTATCGATTCCACGGCTTGACTTTTTGGTGTCCCCAGTGGAGTCGCCAAGCTGTCGAAACCCTTTTTTTTGAAAAACCGAGGTCGGCTTGGATTTAAAAATGAAACAAAAACGGGAGTCGCCACCAATCCTTTTTGATGAGGTGTGATCGGGTAACCTTATAAAACGTTTTATTTCAAAACAGTAATTTTTGGTCTGCGAAATCCAAGAAAACGGGTTCGGGAGTCGGTTATGTACGAGGAAGGATTAGCACCCCTGTAAAACCCAAAATTGGTACCTAATTGATAATTTCATGTCTTAATGTCGAAAGTTCGAAAAGATTTGAAAACATGGTTTCTTTAAAAACGTGAACAATTTTGAGTTAAAATTTGAGATTTCTTTGTTCCGAAAGGATACAAACATCACATCCAGCACGTTAGGACACGATATTTTAAACCCTCGTAATTAAAGTCATCTCATGATTTACGAAATTTATTTTTATTTAATAATATAGTATTAAACTAAGAGAATAAAGATGATTTGAGTTAAAATTTGAGATTTCCTTGTTCCGAAAGGATACAAACATCACATCCAGCACGTTAGGACACGATATTTGAAACCCTCGTAATCAAAGTCATCTCATAATTTTCGAAGTTTATTAAAAGGATGTTTAGTTATTTAGTCAAACGGAAAATCGAAACCCAGCACGTTAGGGCACTATTCCCCGAATTTCTAAATACAAAACATTGCCCTATTTTAAAAACCTTTAGATGAAATATAATAATTTTACAAAATGTATTTTTATTTAATATAGTATTAAACTTAAGAAAATAAGTATAGATGTAAATATAGTAAATATAATAATACGAATAATAATGATAATGATAATAATAAAAATATCAAATAATAGGGATAATAATAATAGCGTGGTTACAAAACAATAATAGAAATGATAATAATAATAAATATAATAAATATAATAATAAGTAAAACATTAGTAAAAAAATATATGAAAATATGTAAATAAATAAATACGAAGGTGATAGTGATAATAAAATAATGATAATGATAATAACAAATAGTAATAATAAAAAAATATATAGATATATATATATATAAATAATGATATAGTAATAGTAATAACAATAAAATAAAATAATAGTAGTGATAATAATTAAATAATAATAAATAAATAAAATAAAATAAAATAAAATAATGGTAATAATAATAATAAAAATAAGAAGTAATACTAATAATAATAGTATGGTATAGTAATAAAATAATAATAATAATAAATAATTAATAGTAATAAAAATAAAAATATTAAATAATAGTTATGATAATAAAAATTGCAAAATAATTAAAATGGGCTAAATTGCATTAAAAATGTAAAATTCAGGCCACTTGAAATAAATAGGAAGAAAAAGGGGCCTGTTTGCATGCGCAAAGGAAACAGAGGGACCAAAGATGCAATTTTTCTGCTCTCAAACGCAGCACGTTTAATCGGGACCAAAATGTAAATTAAAAAACATAACGGGCTGATTTAAAAAAAATAAAACTTGATTACAAAGCATAAAAAAGGCGGAAGGACTAAAAGCGCAATAAACCCTTTTGCAAAAAACACGCGGATCCTGAGGCGGGTCGGGTCAACACGCGGATCCTAGGGCCAAAACGACGTCGTTTTGGGCGTTAAAGGCCAGCCCCAAAACGACACCATTTTGGGAGGCTATTTAAGGCCCAAATTTTCCAGAAAAAACCATTTCACCTGCTTCTCTTTAAAAAAAAACTCTAATCTCTCTGTTTTTTCTCTGCAGGTCCAGGGGTTCGGCGCCGCTCCGATCGTCCTCCGCCATGGGCTCCGTCGCCGGCGGCGCCGTGCACGGCGGCCGGAGCCCGAAAAAAGGTAAAAATTTTATTTTATTTTATTCCTTTTTTATATTCTTTAATGATATGTATATGCCGAAAAAGAGAAGAGAAGAAAGAATATTTCGAAGATAAAAAGGGAGAAAAAATCACCTCATTGGGTCTCTGTTTTTGATTGTTTTAGTGGGTTTTTTTTACGCTTAATCTATGCCTGCTATTCTTGCTGCTTGTTCTTTTGTTTAAATCTGTTTTTTTTTTGTATCTATTAATCGAAAAAAAAGGGGTCCTTTACAAATGTTTTGAATAGGCTTTTATAGCCACATTTTAGCTATCTTTTACACTGCTTTCTGTCCTTTCCATTTAATGCTCGCAGGTGCTCGGTGCAAGTGGCGATGTGACGTGGGCGGTGGCAGCAGAGGCTGGCATGGGCGGTGGAGGCAAAAGAACCTAGGTGCGGCGCACCTAGGGTTTGCTGTTTTCTGTTTTTTCATTTGATGGGCTAGGGTAATTTGGGCTGAGCTTTGGGTTTGGTCTTGTTTAATCGTTTTGGGTTTTAATGTTGGGTTATTGGGGTATTGGGTTGCTGTTTAGGATTTTGGGCCCGGGCAATTTGGGCTTTGTACAACCAACCTTGCCATCATATTCGCACACCTATTCCCTTCACGGTATGTGTGCTGCAATCGAAACTGATCGAAAAGTTCAAGGAGACATCTGCAATCAGAAATAAGACTACCAAGTAAATAGTTTCTCACATCAAGTTTGGTAAAAAAACTCAATACAACTTAGTGTCAACTTGAACCTCAAGTTTATAAATATTCCATTGAATAAGAAGGTTAAGGCCATTCCTTAGTCCCCACAACTCATCTTCAACACTAGAGACAAAAGGGATGCATCTATAAGTGTAACACTACACACCCGTCCTAGACGTTATGGTCGGATTATGGAGGTTACTTTGTTACGTAAAGACGTTGTCGATTAATTTTCGTGTTAAACTCATTTTTAATTCAAAGGAAACAAAATTGATAGATTTATCAAAAATGTAAGTATTTAGAAAATTATGTGCGCTTTTGATGGAAACCACGTTTTACTGATTTAATCAACACAAACATAGTCGTTTAACCACTTGCGTCCCAAAACATCGTGTTATTTATAAAACCTTGCAGCAGAAAAATGTTTTAAAGTTATTAACTTATAAAATCATAAAATTTCGTCATTTACACGATCTTGTTAAAAACTACCAATTTTAGTTAGTACGTTTGCAAAATAAATTTCAAACCAAAATTAAAATCCCAAAACAAATCAAAAAGCCCAAATGTCTGTAAAGTCCAAAATTTAATCTAAATCATACTTAAACCAAAATGTGCAAACCGAGCTTCAGAATCGCCGCCCAATCCTAAGCCTAAGGGTCACCTGGAACGAAACAAAACAAAGGAGTGAGCTAGAAGCCCAGTGTGTGACTTGGCACACATACAAAATTTTCTTACTCATAATGTACACATGCAAATGTCAGATCATAATTTTTAGAACACATATATCTTCTTCTTTTTTTTTCATTTTTCAAAACATATAGCATAGCAAAACAAATCCTACCCCCATCCGCTACACACTATCTTTGTCCAACCAATCACATCAATTAGGACTATAGGAGTCCATCCATCCAATCAAACCAGTAAGTGGCAATATGCCACTCAAAATATGCAACTGAGTTGCCAGACAGTAAATACGGTTTAACCGCAAAAGTTACAGTAGAACTGCCAGAATACACTTCCTCCATAATATCAAAACCCACCCCAATGTATATACATAATCATGTTAACTTACATACGTATCGTATAGGTTGTATGGCATGCATGTCTAAACATATATTTACAGAGCGTAATATAACACATAACTTATACAAAGCAAATCTTACTTAACATGCTTTATAAGCTTACTCGTGTTTAACACACCGAATTTTCCGCTTTTATAGGCCTACAAAAATACCCACGGATCCTATTTTTGAGTCCCTTAATTGAACCCTAATCGGGCCTTTAAAATTGGCCTAAAGGGCCCACACAGTAATGTGACCCACACGGCCAAATAAGTCATCCCGTGTGGTCCACACGGCCTACCTGTTTAGACTGTGTGCTCCACACTGCCTGGCACACGGCCGTGTGGTGCACATGGTCTATCACATGGTCGTGTGACGCTGGGTAGTTTCAAAAATAGCCTCTTTCTTCGGGTTTTTTTGAGTTTCAGTCGAGTTTTTCAGGTTAGTTCACACACCTGACAATATTTTTTATTTGCCACACAACCGAGAACTCACGAATCCTACAATTAATCATCAAACCACACCAATTAACCATCAAAGACCCATCCAAAATCACATTCTTTTATCAAAATTCCAGTCCCTAAAGCGAGGTTCGAGTACTTACTAAGAAAACAGAGTCCAAACGAGAACTACTCTGCTGAAGGAATTTGATTCTCACACGCCTAATCAAAATCACAAAAACACTTAACATAACATGGAAAGGAAACTAAACACCAACAACTCTAATATTTTTCAATAACAAATTAAGGCTAAAATAACAGAAAAATATATTGACAAAACTTACACCACGCTTTGAACTACGACCTAATTGCGAGTAATACACACGAACACCGAAGAAGATAGGATGCCCAAAATCAAAAGTAACAGAAAAAAAAGGAAACTTAAAAGAAAGTAAAAGAAAAAAAAGAAGAAAAACAAAAAGGGAAGAAAAAAAAAAGAAACGCGAAAGAGGTATGGGAAAAGTTGGATGGTTGGAAGTGGGAGTAAAATGAGGGGTAATAACTAAAAAAATAAAATTAAAGTAATTAAATTTTAACCAAATCCTAACCCACCAGATTTTATGGAATTTAATTTGAACTTTACTCCAAAAGAATGGTCCAAATAAAAAATATTTCACATTTGCACACAACGGGATTCAACCTTAAGATCTATGGGTAAGTTGAAACCTTACCACTAAAACAGCAGGCTCATTCTTCTTAACAATCCAACGAAAATAAAAGATAAGCCCAAGACCTCAAGCTTAACATAACGCCAAAATTAATAGGAAAATTCCAAAACAAGGAAATCGAACCCAGGACCTAAAGCAAACATCTAAGGCACTTAACCACCATACTAAATCAAATTATTTAACATATACTAAATCAAATTATTTAACATACTTGAATAATCTAAACACAAGAAAAGTGGGGCGTTACAAATCTCTCCGCCTTAAAGAAATTTCGGCCTCGAAATTTACTTGATTCGAAGAGATAGGGATACTGCTAACGAATCGAGTCCTCAAGCTCCCAAGTGGCCTTCTCTAAACTATGTTTCCGCGATAGCACCTTAACTAACAGAATGGTCTTTCTCCTCTAGACCTTAACCTCACAATCTAGAATCTGTACCGGCTCCTCCTTAAAAGATAAATTCGGCCTCAACTCAATTTCCTCCACTGGAACCACGTGAGAAGGATCGGATTGATAACGCCTCAGCATGGACACATGAAAAATGCCATGGATGCGATCAAACTCCGAAGTTAGCTCTAACTGATAAGCAACTAGCCCAACATGCCTCAAAATCTTATATGACCCAATAAAACGAGGGCTTAACTTGCCCTTACGGCCAAATCTGAGAATTTTTTTCCACTGTGACACCGTAAGAAAAACACGGTCCCCCACCTCGAACTCAATATTCTTTCTCTTAAATTCCACATAAGACTTCTGTCTATTAGAAGCGGCCTTAAGTCGATCCCGAATCAAATGAACCTTATTCTCAGTCTCAGCCACTAACTCAGGACCCAAAACTTTTATTTCACCCAACTCAGTTCAACAAATAGGAGTACAACATTTCCGACCATACAAAGCCTTATAAGGCGCCACCTGAATACTAGGCTGAAAACTAGCGGTAGAATCTTCGACCATACAAAGCCTCATACAAAACCTCGGAAGAGAATTCAGCTAGCAACAGAAACTCCTCCCAACTACCTCAAAAGTCAATAACATAACTCCGAAGCATATCCTCTAAAATCTGAACTACTCTCTCAGACTGGCTATCAGTCTGCGGGTGAAATGTCGTACTAAAATCCAGTCGAGTACCTAGAGCCTCATGTAACTTCTTTCAAAAGCGAGAAGTAAACCGAGGATCAAGGTCTGAAATAATCTATATTGGAACCCCATGAAGCCTAATAATCTCGAAAACATAAAGCTTTGCCAACTTCTGTAAGGAGTAATTGATTATGACCGGAATGAAGTGAGTAGACTTAGTCAAGCGATCCATAATAACCCAAATATTGTCGTTCTTAGTAGGTGTTAAGGGCAACCCACCAACGAAGTCCATAGTTATCCGTTCCCATTTCCACAATGGAATCTGAACAGGTTGTAGCAAACCAGAAGGAAGTTGGTGCTTAGCCTTAACTTACTAGTACGTCAGACAATGAGATACAAAGTCGGTTACTATCGGGATCACTATACATCTTGTTACCACCTGGATGCATAACATAAGAACTACTATACGCTTCCTACAGAATAGATTACCTCAAATTCCCATCATTAGGAACACAAATCTGACCTCGGAAACACAAAATACCATCACTATTAAACCCGAAATCAGAAGTTTTGCCCTCATCAATCTGTTGAACCCGACTGATCAGAGACTCATCCAGAAGCTGCTTACTCTTAATCTCATCCAACCAAGTCGGCTTAACTTGCAACTTAGTTAGAATCCCATCATCATTAAATAAACTTAGGTGAGCAAATATCGCCCTCAACTCGGACATAGATCTTCGACTAAGAGCATCGGCCACCACATTGGCCTTACCAGGATGATACTCTATTTTACAATCATAGTCCTTAAGCAACTCGATCCAATGACACTGCCTAAGATCCAGCTCCTTCAGCGTGAGGAGATACTTAAGGCTCTGATGATCAGTGTAGATAATGCACCTTTCACCATACAAATAATACCTTCAAAACTTAAGTTCAAAGACAACTACGACAAGCTCGAGGTCCTGCGTAAGATAATTACCCTTATGTTGTTTAAGTTGTCTAGACGCACGCTACCACCTTACCCTTCTACATCAGAACACAACCCAAACTGGTATAAGACACATCACTATACATAACGAACTCTTTCTCAGATTCGGGCTGAATCAGAATTGGTACTTGAGTTAAAAATCGATTTGAAATTTTCAAAGCTCGATTGCTGCTCAATAGCCCAAACAAACGAAGTTTTCTTACATAACAACTTAGTCAAAAAAGCTACTATCAGGGAGAACCCCTCAACAAACCTCTGATAGTATCCATTAAACCAAGAAAACTCCAAAGCTCAGTCACATTCTTAGGCTGTTTCCAATTCAGAATACCCTCTATCTTTTTAGGGTCCACTCAAATACCCTCGACAAAAACCACATGCCCCAAAAATATAACCTCACTCAACCAAAATTTGCATTTACTCAACTTGGCATAAGGTTTCTTCCCTGGAGAATCTGAAGAACTGCTTTAAGATGCCCATCATGCTCATCATTAGTCTTAGAGTATACCAAAATATCGTTGATGAACACTATGAGGAACTGATCCAGATATGGCTGAAAAACCCGATTCTTGAGATCCATTAACACAGCCGGAGTATTAGTCAAACCAAATGGCATGGCAAGGAATTCACAATGCCCATAACGAGTCCTAAAGGCAGTCTTGTGCACAACAACCTCCTTAAACTTCAATTGATGATATCCGGAATGAATATCAATCTTCGAGAACACAGACGCCCCACAGAATTGATTAACTAAGTCATCAATCCTCGAAAGTGGGTACTTATTCTTTACCGTTAATTTGTTCAACTGATAATAATCCATACACATTCTCATAGAGTCATCTTTCTTTTTAACAAATAGAACCGGTGCTCCCCACGGGGACATACTAGGTCGAATAAACCCTCTACCTAGAAGTTCCTGAAGCTGCAACTTTAACTCCTTCAACTCATTCGGTGCTATACGATATGGGGCGATAGACATTAGAGTTGTCCCAGATAGAACATTAATTCTGAACTCAACCTCTCTATCTGATGGTAACCTCGGTAACTCCTTGAGAAAGACGTTTGGAAAATCCTTAACAGTTCGAATCCCCTCCACAGCTGATTCCACAATACTGATGTCATGCACATAAGCCAAATACGCATCACACCCTTTACGAACTAACTTTTCAGCTACAAGAGCAGAGATCACATTAGAGAGGTAATCTCGACGCTCATCAACCATCATAACCTCATCACCATCCTCAACCTTAAAAGTCACTCTCTTAGATTCACAATCTAATCCAACATGATGCTCCACCAACCAATCCATACCAAGTATTAGATTGAACTTTCTGAATGGCAACTCCATCAAATCAGCCGAGAATACAAACCCCTGAACCTCAAGCAGACACCTCCTAAACACTTTACTAATTCAAACAGACTAATCAAAAGGACTAATCATAGAAAGCTCACTACTAGTGTCATCAGCTAAAATCCCCAGATTACCTGATACACTACTAAAAATGTAAGAATACGTGGAACCACAATCAATCAATGCCAAATAAGGGAGTGAATGCATAAAAAATGTATCGACTATCACATCGGTCGCATCTCTATCCTCACGGCACCTCGCTGCATAAACTAAACCTGATTGTCTAGCCTCAGTCTGAACTGTACCTCTGCCCGGTGCCCTCTGACCACGACCATAACCATTACCTCACCTAATCTGACCATGACCCCTAGTATGCTGCTGAACAACCTCTAAGGTTGAACCTGATCCAAAACCGAAGCCCGCACCGGCTCAACCATACGAGGACACTCACTAATCTTATGTTTAGTAGGCTCACATATGTAGTAAGCCCCGATCCTCCTCTAACACTCGCTCGGATGACGTCTATTATAGTACTCACAGACCGCAACCCGCTCAACCCTGGCAGTTGGCTCCAACTGTTGAGGCCTCTCAAACTTGGCTCGTTTCATAGGTCACTGCGAAGAACAAGAAGGACCCGAATCTCTCTTGTTCTTGTTCTGACTCTTTTCCTTATCACTTTTCTTGTGCTCATCGCGTTTAATCTCCTCGGTAATCTTCGCCTTCTTCACTAAAGTTTTGGAGACTCACTCTTGCTGGGGAGCTACCAAAACCTTAATGTCGTATATCAGCCCATTCTTAAACCGAATATTTTACCTCAAAAATTTAGCCTCATACTCGGCCAATGTCCTATCTCCTTGAGTCAGCCCCATAAACTCGCGTCTACTGGACTCAACATAACTCGCCCCACATACTTATTCTAGAAGGTGTTCTGAAAATAAGCCCAAGTCATCCGATAAGGCTGAGCGCCCTCCTCCATAGTCAACCACCATTGGTAAGCTTCGTCGTGAAGTAAAGATACTGCACCCTTTAGTTTCTGCTCAGGGGTGTAGTCTAAATCATTCATAATTCTTTCTGTGGCCATCAACCAATACTCAACCACAGTCGGGGTGACCCTAGCGACACCCCTGAACAATTTTGCTCCATTAGATCGGAGTCGTTCAGTTATCGACCCTTAACTCCCAGATCCAGCATGGGTCCCAACGACCCTCTCTAAAACCCTCAACATAGCCTGGGACAATGCTTCGTCCCCAGCAGTCTGAGCCATTGACTTAGTCTCAGCGGTAGGAGTTCTGATAATTTCACTTGTATCTAATTAAGGCATACTACCCATCGAAAATAGCTCAGCTTGAGCCCTTGACGGCGCCCACCGTGCCCACGGGTACCACATCATCAGGATCTACGTATACTCATTATCTTATCTGGTAATTTCAAAGTTTTATGTATTAGTTTAGATTTCAAAAACCCAAAATCTAAAGTTTTACCGAAAGTACGTATCAGAGTTTTGAGAATATGGTATTGCACTACAGTCTCTAAAGGCAAATAATTGTACTAAAGTATCATATACAAAAATATCTAAAGTATAATTAAAGTTCAGATTTCTTACTCAGATCGGCGCTGGAGTCTTGATTTCACTTTCCAAAATAAAAAAGTCAATTTTAATGAAATTTCCAATTAAAGTAAAATTTTATTTTTCTCAAACATTTTGGACCCAAAATACACAGCCCAATTTTTGTAATCTGGCTCTGATACCACCAAATGCAACACCCTACACCCGGCCTGAATGTTACGGTCGAATTATGGAGGTTACTTTGTTAAGTAAAGACATTGTGATTAATTTTTGTGTTAAAATCATTTTTAATTCAAAGGTAATAAAATTGATAGATTTATCGAAAACGTAAGTATTTAGGAAATTACGTGCGCACTTTGACGAAAACCATGTTTTATTGATTTAAACAAAACAAAAACAATCATTTAACCACTTGCGTCCCAAAACATCGTGTTATTTCTAAAGCCTTGTAGTGGAAAAACATTTTAGAGTTATTAACTTATAAAATCATAAAATTTTGTCATTTACACCATCTTGTTAAAAACTACCAATTTTAGTTTGCAAAATATTCAAACCAAAATTAAAGTCCCAAGAAAAATAAAAAAGTTCGAATGTCCGTAAAGTCTAAAATTTAATCTAAATCATACTTAAACCAAAATGTGCAAACCGAGCTCTAGAATCGCCGCCCATTCATAAGCCTGAGGGTCACCTGAAATGAAACAAAACAATTGAGTGAGCTAGAAGCCCAGCGTGTGACTTGGCTCACATACAAAATTTTCTTGCTCATAACATGCACATATGAAAATGTTAGATTAGAATTTACAGAACACATATATCTTTTTTTGTATATTTCAAAACATATAGCATAGCAAAACAAATCCTATCCCTATCTGCTACACATAATCTCCATCCAACCAATCTGTAACATCCCGGTTTAGACCCTAGTCGGAACAGTGGTTCGAGACCACAAATCCGAGATCGTAAAAATATTTTAATGATATTTTCTGTGTGAATATTATGTGACTTAGCCTGTGTGAAAATTTTGTGTGATAATTTGATTGTTTGTGTGCCGAATTAAGAGAAAGGACTTAATTGCATAGAGTGTAAAATGTTGTGTGCTGATTTGTGAGTACTTAAATGTTGATGGCTTTTTAAGGTGAAGGTCTATTATGGTTAATAAACCATTTATAAGTTAGTGGCAAATCAAATGACATATTAGCCTTATTATATTTTTGTCTTATATGTTTCATGAAAGGTCATTTTTGTAATTGAATTAATAATATTAGTATAATAAAAACAAAAGCATGAAATAAGATGAGCATTCATCTTTTTACTCACCAAAAATAGAAAAGAAAGAAGGGCTAGGAAGCTTTGAGGTTTCGGCAAGTTTAGGCATGAATTGGTATGTGGTTTTAGCTCAATTTTTGATAATTTCTATGTTTTTGTAATCGTTGCTTCGTGCTCTAGCTAACCCATGTTGTAATTTTGTGAATTGATGATGTTTTGTGATGAGTCAATGATGAACATTTGAGCTATGTGTTAGTTGATAATGAAATATGGAAACTTGGTGTTGGATTAAAATAGTTTGTATTGAGATTTTTAATGAAATTGAGTATTTTGGGCTTAATTGAGAAAATAAGAAATTGGAGGATTAAAATGTGAAACAAATGAAATGTATGAGCTTGTACGAGTATAGTGAGTATTCGGCTAAGGATGGGTGCAAGCTAATTATGTGTATTTGATGATTTTATGAATTAAGGACTAAAGTGTCGAAATGTGAAAATGTGAGGGCTATTTTGTAAAATGCCCAAAATATGTGTGGTTGGACTAAAATGGATGATTTGGTGATTGAATGGATTGAATTTGAATGTGTATAGACCAAGAAAGGAAAGGCCCGGATCGAGATCGAGGCAAAGATAAAGTGCTCGATTAATCGACCGTTTCGATAGTTCGACGTCTGAGGTATGTTCGGATATAATACATGTGTATGTGAAATATGTTTTAGCGTTTTGAAATGAATATGTATATGCATATGAAATTGAGATGCTATGTGCAAGATTTAGTTAATGGCACTAGGTGTGTGAAATTGAAATTGAAATTGAAATAGAAATGAATAGCACTATGTGTGCGATATTGTGAAAGCTTCGGCTGTTTGATTTGGCACTATGTGTGCGATACCGAGATAAGTCGGTTGAAAGATTTGGCACTAAGTGTGCGATAAAGAGTATGCTTTTGGCATGTAAATAGCACTGAGTGTGCGATTAAGTTGAACAAATATCAAAGGATGATCGACATGTAATATCGAGCATTGAATAGCTTGGAAGTTTAATAACTAAGTGTTGGCTAAGGTACGTTCGGAACCTATGTGGTTGATGAAATTATGGTTGAGATCATGGAATGTAATTTGAACATATTAGCTTGTATGGTATGGTATATATATGTGTTCATGAAATAATCTATGTGATTGTTGATTTAGTATAATGTTTTATGATACGAACTTACTAAGCTTTAGTAAGCTTACTGTGTGATTTGTTTCTCTGCTTTGCAGTGTCAGTAAAGCTAGCTCGGATCTGGGAATCGTCAGCATCTCAGTCACACTATCGGCAATCTATTTTGGGGTATTTTGAAAAAATGTACATAGTTAAAATATGGCATGTATAGGCTGGTCATTTGAATCATGTTTGAGATTTGTAGTAGCCATGATATGTGGCTAGATATGTGCTAGTTTTAGCATGAATGACTTTGGTATATATGATGCATCTTTTGGTATGGATTGTGAATTAAGAAATTGACTTATGAATGGTAACTTTGTGTTGGTAAAATGCTAGTATGAATTAGTGATATTGGGAAAGAATGATGTTTAGTATGAATGTGTTCAATGTTGTATTTGTTAGCTTATAAGTTGATATGTTTGAAATGGAGATAGTATGAGTTAATAGATGGATTATATGATAGGAAATGGTTGCCAAAATTGTGTGTATAAACATGTTTAAGTGTGCTTGTAGTGATTGAACTATGTGGTTGGCATTTTGGCCTTGTAAATGGCCTATAATGTCACAAGGTTGTGGCACACGGGCGTGCCTTGTGACCGTGGGTGATTAACAGGATCCAATCTTGTAACACACGGCCTCGACACGGGCGTGCTTGGTGGCCGTGGTAAAGAAGTCAGTATATAGCCTAAGAGCACACGGCTATGGCACACAGACGTGCCTGGTAGCCGTGTGGTATTTGGCAGAATCGACCACAGCCAGGATGCACGGGCGTGTGATGGTCGTGGAGCATAAGTCAAATTTGACCACAGCCAAGGCACACGGGCGTGCTTGGTGGCCGTGGATGTGAAGTCAGTTTCGACCACGTGGAGGACACACGGGTGTGTCTAGCAGCTGTGGGAGGCACACGGCCTATCCCCACGGACGTGTATCCCCTGAAACCTAGAAAAGTTTTAAATTTCAAGAAGTTTCTGTATGTGTTTCGGTTTAGTCCCGACCCATCCCTAGCATGTGTTTAAGGTCTTATACGCCTTAAAAAGAGACTAATCGTTTATGTTTGATGTATTATGATGATGGTTGACTTTGTGTCGTATATTTGTTGTGAAGTGATTCTTTTGCCCGGTAATGCCTCTTAACCCTATTCCGGCGACGGATTCGGGTTAGGGGTGTTACACAATCACACCAATTAGGACTACAGGAGTCCATCCATCCAATCACATCAGTACGTGGCGGTATGCCACTCAAAATATGCAGCTGAGCTGCCAGACAATCTATTGCCAGAATACACTTCCTCCATAATATCAAAACCCACCCCAATGTATGTACATAATCATGTTAACTTACATACATATCATATAGGCTGCGTGGCATGCATGTCTAAACATATATTTACAGAGCGTAACATAACACATAACGTACACAATGCGAATCTTACTTAACATGCTCTCTAAGCTTACTCATGTGTAACTTACCAAATTTTTCGATTTTATAGGCCTACCAAAATGCCTACGGATCCTATTTTTGAGTCCCTTAATCAACCCCTAAAATTGGCCCAAAGGACACACATGACGCAATAAGCCAGCTCGTGTGGTCCACATGGACTACCTGTTTAGGCTGTGTAATCAGACACAATCTGTTACACGGCTTGCCACACGGTTGTGTGACGCTGGGCAATTTCAAAAATAACCTCTGTTTTCGGGTTTTTTTGAGTTTCAATCGAGTTTTTCAGGCTAGTTCACACACCTGACAATATTTTTTATCAGCCACACAACTGGAAACTCACGAATCCTATAATCAATCATCAAATCACACCAATTAACCATCAAGGACCCATCCAAAATCACATTCTTTTATCAAAATTTCAATCCCTAAAGTGAAGTTCAAGTACTTACTACTCAAAAAACAACGTCCAAACGAGAACTACTCTGCTGGAGGAATTTGATTCTCACACCCTTCGCTTAATCAAAATCACGAAAACACTTAACATAACATGGAAAGGAAACTAAACACCAACAACTCTAATCTTGTTCAAGAACAAATTAAGGCTAAAATAACATAAAAATATATTGACAAAACTTACACCACACTTTGAACTATGAATGAATTGCGAATAAGACACATGAACACCGAAGAAGATAGGATGCCCGAAATTAAAATTAACAAAAAAGAAAGGAAACTAAAAAAAAAGTGAAAGAAAAGAAAGAAAAAAATCAAAAATGGGAGAAAAAAAGAAACGTGAAAGAGGTATGAGAAAAGTTGGACGACTAGAAGTGAGAGTAAAATTATGGGTGATAACTAAAAAAAATAAAATTAAAGTAATTAAAGTTTAACCAAATCCCAACCCGCCAAATTTTATGAAATTTAATTTGAACTCTACTTCAAAAGAATAGCCAAAATAAAAAAAAATATTTTCACATTTGATCACAACGGGATTTGAACTCAAGATCTATGGGTAAGTTGATGCCTTACCACTAAACCAGCAGGCTAAGATAAGCCCAAGAGCTTAAGCTTAATATAATGCCAAAATTAATAGGAAAAATCTAAAAAAAGGAAATCGAACCCAGACCTAAAGCAAACATCTAAGGCACTTAACCACCATACCAAATCAAATTATTTAACATACTTTAATAATCTAAACACAAGAAAAGTGGGGTGTTACAATAAGATCCAATAGATATTGGTTCTTAATCATTAGCTCATTCAACCGCCAATAAGCAATGCATAGTTGCATTGATCCATCTTTCTTCTTAACAAAAATAATTGGAGCTCCCTAGGACAATCTACTAGGACATATAAAGTCGCAGTCCAAGAGATCTTGCAATTGAGTTTTTAGCTCTTTTAACTCTATTGGCGCCATACGATATGACACAATTGGCACAAGAGCTATACCTGAATAAAATTCAATTGCAAATTCAATCTGGCGATCGGGAGGAAATCTTAGTAATTCTTCGGGAAACTCATTTGGTGTAACACCCCGATACCTGACCTGATCGTCGGGTTCGAATTACAAGGTGTCACATTCGTTGACGGAGCAACTACTAACAATTTAAATTTATTTCCAAACCATTTAAGATTTCAAATGTACTAATAAAAGTGTATACAAATGATACATAACCCATGCACATGTACATGTCCCAGAGGAGAAAAAAGAAGAAGTTTGATGATGGAGGTGAGAAGTGCGTCTTTCTTGGTATTAGCAAAACATCAAAGGTATATAAATTGTTTAATATTGTGACAAAGAAGGTCATAATTAGTCATGATGTTATGTTTGATGAAGAGAACACTTGGGATTAGTATAAAGTGCAACCTACTCAAGTCCTTTGTGATAATGAAATTGAAGAAATGCTCGAGAATACTTTTTCACCAGCCACTAAAGTATTGCCTACACATGAGGAAGAAACTAGTGCAACAGTTGAAGCACTTCGTTGTGTTCGAAGAAGGCCCATATGGATGTAAGATTATGAGGTAACCAAAATTGGAGAAGATAATGATGCAATTGCTCATTTTACATTATTTGCATAATGTGACCCAACAAGTTTTAAAAGTGATGTCAATGAGGCAAAATGGAAAGAGACAATAAATGCTGAAATTAAAGTCATTGAAAGGAATGGTACTTGAGAGTTGTCTAATCTTCATAATGGGCACAAAACCATTGGTTTCAAGTGGGTCTATAAGACGAAGTTGAAGGAAAATGAGGAGATTGACAAGTGCAATGCGCGATTAGTGGCTAAGGGGTACAAACAAGAGTATGGTTTGGACTACACAAAAGTTTTTGCCCTAGTTGCAAGACATGATTCCATCAGATTGGTGATTGCTTTAGCAGTGTAGAACTCTTGGCCTATCTTCCAGTTAGATGTCAAATCAACATTCTTGCATGGATACTTAGAGGAAGAGAAATCTATGATGGATGAGTTTGAGATGTCTATTCTTGGGAAGATACACTATTTCATTCGCCTAAAAGTATGTAATTTGATGATGGAGTTTTTGTCTCCCAGAAAAATATGTGAGAGAAATTTTGGACAGATTCAAGATGACGAATTGCAAATCTTCCAAAACTCCATCTGTAACATCCCGAAATTGGGCCTTGGAGAATTGGGCCCAATGGGCCTTGGGCGTAGTAGCGTTTAAAATTTTTGAGAACAAGAGAACGACTTGTTGGACCTATTAGGTGAGTGATTTTGGAAGGTTAGGGGGCTTCTATGAAGTCCCGGGATTAAACTTGAGCTTTAGGAAAATTTTGGTTTTAGGTGAAAAAAACCTTGGGAGTTGGTAGGTAGGCTTTAAGATTAAAATGTGGAGAAAAATGACACAAGTGGAGGTGTGGTGTAGTGGCAAAGTTACGCTACTTAAGAGGCAAGAGAGTGACGCCACAGGGAAGGAATGAGGTCTAAGGTTCAAGTCTTGATAGCTTGAATTTTAGTATTCTATTTTACTTTATTTAAATCATTTTCTTATTGGGTTGTAATAAGGCCTCTCTTAAATTTCAATTTTTAGTTTGGGATTTCTAGTTTATTATGTTTTAAATCTGCTCAACATTTAATCGCGGTTTTCCAAAACAATATCTGTTTTCAAAACACTACGCTTTTGCAACTGAGTTTTAAATATCGCGTTTTCATAAGTCAATTGTTTTAAATTAAGCTTCCGCATCGAACAAGGAGTCTATTGGTAAAGGTGGAAAGTGGCGTGTTGAACTATTGAAGGGATCCCACATCGGAAAGATACAAAGAAGGAAGGTGAGAAGCTAGCTATATATAGAGCATTCTATGATAGGAGGAAGGATACCTTGGAGGCGTTTGGGCACGGGAGTGGTCGGAGCGCGGATTAGCACGATTCCTATCGGTGTGTAACTCTCTACTCTAGTTGTAGAGCGGCAAATGCCGGGAAGTCTTTGGTCACGGCAATAGTAGCCACACGAGCGCGCGAACGCGCACGTGTGGAGCTTCGGACAGCGATAGTTGAGGCCATCGATGAGTATTCTTGTGGGTTGAGGTTGCTTGGGCCACGATGGGCGAAGTGGGCCCAATTGAATAAAATGTATGATGGTGTAGTATATAGTGAACTAGACTAGGTGAATCTCATATACGTGGCTAGATTTGTGTTAGGTGGGCCACACGAATGGCGTGTGGGCGAATGGGCCGAAATCGGGTTTTAGGCCCAATAGTCCGTCACGACCGGAAATGGTAGTTGAGTCGCTCGAGGCAACATTAGGCCTTTGGAAAGGCCATTGCAGTCTTGAATTATGAAATACCCCGATGGGTAAAATGACCGATATGCCCCTGAAGGGTAAAATGACGAAAACGCCCCTACATGTTATATGGTTATTCTTGTATGCGATTTATGACTGTTATCGTATGATTATTATTTTATGTTGCATTCATGTGTTATTATGTTGCATGGGGATGGGATTATTAATACGGAGGAAGTGCTAATAGGATCGCATGGTCGCTTGACGACTGCGGATCCACCGAAGGCTTTTTAGCCACCGAGCAGCTATGCTGCACCGATAAGTTAGTGCCGCAACCGGTGCTACATAAGGAGTGTAGGGATGGGTGGGTCGATTAAATCCCCACAAGAGTGTAGGGTTGGACATGAGACGGAGTGCAGGGTTGGTATGGGCATTAACGCATTGCATATCTGGATTATATTACTGAGATGGGCTTAGGCCCCGATTTATATGTATGACATGTGACATTTAACTTGGGTTAAGGCCCAACCGAGGCTATTTTGGGCTAATGCCCAATTGCCACCGTTACTTTAATGGGCTTGGGCCGAATTATTTTGATGCATGTTCTTACAGTGATTTTGTTCGTAAGTGGGAATTACACATCGAGTTTTCGTAAACTCACCCCCTCTTTTTAATTTTTCTTAGGTAATCCTCGTGAGGCGGTTCGACGTCTTTGGAGGACTCGGAGGTGGCCACACTGCGAAAGCGATTTTGGACTTTAGTATTTTACTTATTTTTAACTTGGGTTAATATTTTGTAATAAGGCCGCTTTAACTTTAAATTTGGTATTTTATTTGGTTTAGCTTTTAATATGATACTGCCTATTATTCTTAAATGTTTAATACGAGATTTTCCTAAACCCTTAATAACCGTTTTCCAAAATGTTAACAAAAGGATAACAAGCGAATACATAATTAAACTCGAAATTTTTAACAAACGCGCAATTTTTAAACAACCCTTTTATGTGACATGCCGGATCTGGTCGTAACGTTTTGACCGGGTTTGGGGTGTTACACCATCTGAGTTTGGCTTAAAGTTAATTAAAGAAGGAGATGGGAAGAAGGTGAATAGCACACTTTACAAGCAAATTGTAGGCAGTTTGATGTATTTAACTGCTATGAGGCTAGACATTATGTATTTTGTGAGTCTTATTACCAGGTACATGGAGAGCTCAACTAAAAAACATTCATTAGATGCCAAGAGAATCCTTCGTTACTTGCAATAAACCAAGAATTTTGGGATTTTCTACAAGAAGGGTGAAAAGTCAAACATGATTGGCTTCACCAACTGTGATTATACAGGAGATCAAGATGAAAGAAGGAACACTTCAGGCTATGTCTTTATGCTTGGCACAGGGGCTATTTCATGGTCATCTAAGAAACAATCCATTATCACATCAAGTACAAAAACTGAATTTGTTGCTGCTACAGCTTGTGCTTGTTAAGCTACTTGCCTTAAGAGTATACTTGAACAACTACAATTCAAGCTAGAAAGAGTCACTACAATTTTCTGTGATAACAACTCAGCCATCAAGTTGTCAAATAATCCTGTGCTGCATGGAAGAAACAAGCATATTGATGTAATATTGTACTTTTTGCGAGATTTTAGCAATAAAAAGAAATTGAGTTAGAATATTGCAGAAGTGAGGGTCAAGTTGTTGATGTATTTACCAAACCTCTCAAGTTGGCATCATTTGTCAAGTTTAGGAAAATACTTGGCCTTCGACGTCAAGTAGTAAATATGTATTAAATTGAAAGTACACTTTCAGTTTAAGGGAGGGATTGTTGAGATATTTTTGATAAATAAATCATCCATAAAAATTAGGAATTGCCAAATATGGTTGATGATTTTCTCATATTTAGTTTTGTTATTTTTAGCTTTGAGCTTACTAATTTTAGTTATTGTAAAGTCTATATAAAAGGCTAGAACCATTCAGAATTATTCATCAATTCAATGAAATCATCTTCTCTCATTTGAGTTAAAAACTTGTTTTTCTCTCTTTCTCTACTTGTAAGTGCAAAATGTGTAGTCTTCCAAATGCAGTCCCAATAATGAGTAAGAAATCACCTTGCTAAATTGTTTTTCCCTTTTGAGGAATACCCCCTTAGAACCATTTTCCTTGATTCTCTTGTTAGTGCAAACAGGTTCTTCTTCTTCTTCCTTGCTAAGTTGCTATAATTACACATTTAATTCTTTAATTAGTTTTTTAAATATTTTATTTTAATCATTGTAATTAGTGTAAAATAATATTCATTGTATATAATTAAAATATATTAACTTATTTAGCAATTCAAATATTATAATAGTAAAAATATTTTCAAAACCATAATTAAATCATTTTTAATATATTCATATACATTATAGTTTTACTTTATATAATTGATCCAAAGCGACATTATTCAAAATAATAACTAATTAACATAATCAATATATATCAAATATTTTGATGATTCATATATAGTGCTAATAAAAATTTTCTAATATTGTTAAAACATTTATAAAAACCATAAAAAAATGATATATTCTAAATTAAACTCTTCATTATTCAATTTTTATTTTTCTTAAAAATCTATAAATCAACCATAATAAGTTATAGATAATATATAATTAATTAACATAAATATAATATAATATAATAGATATATATGAAAGATAAACTTACTCATTATATAAATAATTAAAATATTCTATTTAAAACAAATGTAATATAAATTCTATTCTTTTTACTTTTTTTGGTTGATAAAAACCTAATAATATTAACTAGATTATGGCACACTTATAATGTAGGTGAAAATAATTATGTAATATATTTATTAAAAATTGACATAAAAACTAAATATTGCTTTTGTTGAAATGATAGAGTTAAGAGAGGATATCTTATGGTGTCTTGAGTTCAAATCTCATAATAAAATTGTAATTTTCTCGTTTTTACATAAAAAATATCTTTAAATTAATATTTATTACTTTATTAAAATAAGTGCCTTTTGATAATTTAACAGCTGAATTTGGACCTAATTATGAATGACACTAAGTTAATCAAAATCGTTATATACAATATATATATATATATATAAATAATTTAATATAAAATTGGATTTTTTATTTATCATCATATAAATTCAAATCTTTTAATAGAATAAGAATTCTTATGATGAATTTTATGATCAAATAAATTATTTTAAAAATAATTTTTTTATTCACCCATATAATAAATCTTAAAAATAAAAAAAATATTTAAAATAAAAAATTCAACAATATGATGAATTAAATAAAAGTTATTCAAAAATTTGTACAAACTTAAGCTTTTATATATATAATAGATATAGATTGTGGATAGATTATATTATATTATTATTTTAGATTATAAATTATAAATAAACATAAAAATTCTACTATATAGTAATTTTTTTTTTACCAAAACAAGTATACAAATTAAATTGTAATATAAGAGAAAGGTAAGCGCACTTCAAGACGTTTAAACCAATAATTTCCTATACTGACAACAATGCATACATCAATTGAGTTAAAATTCAACACACAAAATTTAAATATATAAAAATAATTTATAAGTACTTTGTATTCCAGTGCATTATATATATTAACTTTATAATATTAGTTTTTATTTAATAACATTAATGAATTTCTTAAAAAATTGAAAAAATAATGTAATTCAAAATATTTTTAAAAATATATAACGAAATTAGAATTAATTTTATTAATGTTAATTAATCTTAAAAATATGTAATATTTTAAAAATACAAAAAAATATTAATACTATTAATACTTTTTTTTTATTTTAATATGGAAACATGTGATTATGGTAACCTATAAATTTATTTTTAATGAAAGTTGCCATTATATTAGTGTCCAAATGGTAGGGTATAAACTGTGCCTTAGACTATTTTTTTTAATTTATATGGATATAGTTTATATATATAAATAATTTTTTAAAATTTTTTAATGGATAAATTACACTATTAATCATTAAATTATGGGTAAATTCTTATTTTGGTCATTTAATTAAAAAAAATTATAATTTAATTACTGAACTATTTAAAAGTTTTCATTTAAATTATTGGACTGTTAAAATTGATACTATATAACTTTTTCTGTTCACACTACCTGCATAAATCAAAAGCTCTATAATTCTCTTATTTTTCATGAAATAATTTTGGACATTACAAATCTGCAAACAAAAATTTAAATAGTTTTTTTCTCTAATCTTCGATATTGACAGTCAGATCGATTTGGATCTAAAATATGTTATTTTACTTGTTGATGGGTACTTATTCATAGTATCAATAATTATTTGAGTCTCGTTGGAGAAATTTTAAAAAAAATTAATAGTCGAATGATTTGAATAAATTTTTTAAAATAATTTAATAATTTAAATGAAAAATTTTGTAGTAAAAATTATAATTTTTTTAATGAAGCGACAGAAAGGATAATTCACGGTCCGGTTATAGTTTACCTTTTTCCAATTTTATACAGTTAGATCAATGCGATACTCAATAGTGAAGACAAGGAGTCAACAAGTTTAACAGTCATTGCATTTTTTATTTATTTATTTAAACATATGAACAACAAACAAACAAGCAAGATGACCGTAGATCCAAGCAAATATAAATAAATAAAGTAGTTTAAACAGAAGAAGATCACACAGACAACGGGGAAGGAAAATACAAGGGGCGTGGAAACCAGATTGTTGGTCTTCTTTTTTCTCAATTTGCTTTTACTTTTGCTTCCAACATTGTTCTTGGGACACCAACTTCCGTACACCATGGCCCCTCCTATGAAGATTGTTTTCGGATTGTTAACATTTGTCACTGTTGGAATGATAATCGGTATGTCTTTCCCTTCGATTCGAAAAAAAATTCTTTTTTTTTCAATTTTTTTTTTCAACTATCTTTTTTTAAGTTTTAATTGAACTCTCAAAACCTTCGACTTCAAAACACGTTGGTGGTTAGCTCTTGTTCTTTTATGTGTAATTAATGTTTTGGTTGATTTCCCACTTTTTTTAATGGTTTCAAAATAATGGGTTTCTTTTCTTCCTTGAAATATGCATTCCAAAAGGGAGATTTAGCTGATCCGACAGAGATGTAATTGGTTGAGATTAGAAATGGGGTTTTGTTTTTCTTGGCTGGTTTTCAATTTTTAGCGATTTGGTTCTAATAATTTAATCCTGTTTGTTCCAAATTTAGCTGCTTGTGAATTTTTATGAGCATGGATTGAAATTTTCAATTGTTTTGATGCATAGGTTCATCGTTATTTTAAGTGTTAATGATATTGGGAAATGCAGGGGCTTTGTTTCAGCTAGCATTCATACGCGGGTTAGAAGATTCATACGGTATACTTTTCATCTTTCAATATCTTTTAGCAGTATATAGTTTTCTGTATGTTGGTTTCTCTAATTACTTGCTTCCCCTCTATGTTATTATGCAAGAATCTGATTTTTATAAAAGTGAAGTTTCTTTGTTATGTTTTCTTCATATGTATGAACTATCCAACATAACTATTTTTAGATTTCATATTTTTCCTCATAGGTTTAATGAGTAGAACAAGACTCTTCAACAGTCTGAGTTTTACTAACCAGCCATTACAATGTCCTAGTTTTTTTTTTTTTTTTTTGTAAAAATTTCCTAAAATTATCTTTAAGCGAGCCACATTGGGGTTTTAATTGTTTAAATATGGGACCATTTGCTTCTGTTTATGGATCATCTTAAGAAATACCATAATAAAGGGGGGAAGTTATGATTTTACCATATCCAATTGTCTCTGATCAAGAATTATAGAGCTGTTGTAAGTTTTTTGTTCTTAGGACAAAAACATTTTCTGATGTTTCCTTAGACCATAATTTTATTTGATATTGTTTTGCATCCCTCCTACTGTTATTTCAGTACAATGTTTGAGATAGATTTTTGAACTTTTAATGGGCTAAACTTAGCCATTAGGCTTTACAATAAATTAGCATTTTAGGGTTTGGCAAATTGGTTGGTTAGGTTTAATTGTATAAATAACTTTTATAACAACATTTCAATCAGTCTTCAATAGAATTTTTGGTTGTTTCATAATCTATTGACTTCATCCTTTGTCTTTGTGTTCAAGTCTAAACCCATAACTTGTGGGATTTAAGTTCTTTCCTTAACTTTAGCACTGAAAATTTCAGAATCTCATCTAAAATCGGGTTTACTTCTTTGTAGGCTTAATTTACATTTCTAAGATTTGCTTTTGCATGGTATTGATAAATTTTGCATTTGAGCTTGACCACTGCAGGTTGCTATAATTAAATGTTAGTATTAACCAGGCCTATCCAATGAATGATTTGTATTTAAAAGATATGATTAGAAAAGCATCTTTTGGGAATTTGGAGAACTCATCCTTGTAAAATGCCGTTGCTCCCTTTATTGTGGAGCTTTGATTTTATTTAAATATTTTGTTTTATTCACTCATTATTGAAGTATCTATTTATAGCTACTTAGAATAACCATTGGAAAATTTTCATTGATGATATAGACATATTTTAAATTTATCGGACATGTTTAATAGGTGATGACTTTCCAACTACAAAATTACATAGACGTCAGAGTGATGGATATCTTAAGTTGCCAAGAGGTTAGTATTGTTCTTTTCGGTTCACAAACAATAAAGTAATCAAAATTTGTTTAACTAATTGAACTTTAGTTAAAGAATCTTTGATCTTAGCCAAGTTGTATATATATTTTTTTTTCTGTAAGTTAATTGATTTATTTTGTTTGTCAGGTATGAGTCACTGGCACAGTGACAAAGAAGCAGAAATTTTGCGTCTTGGATTTGTATGTTTTTAGTACTTTACTGCCTATCCTTTTAACCTTTCATTTTTAAATCTTAGGGATAAGTATGAACCTTAATTTTTTGATGAAATCAATTAAGTTTTAAAATTTCGATGGAGAAAGAGAACGAAAAGAATAGAGAAAGCTTATATTAAAAGATTTCCATTTATAACTAGAGCATTGGACTTTGCCTTGTGTTGTTTTAAAATATTCTAAGCCATTTGCAGAATAATTCATACTTAGACTTGCACGGCTTTATATAGAGAAGAGCAATCACACATTCTTATTGCCTATCTTATAAGTGGAGTTTTATTTGCTCGCAAATTATATTGGATGAATTACTATACCAGAACTTGAAGGCGCTTGATGGAGGAAAGGAGGTTGGGAAGCCTCACTGTTTATATAATAGTGTGGGTTGAGTGGCTCTTTCATAATTTAACTTGGAGTAAATTGAGCGAACTTTGATACAAAGGTAGAAAGGAAGGTGGGAGCCTTTCTATGCAGATTAGAGCCTGGCAGAGTATGGACTTAACCGTAGATGGAAATGAATTATTTTTGCTCTCTATTTGGGTTTTGGATTTATTATATGGTTTTCTACTTGTATGAAACTGATCCAGAAGTTAATTCTTCTTACATCTTTCAAATTTTTTTATGAAAAACAAAAATGTTTGACTTACTTTTTGTTCTGATGATGTAGGTCAAACCTGAAATAATAAGCTGGTCACCTCGAATAATTGTACTTCATAATTTCCTCAGCAATGAGGTATGTATGTGATCTATGATTGAGAATTGATTGTACACATTGTCAGTTTGATTCATGCAATGACTAGCTGATATAGAACAACAGCTAACTGCTATGTGATTAGGGCATTTTGGCAGCTTTAAGATTTATATTTATATGAAATTGTGGACAAATGAATAAATGAAGAAGAAGAAGAAAAAATTCATTAGCTGCAAACCTAGGATTCCTTAGGGGATGGTTGATTGCATCGCACAATTGTAAGAACAATGCAGCTAAATATTCCCCAATCAGAGTTATGTCTCTCTACAAAATGCCAAAAGTAAAAGTTGATGTTTTGAGTCTTGAATTGTTAGATATATTTAGTTGTGGCAAGAAAGAGAAAAGAATATACTCATAATGATTGAGTGCTAAGTGGAAATGTATTTAGAGGCTGTAAAAGAAATTTTGTAAGGAAAGCCAATCTTTGTTTGTTCCCAAGGCAGGAGGGTAGAAGACTGATCCCTGTAAATAGCTCCTTTTGAATATCTGTGCTCTCCCACCCTTCATCCATCACCCGCTTAATGAGACTGAAGTTTCCTTTTTCATTGAGCACTAAATATTCTAAAACAATCAAATTGCGCTAAGTTGAGCGGTTTGGAAATACTATATTTATGAGTAATTCAACGAAAGAGTGTTAAACCTACTGTTTTGTTCTCTGCAGGAATGTGACTACCTTAGAGCCATTGCCCGCCCTCGACTTCAAGTTTCCACTGTGGTAGATGTAAAAACTGGGAAGGTACATCTGAAAACTTTTTTTTTTCCTTGAATTACTTGCTAATGGTGTAAAAATTTTTTGGGCATGTTAATTTCTTGATGATATATCAGGTTTCATATTTTATTGAGGTCATATATCTAAATATGCTTATGTCTGCATGTAGGGTTTTTTTTTTTTGGGTAATGTCTGATGCGTAAAATATCCATGGGTAATTTTTTTTTTTGTGGGTAATGTGTGATGCGTAAAATATCCACTTTTTAAAGTTCGCTGGAAGTTAGTGAGTGGATATTGTCTTGTTCTGAATTCGAGATTTCTTTATTAAGAGCATATGATCCTTTAAAACTCTATGAAAACTGTTCAAGCATAAAAAACCAGCCCTTATTTCACATATTTTGAAGTGGGTTTGACTTGAAAACATTATTAAGAAGCTGCTTGTGTTTTTTCTATCTTTGCACTTTTGTCACTTTGAGTGGGTAACTACTACATAGGTGCTTCTACTGACCAATCAAACTTTGGCATTACTTTAAGGGTTCACTAAGATGAAGGGCCCTCTTTCTCATTATTCATTAGAAAGGATACTTAAGCATGAAGAACTCTTAACTATTATGAGTTTAGAGTGTGGCAGTTGGGTGGATTGACTTACCTTCTTTAGCTGCATCATGCATTCTAGTGTACATTAAAAAAAAAAATATCTTCTTACATATTCCTGCAAGCCAAACTTCAAAAAGGACTCTTCCACTTGTGTTGCTATTTTTTAAGTTTTTAATGCTTTGAATAATGATGCTGAATGAAAGCAGTTATATTTGTAAGTTTTATAAAAATATATATTTCCTACCTTTGGCCAATTACTTATAGTTTTAGGACCATATTTTTCATAGGAAGAATTGATCTTATTGCAGCCGTTGTTTTTCAGGGAATTAAGAGTAATGTCAGGACAAGCTCTGGTATGTTCCTGAGTCCAACTGAGAAAAAGTATCCAATGATACAGGTTAGTTTTCAAGTTACTTCCCTCCAACATAAATGTCTATATCATCAGTCCATTCTTAGATGAGGGTAATCTAGGGAGCCAAGAGAATGATTTTGATCCATCCTAAATGTTTTAATCCTAGATTTTGCTGATGCATAATGCATGATGAAATTAGAGATGAATACTCTAATGTATTGAGGAAAAAACTCTCTCAAAGTATGTATTTCTTAAAAATATGTACAACTATATATACATGAAAATTGAATCAACTTGAGTAAATAATATCTCTTAATTAGAATCTCTAAAAATCAGTTGTAATCTCTAAAGATACTAATTAATGCTATCAAATAATCAAAAGATTCTCAACACTCCCCCTCAAGTTGGTGCATAGATGTCTTGCATGCCTAACTTGCAAAAAAGATTATGATAAGTCTTACAATTGAGCCCTTTAGTAAAAATATCCTCCAACTGTTTTTCAGATGCTAGATAAGATAGAATTAAGGCACCACTGGCTACTTTTTCCTTGATAAAATGACGATCTATTTCGATGTGCTTGGTTCTATCGTGCTATACTGGATTTTGAGCTATGCTAATGGCCGCCTTGTTGTTACAGTACAAGGTTGATCCATTTTCGTTCAACAACTTTAGCTCTTCCAATACTTTTTGTAGCCATAAAAGCTCGCAAACACCTTGAGTCATGTCTCTATATTCAACCTCTACACTTGATCGAGCCACAACACTTTGTTTCTTGCTTCTCCAAGTGACTAAGTTTCCTCCCACAAGAGTACAATAACCCGCTGTAGACCTTGTCATCAAGAGAGCCAGCCCAATCTGCATCTGTAAATACTTCTATCTTGAGATGACTATTTTCTTTGAAGAGAATACCTTTGTCCGGTGCAGACTTCAAATAGCATAAAATTCGCAATAATTCCGGCATGTGAGCTTCGCGAGGATCATGCATAAAATGGCTTACCAAACTAACCGCATAGACCATATCAGGTCGAGTATGGTCGAGATAAATCAAACGTCCGACGAGTCTTTGATATCTCCCTTTATCCACCGTTTTATCGATCCTTGCTTGTAACTTGTGATTCCTCTCAATAAGTGATTCGGCTGGTTTGCAACCTAACATGCTAGTCTGTGTCAGAAAATCTAAGACATACTTTCTTTGGGAAATAAAAGTTTCCTCTTTCGATCTGGCCATTTCTATTCTGAGGAAATATTGTAACTTTCCCAAGTCTTTGATTTCAAATTCTTGAGCCAATTGTTTCTTAAGCCGAGTCATTTTTTCCTTGTCATCTCCTGTCATAATTATGTCATCAACATAAACTATAAGGAGAGTAATCATACTTTTGTGATGTTTTATAAAGAGGGTATGATCAATTACTTTGTTGGTAGCCAAACGACACCATGGCCTTACTAAATCTGTCAAACCAGGCTCTGGGAGATTGTTTTAGTCCATATAGGGCCTTTTTTAGTTTACATTCCTTCCCTTGAGTATTTTTATCCTCGAATCCTGGAGGAACTTCCATATACATTTCTTCTTCCAGGTCTCCATGTTAGAAGGTATTCTTTACATCAAACTGTTGTAAGTCTTAGTTGAAATTTGCTGCACACGATAAAATGATACTAATTGTGTTCAATTTAGCAATTGGAGCAAATATTTCTTGATAATACATTCCATATGTTTGAGTGAATCCTTGTGCTACTAATCTGGCTTTGAATCTTTCAATTGAACCATCAGCCTTATACTTGATAGTAAACACCCATTTGTAGCCAACCATTTTCTGCCCCTTAGGAGGATTAACCAGTTCCCACGTCTCATTTTTTGCTAAAGCTCTCATTTCTTCAATCATAGCCTTCTTCCATCTTGGATCAGTGATAGCTTCTCTTCAATCCTGTGGAACAGACATAGAGAACAAAGACAAAGCAAAAGCTCTATAGGATGTGGATAAGGAATCATAAGAGACAAAGTTAGGGATAGGATGTAAAGTGCAAGTTCTAACATCTTTTCGTTGGGCTATTGGTAATTCCAAATCAGTAGCAAACGGAGGTAAAGAAGACTCACCTGACAGTGAAGAGTCATAAAGTAGATTGTATAATGACATCTTCTTTCTTGCCTTTTCTAGTTTATGTCCTTAAATCAGGCCTATCCAACAACCGTCCACTAGTTTTCTTTTGAACCAGAGTTTCTGCTGGAACTAAATTCTCCCACGAAAGAGTAATAGAACAAGGTGTCATCTTTTCATTTTCAATAACCTCCCCTTGAAGAGATTGGTGTGATGAAAAAAAGTAGGGTTCATCCTCACGAAATGTTACATCCATACTTACATAATACTTTTTAGATGGCGGATGATAACATTTGTAACCCTTCTGTGTGGGAGAGTATCCAATGAAAACACATTTGACTGCTCGAGGATCTAGTTTGTTTCTATGTCAAAGATGAACGAAGCAAACACAACCAAAGGCCGATGAAACTGGGTAATCCGTCTTGTCCTGTAAGGTTTTTATGAGACTTTTCAAATCAAGGACCCGAAGAGGCATCCGATTAATAAGATAAGCCGCAACCAAAATCGCATCCCCCTAATAAGGCTTTGGGAGATTCATAGTGAACATAAGTGAGCCACTTCCAAAAGATGTCTATTTTTTCTTTCGGCAACATCATTCTGAGCACTTGTACCTGGACAACTAGTCTGATGCAAAAGTTCATATGATTCCAAATAATCATTAAAGTTATATTCGGTTCCATTATCAGTTCACAAAATCTTAACCTTAACATCAAACTGAGTAGTAATCAATATATAAAAAGAACGAAAACACGAGAAAACATCACTTTTGGACTTTAATAAAAATACCCATGTCATCCGAGTGCAATAGTCAATAAAAATAACAAACCAACAATTACTAGATAAAAAAGTAAAGCAAGTAGGGCCCCAAACATCCGAATGAATAATCTCAAAAGGAACAGTACTTCTATTATTACGCAAAGGATAATTGTTTCTTGTATGCTTAGCAAACTCATAGGCATCACAAACTAAAGAGTCTAACTGAGTTTTTGAATTAGGAAACATCTTGGCAAGAACAGTAAATGATGGATGTCCTAACTGCCTATGCCACTAAATAATCTCCCAGTTGACATCTTTATTGTCTCCAAATAATGCTTGAGACATATTGGACAATCGATCCAGAATATATAAGCCATCACACAATCTACCACTACCAATCGTCTTCTCTGTCTGGGGGTCCTGAAAAACACAGTGATCGGGAAAGAATTCAAGTTTACAATTTAAGGCTTTAGTGATAGTACTAATAGATAAAATGTTAACTGGGAATTTTGGGACATGAAGGACAGAGGATAAAGTGATATTGGGAGTACAAACAACAGAACCTGTTCCAGAGATAGAGGTAAGGGAGCCATCGGCTAGTCGCGCACTGTCTTTAGATGGACAAGTAGTATAGTTAAATAAGCTTTTATTTGACCTTGTCATATGTCTATTTGCATCGGAATCAATAATCCAAGAAGTAGATGGAGCATTTAAAACAGTACCTGAGTTTGCATGATTGGACTTGGCAATCGAGGTAGAGTCCAATTGAGACAAGATGCATCGAAGATGTTGAATCTCGTCCGAGCTAAAACTTCCATTAGAAGTGGACTTATCCTTTGTTGTCACAGAGTCTGACAAGTTTGCTTGAGGCCGAGAATTACCCCCTCGTTTTGCACCACGACCTCGAGTGGGGCGACCATGCAACTTCCAGCACGAATTTTTAGTGTGCCGAGGCTTTCTACAATAGTCACACGCCAAGTGATCCTTGGCAGACTTACCATCTTGGTTAGCAATGAGGCCAGCTTTCTCTAAAGGTGGATTATAGAGCATAACAACACGACGACTCTCCTCCTGTTGTGCATAGGAGTATGCCATATAAAGAGAAGGGAACGGAGTCTTGCCAAGAACTTGAACCTGAATCAGATCATATTCGGTATTTAACCCAGCCAAGAAATCAAAAACACATTCCTTTTCCACCATCTTCTGAAATTTTTCGGCATTCTTGGCACAATTCGCTTGAAAATATTGATAATAATCAAGTTCCTGCCACAACCCACTTAATTCGGCAAAATATTGAGAAATCGCTAGCTCCCCCTGTTTTGTACCATGGACCTTATTACGAATCTCAAAAATTTGCGCATCATTCCCAACACAAGAGTAGGTGAGAGCAGCAACATTCCAAATCTTTTCCGCAGTATCAAGCAGCAAATAGATTTTGGAAATATGGGGTTGCATAGAGTTGATAAGCCATGCCATAACAAGAGAGTTCGTTGAATCCTACTGACTAAAGGTTGAATCAGTGAGTTCAGGTTTTGACGATTTACCGGTGATATATCCCTGCAAGCCACGAGCCTTGATAAACAACAAGCAGGACCTTGACCAAGTAAAGTAATTATGACCATCAAGCTTCACAAGGCTAATTTGCAACGAGGGATTATCGGTTGGAATCACAAGCTTCTCATTTGTAGACATAATGCTGGAAAAAACAACTAAATCCCAAAAAAATCTTCTTGCACAATTAGAACAAAAAAAAAAAACACCCAAAAAAATCCCAAATAGATCCCACACACACACAAAAAAAAAAAGAATTTAGCCAAAACACATCACCACTTAGAGAAGAATAACCGGAAGAGAGCAGAGAGCACAGCGACGGCGTCGAAAAAAAAACGGCGGCAGCAGGTGGAGTCCACGCACGGCGCGTGGGGCCCACATGCGGGTTTGCTGGTCACCGGAGTTTGGGGTTTCGTCGGCGAGTGGATGTCGACTCCAATGGTAGGGGCGGTGAGATAAAAAAATAGGGCTAGAGTGGAAAGTACCAAATTTGGGTTTCTAGGGTTTTTGGAAAAAAATTTAAAATCAGAAAAAAAAATCCCAAAAATAGGATCAAAAAAAATAATACCACGATGAAATTAGAGATGTATACTCTAATGTATTGAGGAAAAAACTCTATCAAAGGATGTATTTCTTAAAATATGTACAACTATGTATACATGAAAATTGAATCAACTTAAGGAAAGAATATCTCTTAATTAGAATATCTAAAAATTAGTTGTAATCTCTAAAGATACTAATTAATGCTATCAAAAAAATCAAAAGATTCTCAAGAATGCATCTATTAGTATCCAAGGAAAAACAATCACAAGCTTCAGTACAAATTGACATATAATTACGAGACTAATATATATTATAGCTTGTTTTATGGGAACATCGATGGTAGGTG
The DNA here is from genome assembly GCA_025698515.1 of Gossypium sturtianum. Classification (NCBI taxonomy): domain Eukaryota; kingdom Viridiplantae; phylum Streptophyta; class Magnoliopsida; order Malvales; family Malvaceae; genus Gossypium; species Gossypium sturtianum. The sequence goes on along the minus strand of CM046952.1, from coordinate 50,393,373 downwards.
TTGCCAGAATTGCATATTTAATGAAGTGCCAAAAATGGCATTATGACTAATCTCACCTGTGGATGGAGACCATAGGGGAGAGACTAATCTCCATCCACTTTTCAGCATATCAGCGTAGTTGAAATCAATTTTGACTAAACTGTGATGCTGAACCAAACAGCATATCAGTGAGGTTGGTAGCAATTATCTACCCCAACTGCACCACACTGACATTAAAAGCTAAACCAAAGTAGCCCTAGCTTTTGATACATGGCATGAAATGATCACATTTTGGCAACAAGTAGAAAGACGAACCCCTGGTTATTTGATTTCATTGTTCCCTAAACCCCCCATGGCTTATATGATTTCCTTGTTAGTAAGCTCTGAAATTCTTTCATGGGCTAAGAGAGAGTTTCTAAAACTTCCCACTCACAAAAGCTCTTCAAAAAAGTTTGCAAAGCTCTTGTTCTCATTTACCTGAAGGAACTATGCCCTTGTTTCCGTGGTATGTGTTTAAGATATATCTTTCTTCCCTCTTTCTTCTGTTGATAACTACTAAGCAGCCTTTTACGAGTTTATCTATTTTTCTAATATGTTCAGCTTAGTTCTTGTGTTGGAACCCCACAACAGAACGACATTGCCGAAAGAAAAAAATAGGCACCTCCTAGAGGTTACTCGTTCCCTTCTATTTATTACCAATGTTCCTAAATATTTGTGGGGGGAAGCCTTATTAATGGCCACCTATTTAATAAACCGAATGCCTAGTAAGGTTTTAAAATTTCAAACACCTCAATCTATATTTTTGCAGCACTTTTCTCATTTTAAGCCTATCTCTTCAATTCTGCCACTTAAAATCTTTGGCTGCACTGTCTTTATCCAAAATATTACTCCTAATAAGTCCAAGTTAGACCCTAAGTCTTTAAAATGTGTACTGGTTGGTATTCTTCACTTAAGAAGGGATATAAATGCTATCATCCTCCTTCAAAACGATTTTTTACCACTATGGATATCACTTTTTATGAAGCAGGATCCCTATTTCACTCATTTGAAATTGTGGGGAGACATGGAGTGATTTTCAGCCAAATCGGTATCTCCTCCTAATTTCCATTCTCAACCTTCAAAATTGCCACCATTTTTACCTTTACTGCAGATTTGTCACCCGTGACTACTCCTATTAATTCTCTGTTATACCTATCACTAACTCACCACACCTACTTTAAACACCCTTCACGAAAATACACCTAATCCTATTGAAAATCTTCAACAAACATCACCACCCAAAAAACCGTGTCTACACAAGAAAAAGGAAAAAATCCACGAGACTGCTTTTGCAATCGATTCTTGCCGAGAGAATTGGATTTGGGTCCAAATTGTCGAAATGGAAGAAGAAATCGATAAGTCTACTACTCTTGATGACTTCCCTATTGCTATTAGAAAAGGGGTTAGACAATGCACCAAGCATCCTTTTGAAAAATTTTTTTGGCTATAATTCTTTGATGCCTTCTTTTCAAGCATTTACAGCAACCTTGGATAAAAAACAGATTCCTACAAGTATAGTGAAGCCCTAAAGGATCCTAAATGGAGAAGGGTTTGTTGAAGAGGAAATTTGTGCACTAGAGAAAAATGCTACTTGGACGATTCTGAGACCTTCCTCAAGGAAAAAAGCGGTTGGCTGTAAATGGATTTTTGCTGTAAAGTACAACTCCAATGGAAGCATCCAACGATACAAAGCTAGACTAGTGGCTAGAGGCCTTACGCAAACATATGGGATAGATTTCACCGAAACTTTTGCACCTGTGGCAAAGCTTAACACTGTTCGAGTACTCCTAAGTTTGGCTGTAAATTGCGATTGGCAATTACACCAACTTGATGTAAAAAATGCATTTCTTAATGGCATGCTAGAGGAAGAAGTTTATATGAAATTGCCACCTGGCTTAAAGTCCGTTGAAGGCAGCAACAAGGTTTGCAAGCTCAACAAGTCTCTATACGGGCTAAAACAATCACCTAGAGCTTGGTTCAAGAGGTTCACTAAAGTCATTCTTAAAAACGGCTACAAGCAGTCCCTTGCCGATCATACACTTTTCATCAAGGTAACTTCTACAAATAAGAAAGCTATCCTAATTGTGTATGTTGATGACATAATTCTTCTTGGAGATGATGAGGAAGAAATTAGCAATTTGAAGGAGGTCATTAAGCACAGGAATTCGAAACTAAGGACTTGGGAAAGCTAAGATATTTCCTAAGAATGGAGGTGGCAAGATCAAAAGAAGGACTTGTGATCAATCAAAGAAAGTATGTACTTGATTTACTCAAAGAAACTGGTTTTCTTGGTTGTAAGCCGGTGATACACCAATGGAGGCAAACTTGAGATTCAACAAAGAAGATGGGTCTTTAGTAGACAAATGAAAATTTCAAAGATTAGTTGGGAAACTTATTTACTTATCCTTGACGAGGCCGGATATAGCCTTTCAGTAAATGTGATAAGTCAACACATGACTAATCCTACTTTGAAGAGCATATGGCGTGACAAATAGAATTCTCAAGTACTTGAAGAAAACTCGAGGACACGGCTTAATGTTTAAGAAGACACAAAGGCAGAATTGTTAAGATTTTTACTGAGACTCTAGTTGGGCGGGAGATCTCACCGAAAGAAGATCCACTAGTGGCTCTTGCATTTTTGTTTGGGGTAACCTTACAACTTGGAGAAGTAAAAACAATCTGTTGTTTCAAGAAGTAGTGCTGAAGCTGAATTTAAAGCACTAGCTTTGGGAATATGCGAAGGAATTTGGCTACTTAAATTGCTAAAAGAACTTGGCACTAATCGGAGGATCACTTTGAAGTCTTGTGTGATAATCAATCGATATTCAGATTGCCAAGAACCAGATCCAACATGACCGAACAAAGCATGTGGAGATTGATGGGCATTTTATTCTTGACCAAGTCAACAAAAAGACAGCCACTCTTTCATACATTCCTTGGAAGGGACAGATTGCAGACATTCTTACTAAGGCTTTGCCAAAGCACATTTTCAATAAATTCCTATTCAAGCTGGGATTATACAATGTATATTCTCCAGCTTGAGGGGGAGTGTAGGAATTATCATCCCTTTAGTAAAGGGATTCTGTAGGAATTATCATTCCTTAGTCAAGGGATTCTGTAAATATTTTACAATCCCTTATTCTAAGGGATCATATCTCTATTAGTTTCTTTTCTATCTTAGAGTTTCCTAAATTAGAGACATAGTTTGTTTAAAGATGTAATATGTTCTATTGTATTAAGAAGAGTATATACAGAGAATTACTCTAATTTCCACAGGACTTACACTTAACAGTATGGTTTTGCAAACATTGGCACTTGATATACTGGCTGCAACTCTTGGAATTCAGAAACATATTCTCCCCTCTAGATGGAAAATAGAAAGTGAATGCCAACTTGGAAATATATATATATAAATATGAGAAATAGCTTTGATCAGCTTACGATGTTTTTTAATTTTACCATAAGTTTAAAGCAGCTCTGGATGAATTTTCTTCTGCATGCATGTTTCCATTCTAGCATTGAAGTGTTTGCATCTATATTCTGCAATTATCTAATAGATTGTAACTGAGTGTTTTCCCTCTATTTCTTTTTCCTTTGAACTGAAAGGCAATTGAAAAGCGGATTTCTGTATTTTCTCAAATACCAGCTGAAAATGGAGAGCTTATCCAAGTCTTAAGGTGGGTCTCGGACTTCAATATCTGTAAAATATTGCTCAAAAGAAAGTGAACTGATATGTTCTTTATCAAGGCTAACATTTAATGCAGCACAGGTATGAAAAGGATCAGTTTTACAAGCCCCATCATGATTATTTTTCTGATACTGTAAGTTATCTGCCTTTCCCATAATTTTCGTGGTGGATTTATTGGTTGTGTCAGATATATCTATTCTTATGATATGGAGAAATCCCGAGCCATTTCTTTACAATTATTTTCTTTTTTCCAGTTTAACTTGAAGCGCGGTGGTCAAAGAATAGCAACTATGCTTATGTATCTAAGTGATGATGTTGAAGGGGGAGAAACATATTTCCCTATGGTAATTCCTTTTCTTAAAGTGACCTGCGTGATTAATCATATTAGGTAACTGGTGCTTCTATTGCATGTAAAGAGACATTCAACTTTTTTTTTTTTCATAGGTATTTTGAGAAATAACTGTCAATATGCCTTTGGTACTTTGCTCGACATGCATAGGCAATTTATAGATGCTTTTGCACTAGAAAGAGTAAGCACAGAAGTTTGCTGAAATCTGTTCATGGGTGTCAAGGGTAAGCACTGGAAACTGGTTTTAAAGTAACAATGAAAGTTGATTAGGTTCAATGGATGAAAATTAGGGTTATAATTAGAGTATGATGGAAAAATGTTTTTTGGAAGTGAGGAATTCAGTTACTTGAAGGCAATGACATAAAAACAGATTTCAATGTGTCCTAAGGAAGGCAGTGGAGTTGGAGAATTATGGAGATATAATAGTCCAATGGACAAGACCGGATTCAAACCCACTAGCATTCTTCATTTCTTTCCTTCTCTCCCCACAATGTTGGTTTACTTCCAACTATAATCTATTATATGAAAAGATTTTTGCAGTCATAACTGTGAATAAATACTAGAGGAGAAGTATAAGAATTAGCTCTTTCTTGAAAACGGTTGGACAAGTAATGAGGAAGTAGGGTCTAGAATAATGAATGGTAAGAAATATTTGTGTTTGAAACGATCTTATTCTACACTGCAACTGGACAACCTGCTTTCCAGTCTTATCAGGTTTCGATATGAATTAGCTAGTGGATTGTTTTAAAAATAATGGAGACAAGTAAGAAATTTGGCCGAACTCTTTGTTGATTTTCTTGTGGCAGCTCGTATTTAATTCCCCAACTTCTAATATTTAGATATTAATCCTATGAGAGGTATATTATTATTTTTTATTTGGCCAAATGAGAGGTATATTATTTAGTCTTTCATGTCTTTATTGTCTCTAGCTACTTGAAGTCTATTTGAATTTTCTTCAAGATATTTGCCCCTTGTATATGTCAAAATACTTATACTTTGCCTTGCATAACAATTTTGTTTTGTCATTGTTCATAATTGCCAGTCACTCAATATTTAGTATGATGTTGCGTTGAATCTTCTTGTTTAAAATTTGTCAATTGTTTTTATTTGTCAACTTTTCTTTGACAATACCTTCAATGTTATACCTTTCATGGCATTAGTTTGTTAAACATGTGATTTAAAATCTCAGGCTGGTACGGGCGATTGTAGCTGTGGCAGGAAGACTGTGAAGGGGATGTCTGTAAAGCCGATCAAAGGAGATGCAGTGCTCTTCTGGAGCATGGTACGTTTCCTTGCTCTTCTTCGTAAATTCAAAATGCCTGTTTGCATGCCTTTGTAAGCATGAACTTTTCTTTGTTCATCCATTAAACTTTTCTTTCTCTATTAGTAATTTACAGTACATCTCTTGAGGTTTCTCATTTTTCTGTTTAATTTCTCGTGAGTTTTACTTGACATATCTCAAGGGTTATAAACTTGGTCATGTTGAGATTGGTTTGAAAATAGTGTTTACGAATATTTCTGATTTTAGTTGCATTAAGTGTAATGATTTTTGTTCATCATGGAGACTCCAATATCATGAATGATATGATACGATCATTAAGTTTGACTTTGTTTTGTTGCCTTGCCTGATATCTTGTGGATATGCTAAAGGTATCTTTCTTATATACTACCCAGATTTAGATTAATTTAGAAGGATTTCACTGATTTTGTTAACTTTGTTGTTTCTATTGCTTGCTTCTGTTAGGGACTAGATGGACAGTCGGATCCAAATAGCATACATGGAGGATGTGAAGTTTTATCAGGAGAAAAATGGTCTGCAACAAAATGGATGAGGCAAAAACCTACTTTCTGATGTTACATATATATACACACAGATAGGGGGCTACTGTTTTACTATGTCTAGAAATTCACATCTAATGCTTTAGGGAATAAGTAATAATTTACTCTTAAAGTAGGAAGTTAGTATTTGCCTAGATACCAGAAATTGAGTTTGGGGCGACCCATGGACGATCAAAATACCATATAAAGAATAGGCTACAGCTTGAGAAATGAACACTTGGGTATAGTTGCATTATTCAATTTTCGGACCTGTTTTAGGAGTGTACTTTGATGCTCTTCATAATTACCCCTCTTTGCCATCCCCAACCCAGGAACAAAAGTTTCTATTATGTTGTTTTCGGAAACAATAGTTCCCTTGCTCATACCTGATGGTGATTTGGAATGGGTCATTTCTAACATTTTTCAGGAAGAGTTGTAAGTATCAATCTTCGTTTTGCTGTCTTTTAATCCTTTGATATCTTTACTTCCAGTGATGTGTGTAGTAACCATGCAAGGGACCTTGTCACCTTGGTACAAGTATTATGAACATATCAATGCTAGTATTCTCGTACCTCTCCCATTTGAACTAAGTGCTGTGTAGTGGTGGTGCTTTTGGTTGGGATTTGAATGGATCCTTACTCCCCAAGCACTACCAGTTTACCCCTTTGTCAAGTTACCGAGCCATGGTGCACATGGTGAGGTAGGTATAAAGTGTAGAATTGAAATATTATAACTTCACAAAGTGCAAAACAAATGAAATATGAGTCAAAATGAATTATAAATGGTGTTGTAAGTTTTAAGTAGGTATGTTAAAAGGTCGGGTTATTCATCTTAGTTTGAAGACTTGTTCGATATTTGGGAGGATTTGAATAAGATTATTAGGTTCAAAAAATGAGCTCGGATAAAATGTTAAATCTAATTTAAAATGGGTTGGGTACTTGGGTTTGGGTATAGAAGTTTTGAGCTAGTTTGGTCTGAATAGTATTGCTAATTTTTAATTACCTTTTATTTTGGCTTATTATTCTTAAAAAACTAAAAAGACGGGAAATTAAGGTTTTTTCCCCTTATTTATGGAATCATACTTTTGGGCAAATAAGTGAATAAAAATAACAATCAAAGTTACAGTAATGCTTTGTTGAGTTTTATAACATCAACCAATACTTTGATGCATTCATTAGTCCTCCATCGAGCCCGCTGCAAAATCTTAAGCATACAAAAGATTTCATTTCATTCAAAAGAGGAAGGCTCAAAATTGAATTATTACATCATCCTAGCTTAAACTAGAAATAAATGGCAGTGATATTACCAAAGGTTAAACAAACGAGTACCGATTAATCGTTTTAATAGTGAGGTTGGAAGTGGGATCATTACCATTACAAAGAGGAATCTAATCCTACTAAAAGGTGTTAGATATTTAATAGAAGAGAATAAATGCTTATGATCTCGCCTACCACACTGATCCACCAATCCCCCAATTTCACTGACTAATGGACTTAAAAACCAAAGGATGAAGATAACATTGAGCATAAGCACAAGGAGTCAAAATCCCAAAGGACTCCACATAAACAAAGTCACATAAAATATAGAGAATCGAGTCTCCCATCATCCAAGGCAAATGGGAGATAGAATTATTATTCCAACCAAACCTCATCTTACCAGAAAAAAATATTGGAATTTGACATACAAACAAAGCTCGAGAAAAAAAATGAGAGCGGTGACTAACTGTTCCACAGCCAAAGAACAATCAATCACTATAACATCTAAACTAAAGACTAAAATAACACACTTGTTCAAGATCTTTCTGGAGATCTGAGTAGGCCAACGGTGGTGGCTCCATTGAGCCTACTACATGATTGAAAACGAGACCATTTTTTATCTTTGGAAACTAAAAATGGTAGTGTTGTAACAAACGTCTTTCATCATTTCCAATGGATTCTTTCCTCTCCAATAAATCATAATTTTGGAAAAAAATAATCAACCCGATCACGAAAAAGGGGGAATTTTTTAATTCAAACAAAAATTTGGGAGGGCAAGGCTGGTCTCGGCTATTTTCATGTAAATGTGGGATGTGCATAAAATTCTACCCATATTTCGAGTAAGGTGCAAGTAGTCACAAAAGTTAATATTTAATCCAAGCTTAGCCCTAATGAATCCAACTCGATTCAAGAAATTATTATTATACTAAAGTTTGAAAGAAAATGCTGTAGGCACTTTCAAAGGAAAATGTTGTAGGTCGTACGTAGTAATTGACTCCCTTCATGTGACACTGTCAAAAAAAACTTATATTAGGATAATTATTTGGTATTATAGAAACAGGGGGAGGGGGTTAATTGCTTAGCAAACAAAAACTGTGGCTGAAATAGTGCTTAGAACTATGGCCACAGTTTCGATCATGGAACCAAAAATGCATAAATGTAAAGACAAATACCGAGATTGTTTACATATTTCGACCTCAATCTACGTCTTCGAGACCTTGCCTAAAGCGATCTACTATCTTTCTCATAGTACAACCAACTATTTAAGTCCTAACGTCAACTAACTCTCGCTAATTTAGCAATCTCATCATTGTACAAAGACTAGGTCACTCGCCCACTAAGCTTTCCTCTGAAAGCTTAGTTTTGTAATACAAGATATTCTCTTGATTGCTTTGAAAAACAATTCACACATAAAACGTCCCTAACTTGAACAAATCTGTGCTCTCTCAATCTCTCTTCCCTTTAACATCGACAAAACTTAAGTTAATATACTACTTAAGTTTTGCTTACATAAGAGTCATAGTTTAATCACTTTTCTATAAAGTAAAGCTAAAAATAAACATAGGATAATCTTGACATAATTCTATAAGAGTCTCGGTGTAATCCAATGCATTCAGATATGGAAAGTGGCTTTACTTGATCCTCAAGTAATCATTCTTTAATTCTTCAACTTTAACTAAATTGCTCTTCTTGTTTTGGGCTCTGAATTGTCCAAATATCTTTGGAACACATAGCCCAATGCTTTTGTTCTAAAATTTGCCAACTCTGAAAATAGACAAGTAAAACAATGAAATAGTGTCTCCAGTTGTGGCCAATGTTTTAGCCACAGAACTAGCCATATAATTTTTCCTTGCCTCCAAATGTGTCAACAATATCCTCCTTTGGTAATTTTTGAACAAAACATGTACAATGAAAAACAAAATCATCACAGATAAATATTCTCCCCTTAAGGGTCTCCCCCTTAATCAAATAATCTCAACTATCTCATCTCAAAGTAATTTAACCATTAATGAAGATATTAACACAGTAAAGATAAAAGTATAAGCTTGTTAATGTGTCCAAAACATGTAAAGGCAGAAGAACTAAATTACTCGATTGAGTGAACATTTGTGTAGAAAGGAAAAATCACCATACTAAATTGATGAAAATTGGAACCCCAAGTTTATGGTGATTGTGGCCCCAAAAAACATCATACAATCATACATGGTCATTCCGCTCCCTTTTTTGTTCAATGATTGCAAAAGGATCACTAAAGTTGTCTGGCCAAGATATCCAACTTCATGGTCAATAGCTTACTGTTTCATGCTTTAAGGTCCTTGGTCTACCTCTCATTGGCAGTAATTTCATCAGAAAACAACTTGAAGGGCCTCTGATCAACAACAACTGATGTGTTTGAGGAACCATGAACTGTGCCAACAATTTCAAGCACTATTGTGTCTTCAGTAGGGGCTACTTCCTCTTGCACATTGCTAGGGTCCAAAGGAGCATGCCTACATTCTAACCACTGTGAGAGAACTTCAGTTATGCAAACATCTTCTCATACTTCTCAATAGTTTTGACAATTTTGGAGTTCTACATAAACATGATTTGAAATATGAGATATGGATAGAGGAGACTGAGCTTATTTTAACCTTTTCATCATGATGGTAAATCTCTACGAAGATCAAGTCTCCAATATCAAATTCGATTCCTACTCCTACTGACCGTGCCTCGGCGTGTGTGCGCTGAGGCTATGAATCAACACAAGTACAATAAAAAATCTAGCGGTGTACTGCAAATGTAACAAGCCAGTTGTAATATTTTTAAGTGTTATAATATAACACTTCAAGTATTCGAAGGATCGAACTTAAGAGAGTTCGAGGGCAAGGTGATTAATATGGAAAAAAGGCATGTGAATAGGAAGTCTAGCTAACTACTCGCTAGGTATCATATTAGGACAAATCATATTCAAGGGGTAATTACACTAATTGACTAGCTAACACTAATAAGGACTAAATTGCAAAACAATGAAAATTACACAATTAACAATTCAATGAAAACAAGCAGTTGGTTGACTTTCATGTTGTTGATTAATTTTTAGATTAGGGATATAAAAGGCTAAAAATTCTAATTGGTTCAATTTGACCTCTCTGTCACCATTTTACCAAATTAAATGATTTAGTCTGGTTTATCTCTCGACCTCACCAAACTAAATCGGGACTATAACAGCCATGTTTTTTGGGTCTAGTCAGAACACTGGTTTCGGGACCACAAATTTGACGCAGTAAAATATATTCTTATTATATTTTTATAGTCTATAATTTATGAAATGATTTCGTGAAAATTTCGTTCGAAAATTTTGACGTTTGGGCACTCAATTTAGTTAAAGGGACTAAATTGCAAGAAGTGCAAAAATTAAGTTTTACATGTTATAGGTGTCCAATTGCTATGAGATTTTAAATTAGAGGTCCTTAGATGGTAATTAGACCATTATGCTTTAGTATGGATAAAAATGGACATGGAGTAAGAGAATTTTTATGTTTTAAGTTAGGGGCATTTTAGTCATTTACTAAATAAAGCCAAAATAAGTAAAATAAAAGTGTCCATCTTCTCCAAATTTCACCCCCATGGCCAAATATTGCAAGAGGAACCATAGCTAGGGTTTTTAAAGTTTCCAAGCTCAATTGTAAGTCCGTTCTAGTATCGTTTTTAATGATTTTTATGTTTTTGAGATCCTTGTAACCTAATCTAGCTATTTCAAGGACTAATTTGAAAGAAAATCAAAGTCTAAAATTTTACCCATGTTAGATAATTATTTATTTTGATGTTTAATGGTAGATGATGCAAGTTTGATGTTGGATAAACAACTTTTACTAAGTGATTTTTGATGAAAATGCTTAAAATGACCTATTTGTAAAGGTTATAAAATGAGTAGTAAAAGTGTGATTTAATGAATAATTTGGGCTGGTATGAGCATAAAAATAGTTCGTCTAGGCTTGTGTATTAAATAAATTGAACATATTTCACTTTACGAGCCTAGGGACTAAAATGTAAAAAGTTGAAAAGTTAGGGGAAAAAATGTAATTTTTCCATAATGTGATTTTTGGGCTGAATTGAATAATGTGAGTATTAAATGAGCTGAATTTGCTATTATAGATCAAGAAAAACGAAGTTCGGACCTAGATCGGGGGAAAAACAAAGTGTTTGACGATTAGGTCCATTTTCACTATTTTTGTACCGAGGTAAGTTCGTATGTTAATAATGCAATGTTATATTTGTATTTTAATGTTTTGATATTGCATGAAATGTATGATTGATTCTATGAGTATATTCGACGAAGTTCCGGCAAGAGAGAAATCCCGATTGAACCTTAGGAATAGATTAGGATACAAGTGACATGTCACTAGGAACCCATGTGATTATGTTATTTATGTGTCCCGGGTGCTGGTCCTGTACATCCTACCAGTGGCTGGGTATACCTGCATATGTTGCGGATACCTGACAGCTTATGTGAGTAGGCCCGTGGATTTGCTCGAGAGCGAGCTTATATGTGTTATGAGAATTGTGATAGCATTGGCTACATATGTGGCACTTATGAGAAAAGTTTTCCGTGTATCCGATAGTATTCCAAGTGGTTCAACGGGTATGTTAAAGACGAGAAAGCATATGATTATTTACGAGTTGGTACAAGTATGTATGAAAAAATCAGAGGAAATGAATTCGGTATATGATGAACTATTGGTAAGAATGTGATTGAGTATGTTATGTTCATGAGGTTTTAATGACATTTAGGTTGATATACGTATGTTACTTATATTGCAATTGTATGGTTAATGTTGTTTATTATTTGCATATGAACTTACTAAGCTATATAGCTTACTCCCTTTTCTTTCCCTTGTCTTATAGTGTCACCAAGCTAGCTCGGGATTGGAGATCGTCATAGATCCATTCACACTATCAACTATTATTTTGGTACCAATGAATTCAACATTTTGAGTTATGGCATGTATAGGGGACTTGGTCATTTTGTTATGTGTCATAATTGATTTGGCAAAATGTGTTGGCTTATATTGGTTGAAAGTTCATTTTGTATAAGGCCATTGAAAATTGGCTACAATTGGTATGAGCAATTTATATGATGATGCCTTTCATAGATGTGGGAATTTACATGATTTGAGTTGATAAGCATGTGATGTTTGTGTATGATAGATGGTAGCATGTGAATGATGTGTTGATGTCTTGATTGTGGCTGATTTGGTTGTATGTAAATGCTTGGATTGGTGCCATATGATGTTGTGTATGTATGTACAAGTAAGGGTGGCAAAATGGCTTGGTAAATAGCCTTATTTTGTCCACACGGGTAGACACACGGGCATGTGTCTAGCACACGGCCTGCCCCACGGGCATGTGTTCTGGCCGTGTGTCCCTTGCACCTTAATTTTGAGAAACAAAATGTCCAGAATATAGTACACGGGCAGAGACATAGGCGTGTGTCTCAGCCGTGTGTGCTACTCGGCCTTGGACACGGGCATGTGTCTCGGCCGTGTGAAGTTTGCACCTATTTTATGAAAAAATTATGAAAATTAAATCAACCACACGGCCTAGCACACGGGCGTGTGGCACGACTGTGTGGCACAATTCATTGAGAACCCTATTTTGAACACGGCCTGTAGCACGGGCGTGACTAATGGTCACACGTGCGTGTCCCTTGGATCACACAGGCGTGTGAGCCCTGTAACATGAAAAATTTTCTATGTTTTGTAAAATTTTCTAAAGTTCTCGGTTTAGTCCCGAACCACTTCCAAAGCATGTATTGAGCCTCGTAGGCTCGTTTTAGGGATGGTATGAATGTGTATGAAAAGTTTTAATTTGAATGGTAATTTATGACTCGGAAATGTATGTTTGCTTGTATTTATGTCCGGTAATGCCTCGTACCCTGTTCCAGCGTGGAATACGGGTAAGGGGTGTTACATTTAGTGGTATCAGAGCTATGATTTAGTCGATTCTCGGACTAACGTATCGTGTGTGACAGTCTAGCTATACATGCCATAAATAAATCGTGATAGTGTGATGACTCCTGACAATTTTAAAATGTGTTTTCATAATGGATCCCAATCGAGCTGAAGCTGATGACTTAGAAAGTAATGCACTGGCTCCCACTCAAAGGGCAGCACCGTCTGAAAGTAAACCTCCCACGGTTAGTCAGAGAGGAGAAGAAGGGGCTAGAGAAGCCTTCCTCCACATGATGAACGAGTGGTATACGAAGTTTGTTCGAACAAATCCGAATGCTCAACCTCCTCCACCACCACCTATTCCTCAGTCGGTTTCCGTAGCTCCACAAGGTATGGAATTCGTAAGAGTGAATAAGCCTCCGGTTGATAAGATTCGAAAGCATGGGGCTGAAGATTTTAGAGCAAATGTTGACGATGATCCCGAGAGGGTAGAATTTTGGCTTGAGAATTCTATCAGGGTATTCGATGAACTGTCTTGCACAATGGATGAATATCTGAAATGTGCCGTATCACTTCTAAGAGACTCAGAATACTGGTGGTGGAAAACCCTTGTGTCAGTAGTACCGAGAGAGAGGGTTAATTGGGAATTCTTTCAAGATGAATTTAGGAAGAAGTATATCAGCCAACGGTTCATTGATCAGAAACGTAAAGAATTTTTAGAGTCAGAATGTGGTCGAATGTGCAGAATCGAGTATGAACGAGAGTTTGTCAGGCTCAGTAAGTATGCTCAGGAGTGTTTTCCACCGAGGCTATCATGTGCAAAAGGTTCGAAGATGGGTTGAATGAGGACATCCGATTGTTAGTTGGAGTTCTTGAGCTGAAAGAATTTGTAGTGCTATTCGATCGAGCTTGTAAAGCTGAAGAATTAAGCAAAGAGAAGAGAAAAGCTAAGTATGAGGCTAGAGATGCAAGAAAAAGGCCGATGAGTAAGTCATTTCAATCTCAATCTAAGAAATCAAAAGATTTGTATGCTCGATCGAGTGCTTCAGTTGGGTATCCCAACAGAGATCGTGGGAAGCAATACTCAGATTCTAAAGCCCAAACTACATCAGTAGCGAGCGTTGGTAACGCTAAGTTTGGTAGGCCTAAATGTCTGCACTGTGGTAGAAGACACCCCGGTGAATGTAGAATGTATGACCGGGCTTGTTTTAAGTGTGGCTCTCACGACCACTTTATTAAAGATTGCCTAGAGATGGTTGAAAAGGATAAGTTTCAGACTGCAAGATCGGGCAACACCGCCTCTAGTGGGAGACCACCAAGGAACACGGGAAATGAAGCTAGTAGTAAAGGTGTGACCAAAGATACAGCTGTAAGATCCGAGGCCAAGGCACCTGCTAGAGCCTATGCTATCCGTGCTCGTGAAGAAGCGACATCTCCCGATGTTATCACTGGTACTTTTTCTTTCTATAATACTAATGTAGTTGCATTGATTGATCCTGGATCGACTCATTCTTATGTTTGCATGAAATTGGTAGCTAGTAAGAGCTTGCCTGTTGAGTTTATTGAATTTGTGATTAAAGTGTCAAACCCCTTAGGCAAACATGTATTAGTTGATAGAGTTTGCAAGAATTGTCCTTTGATGATTCAAGGTCACTGTTTTCTGGCTGATTTAATGTTGTTTCCATTTGATGAGTTTGATGTTATTTTGGGTATGGATTGGTTAACACTGCATGATGCGGTAGTGAATTGTAGACGAAAAGTTATTAAATTGAAATATGAAAATGGTGAAATTCTTCGGATTGATTCAGATGAGTTGGGTGAGTTACCTGTTGTGATTTCTTTGATGTCTACCCAGAGATATGTTAGAAATAGTTGTGAAACTTATCTTGCTTATGTGTTGAATACAAAAGTGTCTGAATTGAAAATTGAATCAGTGTCGGTTGTTAGTGAATATCCGGATCTTTTTCCAGAAGAGTTGCCCGGGTTGCCACCGATTAGAGAAGTTGAGTTTGGTATTGATTTAGTACCAGGGACTTCACCGATATCGATAGCCCCATATAGAATGACTCCAACTGAGTTAAAAGAATTGAAGTCTCAGTTACAAGAATTGACGGATAAGAGTTTTACAAGATCGAGTTTTTCACCATGGGGTGCACCGGTGTTATTTGTCAAGAAGAAAGATGGATCCATGAGACTTTGTATCGATTACCGACAGCTCAACAAGGTGACTATAAAGAACAAGTATCCTTTGCCAAGAATTGATGACTTGTTTGATCAGTTGAAAGGGGCAATAGTGTTTTCGAAGATTAATTTGAGGTCTGGCTACTACCAGTTGAGAGTTAAAGAGTCAGACGTGCCGAAAACCACTTTCGGAACAAGGTACGGGCACTATGGATTTCTTGTCATGCCTTTCGGACCAACTAATGCTCCTGCTGTTTTTATGGACTTGATGAATCGAATTTTCCTACCGTATTTAGATAAGTTTGTGGTTGTGTTCATCGATGACATCCTGATTTATTCTAGAGACGGGTCTGAGCATGCCAAGCATTTAAGAACTGTATTGCAGACTTTGAGAGATAAGAAATTATTTGCTAAATTCAATAAAAGTGAGTTTGGCTCCGAGAAGTCGGATTTTTGGGACATATTGTCTCTGGAGACGGTATTCGAGTTGATTCGAGTAAGATATCAGCAATTGTTGATTGGAAATCACCGAAGAATGTATCAGAGGTCAGAAGCTTTTTGGGCTTAGCCAGTTATTACCGACGTTTTGTCAAAGGATTTTCGATGATTGCTACTCCTATGACTAAGCTGTTGCAAAAAAGATGTTAAGTTTGAATGGTCCAAAAAATGTCAGCAAATTTTTGAGAAGTTGAAAGCATTGTTGACTGAGGCGCCCGTTTTAGTGCAACCTGAATCGAGAAAGGAGTTTGTGATTTATAGCGATGCGTCACTGAATGGGTTAGGATGTGTATTGATGCAAGAGGGCAAAGTGATAGCCTATTCCTCAAGACAGTTGAAACCGCACGAGAAGAATTATCCGATGCACGATCTAGAATTGGCGGCCATAGTGTTTGCTTTGAAGATTTGGAGGCATCACTTGTATGGTGAGAAATGTCATGTATTTTCAGATCATAAAAGTTTAAAGTATTTGATGACTCAGAAATATCTGAATTTGCGGCAACAGAGATGGCTCGAGCTAGTAAAATATTATGAGCTAGTGATTGATTACCATCCCGAAAAAGTGAATGTAGTCGTAGATGCTTTGAGCAGAAAGTCCTTATTTGCTTTGAGAGCTATGAGTACGAGATTGACTTTGTCTAATGATGGCTCAATTTTGGCCGAGTTGAGAGCTAGACCGATATTTCTTCAGCAGATTTGTGAAGCTCGGAAAAGTGATGATGAATTGCAAGCTAAAAGAGCTCGGTGTGAATCGTAATGATTCGGACTTTGGATCGATTCAAATGATTGTTTGATGTTCGAGATAGAATATATGTCTTAGAAAAATGATGAACTTATTGAGAAGATTTTACACGAGGCACACAGTGGTTGCTTATCAGTTCATCCGGGTAGTACGAAAATGTATAATGATTTGAAGAAATGGTATTGGTGGTCAGGTATGAAACGGGATATTTCAGAGTTTGTTTCGAGATGTTTAGTTTGTCAACAAGTAAAGGCCGAACACCAAGTACCTTCAGGCTTACTTCAACTAGTGATGGTACCCGAGTGGAAATGGGATAAAATTACGGTGTATTTCGTAACGGGTTTGCCTTTAACTCTGAAAAAGAAAGATGTCGTTTGGGTCGTTGTCGATAGGTTGACGAAATCGACTCATTTTATATCGGTACGTACTGATTACTCACTTGATAAGCTACCTGAATTGTACATTGTTGAAATTGTGAGATTGCACGGAGTACCTATTTCTATTATTTCGGATAGAGATCCGAGGTTTACTTCACGATTCTAGAAGAAGTTACAAGAAGATTTGGGTACAAAGTTGAACTTTAGTACCGCATTTCATCCGCAAACCGACGGCCAATCTAAGAGAATGATTCAGGTTCTCGAAGATATGCTTCGCTGTTGTGTTTTGGAGTTCGAAGGTAGTTGGGAAAAATATCTACCTTTAGTCGAATTTGCTTATAACAACAGTTTTCAGTCGTGTATAAAGATGGCACTGTATAAGGCATTGTATGGCCGCAAGTGTCGAACTCCGTTGTATTGGACAGAGCTTAGTGAGAAACAGATTCATGGTGTTGACTTGGTTAGAGAAACCGAAGAAAAAGTAAAGGTAATTCGTGACTGTTTGAAAGCCGCTTCAGATCGACAAAACTCGTACACATATTTAAAAAGAAAAGAGATCAAATTTTAGATTGGTGATAAATTATTTCTGAAAGTATCTCCGTGGAAGAAGATTCTGAGATTTGGCCGTAAAGGCAAGTTGAGTCCACGTTTCATTGGGCCGTATGAGGTTATTGAAAGAATAGGGCCAGTAGCATATCGGTTAGCTTTACCAACAGAGTTGGAAAGGATCCATAATGTGTTTCATGTGTCAATGTTGCGACGATATCGTTCTGATCCTTCACATCTGATTTATCCAACAGAGGTTGAGATTCGACCCGATATGACTTATGGTGAAGAACCGATCAAGATTTTGGCTCGGGAAGTTAAACAGTTGAGAAATAAAAACATAGCCCTAGTTAAAGTTTTGTGGCAACGACACGGAGTCAAAGAGGCTACGTGGGAACTTGAGGAAGATATACAAAAACAGTAGCCAAACCTATTTTTGGTAAGACTTTCGGGGACGAAAATCCCTAAGGGGGGAGAGTTGTAACAGCCCGATTTTTGGGTCTAGTCGAAATAGTAGTTTCGAGACCACAAATCTGACGCAGTAAAATTTATTCTTATTATATTTTTATGGTCTGTAGTTTTATGAAATGATTTCGTGAAAATTTCGTTCGAAAATTTTGACGTTTGGGCACTCAATTTAGTTAAAAGGACTAAATTGCAAGAAGTGCAAAATTTAAGTTCTACATGTTATAAGTGTCCAATTGCTATGAGATTTTAAATTAGAGGTCCTTAGATGGTAATTAGACCATTATGCTTTAGTATGGACAAAAATGGATATGGAGTAAGAGAATTTTTATGTTTTAAGTTAGGGGCATTTTAGTCATTTGCTAAATAAAGCCAAAATAAGTAAAATAAAAGTGTCCATCTTCTCCAAATTTCATCCCCATGGCCTAATATTGCAAGAGGAACCATAGATAGGGTTTTTCAAGTTTCCAAGCCAGATTGTAAGTCCGTTCTAGCCCTGTTTTTAATGATTTTTATGTTTTTGAGATCCTTGTAACCTAATCTAGCTATTTCAAGGAATAATTTGAAAGAAAATCAAAGTCTAAAATTTTACCCATGTTAGATAATTGTGTATTTTTATGTTTAATGGTAGATGATGCAAGTTTGATGTTGGATAAACAACATTTACTAAGTGATTTTTGATGAAAATGCTTAAAATGACCTGTTTGTAAAGGTTATAAAATGAGTAGTAAAAGTGTGATTTAATGAAGAATGTGGGCTGGTATGAGCATAAAAATATTTCATCTAGGCTTGTGTATTAAAGAAATTGAACATATTTCATTTTACGAGCCTAGAGACTAAAATGTAAAAAGTTGAAAAGTTAGGGGCAAAAATGTAATTTTGCCATAAAGTGATTTTTGGGTTGAATTGAATAATGTGAGTATTAAATGAGCTGAATTTTCTATTATAGATCAAGAAAAACGAAGTTCGGACCTAGATCGGGGGAAAAACAAAGTGTTTGACGATTAGGTCCTTTTTCATTATTTTTGTACTGAGGTAAGTTCTTATGTAAATAATGCAATGTTATATTTGTATTTTAATGTTTTGATATTGCATGAAATGTATGATTGATTCTATGAGTATATTCGACGAAGTTTTGGCAAGAGAGAAATCCCGGTTGAACCTTAGGAATAGATTAGGATACAAGTGACATGTCACTAAGAACCCATGTGATTATGTTATTTATGTGTCGGTGCTGGTGGTCTGTCGTCTACTGGGGTGGTGGGTATACCTGCATATGTTGCGGATACCTGACAGCTTGTGTGAGCAGGCCCGTGGATTTGCTCGAGAGCGACTTATATGTGTTATGAGAATTGTGATAGCATTGGCTACATATGTGGCACTTATGTGAAAAGTTTTCCGTGTATCCGATAGTATTCCAAGTGGTTCAATGGGTATGTCAAAGATGAGAAAGCATGTGATTATGTTACGAGTTGGTACAGGTATGTACGAAAAACTCAAAGGAAATGAATTCGGTATATGATGAGGTCTTACATGTAATCACATCTCGTAATCCTAATGTCATGACATTTGTATCCTATACTATTCCTAAGGTTCGTACGGGACTTTTGGATATCGTAACTTCGTCGATTCTTGCTCGTATTTGCTCGTTCAACATCCATAGCAATTCAACAACAAATAAACATATATAAATCAATTTAAAGACGTTTATTTGCATATGAACTTACCTCGGTCGTAGAAACAACAAAACTAGCCGATTAATCGTGTACTTTGTTCTTGCCTCGATCTAAGTCCGAGTTCCTCTTTTCTTGATCTATATAATATCAAATTCAACTTGTTTATTCAACCACACATTCAATTAAATCCAAAAATATGTATTTGGGCATTTTACACTTTAGCCCCTATAATTTCACATTTCTTCAATTTAGTCCTCATTTCATAAAAACACAAATTACACAATTTATTTCTAATTTCATGCTAGCTGAATTCTTCATAGACTCCTAATAGCCCATTATTTTTATTTATTTCACATTTCAACCCCTAAATTTACACATTTCTCAATTTAATCCCTAATATGCATTTTTACCAAAAAATCACTTTACAAAACATGATAATCTATCAAAAATTATTCATTTTCCATCATCGACAATCAAAAACATCAAACTATCATCAATGGAAACTCACAAATTTATCAACAAATTCAGAAATTAGGGTACGGGCTAGCTAGTCTCAAAGTAACGATCACAAAAACGTAGAAATCATCAAAAACTGAGCTCAAAACATACCTAATTGCTTGAAAATGGAAGTGCCGAATCAAGAACCCTAACTTCTCTTCTTGTTCTTCTAATTTCGGTGCACTATGATGATAATGAATGGAATTTTGTGTTTTATTAATACTTATTCTAACATTATTTACAAAATACCATATTTAACCTTAATGAAACCATTATAAAATCACCTATTATATGCCCATTTATGTCCATTCCCACTATCAATGGTCTATTAACATCATAAGGACCTCCACATTTCAATTTGATAACCATTAAACACTTTTAACTTAGATCATGCTACTTTTGCATTTTACGTGATTTAGTCCTTTCGTCAAATTAAGCACTCAAACGTTAAAATTATTTCACAAAATTTTCACACATACATATTCACATGCTATAAACACCAAAAATAATATTAAAATAATTTTACGACCTCAGATTTGTGGTTCCAAACCACTGTTCTGATTTAGCTAAAATTGGGCTGTTACATTACATATGAACTTATTAAGCTATATAGCTTACTCCCTTTTCTTTCCCTTGTCTTATAGTGTCACCAAGCTAGCTCGGGATTGGAGATCGTCAGAGATCCATTCACACTATTAGCTATTATTTTGGTACCAATGAATTCAACATTTTGAGTTATGGCATGTATAGGGGACTTGGTCATTTTGTTATGTGTCATAATTGATTTGGCAAAATGTGTTGGCTTATATTGGTTGAAATTTCATTTTGTATAAGGCCATTGAAAATTGGCTACAATTGGTATGAGCAATTTATATGATGATGCCTTTCATAGATGTGGGAATTTACATGATTTGAGTTGATAAGCATGTGATGTTTGTGTATGATAGATGGTAGCATGTGAATGATGTGTTGATGTCTTGATTGTGGCTGATTTGGTTGTATGTAAATGCTTGGATTTGTGCCATATGATTTTGTGTATGTATGTACAAGTAAGGGTGGCAAAATGGCTTGGTAAATAGCCTTATTTTGTCCACACGGGTAGACACACGGGCATGTGTCTAGCACACGGCCTGCCCTACGGGCATGTGTTCTGGCCGTGTGTCCCCTGCACCTTAATTTTGAGAAACAGAATGTCCAGAATATAGCACACGGGCAGAGACACGGGTGTGTGTCTAGGCCGTATGTGCTACACGGCCTTGGACACAGGCATGTGTCTTGGCCGTGTGAAGTCTGCACCTATTTTATGAAAAATTATGAAAATTAAATCGACCACACGGCCTAGCACACGGGCGTGTGGCACAGCCGTGTGGCACAAGTCAGAGAGCACCCTATTTTGAAGACGACCTATAGCACAGGCGTGTCTAAGGGTCACACGGGCGTGTCCTTTGGACCACACGGGCGTGTGAGCCCTGTAACATTAAAATTTTTCTAAGTTTTGTAAAATTTTCTAAAGTTATCAGTTTAGTCCCGAACCACTTCCAAAGCATGTATTGAGCCTCGCAAGCTCGTTTTAGGGATGATATGAATGTGTATGAAAAGTTTTAATTTGAATGGAAATTTATGACTCGAAAATGTATGTTTGCTTGTGTTTATGTCCGGTAATGCCTCGTACCCTGCTCCGACGTGGAATACGGGTATGGGGTGTTACGGGGACAACCAAATTGGTTCTCTACAGACTCTCCTCTCAGTCTCACCTACCTAAATCTTCACCTAGATTCGTCTATTCTAAGTTTTGAAGTTTATTCGATTTAGTCCAATTTTAATGATTTAGCCTGAGTACCAAAAACTAACTAAGCAACATTCCTATCAACCAGCCACCATAGATTTAGTTACTATTGGATCTGGTTCCTTAAGTGTAGTATTTTTGTCTTTATACACTTGTATATTTTTTTTGAACAAATTGGTTTAATAAAATTATTCGTGAATTACATCAATACCCTTTGTATATTATCCTCAATGGTTTTTGCATACAAAGCAAAATGGAAGCAAATATTAGTTTATTGATTGTCTAATATTTAACTAATACTAAGCAGTATTATGTGGTCAGATTGTAATACGAAAAGACAACTTATATTAGTAGACGAACCAAAACATGTCCTTGGTTTAATTGGAAATGAGCAAACCGATTGAAAGACTAATATGCCATTTATCAAGTCCAATTGGGGAGATGTTTTGTCTTGAGCATCAAAATGGATGACTGATCTTCCGTAATTAGATACGTCAACTTAGGCTCTCTAATACATTTTAGGAGCTTATTCTCAAGTAATTTAAGTGTCTTTTATATGTTTTTTTTGTCAATTTTTAGTTTTTTTTGTTAATAAATAGTTTTGTTAGTTTTAAGCCATTTTGAGACCCAAATTGGCCAATCGTGACATGGGGAAACCTAACAAGTTGATTGAGTGTTGTAGGGAGTCGTGATACCCCTGATAGTGCTAAAAGGAAGAGAATCGAGGCTAGTTACAGTGATATCGCAATATCGAGTATTGGGTATCGTGGTACTGAGTTCCCCAAGACTCCCAATCTCAAGATTTTTGTGGGTATTGTGATACCCAAGCCTGAGTATTGCGATACCGTTTTCTGACAAGTGAAAAAACTGCAGGGGTAATTTTATGTCCAAACAAGTTTAAGTCTATTTTTCATTTAAGGGCATAATGGTTAATGTTAGGTTAAATATTAGTAGGCTATAAATAATACTTTATAAGCCTTTTTTTTTAGTTTTTTTAGTGGATGAATAGTTTTAGGGTTCATATTTTTTAGGTTAGGTTTTCTTTCTCTTTTCCTTTCCTTTTTTTTTCTTTTCATTTTTAGCTTAGGTTTTCTTTTTTCTTTTTTTAGAGTAGATTTTACTCTTGTAGTTTTCTTTCTTCTTTCTTGTAAAATAATTTGTAAATGAAGATGGATGGAGCTTTTGGGTGTCATTGGTTCCACATTTAAATGAGCATTTCTTATCCTTATCTCTAGATTGTGCTTATTAACTGTTCAATGAAATGTCTGTTTGGATGTTAAGCTTTATTATGTGCTAAATTGTTGAATGATTGGTTGTTTGTTAGCTTAAGTTTATGTCTATTCTTGATTAATTGGTTGTTCAGTTATATCAAAATTCTTAATGTGTTGGAATTGACAAATCTATTGGAAAACCTAGATAAACGAGACTGAAAGGAGAGTTTATCCTTAGATAGTTCGATTTAATCGTTCCGAGTAGTGAGATTGAGAGGTAATCTATATGCCTAAGTGAAACCGATAGGTAATCTTAGGTGGTATCTTTTAGTCTAGGATGATACCAAGAGGAGATTCTTAGCTAAGAGTGATAAACAATATAATCGGTACAAATTTATTAGCTTAGTTAGCGATTAACGAATCAACCGACCATCATTTTATTATTTGCATTGTCTAAAGCAATAAGGAAGAAAACTAGATTAGTTTGTTTAATTTTAGTTTATTAACAATTTATATTTGAATTTGCACTAATAATTTCTGTAACACCCCAAACCCAACCTAGAAGTTACGACCGGATCTAGCATGTCACATGAAAGGGTTGTTTAAAAACTGCGCTTTCGTCAAAAACTTCGTATTCCTTCTTTAAAACTTCGAGCTTTGTTGTTACTGGAAATCTGGTTTGTCTTTATGGTTATTCTTGTAAAAACGTTATTGTTATTCCTTTTATTATTGTTATTGTTATTGTTATTATTATTATTATTATTTCAAAAAAAAACTTGTTTAAAACAGAAATTAGATTCAGTGACTTCCGGGAACGTGATATTTTGAAAACAGTTATTAACTTTTTAAGAAAACCCGGAGTTTAATCGTTTATAGTTTGAGTATAATTGTAATGAAAGCTTAAAAGAAAAATTAAAATCTAATGGCCTTATTACAAAATATTAAAACCCAAATTAAAATAAATCTCGAAATAAAGTAATACGGGAATTTACTAAGGTTTCGATGTATGGCCACCATAAAGTACTCCACAGCTCCAAATCCTCAGTGCTGGGGATCACCTGCAAGATTAAGCAGAGAAGTGAGTTACGAGAACTCAGTGTGTAATCCCCTAATCGAACATTAACTGGGCTGAGCCCATATGGAATCAAACTGGGCCGAAGCCCATACAGAAGCAGACTGGGCCGAAGCCCTATTCAGTAACAACCTGGGCCTTAGCCCTATAAACATGATCATGCAAATATAGAATGTAGCCCAACCTAATAATCCATCCGCTACACACCACCCGTACCAGCCCAACACACCTGTGGGGATTACTAAATCGACCCGTCCATCCGCTACACACCTCGATGGCAGACCAGCTGCTCATCACAAAATTTGTGGCGAAGCCACCTTAATACAGAATATACGTGGCATAGCCACCAGACAGATTGTGGCAAAGCCACCAAAATATGTGGCAGAGCCACCAAATTACACTTCCTCCGATCATCAATATCCGAAACCCATGCATGATGTCGTGACATAAATAATTCGTGTATGCAGTATGTCATAATCATAAACAATCATGTAAATATCACACATATAACACTTAAGCTACCACTAGGGGTATAATGTTCATTTACCCTCCAGGGGTATTTCGGTAATTTACCTTCCAAGGGTATTTCAGTAATTTACCCTTCCAAGGGTATTTCGGTAATTTACCCTTCCAAGGGTATTTCGATAATTTACCCTCCAAGGGTATTTCGGTAATTTACCCTTCCAAGGGTATTTCGGTAATTTTGCATTTAACGGCCTTTCCAAGGCCTCATTGTCATCTCGGCGACACGGAACCCTTTTTGGGTCTCTACGGAACTATTGGGCCTAAAATCCATTTTAGGCCCAAACGGGCCCACACGCTCGTGTGGCCCGAAACGCATGATTTCGGTTTCAGATTTGCAGATTTCGCATTCAGACTTATCATTTGATAGTTTTCCAGCAGTTTGGCCCAAATGGGCCGGATAGCCCATTGGGCCCACTTGGCCCGTTTTGGCCCGGATAGGCCCGTTTCAGCCTCAGTATCGCGAGAGTGCTTGGGAAACCCTCAACGACTTAACGTCATGATTTGTTATCTCGATTTACCACTACAAACGTTCGCACATTCGAGTGGTCACAGATGCCGATTTTCAGCTTTCCGGCTTTTGGCCGAATCACAGAACATTGCACATATGCATTCGAAAGGGTGTGAGATTACACACTTGATCACGCAGAGAACTACACACTCACGATCGTCGTCACCCTCACTAGAGCGAGTAACCGCGATTTGTCTATCAAAACCAGATGTCGACTCTCTTCCACAACCCGGCGGAAAGTCCCGAACCGCTGACACCCTACGCCGTTTAAACTTGGGAGCAGGGGCTACGGATCCACTTCCATTAGGCCCTTTTCCTGATCCCCCCTTAGATTGGTTACCACCAGCCTCCATGAAGAATTCTTGATTAGCAAAGTTCTACCACAAATGAAAGTTGCTCAAGGTTTCGGCTTCCACACAAAAAGAGAACAAACGAGACTTTAGATGGAGCAGAGGTACGGCCTTAAACAAGAAGAAGGTAGTCAATGAGAGATCAGTTAAAAAGAAAAGGATATAATCACTTACCGATGTTCGAATGTTGAATGATCAGAAAACAAAAAGATAAGCTTGATCCCTAATGAGTTTCGGCCCTCACCAAACGGAACACGAATGTCTCGGGTTGGAGAAAAGTTAATAGATTGGGCCTTGATCAGGGATGAGCCGAATGGAAAAGAAGAGGTTCGGCCTTGCAAGAAGAATGGAAGTTTCGACTTTAGAGAAAAGAGAAAAGAAAGAACCGATGGAAAAGAAATAAGAGAAAGGTATTACCTTGTGCTCACAACAGTGCCGAGTAGTCAAGGTAGATTCGGCAGACAACAGTCCCTCACGCTTCAGGCTACTTAATTTTGGCTATTAGCAAGGGATAAAGAAATAAATTCCAATTGGAGAGGAGGGGAAAGACTCGGCCTATGGAGAAGAGAGTGTAGAAGAAGAAAACAAAACGGAAAAAGAGAGAAGAAATGGATGAAAAGAGAGGAAAGATGAGTAGGGGAGGGTTCGGCTATTGTGAAGAAAACAAATGGAAAGAGAGGAAAAAGAATTGAGAATTTCGGCAATAGCTCAAGTGAATGGAAAAGACCCGAAATGCCAAAAAGAAAAAGAATGCACAGACAAAAATTTCGGTTTGCTACCTACACCAAATGCCGAATTCCCTTGCCAAAATTAACCCCTAGCCGAATTTCACCTCCCATAAGCTCCCACATTCGGCCAACCACCCCCTCTCACCTCAATCCCACAATTCACTCCTTAATTTACTCCACAATTCACTCTCCATCACCTATTCAAACCGTTTGACCAATTCAAACTTTCACCAAATAGAGTTCCACTCCAACTCCACCTCTTCACCTCCTTGAGCACAAAATAAAACTATCAAATGCTACCTGTGGGACTCGAACACTCTCCCTCTCTCCTTCCCTTGTGACGCCACTCTACTAGGCCACATGCCCAACTTGTGTTAACAAGATACAACAAAAATTTCTTAAGTCCTGCTTCCGCTAGCCCACTCCTTTAAAGAGCCATAAACAAAAACTTTTCCTATGGCCTAACTTGAACCCAGGACTTCATAGAAACCCCGTAACCTTCCAAATCACCTTCCTAACAGGTCCATCTTGAACTAATTCCGTTCTCATATTCCTAAAGATTCTGATATGCTTCTTCACTCGGGGCCCAATAGGCCCAATTCTACTAGGCCCAATTTCGGGGCGTTACAATTTTCGACTCGATTAGATTAGTAATTGCTTAACTTGTAATTAACTTGATAAACACATTTACCCACTTGGAAAACCTTTAGGTTCGACCCCTTGGAATACTCTGGTGTTCCATCAGACACTACAAATATTACAACTGACACTGTTAGCTTGCAGTTAAAACCACTCTTCAATGTAGTTTTTCCAAAATCATTTATTTTAACGCGCATGCGCGCGGGCGGTCAATGACTCCTAGAAGATAGAGACATATATGTGATTGAATAGACTAATAGTATATTGAATAGGACTCAAGTAGAATAGATCCTAAATCTGTTTATGGATTTATTTACTTGTTGTAACAGCCTAATTTCACTAAAATCAGAACAGTGGTTTTGGGACCACAAATCCGAACCGGAAAGAAAAATTATTTTTATATTTTTGCACGATTTACATTTAGATAGAAATATCATGTGAAAATTCTGATAAGAAAATTTTATCGATTAAGTGCTTAATTATGGGAAGGACCAAATTGCATAAAATGCAAAAGTTAAATTCTAGTAGCTAGAAGGATCAAATAGCTATGGAATTTAAAACTTGAGGTCCTTATATGGTAATTAGACCATTAATCAAAAGTTAGTAGATATTTTTTATGAATCATCCATGGAAAAATTAGAAAAGGTAAAGGACTAAATTGGAAATTAAAATAATTAAAAGATGATAAATAATTAAAATAGAATTAAAAACATTTTATATCATCTTATTCCCCAAATATTCTACGAAAACCCTAGGAAAGAGAAAACAAGCTTTCTTGGCATAAATTGGTCAGTATTCAAGCCATGTTTTTAGTAATTTTTATATTTTTGAAACCGGGATAGTCTAATCTATCTATTTAGGGGATTAATTTGAAAAGTTATCAAAGTGTAGAAGTTATGTCATGGATGAACATGCTAAAAATTTGAAATTTATGGTAGAAAATGTAAGGTTGTTGATAGATAAACAACTTTTACAAAGTGAATTTTGATGAAAACATGATTTAGGGACTAAATTGTAAAGTTGTGTAAATTGAAGAAATTTTTTTGAAATTTATAGAATACATGTGCTGTAAAACCCCAAACCCGACCTAGACATTACGGCTGAATCTGACGTGTCACATCGAAGGGTTTTTCAAAATCAGGGTTGATGGGAGAAATCGTCCGAGTAAAAATCCATTTAGTTCTTATTTCTTGGGAAAACAATTGGTAAGTTATGAAAACCAATATCTAGTAAAGCGGTTACCATGTTTGTTACTGTTGGTTTAAAATTCGCGGAGACTACTCTATTATCAGTTATCATGAAGTTGAAAATATGTGTTTGCCTTGTAAAACAATTATTAGTTGTGAAAACTTGTTTGTGTCCGTTGGCAGTTCAAAATAAGAAATTAAAAATCACCAGAGGCCTTATTACAAAAATATCAACCTAAAATAAAATAATTAAATGATTACGTTTAAATAAACATCCTCGATCGTGTGGCCCCCTCCGAGTCCTACGCAGCTCCAAATCCACTAAGTCTGGGGATGACCTGTACAGTTAAAAGAAAGGGTGAGTTACGAGAACTCAGTGTGTAATCCCCTATCACTCAATCGGTGAATGCGATGCGGTAATAGTCTGGGCACGAGCTCTGCATTCGCATAGCGATGCGGTGTGGGCCTAAGCCCAATACAATATCAGTATGGTGCAAGTATGCAAACCCATCCCAATCCAGCCAGCACACCACCCGTACCAACCCAGCACACCATGTGGGGACAAAGTCGACCCACCAAGCCCTCACACCAAAATTACAGCATAGCTACCAGTAGTAATAACGCAGCAGAGTTTGCAAGATAACGATATATGGCAAAGCCACGATGAACGATAATTGTGGCGAGCCACCGATGTCGATATGCATGGCGAGCCACCACGATATGATACTTCCTCCATAACTGAATCCCAACCCCATGCAGTATGCCATGTCATCAATATTTTGTGTATGCAACATGTCCTACTCAATGACAGTCATCTGATACATATTTCCATCTGTCAATCTATCTCTAGGGTAAAATAGTCATTTTCATGCATTAGGGTAAAATAGTAATTTTGTCCTTTAGGGGTATTTTGGTCATTTTACTCGCTAGGGATATTTCAGTCATTTTACTCATTAGGGGTATTTCAGTCATTTTACTCCTTAGGGGTCTCGGTACAGTTAACGACCTTTTCGAAGGTCTACAGTCGCCTCGAGCGACACAGATAATCCATTTGGTCAAAACAGTGTAAATGGGCTCAAAGCCCAATATTCGGCCCAAATGGGCCCACACGCTCGTGTGGCCCATTTGGCCTAAATTCAATCACGGCTATGTGATCTACATAGCCCAATCCAGTTTCTGCCACTTTTCGTAAATTTTATCCGTGTAGGGCCCACGAGCCCATTGGGCCCACACGGCCCATTTCGGCCCAACGAGGCCCAATACGGCCCAAGTGCATGAGAACACTCCTAGTGGCCTCTTCAGTCTACCGCCCTCAGTTGTTGGCTCGATTTTTCCACACGAGCGATCGCACGCTCGTGAGGCCCTAAATGCCAAAGTTTCGGCTTTTCGGCTTTTGCCGATTCTTAACGGAGATAGTGTGATTACACACCTTTTTATGGAGTCGTTCCAAGATCTACGAGCACCCAACCTAAAATTATCGAGATCCAATGTTAGTCCTTAATATGTTAGGGTAAAACACCCTCTTATCACATCTGTTCCCAAAAAGGCACTTACTACCTTAACTTGATTGAACGAACTACGGCCTGTTCCTTTGAGCTCGTGGGCTAAAACCGATCACACTTTTCTTACCGATAAACTGCGATAACTAAAGATTTTAACAGATGCGACCGATCATAACTGTGGCTTAAATCCATGAGTATTGGTCTTACAGAAATATATAAAGATATTCGACCTATTCAAAAGGTAAGGTAATGTCTTTACCTTAAATGGAAGATAGGGTTTGACAACTTGAGTAACTTCTGCACTTCTCCACTCCTCGGGAATACCTAAAACCCAACGATCACCACACTAAGAGGAAGGGATCCCAATCAAAGACCATGAGTAGCAGAAACATTCAGCTTTTAGAGAAAATGGGGATATGAGAGAACAGTTTTAAACAAGAAGTGAAGAATATGAACACCTACCAATTTCAGGAATACTTGCAGAACTGAAACAGAGAGGGAAAGAAAGCAGAGAATTTGGTCACCACAGAACTAATCAAGAGAAAGGAAAAAGATTCAGTTCATAATCCAATAAGAAGCCGAAAAAAAAATAATGAAGGGGGGAGAGGAAATGTATTCGGCTTAACTTGGGAGAGGGAGAGGGAAGCAGAGATTCGGCCAACAAGGAGCTTGAAGAAAAAGTGCAAAACTAAAATAAATAAAATGCACGAGTGGTAAGTTGCTATTTTGGCACTTAGAGAGAAAAGAAAGAAAGAAGGAATTGGAAGTCCAAAATCGGTGACAATACTGATAAAAAATGAGGGAAAAACCCCTCAGCCGAAATTCCTAGGCTTCCTATACCCATTCGGCACAACATTCCCACACACATCCACTTCCTTGATTCTTTCCACAATACTCTCACTTAATCCTCTCCATGATTTGCTCCTACAATCTCTCCATGACCAATTCAAACACCTCATCAGCAGTGTTTCAGTCCAACTCCGCTACCTTCCCTGCTCAAGCAGCAAAATAAACACTCCATTGCTTATCCCAGGATTTGAACCTCAGACCTCATAGTTACACAACACGCCACTTGCCACTAGGCCACAAGCTCCTATTGTTTCACTAAACACGCATTATTATTAATAAAGCCTAAGTGTCAGTGTCCAGATTCATTTAAGGGAAAAATTTAAAAATTTTGCAAAAGCCAAGACTTGAACCCAGGCTTCTCACACACCCCCATACACACCCAAATCACTTAGCCATTAAAGCAACCAAGTAATTTGTGTCTAAACATGAAAAATTAAAGTCACTAAATTTTTGGGGCGTTACAACTCTACCCCCCTAAAAAGAAATTTCGGCCTCAAAATTTACCTGGTCAGAATAGGTGAGGGTATTGTTGTTGCATCGCCTCCTCAGGCTCCCACGTGGCTTCCTCGGCACCGTGATTCCGCCAAAGCACTTTAACCAGTGGGATCAATTTCTTCCTTAGTACCTTAACCTCACGGTCCAATATCTACAATGGCTCCTCCTCGAAAGTCAAATCTGGCCTGACCTCGATCTCCTCGACTGGTACTATATGTGTGGGATCAGAGCGGTAACGCCTCAGCATGGAGACATGGAACACATCGTGAATTCGATCTAATTCAGGAGGCAACTCAAGTTGATAGGCGACTGGTCCCACACGCTTTAGTATACGGTAAAGGCCAATGAACATAGGGCTAAGCTTACCCTTTCGCCCAAAACTCAGTATCTTTTTCCATTGTGAGACCTTAAGAAATACGGAGTCTCTCACAGAATATTTGATCTCTCGGTGTTTAAGATCTGCGTAAGACTTCTGCCTGTCTGACACTTCCTTCAACCGATCTCAAATCAGTTTTACCTTTTCTTCGGTATCAGAAACTAACTCTGGCCCAAAAACTCGCTGCTCGCCCAGCTCAGTCCAGCAGGTAGGGGTACGAAACCTACGACCATACAAGCCTCGTACAGTGCCATTTGAATATTGGACTGGTAGCTCTTATTATACGCAAACTCTGTCAGCGGCAAATAGTCTTCCCAGCTGCCTCGGAAATCAATAACACAGCTTCTTAACATGTTCTCTAGTATCTGAATCACCCTCTCTGACTGACCATCTGTCTGAGGATGGAACGCAGTACTGAAGTCCAACCTAGTACCCAAAGCCTTGTGTAATTTCTTCCAGAACCGAGACATGAATCGAGGGTCTCTATCAGATATGATGGAAACCGGTACCCCATGCAGTCTCACAATCTCAGCCACATACAACTTTGCCAACTTCTGCAACGAGTAATCCGTACGAACTGGTATAAAATGGGCAGATTTAGTCAGTCAGTCTACAATAACCCATACTGAATCCTTTTAAGTAGGCGTTAAGGGCAGCCCACTCACAAAATCCATGGTTACTCTCTCCCACTTCCAAAGTGGAATTTTAGCTGGTCACAGTAACCACGAAGGCGGTTGATGCTCAGCTTTGACTTGCTGGCATGTTAAGCACTTACTCACAAGATCAGTAACTTCGCGTTTCAGCCCTGGCCACCAGTACAACTCACGAAGATCTCGGTATAACTTATTTTCGCCAGGATGTATAGCGTATGGACTACTATGCGCCTCTTGCAGTATAGACTGCCTTAACTCAGAATCCTTCGGTACACAGACTCTCCCACGAAAACACAGTACTCCCTCACCATTCAACCCAAAATTTGTAGTCTCTCCATTCTCAACTTGTCGGAAACGAGAAACTAGTGACTCATCCACCAACTGTTTCCCCTTAATTTGTTCAGTCCACGATGGTCTCACTTGGAGCTCAGCTACCAAGCTACCATCATCATACAAGCTGAGACGAGTAAACATTGCTCTCAAATCAGATACATCCCTACGGCTCAGTGCGTCCGCTACCACGTTAGCCTTACCAGGGTGATACTCAATCGAGCAGTCGTAATCCTTAAGCTGCTCTACCCATCTTTGCTACCTAAGATTCAGCTATTTCTAAGTAAGGAGGTACTTGAGGCTCTTGTGATCTGTGAAGATAATACATTTTTCGCCGTATAAATAATGCCTCTAAATTTTCAGTGCGAATATCACTGCGGCTAACTCCAAGTCATGAGTTGGGTAATTCGCCTCGTGAGGCTTAAGCTGAAGAGACGCATAAGCAACCACCTTACCCTCCTACATCAGCACACAACCCAATCCAATGTGTGATGCATCACTGTAGACAGTAAATTCCTTCCTAGACTCTGGTTGTATCAAGACAGGGGCTTCTGTCAGAACCTTCTTCAGTTTCTCAAAACTTTCTTGCTGCTTATCAATCCAATTGAACGGTACCCCTTTACGCAGCAACTTAGTCAGAGGTGCAGCAATTAAGGAGAACCCCTCAACAAAACGTCTGTAATACCCTTCCAAACCCAAAAAGCTTTGAATTTTCGATACGGTCTTAGGTGGTTTCCAGTCCAGTACGGATTCAATTTTTTGAAGATCCACCCTGATCCCCTCGGCAAACACCACGTGACCAAGAAATGTCACTTCTCGCAGCCAGAACTCACACTTGCTGAACTTAGCGTACAGTTACTTCTCCCTTAAAATGTGCAGAACAATTCAGAGATTTGCATCATGTTCATCCTCGATTCTCGAATACACCAAGATATCATCTATAAATACCACCACGAATCGATCCAAGTAGGGCTGGAATACTCAGTTTATCAGATCCACGAAAGCAGTTGGTGCATTCGTCAGCCCAAACGGCATCACTAGGAACTCGTAATGACCATACCGAGTCCTAAATACAGTCTTATACACATCAGCCTCCTTAACTCTAAGCTGATGGTACCCAGAGCGAAGATCTATCTTGGAGAAAACTGAAGCTCCTCGTAGCTGATAAAAAAGATCGTCAATTCTTGGCAGGGGATATTTGTTCTTGATAGTCAGTTTATTTAACTGCCGATAGTCGATGCACATACGCATGGATCCATCCTTTTTCTTTATAAACAACATTGGTGGTCCCCATGGAGATACACTCGGTCGAATGAATCCTCGATCTAGAAGCTCTTGAATTTGAGCCTTTAACTCCACCAACTCATTCGGTGCCATCTTGTATGGGGCGATGGACACCGGAGCTATTCCAGGTAAGAGCTCAATACCAAATTCGTCTTTGCGGTTCGGAGGCAACCCAGGGAGCTCATCAGGGAATACATCTGGAAATTCCTTCACAGTTCTAATATCTCCGACAGAAGGACCTTCAGAATAAGAAATACTATTGTAGGCTAAAAACGCCTCACTACCCTTGCAAATTAGTTTTTCGGCCCTTAATGTTGAGATCACGTTAGACAAATAATTCCTTCGCTCCCCAATCACAGCCACCTCCTCATTCCCAGTAGTCTTCAACACCATACGCTTAGTAGCACAGTCCAAACTAGCTCGGTGTTTCACCAGCCAATCCATACCCAAAATAAGGTCGAATTCACTAAACGACAGTTCCATCAACTCTGTTGGAAAAATTACTCCTTGGACCTCAAGGGGCACATCTCTGAATAACTTATTTACCCTAACAGACTGACCCAATGGACTTATCACAGTCATCTTATTAACAGTATTTTCGAACTGAATACCCAAAGTTCCCGACACAGTGCATGCAACGTATAAATGTGTAGACCCAATATCAATTAAAGCAGTGTAAGATACATTGTAAATTAGGAATGTACCGGTTATGACGTCATGGGCGTCACCATCCTCTCGGAGACGAGCATCATAGACCAACGCTGGCTGCCTCGCCTCGGTGTTACCAGCACCCCTACCTGGTGCTCCACGACCTCGTCCCATACCATTGCCACCTCTGGCCTGCCTACGGCCTCTCGGTGGCTGCTGACCACCTCTCACTGGCTAAACATGACCCGGTCCTGCAGCTTGCATCTGAACATGCCTCTGAGGACAATCCTTAACCCGATGATCCATGGACCCACATCTAAAGCATGCCCTAGTCCTCTTCCAGCACTTACCGTGGTGCGATCTCCCACAATCAACACAAGGCTGTGGTCTATTAATAGCAACAGGAACCCTAGTCCGAACCGGCCCATTAAACCTTCCCTTCTTAATAGGCCTTCCAGAAGAACTTGAGGGCCCAAAATCCCTCTTATTTCTGCCCCTATCTTTTTCACGGTTCTGGCGCTCCGAGCGTTTCACCTCTTCAGGAATCTTTACTTTTTCCACAAGAGCAGAAAAATCTCGCTCCCTCTGTGGAGCTATCAATACCCTTAACTTATCCCGAAGGCCATCCTTAAATCACACACAATGTTCATACTCAGTTGCTACTATCCCTCGAGCATACCGATTCAACCGTAAAAATTCTGCCTAATATTCTGCCACTGTCTTACTCCCCTGGGTCAGGCTCAGAAATTCCTTTCGTCGGGCGTCAACATTACTTGGGCCCACGTACTTTCCTCGAAATTCTAATTTAAAGAAATCCCACGTCACACGATCGGCCTGCGTACCCTCTCTCATAGTGAGCCACCATTGGTAAGCTTCATCTCGCTGTAAGGACACTGCCCCTTTTAATTTTTGCTCCGTAGTACAGTCAAGGTCATCCATTATTCGTTCAGTCGCCTCTAACCTGTACTCTGCCACATTTGGGGCTACTCCAGAAATACCTCTGAAAATTTCTACTCCATTAGATCAGAGTCACTCTGAAATTGACCCTCGACCCACTGTTCCAGTACTAGCTCCAACAACCCTCTCTAGAACGCGAAGCATTGCTTGGGATATAGCATCATCCCCAGCTGCTTGATCATGAGACCTCGTCTCAGTTACTGGTGAGGCTGGTGCCTCCCTAGCAGGCATATGGCCCGATGTCGATGATCCAGCTCGAGCACTTCCTCGGCCTCTACCGCGGCCCCGTGTACCCCTTCTACGAGTACCTCTTGTGCTCATTTTGATATGCACTTTATCTGATTAAAAATTCTTATGTATCAACTTATAATTTTAGTAAATATTAACAAATGTATTATGAAAAACAATCATCAGAGGTTTGTTTTCGCGGATCGAGGTCTCACTACAGTTTACAGTCTCCTATGGTTTCAATTTCCTCTATCTAGAGTTTCACAGTATATCAGTATTCAGAATTATAGAACTTACAGATTTGGTGCCGGAGACTTAGTGTGCCACAGTTGTACATCTTTCGAAAACATTTCAAATCTTTAAAATCTACTTTCAAAACAACTTTCCAAACCCATTCCATAGCCGAGTTTTGGAACCAGACTCTGATACCACTAAATGTAACACTCCAAACCCAGCCTAGACATTACGACTGAATTTGGTGTGTCACATCGAAAGATTTTTCGAAATCAGGGTTGATGGGAGAAATCGTCCGAGTAAAAATCCATTTAGTTCTTGTTTCTTGAGAAAACAATTGGTAAGTTATTAAAACCAATATCTAGTAAAACGGTTACCATGTTTGTTACTGTTGGTTCAAAATTAGCGGAGGCTACTCTATTATCAGTTATCATGAAGTTGAAAATATGTGTTTGCCTTGTAAAATAGTTATTAGTTGTGAAAACTTGTTTGTGTCCGTTTGGCAGTTCAAAATAAGAAATTAAAAATCACCAGAGGCCTTATTACAAAAATATCAACCTAAAATAAAATAATTAAATGATTATGTTTAAACAAACATCCTCGATCGTGTGGCCTCCTCCGAGTCCCACACAGCTCCAAATCCACTAAGTCTGGGGATTATCTGTACAGTTAAAAGAAAGGGTAAGTTACGAGAACTCAATGTGTAATCCCCTATCACTCAATCAGTAGTACGTGCAGTAATAGTCTGGGCCTGAGCCCTGTTCAGTAACAGTGCAGTGTGGGCTTTAGCCCAATACAGTAACAGTGTTGGCCTAAGCCCGATACAGTATCAGTATAGTACAAGTATGCAAACCCACCCCACCCCAATCCAGCCAGCACACCATGTAGGGACAAAGTCGACCCACCCAGCCCTCACACCAAAATTGCATCATAGCTGCCAGTAGTAATAACGCAGCAGAGCTGCCAATACAGTATATGTGGTAAAGCCACCAGTAACAGTAATTGTGGTAGAGCCACCAGTATCACTATGTGTGGCAGAGCCACCAGTATCAGTATGTGTGGCAGAGCCACCAGTAACATTACTTCCTCCATAACAGAATCCCAACCCCATGCAGTATGCCATGTCATCAATATTTCGTGTATGCAACATGTCCTACTCAGTACAGTCATACAGTACACATTTCCATCTGTCAGTATGTCTCTAGGGGTAAAATAGTTATTTTCATGCATTATGGGTAAAACGGTAATTTTGTCCTTTAGGGGTATTTTGGTCATTTTACTCGCTAGGGATATTTCAGTCATTTTACTCATTAGGGGTATTTCAGTCATTTTACTCCCTAGGGATATTTCAGTCATTTTACTCATTAGGGATATTTCAGTCATTTTACTCATTAGGGATATTTCAGTTATTTTACTCCCTAGGGGTCTCGGTACAGTTAACGACCTTTTGAAAGGTCTACAGTTGCCTCAAGCGACACATATAATCCATTTGGTCGAAACAGTGTAAATGGGCTCAAAGCCCAATATTCGGCCCAAATGGGCCCACACGCTCGTGTGGCCCATTTGGCCCAAATTCAATCACGGCTATATGATCTACATAGCCTAATCCAGTTTCTGCCACTTTTCGTAAATTTTATCCGTGTGGGGCCCACGAGCCTATTGGGCCCACACGGCCCATTTCGGCCCAACGAGGCCCAATACGGCCCAAGTGCACGAGAACACTCCTAGTGGCCTCTTCAGTCTACCACACTCGGTTGTGGGCTCGGTGTTTACACACGAGCGATCGCACGCTCGTGAGGCTCTAAATGCCGAAGTTTTGACTTTTCGGCTTTTGCCGATTCTTAGCGGAGATAGTGTGATTACACACCTTTTTACGGAGTCATTCCAAGATCTACGAGCACCCAACCTAAAATCATCGAGATCTAATGTTAGTCCTTAATATGTTAGGGTAAAACACCCTCTTATCACATCTGTTCCCAAAAAGGCACTTACTACCTTACCTTGATTGAACGAACTACGGCCTGTTCCTTTTAGCTCGTGGGCTAAAACTGATCACACTTTTCTTGCCGATAAACTGCGATAACTAAAGATTTTAACAGATTGGACCGATCATAACTGTGGCTTAAATCCATGAGTTTTGGTCTTACAGAAATATATAAAGATATTCGACCTATTCAAAAGGTAAGGTAATGTCTTTACCTTAAATGGAAGACAGGGTTTGACGAATTGAGTAACTTCTGCACTTCTCCACTCCTCAGGAATACCTAAAACCCAACAATCACCACACCAAGAGGAAGGGATCCCAATCAAAGACCGTGAGTAGTAGAAACATTCAGCTTTTAGAGAAAAGGGGGATAGGAGAGAACAGTTTTAAACAAGAAGTGAAGAATATGAACACCTACCAATTTCAGGAATACTTGCAGAACTGAAACAGAGAGGGAAAGAAAGTAAAGAATTTGGTCACCACAGAACTAATCAAGAGAAAGGAAAAAGATTCGGTTCACAAGCCAATAGGAAGCCGGAAAAAAATTTAATGAAGGGGGGAGAGGAAATGTATTCGGCTTAACTTGGGAGAGGGAGAGGGAAGCAGAGATTTGGCCAACAAGGAGCTTGAAGAAAAAGTGCAAAACTGAAACAACAAAAATGCACGACTGGTAAGTTTCTATTTCGGCACTTAGAGAGAAAAGAAAGAAAGCAAGAATTAGAAGTCCA
Organism: Gossypium sturtianum; assembly: GCA_025698515.1. Classification (NCBI taxonomy): domain Eukaryota; kingdom Viridiplantae; phylum Streptophyta; class Magnoliopsida; order Malvales; family Malvaceae; genus Gossypium; species Gossypium sturtianum. The sequence continues at coordinate 50,355,057 of CM046952.1, read as the reverse complement.
AAATCGGTGACAACACTGATAAAAAAATGAGGGAAAAACCCCTCAGCTGAAATTCCTAGGCTTCCTATACCCATTCGGCACAACACTCCCACACACATCCACTTCCTTGATTCTTTCCACAATACTCTCCCTTAATTCGCTCCACAATTTTCTCCTACAATCTCTCCATGACCAATTCAAACACCTCATCAGCAGTGTTTCAGTCCAACTCTTCTACCTTCCCAGCTCAAGCAGCAAAATAAACACTCCATTGCTTATCCCAGGATTTGAACCTCAGACCTCATAGTTACACAACACGCCACTTGCCATTAGGCCACAAGCTTATCTTGTTTCACTAAACACGCATTATTATTAATAAAGCCTAAGTGCCAGTGTCCAGGTTCATTTAAGGGAAAAATTTAAAAATTCTGCAAAAGCCAAGACTTGAACCCAGGCTTCTCACACACCCCCATACACACCCAAATCACTTAGCCATTAAAGCAACCAAGTAATTTGTGTCTAAACATGAAAAATTAAAGTCGCTAAATTTTTGGGGCGTTACATGTGCTGTAAATTGTATATTAAAATTTTGGTTAGGCTTGGAATAAGGAGTAAATTGCATGAATTTCATTTTCCGAGCCTAGGGATGAAATTAGAATTTATGAAAAGTTTAAGAGCAAAATGGTAATTTTGCCTAGGATGTAAATTGAGTCTAATTGAATATGAAATGTGATAAATTGATAATTAAATTCTTTGATATAGATCTGGACAACACAAATTCGAGACTAGATCGAGGAAAAGAGAAAGTTTCGGATTAATAGATTTTCTATCATGAACTATTATCGAGGTAAGTTCGTGTAACTTAATTGAGCATGTAAATATGTTGAATTGAATGTTGTATTGGTATAGAATGTGATTTATATTAATGTGGATTATTTGGATGTTACAATATAAGAAATGAATACATCTTTGAAACTATTTGAAAAGGGGTAAGTTCCATTTGAATATTGGCTTTCGATGGGTAAATGTGATTTCCCCTATCGAATGAGGTCCTACATTTGTTGCTGATGGGATTTAGCTCGGACAAGTAATCCTATTGACCTCATTATAGAAAGGATTTAGCCTGGACTGTAATCCTGATATTAGCCCTCTTGAGCATATGTTACAGATAGGATTTAGCCCGGACGGGTAATCCTGATTAAGCTCTTGTGAGCATATATTGGAAACAAGATTTAGCTTGGACAAGTAATCCTGTTTTATGATATATGACTCGAGAGTATGCTTTTTGATTAAGTGCCTTAATGGGTACTCCTGAATATGTATTGACGGGTTATTGAATTGTACATCTTGAGTGTACTATCTAATTATCCATCGGAATTACAATGATTCAACGGATGAAATATTTGACATGATATGAGAATTATGAGATGAAATGAATAATGCCTTGAAAGAATATAGCATGATGAGCTCATCTATGTTTATTAGATATATATGAGATTTATGTAACTAACTTGTTTGATTGAGTGCATGTGTTTAGGCAAATTGACAAGTTGATTGGAAAACATGTTAATGTATGTTTAAATTTAATAAATGAGATTGGTAAGTTTAATTCCAGTTATACGAACTTACAAAGCATATAATGCTTACTAGGTTTTATTTTCTCTGTTTTATAGTGCTCGGAAGCTAGTGAAGGTTGGAGATCGGTTGGAGCATATTCACACTATCCACTAGCTTTTTTTGGTAAAACTAGTAAATTTATTTTGGTATAATGGCATGTATAAGTTAACTTGACCATTATTGGCTTGAATATGTTGTTTGTAATCTAGCCATTGGAATGGCTAGTAATGGTTTATTTTGGTGTATTTATTAGGCATTATATCATGATAAACACATATGTGTTAAGTATGGTTAATCAAATGATGTTTAATGTGTAAGTTAAACCAAGGTAAGAATACAAACATACATGTATGCAATGATATACCATGTTAAATGTTATAATTTGTTTAAATTCAATGCTTGGATTGGTTGTTATTTGGATGTAAGTTTTGGTGCAGGAAGTTGGTAAAATTTTGGGTGAGAAATGAAGTTAGAAATGGCTTTATTTTGTCCACACGGGTAGACACACGGGCGTGTGTCTAGGCCGTGTGTGACACACGGTCTGGTACACGGGCGTGTGTTAGGCCATGTGTCCCCAACATTTTAAATTTGAGAAACAGAATGCTCAGAATTGAGCACATGGGTAGAGAGATAGGCGTGTGTCTCAGCCGTGTGTGCTACACGGTCTGGAACACGGGCGTGTGTCTTGGCCGTGTGAAACCTGCACCTAATTTTGCAAAAGTAAATTAACCACACGGCCTGGCACACGGACGTGTGGCTGGTCGTGTGGCACAAGTCAAAGAGCTACCTAGTTTCGAACACGACCTGCAGCACGGGCATGTCCTAGGGTCACACGAGCGTTCCCTTGGACCACACGGGCGTGTGTGCCCTGTGTCTTGGAAATTTTTTGAAATTTCACGAAAAATTCTTGGAGTTTCTGATTAAGTCCCGACTCGATTCTAATACTTATATTGGGCCTCGAGGGTCCACTTAAGGGACGTTATGAATAATCTCGATAAATGAATAGTAATTGACATAAATTATTATGTAAACTCTGATAATGCTCTGTAACCCTGTTCCGGCGACGGATACGAGTTAGGGGTGTCACAATTGTGACGTTCATAGTGTGACATACCTTAATCCTGAGTGGATGATGAACTATGTATGCATGAGTCATATACTTTGATGTAAGTAAAAGCCTGAATTCAAATATACAAGAAACTAAAAGTTGGTGCGTTGGGTATACGACTTCTGCAGTATGTAGCATTATTCACAATAGTGGAATTCATAGCCTAAGACATGGGTAAATAATATCCTCTCATTGGAATTACATGATAGATGAAAAGTAAATGTGGCCACTAGCCGTTTGTCTCATTGGATATCATATTGGGGAATGAATTTATCCCAAAGAGATTTAGGATATCCTATGAGGGTAACACACTTATGACAAGGTTATTGGATGAGCATTGATCGAGTAGTTTTCATAATGGTACGTAATTGGGCCTTAATTATAATTAATAGGTGAAAATTCAGAATTTAATTATAAATAATTTTAGCCTTAGTCAAATATGTCCAATCGATTCCTTTGCTAACTTGTTGAAACTAGAAATGAATTGCATGATGAATAAAATGAACAAAAATGAATAGAAATGATAAAGTTAGAGAAATATGTTGCATTCAGAAATAAATGTGGTATCTCACTTAGTATGAAAATGACCTGATAATTAATTTAAGTTTTTCGAATTATTATTTAATTAAATTATTGAAGTTTGAAAATGAAATTAAATTAATTAGTCATTATGAAATCCGTTGAATGTAGAAATTAAATATATTTTCTTATAGATTCTTTTACAATAAAGTTATCATGATTTTAACAAAATTAGAATTGGGTTGAGAAAATTATTTAATTGGAAAAATAATTAATTTAATTTAGTTTAATAAATAATGTCTATTTTGAGAAATAGAAAAACATGTACTGGGTTGGATTAAATTATAAAGTATTGGGTTAAAAGTCCAAGAAACACGTATAATTGGAACCAATACAGGAGAGACTCGAATCTCTATCATAATACATATGAGGGGAAGCACAACCTAGTAGCCCCTCTCTCTCCTAGTTCAACTAAAGGATTGTTTTTCTATTAAATAGACATTAAATGCATTCTACTAATTCAACTAGGGTTTCAATTCCTTTCCCTATAAATAGATAGTACTGGTAGGGCTAAAACAAACAATAAGATATATAAAACTTTTAGATATTATTATTCTGCCCAAAAATAGTGAGAATTTATTTCTAAGTATAAATTTTATTTTCTAAGAATAACAATTCTACCGATTTCTATAAAAGAGAGAGATTTACTTTCCTACTGAAAGTAAGAAAATTATTTTTTGGTTTTGTATTTAATTCATAATTGTTGAAAATTATTTTTTGGTTTTGTATTTAATTCATAATTGTTTAAGCCCACTGTAAAACCCCTCACTCGACTCGACCATCGGGTCCGAGCTACAGGATGCCACATTCATTGTCGGAGCAACTACCATCAAGTTCGTAGTAAAACAATCATTTATAAATTCTAATACGAGTAAATTATCTTTTTTTTTGTAAAGGAAAAACAAAATTATTAAGCTAACTGCATGAAAGATCTTAGAGAAAGATTATCACTTGCTTGAACATTAGAAAAAAGTGCAAGCACCTCCCTTGGAATCTCCTCAAATATCTTCAGACAATGTTTTGTATCAAAGGCCTTATTGGCTAGTCAATCAGCAACTTTATTAAAGTCTTTAGGAAGATGTTGTATGATCCAGAATATTGCACTCGCCAAATAAAGGTGGATACGTCTTATAATAGCAGAATTTGAACTTGACACAAGAATCCTAGATGATCTTGATCGCTTCCAAGCTATCTGTTTGGATCATCACGCCCTCATATCGCCTATCATGGATGAGGGTCAATCCATAAAAAATACCCCACAATTCAACATCAAGAACTGATCATTTGCCCAAACATCTATTGTATCCCATAATCCACTCCCCATTACCTTTAAATCATAATAAACAATCAAAACCGAGTCTCAATCGAGCTTATGAAAGCTCTTTTGATAACCCAAGCACGAAATAGGAACAAATTGAAAAGTTTTAAAAATTTAGGGCCAGTGTCGTGACATCACTTTCTCCATTTCGTGACATTGTCAAAACAATGTCACGTCATGACTTCAGGCCACTTGACGTCGCAACATGACTTACTATTTTGGTCGACATTGCGATGAGCTAAGTTGCATGTCGAAATGTGGACTTCGTTTTTTTTAAAATTTGAGCCATTTGGCACTTATTTCAAGCTTCCACACAAACATATCATTTTGTGCACAAATGAGTAACTTCACCTGCACCAAAACATTTCAAAACACATACCAAAACAAGTGCAAATAACACAATCAACTTCCTATCAATTTATATCACCTAATCAACCATTAGAATTATCATCTTATTACCATAACATATATATAAATCACCTAAATACCAACTTGTCAACACCAATTCATATCCAAATATGCCAACTCAATTTCCACATACACTTCTCAAACCATTTACCAAAACATACCATTTCATCAAGACATTAACATTGCCAAAATTGTGCATTAGGTAGATTTTAGCTATGTTCAACATTCAAAGTTAACATATATTAAATACCTATGTACATGCCACAAATCTGGACTTAAAATGATAAAAAGCTATCAATTCAAAACTGGGATAGTTTGAGCTTCAACGATCTGTTTGACGTGTTCCGCAAAGTGGAAATCTACAAGGAAAGGGGAAACAACGGAGTAAGCATATTGAATGCTTGGTAAGTTCATATGAAATTTACTTAATTTACCTTAACAATTCAATAAGCTAATCATTTAACATAATGGCAATCAATATGGCATTATGTGACATATCTTGAAGTAACTAACACATAACATCATATACAACTAATAGGTTAGTTCATTTTTATATCAAGTTCAATAGATAAGAAATCATAAATCACATTTCCATTTGAAATCATATATCATTCGATCTATGTTCAACTCATTTCAGTATTTCCATTTCCATTAAGTTAAATTTTCACCTGAGAGAACCTTAGTAAATTGAACTCGGATACATGGGACTATATTGCTTACATAAGCTAACAATATAACTGATTTTCTCACACAAATTGACATCGTATCGAGGTTACCAGACCAGGCTAAACCAACGATATTTATAAACTGAGAATCCTCAACAAATGTTGGATCTTATATATGTTGGATTTGGTGCCTAACTTTAGTATTTTCTTCAATATACACTTGTAAATTTTTCAAACAGATTGGTTAATAAAATTATTTATAAATTACATTAATACTTTTTATAATGTCCTAATGTGGTTTATGCATGCAAAAGAAAATAAAAGTGAATGTTGCTCACTAATTTTCTAATGTTTAACTAATACTAAGCGACATTACATGGTCGGATCATAATAAAAAAAGACAACTTATATTTGTAACACCCCAAACCCGGCCCATTCGTTACGACCGAATTTGAGATGCAAGTGCGGAAAAACGTTTGAAGACTGATTTCACTTTTGGGAAAAACATTAAAAATTTTGTCATTTGAAAACCATGTCCAATTAAAAATTCTAAATAATATAAGCTTGACAAAAATATCCAAATTAAAAGCACTTCCCAATAATAATTTAATCGTCGTCTAGCTTAAACATAATAAAAATGCTCAAATAGAAATACTTAAATACTTTAACTGGGCCTTATTACAATAAATAATTAAACAAAAGTTCTTAGTAATAAAATGAATAAAATAAAGAAGATGTCTTCTCGCATGGGCCACCTCGTATCCACTCCAACCCGGTCCAATCACAACGAATCATCATCTGCGATGTTTAATAAAAATTGGGTGAGTCATACGGACTCGAGTGTGTAATTAATCCACTGAATTCCACCCACATGTTAACCACATATTAACCCATGTATCGAGATAACAAATATCATATTCACATGTTAACACATTCAGGCTTGGCCCATATTCATATCACATTCATCTAATAGGGTAGTTAACCACATAATTTCCACATCTTGGGCTTAGCCCATTTCCACACTGATCCACATTCATATCTTTGGGCTTTGCCCATTTTTACATTAATCCACATATCATATTGGGCTTGGCCCATTTCCACATATGTTCACATATGAAATCATGCAATTATGAAGCCCAACCCAAACCTAGGGTCCATCCGCTACACACCCCCTTATCCAAACCTACCACACACCGGGGACTATCAAATCACCCTCTCCTTTTCACTCCAAAGGCAATCATCGCCGCCCACGTGCAATTAAGCACAATAGTCCACAACGCGACCTCGATCGGGCGCCAATCCATGATGTAGCCGTAGCTAACACCAAAACCACGATGGGACACATAGTCACTCATCAACCACGATATGACACATAGCCGATATCAACCACGATGAGGCACATAGCCACTCATCAAGCCACGCGAACTAAATCGCAATTAATCCACAACGTGACCTCAGTCAACGTCAATCCACGATGTAGCTCAAGGCTAACATCAAAAACCACGATGGGACACATAGTCACTCATCAACCACGATATGGCACATAGCCGATATCAACCACGATGAGGCACATAGCCACTCATCAAGCCACGCGAACTTAATCGCAATTAATCCACAACGCGACCTCAGTCAACGTCAATCCACGATGTAGCTCAAGGCTAACATCAAACCACGTACTCGAAGTACACCCGTACCTTCTTTCATATCCCAACCCATGCACATGCCACATAAAATAATGATACAATGTAATGATGCATGAGCATGTTCATCAAGCATATTATCACATATTCATATTAATAATCACATATCATCAGGTTTGGTACTTACCGGATTATCGACATACCCCTTGAGGGTATCCATATCACAATTTCCACTGCACTAGTTAGCACATTCATAATACATACACATTTCACATACATATCATATACCCGGAAAACGGTGGGTTAATCACACACCTGATCACTTGGAGAACTATGCTTTCGATCATCGATGCTATCACTAGGTGATACTACGACTATTTGCCTACTTTCTTGTTCCGACATTTGGTCCACACCTCGGTGGCCAATCCCTAACTACTGAGACAGATCTCTTCTTAAACTTCGGGATAGGACCTTCCTTTCCCTTCTTGAATGGTATTCGCCTCCATCAACACACTTAATCAGAACAATCAATTTAATCATCAATATACGAATTCTTAACCAAATATCCACAACTTATCATACTTACCGAAAGGGTCTTGAAATCCCGAAAAGCTTGATCTAATGCTTAGATCCTTAATCCCTACATTTGATTAATCACCTACTACTTTAATAAAAAGCCATTCGGCCATAAATCCAAATCCTAGTAGGATTAGTATACTTAAACTTACCTTGTTTCCATTTGACTTAAGAATCAAGTCTTGAAATCTCTGCTATACTCTTCTTGCATTCGGCCAAGCATTGAATCAATTAACTTGGTTAGTTTTCGGCTTTTGAATAATTAATGAACACATATATTTACCAAAAATGGCCTTGGCCGAATGCTATAGACACTTACCTTGTGGATTTTAAATCCCGAAACTCACCGAATAACTAGGGAACACGTGGCCTATGGAGTACCTTCGGGAAAAGAACTTCTCCTTCCTTGTAGTCGACACTTAGTAAATCCCGAAAGATCTCTTCAAAGTTTCGGCAACAAGATATTAATGGGGTTAGTCCTAGATTTCGGCAAATCTTAAGAAAAAAGGATGAAACCGAATGAGATCTTACCCTTACTTGAAGAAATCGATTGCACCTTCACTTCAACCTTCGAGAGATTCGGCTATGGCTAGATGATGATCTCACAACTTTCGGCTTTTAGAGGAATTAGAAAGAAAAGAGAAGGAAGAATAAAGATGGAGGATTCGGCTAGATCACAAGGTATTTTGGCTTGGCAAAAATAAAAGAAGAAGAAGATTTGGTGAAGAGAATTCTGGCAGAGAGGCTTTCAAAGAACAGATAATAATGCAGAATGGCCTCTCTTTTCCTTTTATAGCCGAAATTATCATCTAAGGAGTCCCTTACTTGGCCACCACTCCTCTATCGATAACTTTATCCTTTAATTATCACTTAAAATAAAAGATAATTCAGCAACTATCCTTACTTAGCTAAATTATTAAACTCAAAGTCCCTTACTTGGCCATCACTTCTCCCTTATTTTCCTCTTTATCTCTTTATTCAAATTAAAAGAATTTAATCCAACAATTATCTCTTAAAAATAATGATAAATAAATCCCTTATTTATCCACTATTTATAAAATAATAAAAGCTCCTAATTTATAGCCATGTGCCGTCCACCTCTCTGCTCCTTGTAGCAAAATAAAATTTCTTTTATTTGCTTCCCATGTGACTCGAACTTAGTCCCATTCCTCTTGCATATGGCGCCATTTCTATAGGCCCTAAGTGGCATCTTCTGCACCACTTTTCCAAGCCTGTTTGTGTGTCAAATTTCACAAACTTTTTCTTTTAAGGCCACCTTGCCTTAATTTCCCTTTTAAACCTTAAAACTCGTCATTTCTAGGTCATTTCTAAGTTTCCAAAAATTTTCGATCGGCTCTGTAAACTTGACATTTCCTTACATTTCCATGACATTTCCTTACAAGACATTTCCTTACATTTCCAAGACATTTCCTTACATTTCCATGACATTTCCTTACAAGACATTTCCTTACATTTCCAAGGTTCTAAAAATGTTCACTTTCCTCTTTTAAACTTAACATTTCCATACATTTCCAGGTTTCCAAAAGTGTTCAAAATATATTCATAACACATAAGATATGTCATTTCGTACAATTAAACCAAAAATGCATAGGCCCTTTTCAGGATGTTACAATATTAGTAGACGAACCTAAACATGTCCTTAGTCTAATAAAAAATGAGAAAACCGATTAAAAGACTAATATGTCATCTATCAAGTCCAATTGGGGAAATGCTTTGTCTTAGGCATTGGAGCAAATGACTCTTAGAAGATGGAGACATTGATGTGAGTGACTAGATTGCCAGTACATTAAACTGGACCCAAGAAGAATAGATCTTGAATCTGTTTATGAGTTTATTCACTTGTGACATTCATAGTGTGGCATGACAGACTATGTATGTGTGACTTGTACACTTTGATGTAAGTAAAAGCTTTAGTTCGAATAGATAAGGAATTGAAAGCTGGTGCATTGGGTGTAAAACTTCTACAATATATAGCATCATTCACAACAACGGAATTCATAGCCCGAGACATGGGTAAATGGTATCCTCTCATTGGCATTACATGGTTGACGAAAAGTAAACTTGGCCACGAGTCAGTTGTCTTTGTGATGAATGACTTGATTACTATTTGATAGTAATTGACTTTTCATAAAAGAAGATGTAATGGTTACCATGAAATAAAATAGAATCATACTGAGAGAACATATATTATCCTAAAGGGATTAAAGATATCCTATGAGGGTAACACACTTATGGCAAGGTCATTGGACGAGCACTGATCAAGTTGTTTTCGTAATGGTATGTAACGCCCTGAAATTTGGGCCTAGAAGTTTAGGGTCTTTGAGCCTAAGGCTAGTGAGGAGGTGGCACATATGTGCATAATTGTGTAATTTACTGTCAGAATAGGCCTGCTGGTCCGGTGGATAAGTGGAGTGTTATTATGCTTGAGGTCCTATGTTCGAATACCTGCGTGAGCTAGGGAGATATTTTGTGCACTTTTTCTTCATTTAGATATTATTTTATTATAATAATTATTTGATATTTTTGTTATGTTAAAAATTATTATTATTATTATTATTATTTTAATTTTCTATTTTTGACGTTTCTTCTCCATTCTCCTCTCTGTTTTTCTTTCTTTTATTTTTTTTCTTTTATCTTATTGCTCAAATGTTTTTAACTGCGGTTTCGGGATTGTCGCTCCTCTGCCATTCTCTTCATCATCAAATCAGGTACAGGATTCGAATCTGGTTACTACTTTCTGTTTTTAAATCGATTGCTATCTTTTTTAAAGGATCCCTTTCCTTCGGCTTTTCGTAGTTATGCATTACCCTTTTGTTTTTTAGTTTTTAGACAATAGAAGTGAAGGGAAATCGTTATTTTCTAATATATCTTGATAGTGTAAAGGTTAGGAACTATTACGGTGGCCAAAACGGTGTTCTCGGGGCTGAATTGGGTGGTTTCGTAGCCTCCCCAATGGCCATACGGCCGTGTGGCCGATTTTGGGGATTTTGTTGATTTTCACACGACCGTGTCATTTGGGCACATGGGCGTGTGGATTTGGGAAATAGGGATTCAAAATTTTAGGGTCACACGGCCTGGCTACACGGCCGTGTGACTGATTTGGGGATTTAGGGATCCCACACGGGCATGTTTTGGGAACACACGGCCGTGTCTAATGGGCGCACGGGCATGTGAGATCCTCACACGGTCGTGTCTGCCCTGCACTTGATTTTATCAAAATTGGACAGTGAGTTACACGACCTGTTTACACGGCCATGCCCCTGCTTTACACGGGCGTGTGCCTTCGTCACACGATCGTGTGCTACCCTTCACACGGGCGTTTGGATCCCCACACGGCCTGGTTTGCTCTACACGGCCGAAGCACACAGGCGTGTGGCCCTATCTCGCCAAATAATGCCTTTAGGGCGAATCTGTTTGTAATCGCGACTCTGTGTGTCTTAACCCTTGGCTAAGATTTAGTAAGGGTAGTTAGGACTCTGTTCTGACTTCGTTTTAGGTGAGATTCGTGATTGAATGTATAACACGTATGTTTCTGAATCCGGTCGACGGGGTGTGTGTGAGCAATATGCTTCTGTTTAATGGTCTGACTGACTGGTTGTGAATGACTGTATGTATCTTTATACTCTGATTCTATTCATCTGCATACATATATACATATGCATAAACTATTTTGGGTGGGATTTTTAAGAGAAGGAAGATTGACTGAACTGGTAGTTTTACTACAACATATCGGTATAGCATATTACCGCATTGCACTGTACTGCATGTACGTTAGCTACGCTACGTACCATTGATTGAACTGGCAGTTTTACCGCAACCTATCGGTATAGTGGATTACCGCATTGCACTGTACCGCATGTACGTTAGCTACGCTACGTACCATTGACTAAACTGGCAGTTTTACTGTAACCTATCGGTATAGCGGATTACCGCATTACACTGTACCGCATGTATGTTAGCTACGCTACGTACCATTGACTAAACTGGCAGTTTTACTGCAACCTATCAGTATAGCGGATTACCACATTGCACTGTACCGCATGTACGTTAGCTACGCTACGTACTACTATCTGATCTGGCAGTTCATACTGCATATCTGTACTACGGTTTATCGTATTGCAAAGTACAGCTTATACGCTAGCCTTGCTGTGTAAGATGCGAGAGTTACAGTTTAACTGCATACTGTAGCCCCTAATATCCAGAGGGTCGTGGGCAGTCCCAATACCTAGAGGGTCATGGACTTTACTGATATTGGTATAGCGGATTATCACATTGCACAGTACCACATGTACGTTAGCCACGCTACGTACGACTATCTGATCTGGCAGCTCAGCTGCAAATTTCTGTCTGTGCCACATTCGGTACAACTTGTAAGTGTAGGGATGGGTGGGTTGATTAAATCCCCACTGGAAGTGTAGGGTTGGACGGAGAGGTGTGTTGGCTGGATGGGTGGGTTTTTATTTTATAACTCATTTGCACTCATATGCATCCGATTGAATCTGTTTGATCGAATGTGATATCGTGGATTTGGATGTGATGTGATCGTTTCGATCGTGAAATGTTTGATTGATCTGTTTGACTAAACGTGTTACTGTGGCTGAATGTGATTGACTGTTCAACTGAAAGGCACTCGTGCCTAAGAGAATTCTATAGACTTGACTGCTACTGTACTGAGATGGGCTAAGGCCCAAACTGATACTGATTCTAAAAGGGGCTTAGGCCAGACTGTAAATGTTGAGAATTATTGCTACTGTATGACTGTAAAGGACATTGCTAATTGTTTGATTTTGGGCAAATTCACTCAACTGTTAGCCGTTTGTAAGTATGTTCTGGTTCTGAACTGCTTCTAGTTCTCTGTTTTTGCTTCTGTAGTTTAGCTGGTTTAATCTCACACTGAGCTCGAGTAGCTCACCCCCTCTTCTGTGTACAGTTCTGGATTCTGTAGTTGGACTCAGAACGCGGAGGTCTCGGACAGGCTTGTGAACAACAATTGAGCAGTTTGTGTTTTCTAGTTTTTACATTTGGTTTTGAACTATAAAGACTTATAATATTGTGGTACCATTACTGTTTTAAACTTTGTTCGTACATTATGTTTTGTTACGTTTGCAAACGGTATTTTTAAACGATTAAACGTTTTGGTTTGTTTTGAGATAAACATTTTCAGAAATGGAATTTTGAACGACTGGTTTTTGTTAAATTTTCCTACGATCACTTCGATGATCAATGTAGCATCCTGGATTCGGTCTAGACTTCTAGGCTGGGTTTGGGGTGTTACATGGTATGTTGTTGGGGGGAGCTCAGTCATGAAACTATAGTGGGATGACTTCGTGACTAAATTAGTTTATAATTAATAGGCAAAAAGCCAAAATTTAATTATAAATTATTTGAGCCTCAATTGCATATGTCCAATTGATCCCTCCGCTAGCTCATTGAAACTATAAATGAATTGCATAATAAATCAAATAAACAGAAATGGATAGAAATGATAAAGTTAGAGAAATGATTTACTTTCGTAAAATGAATGTGGTTTTCTCACTAAGTATGGAAATGACTTGTCATGATTTTAACAGAATTATAATTGGGTTGAGAAAATTATTTAATTGAGAAAATAATATTTAATTTGAGAAATAGAAAAAACATGTAATGGATTGGAATAAATTATAAATTTTTGGGTTAAATTCTAGGAAGTACATATAATTAGTCCTAGTACAGGAGTGACCCAAATCCCCTTATATGGAATACGTAGGATGACAAACCCTAGTACTCCCATCTAGGGTTGCCGCTCCTCTACCTAAATAATAGGGAGTTGGAGATTTTTTTCTATCAAAATAATATTATTTGTATTCTACCACTTCAACCAAGATTCTACCAACTCTACCTATAAATAGATGACACTAGTAGGCTTCAAATCACACCAATTGAAAGAGAAAAACATTAGTTTCTTTGAAGTTCTATTCTAGCATAAAATAGCGGAAATTTATTTTAATAATAAATTCTATTTTCTGGGAACTACAATTCTACCGGTTTCTATTTAGAGAGATCTACTTTCCCATTGAATGTAAAGAAAATATTTATGTTTCTATGTTTGATTTGATTTTTTCAAGCCCACACTTGAAGCAGTTCATTATACGAGAATAGTGGAGAAGATTGTTTGGTTGAAAGCTAGAAATAATAAGGATCTGTTTATCCGAAAACACAAGTACGAATTCAGTCTAGAGTTTATTGCTATAAATATCACAAATCGAGTTGATTTTCAAAATTTTTATTTTCTGTTGTGCAAGAAAACTGTTTTCAAACTGGATTTTTTCTAAGAATATCATCTGTAAACCCCTAATCGATTTTGTATTTAACCCTAATGGCATGCTATACATATCCTAATCTTTTACTAAGTCAAAACAGGCATCGTTACCGTAATCATATCATTTCGAATCATGTATCAATACACATGTCAAACATATCCTATAAACATTTTAACATTCATATTTATACCTTGTACCCTTCCGTAATAGTCAACATTTTCATGTTTTACAATTCAATCCATTATAAGCCAAGAATGTCAATTTCACCAATCTCACTTTAATATAAACACACAATTGAAACAAACACAATCCAAAAAATAATTTAGTAAGTTTCATATGAAGTTACCTAGCAAAACAACAAACAACCAAGTCTTTAAGGACTAATAAATATTTTTTTCTTTTTCTCGATTATCTTTGGTTTGATTCAATTCTCGATCTATACAATTATTCAATTCAATTTATCAATACCAGACATTTTAAAACATTCCATGATATGCGTGATCCAGTTTAATTTCATTTTTTGAATGCCCTAAAAGCTTTACATTTTATTCAATTTAGTCCCTAAAATCGAAATAACAATATCTTTGAATTTTGAGATTTAATTTTGAATCCGACCTCAATCACATCCTTCTAGGATCCTCTATTATCTATTATTACTAAAATTTCACAATAATTATACAATTTAGATACTTTGGTTATAACACCCCAAACCTGGCCTAGAAGAAATAAGTGCGAACACTACTGCTACTAACTCCAAATCATGGGTTGGGTAGTTTCGCTCATGAAGCTTTAATTGTCTTGAAGCATAAGCCACCACCCTTCCTTCTTACATTAGCACACAGCCAAGTCCCATGTGGGAGGCATAACTGTAGACTACAAAGTCCTTTCTGGGTTCTAGTTGAATTAGCACAAGTGCTTTAGTGAGTATCGCCTTAAGTTTTTCAAAGCTTTTCTGTCTTTCCTTTGTCCATGTGAACTCCGCATTTTTCGGTAACAACTTTGTTAAGGGTGTCGCTATGGTGGCGAACCCTATAACGAACATGCAATAGTACCTTGCTAACCTAGAAAGCTTCGCACTTTAGCAACACTCTTTGGCGATCTCCACTCTAAAATTGCCTCGAACTTCTTTAGGTCTACGCGAACACCTTCTATCAAAACCAGATGACCCAAGAATGCTACCTCCCTAAACCAAAATTCACACTTGCTGAGCTTCATGAACAATTACTTCTCTAGCAAAATTTGTAACACAGTTTGCAGGTGTGCATCATGCTCTTCTTCAATTCGTGAGTACACCAAAATGTCATCAATGAAGACCACAACACACTAATCCAAGTACTTATGGAACACTCAATTCATCAAGTCCATGAATGCAGCAGGTGCATTTTTTAAACTAAAGAGCATGACCAAAAATTCATAATTCTCATACCTTGTTTTAAATATTGTCGTAAAAACATCTGAATCTTTCATCTTAAGTTGATAATACCTTGATCGCAAGTCTATTTTTGAGAACACTATGGCACCTGACTATTGGTCGAACAGGTCATCAATTCATGGTAGTGGGTACTTGGTTTTGATGGTCAATTTGCTTAACTGTCTGTAGTCGATACACATCCTCAAGCTACCATCCTTCTATTTCACAAATAGAACTGGCGATCCCTATGGTGATACACTTGGTCAAATGAAGCATTTGTCGAGCAATAATTTCCCATCATCTTTTCTGTACTCTAATTTTCAAGACCATGTTAGACAAAAATTGGGTACACTCTCCAACCACAACAATTTCCACCCCTTCATTAGTTCGCAAAGTCACTTTTTTTAGCTCAAAATCTATCTTAGCTTTATTCTCAGTTAGCCAGTCCATTCCCAAAATTATGTCAAACCCATAAAAGGGCAACTCCATCAAATGAATGAAGAAGACATGTCCTTGGATCATCAAAAGACACCTACGATACACTCTATCGACTAGAACACTTTCAAAAAATGAACTAGTGATAATTCCACCATTATCAATGTGCCCTAATGGAATACCCAACTCATAAGCCAATTTGCTCAAAAGGTACTTGTGTGTAGAACTAGAATCAATTAAAGAAAATAAGGGAATAGTTCGCAAAGTGAAGGTACCTATGATGACTTTGGTCGTACCTTGATCTTGTGGTTTCCTAATAGCATACACTTTTGCAAGCCTTTCTGTTTAAGCTTGAGTTGCTACAGTGTGAGCTAGGGTTTGTTGCTTGACTTGTGTTGTGTCACAACCTCCACCTCAACCTCGATTGCAAACTGCTATTCGCACTAGTGTAGGGGCTAAGTTTTGAGCTTGTAAACTGTCACTATTTTATAAATGAGAGAATTTTGGGTTTTTTATAATTTAATAACTAAAATAGCATAAATAAAGAAAATTTGGAAAACTAATTTTTAAACTGTATCAAATCTAGCTATGGGTTATTAGTTTGCTTTGATGGTCATAACTAATTCCTATTTCAGGTTTCTATTCAATCAACTAGTCATTAACCTAGCAGGATCTTTTGATCTTCCACTAAACTAATGAGTCGATAAGAACTACTTATCTCTTGACCTCACAGTCTAGACCGATTTGGGGTTAAGATGTTCATGGATAGGCCATACCAATTTTGGGCTAATTCCCACCTAAATGACTTCCTAGGGTCGTCAAGCCTAGGGTTTAAGTTCTTCCTATCCTAAACAGCTGATCCGTTAAGAAAACCCTACATAGTAATCAGTTAATCACACCTCCACTCGCTAGTCCCCCATAAGAGGATTAGTTCCTCATGGATCTCATGAAAATAATAATATTGAAAAATAAGATATGCAGAAAAAATAAATCAAGAGAAAGGTTTAGAGAATTCTGAATTATTTTTGATTGATTGTAAGTGCAAAATCTACAAGGTTTGTTCCGAGTCTACAAAGCAACTTCTATAAATAAGACGAATACGAATAACTGAAATAAACGTAAGACCTAAAAGAAAGGACAAACTAAAACTAATAATAAACTGTAATATATACATATTTTAATCCCACATTTAGCATACTTTTGGATGATTTAATCCCTTGAATTATGGAATTTGATGCTCCTAATCCTTTAATTTCATGTTTTATACTTCGGAGAGCATCAGAGGATGAAAAGAACGAGAAACGGGCCAAAAAACGGAGAAAATGGGCCAAAATAAGAAATCGACATGGCCTGGAGTTTACCACACGGCCGTGCCACCTTAGCAGGCGCGAACACGGCCTGGGTTTGATTCACACGGACGTGCTCCACGGGCGTGTCTCTACCGTGACCCGTTGTAATTCTACTCGGAAAAGGATACTTAGGGGCGAAGAAAGACATTCCGAAGTCTATATAAACACCCTAAGTATGACCTAAAAAGGGAGTTTGATAGAAGCCTTCTGCCAGGGCTTTTGAAAGGGGCGAAGCCAGAGAAGGCTGAACACATGGAAATTACTCGAAGATAGCCAGTTGATTCATCTCAGAAGCCGAAATCACGCTCAAGACGGAAGATCTTCCCTTCAATTTTCTTTTAGGGGGTTTTAGGGTTTTTCTTATGTTTTGTTATTTACTTTCTTCTGAGATGTATTCTTTATTAAACATGAACTAAACCCCTCAAATACCTGAGGGGGATGAAACCTAAGACGGATCTTGTTATTGTTTTCTGAACTATATGATAAATACTTGATTTTTTCTTAATTATGTGTTCTTAATTCTTGTTTTAATATTTCAGGATATTGATTCAAGTATTAATGTGCTTAGGCAGTGGAGCAAAAGTCCCTGTTTAAGAGTAGATCTAGCATAGTTAAGCGGAGTTGATCGCAACCCTAGAGATAGGATGACGAAACTCTGCCGGATTAGGGTCAAACCTAATATGGGAGACCATAGATCGAGTTAATGCAACACTAGGGGTTTTAATTAGAAAAAGATTTCAATTAATGAACCTAGGGTTAGACGTTAGTAGCCTCGAAAGAGGTATTAATATAAACTAGGGAATCCTACGGATCAAGTCAAGTGAATAAATCGTCTGGTTCAGAATTAAATAACAAGTGAAGTCTAGGTGGATTCTTCCTTGGGTATTGTCTTAATCAACTGGTTTTCCCAAAAGTATTTTCCCAATTCACTCTCTGTGTCTTAGCATCCTTAGTTTAGTAACTAGTTAATTAAACATCGATTCTCTTAATACTTAGGCTAAACAATAAAAAGATAGTAACTACTAGTACTCTTGGTCCTTGAGGATACGATATTTCCGGTCTTGCCATAGCTATACTACCGAACGATAGGTGCGCTTGCCTTATTCGTTGTCATAGTTAGTTTGGACACGATCAAGTTTTTGGCGCCGTTGTCGGGGACTAAGATATTAGGAAAACTAAATTTTTATTACTTTAGCCATTATATTTATTTGTAATTTATATTTATTTTTAACTTTGCTAATTTTTCTCTTATTTGTTTCTGGTAGGTATCTCTAGTTTATGACTAGAAGAAACCCGTCAGGACCCTTGATTTTTGACAGTGAAATAGAACATACCGCTCAGACCGAAGAGATGTCACTGAATAATTATCAGTGGCAAATCATAAGGACAAAGCCTAATAAAGCAGTCGGTGTTTTCAACCTAGACGCGGTCACCATGTTATCTAACCAGGTAGAGCTTTTAAATAAAAAAAATTGATGGTTTGTATGGTTCTACGCAGGTACACCCAATAATACAATGTGACTCAAATCTAGGAGGGATGAGCAATACAGAATATCCACTTTACAACCCGAGCGCTGAAAACGAACAAGTTCACTATATGGGTAATAATCCTCGACCTCAAAATAATCCTTATAGTAACACTTACGATGCAGGTTGGAGGAATCATCCCAATTTCTAATGGGGAGGTCAAGGAAATCCAGGAAATCAAAGACCACCACCCCTTCCGGGATTTCAGCAACCACCTTACCGACAGGAAAAGAAACCAAACCTTGAGGAGATATTGGTAAAATTCATCTCGGTGTCAGAGGCTCATTCCCAGAATACCGAAATGGCGTTGAAAACTCAACAAGAATCGATTCAAAGGATTGAGAATGAAATTGGACAATTAGTCAAGATAGTTTCCGAAAGGCAACCAGGTAACTTACATAGTAACACCAACCCAAAAGAACATGTGAAGGCAGTTACACTAACGAGTGGAAAGGGGTTGGTTGAAGCTTAAAATAAGATGCCACGAGAAATTAATAAGGAAAAAGGTGAGGAAGTAAACGAGAATGTAATATCGGAACCTAAAGAGTACAACCCACCGATCCCATATCCAGCAAAGTTGAAGAAAGACCACATGGACGCACAATTCGGTAAGTTTCTCGAACTCTTTAAACAATTACATATTAACGTACCTTTTGTTGAAGCTATTTCGCAGATGCCTACGTACACAAAATTCTTAAAAGAGCTTTTAACAAATAAAAGGAACTTTGAAGAGCTATCAACAGTGGAACTTAACGAGGAATGCTCAGCTATTCTCCAAAATAAGCTACCAACAAAATTGAAAGATCCAGGGAGTTTTACTATTCCTTGTTTAATTGGTAGTTTAAAAGTTAGCCATGCTTTGGCTGATTTAGGGGCAAGTATTAATGTCATGCCCTGTAATATGTTCCTCAAACAACCATTATGCAAATAACAGGTAAGTCTAGCTTAAGACTTTAAACAAGCGCTTCTCGGGAGGCAACCCGAGCACTAACCCCACTAACGTCCATATTTTCAAATTTTAGCATCTAACTAAAAAACTAACCAAATTTTTAGGCGCATGTTTCCCTACCCACACAGCCTTGCATACAGGCGTGGCCGTGGCCGTGTGGAAACAGGACAAAACTTATCACAAAAACACGGGCTGTGATAAAATACCACGGCCGTGCGATTCGACCGTGGTCGAAACTGAGAAATCTACACGGGCATGCGACACGCCCGTGGGACCTTTGAGTCCATTTATTCTTTTTCCTTTTTCTCTTATTTTCATTTTTTAATTTCTTTTCTTTTATCTTTCTCGTCTTTAATTTATATTATTATATTTTGATTTCATTAATTTAGGTTCAAGGGGCTGTTAACGAACGACCACACCACCACCGGAGTATCCTCCCCACCTTCACCTCTCTCCAACTTTACCGTTTTTTTTCATTAACTCCATCCAAAATTTAGGAAGTTTCACTTCTCTCCCTATCTTATGATTTTATTACTATATTGCTATTATCTATCTTTGTACATTGAGGACAATGTACATCTTAAGTGTGGGGGGTTAACTACAATATTATTTGAAAATCCCTGAATTATGTCTTATTCTTAAGTAATTTTCTCATATCACTGTTAGAATGAAATTTCTTTTGATTTATGATTTCCATTTATATGTTTTGGATTAAGTTATAGTTAATTGTGCATTGATGATTTAAACTTTAAGATATTAGAGAATCAAGCATGATAAGTCTATTTTCCGTAATTAAAATTTCTAGGTTGTTTTCCTAAATTTAAATATTACTTTGAAGTTTGAAATTTGCAAGATTGACATCAAAAACCATAATTTTTGTGAGATTTTGAGCCTTTTAGAGCATACATTTTTTTTCGTGCTCATTTTATTGATTATGAGTGTGTCAACATTGATTTGTTATTCTAGAACTTGCTTCATTTATACATATTGAGACCACCCCTTTGATTTGATATACAGAGATGATAAAGGCACCTAGGTTTTAACCCACTTACTCCACCAAAAGCCTACCCTCATAATTAACCCCTAGTGAACCCCTTTTAGCCTAATAAACCATTTTTTGACTCACCCACTAATATTAACCTAAAACCAAATTTTTGATTCCCCTAATCTTTTGACGTCCCTTTTGTCGAGATTTGATTTGAGCAGTTACCTAACTATATTCTCTATTTCCGTTGTTAAGTTCTTTCTTGTTACTTGATTTGTTCTTAAAAAAAACGAAGTATATTCATTATTAGTTCTATGTTATTTGAGCTTACGTTTAATTTTACATCTTGAGAAGAAGCTCGTGTTAGTAGTGATGAATTCTTAATTGATGTAATTATTCAAGCTTTAGTTATTTTTTTAGTTAGGTAATTTATCAATTCAGTCTCGATACTAACCCTCTAATTCAGCCTTTATCCACACCTTTAACCCAAGCCCCGTTACAACCCATAAAAGACCTTTTGATTTGTGTATCATATCATTTTACAGTGGTGGAGATTTGATTTTCATGCAAGCTTATGGGATTAACTTTTCATGTTTGACTCTTAAGTGCTTATTTTTGAACCTTAAACACCTTGAGTTATTTGAGTGAACCCTTAGCGAGGATGTCAATTTTTGTTGATTTTGAATTAAAGGTGATTATTTAGGTAAAGGGAAACACCTATTTTTCGTACTATAAAAACTACGACTTTGATTGTTTGAATCTTTAGGACTCTTCTAGTTAAATTATCAATGTATGAATTACCTATGAATTATGATGAAACATTATTGATGAAGGTTATGAATTGAGGGAATTCGATTTTAATTGTGAGTTGAGAATTTTGCTTGAGGACAAGAAAATGCTTAAGTGTGGGGGTATTTGATAAACCATAATATATATGTATTTTAATCCCACATTTAGCATACTTTTGGATGATTTAATCCCTTAAATTGTGGAATTTGATGCTCCTAATCCTTTAATTTCATGTTTTATACTTAGGAGAGCATCGGAGGATGAAAAGAACGAGAAACGGGCCAAAAACGGAGAAAATGGACCAAAATAAGAAATCGACACGGCCTGGAGTTTACCACACGGCCGTGCCACCTTAGCAGGCCCAAACATGTCCTGGGCTCGATTCACACGGGCGTGCTCCACGGGCGTGTCTAATGTGCGATGTCAGAGTCTTAAAAATTTATATAAAGAATGATCGAGCCTGGAAACTAATTGTGACAACGATTGAGGCAAGTGCACTTATCGAACAGTAGTATAGCTTAGTGGCAAGACCTATAACACCCCAAACCCGACCTAGACGTTATGACCGGATCTAGCATGCCACATAGAAGGGTTGTTTAAAATCTTGCGCGTTTGTTAAAAAGTTCGTATTCCTTTTTGAAACATTGAGCTTTGTTGTATGAGAAAAATCAAATTTGTTTTTATAGTCCTCTTGTAAAATCATTATTTTTGTTTTTATTGATATTGTTTCCAAAACTAGTTTATAACAGAAATAAGATTCAGTGTGTTGCAGGAATGTTATATTTTGAAAACCGTTCATTAACGTTTTGGAAAACTTAGTATTTCAAATGTCTAACAGATTAAAAATAACCAAATTGAAAGTTAAAAGAAAAATAAAATCCCCAGAGGCCATATTACAAAACATAAACCCAAATTAAAATAAATCTCAAATTGAAGTAAAACAGAAATTTACTAAGGTTCCGATGTATGGCCACCACGAAGTACTCCACAACTCCAAATTCTCAGTGCTGGGGATCACCTGCAAAATTAAGCAGAGGGGTGAGTTACGAGAACTCAGTGTGTAATCCCCTAATCAGACATTAACTGGGCCCGAGCCCATACGGATACAAACTGGGCCTTAGCCCATACAGAACAGACTGGGCCGAAGCCCTATTCAGAAACAGACTGGGCCGAAGCCCTATAAACATGATAGTGCAAAATAATGTAATGTAGCCCCAACCTAGTAATACATCCGCTACACACCACCCGTACCAGCCCAACACACATGTGGGGATTTCTAAATCAACCCGTCCATCCGCTACACACCTCGATGGCAGTCAAGCTGCTCATCGCAAAATTTGTGACGAAGCCACCCGATTAACAGAATATGCGTGGCATTGCCACCAGACAAAATTGTGGCAGAGCCACCAGAATCAGATTGTGGCAGAGCCACCAGAATACACTTCCTCCGATCATCAAAATCCCAACCCCATGCAAAATGTCGCAACATAATAATTCGTGTAATGCAGTATGTTATAAGCATAATCAATCATATGAATATTTCATACATATCACTTAACCTACCACTAGGGATATAACGGTCAATTACCCTCCAGGGGTATTTCGATAATTTTGCATTTAACGGCCTTTTCGAAGGCCTACTATCACCTGGAGCGACACAAGACCCTTTCTGGGTCCCTACGGAGCTATTGGGCCTCAAATCTATTTTAGGCCCAAACGGGCCCACACGCTCGTGTGGCCCATTTGGCACGATTTTGGTCTCAGATTAGCAGATTTGGCATTCGGAGTTATCATTCGACAGTTTTTCTAACAGTTTTGCCCAAGTGGGCCGGATAGCCCGTTGGGCCCATTTGGCCCGTTTCGGCCCGGTTAGGCCCGTTACAGCCTCAATGTTGCGAGGGTGTTCGGGTCACACTCAACGGCTTAATGCCATGATTCGTATCTCAAATTTACACCACGAGCGCTTGCACGCTCGAGTGGGCACAGATGCCGGTTTTCTGGTATTTCGACTTTTGGCCGTTTCACTGAACATCACAAGGATTTATCGAATTGGGTGTGAGATTAAACACCTGTTTACGAGTTATTTTTCCCCAACGCCTCCCTAACACACCTATGGCGATTGTTGACAACAGATTAGTCTCTATTTTGATAAACGTAAATAGAAACATATATTAAACTACTCCTCTTACCGCAAGGCGATCTCCTTAGATGAACCTAGCCCTTTGCCTTATCCCTTGAATACAGAAATCAAGACCCTACCATGATTTTTATAAACAGAAGAGCGTTAGACAACATCCAACATTCGGTTTCCACATAGAAAAGAGAGACCGAACTCTTACCCAAGCAGTCACGAGGGTCTTTACTAGAACCAAATAAGAACGCGTTTGAAATTCCTTAACTTCACTAGAGTACCACTAATCGAAAATTGCTTCCCAAAGAGTTTCGGCCCTCACCAACAGAACACAAGTGACTTGAGTTGGAGAAGAATGAATAGATTCGGCCTAACAGTCAAAAGTTAAGCCTGAGTGTTTCAGCTTAAGAGAGAAGAGCAGAAGAAGTAAAGAAAACAAAGGGAAACGAAAGTGTTACCTTGCAATCGGAGAAAACCGAATAGGAGAGGAAGGTTCGGCAGCACGGGATAGCAACCAAATATAGAACATGGAGCAGAAGATGAAAAAGAGAGACCTAACTTCGTCGGATGCCTACCACAAAAAGATGTAGAAGAGAGGTTATGTAATCGGCTAAAGTGTAGAGAAAGAAAAAAAAAGAAAGTGGGAAGATATGGAAGATGATTTTTGGCCAAGAATGATTTGGTAACAATATAGGAGAAGTAATGTACGAGAAGGCAAAACGAATGAGAGAAACTTAGGAGAAATTTGGAAAGAAGAAAGAAGAGATGGAAAAGAGTTGAGAAAGAACGAAAGAAAGACCACCAAAGAAAGAAAATGACCCGAAATGTCACAATAACTCACTTGACAAATGTTTACTTTACCAAAACCACACAAGAGAATTCGGCACACCCCTCAACCAAATCGAAAACACCCTCCCAAAAAGACAAAACCCTCTTGACCGAAACTCCCCCATGCACATCCCCATTTTCGGCCAACACCTCCACTCCACCATATCCCATGATTCACTCCTTAATTCTCTCCTACACTTACTCCCCTTCACTCATTTGAAATGCATGACCAAGTCTCCAACCAACCTTGTAGAGTTTGGTCTTCACTTAGCTTCCTCTTGTCCTGAGCACAAAAATAAAACTCCCCATATGCTACTTGTGGGATTCGAACTCCACCTCTCTTGCCTCACCAGTGACGCCAACACCACTCCACCATAAGCTCCCTTTTGCTAGCACAATACCCACAATTAAACTTAAGTCCTAACTCCACTAGCTCACCCCACTAAGGTGCCCAAAAACCAAACTTTCACCAGAGCTTGGGCTCGAACCCAAACCTCCCCAGGACCCCCAAACACATCCAAATAACAAGCTTAACAAGCACAACACATGCAATAAAGCAAAAATGCCAGACCCCTATTTTTAGGATGTTACAGTTCTACCCCCTTAGAAAAATTTTGACCTCGAAATTTACCTGATTAAAAGAGGTGAGGGTATTGCTGTCGAATTGCCTCCTCCGGCTCCCACGCGGCTTCTTCTGAACCGTGATTGCGCCATAACACTTTGACCAACGGAATAGATTTCTTCCTTAACATTTTAACATCCCGATCCGAAATCTGCACCGGTTCTTCTTCAAACGACAGGTCAGGTCTTACCTCAATCTCTTCCACCGGCACTATATGAGATGGATCTAAATGGTAGCGTCTCAACATCAAAATGTGAAATACGTTATGTATCCTGTTTAACCAAGAAGGCAACTCAAGCTGATACGCGACCGGTCCAACACGTTTCGACACCCGATAAGGCCCGATGAACCTTGGGCTTAACTTGCCCTTTCGTCCAAATCTCAAGATCTTCTTCCAAGGTGAGACCTTTAAGAAGACATAATCCCCCACCGAAAATTCTATCTCCCTACGTTTTAGATCCGTATATGATTTCTGTCTGTCGGAAGCTTCTTTCAGCCGTCCCCAAATTAACTTCACCTTCTCCTCAATATCTGAAATTAGTTTCGGGCCCAACAACCGTCGCTCACCCAATTCTGTCCAACAAGTAGGGGTACGACACCTACGACCATACAATGCCTCACAGGGTGCCATTTGAATTCTGGATTGGTAGCTGTTATTATACGCGAATTCCGCTAACGGCAGATAATCTTCCCAACTACCTCTGAAGTTAATTACACAACCCCTTAACATATCTTCCAGGATCTCGATTACCCTCTCTGACTGCCCATTCGTCTGTGGGTGGAATGCTGTGCTGAAGTCTAGTCTTGTATCCAATGCTTCATGCAACACTTTCCAGAATCGAGATGTAAATCTAGGGTCCCTGTCCGATATGATTGACACTGGTACCCCATGCAGCCTCACAATTTCTGCCACATACAATTATGCCAACTTCTGTAGTGAATAATCAGTACGAACAGGTATGAAGTGAGCGGACTTAGTCAACCGGTCAACGATTACCCATACTGAGTCTTTCTTAGTAGGCGTCAGGGGTAGCCCACTAACAAAATCCATTGTTATCCTCTCCCACTTCCAGAGTGGAATCTTCACCGGTTGCAGCAATCCTGGAGGCAGCTGATTTCTGCCTTCACTTGTTGACATGTCAAACATTTGCTCACAAAGTCGCTAACTTCACGTTTCAACCCTGGCCACCAGTACTGCTTTCGTAGATCTCGGTACATTTTACTTCCACCGGGATGCATAGCGTATAGGCTACTATGTGCCTCTCGCAGAATCATCTGTCTTAACTCAGAATCCTTCGGCATACAAACTCTCCCACGGAAACATAATACCCCTTCACTGTTCAGCCCAAAATCCACGGTCTCTCCACTTTTCACTTGCTGAAGCCGAGAACCCAACGATTCATCCAACAACTGCTTCTCTTTAATCTGATTAACCCAAGATGGTTTCACTTGAAGTTCCGCTAACAAGCTACCATCTTCATAAAGGCTGAGATGAGCAAACATTGCCCTCAAATCTGATATCACCTTACGACTTAATGTATCTGCCACCACGTTGGCCTTACCCGGGTGATACTCAATCGAGTAGTCGTAGTCCTTCAGCAACTCTATACACCTCCGTTTCCTGAGATTTAACTCCTTTTGGGTAAGGATATATTTCAGACTCTTGTGGTCAGTGAAAATAATAGACTTTTCTCTATACAGGTAATGCCTCCATATTTGTAGGGCGAACACTACTACAGCTAGTTCCAGGTCATGAGTGGGGTAGTTCACCTCATGTGGCCTTAGTTGACGAGATGCGTACGCCACTACCTTCCCTTCTTGCATAAGCACACATCCCAAACCTGTGTGTGATGCATCACAGTAAACAACAAATTCTCTCCCAGCCTCAGGCTGAATCAAAACCGGTGCCTCCGTTGGAATCTTCTTTAGTTTCTTAAAACTCTCTTACTGCTTATCCGTCCACACAAATGGTACCCCCTTACGCAGCAATTTAGTTAGAGGTGCAGCAATTAAAGAAAATCCCTCGATGAACCGCCTGTAGTACCCAGCCAAACCCAAAAAACTTTGGATCTCCGATACCGACTTCGGTGGCTTCCAATTCAATACAGCTTCAACTTTTCGAGGATCAACCCTAATCCCCTCAGCAGACACAACATGTCCCGAAAACGTCACTTCCTTCAACCAAAACTTGCACTTACTGAATTTGGCGTAGAGTTGCTTCTCTCCCAATATCTATAGAACAACCCGAAGAAGCGAATCATGCTCCTCCTCAGTTGTTGAGTACACCAAGATGTCATCTATGAATACGACCAAAAATCGGTCTAGATAGGGTTGGAAGACCCGGTTCATCATATCCATAAAAGCGGCTAGTGCATTTGTTAATTCGAACAGCATCACTAAAAACTCATAATGCCCATAACGAGTTCGGAAAGCAGTCTTGTGAATATCTGCCTCCTTGACCCTTAGCTGATGGTACCCTGATCTCAAATCTATTTTTGAGAAGACTGAAGCTCCTCGTAGCTGATCAAACATATCGTCAATCCTTGGTAGCGGGTATTTTTTCTTAATAGTTAGCTTGTTCAATTGACGATAGTCAATGCACATACGCATCGACCCATCCTTCTTCTTCACGAACAATACCAGCGCTCCCCAAGGAGATACACTTGGTCGGATAAATCCACGGTCCAACAGCTCTAGAATCTGAGCTTTCAGTTCTACCAGCTCCTTCGGTACCATCCTATAAGGGGCGATGGACACCGGAGCCATTACCGGTAATAGCTTAATGCCAAATTCGACCTTGCGATTCGGAGGCAACCCCGGAAGCTCTTCGGGAAAAATGTTCGGGAACTCCTTCACAGTTCTAATATCCTCAATAGATAATTCCCTAACATCAGATGTGCTGACAAAAGCTAGAAACGCCTCACACCCTTTACGCGCCATCTTCTCGGCCTTTAATACTGAAATCACATGGGACAGATAATCCCTTCTTTCTCCTATCACAATCACATCTCCATCCTCTAGAGTCTTTAATACCATACGCTTAGCAGCGCAATCCAAGTTCGCACGGTGTTTAACTAGCCAGTCCATGCCTAGTATAAGATCAAACTCACCGAACGGCAGTTCCATCAAATCCGCCGGGAACACTACTCTCTGAACTTCTAGAGGCACATCCCTAAACAACTTGTTCACTACCACAGATTGTCATAGAGGGCTAATCACAGACATTTTTCTAGCAGCAATCTCAGATCATCCATAATCTGTTCAACTGCCTCCAACCAGTATTCGGCTACATTCGGGGCCACACCAGAGATGCCTCTAAAAACTTCGGCCCCTTTTGACCGGAGTCGCTCAGAAATAGACCCACGAGCTGTCGACCTAGTACTTGCTCCAGCAACCCGTTCCAAAACTCTCAGCATAGCTTGAGACAAAGCATCGTCCCCTCCAGCTCGGTTATGGGATCCTGTCTCGGTCACCAGTGATACAGGTGCTTCCATTTAAGGTATGTGCCCCGATGCTGAGTGTAATAGGCCCATTTTGCCCGGCCCATGTTTTTTAAAACTAAAACAGAACAAAAAACTAAAAACCAAAAGATCAAAAACATAAATAAACAAAGTCCAATAACAGTCCACCTTTTTACAAGCCCAAATGCTAATTACAGCTGACCCAATTAGTGGCCCAAATACAAACCCAAATAAACTAAACTAAACCACTACCCAAATTTGCCCTTAACCCTAAGGCCCAAATGGTTCCAAAACTTGGAAACCCTAGGGGAGCTTTCTGGAACCCTTCAGCGTGGCAGCAGTCTCCCTACGTGCGCCGCAACAGCCTCCACGCGCCGTACACCACGTCACTGCCTCCGTACGCCACAGCTGGCGTTTCGTACCTGTGAAAATGAAAAAATGACAGCAAACAGAAAGAAAATAAAAAAATTGTATTTTTTACGTTTTTATTTTTTATTCCGATTTCAGCTTTAAAAAGCCCGAAATCAACCACTGTAAAGAAAAATTTCTCACGATTTTCATACAGAGAATACAGCAATAGAAACTATAAACAGAGATTCAAAGGTTTATTTTCAATTTGATCTTTCTCTATTTTTTCCTTTTGAACCCATTCTGTAGCATTTTTCTTCCTTTTTACACGCGAAAAAAAGGGATTTACCTGCAAAAGTTGAATCGACGGACAGCCCTTTTTCGTCGAAATCGAAACAAAGGTAGTCGTCGAGGCTAGGGTCAGGCCTGGTTTGAAGGAGACCAGTCGATCAAACCTGGATGGGCCACTAATCGCCGATGACCGTGGTGTTGTAGTGACCGAAAGGAGATTTCTCTCTGCGGCGGAGAACAAAAACAAAAAGGAGAGGGATTAGGGTTTAATTTAAAATGATATTTGATCTATTTTAAGTTGGTTTTAAAGCTATTAAAGAAACAGCGCCGTTTAGGCTCATTGCAATAGCCTTTAAACGATGCTGTATAGACGACCTGATTTGACCCGACCCGTCGTCCATAGGATCCGCGTGTTTTTGCGGTGATGGAATATTTACGCGATTAGTCCCTCTGTGTTGTGTTGTCTTTTGATCAGGCCTGTTATACATTTCCTTTTCTCATAAATTGGCCCCTATAATTAATGCGTCTTCTCAATCTAGTCCTATGTATGCGCTGCGTTTTAGATATTAGAATATTTACCAGATTGATCCCTTATTTTCTATACGAAATTAAATATGATCCTCGATTCTGTTTAGATAATTTTGTTTATTCATGAAATCGACTTTTAATTCTATTTTTGTTACAATTAAGTGCTAATTTTGTAAATTCTTTTACATACATATGTAATTCATATCAAATTATTTTCATGTATATATATACTTTTTATATAATTTATATTATTTTTGTGTATATATATTATTGATCTCGTATTATTTTATGTATGTATTTTCTTTTAAATTTATTTACATATATATACATATATATATATTCTTTTGAATTTATTTATGTATAATTGGTTTCCTTAAAAAACCCTTTTTTAAATTATATATTTATTTATTTCAAACACTTTCATATGTCATTATTATTTTTATATACATTATTTTATATCAAGTTTTTATTACATATGTATTATTTAGATCGACGCATACTATTTTCTATGTATTAGGTGTTTATTTGTTTGTTATTGTATGGATTATATTTCTTAATTTGTAACTATTAATTATTTGTGATTCATCGTTGTAATGTTTGATGTATGGATTAATATATTGCTTTGTATTCCATTGTATCTTACAAAAGATGTAGTGTTTTAATGTCGTTTCGATTTTAAAATCATAAGGCAATGCCCGTGTTTAGAGGTCTCGAGAAAATCGTGCTCTAACTTACTAAGTTCCAATTTTCCTCGTTAAAACCTAGCAACCGAGTATCATTTCTCTCTTAAATTAAAATGCATAATATTTCAAATAAAAAAACTTATTCTCAAGAATTTGAGATATTGCGCCCTAACTTACTGGGTGTGGTATTTTATCATCTCGAGATAAGAATTTCAAAAGACAAAGGCAATATTCCGTATTCGGGAACTTTGAGAAATAGTGCCCTAACTTACTGGGTTTCGATTTTTCATTTGACCCAAATAATGGAATATCCTTCTTATTTTTAAATGTACGAGTATTGAATGTCGAAGGATAAATCTAATTTCGAGAATATAAGATGTTGTGCCCTAACTTACTGAGTATGGCATTTTATTTCTTCGAAATAAGAAGCTTTGGCACCCAATATGATTCTGTCCAAATATATCTTAAGTAAATGGATCGTACTCTAGAATCTTTTCAAATTTTCGACATCAAGACATTAAATAATCAATTAGGTACCAATTTTGGGCGCTACGAGGGTGCTAACCCTTCCTCGTACGTAACCGACTCCCGAACCTGTTTTCTCAAGTTTTTGTAGACCAAAATTATTGTTTTAATAAAAATGTTTTATAAAAATAATCCATCTCAAGGTGATCCGATCACACCTTGAAAAAAAGATCGGTGGCGACTCCATTTCCATATTTTTATAGTCGATCCCCGTTTTTTCAACTCGATTAAAAAATGGTTTCGACAGCTTGGCGACTCCACTGGGGACTAATAAGAGAGTCAAGCCGTAAACTTGATTATTTTCTGTCTTTTCTTCAAAAATTGAAAATTTGATTCGAAAAATGACGATCCTTATATTGCATTCGCTCGCTTCATCTCATTTGATTGTTGTAGTTTGAGTCTTATAGAATACATTGCATCATATTGCATGACTGTTGGGTCACACCCTTAAGTGGGAGTGAGAAGCCACTCCTTCGTGAGGTTTTCACCTCCGTGCAGGATAGTGAATCGCTTCCGGGATACATCCGTACCTATGTCTTCGTGAGATTTTCATCTCCGTTCAGCCATAGGGAAATGTGTCCCCCTGAACTGAACTCAGTCCGTATGAGCCTATAATGGGTGAGGATTGAGGAATCTGCTGGTTCAGGTATCCATTCTCTAGAACCAAGTCGCATATAGCAGCCCTAGGAGCCTACCCTAGATAGAGCCACGCCAAGCCCTAGTGGTCACCCGGTCAGGTGTCCTATGTTGTTTATTTCTCTTGCACTAACGTGTTTTCTTTTGTTTTGATTGCATTACATTACATTCATTCCATGCATTCACATAGCATCACATCGCATGTGCTAGATTTCATGAGAAGACCTTGATTAATTAAAAATTATTTCAGTCAACCTAGAAGACATGGAACAAAGGTTGGAGAGAATAGAGCAAAGACAAATACTGATGCAAGAGCAATTGGCCAAAATTCAACAGGATATGCAAGATCAAATGAATATGATGCGCAAGTTAACCCAATTACTAGTCGGAAGGCTTGAAAAAAGGAGTGTCTCAGTGGTCAGCAGTGTGGATGATGATGAGGACATCGTTTATTCCCCGATAAGTACCCCGACTCAACCAGACGTGCCTCCGCAGGGGGCACCTGTCATTATCAAACCCCAGTGTCAGATTAATACCTCGGCACTGTTGAATTTCCTGATGGGCTCAAGTTTTAACTCAAAGGAGGATCCAGCCAAACCGGTTGTTCTGGCAAAAATAAAGGAAATGGGAGAGTGGGCTTCAAAGGCCCCGAAAAGAAAGGACAAGGGTGTGAATAATACGAGTAGGTATAACAAGGGCCATTCAGAACCGATTACAGTAAGCCAGCCAAAGACGGTAACTACCAGTTGTCAGGTCTCCCCAAGGCAAGAACCCAACCCAAGACTGGACTCAGAAAAATCTCAGTTCATACACATCCCAATCACGTATAGAGAGTTGTACCAAAATTTGTTTGAAGCACATGTTGTATCCCCTTTTTACCCGAAACCGATGCAACCTCCATACCCAAAATGGTATAACCCAAATGCCCAGTGTGAATACCATGCGGGGGTCACAGGGCATTCGATAGAAAATTGCCTTGCTTTCAAGAAATTGGTGGAAAAATTCATCAACATGGGTGTTGTGAAGTTAGATGACGCGTCAAATGCAGAAATATGAGCCTGGGAGTGTTCTGGACAATTGAACTGCGGAAGAAATTCCTGTAGTATTTAGAGCTTACTCGAAGTAATGTATAAAACGCACTTGTTGCTTTAGGCCTAAGAGCAATAAGACTTATTTTGTGAAATAGGCTTGTGTCCAGAATTTTTATTTCAATAAAATGCATCCTTTTGAGCAAATATTTTTCTATTTATAGATTCTTTTGTCCTTTGGATTTCTGTAACACCCCAAACCCGGTCAATACGCCACGACCGAATCTAGTATGTCACTAAGGAAAATATTTTTGAAAGAATCGAATTAACAATTAAATTTTGGGAAAAACTCTTTGAAATTCTTTATTTGTCGAAAATAAGTTAAAACTGAGATTTACTTTGAATTACATAAAACTTTAAAATAAGTGAATAAATCATAGATAAGAAAACATTTATATCTTTTTAAGAAAATTTGAAATATCACTTTGAAAATCCATTTGCAATTGAGTATAGAAACTTGAATTTTGGAAATCACTTAATTTGTTGAAAACACTTAACTTGTAATTTTTTTTCTATCGAACTATTCATATTACCCGATGGTAAGATTTTTAAAACCATTATGAGTTTTTAGTTTAGAAAACTTTGAGCTCAATTATTAGATTAACCAAGTGACATGCTTAAACATGTTTAGAATAAATCTCAAAGCATATAAATAATCCAAAACCATAATTAAAGAGGCCTTATTACAAATCCATAAAATATGAAAACCCAAAATTAAAATATAGTAACCAAATGGAAGTTCATATAAAACCAAACTTTATTGCATGGCCTCCTCGAGTTCATCCGGCTCCATATCCGCGATCTCACGAATCACTGAAAAGATAAGGAGAAGGTGAGTCACCAAGACTCGGTGCATATTCCTCTCCCGAGTAAATACCACATACTTACACAAATTATAACAAAGCAACATATATGTATAATGCACCCAACCTAGCCATCCATAACTCCTTTTCTACCCCGTGTGGTACCAAAACCTTTGGTGGTGCCAAACCACTGGTGTCCAAAGACACAAATGTGATACCAAATCACTTGGTGACCGTAGTCACGAATAATCCATCTGTGGGGCCAACCCCGTGTGATACCAAATCACCGCGCAGACGATCCCATATCTCAAAAGTGGGGCCAACCCACGGTGGAATTAACCACGAGGACAAGTCGCTATGAGGTGCCAAACCTCCGGTGTCCAGAAGACACGAATGTGATACCAAATCTTTGGTGGTGCCAAACCACGGTGTCAGAAGACACGAATCATCAAGTTGTGGGGCCAACCCACGTGTGATACCAAATCACCGCGAGACGATCCCATATCTCAAAAGTGGGGCCAACCCACGGTGGAATTAACCACGGGGACAAGTCGCTATGAGGTGCCAAACCTCCGGTGTCCGAAGACACGAATGTGATACCAAATCTTTGGTGGTGCCAAACCACCGTGTCCAGAAGACACGAATCATCAATCTTCCCCTCCACTCATATTGCCCATACCAATGCAATAGATAGACAAATCACGTCAATAAACTTTGATATGTATCTCATAACGAATATATCATAAATCGTAGATCATAATTTCAATCCACATGTATTAACAACATAATGAAACGGACTTACCCGAATCCTCATTCATACCATCATGGTATCATATCCAGATCTCATCGATTTACCCACTTTCATAATATGATTAGTTATAACACACAAATATACATATATAAACCAAGTTATAAAGTGTGTAAGATACACACCTTTCACCAACGCAATACTAAAATCCAAAGATCCGCTTTACCGCACTAGATCACCTTGCCCCTTTGATCGCTAGAGAAAACTTAGATCGATTGCTTCCGAAGTCCCAAAAAGCCTAAATGAATAATCGATTCCTATAATGGTTAGAACCTTGCTAACAATGCCCAAAGATTCGGCTTTTGTCCACAAGAAAATGACTTAGAAAAGAGAAAAGAAATAATAATAAAATCGGCCATGAACACTTACCTATTACCAAAACCGATTGAAGAAATCAAATGAAGTCCTACCCTTGAATATTCGGCCAAAAAATACTAAAAGGAAGTAGAAAAATTCGGCTATGGTGAAGTGAAAAAGAAAAGAGAAATAGAATGGTAATGGATGTTTAAACTTTGAGTGAAAGAAAAAAAAGAAATGGAATTTGAGATGGGTAAAGATTCGGCCAAGAGAGGATGAAAGAAAATGTGATTAAACAAAAGTCAAATGAAGAAAAGAGAGATGTGGGAGAGAGAGGTTCGGCCAAACACTATTTTTCCAAAGAAGAAAAGTGCACAAAAGTTCCAATGTTGTTTCGGTTTCAAGAGGACAATTGAAAGCAGAGAAATGGTATTTGGTTCACACAAAATAAGGCTAAAACCAAAAGCAAAAATTGCACCAAAATGCACAATAACATTCGGCCAAAGAGAGTGTTTTTGGAGAGGGAAAACAAAAATGCAAAAAGATGTTCAAAAGGAAAAAATTGACCAACTATTCCCCCCCAAAGCTACTTACAAAATTCGGCCACCCCCTAGACACCCATGCCGTCCACATTCATCCACTAAAGGCCTAGGATTACTTTCCAAAACATCCTCCATATTCCATGCCTTTTGTCCCCTCTTAATACCATAACTTCAAGATTCTTATCCCCAACATCATGCTTTCCTTAAACAAAATTCAACTTACCAAAAGAAATAGTCCAACCTATCATAAACATAGGTTGACCGACCATCAATGCTAGAACAAAAATAAAGTCTTTAAAAAAAAATGTTTTCCATGATACTCGAACCTCTAACCTCAAGCCACCTTTCAAGCTCCTTAACCAACTTGCCACTTACTCCTCTTATGCTTTAATTTAACACTTAAATTAACTTAAGTGCTAAGCTCACTTAATCCACTTCATTAAATAAACCATACTAAAAATTATTCTAGCTTCCTTAATAAAATCAAGCCTTCACAAGACTATGCTAACACACAAAATTCATACCCGAGCCAACACAAATAATACTCAAATTTTGGGATGTTACAATTCTACCCCCCTTAAGAAAATTTCGTCCTCGAAATTACACGATCAAAAGAGTTGAGGATATCACTGCGCCTCATTACATCCTTCGGTTCCCACGTAGCTTCCTCCACGCCATGATTCCGCCATAAAACCTTCACTAAAGGAACTGTCTTCCTACGCAAAACTTTCACATCTCGATCTAGGATCTCTTGCGAGTTCTTCTTCTATCGCCGATCTGGACTCACCTCTATTTCCTCTACTGCTATAACATGCGATGGATCAGAACGATAGCATCTAAGCATGGAGACATGGAACATATCGTGAATCTGACTCAGCTCTGCTGGCAACTCGAGCTGATAGGCTACTGGTCCCACTCGTCTCAACACCTTATACGGTCCCATGAACCTTGGACTTAACTTGCCTTTTATCCCAAATCTTAACACTTTCTTCCATGGCGAGACCTTCAGAAAAACTTTGTCACCCACGGCAAACTCTATATCCCTCCGCTTGAGATCTGCATATGACTTCTGCCTATCCGAAGCTTCCTTCAGACGAGCCTGAATCGTCTTAACCTTATCCTCAGTCTCTGCAACCAACTCTGGTCCTAACATCTGACGCTCACCCAACTCGGTCCAACATGTAGGCGTGCGACACCTCCTACCATACAATGCCTCATATGGTGCCATCTTAATGCTTGCTTGGTAACTATTGTTGTATGCGAACTCAGCTAATGGTAAAAACTCTTCCCAGCTGCCTCTGAAGTCCAAAACACATCCTCTCAACATATCTTCTAAAATCTGAATAACCCTTTCCGACTGCCCGTCAGACTGTGGATGAAATGCGGTACTGAAATCCAACCGCGTACCCAAAGCCTGATGTAACGCTCTCCAAAACCTCGATGTAAATCTAGGATCTCTATCTGAGATGATCGACACTGGCACACCGTGCAACCTCACTATCTCCGCTACATACAACTTAGCTAACCTCAAGCAAATAATCCATCCTTACAGAAATGAAATGGTGACTTAGTCGACGATCCACAATCACCCAAATGAATCCTTCTTACTAGGCGTAAGAGGTAATCCACCGACAAAGTCCATAGTGATCCTTTCCCACTTCCATCTGTGGAATCTTCACCGGTGAAGTAACCCAGACGGTGGATCGATGCTCGCCTTGACCTGTGACATGTCGGACATTTACCCACAAACTCGGTTACCTCACGCTTGACACTGCCACCAAAAGCGCTCTCTTAAATCCCGATACATCTTGCTTCCTCCGGGATGCATAGCATATGGTCATTATGTGCATCCCGAAGAATCCTTTGCCTCAACTCGGCATCCTTCGGCATACAAGCTCTCCCTTTAAAACACGATACTCCATCATTTGGACAAACTATATTCCTCTAAACCTCCGTTCGAATCGCAACCTCGATCATTTAAACCATCATCCTCTAACTGCTTCTCCTTGATTTGCTCTAACCAAGTCGGCTTGACTTGCAGTTCAGCCAAAAGACTCCCATCATCATATAAGCTAAGACGAGCAAACATCGATCTTAAATCCGATACAACCTTACGGCTCAACGCGCGTCGCGCCACCACGTTAGCCTTGCGGGATGATATTCGATCGAGCGAGTCGTAGTCCTTCAACAACTCGATCCATCTACGCCGCCTCAAGTTCAAGTCCTTACGAGTCAAAAGGTACTTAAGACTCTTGTGATCGTGTAGACTATCAACTTCTCTCCATACAAATAGTGTCTCCATATCTTCAAAGCAAAAACCACAGCAGCTAATTCCAAGTCATGCGTCGGATAATTAACCTCATGTGGTCTCAACTGTCGAGATGCATAAGCCACTACTTTCCCTTCTGCATCAGCACACATCCCAAACCAAGATGTGATGCATCACGATGAAAGTAAATTCCTTGCCGCCTCAAAGTTGAATCAAAACCGGAGCTTCAGTCAGAATCTTCTTCAACTTGTCGAAACTTCCTTGCTGCTTCTCGGTCCACACAAATGGAACTCCTTTCCTCAATAACTTGGTCATAGGTGCTGCTATCAAAGAAAATCCTTCTACAAATCTTGGTAATACCCCGCTGGACCTAGAAAACTCGAATCTCAACCACCGACTTAGGCGGCTTCCAATCCAATACTGCTTCAATCTTTCGAGGATCCACTCTAATCCCCTCAGCTGATACTACGTGACCCAAGAAAGTCACCTCCCTAAGCCAGAATTTGCACTTACTAAATTTGGCGTCTGTTGCTTTTCCTCGAACCGCTGCAACACTACTCGCAAATGCGCATCATGCTCCTCCTCTGACTTTGAGTATACCAAAATATCGTCTATAAATACCACAACAAACTGATCCAAAAACTGCTGGAATACCCGATTCATCATATCCATAAATGCAGCCGGCGCGTTAGTCAACCCAAACGGCATCACCAGAAACTCGTAGTGCCCATACCGAGTGTGAAAAGCTGTCTTATGGATATCAGCCTCTTTCACCTTTAGCTGATGATATCCAGACCTTAAATCAATCTTGGAGAAAAATCGCGCTTTCTTAAGGTGATCAAACAAGTCATCTATCCTCGGCAAAGGATACTTGTTTTTGATCGTCAGCTTATTCAACTGGCGGTAGTCTATACACATCCGCATCGTACCATCCTTCTTCTTGACAAAAAGTACCGGCGCTCCCCATGGCGAAACACTTGGTCGAATGAAACCTCGATCCAACAACTCCTGAATTTGAGCCTTTAATTCCATCAATTCTTCGATTGCCATCCTATACGAGCTATAGACACCTGGCGGCGCGTGTTAAAATAACAGATCTATACCAAATTCAACTTCACGGTCCAGAGGTAGTCCCGGAAGTTCTTCAGGAAATACGTCAACATATTCCTTTACCGTGCGGACATTCCCCACATTAGACTCCTTAGCCTCCAACGCACACACATGGACCACGAATGCCTCACAGCCCTTCCTAACCAACTTCACAGCTTTCAACGCAGATACCACGTTGGATAGATAATCTCTTCTATTACCTATCATGACCACCTCTTCGCCCTCAACTGACTTCAAAACCATGCGCTTAGCAGCGCAATCCAAACTTGCTCGGTACTTGGCTAACCAGTCCATCCCAAGTATCAGATCGAACTCCTCAAATGGAAATTCCATCGGATCGACTACTGACGCTACCCCTTGGAGTTCTAGGGGTACATCTCTATCTGACTTATTTACTTCTACAGAGTGACCTAGAGGGCTAAGTACGGTCATCCTCCTAGAAGCAGTCTCATAAACTAAGCTCATGGTCTCTACTATGTTACTGGCAACATACGAATGTGTCGAACCCACATCTATCAAAGCAAAGTATATGGTTCACCAAAGATTAAGAACGCACGGTTATGACGTCCGGCAGCGTCGCCCTCCTCTCGACGTTTGTTGCATACACCAAACCAGGTGTCTTGCCTCGGTGTTGCCGGCACCTGCGCGGATGCTCCTCGACCTCGGACCGAACCATTACCTCCTCTACCATTACCACGACCTCTATGTGGTGGCGGTCCTCATTTACGAACCGAGCACGGCCTTGACCCTCCGATCGATTCTGGCTAGCTTACGTGGGCAGTCTCTCACACGATGATCCAATGAGCCACACTCGAAACATTCTTTCCCTCCGGTCCAAAATTCACCCCAATGATATTTCCCACATCGATTACACCGTGCTTGGGTCACGATTAGCGAATGTGAGGCCTCCCAGCATCGATTCGCCCACTTTGCCTAGCCCTCTTTTGAGAATTACCGGCCGATCCCGATGATCCGTAACCTCTCTTATGCTTGTTCCGGTCGTAACTCGCTTGCGATTCCTTGATTCCTTCGGCTATCTTAGCCTTTTCAACCAAAGCATAAACTCTCGCTCTCGATGTGGAGCAATCAACAATCTCACTCGTCCCTCAAACCATCTTCGAATCGAACACATCGCTCGTGCTCGATGCCATAATACCTCCAAAGATACTGGCTCGGTCTTAAAAATTTCGCCTCATATTCGACACGGACTTACTACCTTGGATCAAACTCGAAATGCCTTACGCCGCACATCAATGTAATTAGACCCAACGTATTTTCGACGACACGCCTTGAAATAATCCCAAGTGAGATCCTCCGCTGCAGCACCATTCTGTACTGTGAGCCACCACTGATATGACTCATCCCGAAGAAGCGATACGATCCCTTTCAGCTTTTCCTCGGCATTCAGATCCAAATCATCCATGATTCGCTCCGTCGCCTCTAGCCAATATTCAGCCGCACTAGGAGCCACGCCTGAAACACCTCGAAATACCTCAGCTCCATTGGCTCGAAGTCGCTCAGATACGGATTTCCGAATTCCCGCGCCTCCACCTATTCCAGCTACCCTCTCAAGAACTCGCAGCATCGCCTGAGACACTGCGTCATCCCCCGTTTGATCCTGTTGCTCAACTCCAAGCTGCTTTGGTGGTGGGGTAGTGGTACCTCATTTTCGGATCCTTGGCCAGGACCTCACACTGGCGCTCGCACACGACCATCCTACCCCGACCGCGTCCACGAATCATACGACCTCGACCACGAGTACTCATGTCTAAAGTCTCGACTTATCTGATTAAAAAGCGTTATGCATTAGTCATTATTCCACTTTCTTTAAAGCACAATTTTTATGAAAAGTTTTAATAAGAGGTTGTTTCGCGAGTACATTCAACCTATAGTTTTGGGTCTCTAGAGTAGTTCCTACTACTATACAATCATGCCAACATCATTATATCATATCATCAAAATCAACAGTTTGATGTACTTACCAGGGCGGATTGATGTCGGAGACTCGAGGCCATGCCTTTCTAACCATAAAATTTTAAACAAAACATTTTAAAATCCATTCTTTAAAACATTTTGGGCCTCAGATTAGCAGATTTGGCATTCAGAGTTATCATTCGACAGTTTTTCTAATAGTTTTGCCCAAGTGGGCCGGATAGCCCGTTGGGCCCATTTGGCCCGTTTCGGCCCGGTTAGGCCTGTTACAGCCTCAATGTTGCGAGGGTGTTTGTGTCACACTCAACGGCTTAATGCCACGATTCGTATCTCAAATTTCCACAACAAGCGCTCGCACGCTCGAGTGGGCACAGATGCCGGTTTTTTGGTGTTTCAGCTTTTGGCCGTTTCACTGAACATCACAAGGATTTATCGAATTGGGTGTGAGATTACACACCTGTTTACGAGTTGTTTTTCCCCAACGCCTCCCCAACACACCTATGGCAATTGTTGACAACAGATTAGTCTCTATTTTGATAAACGTAAATAGAAACATATACTAAACTACTCCTCTTACTGCAAGGCGATCTCCTTAGATGAACCTAGCCCTTGGCCTTATCCCTTGAATACAGAAATCAAGACCCTACCATGATTTTTATAAACAGAAGAGCGTTAGACAACATCCAACATTCGGTTTCCACATAGAAAAGAGAGACCGAACTCTTACCCAAGCAGTCACGAGGGTCTTTACTAGAACCAAATAAGAATGCGTTTGAAATTCCTTACCTTCACTAGAGTACCACTAATCGACAATTGCTTCCCAAAGAGTTTCGGCCCTCACCAGCAGAACACAAGTGACTTGAGTTGGAGAAGAATGAATAGATTCGGCCTAACAGTCAAAAGTTAAGCCTGAGTGTTTCGGCTTAAGAGAGAAGAGCAGAGGAAGTAAAGAAAACAAAGGGAAACAAAAGTGTTGCCTTGCAATCGGGGAAAACCGAATAGGAGAGGAAGGTTTGGCAGCACAGGATAGCAACAAAAGATAGAACGTGGAGCAGAAGATGAAAAAGAGAGACCTAACTTTACCAGATGCCTACCACAAAAAGATGTAGAAGAGAGGTTATGTAATCGGCTAAAGTGTAGAGAAAAAAAAAGAAAGAAAGCGGGAGGATATGGAAGATGATTTTCGGCCAAGAGTGATTTGGTAACAATATAGGAGAAGTAATGTACGAGAAGGCAAAACGAATGAGAGAAACTTAGGAGAAATTCAGCAAGAAGAAAGAAAAGATGGAAAAGAGTTGAGAAAGAATGAAAGAAAGACCACCAAAGAAAGAAAATGACCCAAAATGTCACAATAACTCACTTGACAAATGTTTACTTTACCAAAACCACACAAGAGAATTCGGCACACCCCTCAACCAAACCGAAAACACCCTTCCAAAAAGACAAAACCCTCTTGACCGAAACTCCCCCATGCACATCCCCATTTTCGGCCAACACCTCCACTCCACCATATCCCATGATTCACTCCTTAATTCTCTCATACACTTACTCCCCTTCACTCATTTGAAATACATGACCAAGTCTCCAACCAAACTTGTAGAGTTTGGTCTTCACTCAGCTTCCTCCTGTCCTGAGCACTAAAATAAAACTCCCCATATGCTACTTGTGGGATTCAAACTCCACCTCCCTTGCCTCACTAGTGACGCCAACACCACTCCACCACAAGCTCCCTTTTGCTAGCACAATACCCACAATTAAACTTAAGTCCTAACTCCACTAGCTAACCCCACTAAGGTGCCCAAAAACCAAACTTTCACCAGAGCTTGGGCTCGAACCCGAACCTCCCCAGGACCCCCAAACACATCCAAATAACAAGCTTAACAAACACAACACATGCAATAAAGCAAAAATGCCAGACCCCTATTTTTAGGATGTTACAAGACCGGATTGTCGAACCCAAAGGAACCAGAAGTACTAATACTAACTCTCTTTTTATTATTTAGCCTAAGATTTAAAAAATTTGTTGCTTAAACTAAAATTAACTAACTACTAAGCTAAAGACGCTAAGACAAAGAGAATGAATTGGGGAAAATATTTTTGGGAAACCCAATTGATTAAGACAATACCCAAGGAAGAATCCACCTAGACTTCACTTGTTATCTAACTCTGAACCAGACAATTTATTCACTTGACTTGATCCGTAGGATTCCTTAATGTATATTAATCCCTCTCTCGAGGTGACCAACGTCTAACCCTAGGTTGATTAATTGAAATCTCTTTCTAATTAAAACCCCTAGAATTGCATTAACTCGATCTATGGACTCCCATATTAGTTTGACCCTAATTAATGATTTTCGTCACCCCCTATCTCTAGCGCGCGAGCAACTCCGCTTAACTATGCTAGATCTACTCTTAGGTAGGGACTTTTGCTCCACCACCTAAGCACATCAGTACTTGAATCAATATCCTGGAATATCAAAGCAAGAATTAAGAACACATAATTAAGAACAAATCAAGTATTTATCATATATTTCAGTAAACGATAACAAGATTCATCTTAGGTTTCATCCCCCTCAGGTATCTGAGAGTTTAGTTCATAATTATAAAAGAATACATCTCAGAAGAAAAGATAAAATAAAACATAAGAAAAACCCTAAAAGCCCCTGAAGGAATTAAAGAGAAGATCCTCCGTCTTGGGTATGACTCTGGCTTCTTGAGATGAATTAACTGGCTTTCTTCGAGTGAAACCCACAATTCTGACCTCTCTGGCTCGGCTCCTTGGCCTAGCTGGCCGCCCCGACAGAGGGCTTCTCTCGAACTCCCCCTTTAAGTTGCCCCTAGGGTTTTTATATAGGCTTTGGAATGTGTTTCTTTGCCTCCAAGTATCCTATTCCGAGTGAAATTCCTCTTTGTCACGGCAGGGACATGCCCGTGTAGCACACCAGTGTGAATCAACTTCAGGCCGTGTTTGGGTCTGTTAAGGAGGCACGGTCGTGTGGCTTGGGCCCAGGCCGTGTGCATTTCTTTCTTTGGCCCATTTGGTCCGTTTTAAGCCCGTTTTCCATTCTTTTCATCTTTCTATGCTCTCCTGAGTATAAAACATGAAATTAAAGGATTAAGAGCACCAAATTACATAATTCAAGGGATAAATCATCCAAAAGTATGCTAAATGTGGGTTTAAAATATGTTATTATTACAGTTCATCAAATACCCCCACACTTAAGCTTTTGCTTGTCCTCAAGCAAAATTCTCAACTCACAATTAAAATAAATTTCCTCGATTCATAATATTCATCAATAGTGTTTCATCATAATTCATAGATAATTTATACATGGATAATTCAACTCAAAGAGTCCTAAAGATTCAAAAAATCTAAGTCATGCATTTTTGTAGCATGAAAATGTAGGTGTTTTCCCTCTTCTAAATAATTACCTCTGATTCAAAATCGATAAGGATTGACATCCTCACTAAAGATTCACTCAAATCACTCGAGGTGTTTAAGGTTTAGGAAAAAGCACTCATAAGTCAAACATGAAAAGTTAATCCCATAGGCTTGCATGAAAATCAAATCTCCACCACTATAATATGAGATGATACACAAATCATAAGGTCTTTAACAGGGTTGTAACGGGGCTTAGGTTAAAGGTGTGGATAAAGGCTGAATTAGAGGGTTAGAATCGAGATTGACTTGACAAATTATCTAACTAGAAAAATGAGCTAATAATTACATCAACTAAAACCTTGTAATACTAATAATACGAGCTTTTTCTTCAAGATGTGGAAATTAAATATGTAAGCTCACTTACTAATAAAACTAATAATGAATAAACTTCGTCATTTTTTTTAAGAACAAATTATTAAATATTTACAATAATAAGAAAGTACTTTAACAACTGAAATATAGAACATAGTTAGGCAACTGCTCAAAATCAAATCTCGACAAAAAGGGTAGTCAAGAAGAATGGTGATAACAAATACAAAGGGTTTTGGTTTAAAATTAGCGGGTGAGTCAATAAAAAAAAGTTGTTAAGATCAAACGGGGTTCACTAGGGGT
Source organism: Gossypium sturtianum (assembly GCA_025698515.1). Classification (NCBI taxonomy): domain Eukaryota; kingdom Viridiplantae; phylum Streptophyta; class Magnoliopsida; order Malvales; family Malvaceae; genus Gossypium; species Gossypium sturtianum. The sequence goes on along the minus strand of CM046952.1, from coordinate 50,310,446 downwards.
TAATTATGAAGGTAGGCTTTTAGTGGAGTAAGTGGGTTAAATCCTAGGTGCCTTTATCATCTCTATATATCAAATCAAAGGTGTGGTCTCGACATGTATAATCGAAGCAAGTTCTAGAATAACAGATCAATGTTGACACACTCATAATCAATAAAGTGAGCAAGAAAAAGAATATATGCTCTATAAGGCTCAAAATCTCACAAAAATTATGGGTTTTTGATATCAACCTTGTAAATTTCAAACTTCAAGGTAATAATTACATTCAGGTAGACAACCTAGCAACTTTTTAATTATGAAAAATAGACTTATCATGCTTGGTTCTTTAGTATCTTAAAGTTTAAATCATCAATGTACAATTAACTATGACTTAATCCAAAAAATATCAATAAAAATCATAAATCACAGGAAATTTCATTCTAATCATAATATGAGAAAATTACTTAAGAAACAAGACATAATTCAGGATTTGAGAATAATGCAAAAAGTTAGGCACTTTTAAGTTTCACCCCCCCACACTTAAGATGTACATTGCCCTCAATGTACAAAGATAGATATGGATGCAAAATAATAATAGAATCATAAGATAGGGAGAGAAGCAAAACTTCCTGAATTTTGGATGGAGTCAATGAAAAGAAACCGGATAGGATTGGGCGGAGGTAAATGTGGGGGAGCGCTTCGAACTGTTTGGATTTGAATCCTCGAAGCAACCGGACTGATTTTATTGTATCCTAAGCTAAATCTAAATGGCATGAAGAATAATAAGAAAATAATAAAGAAAGTAAAAATAAAAAATAAAAATAAAAATAAAAGTAAATAATGGAAAATGAAAGAAGAAAGACAACTGGAAAAGAAAAAGGAATAAGGGGGTTTAAATAGAGATGTAGTCCGTGTTTTTTGGAAAAATTTTGTCCTGTTGCTACACATCTACGGCCACGCCCTTTTACCTACCTGTGGTGCCCACACGGCCATGGCCACGGCCGTGTGCGAGACTGTGTGAGTATGGGAAACCTGCGCCTAAACATGGAAATAAATAAAACTAAACTAATTAGTAGGGTTAATGCTCGGGTTGCCTCCCGAGAAGCGCTCGTTTAAAGTCTTGAGCTAGACTTACCTGTTATTCGTATGATCATGGTGGTTTGAGGAGGTGAAAATCCTTTCTCATGCGTTCAATTCGGTTATTGATGTATAGTTCAAGTCGCGTAGTGTTTACCTTAAAAGTGTTGAATTTAGGATTAGTTACCTCGACTGTTCCATTTGGGAGGATTTTGATTACCTGATCTCCTATCTTAAGCTGGGTTGTCCCATCGTTAGGTTTGTCGTGGAGTTGCCTCATTTTTGCTTCATGTGTTTTTAGTTCTTCTTTGAAGTGTGTCTTCCACTCGTCTAGTTCATCGATCCAAAGCCTTCGTTCCTCATGAATTTCTTCTTTATCGTCACGAGGTCTAGGATCTGGCTCAGTTGTGTAGTTTTGTGGTGTTTCCTGTACAGAAGGTTGAATCAAATGATTATTAATAGAATTTATGTTTTTACCTTGATTACCCGATGTCCTAGCCGAGTCAAGAGCGTGAAGAGTGATCGTTTCGTCGCCTACACGAAGTGTGAGTTCACCGAATTGTTCCTCTGTGTGGTCTTTCATCATTGCATCGGGATATGGAACACGAGGTTGGTACTCTGTAATTTCTGGTTTTGGTATATCATGGCTCACCTCAACCTTACCTTTATCTACCACGTTTTCTTGCCTTGGTTATGGTTCATTTAACCCTTGTGGTTGTTCTGCTATGATCTTGGCAAGTTGTCTTAACTGGTTCTCGATCCCTTGAATCGATGCTTGTTGATTTTTAAGTATTGTCTCGTTGTTTTGAAAACGGGTTTCTGACACTGCGATAAATTTCGTTAGCATCTCCTCAAGGTTCGGTTTCTTTCCCTACTGGTGAGGTGGTTGTTGAAAACCTGGAGGAAGTTGCGGGCTTTGATTACCTTGTCCATCCCACGAGAAATTGGGATGGTACCTCCAACCTGCATTATAAGTGTCACTATAAAGATTATTTTGAAGACTAGAATAGTTACCCATATAGTTGACTTGTTCGTTCTCTGTGCTAGGGTTGTAGGATAGATATTCTGTGTTGTTCACCCCTCCTCCATTTGTATTGTATTGTATTACCGGGTGTACCTGCATAGAACCATACAAACCATCAATTTTTTTATTTAAAAACTCTACCTGGTTTGATAACATGGTTACTGCGTTGAGGTTAAAGACACTGGCGGCTTCTGTTGGCTTTGTTTTCATGAATTGCCACTGATAGTTATTCAATGCCATCTCCTCTATAAACTAAAATTACCTTTCAAAATCAAATAAAAGAAAAATTAGCAAAGTAAAATAATAAAAATAAAAATAAATTGCGATAAATGGCTAAAGTAATAAAAATTGAGCGTTCTTAATATTGCAGTTCCTCGGCAACGGCGCCAAAAACTTGATGTGCGATGTCAGAGTCTTAAAAATTTATATAAAGAATGATCGAGCCTGGAAACTAACTGTGACAACGATTGAGGCAAGTGCACCTATCGAACAGTAGTATAGCTCAGTGGCAAGACCGGATTGTCGAACCCAAAGGAACCAGAAGTACTAATACTAACTCTCTTTTTATTATTTAGCCTAAGATTTAAAGAATTTGTTGCTTAAACTAAAATTAACTAACTACTAAGCTAAAGACGCTAAGACAAAGGGAATGAATTGGGGAAAATATTTGTGGGGAAAACCAATTGATTAAGACAATACCCAAGGAAGAATCCACCTAGACTTCACTTGTTATCTAACTCTGAACCAGACGATTTATTCACTTGACTTGATCCGTAGGATTCCCTAATGTATATTAGTCCCTCTCTCGAGGCGACCAACGTCTAACCCTAGGTTGATTAATTGAAATCTCTTTCTAATTAAAACCCCTAGAATTGCATTAACTCGATCTATGGACTCCCATATTAGGTTTGACCCTAATCCGGTAGATTTTTGATAAACCAAAATAGTAACATATTTTAATCCCACATTTAGTATGCTTTTGGATGAATTATCCCTTTATTTATGTAAAAAGGTGCTCTTAATCCTTTCTTTTCATGTCTTATACTCAGGAAAGCACCCAAGGATAAAAAAACGAGTAACGGGCTCAAAATGGACCAAAACGGGCCAAAGAGGAAATCGACACGGCCTGGAATTGGACCCACACGGTCGTGCCAAGTCAATCATCTAGAACACGGTCTAATCGCGACTCACACGGCCGTATCTCATTAAAGAAATTCGAACACGGCCAGGCCACGATTCACACGGGCGTGCGCCATGGTCGTGCCTCTACCGTGGAGAAGAGCAATTTCATTCGGGAAAGGATACTTAGGGAGAAAGAAACGTATTTCAAAAGCTTATAAATACACCCTAAGTATGACCTAAGAGGGGGAGCCCAAAGCCATCGTCTAGGGGCATCGTGCTAGCCCAGAGAAGGCAGATTTGTGGGGATTCACTCAGGGATAGCCAGTTGATCCATCTCAAGAAGCCAGAATTATACTCAAGACGAAGGATCTCTCCTTCAATTCCTTCAGGGGGTTTTAGGGATTTCTTATGTTTTGTTTTATCTTTTCTCTTGAGATGTTTTCCTTTATTGTTATGAACTAAACCCTTCGGATACCCGTAGGGGATGAAACCTATGATGAATCTTGTTATTGTTTTCTGAATTATATGATAAATACTTAGTTTGTTCTTAATTATGTGAGCTTAATCCAAATTTAATGTGCTTAGGTGAAGGAGGAATAGACCCTGCCTAAGAGTAGATCCAACATAATTAAGCGGAGTTGATCGCACGCCTAGAGATAGGGTGATGAGATTTTGCCAGATTAGGGTGAAACCTAATATGGGAATCCATAGATCGATTTACTGCTATTCTAGGGGGTTATTATATGAGAACGAGAGTTCCACTAATTAACCTAGGGTTAGACGTTATTCGCCTCGAGAGAGGGTTTAATATACGTTAGGGAGTCTTACGGATCAAACTATGTGAATAAATCGTATGGTTCAGTGTTAGATTACAAGTGAAGTCTAGGTGGATTCTTCCTAGGGTATCATCTGAATCAACTGAGTTTTTTCCAAGTTATTTTCCAAATTCATTCTTCTTTGTCTTAGATTCTTTAGTTTAGTAGTTAATTAATTTAGATTAGATAAAAAAATCTCTCTTTATTTGTAGGCTAGATAATAAGAAGAAAGTTAGTATTAGTACTTTTAGTTCCTTTGGGTTCGATAATCCGGTCTTGCCTAAGCTATACTACTGTTCGATAGGTACACTTGCCTCAATCGTTGTCAGAGTTAGTTTCTAGGTTCAATCATTCTTTTATAAATTTTAAAGCTCTGATTCACAGTGATCAAGTTTTTGGCGTCGTTGCTGGGGAACTAAAATATTAAGAAAGCTCTATTTTTATTACTTTAGCCATTTTTTTATTGCAATTTATTTTCATCATTATTATTATTATTTCTTTATTTTTATTTTTACTTTGCTAATTTTTCCTCCATTTGCTTTTGGCAGATAATTTTAGTTTTTAGAGAAGATGTCATTGAATAACTATCAGTGGCAAGTTATAGGAGGACAAGGCCACCAAAGCAAAACAAATGTCTTCAACCTCGACGTACACCCAATAATGCAATATGACTCAAATCTAGGAGGTGTGGCGAATCCTGAGTACCCACCCTACGGATATGGCATGGAGAACGAACAAGTCCACTATATGGGTAACTATTCTAGACCTCAAAATAATTTTTATGATAATAATTATAATGTAGGTTGGAGGTACCATCCCAATTTCTCGTGGGATGATCAAAGTAGCCAAAGACCGGAACTTTCTCCAAACTTTCAATGACCACCTCACCAACAGGAAAAGGAGTCGAACCTTGAAGAGATGCTGACAAAATTCATGGCAGCTACAGATAACCGTCTCCAAAAAACTGAGACAACACTTAATGACCAACAAGCATCGATCAAAGGGATCAAGAACCAAGTTGGGGAGCTTCATCGAGTCAGTTGGGGAACTTACTAAGTCAGTTATACAACTTGCTAAGCTGATCTTAGAACTACCACAAGGAAGCTTGCCACGCAATACTGAAACTAACCCGAGTGAGCAAAATCAAGCCATTTACGATAGTGAAGGGTTAGACGAACCAAACCCAAGGGAAGAACACGTGGTAGCGAAGGTAAGGTTGAAGTGTGCCATGATATACCAAAACCGGCAATTACAGAGTACCAACCTCGTGTGCCATATCCCGATGCAATAAAGAAAGACCACACAGAGGAAGAAGTCGGTGAACTCACACTTCGTGTAGACGACAAAACAATCACTCTTCAAGCTCTTGACTCAGCTAGGACATCGAGTAATAAAGGTACGAACGTTAATTCTATTGATAACCATTTGGTTCAACTTTCTTTACAGGAAGCATCACGAAATCACCTAGCTGAGCTAGATCTTAGACCTCGTACCCATAAAGAAATAATTCATGAAGGACTAAGGCTTCAGGTCAATGAACTAGACAAGTGGAAAACACACTTTAAAGAGAAACTAGGAATACACGAAGTGAAACCGAAGGAAACCCCAGACGAGCTGATAGGAACAACAAATCACTTCAAAATAGGGGATCAGGTATTGTTGAATAAGGAAGACCCTCAAATCACCAATTCAGACCTCAAGACAAACGAAGAAATCACTTTTGAGGTACTTAATGTCTTCCTATACGGCACAGTCGAGGTAAGTAATCCTAAATTCAACACTTTTGAGGTAAACACTACTCGACTTAAACTTTATATCCACAACCGAATTGATCGCATGAGAAAGGATTTTCACCTCCTCAAACCACCTTGACCATACGAATGAGAGGTAAAGTTTAGCTTAAGACTATAAACAAGCGCTTCTCGGGAGGCAACCCGAGCACTAACCTCATTAATTTTTACATTTTTAATTCTTCTTTTTAGCACCTAACTATAAACTAACCAAAAGTGCATATTTCTAGACCACACGGCCTTACACACGGCCGTGGCCGTGGCCATGTGGCCACCACAGGAAGGTACAAGAGCGGGGGCAACCACCAGAACCATAATTTTTATTTAACCCCCTTCTTCCTTTTTCTTTTTCAGTTGTTTTTCTTTTTTCATTTTCCATTATTTACTTTTATTTTTATTTTTATTCTTATTTATTTTAATTTCCTTTTATTTTCTTTATTATTTTCTTCTTATTATTCATTCCATTTAGATTTAGCTTAGGATACAATAAAATTAGGATGGCTGCTTCAAGGACTCAAACAGTTCGAGACGTTTCCCCACGTTCACCTCCAATCCTATCCGGTTTCTTTTCATTGGCTTCATCCAAAATTCAGGAAGTTTCACTTCTCTCCCCATCTTACGATTTTATGATTATTTTGATATTATCTATCTTTGTACATTGAGGACAATGTACATCTTAACTGTGGGGGGGTTAACTATAGCATTATCTGAAAATCCTTGAATTATTCCTTGTCCTACAGTAAGTTTCTCATATTATGACTAGAATGAAATTCCCCTGATTTATGATTTTTATTGATATGTTTTAGATTAAGTCATTGATAATTGTGCATTGATAATTAAATTCTAAGAATACTAGAGAATCAGGCATGATAAGTTTATTTTTCAAGAATTAAAAGTTTTTTAGGATGTCTACCTGAATTTAAACATTACTTTGAAGTTTGAAATTTACGAGGTTGACATCAAAATACCCATAATTTTTGTGAGTTTTTGAGCCTTATAGAGCATATATTCTTTTTCATGCTCACTTTATTGATTATGAGTATGTCAACATTGATCTGTTATTCTAGAACTTGCATCGATTATACATGTCGAGACCACTTTTTTTTTATTTGATATACAGAGTTGGTAAAGGCACCTAGGATTTAACCCACTTAGTCCACTAAAAACCCACCTTCATAATTAACCTCTAGTGAACCCCGTTTAATCCTAACAACCCATTTATTGACTCACCCACTAATATTAACCCAAAACCCTTTTTATTTGTTATCACCATTCTTTTTAACTACCCTTATATCGAGATTTAATTTGATTAGTTGCCTAATTAAGATTTTTATTTCAGTAACTTATCCTTTATTATGTATTTATTATGTATTTATGATGTTAAAAAAAATGACGAAGTATATTCATTATTAGTTATGTGATTAAACGAGCTTATACATTTATTTAAATTCCAAATATTGAAGAAGAAGCTCGTATTATTAGTATTATTAGTTTTCAATTGATGTAATTATTATTATTAGTTCATTAGTTCTTAGTTAGGTAATTTGTCAATTCAATCTCGATTCTAACCCTCTAATTCAGCCTTATTCCACACCTTAACCCTAGCCCCGTTACAACCCTAACAAAGACCTTTTGATTTGTGTTTCATCTCATATTTCAGTGGTGGAGATTTGATTTTCATGCAAGCCTATGGGATTAACTCTTCATGTTTGACTTTTGAGTGCCTAAATTTTGAACCTTAAACACTTTGAGTGATTTGAGTGAATCTTTAGTGAGGATGTCAATCCTTGACAATTTCGAATCAGAGGTAATTATTTAGATGAAGGGAAACACCTATATTTTGTGCTACAAAATATAAGGCTTATAGTGTTTGAATTTTTAGGACACTTTGAGTTGAATTATCCATGTATAAATTATCCCTGAATTATGATGAGACACTATCAATGACTATTATGAATTATAGGAAGTTAGTTTTAATTGTAAGTTGAGAATTTTGCTTGAGGACAAGCAAAAGCTTAAGTGTGGGGGTATTTGATAAACCGAAATAGTAACATATTTTAATCCCATATTTAGTATGCTTTTGGATGAATTATCCCTTGATTTATGTAAAAAGGTGCTCTTAAACCTTTCTTTTCATGTCTTATACTCCAGAAAGCACCCAAGGATAAAAAGAACGAGAAAACAGGCTCAAAACGGACCAAAACGGGCCAAAGAGGAAATCGACACGGCCGGACTTGGACCCACACTACCGTGCCAAGTCAATCATCTAGAACACGATCTAACCCCGACTCACACGCGGCCGTGTCTCATTAAAGAAATCTGAACATGGCTCGGCCATGATTCACACGGGCGTGCGCCATGGCCGTGCCTCCGCTGCGTGGAGAAGAGCAATTTCATTCGGGAAAGGATACTTAGGAGAAAGAAACGTATTTCAAAAGCCAATAAATACACCCTAAGTATGACCTAAGAGGGGAGCCCAAAGCCATCGTCTAGGGCGCGTGCTACAGGCCAGAGAAGGCGATTTATGGGGATTCACTCAGGATAGCCAGTTGATCCATCTCAAGAAGCTTTAATTATACTCAAGACGGAGGATCTCTCCTTCAATTCCTTTGGGGTTTTAGGGATTTCTTATGTTTTGTTTTATCTTTTCTCTTGAGATGTTTTCCTTTATTGTTATGAACTAAACCCTTCGGATACCCGAAGGGGATGAAACCTATGATAAAAATTGTTATTGTTTTCTGAATTATATAATAAATACTTAGTTTGTTCTTAATTATGTGAGCTTAATCCAAATTTAATGTGTTTAGGTGGAGGAGGAATAGACCTTGCCTAAGAGTAGATCCAACATAATTAAGCGGAGTTGATCGCACGCCTAGAGATAGGGTGATGAGATTTTACCGAATTTGGGTAAAACCTAATATGAGAATCCATAGATCGATTTACTGCTATTCTAGGGGGTTATTATAAGAGAACGAGAGTTCCACTAATTAACCTAAGGTTAGACGTTATTCGGCTCGAGAGAGGGTTTAATATATGTTAGGGAGTCTTATGGATCAAACTAAGTAAATAAATCGTATGGTTCAGTGTTAGATAACAAGTGAAGTCTAGGTGGATTCTTCCTAGGGTATCATCTAAATCAACTGATTTTTTCCCAAGTTATTTTCCAAATTCATTCTTCTTTGTCTTAGAGTCTTTAGTTTAGTAGTTAATTAATTTAGAGTAGATAAACAATCTCTCTTTATTTGTAGGCTAGATAATAAGAAGAAAGTTAGTATTAGTACTTTTAGTTCCTTTGGGTTCGATAATCCGGTCTTGCCTAAGCTATACTACTGTTCGATAGGTGCACTTGCCTCAATCATTGTCAGAGTTAGTTTCCAGGTTCGATCATTCTTTTTATAAATTTTAAAGCTCTGATTCACAGCGATCAATTTTTATCACCCTATCTCTAGGCGCGCGAGCAACTCCGCTTAACTATGCTAGACCTACTCTTAGGCAGGGACTTTTGCTCCACCACCTAAGCACATCAGTACTTGAATCAATATCCTGGAATATCAAAGCAAGAATTAAGAACACATAATTAAGAAAAAATCAAGTATTTATCATATAGTTCAGCAAACGATAACAAGATTCATCTTAGGTTTCATCCCCCTCAGGTATCTGAGGGTTTAGTTCATAATTATAAAAGAATACATCTCAGAAGAAAAGATAAAACAAAACATAAGAAAAAACCCTAAAACCCCCTGAAGGAATTAAAGAGAAGATCCTCCGTCTTGAGTATGACTCCGGCTTCTTGAGATGAATTAATTGGCTTTCTTCGAGTGAAACCCACAATTATGACCTCTCTAGCTCGGCTCCTTGGCCTAGCTGGCCGCCCCGACAGAGGGCTTCTCTCGAACTCCCCCTTTAAGGTGCCCCATAGGGTTTTTATATAGGCTTTGGAATGTGTTTCTTTTCCTCCAAGTATCCTATTTCGAGTGAAATTCCTCTTTGTCACGGCAGGGACACGCCCGTGTAGCACGCCCGTGTGAATCGACTCAGGCCGTGTTTGGGTCTGTTAAGGAGGCACAATCGTGTGGCTTGGGCCCAGGCCGTGTGCATTTCTTTCTTTGGCCCATTTGGTCCATTTTAAGCCCGTTTTCCGTTCTTTTCACCCTTCTATGCTCTCCTGAGTATAAAACATGAAATTAAAGGATTAAGAGCACCAAATTACATAATTCAAGGGATAAATCAACCAAAAGTATGCTAAATGTGAGTTTAGAATATGTTATTATTACGGTTCATCAGTGTCTCTACCGTGACCCGTTGTAATTCTACTCGGAAAAGGATACTTAGGGGAGAAGAAAGACATTACGAAGTCTATATAAACACCCTAAGTATGACCTAAAAAGGGAGTTCGACAGAAGCCTTCTGTCAGGGCTTTTGACGGTGGCGAAGCCAGAGAGGGCTGAACACAGGGAAATTACTCGAAGACAGCCAGTTGATTCATCTCAGAAGCCGGAATCACGCTCAAGACGGAAGATCTTCCCTTCAATTTCCTTCAGGGAGTTTTAGGGTTTTTCTTATATTTTGTTATTTACTTTCTTCTGAGATGTATTATTTATCAAACATGAACTAAACCCCTCAAATACCTGAGGGGGATGAAACCTAAGATGGATCTTGTTATTGTTTTCTGAACTATATGATAAATACTTGATTTGTTCTTACTTATGTGTTCTTAATTCTTGTTTTAATATTTCAAGATATTGATTCAAGTATTGATGTGCTTAGGCAGTGGAGCAAAAGTCCCTATTTAAGAGTAGATCTAGTATAGTTAAGCGGAGTTGATCGTAACCCTAGAGATAGGATAAAAAAATCTGTCGGATTAGGGTCAAACCTAATATGGGAGTCCATAGATCGAGTTAATGCAACACTAGGGTTTTAATTAGAAAGAGATTTCAATTAATCAACCTAGGGTTAGACGTTAGTAGCCTCGAAAGAGGTATTAATATAAATTAGGGAATCGTGCGGATCAAGTCAAGTGAATAAATCGTGCAGTTCGAGTTAAATAACAAGTGAAGTCTAGGTGGATTCTTCTCTCGGGTATTGTCTTAATCAACTGGTTTTCCCAAAAGTATTTTCCCAATTCACTCTCTGTGTCTTAGCATCCTTAGTTTAGTAATTAGTTAATTAAACATCAATTCTCTTAATACTTAGGCTAAATAATAAAAAGATAGTAACTACTAGTACTCTTGGTCCTTGAGGATACGATATTTCCGGTCTTGCCATAGCTATACTACCGAATGATAGGTGCGCTTGCCTTACTCATTGTCATAGTTAGTTTGGACACAATCAACTAAAATTATAAAGAAAACTTAAGAATAGAAAAATTTGTCAGTTAACAAGTGTTTAAGAGCCTATTTATAGAGTTGGGATTCCTATCGTTCTCAATCTTAGGTCCACTAACACTATCGTGTTTAACTTTTGATTGTGCGTAGCAAAACGCCCTTTGCTTGTAAGTATTTCCCATACAGGATTGATGTCGCGATACCCTAGTGCCTGTGTCGCGACATCGAAGATGGTATGCTCATGTTCAAGGTAGCTTCAAAGGTGTGTCGCGACATCTCATGGTTGTGTCGCGACATCGAAGGTAGTCTCAAGATTCTTTCATTTTGTTCCCTATGTTTCGACATCAAACTTCCCGTGCTGTGATATAGTGGCCAGTATTGAGTTTATATGCCCTTAAATGGTCTTCTGCACACTCACTAAGTACATTAGTTAGCCTTTAGGCCTCATTCACCCCCTAAGGTCAATAAAAGACTCAAAATACATTTTCTATTGAAATTAAACTAAAGTATGAAAACTTAAGTAAAGCATAATGAGTATGCTTGTATTCAAGCTCATCAAGTGCGAAAACTAGTTTAATCTGCTACATTATATTACGACATATCAAACTCCCCCACACTTAAGTTATTGCTTGTCCTCAAGCAAAGCAACAAAAACAACAAATTAAAAGATGAACCTTGAGCAAGTATAGTTCAAACATTGGTTTTGGAGTACATAACTAGACATTTCATATTTACACATAGTTTACATGATATATAGCTGACTTACTACTTTTGATATCAAACACCTAAGTTTAGTATATTATGAGATATACAAACATTAAGGTTTTCAAACATATGACTCCATCAATAAATTATACAGGTATCCTAGCAGGATGCAAACAGTCGAAAATGCAATTGTTTAATATGATGTCAATTCATAAATAAGTCTACCTAGATCACATAGAACTTTTCGACTTGTAACGTTTTGAGGCTTAGGACAAGTATGGAATTCAAGAACAGTAAACATCAAAATAGTTTCAAGCAAAAAAATAGTTTGGCACATTGTGTTATTCCCTATTCCCCCCTTAGTGACCCTTACTCGCTCAACGCCTTACTTTTCATTCTCTCGCCTCCTTTATTTCTCCATATAGTAAGTCAAAACACAGTATAGCGGCAATGACTAGCTCAAGAGTTTTTGTGCAGTAATGAACGAGATTTTCTATTTTGTGACTTTGTCACCTTTTTAAATACATCTCACTCACAAATACTTTCACTTTTCAAGTACTTTTTCTACTCGTTTGATTTTCTTTTTTATTTTTATTTTTTGTTTTGCACATATTAGCTAACTTATAATTACTATATCTGTAACATCCTGGAAAGGGCCTATGCATTTTCGGTTTAATTGTATGAAGTAACATGTTTTATGTACTAAGAATAAATTTTGAACAATTTTGGAAACCTGAAGATGTATGGAAATGTTAAGTTAAAAAAAATGGAAAGTGAACATTTTTGGAAACTTGGAAATGGATGGAAATGATTTGGAAATGATTCAAAATAGGAAAGTGCACATTTCTGGAAACTTGGAAATGTAAGAAAATGTCAAGTTACAGAGCTGAACGAAAATTTTTGGAAACTTAGAAATGACCTAGAAATGACAAGTTTTAAGGTTTAAAAGGGGAAATTAAGGCAAGGTGGCCTTAAAAGAAAAAGTTTGTGAAATTTGACACACAAACAGGCTTGGAAAAGTGGTCTGAAGATGCCACTTAGGGCCTATGGAAATGGCGCCATATGTAAGAGGAATGGGCCTGAGTTCGAGTCACATGGGAAGCAAATAAAGAAATTTTATTTTTTCTTCTAGAAGTAGAGAGGTGGACGGCACAAGGCTTCTAAAAAAGAGGAGTTTTAGCCTCTTTAAAATTCAGCTAATTAGGGGGATAAATAAGGATTTTTTTTTAAATTGGATTATTATGAAGAGATAAATGTTGGATTTAAACTCTTTTATTTATGATAATTAAGGTGATAAAGTTATCACAAAGGAAGAGTGTTGGCCAAGTAGGGGACTTTAGCCTAGTAATTTCGGCTATAAAAGGAAGGAAGGAGGGCTGCTCATCAATTTGTGCTTCCTCCTTTCTCTGCCGAATTCTTAGTGCTCTCTTCTCTTCTTTTCTTTCTTTTATTTTGTCAAGCCGAAATTAAGTAGTTGTTGGAACCTAGCCGAATATTTTCCTCTCCATTAGAAGCCATAGCCGAATCTCCCTGTGAATCTAAGCAAGGAAGCAATGATCAAGTATTAAGGGATTTCTCGGGTTTCTACAATCATCGACTACAAGGAGGAATATTTCGGGATCTAAGGTAAGAAACTATAAGATCCAAAGGTCTTGTTTTAAGTTTTAATGTTAGATTAAACCTAACATGTGATTATAGGAATTTCGACATCCCTAGGAAAGCAAGGATACTTTTCGAGATTTGAGATCACAAAGGTATGTGTTTAAGACATTCGGCCAAAGCCTATTTTAAGTATTTGGATTTATTCCCAAAAGCCGAAACTAACCTATGATGTGTTTTAATGTTGGCCGAATGCAAGAAGGAATACAACAAAGTTTTGGGACTTGATTCTTAAGTCAATCGGCAACAAGGTAGGTTTTCAGTATACAAATCCTACTAGGATTTGGTTTTAAAGCCAAAAAGGTTTATTAATGTGTTTAAATGATTGGCCGAATATAGGAGTTAAGGATCTAAATCAGTAGATCGGTTCTTCGGGATTTCAAGGACTTCGTTAAACGAATCAGGTGTGTACCCCACACTAACTTTCAATAAGATTGATGGTAATATGTAAAATATGCATGTTTATAAGAATGTGGCTAAGGTACCATAATATGGTACAAAGTACTCAGGTACGTTTCCTACTTCCACTAGGATTATGAAATATGTTATTTATAACATGTGAATTTAAGTAGGATATGCATGATATGAATAATATGGGTCATTCGGGATATATGAAAAAGGGGAAGTGAATGTGATGACTACGGTCTCACTATCTGAATGTGGTGACTTCGGTCACATTATCTGAATTTGGTAACTCCGGTCACATTATCTGAATGTGGGGCTATAAAAGGAAGGAAGGAGGGCTGCTCATCAATTTGTGCTTCCTCCTTTCTCTGCCGAATTCTTAGTGCTCTCTTCTCTTCTTTTCTTTCTTTTCTTTTTTCAAGCCGAAATTAAGTAGTTGTTGGAACCTAGCCAAATATTTTCCTCTCCATTAGAAGCCATAGCCGAATCTCCTGTGAATCTAAGCAAGGAAGCAATGATCAAGTATTAAGGGGATCTCTCGGGTTTCTACAATCATCGACTACAAGGAGGAATATTTCGGGATCTAAGGTAAGAAACTATAAGATCCAAAGGTCTTGTTTTAAGTTTTAATGTTAGATTAAACCTAACATGTGATTATAGGAATTTCGACATCCCTAGGAAAGCAAGGATACTTTTCGGGATTTGAGATCACAAAGGTATGTGTTTAAGACATTCGGCCAAAGCCTATTTTAAGTATTTGGATTTATTCCCAAAAGCCGAAACTAACCTATGATGTGTTTTAATGTTGGCCGAATGCAAGAAGGAATACAACAAAGTTTTGGGACTTGATTCTTAAGTCAATCGGCAACAAGGTAGGTTTTTGTGATACAAATCCTACTAGGATTTGGTTTTAAAGCCAAAAAGGTTTATTAATGTGTTTAAATGATTGGCCGAATATAGGAGTTAAGGATCTAAATCAGTAGATCGGTTCTTCGGGATTTCAAGGACTTCGTTAAATGAATCAGGTGTGTACCCCACACTAACTTTCAATAAGATTGATGGTAATATGTAAAATATGCATGTTTATAAGAATGTGGCTAAGGTACCATAATATGGTACAAAGTACTCAGGTACGTTTCCTACTTCCACTAGGATTATGAAATATGTTATTTATAACATGTGAATTTAAGTAGGATATGCATGATATGAATAATATGGGTCATTCGGGATGTATGAAAAAGGGGAAGTGAATGTGATGACTACGGTCTCACTATCTGAATGTGGTGACTTCGGTCACATTATCTCGAATGTGGTAACCGGTTACATTATCGTATGTGGTGTCTCATGACACAATTATCAGTGGCTATGCCACAAATTTTATATGGGCGATGAGCACGTCGACTGCAGCGACTGCCTTCGATGGTGTGTAGCGGATGGAGGGTTGACTTAGTAGTCCCCACGTTGTGCAGGTTGGTACGGGGATGTGTAGCGGATGGCACCTAGGTTTGGGTTTGGGTTGCATCATCATTGTTATCTGTTATATGAATAAGTATTGGATATGAAAAATGTATGCCTGATCTATTGAATTTTAGTGTTGTGTACACATTGAGTCTGTTGACTCACCCCGTTGTGGGACTATTTTTCAGGTGACGATCAATAATGGACTGGGTTCGGTGGAAGCTTAGGGATGGCCATGCTCAGCTTGAAGTTTTATTCAATATGGATATTTAAATTTATTTAAGTATTTTAATTTTATTTTGGGATTTTACTTGATGTAATAAGGCCATAAGTTACATTTCTTTACTTTTATTTTTAATTACTATGTTACGAATTATTTTCAATTAAAGTTAAGTTTAAAATTTATTTCCTTTAAAATAAACCCTAAATCGTTTTGTCACCTTATTTAATGGATTTCAATATAAGATGAATTGGTTTTCAACACAAGCCCAACCCAAAACAATATTTTTTTTAAAATCGCACAAGTTTCTCCCAAGGAACAAAAGAATTTGAAATCGGTTTACTTAAGGAACATACCAGATTCGGTTCAGGCTCGTGGGCCGGGTTTGGGGTGTTTCAGTTTGGTATCAGAGCCCAGTTTTAAACTCTCGGCCTGTGGGCTAAGGCCCAAAACGTTTTCAAATCGAGCCAAGTAAGCTTTTTGAAAGAATTTTATGAAATAAACAGGTTTTACGGCATGGCTCCTAAGTCTCGACCCATGATCCACCGGTAAGTACCCTAACTATTTGTGTGATTATGTGTTATGAAATATGGAAGGGTAGAAAAGGAATGGAACGTAGAAAAGCATGATAGGAACTTGAACCCTAGGACTAGTCTACTCAAACACAAACACATAAGACTTAAGTAACGTTAAACAAACCTATGGCTAAGTCATCGAGTTAGGGTGTGGTAACCCTCATGCGCATGTCTAGGATTGGATCCGGAAGAGCCTCGGTATTTAAGCAATCCTAGTGACTCACCTCCTCTTCGCAGAATCCTACCCAGTGCGTAGCCGGTTCACCCTAACCTGCAGGGCTCGGTGAGGTGTGGCAACCTCGTGCGCATATCTAGGAATGGTTTCGGTGGGAGCTTCAGATTTAAGCGATCCGCGTGACTCACCTCCTCTCCATTCGAATCCTCTGCTGGTGCGTAGCTTTGGTTCACCCCGACCAAGAGGGCTGGTCATAGGCTAAACACAATAACTAAAACCCGAAAGGGAATTAGCCGTGTTTTTATAAAAACAACAAAACCCTAGTTTTAGAACTCTTAAAACTTTATTCTAAATTCATGAAAACCATTTTTACAAAATTTTACGAAAGATTTTCGATTTATACAAAAATGCCCCTAGTGGTAAAATTACCAAAATACCCTTGGTTTATAAAACGACCAACTACCCAACAGCTTTTGCCAAAATTTCATTATTTTATCAATGTTCAAAACCCTAATTTGCAAATTATCAAAATACCTTAAATTTTGGAAATTTCAAAATTGCCCCTAACTTATAAAATTACCAAAATGACACGATTTCCAAAATTTTTGCAACATCACCGTTCTAAAAGTACAATCCTCAAAGAACCCTCAAAGTTTTGCAACCTTTGAAATATCCCCTGATTTATAAGATTTTACAAATTTACTCCCGGCTGGAAAAAAATCACCGAAATACCCCGGATTTCAAAATTTTTCAAAATACCCGGAAATTTAAAAATACCAAAATAATTTGTGTGAAATCACTAAAGAACTCTTTCTTTTAGAAAAAATTTGAAAATACCAGAGGACAAAATTACGAAAATACCCCTGGGTAGTGGAGAAACAATAAAAATGAAAACTACAACGTTTCTCTGAATGAACGAAAGTTCATAATTGTTTGATGGATGTACGAATGAATGGAAAGACTGTGTGCATGTATGAATACGAAAGAACCACTCCTAAATTCTTTTTCATAAAACTTCTTCGCGGGTAAACAAGTGAAAGAAAGACTAATTCATAAAACTTCTTAATCAGATTACGACGTTAGAAATGAGCTCTAGAGGATGTGGTCGTTGTGGACGAGGTAGAGGAAGGATGACGGTGTCAGAACCCGTTAGATCGGGTCAAGGGTCTGACAATGAGATACCACCGCCACCACCACCCCTAGCTGTTGGTGTTGAGCAGCAAGCTCGCAGACGGGGATGATCTTTGGTCGCAAGCCGCGGCCGCGAGTTTTGGAGTTGGTGGCTGGTGCAGGAGGAAATTCGGGAACCCGTAAGTCTGTGCCTGAGCGACTTCGAGCTAATGGAGCCGAAATGTTTCGTGGAGTATCTGGTGTGGCACCCATTCCACCGAGTAATCTTGGTTGGAAGCAACAGAGCGCATCATGGATGAGCTTGACTTGACCCCGAGGAGAAGTTAAAAGGAATGGTGGCACCGTATACGCGATGAAGCGTATCGCTGGTGGTTGATCGTCGGGATGGTGCCACTACCGAGGATCCGACACGGGAATATGTTAAGGAAGCATTTCGTAAGAAGTATGTGGGAACCGGGTATACCGATGAGCAAAGGAAGGCATTTCAGGGCTGGTTCAGGGAATAAGTCCGTATGGAGTATGTATGAATTGAATTCCTAAGGTTGAGCCGATATGCTCGAGGAGTAGTGGCAAATCGAGCATGAGCACCGTGTCCGTTTTGAGGACAGGCGAAGGGATGATTTGAGACTATTGATAGCACCGCATCGGGAGCGGGAGTTTTTCGCTTTGGTAGAAAAGGCCAAGGTGTAATTGAGGGAATCAAGGATTCTACAAAGCGGCATCGTGGATCGGAATAGGCCCAAAAGAGGTTTTGGATCATCCGGGAAGGCTCAAAAGAGGACTAGAGTTGATGGGCAAGACCGCCTTTAGGACAAGATACGGCCATTATGAGTTTGTAGTAATGCCGTTTGGATTGATGAACGCTCCAGCCGCGTTCATGGATATGATGAACCGAGTTTTCCAATCATACTTGGATAGGTTCGTCGTTGTGTTCATCGACGATATTTTGGTGTGCTCCAAGTCTGAAGAAGAGCATGATGAACACCTCCGAATTGTGCTGCAAGTATTAAGGGAGAAGAAGCTCTATGCCAAATTCAGCAAGTGTGAATTTTGGCTTAAGGAGGTGGCATTCCTAGGACATGTGGTATCTGCAGAAGGAATAAGAGTGGACCCAAGGTTTACGTCTCGGTTCTGGAGGGCACTTCATCAAGCTTTAGGCACTAAGTTGGACTTCACTACGGCTTTTCATCCACAATCGGACAGGCGATCGAGCAGAGTTATACAAGTGTTGGAGGATATGTTGAGAGGCTGTGTGATGGATTTTCGAGGAAGTTGGGAAGACTATTTGCCTTTAGCTGAGCTCGCCTACAACAACAGCTATCAGGCTAGCATTCAGATGGCACCATATGAAGCATTGTATGGTCGGAAGTGTCGAACTCCTACTTGTTGGACTGAGCTAGGAGAACGTCGAGTTTTGGGTCCAGAGTTAGTGGCGGCGAAGAGAAGGTTGAGATGATTCGAGCACGGTTAAAGAAGCCTCGATAGGCGAAGTCGCACGCAGACCTTAAGCGGAAGGAAATAGAGTTTGAAGTGGGAGACCAAGTGTTTCGAAGGTCTCGCATTGGAAGAAGGTGATGAGGTTTGGTCGCAAAGGAAGTTAAGCCCAAGGTTTATAGGGCCCTATCGAGTCTTGAAGCGAGTTGGGCGATGGCATACCAATTGGAGTTGCCACGAGTTACGGCAGATGCACGGCGTATTCCATGTATCCATGCTACGTCGTTACCGATCGGATCCGTCTCATGTAGTAATTGTCGAAGAAGTAGATCTAAGGCCGGACTTATCCTACGAGGAAGAGCCGATTCGGATATTGGGCAGCTATGTGAAAGTGCTACGGAGGAAGTCGGTTCCTCTAGTCAAGGTGTTATGGAGCAATCATGGATCGGAAGAAGCTTCGTGGGGAACCGAGAAGAGGCAATGCGACAACAATACCCTTAATTATTTTAGTTAGAAAATTTCGAGGATGAAATTATTTTAGGGGGTAGAAGCTGTAACATCTGGAAAGGGCCTATGCATTTTCGGTTTAATTATGCAAGTAACATGTTTTATGTACTAAGAATAAATTTTGAGCAATTTTGAAACACGAAGATGTATGGAAATGTTAAGTTAAAAAAATGGAAAGTGAACATTTTGGAAACTTGGAAATGGATGGAAATGATTTGGAAATGATTCAAAATAGGAAAGTGCACATTTCTGGAAACTTGGAAATGTAAGAAAATGTCAAGTTCTGAGTAGAACAAAATTTTTGGAAACTTAGAAATGACCTAGAAATGACGAGTTTTAAGGTTTAAAAGGGAAATTAAGGCAAGGTGGCCTTAAAAGAAAAAGTTTGTGAAATTTGACACACAAACAGGCTTGGAAAAGTGGTCTGAAGATGCCACTTATGGCCTATGGAAATGGCGACATATGTAAGAGGAATGGGCCTGAGTTCGAGTCACATGGGAAGCAAATAAAGAAATTTTATTTTTGCTTCTAGAAGCAGAGAGGTGGACGGCACAAGGCTTCTAAAAAAGAGGAGTTTTAGCCTCTTTAAAATTCGGCTAATTAGGGGGATAAATAAGGATTTTTTTTTAAATTGGATTATTATGAAGAGATAAATGTTGGATTTAAACTCTTTTATTTATGATAATTAAGGTGATAAAGTTATCACAAAGGAAGAGTCTTTGGCCAAGTAGGGGACTCTAGCCTAGTAATTTTGGCTATAAAGGAAGGAAGGAGGGTGCTCATCAATTTGTGCTTCCTCCTTTCTCTGCCGAATTCTTAGTGCTCTCTTCTCTTCTTTTCTTTCTTTTATTTTGTCAAGCCGAAATTAAGTAGTTGTTGGAACCTAGCCGAATATTTTCCTCTCCATTAGAAGCCATAGCCGAATCTCCCTGTGAATCTAAGCAAGGAAGCAATGATCATTTGAAGTATTAAGGGGATCTCTCGGGTTTCTACAGCTGTCGACTACAAGGAGGAATATTTCGGGATCTAAGGTAAGAAACTATAAGATCCAAAGGTCTTGTTTTAAGTTTTAATGTTAGATTAAACCTAACATGTGATTATAGGAATTTCGACATCCCTAGGAAAGCAAGGATACTTTTCGGGATTTGAGATCTCAAAGGTATGTGTTTAAGACATTCGGCCAAAGCCTATTTTAAGTATTTGGATTTATTCCCAAAAAAGCCAAACTAACCTATGATGTGTTTTAATGTTGGCGAATGCAAGAAGGAATACAACAAAGTTTTGGGACTTGATTCTTAAGTCAATCGGCAACAAGGTAGGTTTTAGTATACAAATCCTACTAGGATTTGGTTTTAAAGCCAAAAAGGTTTATTAATGTGTTTAAATGATTGGTGAATATAGGAGTTAAGGATCTAAATTAGTAGATCGGTTCTTGGGATTTCAAGGACTTCGTTAAACGAATCGGTGTGTACCCACACTAACTTTCAATAAGATTGATGGTAATATGTAAAATATGCATGTTTATAAGAATGTGGCTAAGGTACCATAATATGGTACAAAGTACTGTGATGCGTTTCCTACTTCCACTAGGATTATGAAATATGTTATTTATAACATGTGAATTTAAGTAGGATATGCATGATATGAATAATATGGGTCATTCGGGATATATGAAAAAGGGGAAGTGAATGTGATGACTACGGTCTCACTATCCGAATGTGGTGACTTGGTCACATTATCTCGAATGTGGTAACCGGTTACATTATCTGAATGTGGTAACTTCGGTTATATTATCTCGTATGTGGTGTCTCATGACACAATTATCTGGTGGCTATGCCACAAATTTTATATGGGCGATGAGCACGTCGATCGCGATGTTGGATCCTTCGATGGTGTGTAGCGGATGGAGGGTTGACTTAGTAGTCCCCACGGTGCAGCAAAAAGTTGGTACGGGGATGTGTAGCGGATGGCACCTAGGTTTGGGTTTGGGTTGCATCATCATTGTTATCTGTTATATGAACAAGTATTGGATATGAAAAATGTATGCCTGATCTATTGAATTTTAGTGTTGTGTACACATTGAGTCTGTTGACTCACCCCGTTGTGGGACTATTTTTCGTGACGATCAATAATGGGTGGGTCGGTGGAAGCTTAGGGATGGCCATGCTCAGCTTGAAGTTTTATTCAATATGGATATTTAAATTTATTTAAGTATTTTAATTTTATTTTGGGATTTTACTTGATGTAATAAGGCCATAAGTTACATTTCTTTACTTTTATTTTTAATTACTATGTTACGAATATTTTCAATTAAAGTTAAGTTTAAAATTTATTTCCTTTAAAATAAACCCTAAATCGTTTTGTCACCTTATTTAATGGATTTCAATATAGGATGAATTGGTTTTCAACACAAGCCCAACCCAAAACAATATTTTTTTTAAAATCGCACAAGTTTCTCCCAAGGAACAAAAGAATTTGAAACTGGTTTACTTAAGGAACATACCAGATTCGGTTCAGGCTCGTGGGCCGGGTTTGGGGTGTTTCAATATCATACTGTTTCTTCCTATTTCACTCTATTTTTACAAAATCTACCTTAATGTATCTACTTAACCCTCAATACATATGGCCAGACGTCTATAATCGTGCAGTTCAGGACCAAAGAAAAAGGGTAAGTAAAAAATTGATATTTTGGCTCGAGTTTTTGTTTGAAGGTTCATCAACAAGTGTTTTCTGGCTCAAAAATAGGTACTAAGGATGAATAAACAGGGTTAGGTTTTTTTCTCTAGGTGTATACCAAACAATGCTTTAGATCATCCCTAGGTATTTCAAAATTTACAAATTTACTCAATCAAACAATCACAAATTTGTAACACCCTGGTTTAGGGGCTAGGCATTTTAAGTATAATTCAGGTGTTGGTAGGTTTTTGGGTGTGTTTGGAGGTGTTTTAGAGGTTTTAAGAATGCTCGGGTGAAAGGGGAAGGCTTTGGAAAATTTTGGATTTTTGGTGTAAAAGGGAAATAAGGGGGAAGGCTTTATAAATAAATTGGTGGATTTTAGGACACAAGAGACGGTTGGGTGAAGTGGCATGGAGGGGCGCTTGGGGCTTGGGAAGGTAGCGCCATTGAGGTCTATGGTTCGATTCAAGAAGGCAGCAAAAGTGGTTTTGAATTTTTGGATCCTGGCGTTTAAAGGGAGGAGGCCTTAAAAGGAGCTGGAAGGAGTTTGTGACGCAAAGAGCTCATCATGAAGTGGCTCTCATGCGCCAGCGCTGAAGGAGAGCAGGGCATTTGGTTCGAGTGGGGCAGCAGATATTTTGGCATTTTATTTTTCATATGCGGTTATGGGCTTGAGTTTGAAGGCTTTAGAATTAATGGTGTGGCTTTATGTCATAAAAATCAAAGTGGCCGAGTGTGGCCGGGCGTTGGAAGTAAGGCGTGCGGCAAACAAGGTCCCGTGTTCGAATCTTGAGAGTGCATTTGGTTTTATTTTATTTTTTTCTTTGGCTTTTTGCTAGGTGGACGGCACATGGGTGTGGCATTTGAAGTGTAATTCTTGTTGGGCAGTAGAGTAGCTGATAAGTGTTAGACGGCTAGGTGGGATTAGTGTTTAATCTTATCTAGTATTTGTTTTTTTTTTTTTATGTAGGATAATTATTATTTATTTTTTTTATTTGGATAAGTGGGATAATAGTGGAGCAATTCAAATTGTTTTTGAATTGAACTAATTCAAATTGATTTGAATTAGTAGGTGTTGGCCGAATCTTGGGATCTTCATACGGGTTAGTGGCCGAATTTTATAAATAGGGAGAGCACCCTTTTTCATACTCTTTTCTTCTTTTATTGCTTGTGCCGAAATTTATTTGTTCTTCTCTAGTGTTCTTGCGAATTTGAAGCAAGAGAGATTCTCTTCTTTTGTCCAATTATTTTGCGTAGGCCAAGACTTCTTTAATATTGAATACCATTGCCGAAACCCTTGTAACCCTCTTCTACACTTTCTCTCTTTCCTCTCAACCTCGGTTTGTACCTAGATTGTGTTAGCCGAATGTTTGATCTTCCTTGGAGGCGATAGTCGAGTATCTAAGGTAATGGGGTAAGTATTGCCTTAACGGTTGATTTGAGTTCTCTCTTTTAGTGGCCAAACCGAGTGGTTGGTCTTAGTTATTTGGAATGGCCGAATATTCTTTTAGGGCCGTGATGATGTTGTGTTTCGTTTGTTGTAGCCAACACCAAGGAGCTTAAGAGGGATTCTCTCGAGATAAGACTCGTCAAGGTAAGGTGGTGGTAAAGTATTCGGCCAAAGGGCCTTTTCGCATGGATTGTGGTTGATAGCCGATACTAATAGTCTTGTAACAGATTTTCGGCAATTCCATTGGTGTTTGGGATTCAAGAAGGAAAAGGGTAAGTGGTTTGATTTTCGGCCTTAGGCCAATATATGTGGTTATGTGTTGACCGAGGGTTGACTATGGTCTTTTAGGGGCATATCGACAAGAGCATAGAGAAGCCTTCGGGATCTCAGATTATTTCGGTAAGGATATTAGTAAGTGACTTATACTCGTTAATAAGTAGATTATGACTTGTTGATTAATCGGGTGGTTACGATTAAGTGACTTTCGATGGAGGCCAATACCGGTCTTGAAGGAAAAGGAAAGCTCCCATCCGAAGTTTAAGAAGAGTCGGTTTCATTTGTTCGGGATTGGCCACGGGGTGTGGGCCAAAGAAGCAGGAGAGAGCTATAGGCGAGATAGCGGTAGTCTCGCTAAGCGATAGTGTGCCTGGATCGAGGGTTTAGAGCTTCAGTTATAAGGTGTGTGGTTAGACCATTGTTTCCGGATTTGTATGATATCTGTTGTGTTATATGTTTACTAATGAATGCGATTGCCATATGTGTAATGGATACCCTAAAGGGTATGATGGCGACCAAAGTTAGTAGCAAATTGGCTAATATGTGATAATTGATTTTAACTATGTGAGCATGCCTATGATTGTGAATATCATGTACATGCATCATCTCAAAGCATCATATTATGTTACATGTGCATGGGTGGGTTTTGAAAGAAGGTGCGGGTGTACTTGAGTGCGTGGTTGATGTCGACTTTGTGCTACATCGTGGATTGCGCGGCGATCGAGGCGTTGTGGATCTTTGCGATTTAGTTCGCGTGGTTACCTTGATTGATATGGGCTTTATGCCATATCGTGGCTTGATGGATTCTTTGTGTGCTCCATCGTGGTTTGATGTTAGCTATACGCTACATCGTGGATGGCATTGGTCGCCTTTATGGAGGGAAAAGGAGAGGGTGACTCGATAGTCCCCCGGTGTGTGGTAAATTTGGATAAGGGGGTGTGTAGCGGATGGACCTTAGGATTGGGTTGGGTATCATGATTGCATGGTTTCGTTATGAATTGATATGGAAATGGGCCAAGCCCAATATGACTTGTGGATTTGTATGTTTTGAGAACATACGTGGAAATGGGCCAAGCCCGATGTCGATGGATTGATGAGAAAAGGGCCTAGCCCAGTATTTGATATGATTTGATTGTGGGCCAAGCCCAGATTGTGGTAATGTTTAAATGATTATATTTATATGTTGCATTTGATATTTGGGTTGATTTGTGGCTAGCATGTGGGTGGATATCAGTGGTTTAATTACACACCGAGTCATTATGACTCACCCAATTATTTATCCAACCTCGCGGTGACTTGTTGATCGGGACCGGGTCGGAGAGGCTGCAAGGTGGCCCATGCGAATGAGCGTTTTAAATATTTTCTTTATGCATTTTAGTTTGAAGTACTTGGATTAATTATTTTGTAATAAGGGCCACTTTTGATTAAAGTACTCTATTTATAGTTGATAAAGGTTTCATAGTATTTAGTAATATTTTTACAAAGGATTTATATTATAATAAATTATAATAAAGTTTTAATTCAAACCAAGCTTATATTATTTAATAATTTTTAATGGACTTACTTCCCGAAAGTTGACAAAATTTTCAAGTTTTACTCTAAAGACAAAGATTTTTAACCGTCATTCCGCAGTGACATAACCAGATCCGGACGAGACTTGTGGGCAGGGTTTGGGGAATGTTACAAAATTCAACCATCTATCATACATACTTGCATGGTCGTTTCCCTATATTCTCTATATCATTTGGTACATTCCATTTCTTAATGCTTATTTATAGTGTAATATATAGAACTTAGTAGTCGAATAATAAAAAATTTAAAATCATCTACTATCATGCAAAATTTACCATAAACATAATCAACCTATATACATGCTCTTAACCAATCACTTGTTTTTCTACAAGTTCAAGCACACAATCGACAATAAAAATTAAAAGAGAAGAATAAAAATTAGAACAAAATTTTCTATGTTACCCCCCACACTTTAGATAACATTGTCCTCAATGTGTAGCCCTGAAAAGATAAGGAAAGAAGTTACTCAATTGATCGTGGTAGTTCTGTAATCTCTTGGTGGGTGCTCCCTTCCATTTGGCGATGAAAGCTCTGAATTATTTTGTCTCTTTCGTGTGATGTTTCTACATAGAAAACTTAAAAAAGAAGAATAAAAAAAATAACAATTTACTATTAATCCTACTCCTAAAAGTAACAAATAAAAATTATCCCAAAACTATTATAGTGTTAAAACTAAAGAGTCAGTTCAATTTTCTTCCTCCTCTTCATAGGCTATCACCTCTTCTCCTGCCTCTTCACTTTCTTCCTGTTCACTTTCCTGCTCTTTCTCTTCTTGCTGGGTTTGCGCTGGGCCAAACATGTCCGACAGATAATTTGGAACTCTCTTGTTGTTTCATCGTGCAAATTCTTGAAGAACTAGGCCCGTTTCTTGCATCTATCGTACCATCTCATCTATTTTTGATTCGCTGCTCTCGCCTATTTCTCTTAGACATGTCATTTTTACTTTTCTTTTAAACAAAGCAAGGACGCCCATCTTCACTTTTCTTCTCTGGTTCAAATCTACAATCTGCTTTCAGTTGAGTTATAAACAAATAGTGTACATAAAATCCTAATTATGCTCTTTGTTGGGCGCATGAACTGTTCATTCTCTTCCATAGGACCCTCAGCGCTTTTGCAAAGTGTCGTCATGAGATGGGGAAAAAAAATCCCAACCTTCTAGCCACTGACACAATGCTTCATACTTTGATAGATCCATTGCCCTTTGCATATCTATTTCTTCTGTAAAATGCCATATAATAAAATAGCTCGGAATGTATTGACATTAGAAACGTTAAGAGCATGTGTAATTCTAATCTGTTGTAATTCAGTGTAGTAGATTAAACTAATTTATGCACTTTAGGGGCTTGAAAGCAAGCATTTTCATTAGGTATTAATTATGTTTTCGTAAGTTTTCGTTAAGTTAATAAAATGTGCAAATTGAGTCTTTTATTAACCTTAGGGGCTGAATTAGGCCTAAGGGTGAGCTAATGACCTTTGTAAACATGCATGAGACCATTAAAAGACGTAGTAAACTGATACTAGTTGCTATTTCACAACATGGAATACTTAATGTCGCAACATAGGGAGCAGAATGGAGAAATCATGAAACTACTTTCGATGTCGCGACACAGACTAAGGGTGTCGTGACATACCCCTAAAGATATCCTAAGAGGAGTACACTGACTGTTATGTCCCGACACAAGACCTGGTGTGTCGCGACATTGACTCTGGACGGGAATTAAACGTGAGATAGGGGCATTTTGGTCTACACAATCAAACATAAAGCTCGAGAATTTTAGCTGACCTAGGGTTAAGGACGACGACCACATGAAATCTATAAATAGGATCCTTTGTCACATGTTATGGATAGAATTCACTTAGCTAAGAATTAGTCTTTTAATTTCAGTTTAGTTTTGTCTTTTCTTAGGTTAGATTTATTTTCATTCGTTCTTGTTCCATTTTGAGAGATTTGTATTGTGGAGACAATCAAACCTTGTGGATTCGCGATCAATCTTAATACAATCAGACTCTTTCATAAACTCTATATTATCAATTTATTTAGCATGTTTCCTCTTTATATCAATTTTATATTATTTATAGAGGCCATGAGGAACTAATCCCTCTACGGGGGATTAGCGAGTGGAGGTATGATCTGTTAACTATTTTGTAGGGATACTCAACGGATCAGATGTATGGGAAAGGAATAACGTAAAACAAAAATTAGGCCTGATAACCTTAGGAAGCCATTAAGGTGGGAATTAACCCAAAATTGGTATAGCTCATCCGTGAACACCTTCACCCCAAATCGGTCTGGACTGTAAGGTCGGAAGATAAGTAATACTTATCAACTCATTATTTGAGTAGAAGACCAGAAGATCCAGTTGGGATAGTGACTAGTTGATTGACGAGGAACCCGAAACGATAGTTGATGGGGATTATTGAAGGGAGCAAATCACCCATAATCAGATTTGATTATTTCTATTCTTCAATCTCTTGAATTTTTTTTCTTTATGTTGTTTTATTTTTTATTATTATAAAAACCCTAAAAAATCCTTTTTATTTTACCTTCGTACTATAACTAAACTAAAGTACTAATTAGATCTTTCAGTGTTTAGGTTAAAATTGATCTAGCACTCACCTCCCTTGGGTACAATCTTCAGAGTACTCACTTACACCGTTGTAACTATATTACAAATGGACCCGTATACTTGCGGTTATTGCCTCATTTATATATATTTTACTGTAATATTCACACTTTGGACGTTAGTACATCTGGAGGCGATCAAGTTGTTGGTGCCATTGCCAGGGAGGCAACGTCACTAGTTTGATTTTAATTTTTGCACTTAGAAAGAATAAATAGAAAATTTTTAGGTTATAGATACACTTTTATTTTCTTTAACTATTGCTAATAATCTTCTCTCTCTGGATTTAGTATATGACTCGTAGTAGAGACACACATATTGTAGCAGTCACAGATCCAGAGAGAATAATCTGAAAAAATCACCGACAGCAACAACAACAGCAATAGATGCCAGATCCACCACCACCTGCTGTAGGTAACGTGCCACGCGAGAATCCATTGTTTGGCGGTGCTGATGATAACACCTTAGGGAACCCACCAACACCACCACAACTACCTGTAAATGTGCACATGGCTTGTAACGAGAGAGCCTTAAAAGACTACGCACTACCAAGTCTAGAGATGGTCAAGGACAATATTAAAAGGCCAAAAATTATTCAGATGATCTAAAATAATCTACAATTTAGTTGCGCGGTGACAAAGGATCTAAATCAACATTTGAAATGATTACTTCAACTTTGTGATACTTTTAAGTATAACGGGGTCACTAATGATGCTATTCATCTTCAGTTGTTCCCCCTTTTTTTTATTGATAACACATTTTCTTGGTTAGACTCGTAGGCACCAGGATCTATCACAACGTGGGATGAACTCACTGGAAAGTTCTTACAAAAGCTTTTCCCCATCAGTAAAGTGGTTCAATTGAGAAAAGAGATTATTATTTTTAGACATATGGAAGGAGAAAGTTTCCATGAGGCTTGGGAACATTTCAAAACATTGATTCAAAAACGCCCACACCATGGATTTCCTGAGTCCATGCGATTGTAGGTGTTTTATAATGGGTTGGACACGAATGCAAGATGAGGCCTAAACGAAGTAGCAGGAGGAGCACTCATGAACAAGATGTACGAGGATGCGTATGAAATAATTGAAAGCATGGCATTGAACTCCTGTCAGTGGCCAATTGAACGATTTACATTATAGCTGTAACAGTCCGGTTTAGACCCTAGTCAGAATAGTGGTTTTGGGACCACAAATCTGAGCTAGTAACATATTTTAATATTATTTTTTGTGTCTTTGATATGTGATTAAGCATGTGTTAAAGTTTCGTAAGTTAATTTGTCTGTCTGTGTGCTTAATTTGATAAAAGGATTAAATTGCATTAAATGCATAATTTGCATGCTTTATGAAAAGACACATATTTGAGATGGCTTTTAAATGAGGAGGCCTTGAGAGGCAATTAAGCCAATAATTATTTAGTGGATGTTTAAAATACATTAGTGACATTATGTATATATGTTATTAAATGTTTATTAAAAGGGTTAGTATGGTAAATTGTATATTAATATGTTTGTAATAAAACAAACAAATGAAAAGATGAATGTTATCATCTTAATTGGGTGCCAAAAGTTTGATGAAAAAGAAAGAAAATATCCAAGCTAGGTTTCGGCTATGTTCAAGCAAAATTGAGGTAAGTTTTGACTTCGGTTTTTGATAATTTCTACGTTTTTGCAATCGTTGCTTAGTCTACTATCAAGCCCATGTAGTAATTTGAAGAATTGATGATATTTATGAGATGTGCCATTGATGAAATGGTGAGCTTTGTGATGAGTTTTGGTGTAAAATGAAAGATATGTGTTTAATGAACATGTTTTGTTCTTGAATTTTTGGTGAATTTAGCTAATTAGAGCTAAATTGTGAAAATATTATTTTAGAGGGCTAAATTGTGAATTTGATGAAAAATATGGACTTGTATGGTCCTTAGGGAGTTTCGGCTATGCATGTGTGTGAACAAATTTTGTATATTTGATGTTTTGAGAAAAATGGACTAAACTGATAAAATGTGCAAATGTGAAGGCTAAGTTGCAAATTGCCCTAAATGTGTATTCTTGGATTGAATTGAATGATCTAGTGAATAAATGGATTAAATTCGAATATGTATAGATCAAGAACTGAGGAAAATAGACTTAGATTGCGGGAAAGCGAAAGTAGTCGAATAACCGAATCCGATCAACCATCTGAATCCGAGGTAAGTCAATATACAAATAAATGTATTTGTATTAAACTATTTGTGTATTTTTGGAATATTAATTTCCATGAACATCCATTGTGATGGAATGTATATGAAATAATAGTTACGAATAAGCCGACAAGTTGATAATGTTCGAGAAGTCCCGTTTGAACTTAGGAATAGATAGGAAGTACGTATGTCATGACATAGGTGTCCGTTATGTGATATCATGTAAGACCACGTCTGGGACGTTGGCATTGATTCGATATTTCGTGTAAGACCATGTCTGGGACGTTGGCATTGATATGAGATTTACGTGTAAGACCATGTCTGGGACATTGGCATCGTATTGATTCATGTAAGACCATGCGGGATGATGGTTTGTAACATCCTAGAAAGGGCCTATGCATTTTCGGTTTAATTGTACAGTAACATGTTTTATGTACTAAGAATAAATTTTGAACATTTTGGAAACCTGAAAATGTATGGAAATGGATGGAAATGATTTGGAAATGATTCAAAATAGGAAAGTGCACATTTGGAAACTTGGAAATGTAAGAAAATGTCAAGTTTCTGAGCGAACGAAAATTTTTGGAAACTTAGAAATGACCTAGAAATGACGAGTTTTAAGGTTTAAAAGGGAAATTAAGGCAATGTGGCCTTAAAAGAAAAAGTTTGTGAAATTTGACACACAAGCAGGCTTGGAAAAGTGGTCGAAGATGCCACTTAGGGCCTATGGAAATGGCGCCATATGCAAGAGAGCGGGCACTGAGTTCGAGGCACTTGGGAAGCAAATAAAGGAGGTTTTATTTTTGCTTCCAGAGACCGAGGTGAGTGGGCGGCACATGCTTCTAGAAAGGAGGTGTTTTATTTTCATAAATACTCGATTAAAAAGGCTGATAAATAAAGGATTTTTAAATTGGATTATTATGAAGAGATAAATGTTGGATTTAAACTCTTTTATTTATGATAATTAAAGGATAAAGTTATCAGATAGAGGAGTGGTGGCCAAGTAAGGGACTCCTTAGATGATAATTTCGGCTATAAAAGGAAGGAAGGAGGGCTACTCATCAATTTGTGCTTCCTCCTTTCTCTGCCGAATTCTTAGTGCTCTCTTCTCTTCTTTTCTTTCTTTTCTTTTGTCAAGCCGAAATTAAGTAATTGTTGGAACCTAGCCGAATATTTTCCTCTCCATTAGAAGCCATAGCCGAATCTCCCTGTGAATCTAAGCAAGGAAGTAGTCGACTGAAGTATTAAGGGGATCTCTCGGGTTTCTACAACTGTCGACTACAAGGAGGAATATTTCGGGATCTAAGGTAAGAAACTATAAGATCCAAAGGTCTTGTTTTAAGTTTTAATGTTAGATTAAACCTAACATGTGATTATAGGAATTTCGACATCCCTAGGAAAGCAAGGATACTTTTCGAGATTTGAGATCACAAAGGTATGTGTTTAAGACATTCGGCCAAAGCCTATTTTAAGTATTTGGATTTATTCCCAAAAGCCGAAACTAACCTATGATGTGTTTTAATGTTGGCCGAATGCAAGAAGGAATACAACAAAGTTTTGGGACTTGATTCTTAAGTCAATCGGCAACAAGGTAGGTTTTCAGTATACAAATCCTACTAGGATTTGGTTTTAAAGCCAAAAAGGTTTATTAGTGTGTTTAAATGATTGGCCGAATATAGGAGTTAAGGATCTAAATCAGTAGATTGGTTCTTCGGGATTTCAAG
Source organism: Gossypium sturtianum (assembly GCA_025698515.1). NCBI lineage: Eukaryota > Viridiplantae > Streptophyta > Magnoliopsida > Malvales > Malvaceae > Gossypium > Gossypium sturtianum. The sequence continues at coordinate 50,278,552 of CM046952.1, read as the reverse complement.
GACTTCGTTAAACGAATCAGGTGTGTACCTCACACTAACTTTTAATAAGATTGTTGGTAATATGTAAAATATGCATGTTTATAAGAATGTGGCTAAATATGGTACAAAGTACTCAGGTACGTTTCCTACTCCTACTAGGATTACGAAATATGTTATATTTATAACATGTGAAAATTTATAAGAATGTGAATTTAAGTAGGATATGCATGATATGAATAATATGGGTCATTCGGGATATATGAAAAAGGGAAGTGAATGTGATGACTACGGTCTCACTATCCGAATGTGGTGACTTCGGTCACATTATCCGAATGTGGTAACCGGTTACATTATCTCGAATGTGGTGTCTCATGACACAAATATCTCAGTGGCTATGCCACAAATTTTATATGGGCGATGAGCACGTCGATTGCAGGTGGCGCGCCGATGGTGTGTAGCGGATGGAGGGTTGACTTAGTAGTCCCCACGGTGTGTAGGTTGGTGCGGGGATGTGTAGCGGATGGCACCTAGGTTTGGGTTTGGGTTGCATCATCATTTTTATCTATTATATGAATAAGTATTGGATATGAAAAATGTATGCACGATCTATTGAATTTTAGTGTTGTGTACACATTGAGTCTATTGACTCACCCCGTTGTGGGACTATTTTTTGGTGACGATCAATAATGGGTAGGTTGGTGGAAGCTTAGGGATGGCCATGCTCACTTGAAGTTTTATTCAATATGGATATTTAAATTTATTTAAGTATTTTAGAATTTTATTTTGGGATTTTACTTGATGTAATAAGGCCATAAGTTACATTTCTTTACTTTTATTTTTAATTACTATGTTACGAATTATTTTCAATTAAAGTTAAGTAAAATTTATTTCTTTAAAAATAAACCCTAATTGTTTTTTTCATCTTAATTAATTGGACTTTAAAATAAGATAAATGGGTTTTTAACTCAAGTCCAACCCAAACCAATAGTTTTAAAAATCGCACAAGTTTTCTCTCGAATTTTGTAACCCGATTACTTAAGGAACATACGAGATCCGTCCCGGGCTCGTGGGCCGGGTGTGGGGTGTTTCGATTTGAAATATCGAGCAGGTTTTAAACTCTCGGCTGTGGGCTAAGGCCCAAAACGTTTTCAAATCGAGCCAAGTAAGCTTTTGAAAGGATTTTATGAAATAAGCAGTTTTTCGGCATGGCTCCTAAGTCTCCGACCATGATCCACGGTAAGTACCCTAACCATTTGTGTGATTATGTGTAATGAATATTAGAAGGGTAGAAAAGGAATGGAGCGTAGAAAAGCATGATAGGAACTTGAACCCTAGGACTAGTCTACTCAAACACAAACACATAAGACTTAATGCACTAAACAAACCTATGGCTAAGTCTTTGAGTTAGGGTGTGGTAACCACAATGCGAATGTCTAGGATTGGATCAGGAAGAGCACAGTATTTAAGCGGTCCTAGTGACTCACCTCCTCTTCGCAGAATCCTACATGGTGCGTAGCTTCGGTTCACCCTAACCTGAGAGGGCTCGATGAGGTGTGGCAACCTCTGCGTGCGCATGTCTAGGAATGGTTTCGGTGGGAGCTTGGTATTTAAGCGATCCGCGTGACTCACCTCCTCTCCATTCGAATCTGCTGGTGCGTAGCTTTGGTTCACTACGACCAAGAGGGCTCGGTCATAGGCTAAACACAATAACTAAAACCCGAAAGGGAATTAGCGTGTTTTATAAAAACAACAAAACCCTAGTTTTAGAACTCTTAAAACTTTCTTCTAAATTCATGAAAACCATCTTTACAAAATTTTAGAAAGATTTCAGATTTATACAAAAATGCCCCTAGTGGTAAAATTACCAAAATACCCTTGGTTTATAAAATGACCAACTACCCAACAGCTTTTGCCAAAATTTCATTATTTTATCAATGTTCAAAACCCTAATTTGCAAATTATCAAAAATACCTTGAACTTTGGAAATTTCAAAATTGCCCCTAACTTATAAAATTACCAAAATGACCACTGATTTCCAAAATTTTTGTAACACCACCATTTTGGAAAGTACAATTCTCAGAAAGAACCCTCAAAGTTTTGCAACTTTTGGAAATATGCCTGGTTTATTAAATTTTACAAATTTACCAAACATGTGAAAAATTAAAAAATACCCAGAGGTCAAAATTTCCGAAATACCCCGATTTCAAAATTTTTCCAAAATACTGGGAATTTAAAAGTACCAAAATACTTTGTGTGAAATCACCAAGGAACTCTTTCTTTCAAAAAATTACGAAAAAATACCTGTAGGACAAAATTACGAAAGTACCACAGGTAGTGGAGAAGCGATAACAATGAAAACTACAACCTTTCTCCGAATGAACGAAGGTTCATAATTGTTTGATGAATGTACGAATGAATGAAAAGACTATGTGCATGTATGAATACGAAAGAACCACTCCTAAAACTCTTGTCATAAAATTCCTTCGCGGGTAATCAAGTGAAACAGAAGCACTAACTCATAAAACTTCTTAATCAGATTCTAAACGTTAGAAATGAGCTCTAGAGGACGTGGTCGTCATGGACGAGATAGAGGAAGGATGACGGTGTCAGAACCCGTTAGATCGGGTCAAGGGTCTGACAATGAGATACCACCGCCACCACCACCCCCAGCTGTGGGTGTTGAGCAGCAAGCTCAGACGGGAGAAGATGTTGTGTCGCAGGCTGTGCTGCGAGTTTTGGAGTTGGTGGCTGGTGCAGGAGGAAATTCGGGAACCCGTAAGTCTGTGCCTGAGCGGCTCCGAGCTAATGGAGCCAAAATGTTTCGTGGAGTATCGGGTGTGGCACCCAGTTTAGCTGAGTACTGGTTGGAAGCAACAGAGCGCATCATGGATGAGCTTGACTTGACCTCTGAGGAGAAGTTAAAAAGAATGGTGGCACTGTTACGCGATGAAGCGTATCGGTGGTGGTTGATTGTCAGGGATGGTGCCACGGTGAGGATCGACCTAGGAATATGTTAAGGAAGCATTTTGAGAAGAAGTATGTAGGAACCAGGTATCTTGATGAGCAAAGGAAGGCATTTCGGGGTGGTTCAAGGGAACAAGTCCGTGGCGGAGTATGAATTTGAATTCCTAAGGTTGAGTCGATATGCTCGAGGAGTAGTGGCAGCCGAGAGCATGAGCGCTGTGTCCATTTGAGGACGGGCTAAGGGATGATCTCGAGGATTTGTTGATAGCACCGCATCGGGAGCGGGAGTTTTCTACTTTGGTAGAAAAGGCTAAAGTGGGTGAAGGAATCAAGGATTCTACAAAGCGCATGTGGATCGAAATAGGCCCAAAGAGGTTTTGGATCGTGCAGGAAGGCTCAAAAGAGGACTAGAGTTGATGGGCGCAAAACCGCTAATTTGGTATAGGATGGCGATGTCGTCCTTGTTAACATTGTGGGAAGAAGCACTTAGGGAGTCTTTGGAAAAAGACGGGAGGATGTTTTCGGTGTGGGTCCAAGGACCATATACTCAAGGATTGTCCTAAGAAACCGGATGAAAGTCGACCAATTTGCTCGAGAATGTTAGTCGGGTTGGTAGAGGAGGACAACAACCTCAAGCGAGGTCGTGGTTCGAGTAATCGAGGTAGCGGTCTTTGGTAGAGGGCGTGGAGCACAGAGCGAGAGGTTTGCTAATGCGGAGGCAAGGCAACGGGTTTGGTTTATGCGGTTCGCCGTAGGAAGAGCGCGAGACGCACCGGATGTTATAACCGTGACGTTCCTTATTTATGGCAAGCCTTATTATGCCTTAATTGATGTGGGCTCGACCCATTCATATGTTGCATGTAGTGTAGTGGAAACACTAGGCCTAGACTCTAAACTTTACGATAGGGAGATAAGCGTAGTAAGCCCATTAGGCCAAAGCGTAATGGTGGATAAGATCTTTTGGAATGTACCCCTAGAGATTCAGGGAGTGAACTTTTGGTGACTTAATGGAACTACCTTTCGGAGAGTTTAAACTTATAATTGGAATGGGTGGCTAGTAGAGCACCGAGCCGTGTTGGATTGTGCGGCTAAGCGAATGGAACTAAGGACCCCGAGAGGATGAAGTAGTAGTAATGATCGGAGAGAGAAGAAACTACTGTCCAACGTAGTTTAAGCGTTGAAAGGTGAGAAAATGGTTAAGAAAGGGTGCAAGGCGTTCTTAGCCTTCGTAAGTGCGTTAGGTGGAAAGGAAGAAGGTGTCGATGGAGTTAGAAGCGGTGAAAGACTTTGAAGATATATTTCGGAGGAATTACTGGGAATACCCCAAATAGGGAGGTGGAGTTTGGAATAGACTTCTTTGCCGAGAGCAGCTCTGTGTCAATCGCTCCATACCGAATGGCGCCAAAGGAGTTAGTTGAGCTCAAGGCTCAAATCCAAGAGTTGTTGGATCGTGGGTTCATACGACCCAGTGTGTCTCCATGGGGAGCACCGATTACATTTGTAAAGAAGAAGGACGGAACTATGTGTATGTGCATAAATTACCGTCAGTTGAATAAGCTGACCATCAAGAACAAGTATCCTTTGCCAAGGATCGATGACTTGTTCGATCGGTGAAAGGGACGCAGTATTCTCAAAGATAGACTTAAGGTCGGGATATCACCAGTTGAAGGTGAAGGAGGCAGATATCCATAAGACCGCTTTTAGGACAAGATACGGCCATTTTGAGTTTGTGGTGATGCCATTTGGATTGACAAACGCTCCAGCCGCGTTCATGGATATGATGAACCGAGTTTTCCAACCATACTTGGATAGGTTCGTCGTTGTGTTCATCGACGATATATTGGTGTACTCCAAGTCTAAAGAAGAGCATGATGAACACCTCCGAATTGTGCTGCAAGTATTAAGGGAGAAGAAGCTCTATGCCAAATTCAGCAAGTGTGAATTTTGGCTTAAGGAGGTGGCATTCCTAGGACATGTGGTATCCGCAAAAGGAATAAGAGTGGATCCTAGGAAGATTGAAGCAGTGTTGGATTGGAAACCACCTAGGTCTGTGGCTGAGATTCGAAGTTTCTTAGGTTTGGCAGGCTATTACAGAAGGTTCGTAGAAGGATTCTCGTCAATAGCCGCGCCTTTGACAAAGTTACTGAGGAAGGAAGTACCTTTTGAATGGACGGATAAGCAACAGTAGAGCTTTGAAAAGCTTAAGAAGGTGTTGACGGAGGCTCCAGTGTTAATTCAGTGGGAGGTGGGAAGGATTTTGTGGTGTCTTTGTGGCGCCGCATCACGGGATTAGGATGTGTGCTAATACAAGAAGGAAAAGTAGTCGCTTATGCGTCTCGGCAACTAAGGCCTCATGAGGTTAACTACCCAACTCATGACTTGGAATTGGCGGCAGTGGTTTTCGCCCTTAAGGTTTGGAGGCACTACCTCTATGGAGAAAGGTCAGTGATCTACACAGACCACAAGAGCCTTAAGTATCTGTTGACTCAGAAGGAGTTGAACTTGAGGCAACGAAGGTGGGTGGAGTTATTAAAGGACTACGACTGTTCGATAGAATATCATCCGGACAAGGCGAATGTGGTAGCTGATGCCCTAAGTCGGAAGGTTGTGTCGGATCTAAGGGCTATGTTCGCTCACTTAAGTTTGTCACGATGATGGAAGCTTTGTTGGCGAGTTGCAAGTCAAGCCCACATGGTGAAGGAGGTGAAAGAGGGACGATTGGTTGATAAGGATCTAAGTGCTAAGTTAGATTCTGCAAGTGCAGAGCGGGAATTAAAGGATTATGGGGTTAATGATGAAGGAGTATTGTGTTACAAAGGAAATTCTGTATCTTAGAAGGACAAGGAGATAAGACAAAGGATTCTTTGGGAGGCACATAGTAGCCCTTATGCTATGCATCCGGAGGCATTAAGTCATGTCATGAGAGATCTAAAGGAACAATTTTGGTGGTCCGATCTTAAGCAAGAAGTGTGAATTTGTGGGGAAATGTTTGGACGTGTCGACAAGTTAAAATTTGAACACCAAGTTCCATCGGGATTGCTTCAACTAATCGAGATTCCGCAATGGAAGTGGGAGAGAATTACCATGGGCCGTTAGTGGGCTTCCCCTTACGCCTACTAAGAAGGACTCGGTATGGGTGATAGTGGACCGTTTGACTAAGTCCGCGCACTTCATCCCGAAGAAGAGTTGACTATTCTCTCTTGAAGCCGGCTAAGTTATATGTGGCGGAAATTGTGAGGTTACATGGTGTACCGAAGATCGATCATCTCCGACAGAGACCCAAGGTTTACGTCTCGGTTTTGGAGGGCACTTCATCAAGCTTTAGGCACTAAGTTGGACTTCACTACGGCTTTTCATCCACAATCGACATGGCGATGCAACGAGTTATACAAGTGTTGGAGGATATGTTGAGAGGCTGTGTGATGGATTTCCGAGGAAGTTGGGAAGACTATTTGCCTTTAGTTGAGTTCGCCTACAACAACAGCTATCAGGCTAGCATTCGGATGGCACCATATGAAGCATTGTATGGTCGGAAGTGTCGAACTCCTACTTGTTGGACTGAGTTAGGAGAACGTCGAGTTTTGGGTCCAGAGTTAGTGGCAGAAACTGAAGAGAAGGTTAAGACAATTCGAGCACGGTTAAAGGAAGCCTCTGATAGGCAGAAGTCGTACGCAGACCTTAAGCGGAAGGAAATAGAGTTTGAAGTGGGAGACCAAGTGTTTCTGAAGGTCTCGCCTTGGAAAAAGGTAATGAGGTTCGGTCGCAAGGAGAAGTTAAGCCCAAGGTTTATAGGGCCCTATAGAGTACTGAAGCGAGTTGGGCCAGTGGCATACCAATTGGAGTTGCCACCAGAGTTGCAGCAGATGCACGACGTATTCCATGTGTCCATGCTACGTCATTACCGATCGGATCCGTCTCATATGGTTCCTGTCGAAGAAGTAGAGCTAAGGCCAGACTTATCCTACGAGGAAGAGCCAATTTGGATATTGGAACGTGATGTGAAAGTGCTACGGAGGAAGTCGGTTCCTCTAGTCAAGGTGTTATGGCGCAATCATGGATCGAAGAAGCCGTGGGAACGAGAAGAGGCAATGCGACAACAATACCCTCAATTATTTTAGTTAGAAAATTTCGAGGACGAAATTATTTTAAGGGGTAGAAGCGTAACATCCTGGAAAGGGCCTATGCATTTTCGGTTTAATTGTGCGAAGTAACATGTTTTATGTACTAAGAATAAATTTTGAACATTTTTGGAAACACGAAAATGTATGGAAATGGATGGAAATGATTTGGAAATGATTCAAAATAGGAAAGTGCACATTTCTGGAAACTTGGAAATGTAAGAAAATGTCAAGTTTCTGAGCCGAACGAAAATTTTTGGAAACTTAGAAATGACCTAGAAATGACGAGTTTTAAGGTTTAAAAGGGAAATTAAGGCAAGGTGGCCTTAAAAGAAAAAGTTTGTGAAATTTGACACACAAGCAGACTTGGAAAAGTGGTGCGAAAATGCCACTTAGGGCCTATGGAAATGGCGCCATATGCAAGAGGAATGGGTCCGAGTTCGAGGCACTTGGGAAGCAAATAAAGGAGGTTTTATTTTTGCTTAAGACCGAGTGGACGGCACATGCTTCTAGAAAGGAGGTGTTTTATTTTCATAAATATTCGATTAAAAGGGTGATAAATAAAGGATTTTTAAATTGGATTATTATGAAGAGATAAATGTTGGATTTAAACTCTTTTATTTATGATAATTAAAGGATAAAGTTATCAGATAGAGGAGTGGTGGCCAAGTAAGGGACTCCTTAGATGATAATTTCGGCTATAAAAGGAAGGAGGGCTACTCATCAATTTGTGCTTCCTCCTTTCTCTGCCGAATTCTTAGTGCTCTCTTCTCTTCTTTTCTTTCTTTTCTTTTGTCAAGCCGAAATTAAGTAATTGTTGGAACCTAGCCAAATATTTTCCTCTCCATTAGAAGCCATAGCCGAATCTCCCTGTGAATCTAAGCAAGGAAGTAGTCGACTGAAGTATTAAGGGGATCTCTCGGGTTTCTACAACTGTCGACTACAAGGAGGAATATTTCGGGATCTAAGGTAAGAAACTATAAGATCCAAAGGTCTTGTTTTAAGTTTTAATGTTAGATTAAACCTAACATGTGATTATAGGAATTTCGACATCCCTAGGAAAGCAAGGATACTTTTTGGGATTTGAGATCACAAAGGTATGTGTTTAAGACATTCGGCCAAAGCCTATTTTAAGTATTTGGATTTATTCCCAAAAGCCGAAACTAACCTATGATGTGTTTTAATGTTGGCCGAATGCAAGAAGGAATACAACAAAGTTTTGGGACTTGATTCTTAAGTTAATCGGCAACAAGGTAAGTTTTCAGTATACAAATCCTACTAGGATTTGGTTTTAAAGCCAAAAAGGTTTATTAATGTGTTTAAATGATTGGCCGAATATAGGAGTTAAGGATCTAAATCAGTAGATCGGTTCTTCGGGATTTCAAGGACTTCGTTAAACGAATCAGGTGTGTACCCCACACTAACTTTTAATAAGATTTATGGTAATATGTAAAATATGCATGTTTATAAGAATGTGGCTAAGGTACCATAATATGGTACAAAGTACTCAGGTACGTTTCCTACTTCCACTAGGATTATGAAATATGTTATTTATAACATGTGAAAATTTATAAGAATGTGAATTTAAGTAGGATATGCATGATATGAATAATATGGGTCATTCGGGATATATGAAAAAGGGAAGTGAATGTGATGACTACGGTCTCACTATCCGAATGTGGTGACCGGTCACATTATATCGAATGTGGTAACCGGTTACATTATTCGAATGTGGTGTCTCATGACACAATTATCTGGTGGCTATGCCACAAATTTTATATGGGCGATGAGCACGTCATTGCAAATGATCGCTTCGATGGTGTGTAGCGGATGGAGGGTTGACTTAGTAGTCCCCACGGTGCGCGAGTTAGTACAGGATGTGTAGCGGATGGCACCTAGGTTTGGGTTTGGGTTGCATCATCATTTTTATCTATTATATGAATAAGTATTGGATATGAAAAATGTATGCCTGATCTATTGAATTTTAGTGTTGTGTACACATTGAGTCTATTGACTCACCCCGTTGTGGGACTATTTTTCAGGTGACGATCAATAATGGACTGGGTTCGGTGGAAGCTTAGGGATGGCCATGCTCAGCTTGAAGTTTTATTCAATATGGATATTTAAATTTATTTAAGTATTTTAGAATTTTATTTTGGGATTTTACTTGATGTAATAAGGCCATAAGTTACATTTCTTTACTTTTATTTTTAATTACTATGTTACGAATTATTTTCAATTAAAGTTAAGTAAAATTTATTTCTTTAAAAATAAACCCTAATTGTTTTTTTTTCATCTTAATTAATTGGACTTTAAAATAAGATCAATGGGTTTTTAACTCAAGTCCAACCCAAACCAATAGTTTTTAAAAATCGCACAAGTTTTCCTCTGAATTTTGTAACTCGATTACTTAAGGAACATACCAGATCCGGTCCAGGCTCGTGGGCCGGGTGTGGGGTGTTTCAGTGGCATCGATATCTGATTACATGTAAGACCACGTCTAGGACGTTGGCATTGTACGACTATTCTGAGCACTCTGAGTATCCTATTTAGTTGCGAACAGTTCAACGGGCAAATTCGAGAAATGAACGACTATGTGAGTGGTATATCTGTTTCAGGTACGTTTGCAAAGTACACTATGTATGTATGAAAGGTAAGTGTCTATACGAACTTATTAAGATGAATATGTATATTCAATTGATGAGATAATATGTGAAGATATGCTTGAATGAGCTATGTGAATAAGTGATATTTGAGTTGAAGAATGTGGTAAGATATGGCTAAGCATATGAGCCAAGGAATATGTGATGAATTTGCTATGAGAACTATAAATGCCATTGTATTAATTTGATTATGTGTATTTTATGCTGAGTTTATTTGTATATGGCTTACTAAGCTTTTGAAAGCTTACTCTGTGTGTGTTTGCTCTGTTTTATAGATCGTCAAAGCTACTGAAGGCTCGGGGACCGTCGAGGATCGTCATCACACTACTCAAACTTGTTTTGGTATTTTGAAAATGTGTATATAGCTAAATATGGCATGTATAGGCTAGTTATTTTGGTATAAGTTTGAGATATGAATTTAGCCATGTGATGTGGCTAGTTATGTGTTGGTATTATGCATTTGTGAATATGGTATATGATGTTGGTTTTAGCATGATCTTATGACTATGAAATGGACATGTTTATAGTAAGCATATGGATGAAATTTTGAGTATGTATGTTTGATCAAAGAAATGGTTATATGAAAGGTAAATGTAGATGAATCATACTAGAATGTATATGTGTTCTGGTTGTGCAAATTGATAGATAAGTTTGCATGATTTGAGAAGAAATTGGATAAGATGGCACACGGCCATGGCACACCGGCATGCCTAGTAGCCGTGTGGACAAGTCAGTAGGTATGCTCTGTTTTGGCACGGCCAGGACACATGGGTTTGTCTGGTAGCCGTGGAAGGCACACGGCCTGACTACACGGGCGTGTGACCTTTACAGTTTTGAAAAATTTTGAAAACTTTGGAAAATTTTCTAAGTGATCGGCTCAGTCCCGGCCCAATTATAAAGCATGTTTGAGGTCTTGTTGACCTAATTAAGGGACGCTTTGATGTGAAATGATGACTAAGTTATGAATTATCGGTAAAAGTCTCTGATCTGTCTGGTAATGCCTGTAACCCTAATCCGACGACGGATACAGGTTAGGGGTGTTACAATAGCCAGAAAACTGCTACAGTAAAAGCTATTCAAGAGGATGATAAGTATCAACAGTTAGTGGATAGACTTAAACGTATTGAATCTGCAAACAATGCACTGTCTATGGGTGGAGGAGATAAATCACTTTTCCACTACCTTATCAATCCTGCCGAAGATATGAATTATATCAAAAATAGGGGTGGAAACTGTAAAAGCCCGTTTTTCAGTGGTTTCAGAAATAGTGGTTTTGGGGCCACAAATCCGACGAGTAAGTTCGTAAATATTATTATTTAATATATACGAGTCGAATATGGTTTTAAAAAGGTTTTTATTATGATAATTTATGTGATATGAATGATTAATTAAGTTCAAGTGGTAAGACCTTAAAGTCAAGTGGTTTTAGAAAATGAGGTATTGGGACCTCATTTCTATAAAATGAGTCGTAAATATTTTTATAAATATTTACCGAGTGTTATTAAAGTTGTATTAAAGTTTCTTTAAGAAATTTTAACGTTTCAATAGTTAATTAATTAAAAATGATTAAATTGTAAAACGTGCAAAATTTGTTAATTAATGCATTTAGTGACTAAATGGTTATTAAATGAGAAAGGAGCTATATGGTAATTAGGCCTTAATTAATGTGGTGGGGCGGCATTAGTAAGGAAAAAGAAAAATATATATTATTTAATTAATGGCAAAATGGTAAATAACTTTAAATTAAGTAAAACAAATTGAAAAACTAAACAATTCCTATTCATTTTTCTTCAACCTTAGTCGAATTCACCATGAGGGAGAGCTTCAAGCTGCGGTTCTTTCATCCTTATACATGTGAGCTTAATTCTCACTTATTTCTTATAATTTTTATGTTTTTGAGATCGTTGCAACTAAGTTCAGCTAGCCCATACCTTCGATTTTGAAACTGTTAAAGATTTAAAATGTTGGCATTGATGAATCTAGTGATTTTTTATGTTAAATGATGAATTTGAAATATTCGTTGTTATTTAAAAATATTTTGTTAAGTGATTTTTGATGAATTTATCGATTAGGGACTAAATTGTTAAAATAATAAAAGTATAAGGATTTGATGTGAAATTATTACAAATGTGGGCTGTTTTGGGTGCCATGAACAATCGGCTAAGCTTAAATTTTGGAAAAAATGGTTAAATTGCTTGTTTTAGGCTCAGGGACTAAATTGAATAAAAGTAAAATATTAGTGGTAATTTTGTAAAAATACCAAAAATGACTAAATTGCATAAAATATTTTTTTACTATATAAATTAATAAATTTAATGAAATTATTAATTTAAATCAAGATCAAGTGGAAAATCGAGGAAAATAAAAAATTACCGTAGAAAATCGAGGAAAATAAAAAATTACCAAAAAGCCCATGTACTTCGACATTTCTGCGATTTGGCCAGGTAAGTTCGTACGATTGAAATTTAACATTTATTTAAAATTTATGAATAGTATAACATGATATAATATATATATTCTATCGTTGAAAATGAATCATTATCTGAGATATAATATTGAATTCAATGCTCAGTTTGAATTGAACGCGGGCTAGAGTACAATTGAGATTTGGTGTGTTACGGGGGTTTGGAGTGGAGAGGGTACTGGAGGGAGATATCGGTATATTACCCAAGTAAATCGAGGTTCGGCATTTGTTGCAAACTCTCACGCTATACTTTTTGTTTGGAGTGTTTTGGGTAGATTAGCTCTTATAAGCTTCTGTTCAGCTCTTATAAGCTTCGATTAGCGTGTTTTGGGGGGACCAGCTCTTATGAGCTTCTATTTGGCATGTTTCGATTGGACCAACTCTTCTGAGCTTTTGTTTGGCGTGTTTCAGTTGGATCAACTCTTGTTTCGATTGGATCAACTCTAACAAGCTTCTGTTTGGCGTGTTTCGGTTCGATCAGCTCTTATGAGCTTCTGTTAGGTGTGTTCGGTTGATCTGACGATGTACTCTTATCCGTAAGTCGTTCTTCAAATTGAAATTTTGGTAAGGTAATTTGTTTAATGAATTTGACGAATTTGCTATTCATTTGAGTATTCAAATGATTTATATCATGAAAACTATGAAAAATGAGTGAAAAGAAAATATTAAATGAAGGTATGTCAATGTTCATGAAATTAATGATTTCAAGTGATGCTATGTTTATGTACCATATCTTACCATCTAACGATATTGCTAAGTTATGTGTTTAATCACTAACTTGTGTTGTTGATGATGCTTAGGCTTGTGTCAAGCTATTGGTTGGATTGTATTATGTTATTTTAAAGATATGCATTGAAATGGTAAGTGACCTAATGGAAAGATGCTTATGTGCGTGAATGAGTAGTAAGAATCAAAGTATGTAATTTCTCATGAAATGGTTTGTTGTGTAATTGATTCTAAGAGAGTTATGCTTAAATGCACTAGCTTGTGGCTATGGTTAAAGTTATGTTTAAGCCTTGTATGTTATGCATATGAAATAGGTGAGGAAATGTAATAAAATGGTAAGTTCATAGTTGAATTGTAATATGATGAAAAAGTGTAACACCCCGAATTTGGGCCTAGAAGTATTGGGCCTATTGGGCTTTGGGCTTTGGATCTCAGAAAATTTTTAAGTAAGCAAGAAAAAGACAATTGGTATGTGGGCTCTGAGGGTTAATGAATTTGGAGTGTCTAGGGGTGTTGGAGAAGTCCTGAGATCAAGTAAAGGTACAGGAAAAATTTTGGTTTTAGCCCCAAGGGAGCTGTGACTTGATCAAGAGGCCTCTTAAGTAGATTAAGAGAAAATAGGACACAAATGGGCTTGTGGTCCAGTGGAAAGTGGCGTCACTTGGGAGCTATAAGGTGACGTGTGTGAAAGCTGAAGAGGTCCAAGGTTCGAGCAGGAGGAGTGTATTTTGGAGTGTTTTATTTTGCATAGGTGGACGACAAGAGTTGTGTTGATTTTGTACTCTTTCCATGGAGAGTTTGAAGGAAGCAGGACTGATGGATGTGGAGGAGATTTCGGATAAGATTAAGGTATTATCATAGAGAAAAGATAGGAGATGAGGAGGGTGAAGTGTTGGGGCCGAATAGGACTGTGGGGGGAAGGTAGTTCGGCTTTGGCTATAAAAGGGGGGTGCCGAAATCCTTAGAAGGGGTTCTTGGAGTTTCCATATTTTTGTCCCCCTCATCCTTATTTTCTTCCATTGCCGAATACCACCACCCCAGTTTGCCAAAATCCCTTTTTGCCGAAATCCCTGTTTTCCGAAATCCCTATTTTTGAAAATCCATGTTTGCCGAAATCCCTATTTGCCAGAACCCCTATTTATGCTGATTCTTTGTTGTTTGTTCTTCCACCTCAATCTATTATTATCTACTCTTAGTCACGTTTGGAAGCCGAATCTTGTTCAAGTAGATATTTAAGCCGCAGGATCAAAGGAGAATTTCGGTAAGTGCTTAGTTAAACTTTTTAGTGTGTTTTGTTAAAAGCCGAAGGGCTATCTAACCCAATCCTCGTCGTTAACCTGTATTAATAAGGGTAAGGCTCAACAATCGCAAGCGTGGTAAGTAAGGATTGCTAACAATGTGGTAAGTGTTCTCGACTCAGTCATGGTTTAGTAAATGGCCGAATCTAATGTGGCTCATAGGGGTGACTTATGATCAATATGGGTCACTTGGTTTTGACGATATAGGTGTTTGGGTGCAGATCTAGAGGATAATCGCCAATAGTAGCAGAGGAAGGGCTACTAGAGCGTGGAGTACACGGTAAGGGTATGGTGAGGTTTGATTTTAGTCGGTGTATGTTAAAACTTTGGTTAATCGCTAGTAATGTCAATTGTAGGTTCGTGACTAAGGAGTTCACAAAGACATGAGGTTACCGGTGTGTACAAACACTACACACACGATATCGGCAATGCCGAAAAGCGAAAAGCAGAAAGTGGCTAAATGGGCCCGGTGGGCCCTGAGGCTAAGTTTGATAAAATGGTTTGGTTGATTATACGAATTAAGTTAGCTATGCTTGATACATGATCTGGATGTGTTTTGGGCCTAATAGGCCATATGATGAGATTTGGGCCTAACGGGCCGTAAGGACATGAGATGGGCTTATGGGGGACGTAGAAAAGTATGCTAGGGTTTAATGGACTTTAGGCCTAGTTCTGAACAACTCTTAAATCACATAAGACTTAATCTAATAATAAACATGTCTGTGGACAAGTCGATTAGTTAGAATGTGGTAACCGACATATGCATGTCTAGGATTGGATCTAGTGAGAGCTTGGTACTTAAGCGGTCCGAGTGACCCACCTCCTCTTTTCTGAGATCCTACCTGGTGCATAGTGTTTGTTCACTTTAACCGCGAGGACTTGTTTATGGGCCAAAGTTCATAACTAAAACCCGAGAGGGACCAAATACCCTTATATTTGTAAAATTACTAAAATACCCTTATATTTGTAAAATTATTAAAATACCCTTATATTGTAAAATTACTAGAATACCCTTATGTGTAAAATTACTAAGATACCCCTGTTTGCAAAATTACCAAGATACCCCTGTTTGCAAAATTACCAAGATACCCTTATGTTGCCAAACTACCAAAATACCCCTGTAGGGTAGAATTACGAAAATACCCCTGGGTAGTGAAATGACTAAAATACCCCTATGTGACGGATATGAGTTTATGGATGTTACTCATGTGCATGCCGCATTCATATGATATTCTGTTTAGGATGCATATGGGTGGGAATTATGGTACAGAGGAAGAATTTGAGGATCGCATAGTCGCTTGACGACCGTGGATCCACCGGTGGCTTTAAGCCCAATATATGATTAGCAGCTTTGCTGCAATGTTCGGTAGTACCGCAACCGGGCTCCCCATGGTGTGTAGCGGAGGGGTGGGTCGAGCTAGAATTCCCCACAGGAGCCATAAGGTTGGAAGGGAAATGGTGTATGTAGAGGATGGATTTTTGGGGTGGGTTTTGCATTATCTTGTTTGTATATGATGCGATATGATATGATATGAGGTCATTGGGGGCTAAGGCCCAAGACCACCGATTTTGTTAGGGCTTAAGCCCAATGTGAATATTGGTATGTGATTTGATTGCCAAGGGTTGTACACACTGAGTTTCGAAACTCACACCCTTTAACTTAATGTTTCAGGTAGTCCTGAATAGACGACTCGACATGGGAGAGGACTCGGAGATGGCCACACTACAAGCTGTTCAAATGTTTTAATTTATTCAAATGATTCTATTTTAAATACTTTGTTTATTTTCCATTGGATCGTAATAAGGCCATGTAACTCCTATTTGACTTTGAATTTTGGGTTTATTATTGTTATTGTTTCAACTACCCACTTAGGCAATTTTATAAAGTTATTAAAGTGTTAATATGGTTTTCAAAATAATCTTTTGTTTTGGGCTTTTGGGCCTTAAATGGTTAACTAGTAAATTGTTTTAAAGTGCGCCTTTAATGTGACATTCCAAATTCGGGCCTAACTTCTAGGCCGGGTTTGGGGTGTTACAAAAAGGGATTGATGAGTTCAATGATGTATTTATATGAGAGATTTACGTATGCTATGGATGAATTTACTTAATTCATAAACGAATATAATAATTAGTGAATTGATGGTGTTATATAAGTTTATGCTAAGTAAATGAAATGGTAAGTAAGTAAATGAAATGGTTCATTGTTTTAAGGAAAGCTTGATAATTATGAAAGTTAACCTAAGAGACTTTATTATATTATGAATGAAAGATGTATAAGATGTTTTTAATATACTCAATTGTGAGTTGAATGGTGTTTAATAGGTTTGTACTAAGTTTAAAGTTTTGGTGTTGAACCATGTTTAGTCTATGTATGATAGTATTGAAATAATAAGTTATGTTTCAAGTTTTTACGAACTTACTAAGTATTCATTGCTTATGTGGTTATCTTTCTCTTACTTTTTAGATTATCGGAAGCTCGATTGGGTTGGAAGCTCGTCAGAGATTTGTCACACTATCCAACGATTATATCGGTAGATTTGATATCTTGATCAAGGTTATAATGGCATGTATAGGTGAATTGTTTTTGATAAGATGTTGTTATGTTTGGCTTGTAAATGTGGTATTATGGTTGGTGTGCTTTTGGCATTTGATGTCTTGATGGTTGGTGTTTTTATTGCCTAATTGATGCATGGTTTAAATTGGCCAAAGTAGTATGTGTTGGCATGGTTGAAATGTGGTCAATTAGGTTATGTGTTTATATGGATTTTAGTAAAGGTTGTTTGGATGAGACATGATCATTTTAATGCAAATGAAAGTATGAATGCTTGGTTGTGATTGAGGTGCCTAAATAGCATATTGGTTGAATGGACTTATAGTATATTGAAATGGTCTTATTATGCATATTTTGACTTGCTTTGGTGCCTTGATCATAAGTTCATTTGGCTTGTAGGTGTAAGCTTGAATTGGGTGAAAGAAATGGCTTGAAATTGGCCTATTTCTTATCCACATGGCCTAAGACACGGGCGTGTGTCTCAACCATGTGTGGTACACGGCCAATCGACACGGCCGTGTGTCCCCTGTAGGTTTTAAAGGTTGCTTTTTGAAAGTTACACGGCCTGGCACACGAGCGTGTGAGGCTATTTCAAGAGTTACACGGCCTGGCACACGGGCATGTGGCTTGGCCTTGTGACCCAAGTCAGTGAGTTATACGGGTACAGACACGGGTTGGGACACGACCGTGTGTTCCTATTTCGAATGTTACATGGCCTAGCCACACGGCTGTGTGACCCTTGCAATGTAAATTTTTCTAACTTTTTTCTTAAACTTTCTAAATGTTACTGATTTAGTCTCGAACTATTTCTATTGTATTTTTAGGGCCTCGAGGGCTCGATTAAGGAACGATATGCATGTATTTGATTGAATTATGATATGGTTTATCTAATGTTTGAAAATGAATGTTTTATGTTACGATTGTACAGTAATGCTTTGTAACCCTGTTTTGGCAACGGATATGGGTTAGAGGTGTTACAGAAACCCTTATTCAAACACTTACGATCCTGGTTGGAGAGATCACCCAAATTTGAGATGGGGAGGAAACCAAGGAGGAGGTAATAGTTTAAATCAAGCTAAAAATACTATCAACCTCTTTATTTGCAGAAACCTCAAGATAGGGTCAACCCAAGTGACCATACTGCATGTGGTCAACGCCTGGATAGAATCAAGGGAGAAATGAAGTCAATGAAGACAAATGTAAAACAACCAACTGATGAGTATGATAGGTGACATAAAAAGACAAATTGGCACCGGTATTCCAAGCAATACAGAAGATAATCCATGAAGGGAGGGTAAGGAGCACGTCAAAGCAATAGCGCTCCGATCAAGCAAAGTACTGAGTAGCCTAGAAAACCCTATCCTGGAGGTAAACATTGAAAGTATTGATAATCCTCCAGAGCAATCCCTAAAGGCTGAAAACGAACCTAAATCAGATGAGCTAATTGCACCGACAGTAGATCTAGAAAAAGAAATAAATAAATATGCTACCGTTACAAAGATCTCATTCCCTTCAAGACTAGAAGAAAAGCAAAAGCGAGATGAAGATGAGTTTAAGCTTTCTAAACTTGTTCAAAACATTAAGTATAAACATGCCTTTAATTGAATTAATTGAGAAAGTCCCTAAATACGCCAAGTTTTTAAAAGAAATCATGTCTAGGCGTAGGAAAGTTAAGGTAAGAGAACAAGTTAATTTAAGCGCCTCCTACAGTGTTATTATTTCAAGGCAAGTTCCTCAAAAATTAAAAGACCCGGTAAATTTTACTATTCCCATAGAGATAGGGAGCATTCATTTTAATAGAGCCCTATGTGACCTAGGAGCTAGTATTAATTTAATGCCTCTATCTATTTTTGAAAAACTCAGGTTGGGGGATCTCAAAACTACTCAGATAACACTACAGTTGGCTGACAAGTCTTTAGTACAACAGAAAAATGTATTGGAAGATGTGCTAGTCAAAGTGCGCATCTTCATTATTCCAACAGGTTTTGTTATTTTAGATTTTGAGGAAGATCGAGAGACACCAATCTTATTCAGTGGACCTTTTCTAGCCACCTCAAGATCCACCATTAATATAGAAAAAAAAATGAATTAACCATGAAAATCAATGGTGAGACTGAAACGTTTAAATGTGTCTAACAACCAAGAGAGGAAGGTAGGAGGAAGTTAAGGGAGCAATGCAAAGAATTATCTAGTTTTAACATTCTCGAGTCAGGGGATACACTTCTTTTTATGCATGCAGAAAGAATAATCAGGTTTAATGAAAGGGACAAGCGGGCAAAGGTGGAATGGCACAACGGATGATGGACTAATACTGATAGAATGGAAGAATCGTCCATCTGTGAACTGATGATACTGTCAGATGAATCCGGCAGTAAGACTTAAAATATTTTTGATAAACCGTAATATATACATATTTTAATCCCACATTTAGCATATTTTTTGGATGATTTATCCCTTGAATTGTAGAATTTGATGCTCCTAATCCTTTAATTTCATGTTTTACACTTAGGAGAGCATCGGGATTCGAAAGGAACGAGAAACGGGCCAAAAAGGGGCAAACTGGGCTTACCTTAGAGACTCACACGGCCTGGGCTATCACCCACGACCGTGCGTTTCGAGTAACAACCGAGACACAGCCTAGACCATCGTACACGGCCAAATCACACGGCCACGTGTGGCAAACAGGATCGACCACGGCCAAGAGAGTCGACCACGGGCTTGTCACACGGGCGTGTCCCTGCTATAGCCAAGATGAGTTTCATTCGGAATAGGATACTTGTGGGCCAAGCAAGACATTCTGAAACCTATATAAACACCCTAAGTATAACCTAAAGAGAGGTCTTTGGTTGGGGGCGAAGCCAGAGAGGGCTGAACACAGGGGAATTACTCCAAGAAAGCCAGTTGATTCATCTCAGAAGCCGGAATCACGCTCAAGACGGAAGATCTTCCCTTCAATTTCCTTCAGGGGGTTTTAGGTTTTTTCTTATGTTTTGTTATTTACTTTCTTCTGAGATGTATTCTTTATTAAACATGAACTAAACCCTCAAATACACGAGGGGATGAAACCTAAGACGGATCTTGTTATTGTTTTCTGAACTATATGATAAATACTTGATTTGTTCTTAATTATGTGTTCTTAATTCTTGGTTTAATATTTCAGGATATTGATTCAAGTATTGATGTGCTTAGGCAGTGGAGCAAAAGTCCCTGTTTAAGAGTAGATCTAGCATAGTTAAGCGGAGTTTATCGCAACCCTAGAGATAGGATGATGAAAATCTACCGGATTTGGGTCAAACCTAATATGGGAGTCCATAGATCGAGTTAATGCAACATTAGGGGTTTTAATTAGAAATAGATTTCAATTAATCAACCTAGGGTTAGACGTTAGTAGCCTCGAAAGAGGTATTAATATAAATTAGGGAATCCTACGGATCAAGTCAAGTGAATAAATTGTCTGGTTCAGAGTTAAATAATAAGTGAAGTCTAGGTGGATTCTTCCTCGGGTATTGTCTTAATCAACTGGTTTTCCCAAAAAGTATTTTCCCAATTCACTCTCTTTGTCTTAGCATCCTTAGTTTAGTAATTAGTTAGATAAACATCAATTCCCTTAATACTTAGGCTAGATAATAAAAAGATAGTAACTACTAGTACTCTTGGTCCTTGAGGATACGATATTATCGATCTTGCCATAGCTATACTACCGAACGATAGGTGCGCTTGCCTTATTCGTTGTCATAGTTAGTTTGGACACGATCAAGTTTTTGGCGCCGTTGCCGGGGACTAAGATATTAGGAACACTTGATTTTTATTACTTTGGCCATTCTATTTATTTGCAATTTATTTTTATTTTTATTTTATTTTGACTTTGCTAATTTTTCTTTTGCTTCTGGCAGGTATTCTATTTTATGACTAGAAGAAACCCGTCAGGACCTCTACTTTACGATAGTGATATAGAAGGAACTATTTGTAAAAATTGAAGAGAAATTAGGCGAAGCCTATAGTACATACAAGAAGAGCAAGAGGACGATACTAATAACCCGGAAGAGATGGCTGATCCCCAGAATAACCCACTTCCTCTTATGGTTGCCGAAAATCCTCCTCCTCGAACTATGTATGGTTATGCTAAACCTAATTTAACAAGAACTGAATCAAGTATTGTTAGACCTCCTGTCGTTGCAAATAATTTTTAACTGAAACCTAACACAATACAGATGATACAACAGTTTGTTCAGTTTGATGGTTTGCAGGATAAGGATCCTAACACACACTTAGCGAACTTTTTGGAATTATACGATACGTTTAAAATTAATGGCATTTCTGATGATGCCATTCGCCTTCGGTTATTTTCCTTTTCTTTAAGGAATAAAGCAAAACAGTGGTTGAATTCTCTTTCATGAGGATCAATCACTACATGGGAGCAAATGACCAAAAAATTTTTGTTAAAATATTTTCCGTCGGCTAAAACGGCTAAGTTGGGGAATGATATCTCTTCTTTTGTGCAGATGGATTTGGAGACACTTTACAATGCATATAATAGATACAAGGATTTATTGAGAAGGTGCCCTCATCATGGGTTACCATTATGGCTACAGGTTCAAACCTTTTATAACGGTGTGAACCCCTCAACTAGGCAGCTTATTGATGCAGCCGTCGGTAGAACCCTAAATAACAAAACCCCTGAAGCAGTTTACGAATTCATTGAAGAGATATCACTGAATAACTATCAGTGGCAAGTTATGAGGACAAAGCCGACAAAAGCTGCCAGTGTTTTCAACCTCGACGTAGTAACCATGCTATCAAATCAGGTAGAACTCTTAAGTAAGAAAATTGATGGTTTGTGTGGTTCCTCGCAGGTCATCCAGTGATGCAGTGCGATACAAATGGAGGAGGGTCAAACAATACAGAATACCCACCCTACAACCCTAGCATAGAAAACGAACAGATGAACTATATGGGTAACAATTCTATACCTCAAAATAACCCTTATAGTAACACTTATAATCCAGTATGGAGGAACCACCCAAATTTCTCATGGGGAGGTCAAGGAAACTAAAGACAACAACCCCCTCCAGGCTTTCAACAGTAACCCTATCCACAAGAGAAAAAGCCGAACCTTGAGGAGATGCTGAAAAAATTTATCGCGGTGTCAGAAACCCATTTTCAAAACAATGAGACAATGCTCAAAAATCAGCAAGCATCGATTCAAGGGATCGAGAACCAGTTAGGTCAACTGGCTAAGCTAATTTCAGAACGACCGCAAGGTTGCTTGCCAAGCAACACTAAAACTAACCCAAAGGAGCAAATTCATGCCATTACTGATCACGATAGTGAAGGGTGAGTAGAATCTGAATCTAGGCCAAGGCAAGAACCCGTGGTAAATACAGGTAAGGTTGAGGTAAGCCACGATACACAGAAACCTGTTATTAAAGAGTATACACCTCGTGTGCCATATCCCAATGCGATAAAGAAAGACCACACAGAGGAACAATTTGGTAAATTTCTTAAACTCTTAAAGAAATTACATATTAACTTACCGTTTCTTGAAGCTCTCTCGCAGATGCCAGATTCAAGGAAATTTTTAAAAGAGCTTCTGACAAACAAACGAAGGTTAGATGAGGCGTCACATGTGGATCTAAACGCAGTGTGCTCAACAATTCTACAAAACAAACTACCACGAAAATTAAAATATCCAGGGAGTTTTACGATTCCTTGTTTAATTGGTAGTTTATCTATTGATAATGCTTTAGCAGATCTAGGGGCAAGCATCAACGTCATGCCTTATAAACTGTTTAAACAACTAGGTCTAGGGAAACCCAAACAAACTAGGATGAGCATTCAATTAGCTGATAAAACCATTAGAGTTCCTAGGGGTATAATCGAAGATGTGCTAGTAAAAGTTGATAAATTTATATTCTTAGTAGACTTTGTCGTTTTAGACATGGATGAGAACAATAATATTCCTTTAATTCTAGGAAGACCCTTTTTAGCAACTGCCAGAACTAAAATTGATGTTGGTACAGGAGAACTCACATTTTGTGTAGGTGACAAAACGATCACTTTTCAGGCTCTTGACTCGGCTAGGACGTCAAGTGAAAAAGGTAAAGACATAAATTCTATTGATAACCAATTGGTTCAACCTTCTTTTCAGGAAGTACCCCGGAAGTACACATCTGAGCCAGATCCTAGATCTCATACAAACAAGGAAGTAATTCATGAGGAACGAAGGCTTCAGGTCGAGGAACTAGACGAGTGTAAGACATATTTCAAGGAGAAACTAGGAACACACGAAGCAAAACCGAGGGAACCCCCAAACGAGCTTATAGGAACAGTAAATCACTTCAAAATAGGGGATCAGGTATTGTTGGAAAAGACAGACCCTCGAATCACCGTTCCAGACCTTAACGAAGAGATCCCTTTTACGGTACTGAATGTCTTCCCATACGGAACAGTCGAGGTAACTAATCCTAAGTTTGGCACTTTTAAAGTAAACACTACTAGACTCAAACCATACATTGTTAGAATTGATAGCAGGAAATAGGAGTTTCAACTCCTCAAACCACCATGATCGTGCGAATGAAAGGTAAGTCTAACTTAAGACTTTAAACGAGCGCTTCTCAGGAGGCAACCGTGTAACATCCTAAAATATTGGGCCTTTGCGTTTAGTATGTGGTTATGTTAGTATGAGTGTTAGGGGTCCAGTATGGGCTCGGGATCGGGCCGAGGTCTTGGTTAAATTTTCTGTTTAGACACTATAGGGTTTAAAAGATGGTATCTGTGGGTTAAATTACAAAGTGGGCTTGTGGTCCAGTAGCGGGGGGCACTGAAAATGAGCTATAAGGTGGCGTCATTAGCAGGTGAAGAGGCTCAAGTTTTTGGCCGCTTGGGGCTCATGTATTTGGGCCATTCTCGGCACTTAAAAGAGGAGCAGGTTGGATGGCAATAAGGCTTAAAAATAGGGAAATTTAATGAATGGGATAATGTAGATAATATGGCGGATAAGGAGGTTGATGAAGGGAGGAGTGTGAGAGGTGGTTTCGGTTGGGATTCTGCATGAGTGAGTGTTGATTAAGTCAGAAGATAGGATGATGAAGATAAGAGAAAAATGTGGGTTAAGGATTTGAGAGTAGGTGGTGGCCGAAAGTTGGACTCTAGGGACAAGGGGGAGAAATCAGTTTTGATAAGGCTAAGGGGTGCCGAATTTTCATTATTTCCTAGGGCATAGTTTTAGTTTTATTTTCCTTCTCTTCTTTTCTCCTTCTAATTTAGGCAACTAAGGGTTCTTCTTCTTCTTCTTCTCTTTTCTCGCTAAAAGCCAGAAAATTCCCTTAAGCATTCTTTCTTTTCACAGGTCGCGGTTGATACGCATATAGCTTGCATGACTACGATATGGTGATGTGTAAGTGGCCATTAGATATCAAAAATCAGAAATTGTGACGTGTGCGAAATTTTGCTAATTGGGATGGACATTTGAAGGGGGATTTGAGCTATGCTGCTACATATGTAACATACAAGTTAAGTTTTATGATATCACGTGAGGCCTATGTATGTGCTTTCAAACCTTTCTAGGTAAGTTTAGTTTTCCAAAGTCTTTGAGTGGACTTCGCACTTTTTTTTCACACACTTCGGACGCATGAAGGAATGGTGTGGGCGTGGGCGAAGTAGCTGGCAGTTTAGGGAGCATCAGATGGATTTCATTTATTTATTTCTCAAAATTATTTCTAGTTTCTCGAAGAGGAAAGGCGCTTTTAAAGATTTTAATTTTGAAACCATTTTTATGTAATAAAGTAATTATATGGTTTTTGAGTTATAAGTATATTTGCGAGCGGGTGTCCCCAGTCAGTTTAATTTATGTTGAGCGGGATTCAAAACATAAAAAAGTGCAATGCATCAAATAGTTTAGAAACCAGCGTTGAAAGAAAAAGCAAGAGAGTTTACCACTGAATATATCTATTTTTTAACAAATCACCACAGTAAATGTGAACTGGTTTTCAAAACATATAAAACAAGATTTTACATTAAACCTCAACGTATTATCTTTGTAATGGAGTTTAGCCTAAATGATAAGGGGATGTGTTAGCATGCATTCAATTAGGAGCTGAGTGCATCCACTGCATTACATGTATGTAGTCAAGGGTGAGAGCTTATGAAAATACTGTTTGACCATGACGCCAGGTGCGATCAAGGTAGTACATAAATCTGGGGTGACATGTTATGATATCGTATTCATGCTGCTGATGTAACTCTACTGGACCCGTGAAACCAAGCGCTAGCCCATTACAGGAACTTCAGTTCAAGGTGGATGAGAATGAACCCTGAGTGTAAGAGCATATAATCCAGAGCAGATGCACTGATTAAACAGGGGAAGGAGTTATGTGAAACCATGTCTAATCAGAAGTGCCCAGGGATCGGAATCGATTCAATTGGAAAGGCAGTGCACAGGATCAGCGATCAAAGGTTGGACTCTACCTCTCCCTCTTTACAAGATCACAATGGTGCTGTCTAGCAGTCAGGACATGCTTGGGCAAGATTGATAATATTAAATGCACAAAGAATTAAATGCCATCCTCTTACCACCTGTGGCAAATTCCTGTGACTGGTGCTATAGGTGTTAGAATGCTATTAGTTCTTAAATATAATTAATTCACATCATTTGTAGAGCACACAAATAATTTCTCGTTTTACATGGTAAAAATTTAGAGATACGCTTATTGGCTAGTGCGTAGATGCTTCTGCAAAATAAGTGCATGAGAACAATAAAACATAGCGTGATTTAACTGGTCTTGCCAGATCTGCTTCTAGGTATGTTTGGATGCATATGATGTGTTAATGTAAAAGTGAATTCGATGGATAAGCAGTTTGGGTAAGGCCCGACTAGAGAGGTGTATCAATCCTCGTCGAGAGAGAGAAACACTCTACTTAGAACCATCTGTTCTCCAGTTCAAAGATTTGTTTCAGGTAATGTCAGTGCTGCTGGCAGAGAAATTATCAAATTGATGGAATTTACAAATTTCTGGACATCTGGTTTGTAGAGATGAGTCTGAGGTGAGCGGGGGCTGGTCTAAGGTCGGTAGTAGGAGGTAGAGAACAGGATAGTGGGCCGCGGAGATAGCGCACGAGAGTGCAGTACGGATTTTCAGCTGCTGGCTGTGGAGTAGGGAATTTAACGGATCCAACGACCGAAGGGTGTCACGTATATCCTGGTGTATTACAAGTCGGAGGTGGGCTAAGTGGCAAAGGGCGTAAGAAACACGAGGAAGACCGAAGCTCGTTTTACTTGTGGAATGCAGGCTAAGTGCGGATGGAAGTGCAATGGCCTCACCGGCAGCACTTCCGGTTGGTTAGCAAGTGATGGAGTGCGTAATACGCACGAAGTGCGGAATTCCGGAAGGGAGAGCAGCCAGTGTTATCAGATTCTTCTCCAATTGGAAGCTCTGCCACTAGTAAAACGTGTCGTAACACGCAATACGGGGATCTCCTTAGGTGATTGGTGTGTAAGGTGAATGCAGACCAGTTAAGGATCCAGCTGCAGCGTACTTAGACCGGCGGGCGAAAAGTCGCACCTTGGGCGGCGATGATCTCCTTAGCGCGTTTATAGACGGTAGCTGTATCGTGACCGCGAGCGTGTGTGTTGGGAGAGATGCTGGATGAGGACATTGCGCGTGTAGGCTGTGGCCAATGTGGGAAGAGGAAATTTGATGTTTCAGAGAAAAATCAGGATCGTTGAAGGTACTTACCAGGACGGAGACGAAGTGGAGTAAATGAGGTGTGTAGAGTAAGAATCAAATTGGATTTGCATAAAGCGTACTTAAAAGAGAAGGGTAAAAGTCTAACGATTGTTCTATTTGTAGGATGCGAAGAAGAAGATTTGCTGCTGGCGCCGGGCGCTAATAGACTAGAAGAAGTATGTGTGCTCTGTGTGGCACACTTTAATGTAGCGGTAGAGCTGCATTTAGGAAGTGTAGACACTTCGGTCGGGTGCTGGCTGGCCAAGCAGCAGAGGCCTGCTGCGTGGACGCAGTCGGAGCAAAACAATTGTTGCGCATGGTGACCCAAGAGGATGCGTAGATAGGTAACGAGTCAGCAATACGGTTGATTAAATTCCGCCTACGCGGAAAAGAGCAAGCGCCGCGGCCGTCTTATGGGAGTGGTAAGGGATGTTATCCAATGCTGGCAATGTAGAAGAAATTGCTGAATACCGAGAATCCACAGCGCATGCTATGCGGTTTTATGTAATTTCCTCTCGCTGAGATCGATATCGATGCGAGCTTAATCCTATGTTTTCTAGGGCAGAGCAAAGCGCGGGAACTGGAGACTGTGGTCACGGAGATTTCCAGAGAAAGCATATGGGGAAATAAATTTGTATGGAATTGACCAGCGCGGAGGACGCACACACTGGTCTGCGCTTTTTTTACGAGCGGACTGAGTGAGAACTGTATAGTGGATCGCTGGACGGATTCAAGAAATGAATTGAATTACAGAGCAAGCAATTTTGCTTGCAGCCAGCTAAGATAGATCCCAAACTTCCCAAGTATGTTATGATGATAATGGCGATTTATGGGGAAATGTTTATTTTGGAAGTCACAGGTTAGAGGCAACATCGGGCCATCCACACGGGGTTATGGTGCTGCGGGTGAAAGACTCTAATCGGGGAAGAGACTATAAATGGGACTTCTTGGTATAAGCCACCACCTCCTGTCTGAGAGAAGTCGTCAGTAGGACCGTCAGCGCTGGCGGCCAGCAGCTACTCGGTGTTACCTTGAACATTAACGTGGTTTATAACACATCTATCTGAGATTGAAAGGTATGCAAGAATGGTACATAAGTTTTATAGTACTAGTACTATGTCGACTACGTGGGATGAGGGCGTGTCCCTGTTTCTAACTTCACTATCAACGTCACCGTCTAGTCAATGCAGTTACTGGGAATTCGGTGTCTGCGTTTCAAGCCATTAAGCCCTCTGTGACTGGCGAGTTTGTCGCAATCTGCGTAATCGGACAACACAGGAGGATATCTGATCCGTGAAGTTTGAAAGGGTTTCTGGCTTTGTGATTCACAGCACAAGGCAACAGTGGTGATCTGTGGGTCCATATGCTCTACGTTACCTCCCGTGAGAGGTGCCATTTAATCCATGCTGAACCATGCCGATCAGGGAGAGTGGTTGGTGGGAAAGGTTAGATTCATTGTGAGGGGAGCATAGTTGGGTGAGACCCGTGTTAAACCACAGCACGTGATGTACCATGACTACCGCTGATCGAAAGAAGTAGAGGAACATAAACGGCGCATACGTGTTTAAAGGTATAAGAAAACTTGGAAGTAGCTATTATTTGCTCCATTCCGGATATTCCCGGGTAAGAGCCAGAGTGGGACGGTATGTACGGCGAAAGGAGAACGCATCATGCTAGCAGTAGTCTTTATAATATTGCGTCCCATGTTGGCATCATCGCTGTTGTTCATCCTTGGTAGTGGTGGAAAAAGTGGATTGGAGAAGTGGATGGAGAAGGGAACGGGAGGTGCATTGAAAGGCGGTTGGCATCACGATGCCGATGCATTTAGCAATTCGGATACATTTGCGTAGCCTCCGTGTGTGGGCAGAGAATCCTTGCCAGAGCTGCATGGAAGCCATCGCCGAGGCTAGGTTTACTCGAGGCACTCCCATCGCCGATCCGCACTCTTGTGTAATATTCGAAGGCAGTAAGACCTGCGTACATCTGTTGTCAAGCTAAGAGCGGTGTGACGGATGTGTGGATTGGAGCCCCGCAAGATCTGCTTAGAACTACCATCATTTTTAGGTTTAAGATAGTAGACCGCATAAGGTTCTAGAGTGGTGAGAGAACGGGCTGCTTGGTCGTGTGCGTACTGTAAAGAAGAAGAGTATGATAGCCTAATGAGCGGTGAAGCTTAATTTCTGTAAGTCAGGGTCAGTTAAATCTAAGGCTTGCCCTTACAGGAAGGCGGGTTAATGCACACAGACAGCTAAGCAACAAAGCGGAGATTAATAGGATAGGATTAACTATACAATATGGGAGCAAATAAGTTGGAAGATAGGGTGGTAGTGTATATGTTCTATGATGTTAGTTACCCAATAGTGAGGGTAAGTTGCCGAGAAGTAGATAAGTTAAGATAGGGTCATGGATTTATGTGGTGGTGACAGCTTGACCTGGTGGATGCGGAAGATGTTTGAGTATAAAGGTGAGTGAGTTGTCAGACTTTCTACATTTCCTTAAGACAAGTGCTATTATTCCATTTCTTTTCTCACAACAACTCTCGGCACCAGCTAGCCCTTTTAACTGTTCTTCCCTCTCCGCTCGTAAAATCTCTTGCCTCTAAACATTCTTTTCAACAGCATGCCTTGTGCGTTAATGGCATGACGTCATGTAATCTATCAACTTGTTCTATCCAATAATCTTCAATGTGGACATGCCTCAGGATTTTCTTAGTAGAAAATCCATAAACTCCATTCTCTTCTCGTGGTGTAGACCTCAAGTGGGAGCAAGCACTGGTGTTAGTGTTAAAGTTAAAGTTATCAGTAGTTCTCTCACCGTATTTCTTTTTCGGTAAGACAATGAGATAGGACTAATTAGAAATATCCCTAGGTAGCTTAGCCCCGTCTGTCGAAAAAGTATGGGGAGTAGTAGCGATCTGAGCACATAGCTTCAAGGCTGGTCACAGCATAGCATGAGCTGAACTATAATATTCAGAGTTTGCTGGGGATGACTTTAAGCGATTCAGTCAATTCTGTTAACTCTCATTATTAGGTACGGTCTCAAATGAAAATCGCTAGGTGTGACATAGTGTCTTACGACCAAGCGTCATTTCACTTGACCTCGTAATAGCCGACCAAATGCCGGCAGCATATCAAAGGATCAGGTTGGAATCACATTAGCTCTGGCGCGGGTTATGGTGGGTTTTGGAGTAGGTAGGCCGCTACAAGAAATGTGGGCCAGAGGCTTGGAGCGAGGAAGACCATGTGAGCTGTGGCTTCGCCATCGGCTAATAGGTATGGAAACATAAGAAGTATGCAGTCTAGCAATGTCGTGTGTAGTGTAGATGCAAATATTACTCAAGCCAGACATATACAGCAGGCTAAAAAGAAAGCCTAAAGTCGCTAACATGAAAGCCAGAGCCATGGAGTAAGAGGATGCTGCATCGTACGTAACTACACAAACTTTTTCGCGCGCATGATGCATGTAACCTGGACTATTTCGTATATTGGCACAGACATGATAATGATAGATGGGTTAATGGGAGTGAAGTGAAGAGGAAAGATATCAGTGCTAAAGGACTTGAGGCTCCAATGTAGTGAGTACAGATTGGGTCCAACATTATGATGCGTACCGGGCTTATAATTTTGACGGAGGTGTGAAGTGACCTATGCGTTTCTGGAGTCAGTATATAGTCGCCGTGATCATTATTATCTTGGCAGCGCTTGACCAGGCATCATATAGGAAGTGATTTGTTACGTAGATCGCAGACGCCAGAAATGTGCTCTTTGTCGCCGAGCAGTAGTGTATGTATAGAACACGAAGTGTCAAGCTTAAATACAGCTGTTGCAAGGAGGCACGTTATGCTTATGTATGGCCTCACATGCAGGGTGTTACAGGTGTAGGATTTAGCAGAAAGGTCGCTGACCTGCACCTGACACCGATGTGGAGCTAAGGCGCAAGTGCAGGACGGAGAATGAGTGACTCTCGGGAGGCCGATGCCTTTTTATTATTTCATGTTGCCTTTCGTATTCTTCTGCCTTAGTGACGAACCGTTTGGTAAAGGTTCTATAGGTTTTATGAAGGTTGTAAAACGCTTTATGGACAGATATGATGTTAAAACACCAACTCTAGACCTTAACATATAGAGTAATAGAATAAGGCTTAGAACACTAAGAAAAAAGGCCTACTGCAGATTCATTTATACAAATACAAATCAAAGCCGGATTTAATACAGGAAGATTACACACTTGCGCGAATGCCAGTTCCGATAGGTCCGAAATGTGTAGTAGCGAGGGTACACGGTGCATCGAAATGTAGTTGAAATTGGGCGTAACAGTAGATTAAATAGTGTTATGTGCTGCTAAATACTTGCTTGGAGATACCTAGCTCGCCAAGACCACCGAGACGAGATCCTTTGTTAAAGCATTTAATCCTCTTGTGCTTGATAAAACGGCTTGATTGACACTTAGAGCTAGCCAACATATTTAAGGAAGAACCTGCACTCAGTTGTATTTAGTAAGCCTAACCAATCAATTTTTTTAGATGTAGTACTATGAAATTTGGAGTGAACGAGCAGTGATATAAGGATCGACGACTATACGGCT
Source organism: Gossypium sturtianum (assembly GCA_025698515.1). Taxonomy (NCBI): domain Eukaryota; kingdom Viridiplantae; phylum Streptophyta; class Magnoliopsida; order Malvales; family Malvaceae; genus Gossypium; species Gossypium sturtianum. The sequence continues at coordinate 50,247,481 of CM046952.1, read as the reverse complement.
GTGTTGATATTGCACCCTTCGCTAGCATCTAGCATATATGAACACGAGAGGGACATTATTAAAAAACACATCATTAACATTTCCTTATTATGTGTACATGGAATTATTGGATGTCTATTATTTCCAAATTCCCTTAAACTCTCGCTTAGAATTGTTAGGAAAATATCTACACTAGTGGTGTAGTGCTAGAACATATATTTAAGATATAAAAATCGTGTCTACCCTCGTAAATTCAAAGACATACCACTATTTGCACATTAAATTTCAATTCGATGAGTGTGCACTAATTTAAAGTATAATGAGCAGTAGATAGGAAAATAATGTTAGAGGTTGATAGCTATATTCCATGGACAAAGTAATGGTACATATTGGATGGCGATGGATGCGAGACCAGAGACATAAATCAGGTCCGAAGATACATGGTAGATAGCGACTTTGAGCGATGAGCATCTCTCTTTAACACCTCATCAAACATTAGATTATCTTCACAGTGATTCGTCGGATGGAGTCACAATTAATCTGCGGTAGAATTTAACAGCACAGCAGCGAATCGGACAGGAGACGATGTGCTTTATGCGGGTGCAGCATGGGCTCTGGCTAGAGCGTCAGTGGTGTACTGCGACACGTATGTACGGTCGAGGGTGCTGAAGCGAGCGGTTGTACGATCGCCGCATCACCGCCATGTGTGTGGGAATTTTCAGGACAGATAGAGATGGACGGCTGAGGTATCAGGTGATGTTATGTTTGGTTAGTAAAGAGAGTCCGTTAGAGCAAGGAGAAATACGTGGGTCGGCGTGTTGGCGGCTCAGCCCAAGACAGCATAAAGCGAAGTGGACTGCGGAATGTTCCTGAGCAAGGTTAGTGCATCTGAGGTGGTAGCTATATTGACAGGAGCAATGAATGATGATGTTAACGAAAGAAAAAGCCCAAGAAATCGGAGGGGTGGCGTATCTACCTATGACTGAGAAACGATAGTAGCTATGCGGTGATGGCCAGATGCGATGGTGATGGTCAAGACCTCAGGAAGTTTCTGCAAAGGAAATATACAGGGTTAGCATGATGTCTTGGCCGATGGTATCTCACTGTACGAGGCATCGGGTGCGAAATTAATTTCGCGAGGACAGACTCTAATCAAGTCAGGGTATGTTAGGGAATGTAGTCTGATGCGCAATGCTACGGCGAAGAACATTGTGTCCGGACGGAGTGAGTGGTGTGAGGATTTTAGTTGTTGGATGCTTCTACCGCTGATGGACATGGTATGCAGTTAGGGAAGTTAAGAATGGGCGACTTAGGTAGTCGGAGACGAAGCAAGACCACCTGATGATGGGGATTTTGGATGGCTAGCGGTGGGCGAGTGCGGTAGTGCTGAGTCAGCAGCGTCGGAAAGAGAACCGCTGCCACGCTCTTTAATGCTGTTGCGATCGGTATATCTGTGAGGAATTTGTGCTTTAGTTGAGCCGTAGCGTGTGAAATTTAATCGGGACTGATCGGCAAACGGTTCTCCTGGCGCACTGTGGGAGAAGGCTCCCAGCGAGCCAAGCGAAATAGGTACCACCAGACGCCTGCCGCAGTGCTGCGAGTACGCAGTGTAGAAAAAGCACCTGATTGGCGCACAGAACACACGGAGGAGTGTAAGGAGAAATCAAGCGCATATGTGCTGATCAACACAGGAACCCCGGGAGAGCCTGAATGTATTGGTTATAATCCATCTGATATTGCGCTTCTATTGCTAGTTCGGCTGAGCACCGCCTTGATTGATATCGTCTGGCACTAGTATTCTGCATAGCGGACGTAGGGCACCGTGGTACTTTACAAGAGTAGACGGAATCATGGTTCCAGGGGACTATCAGATGATGAGGAGAATAACCAAGTAGAGTGAGACACTCAGAAGTCTTTGATTCAATAGGCCCGGTTGGCGTCAGATTTATCAGGAGTTTGGAGAGTCAAGTAAGGTGATACCACTAGCGGGGTACGGCGTATGAGATATAGACAGCATGGCCAAAACTCTGGCGGTATAGTATGTTATGATAGAGGACCGGCGAAGTGCCGACATCAAGCCAGTGAGTTTACAGCGGGCGAATACATCATACTATCAGAAGCTATTTCTGCAAGTTGGCGAAGATTCCTATAAATGAAGGAAAGAGATCATATGTGGACTTGTTGGTGAAGCATACCTCCTCCACATACCAAGAAAAGATTCCGTCCGGTGATGCTTGGCGTTGACAAGTACTCATTACTTTCATAACAAGTATGTAGTTTGACATTGCGTCACGTAGAAATGTGTTAAAGATGCTGGAGAGTGTGTGGAGGCTGCTGTAATAGTACGCGCATCAAATCATACTTCAGTGATGTATGGGTTCCTAACTTTCACGGCAATGACTCGGGTGCGTTGGGTAAGGTTGAAGTACAATCGGGATATCCGATTCATCCACTGATGGGCAGTCTGAATCTGAGAGGAGCAGGAGTGGGCTGGAATGTATCGTGTGTCTGTTGGGAAGGAAGGTTCTACTTCATTAGAAGAGTTCTATGACAGCATAAGTATTCAATAATATTCGCCTTCAGTGGCGCCCATGAATCACATTATCTGAATACAAAAGAAAGAGGTGTCAGCATGATACTGCATCGGAGGTGAGGAGAGCGGTCAGTTTTTGGGGTTATTGGATGCCAACGACAAGCGGAGAAGAGCTGAGGGTGATAAATAAGACTTCCAAGCAGCCAATGTGGTCCCCACGACACAATTCAAGCGAAGCTGTAGCGGACATAGAATTTCTTGATTGTGACAAGTGTGTACTTAGCCAAGTGTACCATGGAAGAGCAATGCAATGAGAGTTAGGACTGAAAAGGCAAAATTAGTCTGTCTGGACGGATTTAATGCGTTAAGAGATTACGCGATGTGACAGACTACACCTAAAGGCTAAAGCATGATGCTTTATGTACATGTTAAGGCGATGATCGTTATCCATCTCTGTATGCGTGTGCATGTGGAAGAACAGCAACAAGACGGATACTGGAAGAGGCAGTTAGCGGAAATCTTGGATCGTGGATGTCAAGTATTTTCTAAAGGATTCATTGGTTATAAGATTTAAGCTAATAAGGCAATCAAGAAAGCGCCGGTGCCGGGAGTTATCAGGAATGGAGGATGCAACTCGAGATACCACGCCTCATCTTTCACGCAGAGAGTCAAAAATTTCTTTTACAGCGAGTAAATATACAATTATGAAAATATCAAGCGCAGTTTTTGGTGGTTAGTTAGTAAGGAGTGTTGTCGCGATATGGCCTCTGGATCTAAGTGCGCAGGTCTTAGGTTAAATTTTTCCTCGTTTTGACACTCATAGGAGTTTTAAAGATGGTCAGGTAGGAAATTAAATTGAAAGTGGAGCTTGTCTAGGTCTGGGCGCATAGCTTACCGAAGGAGCCATAGCAGTATGGCTATTAGCGGTGGTGTAAAGAGGCCTGAGAGTGAGTAAGTTTTTACCGCAGTCTTTTGGGTATGCGTATTTGGCCATTCCTTGCCTAAAGGAAGAGAGGAGTTGTGTTGGACTACGTCGGTAATGGTAATAGACTAAAATAAGAAATTTAATGAATGTGGATGAATATAGATAATATATACATAAGGAGGTTGATGGAAGGGGAGCAGGAGTGTTATTGACCCATGAGCGAGTGTGGATTAAATAGAGATGGGGATGATATGAAGATAGAAAAGCGCATTGAGCAGTGGATTTGAGGGTAGGTGGTGTTGACTCCTAGTGGGTAATCTGTTCTTGATAAGGCTTGAGGGTACTTAGACCATTATTTCCTAGTATAGTTTTATTTTTTATTTTCCTTCTCACTTTGCTTTTCTCTCCTTTCAATTCTATAACCATATTCTTCTGCTTTCTTCTTCTTTCTAACCTATTAAGCCAAAACTTACATGCCATTCCTCTTCTTTCTTTTCACCTTTCACGAAGTTAGCACCCACAGAATAGCCGATCCATCATTCTGGCTGAAAACCCATCCTTCCTATACGTAGCTCTCATTGATGTTCTTCCACATATTCTTCCTAGCACCGACAGAAATCTGAGAAACCCCATTCGATTTCTTACTATAAAAACAGAGATCCTACATTGCTAGGGAGTATTGAATCAGGTCGTGGCAGGATTTTCTACTCCTCTCCCTTTTCTTTTGTTTGGACCTCAATCAATATTGGCTGTAGATGGTTATATGGGACCATGTTTGACATTTCCATCCTCTTGTGTTTTTTTCTTTATGTGGCCGACCGAGAGATTTGAAGTGATCTAGTCTTGCTTGCAATGGGTGTATTCCAACCATATTATTTTTCGTGGATTTCAAGGTAAGGGATTTATTCCTCCTAAGTTGATCAATCGGAGTTCTTTTCATTATTCCGGTACGATAAATCCCACTGCGTTACACAATCATCATAGTATCTTGAAAGGTGCGCCCACATATGTGTTCACACCCAATGCGCAAATCCGATCCGATCCTCACCGCCCCAAAAGGATTCAAGCCTATGTCTGTGATGACGGGATTGTCGTCGCTGCTAGATGGTATCCGATAATAGTTGAAGCGCCATATACAAGTTATCATTTGTGATAAGTTTATTTGGACATAAAAAGCTTATGGTGTGCAGCAGGGGGTGTAACCTTCTCAAATATACCACTAATTAAAAAAATGTTATGTTATGGTTGCACGGCTAAATAGAAAGTGGTCCGCATAAGTATGATCCAAGCAAGAGGAGTAAACTTAAAATCATAGAAAACTACATATATCGGCGTCGATATAAAAGGCGACAGATTCATTTGGTAGTATACGATTTGCATGATGTATGCAATAGGGGATGTGGGGTTAATGTTAAGAAGGCGAAGAGCATAATCAGGGTCGATTGATCGGTAAAACCGATATACAATTAGGTCATATACAGTGGGATGCGGCGCTCAGCCAAGCACTTGATTATGGTGGTCGTGGGCGCGACAAGCGGTTTCCGCCAAAGATGCTGATTATGGTCATATGGCGGACCGACGTCCAGCTTGTGAAGTACATGGTTGTCACACAGTAGTAGCAATGAAGGTTGTGGCTGTGATGCAGAAACCTTTGGCGGAGGCTACGTCGTGCAGTGCAGGGTGGTAGCAAGATGACATTTAGGGCTAAGCCATGTATGTAACATATGTTTGGTTCTTGGGTCGCACATGCGAGCGCCAAATGCCTGATTAATAGCTTGAAGCTCCTTGGTCAGTTGTTGGGATTGTCTAGGCTGCGACTCACAATCCTTTTATTTCTGAATTTAACGGGTCATTGGGCGGAGATACTCGGAAAGCCCACTATATTATGGCCCACTTATTGAAATTGCTTGCTCTTGGTTTTAATTTCTTTGGAAACCATTTATGGTTTAAGACCATTACTTTTGTGCTATCGCCAGGCTATATCGAAACATTAATTTAGCGGTTGCGTTTCAAATCTATGTCGAGGACCGAAAACGCAAAGTAAAATAGGTTTAGAACCACGTTCAAAAAGAAAGCAAAAGGTTTCTCTTACTGGGGAATGATCTCAATTTTTTAAATAAAATGCTCCAAGTAGCGAGAGATTTTCAAAAAGAAGCGGGTGTGAAGCTTTTCACAATAAGCCACTCCCGTGAACGACATCTGGTCCGATCTTGTCGCGTGCTGCAAGCCGGCTTGCTAAGCCGCCGTTGTCTTAGCAAAGCATTAACTCGCCTCACCAAGTCTTTTTGGATTTTGTCGGAAGGCACTAATCAAGAGACCCAGCAGCAAATAAGACCAGTTACGGTCTATCCTTCCGGGGCGCATTACCGCAGTGGTTCTGGCCGATACCATGCGGGCATCGTCGAAATATCGCGGTATGGCAGTAAGGTCCCATCTAGAATTATCTAAACGGCTCCATTTACCGCTGGCGTATATATCGCGCTCGACACGAAGTCAGGGCGGCTGCAAATATGGTATATTGATCAATAGTCCTGTAGGTGTTTCAGCACAAGTGGCGGTGTCAGCGGGATCAGACGAACCAGGAAATAGCAATATTTGCTGAACCCATAACGGAGTGAAATCTAATTCCATCTATTACGATCATTGCAAATAGTACATTCCATATCTAACCTCTGCGTAGGTAGTATAAGATAAGAAATCAAATCTCTGGCTTTGTATTTGAGATGCACTCGCCTATAATTACCACGAATCTCTTCTAACCAAGCCACTAAGCGCACCTCCGCTTCATTTTAGTTTAGTCTCCTCTTACTCCACCATATCTCTCAATTACCACATCCATCTAGAGTGAAGAGTAGACTTTAGCACTTAAACGCCCAATCCTCAGCAAGTTCAGTGTACTCATTTTGTTCCTACTCCAACTGAGCTACATTTTGGGTTCATTTTATTTTTATCTGTGTCTTTCTTCATATTCCTCGCTGTTTTCTCCTTTCTAATTTAACATCTTTAAATACGCCAACTGGTATTTTTGAATTTTTATTAGTTTGTCTATTTCCTCATCAAGTTCACCAACATTTTCAAGGTTTCATACTGTGTATTATTTGAGGCCCATGCCTTGAGAGATGCACTCCCTCCTATCTTCCCTTAGAGATGCTTTAACACCTCCAACTCCTCAGAATCCATCGAAACTGCTGACTAATTCTCCCTCACTCTACTAGCATCCATTTACAGCATACATATATTTTGCTTTGCGTTATCAAGAGCAATACATGTAGAAATGTGAGTGTGAGAGATTGATGAAAGGTGCTTCACCTCTGAATGCATTCTCAATCACGGGTATATCTTTTGTTACCTGCAAATGTTTCGTCACACTTGTGAAATGGAAATTCACACTATGATTTGTTTGATATAAGGTTTCTATTGTCGCCCAGATGCAACTGTGTCGATGATTCAAACTTAGAGACTCAGAAAATCCAGGCATGATGAGTTTTTTAACATCCAAACAGCTAGCCTTCTATACCATGCTTAATGTAATTCAAGAAGTTTGAAATTCTCATGTTGGTGCTGACATCAAAGCCTCATGTAATTTTAGGAGATTTGGAAGGCACTTACCTATTTCTCTAGCTCACTTTTTATTGTGTATAGCACATTGATTTATTTAGAATCCTTGCTTAGACATTATAAGCATGCTTCTATCATTTGAATATCTAAACTCAAGATGATGTATAGTGGTTTTGGTAACAGCCCTACGTGCACTTTATACTACTACTCACTCAGGAACCTCTGTAGTCTGTAACAACAAACCATTTTGACCTTTTCACACAATGTAATGAACAATTAAAACTCCACTGTAGCACCATCACTTTCTATGTTGTCTCTGGTATTTGATTTTGGACTTACCAATTTTTTCTTTATTTAGTTATTTAAATTTTTTATTCTGTATTTATTGTAATTTGGAAAGCTTTGTTTCTTATTTTAAAATAATATATATATATATAAAGTGCAGATCTATTCATTTAATTACTACTTGTTGGAGCTATGCTGTGGCAAGGCAGTATATTTTCGAAAAAGAAGCCTTCTAAGGTGCATTATTAAGTTTCTTTCAATTGATGTAATTATTGGGGTGCTTTTAGCTACCTTACCTGTTAGGGTAATTTTATCAATTTTTCAATATTAACCTAATTTCCTTTCTTATCCACGCCTCTTACACTGGCAACCTATTATAACTCTTCCTACTATAAAAGACCTTTGATTGGTGTGTGTATCATATCACTTTACAATGGAGAGGAGATTTGATTTATATACCCACACATTGATGATCTCATGTGGAACTGACGCTGCTTTATTTTGAATTAAAACACTTCGAGATTTGTGGTTTGAAGGAACCTTAGGTGAGGGATGCTTCGATTTTCATGATTTCTTGAATTAGTGTACTTATTTGTGGGGGAAACACTATTAGTCGTAACATATAAAACTATGACTTTGATTGTTTGAATCTTGTGGAAACTTCTTCAAGGTTCAAATTACTAATAATGGCTACGTGATACATGAGATTATGATGAAACATTATTACGATTTTGAAGATTACAATTATGATGGTCATTTCAATGGTAATCTAGATAATTTTGGAGACAAGCAAAGTTATAAGGGGGTATGGGGGCAGTTGATAAGCGTGAATACATATTTCAATCTCATATTTGGCATACTTTTTGATGATTTATCCATACTCAAATTTGATACCACAACTTTGAAATTCTGTTGTTTGGCACGCCAGCCGAGAGCAACTTCGATTGTAAGCGCAACGCGAAGCACAAGAATCCCAGTGGTAAATTTTACCCTCGTTCGCACTCAAGTACACACGGCCACAATGGCTCAGGCGACATGTTTGGTCGCATAGACGACGCCTACGCAATACGTGATCATCATGGTCGTAGTTTAATGCTAACGAAGAGGCTTGTAGTCAGGTGCTCAAGTGAATAGCTAAGATGAGTTTCATTAGGGAATGAGATAACTCAGCCAGGCCAAGAAAGACATTCCAAACTTAAACACTTAAGTATAAATAGGTCCCAGTGAAGTAGAAGGCGTCGTACCGATGTGTGGGACAGAGGAATTGTGGAATTACCAGTGGGAACAGAGAGAAAGCTGGGCTGATCTTATCTCGTCAAGATCATGCAGACGGAAGATCATAGCCTACCCCCTTGTGTGTTTAAGTTTCATGTTTCGTTATTTCACTTCCTTCTGTGGATGTATCTTAGAAAGTAAATATAAACTAAAACTCTCCAACCGGGGGGATAAAATCAGACTGATCTATTGCTTTTCACGTGAACTATACATGATAAATATTCTTGATTTGTTTCTTATTTATGGTTCTTTAAATCTGTTTAACATTTAGGAGAGTGGCATTGGCATGCGCGTTGCTGGCAAAAGTCTCAAGTCGTATTATAGATTCAGGCATGTTGCTTGACCGAAAGGGACAGAGCTCAAGAGGACATATATCCACGGCCGGACGTCACGGTCAAACCACACGGAAAGTCCAGATCGAAAGTTAACGCGACGAATCAGGGTTTTAATAGAAAGAAGTTTACTAATCAAAACTGAGCGTTCGAGGACTATAAACTGGCAAGGTAGTATTACTACGCATAAATTAAGGAACACGACTGCGGCGAATAATGGGTCAAGTGCCTAGTGTTAACATACACAGGGAAGCTTCCAACTCTCTCTTGCATACCTACCTCTCCAATCATCGGTTTCAAAAGTATTTCGTATAATTACCTTTGTCTTGCATCCCAGTTTAGTAAATAAGTTGGGAGATAAACAGATCAATCTCACTACTTTAAGGCTGGATAATAAAAGATAAGGGGTAATACTAGTGCAATTTCTGGTCTCGGAGTGATACTTATCTACTTCTGTGCTACTCATGGCTATGCCACTGTGAAAACTTGTAGTAAGCTGTTTTATTGTTTAGTTTGGATAATGCTTCTATCAATTTTATTGCAAATTGTTGTAAATTGTGTATTGTACATTTTGGATTGGTGGTATAGATTTTAATTTTATTACATTTGTTTGGCAGAACTGATAAACACTTAAAATTGGAGTTTGAGGAGATTGTAGAGTTCGTCTCGCGACATGTAATCTATGGCGTCAACACCGTCATACAATGGCGACGATATAAAAATTCCAGAGAAATTTTTGTCAAAGCTTTGCAAGCAGTCGTATAATCAAATTGTATTAGAAATTAACCTCACTCCATGTTTGACCAAATCGTATATCGTTAGCATTACTTGCAGCATGCGGGACTTATAACACAAATAAATATAGCATTTACTACTTCACTAATAAACAATTAAATCATTGTTAATATACATCTGTCCTGACACGTGAGATAAGGCCCTAAATGTGCTTAGAAAAATTTAAGATGGTCTGCACCTAACTGATGATCCTCTCTACACTAGACCAGGGGAAAATTTAAATGCGGTGAATTTGAAATCACGCATTGAGTATTACAGTCAGGCAGCTCCACTGCCAATACCACTTCCTAAAAATGGATCATATGTCGACGGCCGAAGGTCCTACCACTTCTGGGTCTTCTCGGTCCACTCCACACGGAACGGTGCCTGCCACAGCCTTCGCAACAAAGCCCGCCTGGTCTTGTTCAAATCTGAATGAACCACACACCGTCTGCCACGTCTGCTAAGCATGACGCCGTGGCTATACAGGGATATGCACTTGCACCACATTGGCCTGGTACTCAGGTTTGATAGGTTAATCAGCCTGATCATTGACAGTTCACTAGCACTGTGTGACTTTGACTCGCACAATCCGATCACTGGGAACTCGTCTTTCCTCCAGGTCGCAAGTGGGACAAAATACACTGTTTCTACTTTGTGCACATACTCCAAATTCAATTAATTCGCTCACTATCCAAGAATTGATATAGAGTCCGCCATCTTCGTATTCAAGCCTCATCTAGTAAGTTCATTTCGTTATTTCAATACCAAATATACAGCCTACAAATACAATTGATATACCCATCTACTACTTCTCACAAACTCCACATTTCAATCATCGATATAGTCGCATAACCATTTAAGCACCCTCTTGCTCAAAATCACCATGCAATCTCAGTACTTCAATGCAAGCAAAGATTTTATACTTAAGAAATAATCCAGCCACATAACAAATTATTAGTAATATATATATCGTCCATCATAGCATAGCTTAGCTTATCATTGGCTATAAAAGCGTAACTACCAACATAATCTTATAGCTAATCTTAAATGGCACCTCTGCGTCACATAAACTAAAGAAGCAACTATAACATTTATATGAGTTATATAGCTTAAATACACAGATTCAAAGTACGCATTGCAGTTTGATAGGTATGGGAGCAGTTTTCCAACACCAGGAAGTGCTCTACGGGCCATACTATATAAAAAGAAATAAACAAAGTGTATAAGAAAGCTATGGTTCTGCAAGAATTAATAAAACAAAACTTCACTTCATTTACATTTATCTGGCAATTTCAGATACATAAACATACTGCAAAACATTTAATCATAATGTTAATATATATATTCAAATCATAGTAATGAACAGAATCACGACCTCGTAAATTCCAATACTATTATAGCTCTGCGCACATGATACATGCTAATACTACGTATTGCAGTGATTTCATTTCACCTATTTCATTTTTAACGAGCTCAATAATCTATTTGAGATAAGAAATTGATTAGATTTACTACAACAGTCTGGTGCTATACATGTTTTGGCGGAGTTATTTCAACTTCATCATCACATATGCCTTTCTGCCAACGGTTCACATCTGCAATTTTTCCAAAAGTGAAGCGTAGCACCAGCTCTGTTCTTACTAGCATTAGCGAGCATAACAAACACGCAACAGCAGGTAGATTGAGGATTTTCAAAGCAAATCTAACACATAAAACGATGCGTGTCGTTGGTATCTCAAATTCATATTGTAAGGGTTCGGCCAGATTCCATTTTATGTTTAATCTCGCTTTTACAAGTCTTCTGGTGATCTGTATTTGTTTTAATAAATAAAGCAATAAAAAGCTTCACCTGGTTTGTGCCATTTATCTTACCACTGCCGATGCATAGCTATTTAATGATTCCAATCATCTAACAGCTGTTTTTCTCTCTGGTAAATAACCACTTTCTGGATTCCTGAGTGTAACTCACTTTTAGTTTATTTTAATCTTATTCCTGTTCAATCTAGCTCACAAACATTATATAATATGAAGCTTCAATCTTTTGTCTCTCTAAAGATTCACTCTCTACACGTTATCTTCCTTTAATCCTTAAAATACAGACCACAATCAAGGTTGGCGTATAATGACTTTCTTATTTACCAGGAGTTCTCTATATTGCCATTCTATTTCATCACATTTCACAAATCTACCACATATACATTCAATTAACTGATACCTAAATAATTCTACTGTAATCTATGCTGTTGTTTTAGCATATTTAACTACACACACTCATCATCAAAATCGAATACAACATTATAATAAATGGAACTCAAACTCTAATAGCCAATCAAAGAGAACTCTCGGCCTATAAGACACGGTCCGATAGACTAATTAGATCAAACAGATATTATTAATGTAACATGGTAAACAAAATCTCTAGTTATGTACTTCTAAGTTAGAGGCTTGAAGCATGATATAAGTAGAAATTTATTTTGTTTAGTTATTAACTTAACCTATTAAATTACACTTAAATTGCCAAATTCTTAGCATACTATTATATTTCATCCATATTAGTAAGGTTTCTAATGGATTCGACTTCAGATCATTAGCAACACCCCCAACACCTTACACAGTAACCGCACTCACACACTGGCTGAAACAGATGTAGTGACGGTTAACTCTGCTACTTATTTTAAACCCCTTCTGACAGTGGTTTGTCTTGTGAGAACCATATGGCATGGTGATAAGATAGAAGGTGCTGCTCTAAAATCCCATATAGTTGATTGCCTAAGCTGCCATGCTCGAGCTAGCTTTGTTTGAGGAATCCTCGGACATCGGTATTTATTAACCAACTGGGCGAAATACTACCAGAGTATATATAACTAAATAACCTCTATCAATTTAAAGCAATAAAGGCAATAAACTCCATAACACCACCACTCGTATTCAATCAACAATCAGAACTACAATGATATCGATTTACATAGCTACCCTTCGGTTCACAGGCTTCACCGGAATTCTCAATTCCGAATTTCTAGTTGTACAACCAATTTAAACTAATTAAAGATATGGAAGGTTGAGCCTACAACTCAGGCAGTAGTCTCTCTGGTATAACAACAACATTAAGGCATGCCTTATTATAACGCACACTATCAACTCAACTATCACAACAACCTCTCTTCACTGGTAATGTATTTAACACTAAAACCACCGTTGTCGATATCAATACTAATGGTATATAACAGCAACGTAGTTACTGGGACAATCCACATCACACACTTGAAACGACAACGTGAACCACATCTGCTTAGCTCGGCTATGGACATTGATCATTAATGAAATACCCACGCATAACTTGAACGGGAACCGGTTAAAAACCTTTGGACCATTTAGCACATGAGGTGCTAAAACTCCCCCAGTGACCCATCCACTAATCAAATCCGCGGGACTTTGGTAAACCAACTACAATCAAGGTAACCACCGCGACAGTCGCAATATAATCTCTCTCCATGGTTATCATACGATGACCACCATACAATCCATGCCATCATGTGCTGACTATTGGGGACTAGGTACATAGATGTAGAGAGCCATTACTAGATCACTGCTCAGAATTTCAAACCAGCTGATAAAAATCTGCCGTAATAAAGGTATCAGCATAAAATTCTAAGTACCATTTTGATTTACAAATGTTTGCTATTACGCGTACACTGCTGTACTGCCAATACTCTAGACTCAAACGACAGATCCCTCGACGCTCTACAAACCGCAAACCATCAGTATGAGTATGTCACCTTAACTAGGCTTAACTCTCCCCGAACTACAATCTCACTCATAATCGTGCGCTCACTTTTTAAATCAACACCCTGTGCATGCTGCATCTCTCTATAACACAACACTAATCAAGATTACCCTGTAGCTGCCGCCAAAACAACATGAGTGAAGATCTAAGATCATATGTCTCTGCAACTAACGACCATCATCGACTGGGTAATGGAGAGAATAAACAGCTCGTCCACTTAGTTAAACCAGTGGAAGAAATCCACTCAAGATAGAGTAGAACATGTCAGAATTAATCTTAGAAGAAATGACCTAAATTGACTGTCCTAATAGCTTGAAGAAAAGTGACAATGGGAGGAGTGGCATACACATGAATGGAATTTTATCATCTAGCTGGGACAAGGAAGAGAGACCACAATTTCCGGCCCCTGGTCGATATCTGAAGACCAATGATAAACTGATAGCGTAAGCAGAGTGATTCGCATAGGGTCAAGGATAAGGAGTCCATACGCCAGGCTGTTATAAATGCCAGAGGGTACGCCCAACACTTAGAAGTAATGAAAGTGTAGAGACTATTTGGATTCTAGCAAGTTATGATGAGGAAGGACAGCAGCAGAGGGAACGGAGGAGACAAATTACGATGGAAGTTAGGAAGCCAAAAATGAACGAGAAGGTTTTGAGCAAGGCCACTCCAAAGAAAGTGCAGGGTTAGATAAGCGAGATCCTGTCAATGCCTAAGAAGGACTTGATCATCACTGCATCGCTCTAGTCCAACATCATGCATTAAAGAAACAGAGAAACGGAAACAAGACCATGCGGCCAATGGCCTAGGCTCCATCCATAAGTGGCACCTTGCTCTATGTCATGGAATTCCCAAAGACTCAGACCTTCGGGCACTGGCCTCAGCAGTTCACCACCTGCTAGAAAGTTCAATAACTCTTCGCCTCAATTAATCGAATGAGTTGGAATCAATCTCACAAATTTTCTTCTTCGATCCACTATCGACATAGTCGAGGCAGTGGACCGAAAGTACCTTCTCACAGGCCTTGCAACTCAAAGTATAGAGAATGACCTCGGCGCAGACAAACGGGCCCTCATCTCGCTCGAAGGCCTATCACCGCATGCCATGAGCCTAAAGGTTTCGGCTTGTCCACTCCTACACAAGAAATTGTACAACTACAAGCACAATGATCTAACCGCACAAATTAACAGCAAAACAAAACCAAGTTTATAGTTGTCATGGCTAATTTGACACTCAAGCGCTCCCTGTTATTACCTACTACTTCACTTGCAAATAGTCTAACATAGCCAGCCTTATTGCGGATCAGTAGTTCACACCAAAAAATCGCTTTGCTCGGATAAGAAGCGGTGTGCTTTGCCGTCTGCTTCTCCGTCTCCTGCACGCAGTCGTGACGTAGTCTTTACCTCTACATGAACTCCGCCAAACACCTTAACACTAATGGGTAGGTGAACAATCACGGCCATCAGACGCGCCTCCGGTGTGAATCGCGACGCTGTCTTCTGTGGGTCCAACTTGGTTTCACTTTACTTTCTCTTTAAGCACGATATGCGGCGAATGCAATGGCCTAACGGAACAGATAATCCGACTGTCACCATCACATTCATCTCTAACCCTTCCGAATCCGAGATCAACATTCCACCTGCTTCCAACTGGACTGGCATGAACGGCGGACACTCCAAATGTTCGCTCACACTCGAACACCTCGCTCTGCGCATCGGGCTGCCTAGCCTATAAACTCTTATGAATGATGATATTTCCGGCAAAGTTCTTTACAAGTTCACCACTTGTCTCGCTTCCGCTCTGAATGAGTATCGTGGAGCTGGAATGCGGACCCAACACATCGTCGACAGCCTCACCCCTAATGTGTCGATGGATAATGCTGTAGCAGACTCTTCGCTGGCATCAGAACGGTATTCACTGTAGCATTATCAATATTCGTGTCAAGTGAAATTTTGACTGTGCCTCGTCGGCTCATCAAAAGAAAGATTTCTCAGCCTTCTCTAGTTGTGTCTGCCCATACGTCACTGTCTGTCAATGTCAATTGTGATGTCCAACAGGCTTCTATTTCAGGCAGTCAGCTCTGAACGAATGCAGAACTGTTCTACTCAAGGACAACGCGAGCACGCCGGCAACTCCAATGCCGCGCCAAGCCCGGCAAATAACTAACTAATCGGCTCTCCCGATGAATGAGCACCACAGCGGGTCATATCTGTTGCCGATTAGCGAGTGGGTAGTAGCCTCAACAAGTCCAGTAATCGCACCTACCTCCGCATCAGGAGTCCCCATGACTGGTGACTGCCCGAGATCTGATCATATCACAACACCATAATACCTATGTCAACGCATCCATCTCTTGCCCGCCGCAAAATTAATCCCACAGTTAGCATCTGCCTTACTCCGATACCGAGCAGCAAAGGTGATAAATAAATCCCAGGAAAGTTATTCGCTTTAACTCTTCAGATCCCACAACTTGAAATAACACTGCACGATGGCTGACTCTTCCACTTCTAGGTCTATCTGCACCTTACGACATACGCTACCGTCCTGCTAATTTTGGCCTTAATCTGGCCTTCGCCCCCTGGCTTATGCCCTGAAATTACCACTTTGGCCGCCCACTGCAATACACCGCCACCCGCTGCTTACATTATAGGCAGGAGCCCCTGGCCGAAAAATCACATAACTGACGATACCGACCAATACGTGCGCCCACTTTGTCTCTCGGAACATCACTCTCAGGTCATCTCACGGCCCAAATCTTATCCGCTTCTCGATCGGCCTTCTCAAGTTTCCACTCTCCGATCGGCATTTTAATTTTCGCGGGATCGTGTCGCCAAGACTACATGTCGATGTATACGCATTGCCATATAATTGCTCCTCTATGCTCTAAGCATAACTATTCACCAGTCAAGCTTGACTGAGGAACTTAATCCTAAGGCCGTGCCACATACCTATACTGCGGCGACACACATCGCAGGCCACATCCTGTTATGCATGATCCTTTATAAGCCGCCTTCCATTTCGATATCACTCATCCGAACAAGACGATTCGAAGCAATTGACATACAACCTCTCCAAGGTATCTCAATGCTGCTATATGAACTCTAATGGCAGTCAAGAATTCTGCAGCAGCGCGTACCGGTGGGTCCACAAAATCTTGATCGTAATCACATAGGCCCTTCTCATTGGACGGATCACGAAATGCATCGATTAGAAGGCCTACACTTACCAATTATATGAGACGATACAACTCAACTTTGCGCGCGGCAGTTCAAAGCTAGCTTAATTCCGCCTACACTACCAGTGAAGTAATAGTCGTGCTCTGTAGTGACGATTATCACCGTCACGCCAGTCTCTCCGTGAGACGACCAAAATGCTATCTGACCGAACAACACCACTAGCAACAACGTGTCCAACAGATGATTTTCACCACTATAACAGGATACCAAGTATCAACCCAACCGAGCCCAAACCATAAGAGCGCATAGCGCAAACATACCCATTGGCTACCTGTCGAGCACACTTTCTCTCTAATCTCACTGCTAGATGATGCCAATCATACATTCTCAAGAAAACTCATGTTCAAGCCATGCTCTCCTGGAACGAGTGCTTTGTGTATGCACCGCTGCCAAACATCTAGTCGTGACGTTAGATGGTCATTGCTCCGGCATTTGCATCTATCTTCGCTCATCTTGGAAAGATAAGACAGGTGGTGCTACTGCTACACTCATTCAGAGTAAGCGTTCATTCTCACGGCTCCGCATCCACGCACTCTGCCTACCATCCTCGAGACGGCATGGAGGCTTTAGCTACTGCCGGTAGGGGTGCACTATCCAAATCTAACCTTTCGTGCCTCTCGTAGCGCAACTAGTTACTCTCGATATCCTGATCTTCACTGATCTAGATACATAAATTCATTTCGTAACTTTCTCTACATTACAGGCACACATAGAATCGCGCCTGTAGCGCGCACTACCTCAATTTATACAGCCCAATATAATGCCGCTGACCAGAATATCTCTTCGTACGCCTCATCACCAGCTACTTCACTCCTCCATAGATAAGCTATGTGATCGTAATTTGTGCAATCAACGACATAAGATGTGTTCAGCGGCTATTTCCAGACAACTAGCAACATCAATTGGCGATACAGTGGGGTACATCACCACACCTTATATTGCACTCACAGGAGTAATCCTTAGAGAGGCCACTCACTGTTACTCCTTAGAATATGGGTCTCTAAGTGTTCGAGAGTCACCATAGAACAACATGCTGGCACGCAAATACCACTCCGGCATGTCGTGTGTTAGTATGTGAATTCGAGATTGGTATTAGCTGGTGGCCTGCAAAGGCCGGGGCATACTTTCCCGGCTTACATTCTAATCCGCAGGCACCACGATTCCAGGCTGCTTCACCTCGAGACCACGGCTTCTGATTATAGCCGCTAGACCACACCAATTCTTCCTACTGTAATCGCTATGCTAAATAAGCTTGGGCGCACTCATTTTGAAGGCACGAGGCCATGCTCAAATTCAGACGACCAAGATTAATTGTACGGTACTGAAAGGCTTGACGCCTGAGATGATTCAAACCATCTCGCCTCTCTCAACGGTCACATCCTTCTCAAATGGTTCCGCGCAGTAATAATTCATACCCAGTACGCTAACCGGTCCTCGAATGTTAGTGAATGTCTCCTGGGGATTCGGCTCTCACCCTCAA
This sequence comes from Gossypium sturtianum, assembly GCA_025698515.1. Taxonomy (NCBI): domain Eukaryota; kingdom Viridiplantae; phylum Streptophyta; class Magnoliopsida; order Malvales; family Malvaceae; genus Gossypium; species Gossypium sturtianum. The sequence continues at coordinate 50,229,317 of CM046952.1, read as the reverse complement.
ACGCCCTTTGTCTGCGTTTAAAGACTCGACGTACCGTCCTAAAGCCTGCTGCCTGCTTCATCACGCCTTCGTCTGCTACAGTCTCTTATTTTATCAGTGGCCTGTCTCAATTCTTTCGAACCTTTGCTGGAAGCCACAAGCATTCAATTCGGATCTCGCTAATCTTAACACATCCCGCAGCCAGGTGCCAAAGTGTAGCTTCTACCCAGCGCTTAAAGCACTCCCTTTATGGCAGACTTTATTCCACTAAACTACAGGAAACCAACACCAGCGGTCAATCGCACCAGGACTCCACATTTATACCGGTACCATCTTTATTTATTAAGATCTCGTGGAACCATCGTAAGACTTTCGTCTGCCGACTACTCTGTGCAGCAAACCGTCCTCAATAGTTTATAATTATCTTTACCCAGCTCACGCAGTCTAAATACTGCAGCGCTGCCGCCTTTACCTTCCGGCCGCTTCCAGCAATGCCAGTGACAGTGTCACGCAGGCTGCGAAAGCTCCTTCAGCCCGGCGACGCAGCAAGGTCACTCGTGGTCTGCATTTCCAGCCTCAGCTCTCGCTTACCTAAACTAATTCTCTTCAATGCAACCCTTCAGGCATCGGCGGCATATCATGTACGCATCATCTCATGATCGATCCAACAACATCTCTCTTTTTGCACTTTTGTACGTGGCACCTCATCGCCGACTGACAGCAATTCGGGTACTCGGAGATATTTCTCAATCATGCGCTGCCCACTGACAGCGAACACACCTCCGGAGTACCTTGTCAACTGACGGTGATGAGCGCGCCCGCGGTCTGTATTATTATAAAGAAAGTACCCAGTGTCAGACCGATTACGTAGCTTTGTTTCGTCGCAAAGCAAAGAGTCGCGTGAAATAAGTGTTCTGTAATTGTCTAGTGATCCAACCGTCGTTTCATCACATATATCATCTAATCTCAATCGGATATGCACACTGGCCACACTGGTGACGATGCCGCGGACGGACCTGCACCGACGGCCTTGTATGCTGGTACTATTGCGTTTTTTCCGTAACGCCCTAAAACTTTATTTACATGTTTTGCCTTGTGCCCAATGCCGTACAGGCCTCACTATCACCATCTAGCGAACCCAGCGGGAGTATACCCAGTATATATGAAAGACTGAAGAGAGAAGAACGTATAATTATTTTCGGAAACTTCTCATTGTTCAGGCTGTGGGGAGCTGATCTTAATATAAGAAGTATGCGCTGTGTGAATCATATAGATCAGATACTGATGGTGTAGGGATTTAGGAGAAGGCTTGTGAGGTAGCTGGTCTGTATCCTTCACATCAAAGATAAAAACAACTATGGCAACATAGTGTTTAAACAAACTGTGTGACAAATAATCCAAAAACTATAATTTAGCACATTATAATACCCAAATAAACAGTTGCAATATGTTACAATCAATGTCAATAACCGATTAACCGGTATCGCGATACACTTTATTCTTACCTACATTTCTTAATTACATCGCCCCCAAACTAACAGATACTACATCCAATGCCGTGTAGAAACCAAATCGCTGATAGATTTTAGGTGAGAAGGCTAACTACATGGAATGGAGTGAGAAAGTCTATGCATGATTGTTTAAATTGTAAAGTGCATAGATGAGTTAAAATCTAAGGATTCATTAGCATTCAGATTTTCACATTTATTTGTGAAAACATTTTGACAAGCAGATTTAGGTTGCTAGTCGCTTCGAGCTTAATTATAGCGATAAAGAAAGACGCAGTAAAGGATACCCAGTGGCGAGTTGGAAAACATATCATGACATATAATTGAAGCGTGTACTCAGGTTTATTACGTAGTGCTGCATCTGAAAGTGGAGTAACACCAAAACCTCGCTACCAATGAGTATTAAACATAGCTTGTCAAGGCCTTTATACCACAAGACAGTCAAAAACTAAATAATGTACTATCAAGTATTTCAATGGGTTAGATCGATCAGTGTGTGTATAGTACGCAGCTCCGTAAGGTTACCGAATTCACTGCAAATACCCACCCATGCTCGAAGAAAGGAGGTAGTCAGAGACAGCCGGCCAGCGAGACACATAACAACACATGAATTACGATGATGCACAACCCGTCCTTGAGACCTCACTCTACGGCAGTTTCAAAAACCGGGTGATTCTTTAAACCATCGTATTATGGTCGCCGGTTACCACCTTTGGTCCTAGCGAACGCAAGCAGAACAGCAAGCACCGGCACCGAGTCATTATGTCAATTGATAGCGAGCTTCTATAAATGATCTGGATAACCAACACTACCAGCAAGCGCAATATCATCTGGCGCTAACCTACTCATAATGCCAAAACCAGGGATAAATTGCAGCAGTAATGGTTGAACGAACAATCACAGTTGTCCCAAAATAATAACACATGCATAGATCGGTCTGAAGGTAATGCTGACCAATCGATTGCCCAACTCACATCGCATCGATAATTACGCATTGTGGCATTTCATCTCACATATATCTCGCACCACGGGTAGCAGCCAAGTGAGGACAAGCTGCCGCAATGCAATGGTTATGCCCAACTGGTGCAAAGGCAAGGTTCGTTAATACACCAAAGACCAAGCAGCGTAAAACACAATGTGGTGCCAGCACAAATCTCTTTGCTCACTCCACCTAACACATCCATGACCCAAAGTATTAATGCTACTTATCCTTAAAAATTATGCAGGAAGCAATGCTTGCATAATATACTTTGGATTAGCCCTCCACATCTATAAGTGCTACATAGATCGCACCCATGGGTACGCCGGTCAGAATTCAGGTGCAGAATACGTGTCGATTATAGCACGATTGGTATCCAGTAAATACCGTGTAGTAGCTGTGTGTATATCTTGTGCGGTGGTATTGGTTGCACTCCAGCACACCTAACACACATCAAAGCTTGAGTCCTCTCGATCACCAGTCGGGATTCACCACACCCACCAACAGTGAGATGTACGTCTACCGGCCAAGCTCAAAAACAGGGTCATGTCATCCTATCCTGTTGAAGAGTGACGATTTGAACAGCAGCAGACTGGAGATCAATGCGCTGTTCATTGTGTGCCACCCAGCGCGCACCTCCAATAGGCTACTATTAACTCATGGCTGGCATACTCATGCAATGCAATGAAATAATCACTGTAATCCTACTGCAATATACTAAATGGTTAACCTTAACCAGTGGGGACACACGGGGCATATTCACACTGTATCCAAAAATCCAAATAATATAATAAATCAGTTAAATACAAAAAGAGATTCAACTTACTTTTCACACTACGCCTAATCGGCCTGCCAATCAAACCGTCACATAGTGGGAGAAATGGGCCGTCGGCGGCGCCAGCAGCCACTACACACTGCAATAAATCACCGTGGGAGGATCTTCGAGCCGGTCAACAGAGAAAAATAAAGAAAAATCGGGCCTACTATATACACGAAGTGAATAAAAGCAGAAGCATGAGGGAGGGTTTGATATTTGACAATAATGAAATCGAAAGGAGTGTTAAAGTAAGAAACAAAGAGCACTGCTCCTAGAGAGTGACCTTCAGTAGAGAACCTGGCTGTATCATAGTGTTATTATGAGAAAAATGTAGCAAGAAATTTCACTAGTGGTAATGGCTCTACGAGCTGACACTTTGTGAAAGGGAAGAAGCATTTCATGGCATTAGCTATCACTTGATGTGAACAAAACTACTGCAAAGCTTAGCAATTACGAGAGTTGATCTTGTGTGGAGAAAAGACGGAAGATTCTCTGGGAAACCAAACTGGTGTTATTAACAAAATTGTCGTGAAAGTAATGAATAGCCTGTAGGTGAAATGAATTCACTGACTTACAATATATCCTCTTGCTTGCAGCCAGCACTTCTTCCTTTAATACCAACTTGTATTAATCTGCCACTTCTACCCATATTTTATCAACCATCCATTCAAACATCTGAGATGTTCTTCTATCACTTTCTTCCTGTCATTGAACATGACCCTAGACCTACAGGCAGGAAAGATGTATTCGCCACAACTCTCACCTCCCTGGCGGCTAAGAAAGAAGTTTTCAAGTACACCGCAGTCTACTGCAACACAAGATCTCCTCCTCACCATGACGCCCACATATGCTTCTCTATCCGCTCCTCCACCCGACCTCTTTCTTCAACAAAAACGCAAGACAAACCTTCTATAATTCCCTAGTCAAGCTACAATTCCATCTTAATAAATATTTCCATTCCTGAGTAGTAATACACTTGACTTCTTCAATTCTCTCATTTACGCAAAAGCCAGCAGCACATTTGAACAGCGTATTATGCAACTCTCACAACGGATGAGCAATACGTACAGCTTACCTTCTCACGGCATAAATTCGGCTTAAATTACGACTAATTACCGCCAAGTCGTAACCGGCGTTTCTATCCTTAATCCTCAAGTCTACCGTAGAGCTTTTCGCAATTCTGCCAAAGACAACGAAAGCACGGAACCACGTACGCAGTAATCCCTTCACACATCTACATACATCGAGCACCGACATACGTCTCTTCCGTAGTCGACGATTTACTCAATCTCTTTCCATTGTTACTACATGCGACTTGCATTGGATCCAACGAACTACCGGGCGATCATCAACCATGATGAAAACACGTAGGTTACTAGTGCGCGGCCTGGTTACCATCGTCCACCGTCCTATTACGTATTGGCCAATGACTTCGACTGACGTTTGCTCTGGGCTCTTTATCTCTTCCACATGGACGCAGGAGCTTCTGACTCTCTACAGCAAGCCTCATGTCCTATTTACTTCGCCATTATAGATTGACACCGCCGTGCTCGCAATCGTAGATAACTTTTAACGTCTCTGATTCGCCAAGCACTAACCGTGTCTCTAATAAATCACCCAGCGTTCAAGCCACCTCACCCATCTCAGCTCCCAGCACGAGGGTGAGTTTACTCCTCTATACAACCTGGCTTCACTTGTCGTGTTAATCGCCCGCTGTAATCAGGTTTATAATCGCGAGCACCAAGAACCTCACATTCTAACAAGATACAAGCTTTCAAAGATATCTCTAAGAATCTCTTTTCTCGGTTTCCAGATCGCGTATTGACCGCGATCGCGGAAAATTCGTAGCGATCAATATCGTAGAACAGCCTAATGACGATTCCAGATCACCGATTATCCATACAACGCACACATCAACTAACATTCCTGTCACTATTAGTTATGCTTCGCCGAACACCGAATAGCTGATCCGACGATGAATACCAATCAATACCAACTAATCGAGAATCCTTCGTTAAGGCTGATAACTCCGGCGAATCTTATGCGTGATATCCTTACTTCACTAAGGAATCTTCACGGGGCTCACGGCACGACGTAATCGAGCAAGCTAAATTTTGCTACTACGATACGTTAATAGCTAAAACAAATCGTACTTCGCCTTTCCAAGTCCGCAGCGGAGTGCTGGCGCTTCTATAAGATCTTACGTCCACTTCCGTAGACGCCAGGGCGATCTATAAGAGGCCCCAATCTTCTCCTGTCATTTCGACTTAGTTTTCCACGATCAATTATAAACTGGCAGTCTTCTAAATCTATCGTCTCTGACAACTCCTTTGTCTACGTACTCAAGCTAACTCTTCGTTGAGCCTGGGACAGCGCCTAGCGGCTTAGGGCGACTCGGTGTAACATCATTCAGCCGCTACATAAATCTTTAATGCTACATATAAAACGTCGAAGCACTTATATATATATAATATATATATATACACATTACTCTTTCGTATACCATACTAAGGCTAGTCTTTGTTCTCCCAAGATGGATGATACCTAATCAACAAATGAAACTTCCTCACCTATCTCACAGTCAACCACCCAACTTTCCGGAGTTCCGTCATATAGTTTGTCGAATACGTGACCTCCGTGTGTCGAATCTGCCGCGCTTAGGCTCAAATCTTCGCAGAAGATCATGTTCTAGCTCCAAATCGCTATGGGCCATCGATCAATGTGCGTGTCTCACCGTTTCCGGCCAAAGAGTTAGCCACCGCTGTTCGCCTGACGAAGCAACGTCTGCAGTGGTACTTCATAGTAGGCCTGACTCACTACTTCAAAGTCAAAGGCAGATTCATGAGTTCTCGTGGCAGAACTATTCTCAAAATCTCTAACCCTGCTCCGCTTTTCTGCCCATTTTTTAACAAATTATACAACCGAATCCTCGACAATCGGTTGCGCCGCTTACAGGCGCAGAATTCACCGAACAAACTCGGTATCGGCGCCACACTCGAAACTCCGGACCTCACTTCCACTCTCGACTCGCGCCAATCAAAGGCGGCAACCGAGTAGGATCTGCCCCTCAAAATTACTACTCCCCTACTATACGTACCTAGAAGAAAAGTACTTCTGCGTTGTAATCATCGCCTTTAGGTAGAGTGCAAAACGGGCACCATAAATAACACTACGCGCTTCTTCTCTGTCTTAGTCCTTGAAGGTTATATATGCAAGCCTATGAAAACACCCATTTAACATTTAACGTTCAGGAGCATACGCTGAACAATAAATTATATCCCATATCCGTCGGCAGCGCATGGCATTCACGTATTGTACCAGAATAGGTCACATTTAGAGTCCCGAGAACGCCGACGTTTGATGTACACGCCTAATCCTTAATCCTTAACAGATGCATTTCCGCTTCCGTTTCTCGGAATACCAAAGCGGCGCGATCAAATATGCGCCTATCCATGGTAAACAGCTTTTTGTTTTTACTACTGTTGTGCCCCGAGGTTCATCAAGATAGTGGGAAGCATATCGCACGCATCTTTTCTGACGATGACAATGCGCCGCTGCGCACTTACCTACACTAGACATAAACTGATTCATAATCGGATAGAAGCAGTTCCACTAATCTTTGACCATCTCAACAGAGCACGTATAATCGAAAGATTTACAGGATACATGGGTGTTACCTACTCGACTTCAAGAACAGGCCAGGAGAAAATATTTTAAATCCTTACCAATTCTCAACATCAGCACGCAGACCTTACCTGCACTTCTAGCCTCGAGCATACAAGCAGAACTACACATACACCCTTCCTCTGTAGCACGACTCTTCCGCTAAGGCCTCGTAAAGTCAAAGAGAATGCATGCGACTTGATAAGTAATTACTCTGTATCAAATCGAATTCTTCCACTCTGACTGGCCTGCCCGGAACTACCGGCATGCTTGGTCAATTCACAATCCAATCTCACCGTGCAACACTAATCTCATCCCGTGAACCGATTTCAATGTGTGGCAATTATCACGAATTTCCACCGAGTTACAGGGTACTTTCAGGGGCTTGAATGCTATCTCTTACTATGTGAGTGAATTTGGGGCCAACTGCGGTCTATGTACTAGAGAAGATATCTGGAGCCCAGTCTACACCCCTGCTATACGCAACGTAGATGCTGCTGAAATCTAGCATCGACTAGCCCGATGTGAGGGCAAAATCGTGCTCCCAAGCAGTCAAGGACCGGCAGCTCCCTGGCTGGGGCGCAGGGCAGAAAGATAATTAACAGTCACATCTCAGTATCACGTGATCGCGATCCCGCCTCCCTCGCCCACTACTGTTGCACGACTGCAGGACCCACCATCTAGCTACCGCACGGCCGCCTCCAGTGATACGTTAACTTCGACCCAATCCAATTACCTCCGGTCCCCGCATCCGACAAATGCATCACTGCAGCCTCATACCACTGTGCCCGCCCAAACTAGCCAGCCTTCCCTTCAAACCACAATCACACACGAGCTTTCCGACGACTTGTTACACGGCGCGAATAACCCCAGGCTGCGCTAATTCTGGCCAGGCACTTATTACATCTAATATAATACGGATTGCACGTATCGGGGAGACCAGCCTTCCTGTGTTCTGATGGTCCCACACTCGCATTTCGCTCACCCTTTAATACATTGGCACACCTCACCGAGCCCGTGACAGCATAGAAACTCATACCGGGCGGTGTCTCAAAGCGGTCCAGCTCTCCAGTTCCTTCGCCTCGAGATCATCATCCAACGAATACACACCATTCTGCATAGGCGCGGGCGGCATACCTCATCGCGCTTTGCACAAGGAAATCAGCAGCCAAGAGAACCCCATTCCTTCGAACAAGCTTCCTGTAAAAATACCATTTGGATGCTAGCCCACATTCCCACGCATTTCTGATAAATCTAAACACGCTGTTATCGCTGCCACACCAACATCAGTCTGGCAGCCAGTGACTGACGTCGAGCAGATTTATACTGATCCTCTTCACACACCTTCAAGTTTCACCGAATCACCCAAGCTGTGTGGCTCTCATGATCTGTAGCTTGCTACAATTCTAGCTTAGGCTGTTGGTCGACCAATACCCGCTTGCAACTCATTCTAAGACCCTACTGAGTCGTCAGGATAAACCGACGTTTCCTAATCCCTACCATCTACCACTCCTGCCTTCAACCACATGAAGACATCTCCCCTGACCCTTTGTGCCGGCTGCTACTCGAGCCTGACCTTGACACCTTACTACTCAATTTCACCGCTGACCCGGTCAGATTCCATTCTCTACGCCGAATTCTCGATCTCGACTGCTCCACTAAATTGTAAATTGTCACATCTGCCAATTCTCCCACTCGCGCCCACGCGACCTTCACCAATTTCACTCTAAGCGTAACCACTAAAATCTTCAATGATCTCAATGACTGGCAATTGCATCAAGTATATGCTTCCCTCTTGTTTGTAAAATATGAATATTTTGGAAAAGATTTGCCTGCGCGCGCTAGAGTCTGTCGCACTTATCCGCCTCTAGTAGATACCATTACCAGTTAAGTACCATCACACGATAAAAATCCAAGCATTACGCGGCGGAGTAGAACTCGGTGCGTGCCTAGGACCTTCTCGCTAACACTTTCAAACACTTAATAGACTTAACAAGCCTTGACAATATTACTGAACACATTTAGCAGCCTGAGACACGAGCAGCACCTGAATAGCGGACCGCGACACTGTCCTCGCACTGGTATTCTGACAAGACAACAGATTTTTCATTAATTCATGAGCAAATGCATGATATAACCTCGGAGAAGAGAGTAGAATTTGATTGGATCTTGGAAACTATAGATATAGTTAAAACGAGAGTTGATTTACATCAGAGTTTCTGGTCTTTATTTAGAAACATTTTGATTTGTAGACATTGTCATAGTTTGAACCGCTGAGCTCATTTCTATAGCAGAGTAATAGATGTTGATGGTATGATTTAACATTTATACTACTAAACGTGCACTGCCAAGTTTTGTGTAATTCTACAAGTTATTGTTGCACGCAGTAACTGAGACGAAGTACAAACATAACTTTACCTTGTAACATGCTATGCCTTTACAACCCAAATTAAAGCTAAATAAAGTGAATTAAACCAAGTTACCTTAGTAAATGATGTAGTTAGATGGAAGCTGTACAAATGAGATAAGTCCATCCCACCCCGCCAAATAATAAGCGTATCCGCACGGACTCATCAGATACCAAATGTTCGTGCGTAGTAGTGGAATCATGATAAAGGTAGATAAATCGCCTACTGGTTTAACAAATATCCAACACATCATGCACATACATCATGATTAATACAGCCCAGCCTTGTCACCTCAACTATCCGTGACCTCTTTTCTACCTTCCCGTACCACCGGTTGGGTACTAAAAACTACTGTGAGTGAAAACAACCATCTCTGGTGATATATAGTCGCAAATGCGCTAGAAGAGCTGCGTCTCACACCTGTTGCGCTCACAATCAGCATCAGAATAATCGCATCAATGATGGCACTCCGTAGATGGGATACCTAATCACCATGCATTTATCGATCAATATCCTCATGGGCGAATAACATGGTGTGTCAACCTGATTGTGGATAAAATGCGCAATGGTACTCCAACCCCTCTGGGTGTCCTAGAAACAACAATAGCAGCATCCAGTCGTGGCATCGTAATATAATGAATGAGCTAAACTCGCCCGATGATAACAATCGCGAAACACATCATATCTCTGCAGAAGTAAGCCCTAGCTGCAGGGAGGACAAAATGTGAGAGTATCCCAACCTCACACCGTATACCAAATGTGCTGCTATAGCGCAGAAGCGCAGGTTGGGGTAACTACATATGCAACACCGTGGCACCACAAATTTCGTCACCTCGCTCTCATATGCACTACCATATCAACAAACTAACTTCCATTATAATCATGCATATCATTACAATTATACATTATCATGCCACAGGCCTTGACCCAATGCCTTATCGCATGCTATATACGTAGTCGCGAGATAACCATATAGACTACTCTATAATCTAAGCAGTCATATGATTTCGCATGCATGCCCACAGGTTCTGTAGCGACAATCATCCACACGGTGTTTCATTAAATACACTTGCACGTTTTAATAGCACATCGCTGGGCATAGTATTGACCCAGAATTGGCACCACAGCGCGCTCTTACTTCAATACTAAGCATCTGTGTGCTCTCTGCATCTGATTCCTGCCACGCCAACAGGAAGTTGAAGCTATCTGCCAAACAAACATAATAACCAATCAAAGCGTCATATTTAGACAATATACTCCGAATGACGCGACCAAATCACCGAAGTGGCCTGATACCTAACTACCAATTTGGCTAAGAGAAGAACATCAACAACTGAGCAGCCCAACAAGATAAAGATCCAACTAATGGCTCCAACCACATTACCCAATATGGATTATGACGTACCTACAAGAGGCCCAATGGAGTTGTATCCAAATCTAATTCTATATGGAATCGTACAAAACAGTTCCTTCTCACCTAACCACCTACTCACTACTTAATCAAGCTTAAATCCAAATGGACAAGATAATAGAGGAATAACGGGCTACCTACCTCCACCTCTGACCATAATGACTAACCAAACCAGAGGAGAATGTGGTCGGCCACAATATAGAAAAAAGAAAAAATTCTGCAAAGTGCCAATATAAAGTGGAGAAAGAGAGAAAGAACATGCTATAGGTTGATGACATTTGACAATGGGAAATGAAAAAGCAGGAAGGTTACACAAGCAGTACTTCTGTAGTTTGGTTTCTTACTGTCTTAGACAGTACTTTCTATTTCTTAGTGGTTCTTAAAAGAAAGAAGCAAGAAAGAAATAATAGAGACCCTCACACAAAGTAAGTGAAAGATGTGGTAACTCAAATAATGTCTAGCTGATTCTATTTACAAAATAGAAAAGAAAATGAGCATCTCAACGGCTAGCTATCATGATATTGAAAAGAACACGCCAAACCAATTGTACTTCTTTGTGAGAGGTTCTTGTTCTCGTCAAAGAATGGAGAATTTTCAAACAGATCTGGCCAATTTAACAAAAAGAAAGTTTGTGTTGACACAAGGATCGACACTGTCACTAAAGTAATCGCAGACTCATATCCATATTACCTCCTCTTTGCCAGATCCCTACCTTCCACACGTACCCCAAACCCAAATGACACATTGTTGCTCACAAATTATCCATCGCGCCCCGAACAGTCTCCTTCCTAAATTCCTTCAATTCATCATTGATCGAATACTTGATCGAACCATAAGGTGTCCGCGGCGAGTGTAGGAACCCATAAAACTGGCCTCGCGCCTGACCGCCAAGCTAGTGTGGCGCCGGCAGGAGCACAGCATTCTTCTTCGACACCGTGACCACCACAAGCTTGGTAGCCATCCGACTCACTCAGCCTAAACAACGCTCAACCAAAACACCAAATAAGACTTGACAATTTAAACTTCATGACCTTTCGATTGCACCCCATCAAATTTTCCATTTCCTTTGTGCTTCTGCCAGGCTTCTCACTAGCTCTCTAACATGGAAGTAATGGCTAATGACAAAGACAATTAGATTTATACGCGATCCATTAAGTGCAGCAGCCGCCCTCAACTTAGCGATCTTATCTGATTACCTGTTAAATACTTAGGATCGGATTGTTCTGCAACCGTATGTTAGTGTGTGTCGCGTTCTATCTTATCCAGTTTACTGGCCAGGAGTATGATTGCTCACGAAACATTAACTAGTAATGCATCTAATACACAGACAGCCGCCAGCGTCACGAAGAATACTGTCCTGCTACGCGCCTTCGGTCTGGATCACCTCGCACTTTCCATCATCCATACTACCAATGCGACTACTTTGATCAACGGACCTACACGCCGAAGAACGCCGGCTGACGCGACGCGGATGTTTGCGCGCCTGTCTACAACATTGCCATCGTAATCGCTAACCTGTACTCACATTGATAATCTTGATTAACGCATCCTTGGTCTCAACCTCTTCTATGGTCAAGCTGATCTCGACGCACGCAGCTTAGATCCTTCATATTTCGACAGATGCACGGCTTTGGTCAGCCTTAGCACTAACTTATGATGCAGAACTCACTTTCGTCTAGAACTAATCGAACCGCTGACGTTGATTCCAACAATAACAGGATCCGAGGAGGCCGAGCGCTTTCTCATCTATACGCTCTCACGGTACGCTATATCCTATACCATCAAGGTCGCATTGGGCAGACCTGCATGTGTAAGACCTCCTAACTATATCAATTCTAAGAATGCAGCTTGATAACTTAGCTAATGGCATTGTACAGTCCCAAAGTGCGAAGCAATTCCAGAAGGTCTTACTCAGAGGCGTCAAGAGGCCCGTAATCTCGACGAATTCAGATCACTCATGGTAAGTTATTTAAACCGTACACCAGGTCGGCGAAACATCATTACATTCCGATATACTTTGTCACGGTTTAGCTAGTCAGCTTCAAGCGGAGAATAGCTGCCCTGGACAAGTTGTACAGGTCGATTAGCTACTGATCCTACCACCTAGGATCCTTTTCGTAGGCTTACTCCAAGCAGTGACTACTCCAAATCAATTTAAATCCACATGGAGGGGATTCCTACCGGCAATTACTAGAGTAACTGACCGAAGGTGTGTCGTCCATGTACTTGACTGATGCTCCCAACCCATTACTCCTTCTTCTGTGCTAAAGTACCGGCCGGCTCCTCTAGATCCCCATTTATGTTACACTTACTCCAGTGCACATGCGCATATTAAAGGAATATACGAGATGTGGCCTTTCCATTTCGAATACTTGTCTTGTGCGTGTTCTTACGCCTGTACACAGCAGTAGCATTCCAAATGCCATGTCAGAATCTCTTCAACTACTCTCTCACACACTTGACTTACTCTACGCGCGCTACACTCACTCAACTGCATAAGCCGACAACTCTTGCCGTAACCTATTAGAGCGCCGCCACGCGAAGCTACCAAGCCTGAAATGGCCAACATCCGACTAGACTCACCCATATAAGGCCAATCCGTATGCTCGTCACGTTCTGGACGTGCCATAAAGTACAATGAATCAGAATAATCTTCAAGGCCAGCCGACTCATACCAACATTCGCATACGCCTACGATTAACTTCCTCAGAGTGGTGAGAGTAAATGCGCCGGACTCAGATCTCGGTGTGCGTGACTCAATAAAGTTTCCCGCCGCTTAAAAGGCTTTAGAGATAAGACACAATGCCCAATAGCCGCCGAGAATATTTACGGTGTGGCTTTCTACTCGCGCTCGAAGCAAGAGCCGGGTTACTAAGCCTTACACCTTCTTTCAGAGTCGGCCATCCCAAGCCACACAACCTAAGTTAATACGAAGTACTGTGACTTAAACGATGCGTATCTTCATGGCGGCGCCGTGGGTTTCAAAGGTCCTGGACCCTTCGACCAATAAAATCTTTAACGCCCGATGGCTTCGGGCCGCTTCTAGATTCTGCAACAAACTGACGCCTCTTCTCAAGCGAATAATACACCTGTCTGGTAATGCGTAGAGAAAACTTCAACAAACAAACCGGTCGACTACCAGCTGAACGGCCGTCACCCACGACAATCAGAAGGCTAGAGCCCGACTAAATCCAAGCCCTACCCATTTGGTGAGTGAGGATTCATCAATCTCTCAAATTGATCCGATATCCATGGCGCGGAGAAGTCGCTGGGTTTTATCCTACTCGATCTTCGACCAAATCCAACGGGCGAGCTTCTTTCCTCAATACAGTAACTAACACCGATGAGAGTATGTTCATACGCCTCGCCAGACCATACACAGACAAGTATGATGACTTACTAGTCACCGAATGATCGATCCATAATGATAATCGGAACCATATACCTATCTACTTATATCGTACCGCCGCCGTATGGCCGATGATACACTGGACCAATGATCTATTTCCAAACGGTTCAAACTAAACGGAACCGGAACGGATGCTCTGCCCTTCTAATAGCGTGACCTATTTCAAGTGTTCAATCAAGATCTTCTGCCTACCTGACAGAAACAATTGATCATCTAGGCAAATCGTGCAAACTGGGCAATCTAAGGTCAAATGCTAAATCTGCGGCAGGTAGTCTACTGCACATCATCGCTATCTTCGTAAAGTACCGCTTAGACTTAACAAGAAACACTAGGCTTCACATAAATTTCATCAATATATAACTAACGACACCCAATGGCCCTTCTTGGGCCATCGCACCCGACAGACAGGAGCCTGTCAGCCCACCCGGACCGTGACGGCCACGAAAGCTCGAGAAACACGCTGTGTCCCCAAGATATAAGCAACGTAATTCCCTGCGCAAGCAGACTAACACTTCCCATCCAGTGGCACCATGACACCCAGCTGGCCCTCTAGACTGCCCTGACTTTCCTCTTTTCCTTCTGCAAAAGAGATACAGACCCACATGACCTGCATTCTCTATCATTCCTCGCCAATGGCTAGCCCATAGAACTAAGGCTACTACAAGTCACAAGTATCGACCGCCTCGCATGCCGACTAACCCACTAAATCGGTCACGAACTTCATGAAATCGAAGTCGACAATTGGTACACACTACATCTTTTACGAGCTCTAGAATGCTTTACGGGCCGCTCATCAATACCAAGAGAGTATTTGACACAGGGCCAGCGCGCTGACTACAGCCATCTCTGATCATCCTGTAGAATGTCCTGCAAGTTCAACCATGGGTCATGGTCTTACTCACTACATAACCGTAACATACATAAGGTGCTTGAATCCGCTGTCATCGAAGAAAAAGGGCTAAATCAGCGACGGCGACGCCCCGCCCGTCCGGCGGTGCAGGCTCTTCCTGCGGCAAGGCTTGAAGAAAGACATCATCCTCGAAGCCGACGCCACGACATCCTGCTCTTGCACTTACGACGCAGACTGCACACACTGCCGCGTGACTACCTTCCGGCAGCCGTTCTCGAATCCTGCTCTGCACTCCGAATTTGCATACGGCCGCGGATAACTCAGTGCGCGAGGCTACCTGCCGGCCTCTCTTCTCAGTCTAAACAACCTGTATTTTTCAAAGATCCGCAACGGAACTACGCTCAAGGGGGCCGGTCCCCACGGCATGAACCAACCGAACAACAGCTTGTAGTACTCGCCCGCCGATATTTACTTTGGCGCACTCTATGAGTCGATCGGCCGGACACTACTGACTCTATCCTATTATTTCGTCACACTCACACAGGACATTCTTATCCTAGCCACTCAGCGCTCTTCGAAAACACCCACGCGCTCGCACGCTCGAGGAAGGGCTGAGGAGCCTACAAGTACAGACTCTCTCAATAGATATACACCTTCGTAACCGTAATGTCTCCTGCGCATACGGTGGTGAGACAGAACTCACTACCTATCTATGCTGTAAGAACATACGCATTCACAGACAAACTAAAGTCAGTCAGCTTCCCCATTCGGCGTATCGATGTACCTAATAATCCCGCTTCCACGCTTAATATTCCACATCCCGTCCCACCGTGACTAGCGGAGCCGGACCCATCTCTTAGAGTCAGACCTCTCTTCAATTTTCCTCTGACCTGCCGGTCCCAGTCCATAATTCGCTTATCCGATCCATTGTTTCTTCAATGCATTAATTAGTAGGCAAAATAGAGCTGCTGTATTCAATTACCATGGCATCCGGTTGTGTGTTGGCACGTTCTTCAAACTGACATGATTCATCCCCTAATCTAACTCTACCATAACATTCACCCCATGCTCCAAACACGTGTCCTGACAGTAAGACATGCATTCTGCCCCCGCACCGACACGACTACTACTCCTCTTAGCTGCTATGAACGATTCCCTGCATTCTAACAACACGCAACAGACTCAATTATCCTTCCAAGGCTCGTACCCGTAAACTGCCCACACTCACTAAACACGATTTACATCTTCCACTAAATACCTGGCGCCATCTAATGAATGCAATAATATTCTCACGACTACTACTCTATCTGCGCAAGCAGATATTTTATGCCGCATTTGTTCCTTACTGTTGGTAGAAGCAAGCCGGAACACCTGCTCACTGTCCAGCAGGTCTGCTGCACCACTCAATGTCTATAGTAACTATTGCTAGCATTCGAAATCGATATACTGACACAACCATGAGACCGCAATAGTGTGGTGCGGAATGATTATACACGAGACTATATAAGGCCGAACACCTGGATATATCAGTCTTCTCTAACAACCACACGAGCCTCTCGAGAAAACATAACGTGCCATAATGATATCATCAACCCTAATCGAATAATTCTGATGGGATGGTGCAGGCATGAGAGAACTGGTCAAGATAAGATAATAGGGTATAACGCCGAGCAGGAAAGATTGTGTGAGTGGCCTCGCTGATTGTATTTGAAACTGGCTACTCTGGCATGCTAAGATGAGATTGTTCTATAGTATTCAGAGTGGGTGCATTGTGTTACAATTTTCACAATGGAATATTTGAAATTGTCTTGTCGATTGAGAGTCTTCCCATGGCAAAAGCTTGGAGAATGCTCCGATCACGAAGTATGGTCAAACCGCATTTGATGTATAATTTGCGTCATTTCTTCAAGTTTCAGGTAAGTATCACCAAGTTGTTGTTCGTGTGGAATCAATTCAACATAGCCAATTTACACTGCTAAGGCCTTACAAACTATTAAAACGAAACAAGTACTACTAACCATAGTACCTAGAAATGAAGTGTAGGTTGGAGCACATGTATGGTACGTAAGACTCCGCTTTGGAACATCACTTACTGTCCAGCTTAATGGAAAGGTACACAGAATGCTTCGAGGAGATGGGTCAGCCGGTGAACCTACATACGGCCTGATTTACCAACATCTATAAGCATAGCAAATGATGATTAGGTCGACATCTTAATTCACAATCTACGCGGTTATTCTAAGCCTTTTACTACTCGTCGTACTCAAAAACCCGCTGTAGCAGTTCCAGTGATGGTCACGATGCCGTAAAAGCCACTCTTGTGTCTTTAATTCTACGGAGCCTGATGTGTTAGCGCAGTATCGATGTGACAAATAATGACGGAACAACACTCATCACGAGGTGATTATCCAGAGCCAGAGATTTATCTGTTGCGTGACGTACCATCGCGGTTACGTGATAAATCGTCGAGTCGCGCAAAGTCGCAATCAGTATTCAGCACAAAACGGCATCATCGGTATGATCGCGTCACACGAGACGGCAGGGTTGGGATGCTACCACCATGCGAATTTATCACATGTTGAGTTAGAGCTAATCGCTCGGCATAACTAAGAAATTAACCATGTGGGAAGATTTATAGCAGGTAACCCGTTGTGAACCTGATGCACAAAGCACTGCAGCGCGCACCGGTCAGACTAGTGCGCTAACATTATACGAGCTTGCTCTTGGTAACGCCAAATACAAATCGCATATTAAAAGCTAGCCGCGTAATCATGTGCCATCCTTACAATGCTCGTATCATGCTTGTTGACCCATGTATCTCCACCTGTAGCCACATTAGTGCGATTACTATTACATACGTTTTAATCTATTACCACCATCCGCGATTTTTATCGAATTGATGCATACGCATGCGATTTCATCGATAATCCGTCCTACTTTGTCGCTTGGACTTTGCTTGAGTAAGCGCGGTTAACCACTGGGTGTGGAAGTGGCCACACGCTAGGTCGCCCTCTTATTACTCCCAAAGAGCTGCATCTTAGCCTCAGATCGCTCATATGCACATTGAGGTTAGAATATCTGCCGACCAACAATTACTCAGCAGAGTTTCGGTTTATCCTCACCCCACATACTCAGCATGACTTGCTTCAAACCAAAACACGAACTGAAGCGTTATGTTGGTCTTTGAGCACAAGGCTACACCACACATGCTACTAGTAGATGACTTTACGACTAGCCGGCAACAGATAAAGAATTTCGATTCACAAGGAACTGGCGCACACATGCGCTCTGCAAATTGGTTAACCAAAGGGCACGGCAAGCGACTTACGGTTGGCCTAAATGGAGTCGTATCCAGAAACAATGCTCCATTACACAAAAATGGACAACTCGATTAACACTTCCCTTCTCTGATGATGGCCTTAGCCTGGCATAGTAGGCTCTAACCGGAAGATAGTGAGGAATGACACGTCCGTGGTCTAACACGCTGATAATGGAGCTAACTCAGACAAATCAGCGACTGAGGATGTGTGGTCGATAACTTAGAAAAATAAAGAGAAGATCTACTAGCTGAGTGAATGCAGAAGAGATGATGAGAAGGAGTGCTGATATTGTGACAATGAGGAGAAATGGAGAGGAGCAGTATATCAAGGAATTTCCTCTAGAGTTTCTTAGGTTGTAGAGAGAAAAAATGAAAGATAATTTAGGGGACAATCATCTATTTACTAACAGCAGCATATATAGAAAGGAAATGAACTCTTAGTGGTTATTGTGGTTTTACCAACACAAAAATGAAGGAGTAGATGCGAGCGTTGATCGGTGTCACATAGCCTTAATAATATTGAAGAACCCTGAGAATAACCACCTTGGCAGTCCAGAGTTTGATCTTCTGCAGCTGAAAGAGTGGAGAACCCTCTTGAGACAAGATTGACGCCAAGCCCCAATAACAGCAGTGATTTTGTCATTACTGTAGTAGTAGGGAGTGTACTTAAATTCAAATGAGTGAATCAAACGAAATTTTGTATCATTGCACCACAGAGCAGGCACCACTCTTTTCACGCCCTGAACGTTTCCCACCCTTTGCCACATGTACTTATCACATGTCAAATTCAAGCTTACTGAGAACAGTACGGCCACACATTCTCTTCTCTCTCGTCCATTTAGGATGGCGAACACTTGCGCATTGGAGCTGCCACTGCGATACCCTCCTTCAAGCGCCAGAGTACTTTCATTTGCTGACACCGAGATTCCTTCTTCACTGCCAAAATAGCATAATAATAGAGACTCCTCCATGGTCTTACTCTTTTCACACTGCACGGCCAGCGCGCCTTCTTGTTGACTTGAAACCTCAACACCATGCACAATCTCGTGCTCCTGCTCATCTGCAAGATCTGTAAGAATACTCTATCTTCCAACAGGCATTTCGTGCTTAGACTCAAGCTTAATTAGCCATGTACCGCAAAGACCTAATTGGCTAGACACACTTTACCTGGCAGCAATATGCCAGTACCCACACCCACCCGGACTAACCTGCTCTTTGCTTGCGCAGATTTAACTACGCCTACTAAAGAGGCGGAGTGCCGGAAGGGAAGTCATGCGAGGAGTGGCATAATCACCACTGCACCCCATTGAAATACACATAACATCATGTCAGAAACAACGTATATCCATACACGAGCTGGAACCTCTAGTCATCGCGCCTTTCAGATGTAATTGCAACTACTTGGTGGTGAGTTAACGAGCCAGACGAAATCCATGAGAATACGGAAGACCGTGACAGTCTATTTATGAAATCACTTGCGTAGTCAGACGACTGCCAGGTAGATATCGAGCTTTGGGGCACACTCAGGTGCTATCAAGGGCCACCACAGCTTCAACAGCTGCAAGGTTGCTTAAAACCTTCACTGCACTGAGAGTGAGTAATACCGCGGTGGTATTGCTGGTGGCTTACCCGCTACTGTGACGAGTGAGACAATGTCGATCTTGCTCTCATCACACGCGTGCGATGATCACAGAAATCGGCTCCGCCATCGTAATCATTGAGTGTACGAACGAAGCCGATATCGGAGATCGCGTCTTAGAATGCCGACAGGGAACCGAATCGCTTCCATGCTTGCCCGCATTTAGCTATCCTATATTTACTTTAGAACGCAACATGGTTGATTATTAAATGTTCCATGATACGTAAAAGTATTATGCCAAAGATTATATATTTACTTACTTAGATGCAGTGAAATGTATCGAGTTAGCGAACCGCACGCTCAAATCCGCCTTCTATTCGGCCAGCTAGTATATACAGCGCTCTATGGCCGATTCTGGCACCATCGAAGTGCCATAACAATCATTAATTATTACGCTGGCCAAGGCAATCAAACAAGCTTGGACATTTCCGACCGTCTCTTTAACTGTGATTTTACTGAAGCAACAGATCGCCACGCCCGGCTTTGCCAAATAGGGGAAGACTTAATCAGAAGTCGTACCACTCGCTACAATGACATGGGCTATGGTGTGGAGAGAATATTTAGATCACTGTATAACGGAGTTCACAAAATTTATTGCCAAGCATGGCGGGAGAACTACGGGTCAGCCACACTGCGACGACGCTAGCTTTTGTAATAATAGGTCGTGATTTAGAAGGCAAGGAAATAGGAAAGGTGCTGGATTTTTCATCTACAAGCTAATAGCAATGCAATATGAAGCTCTTATTAGCTCATGAATAATCTTGCACGCTGTATTGAGCAGCAATTTATGTACTAGTGAGATTGGGTATTAGTACTTAGCACTAGGGTTCGTTGTGTCACAGGTCTGCACCTCACAAACTATCGCCATCATCGGCTACCATTCTGAGTTGGTCTGGGTCATACATCTATAATGGACAACTTCTACGGTGGTTGCGATCATCACGCTGCTTCTATATATTAATTGTCATCATTCATGCACCGGCTTTCTTTATCGTTTTGTAGTTGTGGTCAAAAACCGCACTTTCCCTCTTCTCTTACCAGCAGCCAGCCAGCACAAATATGTAACGCGCTGCCAGACGCGAGGTTATACTTGGTCGATTCCTCCAAGTGGTCCCGTGGAGAACTGTGGTATGAATGCTATCACAATTGAAGCGATTTGTATCGAGCGGCGCTATGGCTTTAAACGCATGTTTTAATAATTAACCTGCTCTTAAACTTTCCAGGCATAAATTCCTTCACGGCTGGCCATGACCTCTTAAATCTTCAAAAAAATTCTCAAAACCTAAACCACCATCTTTCACCCATTAAGTGGGAACATAACTACTCCAATTATGTTCTTAGGTTGATGCAAGAGAGTTGCCAAGCAGAGCCAGCAACAGCAGCATGTTAACAGTGCTATAGTAAAATAAGATATATTTTTTAGGGTTTTTAAATTAATAAAATAAAATAACATAAAAGAATTAAAATTGCCAGAAATAAAGAGAAATAAAGTGAATCAAATCTGAAGATGGGTAATTAGCTCGCTTCAGCAATCTCAATCAACTGTCGCCTCGGGTTCTTTTTCAATCAACTAGTCACTAATTTAACAGGATTTTTCAATCTTCCACTAACATAATGAGTCAGCAAGAGCTACTTATCTTCCAACCTCATAGTTCAGACTGGCTTGGGGTAAAGATGTTCACGAATGGGCAATACCAATTTTGGGTTAATTCCCACCTTGATAACTTCCCATAGTTGTCAGGCCTAGGGTTTGTTTCACGTTCTTCCTTTCACAAATAGTCGATCCATTGAATAACCCTACAAAATAGTTAAAAGATCATGCTTCCACTCGCTAATCCCCCATAGAAGGATTAGTTCCTCATGGCTTTCATAAACAACATGGAATAGATGGAAGAATTAGTCATAAGGAATGGATTGAAATAGAGTTTAAGAAAAGCCTAATTGATATTGATAATAAGCACAAATCCACAATAGTTGATCTTCTTTATAACTTAAAACTCTTGAAAGAAACAAAGAACAACTAAACTAAAACTATGAAAATCTAAAGAAAACAGGAAAACAAAACTTCAACCTAAAGAGAGAATCTAAGCTAAAATGTGTCCATAATGTGCGTCAAAGGATCCTATTTATAGCCTTCAGGTAGCCGTCATCCTTAACCCTAGATTAGCTGATGTTCCTGAGCTTTAAGTTCGATTGTGTAGACCAAAATACCCATTCTTTGTGTTTTATTCTAATCCCAAAGTCGATGTCGCGACACACTAGGACTTGTGTCATGACATAGCAATCAGTATGCTCCTTTGCAGCCATCTTCAAGAGTATATCGTGACACCTTCAGTCTGTGTCGCGACATTGAAGGCAGTTTCTCACTTTCTCTATTCTGCTCTCTTTGTTGCGACATCGGATATCCCATGTTGTGAAATAGCGTGCAGTATTGACCCAAAATGCCTTTTAATAGTCTCCTACACACTCACGAAGTACGTTAGCTCTCCCTTAGGCCTTATTCAACCCTTAAGGTTAATAAAAGACTCAATGTGAACATTTTATTGAATGTAAATAAAACTAAAGAAACTTAATTAAAACATAACGAAAATGCTTGTATTCAAGCTCCTTAAATATGAAAACTAGTTTAATCTGCTACACCGAATCACGGCAGATCAAACTCCCCTACACTTAAGTCATTGCTTGTCCTCAAGCAACATAAACAAATATGAAAAAATAAAAATGATGACCCTTGAACAAGTATGGTACAAGTATTAAATTTTGGAGCATATGACTTAGGCATTTCATGCTTACTGACAATTTTAACATGATCAGTAGTCAACTTACCACTTTTGATCACAAACATCTAAGTTTAATATGTTACAAAATGTACAAATATTAAGGTTCTCACCTATAGGAATCCATCAACAAATCATACAAGTATTTTGATTATCCGAGCAGAATACAAATAGTCATTTATGCATATGTTCAGTATGATGTCCATTCATGTATAAGGATACTTAGGTCACATAGGACTTTTTGACTTGTAATGTTCTGAGGCGAAGACATGTATAGAATTCAACAACAGTAAGCATCACACAAAAATAGTTTGGCACATCGTATTGATCCCTATTCCTCCCCCTTAGTGACCCTTACCCGCTCACCGCCTTATTTCTCCTTCTCTCACCTTTCTTGTCTCTCCATCTATAGGAAGTCATAGCATGACATAATAACTATGGCTAGCCTTACGAGTTTTTGTGCACAAATGAACAAGTTTTTGTTCTTTCTTTTGTGACTTTGTGACTTTTCTCTTTTTCATTACATATCACTCCTGATGTTTTTTCACTAGTATAAGACTTTTTCTACTCATACCAATTCTCTTTTAGGATTTTTCTTTTTGTTTCGCACATTAGGCTAACTTATAGTTCCTATATCACACCAATATTTCCTATTTCACTCTAATTTTACAAACTCTACTGTGATGTATCTACTTAACCCTCAATACGTATGGCTAGGCGCCTATAATCGTGCAGTATAGGACCAAAGAAAAAGGGCATATACAAATTAACATTTTCAGGCTCAGGGTTTGTAATGCAGTTCATCAAGAAGTGTCAAAGGGCTCAAAATTGGTACTAAAGGCGAAGTATAAATAGGATAGCTTTTTGGCTATGGATGTGTTCCAAACAATGCCTTAGGTCATCCCTAAATATCTTATCATGCACAAATTTAATCAACCAAACAAACATAAATTCAATCATTTATCATTCATACTAGCATGCCCGTTTCCTTGTATTTTCTATACCACTTGATACAAATGAAAGCTTAATACCTATTTACAGTGTAACATATAGAACTTTAGTAGTCTAATAATCAAAAATTTAAAATCTCCTATCATTATGCCAAATTTATTCATAAACACAAGAAACCTATGTACTTGCTCCTAAAGAATCACTTGTATTTCTACAAGCTCAAGCACACCAAAAGAAAGAAAAATTTAAAAACAACCTATGTTACCCCCCACACTTTAGTAGACACATTGTCCTTAATGTGTAGCCCATCAAAAGAGAAGGAACGAAGTTACCCGATTTACCATGATTGTTTTAACTACTACTGGTGGGTGCTTCCTCCTTTGATCGTGTAAAGTACGGATATGTTTGTGTCTCCTTTGTGTTGGGTTCCTACATAGAAATTTTAAATAGAATGCAACATACTAAAATTTACTTATTAATCCTACTCCTACAAAGTCTAAATTAAAATTATCCAAAAATTAATACAAGTCTTTATAAAATTAAAAATAGTTCAATCATCTTTCACATCGTCCATCTCCTCATCCCCGTCATCCTCCTCTTCTTCTCCTTTCGCTTCACTTTTTGATGCTTTTTCTTCTTGTTCCATACTCGTCAGACCGAACATATCTTGTGTATAATTGGGGACTCGGATATTATTTTTCCTAGAAAACTCTTGAAAAATTGGCCCCAATTCTTGGATCCATTGAATCATCCAATCTAACTTTGGATGAATACTCTCACCAACATCTTGTTAGGCTCGTGCCAACCTTTGTGATGAGGTGGGTGTAGCTGTTGTTTCTTGTTGTCGCTTGTTCCCATTTTTTATTTGTTTGGCCCATAGCTTAATGTATTATTGGAATAAGGTGTCCTCGATAGTGCTTCGAGATGGTTTTAACGACTGCTTAGTGGAGGTCATGGGTACACAAGCCTTTTTGCAGAAAGCCATCACCAGATGGGGAAAGAACACTCCCACCTTCTAGCTACTAATGCATCGTCCCATGTTCTGGTGGATCCATTTGCCAACACAAACCTACTTTTTCTGTAAAATAGCATAGAGTAAAACTGGTCTAAAAGTATTAACGTTAGAAACATTTAAAGTAGGTACAATTCATGTATAAATGAATTGAATCCACATCTTAGCTTCAGGAAACATAATGGCTTGATGAAAAGATACTGGGATATTTGTACCTGTGCGATACTTCCATTCACCCCTTCCTTCAGTTAAAAAGTTGATAATGCCATCCATATCTATGTCTCTAAAATATTCTAAGTTAGTTTCATCAATGAAATTATTCCCATAGTATGGAACATTATAAAAGTCGCAAATTATTCTAGGGGTTACTTGCACCTCTTTCCCTTGCGCAAGTACAGTATCCCACATATGACCTTTAGTATTTCTAGACTCGTGGTCCCATAGAGATGTGTAGAACTCTTGGACAGCTAAGACCACGACATTATCCTTTGGGATTGTCCAAAAATGTTCCCATCGATGATATCTAACCAAAGGCCAAATTTCTTTACACAAAATCATCGATGGATCAAATACCCTCTCCTAAATGAGTGTTTTCCCTTGAAGTTCATTGAAATACTTTTCAACATTTGGATTTGGAAAATTAAAGAGAGTTTGAACCATCGACGGCTCTGTTTCCATAGTTCGCCTAACTTTCCTAGGAGGCATTATATTTCAACCTTAAGCAAAGAATTCAATAGAATAATAAAAAGTTTGAGTTTAGTAACCCTTAACCTTAAGTACTAAGTCGAAGTTCATTTGAATTTTGCGTTGCGCTGAGTATGATTAAGAAGTTTGTGAAAGGATATTAGAAAAAAATTGGGGTTTAGGGTTTAAAAAGTGTTGAGAGATTTGAGAGAATTTTAGAGATTAGGGTTTAAAGAGTGTTTTAATTAGGAGTAAATATGAGTTTAGGTTATAAAATAGGGTTTTAAAGGTTTAAAAATTGGTTAAAATTAATCTTTAAACCGCTAGGTTGCGCAATGGGTCGAGTCAACCCTGCAGAAACTTGCAGCGATGTCACAACATAGGGGTTCCGTGTCACGACATCCCTGACAATTTACAGATGTCGCGACAAAAGGGTTTTGTGTCACGACACATCCGCTAATTTGGAGATTCTCAGGGATTGTCCGCTACGTCGTGACTTGCTATTGTGATGTCGTGACAACGACTCTATTTCGGCCATAAACTCTATCTTAAGGATGTTTCGATCTAGGGATAAACCTACATCAAATAAAGGTTAAAATCTAAAGTACGTGGTTAGTTAGATATACAATAATTTATAAATATCATGCAGCAATTCACAAATTTTAAGTTATTTTGCCAGACTTATCTAGCAGTATTGTCAATTCACCCGTGGACAATCTTTTTATTCTATTAGCATTGGTCCACCATCCGTCCTGCCATTCCACTCTTGCCCATTTCTCTCATTCCTTAAACCTATTTATTCTTTCTGTATCCATAAAATGAAGCATTTCCCTTGATTTGGGAACGTCAAAAATTGATAAATTTTTGCACTGCTCCCCTAATTTCCTCCTAGTTTCTTCATTCAGTTGATAGTCGCATCTTAAGGTTTCAGTCTCACCATTAATTTTAATTGTCAACTCATTTTTCTCTAAATCAATAGTGGATCTAACAGTGGTCAGGAAAGGTCTTCCTAGTAAGATTGGTATCTCACAATCTTCCTCAAAATCAAGTACTACAAAATCTGTAGGAATGATAAAGCTTCGCACCTTGACTAACACATCTTCTAGTACCCCCTTCGAGTGTACTGAAGACCTGTCAGCCAATTGTAATGTTATTTGAGTTGCTTTAAGATTCCCTAACCTGAGGTTTTCTGAAAATTGATAAGGGAATTAAATTAATACTAGCTCCTAAATCGCATAACGCTCTATTAAAGTGAATACTCTCTATTTCTATGGAAATATTAAAACTGCCCTGGTCTTTCAATTTTTGCAGTACTTGTTTAGAAATAATTACACTACAAAAAGCACTTAAATTAACCTATTCTCCTAATTTCATTTTCTTATGCCTTGCCATCATCTCCTTTAAAAAATTGGTGTACTTGGGACCCTTCTCAATTAATTCAAAAAAAAAGGTAAGTTAACATTTAAGGTTTTAAACAAATTCAAAAAACTTACAAATTCATCCATGTCCCGCTTTTTTCTTTCTTCTAATCTTGATGGAAATTGGACTTTCGTGATTTTGGCATCTTTAGGTGTCTTTTTTCCCATCTCAATCGCTGGCGCATTCTCCTCCTCTAGTTTAGGTCCTTCTTCCACTTCTAGGGAATTTTCTTGAGGTTCATTAGTATTATCCACAATTTCCTCTAGGGTAGGTATTGCTGGGCTACTCAATACCTTGCCCGATCGAAGTGATATAGCTTTCAATGCTCTTTACCTTCCCTCAGTGGATTATCTTCTATATTGCTAGGAACACATATGCCAATTTGTCTTTTAATGTCGCCCTTCATGCTCATCAATTGGCTAATTTGATATTCGATCTTAATTAATGTTCTTGTTGAGTTAGTGCACTCAGATTGCATCTGCTTGACATCTATTGTCATTAACTGCATCTCTCCCTCAATTTTATCCAGATGTTGAGAAAATATAGTATAGTCACTTGGGTTAGTTCTATCCTAGGGTTTCTACAAATAAGGAGGTTGGTAATTATTATTTTTAACTTGATTTTAATTGTTACCTTCTCCTTGGTTTCCTCCCTATCTTAAGTCCGGGTGATCTCTCCAGTCGGGATTGTATGTGTTTGAATAAGGGTTTCCACCCCTATTCCCAATGCAATTTATATCCTCAGTAGGATTATTGATATAATGGAAGAGTGGCTTGTCTGATCTATGCATAGACGAAGTTGAAGTAGATTCAATACAGTTGAGTGTATCCACTAGTTGTTAATACTTATCATCCTCTTAAATAGCCTTGACTGTAGCGAGTTTCTGGCCATATGTGAATTGTTCAGTTGGCCACTAAAAGGAGTTTAATGCCATATTTCCAATAATTTCGTACACATCCTCATACGTCCTATTCAAAACGGCTCCTCATGTTGCTCCGTCTAATCCAGATCTTGCATTTGTTTCCAACCCATTATAAAATATCTTCAATCTCATCCACTAAGGAAATTCATGGTGCGGGAATTTTTTGAATCAACATTTTGAAGCGTTCCCACACCTCATAAAAGCTTTCTCCTTCCATCTGTCTAAAGACAGTAATCTCCATTCTTAATTAGACTGCTTTACTAATCGAGAAAAACTTTTGTAAGAATTTTCCAGCAAGTTCATCCCAAGTCGTGATAGATCCAGGAGCCTGTGAGTCTAACAAAGAAAATGCATTATCAATTAGAGAAAATGGGAACAACCGAAGACAAATAGCGTCATCAGTGACCCCATTAAACTTAAAAGTATCATAGAGTTGAAGAAACTGTTTCAAATGTTGATTAGGGTCCTCTGTCATTGTGCCCCTAAATTGTAGATTATTTTGGATCATTTCTATCATCGCTAGCTTGATCTCGGAATTAATAGTTGTAATTATCAGTCTTACTATACTTTTCTAAACCATATCTAAACTTGGCAGGGCATAGTCTGGTAAAGTTCTCTCATTCCGAGCCATATGCACGTTTGTGGGTAACCGTGGTGCTGGTGGATCTCTTAGGGTGTTATCGTCGGAGTCGTCGAACAATGGATTGTCGCGTGGTACGTTACCTGCTGCAATAAAATGGACAATTACGAAGCGATATTGATAAACCGAAATAGTAACATATTTTAATCCCACATTTAGCATACTTTTGGATGATTTATCCCTTGATTTATGTAAAAAGGTGCTCTTAATCCTTTCTTTTCATGCTTTATACTCAGGAAAGCACCAGGGGATGAAAAGAACGCAAAACGGGCTAAAAACGGGACAAATAGGCCAAAGCATGAAATCAACACGGCCTGGACCAAATATCACACGGCCGTGCCTTCTTAAAGATCTCGAACACGGCTTGGACCACGATTTACACGGTCGTGTTTCATCAACGAAGTCCACACGGTTTGGCCACGATTCACACGGGCGTATGCCAGAGGCCGTGCCCTGCCGCGGCCAAGAGGAGTTTTACTCGGATTTGGATGCTTGGAGGCAAAGAACCACACTCCAAAGTCTAATTAAACCCCAAAATAGGAATTGCACTCAAATTAGGATACTTGGAGGCCAAGTAACACATCTCAAAGCCTATATAAACACCCTAGGGGGCAACTTATTCGGGAAGTTCGACATAAACCCTCTGTCGAGGGGAGCCCAAAGCCATCGTCTAGGGGGGCGCTGCCAGGCTGCAGAAGAAGCAGCACTGTGGGGATTCACTCAGGGATAGCCAATTGATCCATCTCAAGAAGCTAGAATTATACTCAAGACGGAGGATCTCTCCTTCAATTACTTCAGGGAGTTTTAGGGATTTCTTATGTTTTGTTTTATCTTTTCTCTTGAGATGTTTTCCTTTATTGTTATGAACTAAACCCTTCGGATACTCGAAGGGGATGAAACCTATGATGAATCTTGTTATTATTTTCTGAATTATATGATAAATACTTAGTTTGTTCTTAATTATGTGAGCTTAATCCAAATTTAATGTGCTTAGGTGGAGGAGGAATAGACCCTGCCTAAGAGTAGATCCAACATAATTAAGCGGAGTTGATCGCAAGCCTAGAGATAGGGTGACGAGATTTTGCCGGATTAGGGTGAAACCTGTAACATCCCCAAACCCGGCCCATTCACTACGACCGAATCTGGTTATGTCACTGGGAAAAGACGGTTGAAAATCTTCTTAATTTAAAATAAAACATCGTAGTTTGCTGAATTTTGGAAAACATATCTTTGGAATAAAACTTTGCTATTAAACTCATTCATTTTTAAAACTTTAGTTTATAATATCCAATTTGAATAAATAGGTTGCAAACCATAAATCATTTTCACGTAGCAATTTAATTTAAATAAACCATAGTTAAAGTAATACCAAAAACATAAAATGGCCTTTATTACAACCCAACAATTCAAATAAAGTACTTATATCAAAATCAAGCATGGAATAATTGAACATCATCTTCGGCATGGGCCACCTTGTCCTCTCCGATCCCGGTCCACTTTAAGCACTACTCGAAATGGTTAAGGAAAAAGGTGAGTCACCTGGACTCAGGTGTGCTACCCTTTTTCCTGGATTAGCAAAATATCACATACAAACATAATCATGATCATCATGCATCCCAATCATATGCACCCAATCCTAACCGCCCATACACCTTTTCTACCCCGTGTGGTACCAAACCACCGGTGGTGCCAAACCACGGTGACGTATAGTCACAATGTGTTACCAAAACACCGGTGACCGAAGTCACAAATCCAATGATGGGGCCAACCCATCGTGTGATACCAAATCACCGGCGACAATCCCAGATCTCAAAAGTGGGGCCAACCACGGTGGTGTTAACCACACTGTGGACGAGTCGCAATGAGGTGCCAAACCTCCGGTGTCCCAAAGACACAAATGTGGTACCAAACCACTTTGGTGACCATAGTCACGATAATCGAGTGATGGGGCCAACCCATCGTGTGATACCAAATCACCGGCGTCAATCCTCAATACCGCCTTATGGGGCCAACCCACCGTGGTGCAAAACCACGGGGGACGAGACGCCGAGGTGCCAAACCTCTGGAGGTGCCAAACCTCACGGTGACCCAAAGTCACAAAGTTGTGTTACCAAAACATCGGTGCTCGTCAAAGACAAAATATCACCGCCCCTCCACTCATATCACCCATCATCATACCAACTCATGTATAGTATTCAAATCATGTAAACATGTTTAACGTTGCATCTCATAGCACATACATCATAAATCATGACATCATGTATCAATAACAGTACTCATAATGAAACGGACTTACACGAATCGTGCACATACCCTATAGGGTCTCATATCACTCAACCATACTATTTCGGTTTTACCAATCAATCGCTTTATCAAACATATACAAAGCAAGAAGTGTGTTAGTTTACACACTGATTACTAATGCGACTATCAAATCCCGTAGATCAAGATCTAACGCACTAGATCCCCATTCCTTAACACTTTTCGAGCACTAGCCACAACCCGAGATATGCGAGATCAAGCCTCCCCTACAATCGCCAAAACTAAACAACATAATCATGCTAATCAACCTTTAAGGGTAAAATCGTAATTTTACCTACTAAAGGGTATTTTCGTAAATTCACACCGCAATGGCCTTTCGAAGGCCTAATGTCGCCACTAGCGACTCGGCTACCACTTCCGGTTGAAATGGACTATTGGGCCTAAAGCCCGATTTTCGCCCATCAGGGCCCACACGCTCGTGTGGCCCACCTAACACGAATCTAGCCACGTATATAACTTCCACCTAGTCTAGTTCAACATATACTAACCAATCATGCAATTTACTCATATGGGCCCACGGGCCCATTGGGCCCACTTCGCCCATCGAGGCCCAGCCAAACCCAACCCACGAGAATACTGCGATGGCCTCAACTATCGCGCCGAAGCCCCACACGTGCGCGCGCCGCGCGTCGTGGCTACTAATGCCGTGTGACCGGCATTTCGGCATTTGCCGCTCTACAACTAGAGTAGAGAGAGTTACACACTGATAGGACTCGGGGCTAATCCGCGCTCCGATCACTCTTGTGCCCAAACGCTCCAAGATGTGTTTACTCTCCTCCTAGGATGCTCCTTATATAGCTAGCTCTTCACCTTCATTCTTTGTGTCTTTCCGATGTGGGATCCCTTCACAAGAGAGTTTAAATTCAATGAAACTCTTGCCAGTCAATCCGCAAAAATAAATACTCCATTGCTTGTCATGAGATTCGAACCTGTGCTCCCTCACTGCTGCACGCCTTACTTCCAACGCCTGTGCCACTCGGCCACTTTGATTTTTATGTCATAAAGCCACACCATTTAATCTTTAAACCCTTCCTACTCCAGCCCATAACCGCCTAAAAATAAATCACGCCCAAAATGCTGCTCCAGCCCTCGAACCCGCGCCTTATCACTCCTCCAGCGCCTAAGTGCCGCACGCTAGCCACTTGACCAACGAGTTCTTTGTGTCTTAAAGTCGCCCCAGCTCTTTTCAAAGCCTTCTTCCACTTGTAACGCCACACCCAAAATTAAAACCACCACTGCTGCCTCTTTGATTCGAACCCAAGACCTCAAAGGCGCTACTTCCACTTTCTTACAGCAAGATGAAGCCACTTTGCCAAAGCCTCTCATGTGCCAAAAATTACCAAAAATTAATCTTAAGACCTCCCTTGGCCCGATTCCCTTTTCCACTAAAAATCCAAAATTTTCCAAAGTCTCCCCTTTCATCCAAGCATTCTTAAAACCTCTAAAACTCACCCAAGCACTCCCAAAAACCCACTAACACTTGATTTAAAACCCAATACGCACAGCCCCTGAACCAGGGTGTTACAAAACATAATATGGGAATCCATAGATCGATTTACTGTTATTCTAGGGGGTTATTATAAGAGAACGAGAGTTCCACTAATTAACCTAGGGTTAGACGTTATTCGTCTCGAGAGAGGGTTTAATATACGTTAGGGAGTCTTACGGATCAAACTAAGTGAATAAATCGTATGGTTCAGTGTTAGATAACAAGTGAAGTCTAGGTGGATTCTTCCTAGGGTATCATCTAAATCAACTGAGTTTTTCCCAAGTTATTTTCCAAATTTGTTCTTCTTTGTCTTAGAGTCTTTAGTTTAGTAGTTAATTAATTTAGATTAGATAAACAATCTCTCTTTATTTTTAGGCTAGATAATAAAAAGGAAATTAGTATTAGTACTTCTAGTTCCTTTGGGTTCGATAATCCGGTCTTGCCTAAGCTATACTCTTGCTCGATAGGTGCACTTGCCTCAATCGTTGTCGAGTTAGTTTCGTGTTCGATCATTCTTTTTATAAATTTTAAAGCTCTGATTCACAGCGATCAAGTTTTTGGCGCTATTGCCGGGGAACTAAAATATTAAGAAAGCTCTATTTTTATTACTTTAGCCCTTTTTTTTTATTTTTTGCAATTTATTTTTATTTTTATTATTATTTTTTTACTTTGCTAAATTTTCTTTTATTTGCTTTTGTCAGGAAAATTTTAGTTTATAGAGGAGATGGCATTAAATAACTATCAATGGCAAGTTACAAGGACCAAACCAACAAAATCGGCCAGAGTTTTCAACATTGATGCTGTAACCATGCTATCAACACAGATAGAGATGATGAATAAAAAGCTTGATAGTTTGTGTTCTTCGCAGGCACATCCAGTAATGTAGTGCGACACAAGTGGAACTATGGCGAATCCTGAGTACCCACCCTACCAACCGGGCACAGAGAGCGAACAGATGAACTATATAGGTAACAATTTCAGATCTAATAATAACCCATATAGTAATAATTATAATCCAGGTTGGAGGAACCACCCAAATTTTTCGTGGGGAGGACAAGGAAATCAAGGAAATCAAGGAAATCAAAGACAACAACCTCCTCAAAATTTCCAAAATCAGCCCTATCCACATGAAAAGAAGCCGAATCTTGAAGAGACGTTGAACAAATTCATAGCATCCACAGAAGCCCTCTCCAAAAAACTGAGGTAACACTCGACACCCAACAAACATCGATCAAAATGATCGAGAACCAAGTTGGAGGACTTACAAAGGCAATCGGGAAATTACCCATCATCGGACAAATTGCGGTTATTATCCGAACGACCGCAAGGGCGCTCTCACCGAGTAATACTGAAATTAATCCAAAGGAGCAAATCCAAGCCATAATACTCAAGAAAGCAAAGAAGTAGACGAACCAGTCAATGAAACACCCCAAACCCGCCCACGAACCCGACCGGATCCGGTATGTTCTCGAGTAAAACAGTTCAAAACTTGTTTGTTTCTTGGAAAACTTTGGGTGATTTAGGAGAAAAATTTGGATTAGGTTCAATTTGAAAACATCGTTATTCTCGAAGATTAAGCTTTATTAAGACTTTATTGTTATATTTCAAAACCATAAGTTAGAGGAAAAAGTCGAGTTTTTAGAGTTTACTATTTAAATTAAAAATCATTTGTGTTAGGTGTTAAAACATTTAAAGATTTATTTTTAAGAAAAGTTGCTTAAACTTTAAATTGATAAAAATTGTATCATAATAAAATAAAAAAAAATGCATGCATAATCAGTTTATAGCTATGGCCTTATTACATTAAAACAAAACCCGAATAAATCCAAAATACTTAGAAATAAAAAGTCCAAAATTAAGATAAAGTCTGAGTTGAACATGGCCACCACTAAGCTCCTACCAGGCCGGTCCGTTCATCGAGTGTCACTGAAAAATATCCCACAACGGGTGAGTCAAACAAACTCAGTGTGTATAACCAACATTAAGTCCCAACGATTCGGGCATATCATATCATATCATATGTATATATAATGAGATAGAAATAATGATGCAA
The DNA here is from genome assembly GCA_025698515.1 of Gossypium sturtianum. Classification (NCBI taxonomy): domain Eukaryota; kingdom Viridiplantae; phylum Streptophyta; class Magnoliopsida; order Malvales; family Malvaceae; genus Gossypium; species Gossypium sturtianum. Next base: position 50,195,066 of record CM046952.1, on the reverse strand, counting down.
ACCCAACCCATACCTAGATAACCATCCGCTACACATCACCCGCGTACCAACCATCACACCGTGGGGACTACTAAGTCGACCCTCCATCAGCTACACATCATCGAAGGCAGTCGCTGCAGACGACTTGCTCATCGCCCTTATAAATTTTGTGGCATAGCCACCAGACATTATTTTGTGACATAAGTCACCACATTCAAATTTCGTGACATGAGTCACCACATTCAGATATTGTGGTATAAACCACCAGATCACTTCCCCTTTCCATATAACCCATATGCCCCATGTCACATGAATATGCAATATCATGCCTTATGCCTTATTCCACATTCTTATCGATATTCACATATGTACCATATTCCAAATATTCATATCATAATATTATTCATATCATTTATTAACATAATGTTAAGGTTACTTACCTGAGTACTTTGTACCATCACATGGTACCTTTGCCCACTTTTCACATTATTATAAACACATATATTAAATTGATGCCATAAATCTATTAAGAGTTAGTGTGGGGTACACACTGGTTTACTTAATGCTTTCACCGAAATCCCAAAATCCCGATCTAACACTCTAGATCCTTAGTTCCTATATTCGCCAACACTTAATACTTTTAGTAAAAAGCCATTCGGCTAAACAATCAAATCCCGAAGGATTATTGCAATCAAAATCCTTACCTTGCTGCCGATTTGATTACTAATCAAATCCCGAAACTTTGTGACACTCCTTCCTTGCAATCGGCCAATACTAGATCACCGGACTTGGTTAGTTTCAGCTTCTAAATAACTAAGAAACATATTTGAATCACTAAATATAGACTTGGTCGAATGTTCAGGTTCACTTACCTTGCGAATCTTAAATCCCGAAATTGCTACTTGCTCTTGGCGATGTCGAGATCCCTATAGGTATATGTTAGATTCGGTTCTGACACTTAATCTCAATAAATGGCCCTTGGCCGAATACATACTGCTTACCTTGAGTACCTCGAATCCCGAAAGAACACCTTTACGCTGGTTATAACCAAAAGAAACACATTTATATGGCCTTAAGCATATTCAGCCATCCTTAGAAATCAAGGCCTACCCTTGATTTCGGCTCACCAAATAAGAAAAGATAAAACTGATTGCTAAGAGGAATACTTACCACCAACGTTTGCTTGAAGAGACTAAAAGAGAAAAGATTTCGGCTAACTCTTTCGGCTTTTAAAACTTGCGACAAAGAAAGAAGAATAAGGCCTTCTGAAGATTCGGCTATGGCTCCCAAATGGTCATGAAATATTCGGCTACAAGAGGAAGGGGTAAGGTTGAAGGGAAGGAAAGAAAATATGGGTTTGGAAGAGATTAGAAAAATTCGGCATCCCCTTAATGCACTAAGTGACCGAACTTGGAGAAAGAAAAAGAGAAAAACAAAACTATCAACTATGAATTTTCGGCACACTTCCCCTATCAAAACCCCAAAACCGATTATGCACCCTTAAAGCCCCACATTCGGCCACTACATCTTCACTTATCAAATCCCTTATTTTTCTCTCTATCACTTCATTCAAAATAATAAAAATAAATCCACAATTATCTCTTAACTTAGCCGAATTTTTAAAAGGAACCTTAAACTCATCCCTTAGTGCCCCATTGCCGTCCACTCTTTGCTAAATCTTGCAAGAAAATAAAACTCTTTTATTTGCTTCCCTTGCAGCTCGAACTCTAGCCCCTTGCCCATCAGATATGGCGCCACTTACTGTGAGCTTTAAGTGGCGCCTTCATGCCACTTTACCAAGGCACATTTTGTGTCTAATTTCCCCTACTATTCCTCTTAAGGCCTCTTTTGTTTAATTCCCCTTCAATACTTAAAACTTAATATTTTCTAAGGCATTCTTCTATATTCTAAGGTTCCCAAAATTCATACAAAACACATTTATATACACATAAGCATACAATTAGGCATTAATGCATAAGCCATAAATCCCGGATATTACAGTTCTACCCCATTAAAATAATTTCATCCTCGAAATTACCTAGCTGAAATAAGTGAGGGTATTACTGTCGCATTGCTTCTTCCGGCTCCCACGAAGCTTCTTCCGATCCATGATTACGCCATAACACTTTGACCAAAGGAACTGATTTCCTTCGCAACACTTTCACATCTCGTTCCAAGATCTGAATCGGCTCTTCCTCGTAGGACAAATCTAGTCTTAGCTCCACCTCCTCAACTGGTACTACATGAGATGGATCCGATCGGTAACGACGTAGCATAGAAACATGTAATACATCGTGCATCTGCTGCAATTCCGAAGGCAACTCTAACTGGTATGCCACTGGACCAACTCACTTCAATACCCGATAAGGTCCTATAAACCTTGGACTTAATTTCCCTTTGCGACCAAATCTCATCACCTTCTTCCAAGACGAAACCTTAAGAAACACTCGATCTCCCACAAAGAAATTCTATTTCCTTTCGCTTAAGATCCGCATACGACTTACGCCTATCGATGCCTCCTTTAATCGTGTCCGAATTAACTTAACCTTTTCTTCGGATTCGCCACAACAATCTGGACCCAAAACTTGACGTTCTCCTAATTTCGCCCAACATGTAGGTGTACGACACTTCCGCCATACTGATGGCTTCATACGGTGCCATCCGAACACCGGCTTGATAGCTGTTATTATATGCAAATCTCGCTAAAGGCAAGTATTCTTCCCAACTTCCTCTAAAGTCTATTACATGACCTCTCAACATATCTTCCAACACTTGATCACTCGCCGATTGACCGTCCGATCGTGGATGAAATGCCGCATCAAGTCTAATCTGGTGCCCAAAGCTTGATGTAGTGCTTTCCAGAACCGAGACGTAAACCTTGGATCCCTATTTGAGATAATCGACATTGGCACTCCATGCAACCTCACAATTTCTACCACATATAACTTCGCCAACTTCTGCAAAGAATAGTCAACCCGCACTGGTAAGAAATGCGCGGACTTTGTCAATCGATCCACTATCACCCATACCGAGTCCTTCTTAGTAGGCATAAGGGGAAGCCCACTAACGAAGTCCATGGTGATTCTCTCCCACTTCCACTGCGGAATCTTTATCGGCTGAAGCAACCCCGACGGAACTTGGTGTTCCGCCTTGACTTGTCGACACGCCAAGCATTTCCCTACAAATTCGGTAACTTCCCTCTTAAGACCAAAGCCACCAAAACTGCTTCCTTAGGTCTCTATACATCTTACTACCTCCGTGGATGCATAGCATAGGGGCTACTATGCGATTCCCAAGAATTCTCTCGCCTTAACTCCTTATCCTTGGGCATACTGGACCTTACCCTTGCAACACAATACTCCATCGCCGCTAACTCCATAATCCTCTAACTCCCACACTGCACTTGTCGCAACTTAACACTTAGATCATCATCTACGGTGTCCTTCTTTCACCACATTCAACCATGACGGCTTAACTTGCAATTCAAACAAAGAAACTTCCATCGTTATACAAGCTCGGATGTGCAAACATCGCCTCGATCTCGACCCTACTTTTTGACTTAGAGCATCCGCCACTACATTCGCCTTGCCCGGATGATACGCTATAGAACAATCGTAATCCTTTAATAACTCCACCCACCTTCGCTGTATCAGATTCAGCTCTTTCTGAGTCAACAGATACTTAAGGCTCTTGTGGTCTGTGTAAATCACTGACTTTTCTCCATATAGATAGTGCCTCCATACCTTAATAGCAAAGACCACCACCGCCAATTCCAAGTCATGCGTCGGATAGTTAACCTCATGTGGCCTTAATTGTCGAGACGCATAAGCGACTACCTTCCCGTCTTGCATCAAAACACATCCCAACCCTGTGTGGGAAGCATCACAGTACACCACAAAATCCTTCCCTGCCTCAGGCTGAATCAAGACTGGAGCTTCAGTCAAGACCCTCTTAAGCTTCTCAAAACTCTCATGTTGCCTATCTGTCCATACGAAGGGTACCTCATTTCTCAACAATTTTGTCAAAGGAACAGCTATTGATGAGAACCCTTCCACGAACCTTCTGTAGTAGCCTGCCAATCCCAAGAAACTGCGAACCTCTGCCACCGACTTAGGTGGTTTCCAATCCAAAGATCGCTTCGATCTTCCTAGGATCCACCCTTATTCCTTCGCGGACACTACATGCCCTAAGAATGCATCTTCTTAAGCCAAAATTCACACTTGCTGAATTTGGCATATAGCTTCTTTTCCCTTAACACTTGCAACACTAATCGGAGATGCTCGTCATGTTCCTCGTCCAACTTGGAATACACTAGGATGTCGTCTATGAACACAACGACGAATCGATCCAAGTAGGGTTGAAAAACCCGGTTCATCATATCCATGAACGCGGCTGGGGCATTCGTCAATCCGAACGGCATTACCACGAACTCATAATGCCCGTATCTTGTTCGAAAAGCTGTCTTATGGATATCCACCTCCTTCACCTTAAGCTGATGATATCCAGACCGTAGATCTATCTTCGAGAACATCGCGCCCTTTAAGACGATCGAACAAGTCATCTATCCTTGGCAACGGGTACTTGTTCTTGATGGTCAGCTTATTCAACTGACGGTAATCTATGCACATACGCATAGTCCCGTCCTTCTTCTTCACAAACAGGACCGGTGCTCCCCATTGAGACACACTAGGTCGGATGAACCCACGATCAAGCAACTCCTGAATTTGAGCTTTGAGCTCCACCAATTCCTTTGGTGCCATTCTATACGGAGCTATAGATAGTGGCGCCGTTCCAGGCAACAAATCAATTCCGAACTCTACCTCCCTGTCCGGGGGTATTCCAGGTAATTCCTCCGGGAAAACATCCACAAATTCCCTTACTGTTCTAACTCCACTAACTCCCTCTTCTTTTGCATCCAACATACTGACGAAAGTCAAAAATGCCTCGCACCCTTTCCGAACCATCTTATCCGCCTTTAATGCTGAAACTACATTAGCCAAATAGTTTCTTCTTTCTCCTATCATAATTATCTCCTCATCCTCCGGAGTCTTTAACTCTATTCGCTTAGCCGCGTAATCCAACTTAGCCCGATGTTCCACTATCCAATCCATGCCAAGTATGAGGTCAAACTCTCCGAAGGGTAACTCCATTAAGTCGGCAGGGAATATCACTCCCTGAATCTCTAGAGGTACACTCCGAAATATCTTATTCACCACTACAGTTTGACCCAACGGGCTTACTACTGATCATCTCCCTATTAGTCATTCTTGAAGCTATGCCCGAGTTTCAACTACTCTACATGCAACATACGAGTGGGTCGAGCCAATATCAATTAAAGCAAAGTAAGGCTTATCGCCTATAAGAAACATACCGGTTATGACGCCCGGTGCGCTCTCTATCCTCCTCCGTGAATCGCATACACGCATCCGGCCATTGCTTTGCCTCTGTGTTACCAACACCTCGCCCGGTGTTCCACGTCCTCCAAAGCACCATTTCTCTCGCCATTCGGACCACGACCCGCGGTGGTCGCGGTCCACCTCTTCCATCCTCGATTGAAACTCGACCCGCTGGTCGCCCCCCGTCTATCTTTATAGGACGGTCCTAATCATGTGGTCCTTGGACCCACACTTGAAACATCCCCGCCTTCTTCCAACACTCTCCTAGGTGCCTCTTCCCACACCGATCACAAGTACGACATCGCTCTCCCGTAGCAACTCGACCTCGCGCCCATCAACTCTCTGTCTCTTTTGAGCATTCCTGATGACCCCGATGATCTAAAACCTCTCATTTGCCTGCTCCAATCCTGTATTCGCCATGATTCTTTAACCCCTTCGGCTACCATAGCCTTTTCCACCAACATCAGAAACTCTCGCTCCGCTGTGGAGCTATCAACAATCTCTCAGTCATCCTCAGCCGTCCTCAAACCGGACACATCGCTCATGCTCCGTAGCCACGATACCTCGAGCATACCTGGCTCAACCTTAAGAATTTAGCCTCAGACTCGCTACTACGGACTTGTTCCCTTGAACCCGACCCCAAAAATACCTTCCTCTCGAGCATCAAGATAACTAGTTCCAACATACTTCTTCCGATATGCCGCCTTAACATACTCCCAAGTGAGATCCTCGGTGTAGCACCATCCCGAATCGTGAGCCACCATCGATATGCCTCATCGCAAGTAGCGACACCATTCCCTTCAGACTTTCTTCGCTAGCCGAGATCCGGCTCATCCATAATTCGCTCTGTCGCTTCCATCCAATACTCACCGCATTTAGGTGCCACATCGACACGCCACGGAATACTTCACTCCATTTGCTCGTAGTCGCTCGCATGATTTCCGAGCTCCCCACCTCCACCGCTCCACCACCATCTCAAGAACCCGCAAAGATCACCGCGAGCATCGCATCATCCCCGCTCGATCCCGATGCTCAACGCCAAGAAATTTGGTGGTGGTGGTGGTACCTCATTCTCGGACCCTTGACCAGACCTAACGGGTTCCGACACGGCCATTCCGCCTCTACCACGCCCTCGCACATTACGACCACGTCCCCTAGAACTCATGTCTACGATCGCGATTCAATCTGGTTTAAAAAGTTTTATGCATTAGTCTTTGTTCCACTGATTATCCACGAACAAGTTTTATGTAAGGAAGTTTAGTAGTAGTTCTTTCGATCATTTCAGAGTTTTCATTTCAAGTCTTCTACCCTAATTCAGAGAAGCACATCCATTCAATAGTATCACACATTCATCACTCGAACATTTTCGTCTGGTCCAATCCCAGAGGTATTTTCTTAATTTGTCCTATAGGGGTATTTTGGTAATTTTTATAAATCGGGAATATTTCGAAAAATTTTCTTTTTAAGGTCTAAAATAGTTTTTACAAATCAAAGGGGTAATTTGGTGATTTTAAAACTAAGATTTATAAAACAATGTAGCAGGTCCCTTTCGGGTTTTAATTATTGAGTTTAGCCTCGTGAATGAGTCCTCTTGGTTAGGGTGAACAGTTACTACGCACTGTAGGATTCGAGTGAAGAGGAGGTGAGTCACTAGGGATCGCTTAAATACCGTGCTCTTCTTGAATCCAATCCTAGACATGCGCACAATGGTTGCCACACCCTAACTCAAATGACTTAGTCACGTGTTTGTTTAGTTAGGCCTTAAATTTTATGTAGTTCTTGTGTTGGGGTAAACTAATCCTAGGGTTCCATAACTTAATATCCTAATCTACGCTCCTGTTATACCCATATACAAATCATACATTAATTCACACAACGGTTAGGGTACTTACGGGTGGACTTCTGGTCTGAGACTTAGGTGCCATGCCGTAAAAACTCGCTCATTACACAAAATTTTCACAAAACTTATTTGGGCTCTATTTTGAAAACGTTATGGGCTTTAAACCCAAGGCCGAGAGTTTAAAATCGGTCTCTAATACCAAGTTGAAACACCCCAAACCCGCCCACGAACCCCCCGAGGATCCGTATGTTCTCGGAGTAAAACAGTTCAAAACTTGTTTGTTTCTTGGAAAACTTTGGGTGATTTAGAGAAAAATTTGGATTGGGTTCAAATTGAAAACATCGTTATTCTCAAGATTAGGCTTTATTAAGACTTTATTGTTATATTTCAAAACCATAAGTTAGAGGAAAAGTCGAGTTTTTAGAGTTTACTATTTAAATTAAAAATCATTTGTGTTAGGTGTTAAAACATTTAAAGATTTATTTTTAAGAAAAGTTGCTTAAACTTTAAATTGATAAAAATTGTATCATAATAAAATAAAAAAATGCATGCATAATCGCTTTATAGCCATGGCCTTATTACATTAAAACAAAACCCGAATAAATCCAAAATACTTAGAAATAAAAAGTCCAAAATTAAGATAAAGTCCGAGTTGAACATGGCCACCACTAAGCTCCCGCCGACCCGGTCCGCATCGAGTGTCACTGAAAAATATCCCACAACGGGGTGAGTCAAACAAACTCAAGGTGTATAACCAACACTAAGTCCCAACGATTCGGTGCATATCATATCATATCATACGATATATAACAGATAGAAATAATGATGCAAACCCGAACCCATACCTAGATAACCATCCGCTACACATCACCCGTACTCAACCATCACACCGTGGGGACTACTAAGTCGACCCTCCATCCGCTACACATCATCATCGAAGGCGCCGCAGCACGACTTGCTCATCGCCCTTATAAATTTTGTGGCATAGCCACCAGACATTATTTTGTGACATAAGTCACCACATTCGATTTCGTGACATGAGTCACCACATTCATATATTGTGGTATAAACCACCGTGATCACTTCCTTTCCATATAACCCGTATGCCCCATGTCACATGTAATATGCAATATCATGCCTTATGCCTTATTCCACATTCTTATCGATATTCACATATGTACCATATTCCAAATATTCATATAATAATATTATTCATATCATTTATTAACATAATGTTAAGGTTAATTACTCGAGTACTTTGTACCATCACATGGTACCTTTGCCCACTTTTCACATTATTATAAACACATATATTAAATTGATGCCATAAATCTATTAAGAGTTAGTGTGGGGTACACACTGGTTTACTTAATGCTTTCACCGAAATCCCGAAAATCCCGATCTAACACTCTAGATCCTTAGTTCCTATATTCGCCAACACTTAATACTTTTAGTAAAAAGCCATTCGGCTAAACAATCAAATCCCGAAGGATTATTGCAATCAAAATCCTTATTTTGCTGCCGATTTGATTACTAATCAAATCCCAAACTTTGTGACACTCCTTCCTTGCAATCGCCAATACTAGATCATAGGACTTGGTTAGTTTCTGGCTTCTAAATAACTAAGAAACATATTTGAATCACTAAATATAGACTTGGCCGAATGTTCAGGTTCTCTTACCTTGCGAATCTAAAATCCCAAAATTGCTACTTGCTCTTGGCGATGTCAAGATCCCTATAGGTATATGTTAGATTCGGTTCTGACACTTAATCTCAATAAATGGCCCTTGGCCGAATACATACTGCTTACCTTGAGTACCTCAAATCCCGAAAGAACACCTTTACGCTGGTTACAACCAAAAGAAACACATTAATATGGCCTTAAGCATATTCGGCCATCCTTAGAAATCAAGGCCTACCCTTGATTTCGGCTCACCAAATAAGAAAAGATAAAACCGATTGCTAAGAGGAATACTTACCACCAACGTTTGCTTGAAGAGACTAAAAGAGAAAAAATTTTGGCTAACTCTTTCTACTTTTAAAACTTGCGACAAAGAGAGAAGAATAAGGCCTTCTGAAGATTCGACTATGGCTCCCAAATGGTCATGAAATATTCGGCTACAAGAGGAAGGGGTAAGGTTGAAGGGAAGGAAAGAAAAGATGGGTTTGGAAGAGATTAGAAAAATTCGGCATCCCCTTAATGCACTAAGTGACCGAACTTGGAGAAAGAAAAAGAGAAAAACAAAACTATCAACTATGAATTTTCGACACACTTCCCCTATCAAAACCCCAAAACCGATTATGCACCCTTAGAGCCCCACATTCGGCCACTACATCTTCACTTATCAAATCCCTTATTTTTCTCTCTATCACTTCATTCAAAATAATAAAAATAAATCCACAATTATCTCTTAACTTAGCCGAATTTTTAAAAGGAACCTTAAACTCATCCCTTAGTGCCCCATTGCCGTCCACTCATCGCTCAATCTTGCAAAGAAAATAAAACTCTTTTATTTGCTTCCCTTGCACTCGAACCTCAGCCCCTTGCCCATCAGATATGGCGTCACTTACTGTGAGCTTTAAGTGGCGCCTTCATGCCACTTTACCAAGGCACTTTTTGTGTCTAATTTCCCTACTATTCCTCTTAAGGCCTCTTTTGTTCAATTCCCTTCAATACTTAAAACTTAATATTTTCTAAGGCATTCTTCTATATTCTAAGGTTCCCAAAATTCATACAAAACACATTTATATACACATAAGCATACAATTAGGCATTAATGCATAAGCCGTAAATCCCGGATATTACACCAACACAAGGAAATGAGGTAGAAAAAGGTAAATTTGAGGAAACACAAGACAAGCCAAAATCGGTAATCAAGGAGTACCAACCTCGCATACCATATTCCGAAGCGTTAACGAGAGACGATACAGAGGAACAGTTCGGTAAGTTTCTTAAACTTTTAAAGAAATTACATATTAACTTACCGCTACTTGAAGCTCTTTCACAGATGCCAGATTCGAGGAAATTTTTAAAACATCTCTTGACGAATAAGCGCAAATTAGACGAAGATCCACATGTGGAATTAAACGCGCATGTGCTCAAAGAATGTTACATAATAGACTACCACAAAAGCTAAAAGATCCAGTGGAGTTTTACAATTCCATGTTTAATTGGTAGACTAATCGTTGATAATGCGTTAGTAGCTGATTTAGGGGCAAGCATTAATGTCATGCCTTATAAATTATTTAAACAACTAGGTCTAGGGAAACCCAAGCAAACTAGGATGAGCATTCAATTAGTTGATAAAATCGTTAGAATTCCTAGGGGTATTATCGAAGATGTTCTTGTAAAAATTGACATGATTCGCTTTTCCCAAAGAGGTTTTGTTGTCTTAGACATGGATGAGGATAATTTGATTCCCTAATTTTAGGAAGACCCTTTTAGCGATCGCCAGACTAAAATTGTTGTCGATGCAGAGAACTCATACTTTGTGTAGGGAATGAGACACCATCATCAAGGCTCTCGACTCGGATAGAACATCGAATAATCAAGGTGAGAACGTAAATTCTATCGATAACCATTCTGTTAACCCCCTATTTTCGTGAAGCACCACCAAAGAATACAACTGAACCCGATCCTAAACCTCAAGCCAACAAGGAAGTAGTTTCAAGATCGAGGGATTCAGCTTCGATGATCTAGATGAGTGGAAGACACACTTCAAGGAAAAATTAGGGATACACGACGAATTTAAGAAACGGAACCACACAAGGTAAAACCGAAAGAGCCCCTGCATGAGCTTATAGGAACAACAAACCACTTCAAAATATAAGATCAAGTATTGATAGAAAAATCGACCTCGAATATCTCCTCCGGACCCTAGCACAAACAAAGAAATATCTTTTAGGGTAACCAGTGTTTTCCCACACACAACAATGAGGTAAGTAATCCTATTTTTGGTACTTTTACTATAAACACATCTCGACTTAAATTTTTTCACGAAGACACAAATGATAGCATGAGGAAGGACTTCCAACTCCTCAAACCACCCTGAAGATGCAAATGAGAGGTAAAGTCTAGCTTAAGACTATAAACGAGCGCTTCTCGGGAGGCAACCTGAGCACTAACCCCATTAACTTTTTATTTTATTTCTATCTTATCCTTTCTTTATCATATCTAGCTTTAAACTAACAAGGGGTGCAGAATTCCAGGCCACACGGCCCTGCACACGGCCGTGGCCGTGGCCGTGTGTACCTCAAGAATCTTGGTACTAACATGGAAGGACGGTACAAGTCAGAGCAACTAAATTTAGAACTTACGGACTCAACCACTCCCCCACGGGCACCGACAAAGTGACACGGCCGTGCCCCATAACTGTGTGAAGCTACTGACTTGCCAACCACGGGCTGAACACGCCCGTGCCTTAAAACCGTGCCAACATACTGACTTGTCGAACACAGGCTAGACACAAGCGTGGGGTAACCAACACGCCTAGGAACACGGCTGTGCGATGCGGCCATGTGAATCGACACACCCTCAACCCACGGGCGTGGAAAACTGCCAGACTTGAAATTCTATTTAAACACCATGCCCCTCTCATTTCTCTTCTCACCCACTCTCCTTCTTTTTTCTCCCTTTCTTTCTTTCTTTTCCCTCTTTTTCCCTTTTTCCTAATAAATCCTTAGACTCTTGAGCTACAACAAAATCATATCCATGGCAAAGAAGCGTAAAAGGCCAATCTCTTCAAAGGAGAACGATTCACATGAGTTCATGCCGGTAGCTTCATCCAACCAACAAGCCAAGGGTCTTTGAGACCATTTAATTTCTATTTTTCTTTTCTCTTTCCTTTCAGTTTCCTTCCCTTTAACAATCTTATGCTTAATATAGTTTATTTCATCTTAGTTTCTTAATTTTAGGTTCTAAAGGATGCTAGGGAATCACGCCACGACCACCACCATATCCTCAACCTTAGAAATCACATCCAACAATAAGGACTCTACGGTCCATCCATCTTTTCTTTTAATTTTAGTTTCATCTTTATTTTTCTACACTTTAGCTTGCTTTTCCTTAAGTAGTTAATTAGTATAGTTTTAATTATTATTAGTATATACTGGCTAATCCTGCATGAGCTACCCAATTTCTTCATCTAGCGCAGGATCGTCATCCAGACCGCCCCTCCAACTTATATTTCACCACGACCACTGCCAACTCAAGGAGTTCATCCATAATTCAGGGAGTTTTACTTATCCACATATCTTCTGATCTGAACATTACATTTATATTATCTAACTTTGTACATTGAGGGCAATGTACATCTTAAGTGTGGGGGGTGAACAACCTAAAAAAGTGGCCTAATTTTTTTCATTATTCTCAAATTTCTGAAATTAGGTTCCAAACTTTTTTCATTATTCTCAAAATCCTGAATTTAGTCTTGTTTTTAAGTAATTTACTCATATTACTAATTAGGATGAAACTTCTGATGATTTATGATTTTTATTGATATGTTTTAGATTAAGTCATTGATAATTGTGCAATGATAATTAAATTCTAAGAATACTAGAGAATCAAGCATAATAAGTCTATTTTTCTGAATTAAAAATTTTCTAGGTCGTCTACCTGAATTTAAATATTACCTTGAAATTTGATATTTACAAGGTTGATGTCAAAAATACCCATAATTTTTGTGAGTTTTTGAGCCTTATAGAGCATAAATTCTTTTTCTTGCTCACTTTATTGATTATGAGTATGTCAACATTGATTTGTTATTCTAGAACTTGCATCGATTATACATGTCGAGACCATACTTTTGATTTGATATACAGAGATGATAAAGGCACCTGGGTTTTAACCCACTAACTCCATTAAAAGCCTACCTTCACAAATTAACCCCTAGTGAACCCCTTTTAATCCTAACAACCCTATTTATTGACTCACCCACTAATATTAACCCAAAACCCTTTGTAATTGTTATCACCATTCTTTCTAACTACCCCTATATCGAGATTTGATCTGATTAGTTGCCTAATTATGAATTTTAGTAATTTATCCTTTATTATGTATTTAGTTTGTTTTTGAAAAAAATCGAAGTATATTCATTATTCATAACTAGTTTTGTGATTAAGTAAGCTTATACGTGTGAATTCCAAATATTGAAGAAGAAGCTCACATTATTAGTATTATTAGCTTTCAGTTGATGTAATTATTTTTATTTAGTTTATTATTCTAGTTAGGTATTTTATCAATTCGATCTCGATTCTAATTCAGCCTTTATCCACACCTTAACCCAAGCCCCATTACAACCCTGTTAAAGACCTTTTGATTTATGTATCATCTCATTTTATAGTGGTGGATATTTGATTTTCATGCAAGCTTATGGGATTAACTCTTCATGTTTGACTTTTGAGCGTTTTTTCCTGAACCTTAAACACTTTGAGTGATTTGAGTGAATCTCTAGTGAGGATGTCAATCCTTGTCGGGTTTGAATTAAAGGTAATTATTTAGATAAGGGGAGACGTCTATATTTTTTAGCTACAAAACTATGACTTAGATTGTTTGAATCCTTAGGACTCTTTGAATTGAATTATCCATGTATAAATTATCTATGAATTATGATAAGACATTGTTGATAGGAATTATGAATTATTGAAAGTTCGTTTTAATTGTAAGTTGAGAACTTTGCTTGAGGACAAGCAAAAGCTTAAGTGTGGGGGTATTTGATAAACCGAAATAGTAACATATTTTAATCCCATATTTAGCATACTTTTGAATGATTTATCCCTTGATTTATGTAAAAAGGTGCTCTTAATCCTTTCTTTTCATGTTTTATACTTAGAAAAGCACCAGGGGATAAAAAGAACGCAAAACGGGCTTAAAACGGGACAAATGGGCCAAAGCATGAAATCGACACGGCTACCGACCAAAGATCACACTACCGTGCCTTCTTAAAGATCTCGAACACGGCTTGGACCATGATTTACGGCCGTGCGCCTCATCAACGAAAGTTCACACGGCCCGCCACGATTCATACGAAGCAGTGTGCTGCAGGCCGTGGCTCTACCATGCCAAGAGGAGTTTTACTCAGATTTGGATGCTTGGAGGCAAAGAAACACACTCCAAAGTCTAATTAAACCCTTAAATAGGAATTGCACTCAAATTAGGATACTTGGAGGCCAAGTAACACATCTCAAAGCCTATATAAACACCCTAGGGGGCAACTTATTCGGGGAGTTCGACAGAAACCCCTCTGTCGGGGAGCCCAAAGCCATCGTCTAGGGGCGTCGTGCTAGGCCAGAGAAGGCAGAATTGTGGGTATTCACTCAGGGATAGCCAGTTGATCCATCTCAAGAAGCTAGAATTATACTCAAGACGGAGGATCTCTCCTTCAATTCCTTCAGGGAGTTTTAGGGATTTCTTATGTTTTGTTTTATCTTTTCTCTTGAGATGTTTTCCTTTATTGTTATGAACTAAACCCCTTCTGATACCCGAGAAGGGATGAAACCTATGATGAATCTTGTTATTGTTTTCTGAATTATATGATAAATAATTAGTTTGTTCTTAATTATGTGAGCTTAATCCAAATTTAATGTGCTTAGGTGGAGGAGGAATAGAACCTGCCTAAGAGTAGATCCAACATAATTAAGTGGAGTTGATCGCACGCCTAGAGATAGGGTGACGAGATTTTTCCGGATTAGGGTGAAACCTAATATGGGAATCCATAGATCGATTTACTGCGATTCTAGGGGGTTATTATAAGAGAACGAGAGTTCCACTAATTAACCTAGGGTTAGACGTTATTCGCCTCGAGAGAGGGTTTAATATACGTTAGGGAGTCTTACGGATCAAACTAAGTGAATAAATCGTATGGTTCAGTGTTAGATAATAAGTGAAGTCTAGGTGGATTCTTCCTAGTGTATCATCTAAATCAACTGAGTTTTTCCCAAGTTATTTTCCAAATTCATTCTTCTTTGTCTTAGAGTCTTTAGTTTAGTAGTTAATTAATTTAGATTAGATAAACAATCTCTCTTTATTTTTAGGCTAAATAATAAAAGGAAAGTTAGTATTAGTACTTCTAGTTCATTTGGGTTCGATAATCCGGTCTTGCCTAAGCTATACTACTATTCGATAGGTGCACTTGCCTCAATCATTGTCAGAGTTAGTTTCCAGGTTCGATCATTCTTTTTATAAATTTTAAAGCTCTGATTCACAGCGATCAGATATCCACAAGTATACGGGTTGAGTTGTAATATAGATTTTACAACGAAGTAAGCGAGTACTCCTAGGATCGTACCCAAGGGAGGCGAGTACTAAATCATTCTTAATCGAAATATATAAAGATCTAATTAATACTTTTAAATTAGTTATAGGGCTATAGTAAAATAAGAGATATTTTTTAGGGTTTTTAAATTAATAAAATAAAATAACATAAAAGAATTAAAATTGCAATAGATAGAGAGAAATAGACTAAATCAAAAGAGAAATAGACTGAATCAAATTCGAAGATGGGTGATTAGCTCGCTTCAGCAATCTCAATGAACTGTCACCTCAGGTTCTTCTTCAATCAACTAGTTTCTACCCTAGCAGGACCTTTTGATCTTCTGCTAACATAACGAGTCATCGAGAACTACTTATCTTTTGACCTCACAGTTCAGACTAGCTTAGGGTAAAGGTGTTCAAGAATGGGCAATACCAAATTTGGGTTAATTCCCACCTTGATGACTTCCTTGAGTTGTCAGGCCTAAGGTTTGTGTCATATTCTTCCTTTCCCAAATAGTTGATCCGTTGAATAACCCTACAAAATAGTTAAAATATCATGCTTCCACTCGCTAACCCCACATAAAAGGATTAATTCCTCATGGCTTTCATAAACAACATGGAATAGATGGAAGAATTAGTCATAAGGAATGGATTGAAATAGAGAGTTTAAGAAAAGCTTGATTGATATTGATAATAAGCGCAAATCCACAATAGTTGCTCTTCTTTATAACTCAAAACTCTTGAAAAAAAACAAAGAACAACTATATTAAAACTATGAAAACATAAAGAAAGTAAGAAAACAAAACTTAAACCGAAAGAGAGAATTTCAGCTAATGAAATTTGTCCATAATGTATAACAAAGAAGCCTATTTATGGCCTTTAGTTAGTTGTCGTTCTTAACCCTCGGTTAGCTGATGTTTCCGAGCTTTAAGTTCGATTGTGCAGACCAAAACGCCCCTACTTCGTGTTTTATTCTCATCACAAAGTTGATGTCACGACACACCAGGACTTGTGTCGTGACATAGCAACTAGTATGCTCCTCTGCAGCCATCTTCAGGAGTATGTCGCGACACTCTTAGCTTGTGTCGTGACATTGAAGGTAATTTCTCACTTTCTCTATTTTGCTCTCTATGTTGCGACATAGCGTCCAGTATTGACCCAAAATGCCTTCTAATGGTCTCATGCACACTCACGAAGTACGTTAGCTCTCTCTTAGGCCTTATTCAGTCCTTAAGGTTAATAAAAGACTCAATGTGCACATTTTATTGAATGTAAATAAAACTAAAGAAACTTAATTAAAACATAACGAAAATGCTTGTATTCAAGCTCCTTAAATGTGACAACTAGTTTAATCTGCTACACCGAATTACCGCAGATCAGTACTTGTGTAAGGGAAAGAAATACAAGTAACCCTTTGAACTGTTTGTGACTTTTATAATGCTCCATACTATGAAAAATATTTTATCGAGGAAACTAATTTAGAATATTTTCAAGATATAGATATGGACAACATTATAAACTTTTTGACTGAAGAAAGAGGCGAATGGAAATATTGCCCAGGTACCAATATCCCCACATCCTTTCACCAAGCTATTATGTTTCTTGAGGCTAAGATATGGATTCAATTTGCATGCACACGAATAGTACCTACTTTAAATGTTTCTTACGTTAATACCTTTCGAGCAGTTTTACTCTATGTTATTTTGTAGAGAAAGCAGGTATGTACCGTCAGATGGATCCATCAAAACATGAAAAGATGTATTAGCAGCCAGAAAGTGGGAGTTTTCTTTCCCCACTTAGCGACGGCCTTATGCAAAAATGCAGGTGTACCTATGACATACACAAGCAGTCGTTGAAACCATTCTGAAGTATTATCGGAGACAACTTATTCCAATAGTACATAGAGCTATGAGCCAAAAAAATAAAAGCATTGGAACAAACGACAAAAAGAAGTGACGGCTACACCAGCTTCTTCATAAAAGTTGACACGAGCTTAACAAGAATTTGGTGAGAGTAGTCATCCAAAGCCAGACTTGATGATACAATGGATGCAGGAGTCGGGGCCAATTTTTCAAGAATTTGCTAAACAAAAAAACATCCGGGTCCCTAATTATACACCTGATATATTTGGGCTAACACATCAGGAGCAGGAGGAAGAGACACATGAAAACAAAGAGAAAGGAGCGGATGAGGAGGGAGAAGAAGATGAAAAGATGGATTTTCATGAGGATGATTAGTCTTTAAAATTTCTTTCGGGTTGTATTAAAAACTTAAAGATGATTTTAGTTAGTTTTTAGGAATAGGAAAAAAATAACCTTTTAATTATTTTGCTTTGTGTTTGTTTATGATTTTCTCTGTAGGAACCCCACATGAAGGAGATACAAACAATTCGAGCTTTACACAATCAAAGGAGGAAGTACCTACTATTAGCAGTTGGAGCGACCACAAGAAATAAGGTAACTTCATTCTCTATCTTTTTATGGGCTGCACATTGAGGACAATATGTCAACTAAAGTGTGGGGGTGACATAGAAATTTGTTTACTTCTACATTTTTGTAACGTCCCAAAAATTAGGGGCTGTAATTTTATTTAAAATTCATGTTGTGCTTGAACAGCTAGCTATTTGAGTGTATTTGGGGGTTCTAATGAGGCCTGGGTTCGAGTCTGAGCTTTGGAAAAATTTTAGTTTTTGGCCCTTAAGAGGAAAGGGCTGTTAGCAGTAGGACTTAAGTATATTTGTGTGCGTTTAGGTGTCACAAGATGAGCATGTGACTTGTGGCTGTGGCGTCAATGAAGTAGCAT
Source organism: Gossypium sturtianum (assembly GCA_025698515.1). Lineage (NCBI taxonomy): Eukaryota > Viridiplantae > Streptophyta > Magnoliopsida > Malvales > Malvaceae > Gossypium > Gossypium sturtianum. The sequence goes on along the minus strand of CM046952.1, from coordinate 50,176,798 downwards.
GGGGGAGTGGGGTTCGAATCCCATGGAAAGCAAATGAGAGCTTTTATTTTATGTCATGGGAGTGGAAGAAGTAGAGTTTGGATCAAACTCTACAAGGGAGGTTGAAGACTTGGTCAAAAATTTCAAATGAAAGGATGGGAGGAATTTTAGGAGATTGGGGTGGAGAAAATCGCGGAAGTGGATGTGTGTAGGAGTGTTGGCCGAAATTGGGAGTCTAGGTAGGAAGAGAATTTCGGCTAGGGGATTTGTATGAAGCAAATTTCGGCTGAAGGGTTTTTTGGGAAGCATTTCGGGATTTCTTCTCTGAAGCATTTCGTGCATTTTTCTCTTACCTTTCATGCATTTTTCTCTTCTTGCTAATAGCCTTTCATATACTTTTGTTACTCGATTTAGCTTTTCGTTTACAAACATTTGGTTGGCCGAATCTTTACCCTTTCTCCCTATTTCTCTTTACACTTCGTTCGTCTTCTTTCCTTTTCCTCTAAGCCGTATAGCTACACTTCTTCCTTTTCGATTTTCCTTTAGCCGAATACAATTCTTCTTAAAGCTTTGGTTCTCATTCTGCTGGCCGAATCTTGTAAGCCGAAACTATATACTCTCTTCATCTTGAATCTTTTGTTCTCGGTGGTTGGGGCCGAATTCTGTTATCAGACAACTGACGATTGTCGTCGTTCATTGGTGTTGGTAAATGTGGAGTAATGCAAATATTTTCTTAATTCATTGCTAGTTAGAATTCTGGTGACTTCATGAGTAAACATCGGCCTCTCTCTTTTCTCTGTGGGGTCCGAATGTTGGATGGTTGCTAACACTCTCTTGTTCATCAAATATTGCTAGGGACTCGTTTTCATTAGCCAAGGAATAGAGCCGATTACCGTTGCACTGTAGGAGATCGCGTCCCGTGGTAAGTGAAGTTAGTTGAGTAGAGTATTTCAATATTATAGATCTCCAAGGGCGTTGAGACTAACTAATGGTCAATTGTTATCATAGGTGCCTCGGGAAGTGTCTCAAACCGCAATCTAAAGCAGGTGTGTAATCGTACACCCACTCTAGTTTCTGTCAATGCGATGAATGAAGGTGTGCACTCACACCCTGATGAACTGTGAATCGGCTAAAGCCGAAAATTGATAAGCCGAAACTTCGGCATCTGAGATCACTCGAGCGTGCGAGCACTCGTAGAGGTGAATCGAGCCACAATCGTTGGTGATAGACCGTGGGGAATGCCACGAATTTTTTTGTGGGCCTAGGTCGTAGTGGGCCTTGTTGGGCCGAAGTGGGCCTAATGGGCTAATGGGCTCACAAGGGCAAAATCCATGGTAAGTGCCGGATAATAGATACGGCTGCGAGGTTCATAGAATCGTGACCGAAAATGGGCTGAATGGGCCACACGAGCACGTGGACCTGCTTGGGCCAAAAATTGGGCTTTAGGCCTAATTGCACCGTTTTGACCAGAAAGGGTACCTGTGTCGCTCGATGCGACTGTAGGCCTTTGGAGAGGCCGTTAGATGACTAAATTACTGAAATACCTTCGATGGGTAAAATTATCGGAATACCCCCCGAGGGGTAAATTACCGTTTTACCCCCAATCGACCAAATGACCATTATACCCTTAGTGGTAGTATAAGTGATGTATGTGTATTTTGTATGACTGATTATGATTGTGATATACTGCATACATGGGTTATATATGACATGACATGCTGCATTGGGTTGGGTTCTGTATTTTGGAGGAAGTATCAGATCTTGAGTGGCTATGCCACGATTTATCGATTTAGTGGCTTTGCCACGATATCGATTCTAGTGGCTCAACCCGTTTCATCGTTATTAGTAGCTTTGTTGCGTTGATATTTTTTGCAAATTTGCGTTAGTATTGGTGTGTAGGGCTGGGTGGGTCGACTTGGTCCCCACATGGTGTGTAGGGTTGGTACGGGTGGTGTGATGGTTGGACTGGGTTGGGCTGTATTTTGTTTGCATTGACATGATATTGGGCTCGGACCCACTCTAATTCTGTATAGGGCTAAGGCCCAGACCGAACCGTATTGATTAGGGCTTGGGCCCAGATTGATACTGTAGTAGGGGATTACATACTGAGTTCTCGTAACTCACCCTTTTCCTTAAGCTGTGCGGTGTAATCCCGGGTCTTAGACGATTTGGAGCCGTGAGGGACTCGGAGGTGGCCACACGCTCGATATGTGTTAATCGCAAACTTAGTTATTTTATTTAATTTAGTTTTAATATATTGGGCTAATGATTCTGTAATAAGGCCAATTGGGGATTTTTAACTTTTAATTGGTATTTTCTTTTCATTACTACCTGCTAGACTAGGAAACGCGAGTTTTAAAACGACAACTATTTTTAAAGGATATTACGATTTTCAAACCTTAAAAAAATAAAAATATACAACTCAAGCGAGCTTCCGCGATTCTTAAATCTGTATAACAAATGATTTAATTAATAAGAAAATAATGTGTTTACGAAATTACTATCCTAAAAGTCTTAAAGAGAATAAATGTTTTGTATTGGGTTTTTCCGAGCTTGTCGGTTTACAAACGTCACTTGATGTGATAGTCAGATCCGGTCGTAATGTCTAGGCCAGGTTTGGGGTGTTACATTTAGTGGTATCAGAGCCAGGTTGCAAAACTCGGCTATGGAATGGGTTTTGAAAATTTTCTAATATGTTTAAATTTGGGTTTGAAAAGTAATGTCGTTACCGAAGGTGTGGCACACCGAGTCTTCGGCACCAAATCTGTAAGTTCTCTGACACTGTACTCTGTTATATACTGAAATGACTATACTGAGAAACTACTAGGGATAGTAGTAGTATACTAAAACTCTTTAGTTAGAAAAACTGAGACCATAGGAGAGTAAAAACTGTAGTAAAAATTCGATCTGCAAAAACAACCCTAATTACTGTTCATCATAAGATATCTGTTAATAATTATGAGAATTATAAGCTGATGCATAAGACTCTTAAAACAGATAAATACGCTATACCGATATGAGCACAAGAGGTCGCGGAAGGGGTACACGTGGTCGTGGTAGAGGCCGAGGTGCTAGGGCTGGTTCTTCAAATCAGGACACATGCCTGCTAGGGAAGCGCCAGCCTCACCAGTGACTGAGACGGGGTCTCATGACCGAGCCGGTGGGGATGATGCCCTGTCCCAAGCGATGTTGCGGGTTCTGGAAAGGGTTGCTGGAACAAGTACCGGGTCAGTGGGCTGAGGGTCAATTTCTAAACGACTCCGGTCGAATGGGGCAGAAATTTTCAGGGGTATCTCTGGCGTAGCCCCGGACGTGGCAGAATATTGGTTGGAAGCTATCGAGCAAATAATGGATCACCTTGATTGTACGGTGGAGCAAAAATTGAAAGGAGCAGTGTCTTTACTGCGAGATGAGGCGTACCAATGGTGGCTTACCGTGAGGGAAGGCACGCAGGTCGACCGTTTGTCATGGGACTTCTTTAAGACGGCCTTCCAAGGAAAATATGTCAGGAGGAGTTATGTGGATGCCCGGAGGAAGGAATTTCTGAGTCTGATCCAGGGGAATAAGTCTGTAGCAGAGTATGAGGCAGAGTTTCTGCGGTTGAGCCGGTATGCTGGGGCATAGTCGCGACTGAGTATGAGCGTTGTGTGCATTTCGAAGATGGTCTCCGAGATGAGTTGTGAGTGCTGATAGCTCCGCAGAGGGAAAGAGACTTTGTTGCCCTGATTGAGAAGGCAAAGATTGCCGAGGATGTGAAACGCTCAGAGCGTCAAAATCGTGAGAAGGAAAAGGGCAAAAATAAGAGGGATTTTGGGCCCTCAAGTTCTTCTGGTGGGCCTAAGAAGAGGCCTAGATTCGATGGGCTAGTCCGATCTGGGGTTCCTGCTGTTGCTGTCGAACCGCAGCCTTGCGCTGTGTGTGGAAGATCGCACCAGGGTGAGTGCTAGAAAAGAACTGGAGTGTGCTTCAGATGTGGGTCTAGGGACCACAGGGTTAAAGACTGTACTCAGAGGCCTGGTCAGATGCAAGCTGCGGGTCAGGGCTACGTTCAGCCAGGGAGAGGTGGTCAACAGCCACCGAGAGGCCGGGGTCAGGCCAAAGGGGGTAATGGTTTGGGACGAGGTCGTGGAGCACCGGGCAGAGGTGCTAGTAACACAGAGGCAAGACAGCCAATGTTGGTCTATGCTGCTCGGTGCCGAGAGTATGGTGACGCCCCTGATGTCATAACTGGTACTTTCCTCATTTACAATGTACCATATACCGCTTTAATTAATATTGGGTCTACACATTCGTATGTTGCATGTACTGTGTCAGGGTTGTTGGGTATACAGTCCAAAATTACTGACAGAGAAACATCGGTGGTAAGTCTGCTGGGACAGTCGGTTAGAGTGAATAAACTATTTAGAGATGTACCCCTAGAGGTCCAAGGGGTTATCTTTTCAGCGGATTTGATGGAATTATCGTTTGGCGAATTTGATCTTATTTTGGGCATGGATTGGTTAGTGAAGCACCGTGCGAATTTGGATTGCGCTGCTAAGCGTATGGTATTGAAGTCTTCGAAGGATGAGGAGGTGATTGTGATAAGGGAGCGAAGGGATTATTTAACTAATGTAATCTCAGCACTAAGGGCTGAGAAACTGATTCGCAAGGGTTGCGAGACATTCTTAGCTTATGTCAGCATTTCTGATTCTGTGGGTCCGTCGGTTGGGAATGTCAGAACTGTAAAGGAGTTTCTGGATGTATTTCCCGAAGAGCTTCCGGTGTTGCCTCCAAATCGTGAGGTCGAATTTGGCATTGAGCTTCTACCTGAAACGGATCCGGTGTCTATCGCCCCTTATAGGATGGGGCCGAAGGAGTTGGTAGAGTTAAAGGCTCAAATCCAAGAGCTACTGGACCGAGGATTCATCCGATCGAGTGTGTCTCCTTGGGGAGCACCAGTATTGTTCGTGAAGAAGAAGGATGGGTCCATGCGCATGTGTATTGATTATTGTCAATTGAATAAACTGACGATTAAGAACAAGTACCCATTACCAAGGATAGACGATCTGTTTGACCAGCTGCGAGGAGCTTCGATCTTCTCCAAGATAGATCTTAGATCGGGGTACCATCAACTAAGAGTTAAGGAGGCAGATGTGTACAAGACTGCATTCAGGACTCGTTATGGACATTACGAGTAGTTATGCCATTTGGGTTGACAAATGCACTAGCTGCTCTCATGGATATGATGAACCGGGTTTTCCAACCCTATTTGGACCAGTTCATAGTGGTGTTTATAGATGACATCCTGGTGTATTCAAGAACCAAGAAGGATCATGATTTGCATCTTCGAATTGTTTTGCAAATACTGAGAGAAAAGCAGCTTTATGCCAAGTTCAGCAAGTGCAAGTTTTGGCTGCGAGAGGTGACATTTCTAGGTCATGTAGTGTCTGCTGAGGGGATTTGGGTTGATCCTCGGAAAATTGAGGTCGTATTGGACTGGAAACCACCAAAGACTGTATCTGAGATTCGGAGTTTTCTGGGTCTGGCTGGGTATTACAGACGGTTCATTGAGGGATTCTCACTGATTGCTGTACCGTTAACTAAGTTACTGCGTAAAGGGGTACCGTTTAATTGGACTGATAAACAGCAGGAGATTTTTGAGAAACTGAAGAAGATTTTGACTGAAGCCCAGTATTAATACAGCCAGAGTCTGGAAAGGAATTCATTGTCTACTGTGATGCGTCGCACACTGGTTTGGGTTGTATGCTGATGTAGGAGGGTAAGGTGGTGGCCTATGCGTCGCGTCAGCTTAGGTCGCACGAGGTGAATTACCCCACTCATGACTTGGAATTAGCTGCGGTGGTATTCGCACTGAAGATTTAGAGACACTACTTGTATTGGGAGAAGTCGATCATTTATACCGACCATAAAAGCCTCAAGTACCTCCTTACTCAGAAAGAGTTGAATCTTAGGCAACAAAGATGGATAGAGTTGCTTAAGGATTATAATTGCTCGATTGAGTATCATCCGGGAAAAGCTAACGTAGTAGCGGATGCATTGAGCCGTAAGGTTGTATCTGATCTAAGAGCAATGTTTGCTCGTCTCAGCCTGTTTGAGGATGGTAGTCTGTTAGCTGAACTTCAAGTGAAATCGACTTGGATTGAGCAAATTAAGGAGAAGTAGTTGTTGGATGAATCGTTGATTCCTCGTTTTCGACTGGTGAAGAAGGGAGAGATTGTGGACTTTGGGCTGAATAGTGAGGGAGAATTATGCTTCTGTGGGAGAGTTTGTGTACCGAGGGATTCTGAGTTAAAGCAGTCTATGCTGAGGGAGGCGCATAGTAGTCCATACGCTATGCATCCTGGTGAGAGCAAGTTATACCGAGACCTGCGTGAACTATACTGGTGGCCAGGGCTTAAGCGTGAGGTTACCGATTTCGTAGGTAAGTGTTTGACATGCCAACAAGTGAAGGCTGAGCATCAACTGCCTTCTGGATTATTGCAACCTGTTAAAATTCCACTCTGGAAGTGGGAGAGGGTAACCATGGATTTTGTTAGTGGGCTACCCCTGACGCCTACTAAGAAAGATTCGGTATGGGTTATTATTGATCGACTGACTAAGTCTGCCCACTTTATATCGGTTCGCACTGATTATTCGTTGCAGAAGTTTGCCAAGTTATACGTGGCTGAGATTGTGAGGCTGCATGGGGTACTAGTGTCTATCATTTTGGATAGGGACCCTAGATTCACATCACAGTTCTAGAGAGTGTTACACGGAGCTTTGGGTACAAGGTTAGATTTCAGCACGGCATATCATCCTCAGACTGATGGACAGTCGGAAATAGTAATTTAGATTTTGGAAGACATGCTAAGAAGCTGTGTAATCGATTTCAAGGGTAGTTGGGAAGACTATTTTCCACTAGCGGAATTCGCTTATAACAATAGCTACCAATCCAGCATTCAGATGGCACCATACGAGGTGTTATATGGTCGTAGGTGTCGTACCCCTACTTGTTGGACAGAACTGGGTGAGCGGCGAATGTTGGGACCAGAACTAGTTTCTGAAACCGAAGAAAAAGTTAAATTGATTCGGGACCGGTTAAAAGAAGCATCTGATAGGCAGAAGTCATATACTGATTTAAAGCGTAAAGAGATTGAGTACACAGTGGGAGAGTTTGTCTTCTTGAAGGTCTCACCATGGAAGAAGATTCTAAGATTTGGACGGAAAGGCAAGTTGAGCCCTAGATTCATCGGGCCTTACCGGATATTAAAGCGTGTGGGACCGTTCACCTATCAGTTGGAGCTGCCTCCTGAGTTAAATCATATACATGATGTGTTCCACGTCTCTATGCTGAGGCGATACTGTTCCGATCCCTCTCATATAGTGCCAATAGAGGAGATCGAGGTAAGACCTGATCTGACTTTTGAGGAAGAACCAGTGCAAATATTGGATCGTGATGTTAAAGTGTTAAGAAGAAAATCTATCCCGTTAGTCAAGGTGCTTTGGCGTAATCACGGTTTAGAGGAAGCTACGTGGGAGCCTGAGGAGGCAATGTAGCAGCAATACCCTCACCTCTTCTGATCAGGTAAATTTCGAGGCCGAAATTTTTTTAAGGGGGTAGAGTTGTAACGTTCCAAAAATTAGGGGCTGTAATTTTGTTTAAAATTCATGTTGTGCTTGAGCGGCTAGCTATTTGAGTGTATTTGAGGGTTCTAAGGAGGCCTGGGTTCGAGTCTGAGCTTTGGAAAATTTCAGTTTTTGGCCCTTAAGAGGAGAGGGCTGTTAGCAGTAGGACTTAAGTATATTTGTGTGCGTTTAGGTGTCACAAGATGAGCATGTGACTTGTGGCTGTGGCGTCAATGAAGTAGCATAGGGGAGTGGGGTTCGAATCCCATGGAAAGCAAATGAGAGCTTTTATTTTATGTCATGGGAGTGGAAGAAGTAGAGTTTGGATCAAACTCTACAAGGGAGGTTGAAGACTTGGTCAAAAATTTCAAATGGAAGGATGGGAGGAATTTTAGGAGATTGGGGTGGAGAAAATCGGGGAAGTGGATGTGTGTGGGAGTGTTGGCCGAAATTGGGAGTCTAGGTAGGAAGAGAATTTCGGCTAGGGGATTTGTATGAAGTAACTTTCGGCTAAAGGGTTTTTGGAAAGCATTTCGGGATTTCTTCTCTGAAGCATTTCGTGCATTTTTCTCTTACCTTTCATGCATTTTTCTCTTCTTGCTAATAGCCTTTCATATACTTTTGTTACTCGATTTAGCTTTTCGTTTACAAACATTTGGTTGGTCGAATCTTTACCCTTTTCCCTATTTCTCTTTACACTTCGTTCGTCTTCTTTCCTTTTCCTCTAAGCCGTATAGCTACACTTCTCCCTTTTTGATTTTCCTTTAGCCGAATACAATTCTTCTTAAAGCTTTGGTTCTCCTTCTGCTGGCCGAATCTTGTAAGCCAAAACTACATACTCTCTTCATCCTGAATCTTTTGTTCTCGGTGGTTGGGGCCGAATCCTGTTGTCAGACAACTGACGATTGTCGTCGTTCATTGGTGTTGGTAAAGGTGGAGTAATGCAAATATTTTCTTAATTCGTTGCTAGTTAGAATTCTGGTGACTTCATGAGTAAACGTCGGCCTCTCTCTTTTCTCTGTGGGGGCCAAATGTTGGATGGTTGCTAACACTCTCTTGTTCATCAAATATTACTAGGGACTCGTTTTCATTAGCCAAGGAATAGAGCCGATTACCGTTGCACTGTAGGAGATCGCGTCTCGTGGTAAGTGAAGTTAGTTGAGTAGAGTATTTCAATATTATGTATCTCCAAGGGCGTTGAGACTAACTAATGGTCAATTGTTATCATAGGTGCCTCGGGAAGTGTCTCAAACCTCAATCCAAAGCAGGTGTGTAATCGTACACCCACTCTAGTTTCTGTCAATGCGATGAATGAAGGTGTGCACTCACACCCTGATGAACTGTGAATCGGCTAAAGCCAAAAATTGATAAGTCAAAACTTCGGCATCCGAGATCACTCGAGCGTGCGAGCGCTCGTAGAGGTAAACCGAGCCACAATCGTTGGCGATAGACCGTGGGGAATGCCACGAATTTTCTTGTGGGCCTAAGTCGTAATGGGCCTTGTTGGGCCGAAGTGGGCTCAATGGGCTAACGGGCTCACAAGGGCGAAATCCATGGTATGTGTCGGATAATAGATATAGCTGCGAGGTTCGCAGAACCGTGACCGAAATTGGGCTGAATGGGCCACACGAGCATGTGGACCCGCTTGGGATGAAAATTGGGCTTTAGGCCCAATTGCACCGTTTTGACCTGAAAGGGTACATATGTCGCTCGATGCGATTGTAGGCCTTTGGAGAGGCCGTTAGATGACTAAATTACTGAAATACCCTTGATGGGTAAAATTACCGGAAAACCCTCGAGGGGTAAATTACCATTTTACCCCCAACCGACCAAATGACCGTTATACCCTTAGTGGTAGTATAAGTGATGTATATGTATTTTGTATGACTGATTATGATTGTGATATACTGCATACATGGGTTATATATGACATGACATGCTGTATTGGGTTGGGTTCTGTATTTTGGAAGAAGTACTGTACTGGTGGCTATGCCACGATTTATTGATTTAGTGGCTTTGCCACGTATACTGATTCTAGTGGCTCAGCCACATTTACTATTATTAGCAGCTTTGCTGCGTTGATATTAGTAGCTCGGATGCGTTATTGGTGTGTAGGGCTGGGTGGGTCGACTTGGTCCCCACATGGTGTGTAGGGTTGGTACGGGTGGTGTGATGGTTGGACTGGGTTGGGTTGCATTCTATTTGCATCGACATGATATTGGGCTTGGACCCACTCTGATTCTGTATAGGGCTAAGGCCCAGACCGAACCGTATTGATTAGGGCTTGGGGCCGGTGCATCGACATGTAGTAGGGGATTACACACCGAGTTCTCGTAACTCACCCTTTTTCCTTAAGCGTGCGGGTAATCCCGGTCTTAGGCGATTTGGAGCCGCGAGGACTCTGGAGGTGGCCATACGCTCGATATGTGTTAATCGCAAACTTAGTTATTTTATTTAATTTAGTTTTAATATATTGGGCTAATGATTCTGTAATAAGGCCAATTAGGGATTTTTAACTTTTAATTGGTATTTTCTTTTCATTACTACCTGCTAGACTAGGAAACGCGAGTTTTAAAACGACAACGGTTTTTAAAGGATATTACGATTTTCAAACCTTAAAAAAATAAAAATATACAACTCAAGCGAGCTTCCGCGATTCTTAAATCTGTATAACAAATAATTTAATTAATAAGGAAATAATGTGTTTACGAAATTACTATCCTAAAAGTCTTAAAGAGAGTAAATGTTTTGTGTTGGGTTTTTTCGAGCTTGTCGGTTTACAAATGTCACTTGATGTGACATGCCAGATCCGGTCGTAACGTCTAGGCTGGGTTTGGGGTGTTACAATTTTTCTTTGATTTTTCTTGTCTTTGGTGTGCTTCAGCTTTTAGAAATACAAGTGATTGCTTAGGAGCATGTACATAGGTTTTTTGTGTTTGCAAATAAATTTAGCATGATGATAGGTGATTTTAAATTTTATTATTATTAGACTACTAAGTTCTATATGTTACAATGTAAACAGGCATTAAGCAATCAACTTTACCAAAGGATATAGAAAATACAAGGAAACGAGCACGCTAGTATGAATGATAAATGGTTGAATTTGAGCTTGTTTGGTTGATTAAATTTGTGCATATTGAGATATTAAGGGATGACCTAAGGCATTGTTTGGAACACATCTAGAGCCAAAAAAACTGGCCTATTTATATGCAACTTTAGTACCAATTTTTGAGCCTATTGACACTTCTTGATGAAACCTCATTACAAACCCCGAGCCTAAAATGTTAATTTGTATTTACCTTTTTTCTTTGGTCCTGCACTGCACGACTATAAATGTCTAGCCATGACGGTTAAGCAGATACATCACGGCAGAGTTTGTAAAAACAGAGTGAAATAGGAAAGATTGGTGTGATATGCGAACTATAGGTTAGTCTGAAAGTGCAAAACAAAAGAAAATTTCAAAAAAGCAAAAGTAGTACGAGTAGAAAAAGTCTTGAAATAGTGAAAAAGCATTCATGAGTGAGATACATTGAAAAAAAAGTGACAAAGTCATAGGCATAAGAAAAACTCGTTCATTAATGCACAAAAACTCGTAGGCTATTCGTAGTTACTATGTTATGCTATAATTTCCCATGTAGAGAAACAAGGAAGGTTAGAGAATGAGAAATAAGGTGGTGAGCGGGTAAGGGTCACTAAGGGGGAAGAATAAGGATTGATACGATATGCCAAACTAATTTTGTGTTTGTAACCCTTTTGATGCTTACTGTTGTTGAACTCCATACTTGCCGTAAGCCTCAGAACGTTACAAGTCGAAAAGTCCTATGTGACCTAAATATCATCACGCATAAATGTACATTATACAGAACAATCACATAAACGACCATTTGTATTCTGCTCGGATAATCAAAGTACTTGTATGATTTATTGATGGATCCCTACAGATGAGACCCTTAATGTTTGTATATGTTGTAATATACTGAACTTAGACGTTTGTGGTCAAAAGTGGTAAGTCAGTTATTCATCATGTCAAAGTTATTCGTGAATATGAAACACTTAGCCATGTGCTCCAAAGTCAATACTTGTATGATATTTGCTCAAGGGACATATTTTATATTTCTTATTTTTGTTTATGTTGCTTGAGGGCAAGCAATGACATAAGTGTAGGGGATTTTGATTTGTCGTAATTTGGTGTAGCAAATTAAACTAATTTTTTCATTTTAGGGGCTTGAAAGCAATCATTTTAATTAGGTATTAATTATGTTTTCATAAGTTTTCGTTAAGTTAATAAAATGTGCAAATTGAGTCTTTTATTGACCTTAGGGACTGAATGAGGCCTAAGGGTGAGCTAATGACCTTTGTAAGTGTGCAAGAGACCATTAAAAGGCGTAATAAATCGATATTGGTTGCTATGTTGCAACATGGAATACTTAATGTCACAACATAGGGAGCAGAATGGAGAAATCATGAAACTGCCTTTGATGTCACGACACAGATTAAGGGTGTCATGACATACCCCTAAAGATATCCCAAGAGGAGTACATTAACTGCTATGTCAAGACATAGGACCTAGTGTGTCGCGACATCAACCTTGGACGGGAATTAAACACGAGACAGGGGCATTTTGGTCTGCAATATCAAACTTAAAGCTTGGAAACGTCAGCTGACCTAGGGTTAAGGACGACAGCCACCTGAAACCTATAAATAGACTCATTTGTCACATATTATAGACATCATTCACTTATCCAAGAATTAATCTTTTAATTTTAGTTTAGTTTTCTCTTTTCTTAGGTTACATTTTATTTCATTCATTTTTGTTCTATTTTGAGATATCTGTATTGTGGAGATGATAAACCGTAAAAGTAACATATTCTAAGCCCACATTTAGTATGCTTTTAGATGATTTAAGCCCCAATTTATGTAAAAAGGTGCTCTTAATCCTTTCTTTTCATGTCTTATACTCAGGAAAGCACCCGATGACGAAAAGAACGAGAAACGGGCTTAAAACGGACCAAATTGGGCCAAGCCACGAAATCAGCACGGCCTGGACTTCAAGCCACACGGCCGTGCCACCATTCCTACTAGAACACGGCCTTACCACGACTTACACGGTCGTGCCTCATTCAACAGTGTCGAACACGGCCTGGCCACGATTTACACGGGCGTGTGCCATGGCTGTGCCTCTGCCGTGGAGAAGAGCAATTTCATTCGGGAAAGGATACTTAGGGAGAAAGAAACGTGTTTCAAAAGCCTATAAATACACCCTAGGTACCAGCTGAAAGAGGGGCGAAGAGCTAGGCCAAGAAGCCAAGCCGTAAAGGTCAGATTTGTGGGAATCACTCGAAGATAGCCAGTTGATCCATCTCAAGAAGCCGGAATTCTACTCAAAACGGAGGATCTCCTCTTCAATTCCTTCAGGGGGTTTTAGGGATTTCTTATGTTTTGTTTTATCTTTTCTCTTGAGATGTTATCTTTTATTGTTATGAACTAAACCTTCGGATACCCGAAGGGGATGAAACCTATAAGGAATCTTGTTATTTGATTTTTTGAATTATATGATAATAACTTAGTTTGTTCTTAATTGTGTGAACTTAATCCAAATCTAATGTGCTTAGGTGGAGGAGGAATAGACCCTGCCTAAGAGTAGATCCAACATAATTAAGCGGAGTTGATCGCACGCCAAGAGATAGGGTGACGAGATTTTTGCCGGATTAGGGTGAAACCTAATATGGGAGTCCACAGATCGATTTCATTGCTATTCTAGGGGTTATTATAAGCGAACGAGAGTTCCACTAATTAACCTAGGGTTAGACGTTATTCGCCTCGAGAGAGGGTTTAATATACGTTAGGGAGTCTCACGGATCAAACTAAGTAAATAAATCATATGGTTCAAGGTTAGATAACAAGTGAAGTCGGTGGATTTTTCCTAAGGGTATCGTTTAAGTCAACCTGAGTTTTCCCAAAAGTTATTTCCGAATTCATTCTTTTTGTCTTTGCATCTTAGCTTAGTAAGTAGATTAGTTTTAGTTTAAACAATCATCACTTTATATTAAGGCTAAATAATAAAAAGACGGTGAGTATTAGTACTTTTAGTTCCTTTGGGTTCGACAATCCGGTCTTGCCTAAACTATACTACTGTTCGATAGGTGCACTTGCCTTTAATCATTGTCAGAGTTGGTTTCCAGGTTCGATCATTCTTTTATAAATTTTAAAACTCTGATTTACAGCCATCAGGAGACAATCAAACCTTGTGGATTTGTTATCAATCTTAATACAATCAGGCACTTTCGTAAACTTTATATTGTCGATTTATTTAGCATGTTTCCTCTATATATCGATTTTATATTATCTATGGAGGCTATGAGGAACTAATCCCTCTATGGGGGATTACCAAGTGGAGGTATGATATGTTAACTATTTTGTAGGGATACTCAATGGATCAGCTGTTTAGGAAAGGAAGAACAGAAAACAAACCCTAAGCCTGACAACCTTGGGAAGTCATCAAGGTGGGAATTAACCCAAAATTGGTATGGCCCATCTGTGAACCCATTCACCTCAAGCCGATCTGGACTCTGAGATCGCAAGATAAATAGTCCTTACCGACTCGTTATTTGAGTAGAAGATCGGTAGATCCTGTTAGGATAGTGACTAGTTGATTGACGAGGAACCCGAAGCGACAGTTGATAGGGATTACCGAAGCGAGGTAATCACTCATAATCAAATTCGATTATTTCTATTCTTAAATCTCTTGAATTTTTGTTCTTTATGTCGTTTTATTTTTTTATTATTATAAAAACCCTATAAACTCCTTTTTATTTTACCTTCGTACTATAATTAAACTAATGTACTAATTAGATCTTTTAGTGTTTAGGTTAAAATTGATCTAGCACTCACCTCCCTTGGGTACGATCCTCAGAGTACTCACCTACTCCATTGTGACTATATTACAACTGGACCTGTATACTTGCGGATACCGCCTCGTCTTTATATCTTTTACTGTAGTATTCACACTCTGGATGTTAGTACGTCCGGAAGCAATCAAATTCTAGTGCAAATAAATTGCATCCACATTTTATCTATTGGAAACATTATAGCTTGATTGAAATTAGTCGGTAGTCCGGTGTCTGGTCAGAGGTTCCACTCAGCTCGATTTTCAGTTAAGTATTTAACAATGCTTTCCATATCACCATCTCGAAATCCCGTTAAATCAGTATTTTCTAAATAATCAGAATCGTAATATGAAGTATCTTAAAATTTACAAATCTTTTTCGGGGAGAATGACACAGCCTTACCTCGAACTGTTACCATTTTCCACATGACACCATGTGGTCTCCGGGTTTCCTCGTCCCTAAGAGCAGCATAGAATTCTTGCACAAGAGGAATAACAAAATTTTGTATTGGGATCGTGAGAAACGTTCCCTTCTATGATACCGTACTAAGGACAAAATTTCATTATAAAGAACCATCGATGGTTTGAATCCCCTTTCCTGAATAAAAGTTTTTCCTTGAAGTTTGAGGAAGTATTTTTCATCATTGTGATTTCAAAACTTTAGAAGATTCAAAACCGCTAGTAGTTCTTGTGTGCTTGTTTTTCTAGATTTCCTAGGAGGCATAGTTCATGTAATCTTAAATTTTAATAGGACATCAAACAATTTATCCAATGAAACAGTGAAAATAAGTTAGGAACACTTAACCTTGAATAGAGTGCATCGAATTTGACCGCCTTCGGACGTACTAACGTCCAAAGTGTGAATATTTCAATACAATATATAAATGAGGCGGTATCCATAAGTATATGGGTCCAGTTATAATATACTTACAACGGAGTAGGTGAGTACTCCGAGGATCATACCCAAGGGAGCCTAGTGCTAGATCAATTTTAACCTAAACACCAAAAGATCTAATTAATACGTGAAATAAGTTATAGTACGAAAGTAAAAATAAAAGGAGTTTTTAAGATTTTTATAATAATAAAATATATAAAATAAAGCAATAAATATCAAGATATTGAAAAGTAAAATTAATCAAATCTAGTTATAGGAGATTAGCTCGCTTCGGTAATCTTCATTAACTGTTGCTTCGGGTTCCTCGTCAATCAACTAGTCACTATCCCAGCAGGATCTTTCGATCTTCCACTAAAATAACGAGTCAGCAAGGACTACTTATCTTCCGACCTCACAGTCTAGACTGGCTCGGGGTTAAGGCGTTCACAGATGGGCCATACCAATTTTGGGTTAATTCCAACCTTTATAACTTCCTAAGGTCGTCAAACCTAGGGTTTGTTTCACATTCTTACTTTCTTGGACAGCTGATCCATTGAGTAACCCTATAAAAAAGTCAGTTCATCATACCTCAACTCGCTAATCCCCCATAGAGAGATTAGTTCATTATGGTTTTTGTAAATAGTATAAAATCGATATAAAAGATAAACATAACGCATGAATCAAAAATATAAGATTTAGGAAAAATCCTAATTTGTATTAAGAGCAAGAACGAATCCACTGCGTCTGATCACATTCACAAATCGGATCTATCCAAATAAAATAAAGACAAAACAAAAGTAAACTAAAACCTAAGAAAAGGAGAAAAACTAAACTACACTTAAGAGAGAAATTCTAAGCTAAAGAATTGGTCCCCTTTACATGTGACAAATGAGCCTATTTATATATCGCAGGTGGTCATTTTCGTTAACCCTAGGTTAGTTGACATTCCCAAGCTTTAAGTTTGATTGTGCATACCAAAATGCCCCTTGGCTCGTATTTCATTCTCATCTAAAGTTGATGTCGCGACACACCAAGACTTGTGTCACGACATAGGAGTTAGTATACTCTTCTTTAGATATCTTCAAGGGTATGTCGCGACTTCAAAGGCAGTCTCGTGATTTTTCCATTCTGCTCCCTATGTTGCAACATTGATCTACCGTGTTGCGACATAACAGCCAGTATATGTTTAATATGCTTTCTAACAGTCTCTTGCACACTTATAAAATTCATTAGCTCACCCTTAGGCCTCATTCAACCCCTAAGGTCAATAAAAGACTAAATTTGTACATTTTATTGGATTTAACAAAACTTACTAAAACATAATTAAATCCTAATGATAATGCTTAATTTCAAGCTCCTAAAGTGTAAAAAGTAGTTTAATCTACTACACCGAATTACGATAGATCAGAATTCCTCATAAAATTGCTGTCAAGTAGTCCTATAAATGCTTTGTCTTAGTCCCGACAACTAAAGAGAATCACGCAAAAAGTTGTTACAATGGAAGAAAGGAGAGTTTAGGGTTTAAAGAGATTTTGATAGATTTGAGAGAGTTTAGAAGTTAAGAAGGTTTTAGTCTTAGGTTAAAATAGTTTTAGGTTTTAATAGGGTGTTTTAAGGTTAAAAATCGGGTTAAAACATGGTTTATGCCACAGGGTTGTGCAATTTTTCGGGTCTACCCTGCAAAAATTTGTAGCGATGTCGCAACACATGGGTTCTATGTCACGACACCCTTGGTAGGTTGTCGATGTCATGACATCGGGGATCGATGTATGACACACTCTAGAATTTTGGACTCCTGGGTAAACTATCCTCTGTGTCGCGACACAAAGGTGCAATGTCATGACATCGAGATGATTTTCTCGATTTTGTCAATTATGGACGCGATGTTGTGACACGAGGGTGCCGTGCTGTGACACTAACTCTGTTTTAGCCCAAATTTCCAATTTTCAAAGTGTCTCAGTTTTTGTTTAAACAAAAATATAATGTCTAAACTAACCAGTTAGTTAAATACACAATAATATACGTAAAGTTAAAATTTAATTTAAATATATCAAGTTTTGCTGTTGAATTCATCCGTCAGCTCTGTCAGTGTATCCGTGGACGCTTCTTTGGTTATATTAGTATTCATCCAGCGTATGTCATGCCACTCCACTTTCTTTCGCTTATCCCATTCTCGAAACTTGTTCTTTTGACATGCACTAATCACAGAGAACACTTTCCCTAGCTCAGGGTAGTTAGACTTTTGGATTGATATTTCATAACAATGCTTTCCTAACTTTTCCCTATCTCTCCCACTCTGTTGGTGACCACATTTAAAATTTTTTTTTCACCATTGATCTTCATTATTAATTCGTTTTTCTCTAGGTCAATGGTGGACCTTGATGTAACTAGAAAGGGTCTACCCAACAGAATGGGTATTTCACAGTCCTCTTCAAAATCTAATATTGCAAAGTCTACTAGGATAATAAAGCCCCTCACTTTAATCTTCAAGTACTCCCTTAGGTTGTACTGAAGACCTATCAGATAATTGTAGTGTGATCTGTGTATTTTTGAGATTCCCTAACCTAAGTTTTTCATAAATAGATAGGGGCTTTAAATTAATGTTGGCTTCTAAATAACATAGAGCCTTACTAAAATAGATGTCCCCAATCTCCATAAGTATCATAAAACTCCCCAGGTCCTTTTAGTTTTTGAGGGATGTGTTTTGAAATAATCGTACTAAATGAGGAGCTTATGTTGACTTGCTCTTCTATTTTTATTTTCCTACGCCTAGAAATAATTTCTTTTAAGTATTTAGCGTACTTAGGAACTTTATCAATTAGGTCAATTAGAGGCAAGTTAACATTTAGGGATTTAAATAAGTTAAGAAGACTTACAAATTCTGCCTCATCTCGTCTTTGTTTCTCTTCCAACCGTGAAGGGAATGGTACCCTTGTCAATGCAGATTCCTCTATGGGCTTATCTTTTGACTCAACTATCAGCTCAGCTACTTTATGTTCTGGTTTAACATCAACTCCTTGAGGGTTTTCTTGAAGATCTTCAGAATCCTTTTTATTTTCCTCTTGAGTTGGTTTTTCCGAGCTACTCAGTACTTTGCCCAAACGGAGCACGGTTACTTTCACCTGCTGTTTCCCCTTTCTCCGAGGATTGTTCTCTGTATTACTAGGAATTTTGGTGCTAATTTGCCATTTTATATCTCCCATCATACTCATCAATTGGCTTATCTGATCTTCCAGCTTAGTCAATGTTTTCGTTGTATTAGTGCACTCAGACTGCACTTGTTTTACTTCAGTTCTCATTGATTACATCGCCCCCTCGATCCGGTCCAAGCATTGACCACATACAATATGGTCATTTGGATTGGCCTTTTCCTGAGGCTTCTATAAATAAGGAGGTTGATAATTAGCATTTTTAGGTTGGTTAGAATTACTACCCCTCCTTGGTTTCCACCCTATCTCAGGTTCGGGTGGTCTCTCCATCCGGGATTATAAGTATTTGAATAAAGGTTTCCACCCCTATTCCTGATATAGTTCACATCCTTGGTTGGGTTGTTAATGTAATAGAAGAGAGGTTTATCTCCTCCATATATTAATGATGAATTGGTTGAGGACTCTATACGGTTGAATCTGTCCACAATATGTTGGTATTTATCATCCTCCTAGACAACTTTGACCGTAGGTGGTTTTTGGTCGTATGTATAGCGTTTAGTTGGCCACTAGCAAGAATTCATCGTCATATTCTCTATCAATTCATAGCATTTTTATATGTTCTGTTCATTAGGGCTCTTCCCGCTGTTCCATCTAATCTTGACCGTGCATACGTGTCCAACTCGTTATAGAACATTTGCAGTCTTAGCCACTCGGGTAATCCATGGTGTGGCCATTGATCTACTATAATTCAGTGTAACAGATTAAGCTATTTTTCGCACTTTAGGAGCTTGAACACAAACATTTTTGTTAAGTTTTAATTATGTTTTCACAATTTTAGTTAAATTCAATAAAGTGTGTAATTTGAGTCTTTTATTGACCTTAGGGGCTGAATGAGGCTTAAGGGTGAGCTAATATACTTTGTGAGCATGCATGAGACCATTAGAAGGTGTGCTAACTCGATACTGGTTGTTGTGTTGCAACATGGAGCATCGAATGTCACAACATAGAGAGCAGAATAGAAGAATTTCAAGACTACCTTCAGTGTCGCGACACAGCCTGAGGATGTCGCGACACACCCCTAAAGACACCCTGAAGATGTAGCATACTGCACTCAATGTCGCGACACAGGACCTGGTGTGTCACGACATCACCTCTATATGGGAAGTAATTACGAGCCAATGGTGTTTTGGTTCGTACAATCAAACATTAAGCACGATGACGGCAGTTGACCTAGGGTTAAGGACGACGACCACTCTAAAGTCCATAAATAGGCTCATTTAACACATGTTATGAACAACTTTTGATATTGTATAATTTCCTTTTTAGATTTAATCTTTAGTTTTTTCTCTTTTATTAGGATTTAGGTTTATTTCAGTTTTTGTTATTTGCTTTTATGGAAGAAATCAGATTTTTGAAACATAATCAAAGTCTGTAAGGATTCTGCATTCAATTCTAATAAAAATCAGGCTTCTTCTAAATTTTATACTCTGGAATTATTATTCATGTCTACTCTTTCTATCATGTTTATATTGTTTATGAGATCCATGAGGAACTAATTGATCGTTATGTCAGAGTCTTAAAAATTTATATAATGAATGATCTAGCCTAGAAACTAACTGTGACAACGATTGAGGCAAGCACACCTATCGAACAGTAGTACAGTTTAGTGGCAAGACCGGAATGTCGAACCCAAAGGAACCAAAAGTACTAATACTAACTTTCTTTGTATTATTTAGCCTAAGAATTAAAGTGAATTATTGTTTAATCTAAAATTAACTAACTACTAAGCTAAAGACGCTAAGACAAAGAGAATGAATTGGGAAAATACTTGTGGGAAAAACCAATTGATTAAGACAATACCCAAGGAGGAATCCACCTAGACTTCACTTGTTATCTAACTCTGAACCAGACGATTTATTCACTTGACCTGATCCGTAGGATTCCCTAATTTATATTAATACCTCTCTCGAGGCTACTAACGTCTAACCTTAGGTTGATTAATTGAAATCTCTTTCTAATTAAAACCCCTAAGGTTGCATTAACTCGATCTATGGACTCCCATATTAGGTTTGACTCTAATCCGGCAGATGTTCGTCATCCTATCTCTAGGGTTGCGATCAACTCCACTTAATTATGCTAGATCTACTCTTAAATAGGGACTTTTGCTCCACTGCCTAAGCACATCACTACTTGAATCAATATCCTGAAATATCAAAACAAGAATTAAGAACACATAATTAAGAACAAATCAAGTATTTATCATATAGTTCAGAAAACAATAACAAGATCCGTCTTAGGTTTCATCCCCCTCAGGTATCTGAGGGGTTTAGTTCATAATCATAAAAGAATACATCTCAGAAGAAAAGATAAAACAAAACATAAGAAAACCCTAAAACCCCCTGAAGGAATTGAAGGAGAGATCCTCCGTCTTGAGTATGATTTCGGCTTCTTGAGATGAATCAACTGGCTTTCTTCGAGTAGATCCCACAATTCTGACCTCTCTGGCTCGGCTCCTTGGCCTAGTTGGATGCCCCCCACAAAACAGCTTTCTAGGGTGTTTATATAGGCTTTTGGAATGGCTTTCTTTGCCTCTAAGTACCCTATTCCGAGTGAAATTCCTCTTTGTCACGGTAGGGACACGCCGTGTGCACGCCTGTGTGTGAATCAACTTCAGGCCGTGTTCGAGCACGCTAAAGAACACTGGCCGTGTGCTTTGGGCCCAGGCCATTTTGATTTCCTACTTTGGTCCGTTTTTGGCCCGTTTCTCGTTCTTTCCATCCTCCGATGCTTTCCTAAGTATAAAACATGAAAATAAAGGATTAGAAGCACCAAATTCCACAATTCAGGGAATAAATCATCCAAAAGTATGCTAAATGTGAGATTAAAATATGAACATATTACGGTTTATCACTAATCCTTTTGTGGGGGATTAGCGAGTGAGGTACGATTAATTAACTATTTTGTAGGGTTCTCTTAACGGATCAGATGTTCAGGAAAGGAAAAACCTAAACCCTAGGCCTGACAACCCTAGGAAGTCATTAAGGTGGGAATTAACCTAGACTCGGTATGGTCTATCCGTGAACATCTTAACCCTGAACCGTTCCGGACTATGAGGTCGAGATATAAGTAGTTTTTGCCGACTCGTTATTTTAGAGGAAGATCGGAAGATCCTACTGGGATATCGACTAGTTGATTGAACAAGAAAACCCGAAGCAATAGCTGGTTATGATTACTGAAGCAAGCTAATCACCCATATTCAGATTTAATACATTTTATTATTTGACTTCTCATGATTTATTTATTTATTTTCTTTTATTATTATTAGTATAGATAAAAAAACCTTTATTATTTGTTTCATCTTAATATAATTCATTTAAAGTACTAATTAGATCTATTTATGCTTAGGTTAGAATTAATTTAGTGCTCGCTTCCCTCGGGTAAGATCCTCGAAGTACTCATCTACTCTGTTGTAACTATATTACAATCTGACCCGTATACTTGCGGATATCGCTTTTTCATATATTTTGTGCAGGATTTCTACTATAAACGTTGGTACGTCCAGAGGCGGTCAAGTTGTTGGTGTCGTTGCTGGGGAGGCAACGTCACTAGACTAATTCTGATTTTTGCCTTCTAATAGAATAATTAGAAAATATCTAAATTATAAGTACGATTTAGTTTATTTTTATTTATAAACATAGAGCTCGCAGATCATGAGGAGCTCGTAAAACACTGTTCATAATTAGCTCACAATATAGAGCTTACATATCAATGTTCATAAAAACACATATATAATCATAGTCACAAAACAGGAATATAGAGAAGACTTACTCTCAGAACTTAGGATAAAACCCTAAACTCCTGATTAACACTATGGTTCGCACATACATGTGGCGATCCCTAAACACTCACCATTTTGTTGAAAGTTTTAAACAAGCTTCGTCTTCCCATTGTCTTTGCTTATAGACGGTTCTATTGGGTTCATAATTTTACAAACATACACAAGTCACTAATAGTCAAAGCACATTAAACTCATACATAAACACAAACAAACTTAGGTTCGCACATGCTAGTCTTTTAGCTAACATAGTTTTCTTTGTTGCGAACTTCCTATACATCAAACCCTAATAGAGAAACGTCTTACCTTTACTCTTAAAAGCTAAGTGTTGGTTTCTTGTTTTCGTAGAAACTTGAAAATAAGATAAAGAACTAATCGATGAAGAAATTTGAGAGAGTTCTGTCGTTCAAAAGAATATGAATTTTCAATGAAAAGAGCTTAATTTATAGGCACTAAGTATTTTGATGTGTAACACCCCTAACTCGTATCCGTCACCGGATTAGGGCTACGGAGCATTACCGAAAGTTTACATATCACAACGAACAAATATTCAACATATTCAAATAATAACATAAATCATAGCAAAATTATGTAAACTCAAACATATAATCCCTTATACGAGCCCTCGAGGCCCAAAAATCACCTTAGAAATGAATCAGGACAAAATCAGAAACATATAGAATTTTTCAGAAAAAGATGCAAATTTTCCAATTGCAGGGGTACATGGCCATGTGGCCAGGCCATGTGACTCACACCCGTGTCTCAGGCAGTGTGGGCATTCGAAGTAGGGACACATGGCTGTGTCCTAGCCCGTACCCATGTAACTCTCTAACTTGGGTCACACGGCCAAGCCACACGCCCGTGTGTCAGGCCGTGTGCTAGGTCGTGCAACTGCCTGACTTGCAACCCTTTGTAAGCTACAAGGGACATACGGCCGTGTCGCATGGCTGTGTGCCACACACGGTTGGGACACACACCCGTGTCTTTGGCTGTGTAGATGATAAATAGGCCATTTCCAAGCCATTTTTCTCACCCAAAGCCTAGTTACTTACACCAACCAAATGCACCTATTTTCCTGCATTCAAGATACACCTAAAACATGCATAAACATGCTAGAACATCATAGTACTTAGTCATACAACCAATATGCCTTAAAGAAACCTCAGACACAACAATCAAATTTGACTAAACATTTGCTAAATTTAACCATAAATCAATTAAACAATTGAACAACTTATATACTATATTTACCATATTGTTCACATAGCATTTTCATATTCATAACCACCAATATGACCATTCACACAACTCAATCAATACCTTAGCAACTTGGCCATATGCCAACCACAACCAAAGCTACCAAAACTAGCCATTTAAAAACTCAATGCACTATCTTATTCCATACCAAACCAATATTTCATAGCATACCTTTATGATCATTATTTCAACTACCATCATTTAAGTACTTAGATACCAAACTAACAACCATTAAAATACCATATATACATGAAAACATAACAACTAATTCATCACTTGAAATAGCATATTTACAAGCCAACCATAATGGCTAATTTTATCAAACAAAGACACCTATATATGTGCATATTTAACTTGTTTTCATGCCAAAACATAACATAATTGATACATAACATGTAACACCCCTAACCCGTATCCGTCGCAAGATTAGGGTTAAAGGCGTTACCGGACAGATCAGAAACATTTTCAGAAGTTCATACATTTATCCATCAATCTCAAACATAATATCCCATAATACGGTCAACGAGACCTAAAACATACTTATAAACAGGGTCGGGACTAAACCGAATCACATACAGACATTCTCGGAAATTTAAAACTTTTCTAAATTTCAGGGGTTACACGCCCGTATAGGCAGGCCATGTGCTTCCCACGGCTGCGAGACACTCTTGTGTGTCCTCCCCGTGGTTGAATCTGACTTTACTCCACGGCCACCAAGCACGCCCGTGTACCTTGGCCGTAGTCGAATCTGACTTCACATCCACGGCCACCAAGCACACCCGTGTACCTTAGCCGTGGTCGAATCTGACTTCACATCCACGGCCACCAAGCACCCCGTGTGCTAAGGCCGTGTACTCTAAGGCCATATACTGACTTTTTCACACGGCTACTAGACACGCCCGTGTGTCTTGGCCGTGTGCTCCTAGGCTAGCTACTGACTTAGCCCTACGATCACTAGGCACGCCGCAGTTACAACCGTGTGACATTATAGGCCATTTGCAAGGCCAAAATGCCACCCAATGGGTCTTACCTACAAGCAAAATCATCAAGACATCTCATGCCTATTTGACAACCAAGAACATACCAAAATAACCATCCAAATTACAAGAGTAAAACTCATCTCATCACAAGCATAATTCATTCATTTGCTTAATCAAAACTTGACCATTTCATGTATCAAATAACTATGCCAAAAATGTACTTCATATATCACATTCATTCAAAAAAATTCTCAACTCATAACTAGCCAAATCACATGGCTAAGTTCATATAACAAACTCATATCAAATACTAGCCTATACATGCCATATCTAGCTATATACATATCCAAAGTGTACCAAAATGAGTTTAGTAGTGTGATGACGATCCTTGACGGTCCCGAGCCTTCAGTAGCTTTGACGACCTATAAAACAGAGAAAACACACACATAGAGTAAGCTTTCCAAAAGCTTAATAAGTCATAATACAAATAAACTTAACATAAAAGGCATATATGCATAAGGTACATTGGCACATAACATTTACTTAGCAAACTATCACATATTTGCTTTGGTTTATATACTTGGCCACAATTGCCACATTCATCCATTCAAGAATCATGTATATATATACACATAACTCTTTCGTAATCATTCTTGCATCTCATTCTCGTTATCATATTCAATCATACTTTTCTTCAAATCAAAGTCATATAGGTACTTACCATTTATACACAATTAGTGTACATACTAAACGTACCTGAAACGAATATACATTCACGTAATTATTCATAGCTCGGATTTGCTCATTGAACCGTTCAGAATCTAATAGGATACTCGGAAACTCAGAATAATCGTACAATGCCAACGTCCCAGACGAGGTCTTACATGTAATCGGATATTGATGCCACTGTCCCAGACAGGGTCTTACACGAATCAATACGATGCCGATGTCCCAGACATGGTCTTACACATAAAGCTCATATCGATGCCAATGTCCCAGACATGGTCTTACACGTAAAGCTCATATCGATGCCGACGTCCCAGACGTGGTCTTACACATAAAGCTCATATCGATGCCAACGTCCCGGATGTGGTCTTACACATAAAGCTCATATCGATGCCAACGTCCCAGACGTGGTCTTACACGAATCAATACGATGCCGATGTCCAAGACATGGTCTTACACGTAAAGCTCATATCAATGCCAACGTCCCATACGTGGTCTTCCACGAATCAATACGATGTCGATGTCCCAGACATGGTCTTACACGTAAAGCTCATATCGATGCCGACGTCCCAGACGTGGTCTTACACGAATATCAAATAAACGCCAATGTCC
Organism: Gossypium sturtianum; assembly: GCA_025698515.1. Lineage (NCBI taxonomy): Eukaryota > Viridiplantae > Streptophyta > Magnoliopsida > Malvales > Malvaceae > Gossypium > Gossypium sturtianum. The sequence goes on along the minus strand of CM046952.1, from coordinate 50,150,895 downwards.
CGGACGCGGTCTTACATGATAAAACAGAATAGATACCTTTGTATTCCTAAGTTCATACAAAATTTCTCAGACTTATCACTATCTCAACCTTATCTCGGAATTCATATACATAACATCTCGTAAGCATTCATTTTCATCAATAGTCATATGTATATTCTCAATTCAATACAATTACATTTATTAGCAATATGACTTAGCTCGAATTCGATTTATCGGAAATGGAAACGACTACTCGGTTACTTTCGCTTTCTCGTGATCTAAGTCCGTTTTCCTCGGTTCTTGATCTATACATATTCAGAATTAACTCTTTTATTCACTAATTCATTCAATTCAGTCCAAGGACACACATTTAGGGCTATTTGCAAATTAACCCTCACATTTGCACAATTTATCAATTTAGTCTATTTTTCTCAAAACATCAAATTCACAAAATCATCATACATCCTAGCTTAGCCGAATGTATATATATAACATACAAGTCCATATTTTCCATCAAATTTGCAATTTAGTCCTTCAAATTACTATTTTCTCAATTTAGCCCTAATTAGTCAATTTCATCAAAAATTCAAAGACAAAATATGTTAATCTAACACATATATTACATATTTCATCAACTAACATCACAAAGCTTACAAAATCATCAATGGCACATTTCAAAATCATCATCAATTCACAAAATTAGGACATGGGTTTTGAAGTATTAGAAGCAACGATTACAAAAACGTAGAAATTATCAAAAACCGAACAAAAACTAACCTTGAATCAAGCTTAAACCTAGCCGAATAAAGCTTGTTCTTTTTCTTTTCTTTTATTTTCTTTGAATTTTCGGCACAAAGATGATAAGAAATGGCCAATTTCATGCATTTGTTAAAACATAATATACTTAATACATGAATGACATAATTAACCTTATAATATAAACTTATAAAACATATCTTCAAAGGTTAATAAGGACCATAACCATCCACTATCTATAGTAATTGACTAATTGCCACATAAGGCCCTTACAAACAAAAGCCATCTCAATATAACCATTTAACATATAACATGCAAATTTCACATTTAATGCAATTCAATCCTTTTGTCAAATTAAACACACAAACGGACAAATTTACTTTTTAAACTTTAGCACATGCATAATCACTTATCAGAGACATAGAAAATACTATTAAAATATTATTCGAACTCAGATTCGTGGTCCCAAAACCACTATTCCGACTAGGATATAAACTGGACTGTTACAATTCTCCCCCTTAAGGATTTTCGTCCCCGAAAATCTTACCGTTAAACAAAGTCGAATATTGCTGTCTCATTGAATCTTCCGACACCCACGTTGCCTCTTCAATTCCGTGTCGATTCCATAATACTTTCACTAACGAAATTTTCTTATTTCTCAACTCTTTTACTTCACGAACTAAGATACGGATCGGTTCCTCTTCGTATGACATATCAGATCAGATTTCAATTTCAGATGGGGTAATCACATGCGACGGATCGGATTGATATCTTCGGAGCATCGAGACATGGAATACATTATGTATCTTTTCTAGCTCGGAAGGCAATAACAATCGATATGCAGCAGGTCCAACTCGCTCAATGATTTCATACGGCCCGATGAATCTCGAACTCCACTTGCCTTTACGTCCGGAACGAAGTACTTTCTTCCATGGTGACACTTTCAGAAATACTTTGTCGCCAATCTTAAATTCTATATCTTTTCGTTTTAAGTCCGCATAAGACTTCTGACGATCAGATGCTACTTTCAAATAATCTCAGATCAATTTCACTTTCTATTCTGAATCTTTTACCAAATCGACCCCATATAGCTTACTTTCACTGAGCTCAGTCCAATACAGAGGTGTACGACATTTACGACCGTACAAAGCTTCATATGGTGCCATTTTGATGCTCGACTGAAAACTATTATTGTATGCAAATTCAATCAATGGCAAATCATCGTTCCCACGAACCATTAAACTCAAGTATACTGACATCTTAACATATCTTCAAAATGTGAATAATCCACTCGGATTGACCCATCGTTTGCGGATGAAAAGTCAGATCTTGAAATGCGATTTCATGCCCAAAGCTTCTTGCAATTTCTTCGGAACCTCGATGTGAACCTCGGGTCCCTATCGACACAATAGATAGTGGCACCCGTGCAATCTAACAATCTCGTAAATATAAAGCTTGGCTAATCTATCAAGTGAATAGTCGATCTTCACAGGAATAAAATGGGCAGATTTCGTCAATCGATCAACTACGACCCATATCGCATCTTTCTTTCTCGGAGTCTGAGGTAAACCAGAAACAAAATTCATTGTCACTCTATCCTATTTCCACTCAAGAATCAGAATCGGTTGTAGCAACCCAGACGGAACTTGATGTTGGCTTTGACTTCTTCGATGATTAAACATTTTGAAACAAAGTCAGAAATATCACGCTTCATACCAGACCACCAATAATGTCGCCTCAAATCATGGTACATTTTAGTACTCCCCGGATGAACAGATAGATGACTATTATGTGCTTCACTCAAAATCAACTGAATCAATTCTGGATTTCTCGAAACACAGTAACGATCTCGGAATCTCAAGCAATCATCAACCACTCGAAATTCAGATTCATAATTCGAATCACACCGAGCTCGTTTTGCTAATAACTCATTATCAGATTTCTGAGCATCACATATTTGCTGTAAAAACAATGGTTTCGCTTTTAATTCAACTATCACAGAGCTATCATTAGACAAATCTAACTGAGCATTGGTTAGTCCAAATGGCATAACTAAAAACTCATAATGCCCATACCTAGTTCTGAAAGCAGTTTTCGGTATATCTGAATCTTTCACTCTCAATTGATAGTAACCCGATCTCAGATCTATCTTCGAAAACACAGTAGCTCCTTTTAACTGATCAAACAAATCGTCAATCCTGGGCAACAGATATTTGTTCTTTATGGTCACTTTGTTCAACTGACGTTAGTCAATGCACATTCTCATCGTGCCATCTTTCTTTTTCACAAACAGAACGGGAGCACCCCAAGGTGAGAAACTCAGTCTAGCAAACCTTCTGTTAGTCAACTCTTGCAACTGTGACTTTAATTCTTTCAACTCTGTTGGTGCCATTCTATACGGAGCTATCGAAATAGGTGTAGTACCAGGCAACAATTCAATTCCAAATTTAATTTCACAAATCGGAGGCAATCCCGGTAATTCTTCAGGGAAAACATCAGAGAACTCACATACTACTGGCACCGATTCAACTTTCTTTTCAGATACTTTCAAATCAATCACATAAGAAAAATATGCCTCGTAACCCTTTTTAATTTAATTCTGAGCTTTCAACATAGATATCACAGCAGGTAATCCATTTAAATCATTCGACTCAATACGAACTATTTCACCATTCCGACGACTCAAATTAATAGCCTTTCTTTTACAATTCACAACAGCATCATGCAATGTCAACCAGTCCATTCCCAGAATTATATCAAACTCGTCAAATGGTAATAGTATCAGATCAGCAGGGAAACAGATATCTTGAAACATTAACGAGCAGTTCTTACCTACTTTGTCAACCAGAATATTTTTACCTAAGGGGTTCGATACTTTATAACAAACTCAGTAGACTTTACAGGCAAAGTCTTACTGAATACTAAGATCATGCATATATAGAAATGAGTAGAACCAGGGTCTATCAAAGCAATCACAGAAGTATCATAAAGTGTAAAAGTACCCGTTATAACATCTGGAGATGAAGCTTTTTCCTGAGCTCGAATAGCATACGCTCTAGCAGGCGCTCTAGCTTCGGATCTCGCAACAGTATCTCTAGTAGTTCTCTGACTACCACTGACATTTCTTGCATTTTGAGGAGATCTACCTCTCGCTGAAACATTCTCAAATCTCGGGTTCTGAACAATCTCTTGTTCAACAGACTCTAGGCAGTCTCGGATGAAATGGTCTAATGATCCACATCTGAAACAAGCTCGGTCATTTAATCTGCAAATTCCCGGATGCCTTTTTCCACAATGTTTACATTCAGGTCGCTTGGATCTGACATTTCCAATACTAGTCATTGAAGTTGCTGGAGCTTTGGAGCTCAACTGTGATCTAGCTCGATCTCTACTCGAATGCCTCACATTAGCCTTTGAACGGCTATGTTCATCTCGAAATTTCTTCGAGGCAGACTGAAATGATTTGCTCATAAATCTCTTTTTCATATCTCTGGCTTCAGACTCAGCTTTACATGCTCGGTCAACTAGCACTACGAACTCTTGTATATCCAGAGTACCAACTAGCAATTGGATATCTTCATTTAGGCCATCTTCGAATCTTTTACACATTATCACTTCAGTCAAAACTTATTCCCGAGCATACTGACTTAATCTCACAAACTCTCGTTTGTATTCAGTGACAGACATGTGACCTTGTTTCAATTCCAAAAATTCTTTTCGTTTCTAATCAATGAATCTCTAAATAATGTATTTCTTTCTGAACTCAGACTGAAAGAAATCCCATGTGATCCGTTCTTTAGGAACAACTGAAATCCAAGTTTTCCACCACCGATAGGCTGCATCTCGTAACAAAGAAATAACACACTTTATACATTCTTCAGGAGTCAGAGACATCTCATCAAATACTCGGATAGTGTTTTTTAACCAAAACTCGGCTTTCTCGGCATCATCATCACTTGTAGCCCTGAACTCTTCGGCCCCATATTTACGGATTTTATCGACTAGTGGCTTATTCAACATATTTATACCCAATACTGGAGGCATAAATGAGGTCTGAGGGGGATTAGGTGGAGGCAAAGATTGTGAAACAGTCGAGTTATTTCTCACAAATTGAGTCAACCACTCACTCATCATTTGGAAGAAAGCTTGTTTAGCTTCTCCCTCATGACCGCTCGTAGCCGGTCTCAGATCAGAGGGCACTGTCCCTTGCGCGGGAGCAGGTGCGTTACTTTCTACGTCGTCAGCTACAGCTCTTTCGGGATCCATTACTATACGAAAATCACATTTATACGTCAGGATTCATCACACTATCAAAATTCAGAAATATGGCATGTATAGCTAGACTCTGACACGCTACGTTAATCTGAGAATCGGCTAAATCGTAGCTCTGATACCAACCAAATGTAACACCCCTAACCCGTATCCGTCGCCAGATTAGGGTTAAAGGCGTTACCAGACAGATCAGAAACATTTTCAGAAGTTTATACATTCATCCATCAATCTCAAACATAATATCCTGTAATACGGTCAACGAGACCTAAAATATACTTATAAACCGGGTCGGGACTAAACTGAATCACATACAGACATTCTCGGAAATTTAAAACTTTTCTAAATTTCAGGGGTTACACGCCCGTGTAGGCAGGCCATGTGCTTCCCACGGCTGCTAGACACCCCCGTGTGTCCTCCCCGTGGTTGAATTTGACTTTACTCCACGGCCACCAAGCACGCCCGTGTACCTTGGCCGTAGTCGAATCTGACTTCACATCCACGGCCACCAAGCACGCCCGTGTACCTTGGCCGTGGTCGAATCTGACTTCACATCCACGGCCACCAAGCACCCCGTGTGCTAAGTCCGTGTATTCTAAGGCCATATACTGACTTTTTCACACGGCTACTAGACACGCCCGTGTGTCTTGGCCGTGTGCTCCTAGGCTAGCTACTGACTTAGCCCCACGGTCACTAGGCACGCCCGTGTGCCACAACCGTGTGACATTATAGGCCATTTGCAAGGCCAAAATGCCACCCAATGGGTCTTACCTACAAGCAAAATCATCAAGACATCTCATGCCTATTTGACAACCAAGAACATACCAAAATAACCATCCAAATTACAAGAGTAAGACTCATCTCATCACAAGCATAATTCATTCATTTGCTTAATCAAAACTTGACCATTTCATGTATCAAATAACTATGCCAAAAACGTACTTCATATATCATATTCATTCAAACAAATTCTCAACTCATAACTAGCCAAATCACATGGCTAAGTTCATATAACAAACTCATATCAAATACTAGTCTATACATGCCATATCTAGCTATATACATATCCAAAGTGTACCAAAATGAGTTTAGTAGTGTGATGACGATCCTTGACGGTCCCGAGCCTTCAGTAGCTTTGACGACCTATAAAACAGAGAAAACACACACACAGAGTAAGCTTTCCAAAAGCTTAATAAGTCATAATACAAATAAACTTAACATAAAAGGCATATATGCATAAGGTACATTGGCACATAACATTTACTTAGCAAACTATCACATATTTGCTTTGGTTTATATACTTGGCCACAATTGCCACATTCATCCATTCAAGAATCATGTATATATATATACATAACTCTTTCGTAATCATTCTTGCATCTCATTCTCGTTCTCATATTCAATCATACTTTTCTTCAAATCAAAGTCATATAGGTACTTACCTTTTATACACACTTAGTGTACATACCAAACGTACTTGAAACGAATATACATTCACGTAATTATTCATAGCTCAAATTTGCTCATTGAACCGTTCAAAATCTAATAGGATACTCGGAAACTCAGAATAATCGTACAATGCCAACGTCCCAGACGAGGTCTTACATGTAATCGGATATCGATGCCACTGTCCCAGACAGGGTCTTACATGAATCAATACGATGCCGATGTCCCAGACATGGTCTTACACGTAAAGCTCATATCGATGTCGACGTCCCAGATGTGGTCTTACACATAAAGCTCATATCGATGCCAACGTCCCAGACGTGGTCTTACACATAAAGCTCATATCGATGCCAACGTCCCAGACGTGGTCTTACACATAAAGCTCATATCGATGCCAACGTCCCAAACGTGGTCTTACACGAATCAATACGATGCCGATGTCTCAGACATGGTCTTACACGTAAAGCTCATATCGATGCCAACGTCCTAGACGTGGTCTTCCACGAATCAATACGATGCTGATGTCCCAGACATGGTCTTACACGTAAAGCTCATATCGATTTCGACGTCCCAAATGTGGTCTTACATGAATATCAAATCAACGCCAACGTCCCGGACGTGGTCTTACATGATAAAACAGAATAGATACCTTTGTATTCCTAAGTTCATACGGAATTTCTCAGACTTATCACTATCTCAACCTTATCTCGGAATTCATATACATAACATCTCGTAAGCATTCACTATCATCAATAGTCATTTGTATATGCTCAATTCAATACAATTACATTTATTAGCAATATGACTTACCTCGAATTCGATTTATCGGAAATGGAAACGGCTACTCAGTTACTTTCGCTTTCCCGCGATCTAAGTCCGTTTTCCTCGGTTCTTGATCTATACATATTCAGAATTAACTCTTTTATTCACTAATTCATTCAATTCAATCCAAGGACACACATTTAGGGCTATTTGCAAATTAACCCTCACATTTGCACAATTTATCAATTTAGTCCATTTTTCTCAAAACATCAAATTCACAAAATCATCATACATCCTAGCTTAGCCGAATGTATATATATAACATACAAGTCCATATTTTCCATCAAATTTGCAATTTAGTCCTTTAAATTACTATTTTCTCAATTTAGCCCTAATTAGTCAATTTCATCAAAAATCCAAAGACAAAATATGTTAATCTAACACATATATTACATATTTCATCAACTAACATCACAAAGCTTACAAAATCATCAATGGCACATTTCAAAATCATCATCAATTCACAAAATTAAGACATGGGTTTTGAAGTATTAGAAGCAACAATTACAAAAACGTAGAAATTATCAAAAACCGAACAAAAACTAACCTTGAATCAAGCTTAAACCTAGCCGAATAAAGCTTGTTCTTTTTCTTTTCTTTTCTTTTCTTTGAATTTTCGGCACAAAGATGATAAGAAATGGCCAATTTCATGCATTTGTTAAAACATAATATACTTAATACATGAATGACATAATTAACCTTATAATATAAACTTATAAAACATATCTTCAAAGGTTAATATGGACCATAAATAATCCACTATCTATAGTAATTGACTAATTGCCACATAAGGCCCTTACAAACAAAAGCCATCTCAATATAACCATTTAACATATAACATGCAAATTTCACATTTAATGCAATTCAATCCTTTTGTCAAATTAAACACACAAACGGACAAATTAACTTTTTAAACTTTAGCACATGCATAATCACTTATCAGAGACACAGAAAATACTATTAAAATATTATTCGAACTCGGATTCGTGGTCCCAAAACCACTGTTCCGACTAGGGTATAAACTGGACTGTTACATAACAACCATACAATTTTGGTCATTTCAAATCATACACCAATTTGACCATATTAACCACAACCAACAAGCTATCAATAGTACCTTAAGTACCTCAAATCCAAGGCAACATTTCATGCCATAAACATCAACCAAAATGATATATATATACCAAACTCATCAATTAAACATTAGACATAGTCCACCTATACATGCCATTTTAACCACGACCAAAGCATTTAAAATCTACCGATAAAATTGATGGATAGTGTGATGGATCTCCGATTAGCTTCCAACCCTATTGAGCTTTCGATAATCTGAAAAGTAAGAGAAAGAAAACCATATAAGCAATGAATGCTTAGTAAGCTCGTATAAACCATAAGCATAATATTACACTTCAATAATGAACATTATAGGTTAAATCTAAACCTATACCAATGCCTCAAGATTTACCAAACCATAATTACCAACTCGTAAGTGAGTAAATTCATTTAAGTCACATATATTTATAATTCATAACATGAAAGGATTTTATGGGACGTAATGTATAACCATCAACCTTTCTATAAAATTATATGCCTCTCAATTTACTTACTTTCCTTTTCGTTCCCAATGCTTATCATAAGCCTCAACAACATTATTAATTCTCAATTTAGTGTATTTATTCATTACATTGATAGATTTGTTCAAAGCATAAGCAATTTACTATCATATGAATACATCATTTATCTCATTAAATCTTTTTATAACATCATAATACATCCCAATTACGTACTTACCGTATCATTCCCTTTTCTTACCTGTTTCATATGTATAGTACAAGTATAATCATAAACATCAATCATATCCACAAGCTTGGCATAAGCCTAAGCATCCACACCAAACATGTTGGCATACATGGTATAAATCATAGACAAAAATAACATATATAGCCATTGATCTCCACATGAACCATTAGAAATTGTCACCTATCTCAACTTTCATAATTTCCATGTATCAACATATCAAAGAAGTTCATATATGCACATACCTTAGTTCATGACATTTTCTTACTTTTCCATACTTTCATAACATTGCCAATCGGAACACTTATTGTTCTCTACCTTTGTATGCACGTTGAACCACTTAGAATAATATCGGATACGCAAGAATCTCACACACTGTGTGCTAATATATGGTCGAAACCATTTCTTTCCATTTCCTTTACATAGATGCTCTCACTCGAGACATAAATGGGTCTACTCACACAAGCTGTCGGTCGGAATGTAGCTACACGGTGCTGCTCACACAAGCTATCAAGTAACCGCACCACATACCGAAAACTCAGCCACCGATAGGATGTTCAGGACCAGCACCTGAAACACAGTAACCCTAATGACATGTCATTTGTATCCTATATATTCCTAAGGTTCAAACGGGGCTAGATAATCATCATATGTAGTTGAATTTTCATTGTTTCTTTACTCGATAAATTGTATAATTAACATATATATTGATTCATTTTCAATAAAATCATATAATAGCACTCAATTTAATCAACATTATACATAGTATAGTTCATACGAACTTACCTGACTAAATTGCTGAAATGTCAAAGTACAAGGGCATTTTGGTAATTTTTCATTCTCCTCTATTTTCCACCCGATCTTGATCTAAATTAATAATTTCATTAAATCTATTAATTTAGACAGTAAAAAATGTATTTATGCAATTTATTCATTTTTAATTTTTTTACAAAATTGCCCCTAAAGTTTTACTTTTATTCAATTTAGTCCTTGAGCCCAAAACATGCAAATTAACCATTTTTACCCAAAATTTAGCCTAGCAGAATACTTGTGGCATCCAATACAGCCCATTTATGCAGCAATTTCACAAAAAATCCTTGTATTTTTATTATTTTAACAATTTAGTTCCTAATCGATAAATTCATCAAAAATCACTTAATAAAATACTTTTAAATAACAACTAATATATCAAATTCATCATTTAACATCTAAAATCACAAAGATCATCAATGGAAACATTAAAAATCTTTAACAGTTTCAAAATCGAAGGTACGGGCTAGCTGGACCTAGTTGCAACGATCTCAAAAACATCAAAATTATTAAAAATGAGTAAGAATTACTTGCCATGCATTAGAATATGTGCTAGCCGAACCTTATAAACAACAATGGTGTTTCTTCCTCCTCCATTCAGTCATGAAAAACCAAGAATGAAGAAGATGGCCACTAATTCATTTTGTTTATGTTAAAATATTTATTTAATTACCATATTACCATTGCTTATAAACTAAAATTGTTTAAAAATTACACCTTGAAACCGTCCATTCATTTATAATATGGTATATTTACCATATTAGTCCATTCAATTACCTTTCCTTATCTATTTAACACCTTTAATTAATGGAATTCAACTTTTACATCTTTTATAATTTAGTCCTTTTTAATTAATTAACCATCAAAACGTTAAAATTTTTCAACGAAACTTTAATACCACCTTAATGACACTCCGTAAATATTTAAAAAAATATTTATGACTCTGTTTATAGAAACAAGGTCTCGATACCTCATCTTCTAAAACCACTTGACTTAGGGTCTTACCACTCGAACTTAATAAATCGCTTAAATAACATAAATTATCAAATCAAAAACCTTTTCAAAGTCACATTTGACTCGTAAATATTAAATAACAATATTTACAAACTTAATCATCGGATTTGGTGGCCCCGAAACCACTGTTTTCAACACCACTGAAAAATGGGCTGTTACATGATGTTCCTAAGATGCCCTAGTCGCAGTAGAAGTAGGAAAGAGTCATGTGTATGAATGGTGTTGTTAAAAGGAAAATAAGTTGACTTCCTAACTTTGGTATAATTTCCCTTTGGCTACTCCTACTTTTGACTCTCAACCCAAAACAGTGATGGCAGCTCGCCAGACCCGTTGCTAGGCCCAAACCAATGATTGCAACTCGCCAAGCCCATTGGCGTCCCCAACTCGCCAGGCCTCAAACTCCTAAGCCCTATTATGGGATGTTACATAAACAATGAAGATCGATCATATGTGTGTGTTTACAAGTGTCAAGCTCTTTCAAATAATTGAAACGAGAATGATAAATTGATTTAACAATAAACACCTATAGAGATGTATACAAGAGAATGAAGAAATAAAGAATTTGATTTTTTTCTCTTGATTACAATACTTGGATGATATTTTTTTTAACCTTCAAGTGCTCTTAACTAGAATATATACCCTCCAATTGATTTTTAGACGTTTGGAGCAATTGGAGGGTGTTACTAATCATTGGAAGAATTTATTTTGTGCATTTAATGTAACTTGCAACAATATGTCTTAAGACATATAACCATTGTCTCAAGATAGGAAGAATAAATATGACCATTGGAGCTTGTGGTCTTGATACACACTAGGCATGTCTCGGGACAATAGACTATATTTCTTGAGATAAGGCTCCCTTGAAGCATACATTAGCTTCGATGTTGGCTGGTATTGAGACAAAAGTCATTTCGTCTTCAGACAAGGTTCCATTGAATAAATTTTAGCTTCGATGTTGGTCTGTCTTGAGACATACATGCTTGTGGCTCGAGACAAGGTCGGGAACCTTCAAAAATGTTGGATAGAAACATTTTAAAGAACTTGGGGGTTCTCAAAAACTTTTGTTCAAAGTTTAAATAATTTGAGTTTATAACATTTGAAAATATATTTGAATAAGATTGAAATAAGTTATGCAAATTTCATTAAAGGAATTTATAATTAAGTTTGTTATATCAAAATAATTGAAAATCAAAGCTAATATTTTTCTTAGATGCTACTTGATTGAATATACCTAACCATTTAATGCTATTTATAAAGCTAATGTTAAATTTTTATTTGTATGTAACTTTAATACTATTTATAAAGCTAAAGTTAAATTTTAATTAGCATGTAACTCTAATACTAATTAAGTGATCATTAAGATGTTTGGAGTTCTATTCAATTAAATATATGCTTGGCAGGAAAGATGAGAAAGTCAAAAGATAAGAGGAAAGAAAATAAAACTTTTGAAAAATGCATTTTGAACTAACATACACTCCTGTCTCATTTTTATCATTAAAATTTGGAAGGATTTATTTTTATGCATTAGGATAAAAAATAATATCTCTTATTTTCTTTCCTCTCACTTATTTTTTCCTACCAAACACACTCAATAATTATTTTCTTCTCACTTATTCATTCGCTCCTTCCATCATTTTATATTTCCACTCAATCAAACAGACCCTAAATGTGCTAGAGCCTCGTCTACACTACAAATGCTTCCTTACCAAACATAAATAGTTCTTTATGGCCAAAGAGAGTAAGAAATGTTAAATCCAAACGAAAAAAGAAAAATCTGAATGGTCGAATACTAAAATTGTGAATGCTTTCTGACATTCCATTGCTTATGGTGAAAAAAGAATTATAAAAAACTGTAGAGTTGAACTTGAATTATGCAACGAACATGAACGAAAACTGAGAAAATTGGATACAAATATTTATGTGGAAAAACCCTTCCGAAGAGTATAAAAAGCCACGAGTAAGGAAAACTTCACTAAAACTAGCAAAAATTGAAAGGGGAGTACAAGATGAAGAAATAAATAAACATTGAACTCGAAATACAAAAATTCCCTGAAATTCTCACAAACTCTCTCTTAATTGTTGCTAAGAGGCCTATTTATAGGTTGAATTTCGTGTACAAATATGAGTAAAACATCCTTAGAATAATTAGAGTTAGACTGGGAAAATACAACAGAGTTTAACTAAGAGAAGAAACCCAATTTAAGTAGGGAGCACGTTGTACGTTGTGTTCAGCTCGTCGGGACGCCAGGCATCACATCGTCTGGACGGCGAGTTCTTGTCGGGACGTGGTGTGGCGTGTCATCGTCGACTCTTCCTCATCACGATCGTCACAACATCGGCTCTATTTTATCCGAAATATGAGGCACACTTCACAAAAACTACTTGCTAAAATATTTTGTGAGTTGTCATCGTAAAGTTCTTTTACCAAAAAAATTATATTGTCAATATAATTTCTAACATAATTTGAAATTTTGGTACAAAATCTTTGCGAGTAAATACTTAAGTTAAATCAAAATAAGCTTTTGTTGTAATAGTAAAATTCAACATAATTTAAATCTCATCATTTGTAATTTATTATTGGTTTTATTTTAAAATGTAAGGAGAAAAGTATTGTTGTACGAATATAACTTATTTCAAATATGTAAGAATAGTTTACTAATTTTCTTAACTAAATTAATATTTGGTGAACTCGTGACACCAATTTAATCAATAGTTTAAATAATAATATAAATGATTCATTTCTCATTTATAGTAAATGTAAAAATTAAATTCTAATAAATGAAAGTAAAAAAATTAATTTCTTAGCGGTCATAAAATTTTCATAAACTAGAAGGATGGAGCATAGAATTAGACCAAAGCATTATTGAGTATTTTGTGAAGATTAATTACATTGGGTTTATGCATTATTTAGGGTGAAAATTTGACATTGAAGTTTGATTTTTTTTCAGTCGAAGTTAATTCAATAATTTGGAAATTGTTTTCACATTAAAGTCATGTAATTTTTTTTGTTCAAATTAATATTTATAATTTACAATTATTCTCACATTGAGATTTTAATTTTTTATCTAAGTTAATATTTATATTTCTTTAAAAAAGTTAGACTAAAAAATGGTTGCCTTCAGTCCTAATGCGAAAACAATTATTAAGTTACAGAACTAAATAGTGAATTAACCCATTATGAATTTGTAGTCCTTCACTTTCAGTTCATATTTAACAGGTAAAAGGTGCTCAACACCAATTGTACTTCCTCGGCGGGAAAGCGATATTTTTGGGGCCAAAATATATATCCATATATAAAAAAAGAAAGCCAAAGCTCACCTCTCCCTCCAAATTCCCCCAAATCCCCATTTAAAACCCTAAAAACTCTGGTTTTTGTTTTCTTTCTCTCCTCCCCAGAACCCCACATTTCCACGCCCCAACAGTTCTCCCATCGATGGCATTTCCCGAAAAAGGAGATGAGGAAGACGCCGACACTCCGATTCGCTACGTTTCCTTGGACCGTGTCTACTCCTCCGCTTCTCTTTGCGTAAGCGCCACTAACTCATCCAACGTCATGTCCAAGAAGGTCAAAGCTCGTAAACTCATCGTCGACAACGATCACCCCCTCAAAACCCACAATCCCCCGGTCGTGCATGTCTACTCTCGCCGCCTTAAAAGGCCTCGCCAATGCGTCTCTTTCTACGACTCCTTGCTCGAAGGAGAGAGCCAAAAAACAGCCATCAAAAGTGAAATTGATGAGAGTTTGAGGAAAAAGAGGAGGATTGGGAGTAATGAGTTAGCCAATTTAGGGGTTGATTCGAGTGTTTTGTGTCAGTCGGATCGCCCGCGTTTGAGGGATTGTAGAAATAATTGTAGTGTTAATAATAATGTGAATAGTAATTCTGTTAAGAAAAGGAAGCATAGTTCTACTCTGAACTCTCAGCGGGGTTTCACTGCTTCTGCTACTGCTAAGAAATGGGTCAGGTCAGTTTTTCTTTGTTCTTATTTTTTTCAAAATTAAGTATTTGCTACTGACTCTTGTTCCCTTATGCGAGACAAAAAATTGCATTTGGGTGCAATGCGAACACACACACATGCATGATTTAATGTGATATGAGACTATTGATTTGGAATTGTCGTTGCTGCTATACAATATATATGGTTTTTTTTTTTTTTTTGTTTATTTATAAGCAATCATGATTTTGCTTTCTGACATTTGTTTTTGGAGTGGTAACCGAAGTAGCTAAAGCAATAGCTAAAAGTCAATAGTAAATTGGGTTTAGATGGCTGCAAGCTTTATGCAGAAGGCATTTGTTTGAGTTTTTCCCCCTTTCTCGTTTCTAAATACAGATTATATATTTGCTTATATTAACCGGAAAAGTTGTAACTTGAATAGGTTGAGTTTTGATGGTGTTGATCCAAAAGCATTCATTGGATTGCAATGCAAGGCAAGCATTTTGATGCCTCTTTGAATTTGCAACTTTTAGACATTGCATTTACATACGTCTTGACATAAATTTTTATGGATTACAGGTTTTTTGGCCTTTGGATGCTGATTGGTACTTGGGTCGAGTTGTTGGGTACAATTTGGAGACTAATAGACATCATGTATGCCTGTCATATTATTTTTAGCATTTTCACTCTATATGATATAGAATATTTTTTGGCATTTAATGGTGTAAAAGATACTTTATTTCATGGACCAGTTTGTTCATTATTTGACAAGTTCAAATGCAGGTTGAATATGTTGATGGAGATGAGGAGGATTTGATTCTTTCTAATGAGAGACTGAAGTTTCATGTTTCTCATGAAGAGATGGAGCGCTTGAACTTGAGTTTCAGTGTTGATAGTACAAAAGATGATGACCATGATTATGATGAGATGGTTGCATTGGCTGCCAGTCGAGATGACTGTCAAGAACTTGAACCTGGGGATATTATATGGGCAAAACTTACTGGTTTGTGCTAAATCCATCTGATTCATATTATGTCAATCAGACATAGTTACAAGTTACTGTAGAAGGTGTTTTAATGTCATGACATGAAATGTCAAGGATTGTCCACTTTTCATTGATTATTGGCTATGATATGTTTTGGAGTAATTTGTTTCAGGTGAACCTGGTAGTTGGGACATATTTGTGAGGACTACTTCATTCATAGTCTCCAATGGTCATATGCTTTAGTTTTTTGTAGCAGTTCATTTTTTCTGTACCTATGAATTCTATCATTTGTTGTTGTAGCTTTTGCATACGTCAGCCAAGTAATGCATATTGATTTTTTCTATACGGTTTTGCAATTTTCTTCAGATTTTGAGAACAGGTCTTTGTATATCTCTGGGTTCTGGTGCTATAAATATATCTTAATGCTTTTAGTAATGAGTTAATTTCCTTTTGAGTCAATACCAATTTGTCTGTATATTTTTCATAAGCTTATCTTTTAAGCTTTTAGTGCAGGTCACGCAATGTGGCCAGCAATTGTGGTAAATGAATCACTTCTTGGTGACCGTAAAGGTTTGAGCAAGATTTCTGGTGGAAGATCAGTTCCAGTGCAATTTTTTGGCACCCATGATTTTGCAAGGTTTATACATATTTTAATCTTGCGAGACATATAAGGTTCTTGTTTTACATGGATGCTAGACTTATATCTCTTGACAGCTGATTTCGTCAGTTCCTTTTGTAATTGTCAGAATCAAATTGAAACAGGTGGTCTCATTTCTCAAGGGACTTCTTTCATCATTCCATCGGAAGTGCAAGAAACCTCGTTTTTCTAGGGGCTTGGAGGAAGCCAGACTGTAAGTTATTTTTATTTGGTAGAAAGTTCATTAGTTCAAGTTATGAAAAAGAATGTAGTAAACAATTATCTTTTCTTCAAATATATATGCTGTTCTGGTTCCAATGAGATTAACATGTCTTTAGCAACTGTTTCCACTGTCTGCTCACACCTTTTCCATTTGTAAAGCATAGCCTAGGCTAACATTGTGAATGAATTGAAAATGATGCTCATCTAAGCTAATTGCATATGCCTCCTAATCATACTTGCTCCAGTTCTTGACTTTTATGCTTGTGCTTGTAGCCCTGGGGACTGTTATCCTATTTAAATGATCCATTGGCATTTATGCTTTTGATTATTACTTAAGTTTGGTTCAATGGAATCAATCTCTTTATTCTCCTTTGTGGTACCCTCTCTCTTTCTAGTTGTACCATTCCCTTAAAATTTTGTTTCAATAAATATGCCTTTGAAAGTTACATATACAATAATAGCATAGCTTTTTACTCTTGCAATTTTGTGCAAGAGCTAATAGTTAGATGCTTCCATCTTTTCGTACGAACAGCTTTCTTTGTGAACAGAAGCTTCCAAGAAGAATGTTACAACTGCAAAATGGAATTGTTGTGGATGGTGGTGAAGCAAGTAGTGAAGATGAAGGAGGTAAAGATTCTATTGACGATCACCTGAAAAAAGATCAGGGGATTCAGATAACTCTTGGTGGACATGGAGGTTCTTCTTATGTAATAGGAGACTTACAAATAATTAACCTAGGTAATTTCTTATGGTCTTGAATTGCTTTATGTTTCTATAACTTGAGATGCCATAGAATTTTGCAGCTGTTGTTAGTTGGTTTGGAATGTTTGGCTATTCACACATTTTCAATTGTCTTTTGCCCTTTGGCCTTTGATTTTTGGCAATTTGTTAAGTACTGCTAATATAGATGCTTGATGGATGTGTGCATCAGAGGTAAGCTGGAAATTATGCTAGTTGAAGTAGTTAGTGAAGAGTTGATGCCAAAACTCTTTCCTAGAGTAAGTGCCAATCCACTTGGAATGATATGAAGACTTAGCTGTGTTGAAGTTTCTTACCATTTAATTTGCTTCTGATTATCCAGTGTTGTTTGTCAAAAAGATAGAAACTTCTAGTATTGCTCATGGATTCTTGAACTGCTTAAACAGGAAAAGTTGTCAAGGACTCAGAATATTTCCAAGATGATGGGATAATTTGGCCTGAAGGGTACACTGCTGTGAGGAAGTTTACTTCAGTAAAAGGTAAGGCATTTTATCTTATATGCATGCCAGTTTTTATTTATTTATTATTGGCATTCTTTGACATTTCATTTCCTTGTCTGTTAGATCCTAGTGTTTGTACCTTGTATAGGATGGAGGTGCTGAGGGATCCTCAGTCAAAGAATCATCCTCTATTTAGGGTGACAAGTGATGAAGAGAAGGTTAGTTGTTTAATATGATAAAATCTATTAAATTTACTGGAATATGCTGCCTGCTGCTTTTTGTGCATTTGCTAATCTTGGCACATTTGGAAATTTTCTATACTCATGAGTTTTTCATTCCAGTTGTCTGATTTTGTTCATGATGCATCACTTGGCTTCTTTGTATGTGCTAATAAACTGGTTTTCCATATTCTGTTAGAGCTAAGTAAAGTAATTAGCTGTCATTGTATGTCATCTGTTTTTGGTTTAGGCTATACATGCTTCCCAAGACCCAGCACATGTGAGAGGCACTGGGAGATACTAGAGTTGTTACTCTTGTTTGCTGTTGCAATCTGGAGTAAACTTAAGAATGGTTGGGATTTCAATTAACCATTTGAAGTTTATTATCTCTCTTTGGAAACTTGTTAAGGACTTCTTTAGGCTTTGATTCCACAAGCATATCCAAATCTTTGGTATTTGTAAGGGTTGGAGGGGTTTTATTTTGTATGATGAGAGAATATGCCTTCTGCTCTGGCATTGAGTCCAATCTTCCAACACCTTGGGGCTTGTGGAGTCGGATATTAGAAAGGGATGAAGTAATAATTGAAGTATCTGAAATAAAAAATGTTAGGGAATTGTAGAAATGGCGGTTATTCATTGCATTCCTTGTTTTGTTTCTTGATTCTTAATCCATAACCACAATAGGTTTTTTATAAGTTAAATGATTCATGTGTTGTTTTTTGGACCGACAATTCATGTAATATCATCACTGCTTTTGTTTAAATTGGTTCTTATTGTCAAAATTACCGAGTGCAGCACCTAATCTATATTTGAGTATTTCCTCAGTTTGAAGGACCAGACCCATCAGCTTGTTGGAATATGATTTATGAAAGGATAAGAAAGAGGCAGAATGATTCTTCTGATTGCAAGGCTGGAAAAGGAAGACTCTTTGAACCTGGTGCTGACATGTTTGGTTTCTCAAATCCTGAAGTTACAAAACTAATACAGGTGTGGTATTATCTTCTTTTTTCCCTTAGATTCGAAGTTACAGTTAGTGTCATATGGATTTCAATTTTTATTGTTCAGTACTATGTTATGGATCTTTTTTTTCTTTTTTTTGCACTCTATTTTTTTTGTATAAAAAAATTTCCACAAACTAGTCCAAGCAGGAATCTCACTCCACATATAATTATTGCCATGAGGCCAGAATCTCACTCTCCATATAATTATTTCTATTCTGCACTTCTGCCTAAATGACAAGCTGACTGGTCCAAGCAGGAATTTATTATCTTACTGGGATGACTTGCAATTGTTTAACTGATAACTGAGTATGATCTATACATCGTTATAATTTTTCAAGGCAGAATTGTGTTTTTATTTCCCAGTCTGTAAGTGCTTTCAAATAGCTTTTGTAACCTTGTTCTTCTCTTTGTTGGTTGTATGTCTGCAAGTGTTGAGACCTTTAAATATGTGTTCTTGTTGTGTAATTGCATGGATCTTTTGTTTTTCTAGGCTATAATGAGTTCCTATCATACTGACAGGGGTTGTCAAAATCCAGACTTTCTTCAAAGTTCTCGGCATTCAAGTTGGCCTCTGGAAGATTTCGAGACCTACCTGCTGGTTATAGACCTGTTCGTGTTGACTGGAAAGACTTAGATAAGTGTAGTGTCTGCCACATGGATGAGGTAAATGATAATTTAATATGTTCTGCCACCGTAGCACTATCTTCTTTCTATTTAGTGTGTTTACATGGTATTAATTGTTTTATTTATCCCTCATTTGGTTGAGTTTTAGATTGGATTCTTTGAGTCAGTATTTTTCAACAATTATGTAATTGTGGATCATGCCATTATCCTTCAAAACCATGAAAAATGGATATTGGCTTTCATGATATGCACATTTAGGTTTTTTCTTTTTGTTTTAGCATTTTATTGACATATGTAAATAAGAAGCCCTGAAACAAAGCATATTATTCTCAAATTCTAATCTTACGAGAAGAAATGAAAATGTGAAAAGTTACCTCCTAGTTTTATATAAAGAGGTATTGCTAATAACTAAATAAGTTTTAAACAAACCTCATCAGAATAAGACCAGCTAGAAATTAGATGAGACACCTAATAGCGCTACCTGCTATGAGATAACCATAGATTGTAGAAATTATTCCTGGAAATTTTTTCTGGCAATCTAGGGGCTAGTTGCTGCCAAAAAAAAAAAAAAAAAAATTTCTGTATAGCACACATGCACAACACACAGGTGCAGACTCAATTTACCTGGTCAATCTTTTGTTTCTTTCACTCTTATTTATTTATTTATCTATTTCCTTTTCTAGGTTTCTGTCTTTGCACCTTTCCCCTTGTCAGCAGTTGAATATTATTGTCCTGTTATGATTTTGATGCTTGATTTTGTTTCCTGACTGAGGTTGCTTTGCTTTTAGGAGTATGAGAACAATCTATTCCTCCAGTGTGACAAATGCAGAATGATGGTAAATGCTCCTTTACAATTTTTTTTTTTTTTTTTTTTTGGTGTTCCATGCTCCTTTACAAGTTTGTCAATAACATGCCATTTATGTTATCATTGATCAGACAAATGGGTATTAGTCAAGTTTTTATCTGTAAAATTCAGTGCTATCAATTGTCTGTCAAAATTGATTGCTTTTTCTTTATTAATGATTAATCTTCTTCATATGTAATTTAGGTATGCATGTAGTACACATTCGTTTATTGAAATTCTACTTGCTTCATCTTAATTAATGATTGTCCAGGTCCATGCTAGATGCTATGGCGAACTTGAGCCTCTTGATGGTATTCTATGGTTGTGCAACTTATGCCGCCCTGGGGCTCCTGAGTCCCCTCCGTCTTGCTGTCTTTGCCCTGTTATAGGTATTTTGACTTTCTTAAATTCCTGTTCAAAGCCACGAGTTGTGCATCACTGAATCTGTGAATTTATCCTTTTTAGGGGGTGCAATGAAGCCTACGACTGATGGCCGTTGGGCTCATCTGGCTTGTGCCATTTGGATACCTGGTTTGTGTCATTGTAATTTGCTTTTTCTTATCTTATATTTTATACATAATGCACTAACTAAACATTTATGTTCCAGAAACATGTCTATCTGATGTCAAGAGAATGGAACCCATTGATGGGCTAAATAGAATCAGCAAGGTACCTCTCTTACTGTCATTTTGCATATATTTTTGTTCACAGGATGTATGAAGTGCTTTTTATAATGTTGATTGAGGTTTGGGCTACTGTTCAAATCTAAATTCCATATAGCCTTGATTTCCATGCAATTCAGGCTTGTAAGTATTGTAAGTTTTCTTTTCTTTCTGACCATTTTGTTCTGTATCACAGGACCGCTGGAAACTGCTGTGTAGTATCTGCGGTGTATCTTATGGAGCTTGTATTCAAGTAAGTTTACAGTAAGATGTTTTTTAATGTTTCTATGCTGTAGTTTCTTGTTGAAACTTATCCATCCTCATTATGTTCGTTTCTACATGATATTGATGTTTAATGGATTTCTGATCAAGTATGTGCGTTGAGGATGCTTATTGATATGAGAACTTTTTGTATATGTTGTTTTAGTTCTGCTATGGTTAATTTTAAAAGCTGCATGGCTATCTAAAACCCAACTCTTAGTGGAAAAAGGAAAAGAACCTTTTATGTGTTTTAGCATGAGTAAGATTGTCTATGTTGCTTGACTTCTTAAAAAATAGAGATGTATCCATAATGACATGACTTGGGTCCTGTACTTGAATGGATCTTGCTGACGCGTTAGAATACCTAAAGATGTGTCTTCATGGCATGACAAAAGGCTTCTTGTATACAAGATCTGTATTGACAATTTCCTCATGGGTAAGAAGGGAAAAACTGTATATCATGCCTAAGCCATTGAGTGAGAAAAGGAAGAAATGAGTGAAATATAAGAATTGAAGAAAAGATGAAATAATAGGGAAAATGGAAGGTAAAGAATGCCGATTAATTGTGTCATTTGGGTGGCATTGTTTTGCTGTGACAGAGATCCCTTAGACTTGTGTGACTGAAGGGCAGGGGAGGAAGGAAATATGATTATCATGATACCTATCTTTTGGGATTGAAGTTTGAAAAAGTACTTTGCTTCCTATCTTTTGGTTAATTGGGTTTTCTTTTTCTTTGTAATCATTGTAGTTATTTTTCAGGCTTAAAATGGGAATAGCAAGTACTCATTAATTGTTCAACTTTGAAATGCTATGAACATTATACAAGTAAAATTGATTTGATCCTGCTGAATAAATCTAACTTTCTAATTTGGTCCCAGCAAACAACTTTGAAATTCCAGACTTGAAAAATGGACTTAATTTGTATTGGTCGCATTGGATAAGCAGATCAACATGCCCAAATTCTGAAATATATCATACTTCAGTGATTGTTTATCAAGTTCTTGCACGCCGTCTTTCTTTTGGGATCTTTACAACATGTTTCTTGGTCTTTTAGTTTAAGATGGTATGGTAAGACACTTTGACACTGCTCATGGTTGAGTCCAATGCTTAACACCCATAGATGAGTCCAAGCAAAATGCAGTATGTAGAATTTCTACATCAATGGACTTTTTGGTTCTGCTTGATGTTTGCTTTAACCTATAATAGCATGTCAGAATTATCTTTTTTCAATAGTTAATTTACTATGCATAACTTTCCTCCCTCTTTCAATGCTTATGTTTATTTCATGCAATGCCTATTATTCAGTGTTCAAACCCTACATGTCGGGTAGCATATCATCCACTCTGTGCACGTGCTGCAGGTCTCTGTGTTGAGGTAGTATCTATCTTTCATGAAAATAGTTTAGGAAATTCTTTGCTGTTATATTTTCCCATTATTTTTAGTAATTGCAATCATTTCAATTTGTAACTGATGGATAACATGAATTATATGCTTCTGTTTTGCTTTGTTTTATGGTTTCTTAGCTTGAAGATGAGGACAGATTGTTCCTCCTCTCTGTAGATGAAGATGATGAAGATCAGTGTATTCGTCTACTTTCCTTTTGCAAGAAGCATAGGCAGCCATCTAATGATCGGGTAGCTTCTGATGAACGATTTGGCAGAATAGCACGACGTTGTTCTGATTATACTCCACCTCTTAATCCTTCTGGTTGTGCTCGGACCGGTATGCTATTGGTTGTTGAATTATCTTCATTAGTTGTGCTTTTGATATTCTCATTACTTTGCAATTTGATTCCCTTGACGTTTCTTGCTTTCAATGTGTTAGGATTTTTTTAAGTTTTGGTGGTTGTTTCTGCCTCAATCAATTTTAATCATTGATTTTGAATGTTGCTTTTGATATTTATAGTTGTATTTCCTATTTTGTACATCTAGATTTTGCTCATGGTTTGTTTACATGATAGCTCTAGGGATGGATATATGAGGGGGTTAACTTCTTTCCAAACTGCCCTTGGCATTGTTTCTTAGAGCTACAAAAATTAAAGTGATATTACTGGCCAAGCTAGCTAGCAGTTATTAGATTGCTTATAGATAAGATTTAAGTGGGTTAATGAGTAAATTGCCTTTATTTACCTTCTGGTTAATGTATGAGTGAAATGTTTTTAGCTTCTTCATAACCCTATCATTGTACAATCATATTCCTCTTGATTGCATAATTCCTTGCATATGGGAGTTTTTGGTCCTTTGACGTTCCCTATATACAATATTTATACTTTCAGCTGTCTAGTTTGCTGAAATTGTTAGATCAAAGCTGGATACTATTTTGGCTTTTTTTTTTGTTTGGTGCAGAGCCTTACAGTCATTTTGGAAGAAGAGGCCGGAAAGAACCTGAAGCCCTTGCTGCTGCATCTCTAAAGCGCTTGTTTGTAGAGAATCAACCCTACTTGGTTGGTGGCTGCTGCCAACATGGAATGTCAGGCAGCACAGTGCCTAACAATAGAGTCAGTGGTATCAAATTCTCTTTTAGTCTTAACAAGCTTAAAGCCCCCCAGCTCGATGCTCCTAACAACATTCTCTCTGTGGCTGAGAAGTATGATTACATGAAGCAGACCTTTCGAAAGAGACTGGCATTTGGTAAGTGATTACTGGTTTTTCGTTTTTGCATGTGCATGTAAGGAGACTGTGGGTAGAACTTCCTCAGTATTAGGGAGGCATGTCTGGCAGAACTTTGGTGTTATTTAGAGTGTTCTGACAACTTGCTTATAGTAATAGGAAAATGGTGGTCAACAATTTTTATCCTAGAACTTATGATCTGTAAGGTCTAAAGCAAGAAACTTGTGGTCAATGCAAGATTGGTGATCCAATGATCTGGTATTTTCTTCTTGGACCTTTCCTCATGGGGCATTGGGCATCCGGATATGGAATAACTTAATTTGGGTAAAGATGTTATCCAGGTTGAGCGGTTTTAAAATTCCATATAAGATATTTTGTGGAAGGGAGAAGATGCGAGTGAAAAGGTTTAGCAGGGGATACAGGCTGCTCCATTGAATTGAAATCGAATAACATCCTTTTTTTTTTTCTTTTGGTACAAAGGAGGCTGCAACTTGTGAATAAAATAAGGGATTGTAGACACTATTCAAATCCCAAATCTATTGGGTGCACCTTTTAAGGGTCATTCCAATACTTTCGAGCATATGTTTAATTCTTTATATCCTTGATCGATGTATATAAATGATTCCAATATGTAAAATAAATAATAGTTGATATTTTTCAGAAAAATATTACAAAAAAAGAGCTCTTTTTATTATTTTTGTTAGTAATATCATTTGATTACTTCTAACTTCTAACTTCTAAATTTCATATTTTTTATTATTTTTGTTAGTAATATCATTTGATTACTTCTAACTTCTAACTTCTAAATTTCATATTTTTTTGTATGTTTTATTCTGCTTGATTGCAATCTATGGCTGGTTGTTTTCCCCTTTAAATTATCATCTGGAATTTTAAAATGGTCACTTCTTCCTTTTTGTTATTTTGCTGTCATTGTTTCCTAGTTTTTCTTTCTGGATAACTGAATTGCATTTGGCTATAGGGAAATCAGGAATTCACGGGTTTGGAATCTTTGCAAAGCATCCACATAGGGCAGGAGACATGGTAAACTAATCTGCTCCTTTACATTGTAGTGTTCTCTGGATTTTTTCTTGAGTACATAAAAAGTAAGTTTTATTATCTGTAGGTGATTGAATATACTGGTGAACTTGTTAGACCTTCTATAGCTGATAGGAGGGAGCATTTCATATACAACTCATTAGTGGTATGTACTCAACTGAGTATCTCAAACATTTGCATGTTTGTATCATCATCCTATGGGCAGTCTTAGAGAGCTCATAGTCAAGTTTGAAAGTTGCTAAGTACTCTATCTCTCAGGGTGCTGGGACTTATTTGTTCCGAATTGATAATGAAAGAGTGATTGATGCCACTAGAGCAGGGAGCATAGCACATCTAATCAATCACTCATGTGAAGTAAGTGCTTTTCACCCCTGCTTTATGTCCCTTCTGTTTCTAGTTATTTGGCTACATAAAATGTTTGTGTTAGAGTTCCTGCCATACAGGTTTGTGTTCGTTCCATTTTTACCCTTGCATGGGTCTTTCTGAGTACATGAAATGGTAGGAGATGAAAATGTTTCAACCGTAACTTTTGTAATTTAATTTGCTCATACCCTTCCGTCTCAATTTGTTTGTCTACATCTGATATTTGTGTAGTTTTTATTATTCTTGTCATACATGTTTAAGTTAATTCCACTTTTATCTTTGCATGGTCATCATGAGTCTTTAAATGGTGTACTTATAGATGGTAATATATGAAAATGTTTTCTTTAGATAGTTGTGTTGTTTGCATCTTGGACATGGAATAAATTTGAGATGGTCTGAAGGGAAATAGGGTGAAAGGCAATGGGTCAGGGCCCAGGGGGAGTAGAAAAGTTCCTTTGACATAATTAGGTTCTTCTAGTGTGACAGAAGAGTTAATAGTTTCTTAACCTGCGAAAAATGCTTCTACTAGAATGTTTATGTGGCATTGAAAGATGTTAATTTCTCTTTTGCCCTTTGTGCAGCCAAATTGCTATTCAAGAGTTATTAGTGTTCATGGCGATGAGCATATTATCATTTTTGCAAAGAGAGATATTAAACGATGGGAAGAGCTGACATATGATTATAGGTTTGCCTCTAATCCTATGCATCAAATTATTCGTCAATCATCTTCAACACTGACTTCTTTTTGTCTTATAGATTCTTTTCCATTGATGAGCGTTTGGCATGTTACTGTGGTTTTCCAAGATGCCGGGGTGTTGTTAATGATACTGAAGCTGAGGAGCAAGTCTCAAAGATATTAGTAAACCGCGGTGAATTAATACAATGGACTGGAGAATGAGAGAGGTAATAACCCATAGATCTATGATGCACTTAATTTTCTTTTTAGCTTATTGTATTTTGAATGAAGAACTATATGTGAGAAGTCAGGAAACCCGAAATTAACTATTTTGATGCAATAGGTTTTGAAACCATGCCTACAAATACTGAAGAAACAAGAACTTAATACATTTCTATCCTTGCTTTAAGCAATATGCAACTACGGCATTTGTTTTTCATGACATGAAAACAAATTTAATGAGCAATGATGCTAATATGTTACGAAATTACCTTTTTTCTTTCTTGTCAATAGTATTAAATTTATAAAGTTGTGGACCGGTTCTCTAAATTGCATTGAAATATAAATTGACTTGACTTGGTCTTTCTTTATTATTATCTTTTGTGAATATTGTCTGTGTTCTGTTAAATTTTGGTTTGGTTTGCTATTGATGTTTGGTCATTATATGCTGTGAAAATTCACTTCAAACATCAATTATCATCTTCTGCCTAACCCTGTTTCTAAGTTTTTTTCTAGTCAAAAGCTATGTTGATTTGACTTTCATTTTTCTTGAAGTATCCGTATTCAGCACATATCTAGACATGTGCATGGGGATATGATTCTCCAGTGACTCTTCAAATATATGAACTTGGGAAAATTAAACATTACTGTGTCAGAGACATACCCATATCTGACACAACCAAGTCTCATCAACATGGTTTATAAGTGTCCCCACTTCAAGTGTATGTACTTGTAGGTCTGTTCTATGTCTGAATTTGGGGGTGTTGGATATGAGTATGGTTATGCTTAGTTTTTATGTTCTCAATATATCTGGAGGATCATATCATCCCGTTCATATTTGGATATGCATCACAGTTATTGGACATGGATGCTTTAAGGTAAATTGAAGCATCCGAAAGACATGAGCTAAATAAAAATTTTGATGTTGGGGGTCAGGATAAAAGAGGATCAAATTATAAAATTTTGGCAGATAAAAAATAGGTTTTTTGCTATTTTCTAAGAGAATACTGGAAAACCTAGGATGTTTGGAGGATCCACTGTGTGGCCCCCTGTCTGCATCCCTTTGGCTATGTTCATGTTCTTGTCCGAATTGCTTATATCAGTTTCTTATTATGCTCTTTCGGATTGTTGCTTCCAGTGCCAGTGAAATCCTTCGAACTCATATTGAGATGCCATGTTGGAACTTGGACCTCTGGTTCTAACTCCTCTTCTCCATCTCACACTTGTACCATTGTTTTTCCATTATCTGTTATTCCGAGTGATTCAGCTTATTATTTATCCTCATCAAGCTGGTTCTTCTCGGATCGGATTAACAATTTCGGAAGATGTTATCTAAATTTTTTCAACTTCCCGGATGAAAAGAGGAAGGTAAGATATTTCGGCTGAGCCTAACTCGAGTTTTTCTTGTCTTTTCAATGTGTAACATGGCATTTCTAGGTAACAGTTACATTAACCATTTGTATAAAAAAGAAAGAAAGAAAGGGAAATTGAGTAAGATTATTAGTAAAGATGACTTTGAATAGTATGTTGGGACATTGATTGTAATTTGTATGCCTCAACCGATTGTTAAATTGTTTGTGTTTAGCTTGTCCCAACTATTGAGTAAAACTTGTAAGAAGAGGAGAGTCATTGGAGTGATGAAATCATCATATGCTCTTGTACTTGCACATTGTTGTTGTGGTGTTTAAAAGTGACAAGTCACATCTTTGAACTTGGTTGTTCTTTTCACGTTGGTACTTTTGTTTTTTGTAAACTTGTATTTTGTTATATAATTAACTTTTTTTTATGGTGTTAGAGTGATGGCGTGGCACGTCATTACCTATTTTCTTAAAAAGATTATAGGAAATCTAAAAAAGTCAAATAATGTATATATAAGTTTAGAAAATTATAACAAATCATAAAAATGATCAAAAAGCAATAAGGAAATTCCCCCAGCCAAACAAGAAATACCCCATAAAAAAAATTGAATTTACTGAACAAGACAGTTGAAATATTTGTTTGGTTTAAATTAAGAGAATGAGATCTAATGCCATAATATTTTTTTTAAACCAGGGTTTAAAAATTTAAGAAAAAGAAGTAAGAAAGCTATCCCCTTTAATTAGAAATTCATCTCAAAGTTTGAGGCGTTGAATACTGGGTTAAAAGAGCTTGAATCTTTGAAACCAAATAACCTCAAAGAGCTTGTGTTCTCTTAAATTATGATTGCCAGGACTTTCGAGAAGGGAAAAGAATTGTAGAAATTCTAAAATTTAGACGTTGAATTAGTTAGAAATTAGAAAGTGTACCATGTACTCTTTAATTTTGGTTTGTCATTGGTTGTTTGTACTGGAGCTCCTAGTGTCATAACGAGGCAACATGTATGAAATTGCAAGGACACATACAACATAGGTAGCATATGGTGCTTTCACATATTATGATATGATCCTAATGGAATATGTTTATTGGGAAAATTACTTTACAATATTTGGTATACATTGATTAAAATTTTAAGAAAGTTATATTATCACGTTTTGTTCACTAAGTATTTTTCTAGAAATGTGATGATAATTTATAAATCTATCCTTATTAAATAAAAGATAGTATTCATATATTTAATCTTTATAATAAATTTTATTTTTAACAAACATTTGGATTGAATATTTAATAATAAATTATAAATCTTAATTTTAATTTAAAGCAAAATTGTTTCAAATTTGTCTTGAATATGTTTTCTAAATATAATGGTGCATATATAAAATCATGGATATGTAAAACTTGATTTGGAATAAGTTTAAAAAAAAAAAAACTTGGAATCACGTTTTGTTTTAGCTAAAGGTTAACCTATAAGAATATAAAAAAAATAGTTGATTCCACGTATTGCTCTAAACATAACTACAAATAATTAAATAAATATAAAATTATAGGCAGTTTAACTCACAATTCCTGCACAACTTAAATGGAACAATTTTACCCATATTCTACAAAAAAATAATAAGCATTTCATACAAAAACAAGTGCTAAATCAAATTTGTAGTTGAAAAAAAAAATCAAGAAATTAAACTACTTGTGAAGAATCCGTTAAGGTAATAGAGAAAATCAAGTAATAGGAAGGAGGCAATAACTTTTTTTTTTACGTTTATTTATATACTAATACCCTAAACCAATATAAAATAGAATTAATTTTATCTTAATATTTCTTTAACTTTCTAATCTACATGCGAAAATAGCTTTCTTACTATTACTCGTGAGAAAGTAACTCCCATGAGAATGTTACATTCTAAGGAAAATAAATTAGATTTTTAAATTAAATTTTTAAAAAGTGATAAAATGCTCTCATAAAACATGATGTAAGTGATGTTTTAGTAGTCATATATTTTCTTATTCAAACTATAACAAAAGAAAAAGAAATATAATTTTTTTATGAAATATATTCACTATTTTCCGAACCTTTTATCCTCTAGAATTTCCCCAAACTAATACTTACAATTCTTAATTTGGAGTACTCCATTAAGACATGCTCTCAAAACTTAGGTTGTTGAAATAATTTTGGAAGCCTAAATTGGCAGGTCTGGTTCATTGACTACATGCATTTACCTCCACTTTACTTTGATTTCGTTATCCAAAAACTCCGCAGAAATAGTTTCCCATATTATTAGAATTAAGTGACCCGAATCCTTATTTAAATAAAATACAATGGTAAAATAAAATAAAATAAGAATCCGTATAGAACTACACTTCTTTTATTTTATTTTAAATAAGGTTTTTTAAACCTTATTAAACTCCATCTATTGGATATTGATTAGAATAAGGAGTTTCAATCTTACTACACTCCTATTAGAATATGGCTTTACAAGCCTATAAATAGACATAGTCTATTCCTCTTGTAAAAAAGGATTCGAATTCGACATAGTGAATTTTCTTCTCCTCTACCTGTGGTTTTTTCCCGAAAGGGTTTCCACGTAAAATCTGTGTGTTCTTTATTCTTGTTTCTCTTTTCTTTGCGATATATTTGTCATTACCGACGTTATTTTTTTTTCACAAATTGGTATCCGAGCTTCCGGGTTTTTTCATCTCGATCACGGTAATGGCGTCTTCAAAGTATGAAATTTCGCTGTTGGATCGCAACACCAGATTTGCGTTGTGGCAAATAAAGATGCAGGCAGTTCTTGCACAGATGGATTTAGAGGAAGCCCTGCTAGGGGTAGATAAGATGCCTTCGACATTGACGGAGGAAGAGAAAAAGCGCAAGGACCGAAAGGCGTTAACACAGTTACATCTGCATTTGTCTAACGAAATTTTGCAAGATGTGATGAAGGAGAAGACCGCCATGACATTATGGAAGAGGCTAGAACAAATATGTATGTCGAAAACTCTAACCGACAAGTTGCATATGAAGCAACGTCTTTATGCTCATCGTTTGGAGGAAGGTGCGTCCGTGCATGAACACTTAACAGTGTTTAAAGAAATTCTCTCAAACTTGGAGGCCATGGAGGTTCAGTATGATAAGGAAGATCTAGGGTTGATTCTACTTTGTTTGTTGCCCCCGTCTTATTCAACCTTCAGAGACACGATTTTATATAGCCGTGAGTCTCTCACAGTTGATGATGTTTATGATTCTTTGACCTCGTATGATAAGATGAAGCATCTTGTGGTTAAACCCGACTCTCAGGGAGAGGGTCTCATTGTTCGTGGGAGACAAGATCGGAATCTCGATGATGATCGTGGAAGGACACAGAGCGAAATCCTCACGGTAAATCTAAGGGTAGATCGAAGTCTTCAAACAGAGGTAAAACTTGTAACTTCTGCAAGAAGAAAGAGCACATTAAATCTGAGTGCTATAAGCTACAGAACAAGATTAAAAGGAGGCTACGAATCAAAGGAAAACAACCGAAAATTCGGTGAAGCGATGTTGTAGAAGACTACGGCGATGGTGAACTTCTAGTCGCCACATCAACAATTCTAAAGTGAGCGAGGAGTGGATACTTGATTCAGTTGCACCTTTCACATGAGTCCCAATCGGGATTGGTTTACAACTTACGAAACAATGTACGAAGGTGTTGTTTTGATGGGAAATAATGCTTCGTGTAAAATCGCGGTGTTGGAACAATTAAAGTTAAGATGTTTGTGAGTTGTCGAACACTTAGTGACGTCGACATGTTCCGAATTGAAGAGAGATTTAATTTCGTTAAGTACTCTTGATTCAAAAGGGTACAAATACACAATTGAAAGTGGGATTTTGAAGATTTCCAAAGGTTCCTCGTTGTGATGAAAGGGCAAAGAAAGACTACCAAGTTATATGTTTTGCGTGTGGTTCTATCTTGTTATTGGTGATGCAGCTGTCGCTTCCTCGTCCTTGTTAGATGATGATATTACTAAACTTTGGCATATGCGCCTAGGGCATATGACCGAGAATGGCATGTGAGAATTGAGCAAAAGAGGACTTCTTGATGGGCAAGGAATTTGCAAGCTGAAGTTACTGTGAGCACTGCGTTTTTGGGAAGCAAAAGAGAGTTCGATTCACCAGAGGAATCCATAACACGAAGGAACATTAGAGTATATTCATTACGATGCGTGGGGGCCATCAAGAGTGCCTTCAAGAGGTGGAGCTAATTATATGCTAACTTTTATTGATGATTTTCCGAGAAAAGTTTGGGCATTCTTCCCAAGGTAGAAAAGCGATGTGTTTTCCGCATTTAAGTCTTGGAAAACTATGATTGAAAAATAGACGGAAAACAAATAAAATACCTAAAATGCATGCACAATGGCTTAGAGTTTTGTTCAAACGAGTTTAATAAACTATGCAAGTCGAAGGGATCGTGAGACCCTTGACGATTCGTCATACTCCACAAACAAAGCGGCGTTGCGAGCGAATGAACGAGCGATCATGGAGAAGGTTCGATGTATGTTGTCAAATGCCAACTTACCAAAGTCTTTTTGGGCCAAAGCGCCCTCATCGCATGTTTTTGATCAACCGATCTCCATCCATTGCCATTGAGAAAAAGACTCCACAAGAGGTATGGTCCGTAATCCCGCTAATTATTCTAATTTAAAGATCTTTGGGTGTCTGCGTATGCTCATTTTGATAATGGAAAATTGGAACCGAGATCCATTAAATGTATTTTTCTTGGTTATAAAGTGGTGTAAAAGGGTATAAGTTATGGTGTCCTGAAAATAGAAAAGTTGTGATTAGCAGAGATGTTATTTTTGATGAAACTGCTATGCTACCTAACTTATCTCTTAAAGACTCTTCCAATAAAGAAAATCAAAAGCAGGTGGAGCATCAGATTAATACAGAGTCGAATCCTCAAGCCGATTACAAAAATTGAGAATAGAGTTGCTTCTTCACCACAATACTCTATCGCCAAAAACAGAACTAGAAGAGAAATTAAACCTCCAAAGAAGTATGCCGAGGCTAATCTAGTTGCTTATGCTTTAAATGTGGCCGAAGATATAGATGCAAACCAAGAGCCGTCTAATTATTCTGAGGCGGTTAGCTGTGAAGACTCAGAAAAGTGGATGTTTGCTATGCAAGAGGAGATGGAATCACTCCATAAAAATAGAACATGGGATCTTGTGAAACTTCCTAAAGGTAAAAAGGTTGTTCATTTGTAAATGGGTGTTTAAAAGAAAGAAGGGACTCCAGGAGTTGAAGAACCCGGATATAAAGCAAGGCTTGTTGCAAAAGGTTCTGATCAAATTCCAGGAGTGGACTTCATGATGTGTTCTCCCGGTTGTGAAGCATAGTTTGGTTCGTGATATTATTGCTCGTGGTGATATTATTGTGAGCAAAATTAGTACTCATGAAAATCCTGTGAGATATGATGACTAAGTCACTTCCTATAACCAAGTTTGAGCATTGCTTAGACTTGGTTGGTGTTCATTGTTGAAGTTAAACCCTTAAGGGGTTTTATGGAAGAGGTGGAGAACTTGTTCGTTGAGAGTTTGCGATGAAGAACTTGTTTATTTAGAATTCGTGTCAAGGTGGAGATTGTTAGAATTAAGTGACCCGAATCCTTATTTAAATAAAATACAATGGTAAAATAAAATAAAAGAAGAATCCCTATAGAACTACACTTCTTTTATTTTATTTTAAATAAGGTTTTTTAAACCTTATTAAACTTCATCTATTGGATATTGATTAGAATAAGGAGTTTCAATCTTACTACACTCCTATTAGAATATGGCTTTACAAGCCTATAAATAGACATAGTCTATTCCTCTTGTAAAAAAGGATTCGAATTCGACATAGTGAATTTTCTTCTCCTCTGCCCGTGGTTTTTTCCCGAAAGGGTTTCCACGTAAAATCTGTGTGTTCTTTATTTTTGTTTCTCTTTTATTTGCGATATATTTGTCATTACCGACGTTATTTTTTTTCACACATATCTATAAAGCTTTAGCCATAAAAAATTGCTGCATCCGCTCTTCTCTCTGTAGGCAAACCCATTGTATTATATAAACCAATTAACATTTTATTTTGATTAAGAGACTGCAGTATAACCAAGTATTAGTAATTTGGGTGCATGGAAACATGTTAAAATGTTGCAAATCCATATATGGATTCTAGCTCTAATACGCCCGAAGATGTAGTTATTTCTCAAAAATTTTCAACTTTAGAAAGTGAAGCAATCCCTAGAACTGTTACTCTAAGAACAAAGACATGTTGAATTTTGAAATATCATTAAGAAAGAAAATGTAAAAGATAGCAGGAAAAAAAAACAAAAAAAAAACAAAGAGAAACCTACTACAGAGGTGAAGGACTGAATTGACTTTTTCTTATGCTTATTAAGATAAATAATCTTATAAACAACAATGAAGTTTTGGTTGAAATGGTTCATATCTCATCATTTGCATATTTTTAAATTTAAGTTTTTTTATTAATTTTATAAAAAATATAAAATACAAAAATACCTTATTATAATATTTATTAAATATTTTAAAAAATATAGTTGCATCAACACACTTAAATAATAGTATAAATACCATTTATGACTGTCGAAACCATTTTTTGACCGGAGTTTTGAAAAACAGGAATCGACTTTAAAAATATGAAAATGGAGTCGCCACCAATCTTTTTTGATGAGGTGTGGTCGGGTCACCTTTGTTTTAATAAAACATTTTGGTTAGTAAAACGGTGTTTTTGGTCTACGAAATTCGAGAAAATAGGTTCGGGAGTCGGTTACGTACGAGGAAGGATTAGCACCCCCGTAACGCCCAAAATTGGTACCGAATTGATTAATTAATGTCCTGACGTCGAAAATTTGAAAAGATTTTAGATTACGATCCATTTATTTAAAATATATGTGTATTTGGACAAAACCGTATTGGATGCCAAAGCTCCCTATTTCGGAGAAATAAAATGCCATACTCAGTAAGTTAGGGCATAACATCTTATATTCTCGAAGTTGGATTTATCCTTCGACATTCAATACTTGTATATTAAAAAAAATAAGAAGGATATTCCCTTATTTGGGTCAAATGAAAAATCGCAACTTGATCGGTTAGGGCACTATTTCTCAAAATTCCCGAATACGGAATATTGCCTTTGTTCTTTTGGAATTCTTATTTTAAGAAAATAAAGCATCACACTCGATAAGTTAGGGTGCAATGTCTCAACTTCCGAGAATAAGTTTTTATATTTAAAACATCATGCATTTTGATTTGAGAGAGAAAGGATACTCGGTTGTTAGGCTTTAACGAGGAAAATCGAAACTCAGTAAGTTAGAGCACGAATTTCTCGAAACCTCCAAACACGAGCATTGCCTTATGATTTAAAGCTTTGCACAAAATGATTTTCAAAACCATGAGCGAGTGCTAAAATATGGCTTTCTAAACGAATAAAATGCGATCGAATAATAACATACAATGTGAAGTAATTATGTACAAATGAAATATAATGGTATTGAATCTCAAGCAACCAATAAATATAAAACGAGAATTAAAACGTACATAATATCGATAATTATCAAACATTAAATCAATGATAAAGAAAATTAATTAACATACATACGTTAACAATACTACGAAATCAAAGGAATAATTCTAACACTAATTTTATATATATGTATGTTAGAGAATAGTTTAATTTAAATAGTATATAAATATATTTTATCATATTATAAAAATAAAATAATTTAAAACCCAATAATAAAAAAAAATGAATAAAAATGTTAAGATTATATATGAAGACAAAAAGGTGCTTAATTGAAACAAAAATAAAATTTAAAGGCTATTTTATAATAAATAAAATCATTTAAGAATGCGCAAGGATCAATCTGAAATGCGCGTGATTTATAGGGGTTGATCCAAAGCAAATATTTTGAAGTTCAAAGCGCAATGTCGGGTCGGACTAAATTGAAAAGCGGAATACATGTTAGAAGCGAAATTAGAAATAAAATGTAACTTGATTAAAAGAAATAAAATGCCAAAGGACCAAAAGAATAAATAACCCATCGAACCAAAACACGCGGATCTTAGCCGCAATTGGGTCGGGTCATTTGGTGATCTTACGCGGCGTCGTTTCAAGGCTACGAAGATAAGCCTGAACGACGTCGTTTTCTTAAATGGCGATTACCCTCTTTTAAAGCCAAGTTAAAACAAACCCTAGCTTCCTTTTTTTTTATTCTGTCCTCAGCCGCAATCGAAGGAAGCACCTAATCCGACCACCAAAGCGTCACTGTAAACGGCGCTTGGTGGTACACACAGGTCAAAAGGAGGCTCTTGCACCAACCTTGAAGCCTCGTCCCTCAGTCTTCGTCCATATCCGCACTCCGATTGCGACGGAGGAGATACAGACGGAACCACACGAAGGTAACTCTTCCCCTTTTCGTTAATGCACCGAAAAATAAAAAGAAGTGCTAGAAATAGATTCCCATCAAGAAATGAATAATCAAGGGAAAGAAATAAAATTGCAGATAGGCCACCTTTTTCGAATCTGTTTCTGCTCTTTTTTGTATTGCTGTATTTTCTTATGCTTGATAATAGTGCGCGTATTAAAAAAAATCCAATATTTTTTTTACAATGATTTCTTTCGGTCCTTTTAAAGGCCGAAATCGAAAAATAAAAAAAATCAAATATACAATTGTTTCACATTTTTTTTTGCTATTTGGTTGTTTGTTATTTCTTTGTCGTTGCTTGTCTCTTGTTTTTGCAGTGCAAGAGGCGGAGTCTGAGGCGTGGACGTGGCACGCGTCACGGAGGCTGTCTTGGCATGGCATGAAGGAGCGTGTGGGTACGGATTCGGCTCTTGCGGCGCTGAAGAAAACTTAAGAAACCCTAAGGTTTCTGAAAAATTTAGATATTGGGCCCTTTTCAATTTGGGTCAAATTTGGGCTACCTATTTGGGCCTGTCAATGTGTAACATTTTGGACTTGTAATTTGGACTATGGACGTTTGAATTTTTTTTGGTGTTTTATTTTAATTTATTTTTTGGTTAATGAATGGGCCCGGGCAGATTTGGGCTCCTACAGCTGCCCCTCTTTGCTCATTGTCGTGTAACGGGAATGGAGCAAAGACTTTAAAGAGGGCCAAATTTGCCCGGTCTTGTAAGATCTTGACCTCTTGGCAAGTAGCCTCACCGCGTCTTTCAGGGTATGAGAAATGATGTCTCACCTTGCTCCAGTAGCATTTCAGGGAGAATAGATTTGTAGCTTCTATCTTCTCTACTGAAACTTCTCAGAAATATAGTTTGATCCTCAATAACCTCAGGGAGAAGGGATTTGTAACCTCCACCTACTCCACTGGGACTTCGGGGTGATAGGAATTCAGAGAGAAGAGATTTGTAACTTCGATCTTCTTACTGAAACTTCTCGGAAATATAGTTTGATCCTCAATAACCTCAGGGAGAAGGGATTTGTAACCTCCACCTACTCCACTGGGACTTCGGGGTGATAGGAATTCAGAAAGAAGAGATTTGTAACTTCGATCTTCTTACTGAAACTTCTCGAAAATATAGTTTGATCCTCAATAACCTTAGGAGAAGGCATTTGTAACCTCCACCTACTCACTTTGGGACTTCGAGGAAATAAGACTTGTATGGCTTCGACCGCTCCCGCAACTTCGTGGATTGCCGGATCGCTATCTTAATCGCTCCCCGCAACTTCGTGGATCGCCGGACTAATGTCTTCGATTTGCTTCCGCAATTTCGGGGAATTGCACGATCCGCTATCTTAATCGCTCCCCGCAACCGAGGATCGCCGGACTAATGTCTTCGATTTGCTTCCGCAACTTCAGGAATTGCCAAATCGCTATCTTAATCGCTCCCTGTAACTTCCGGGGATCGCGCGGACTAATGTCTTCGATATGCTTCCCGCAACTTCGGGAATTGCCAAATCTCTTTGTCTTAATCGCTCCTCGCAACCGTGGATCGCCAGACTAATGTCTTCGATCTGCTTCCTACAACTTCAGGAATTGCCAAATCTGCTATCTTAATCTGCTCCCTGCAACTTCAGGGATCACCAGACTAATGTCTTCGATATGCTTCCTGTAACTTCAGGAATTGCCAAATCTGCTATCTTAATCTGCTCCCTGCAACTTCAGGGATCGCCAGACTAATGTCTTCGATATGCTTCCTGTAACTTCAGGAATTGCCAAATCTGCTATCTTAATCTGCTCCCTGCAACTTCAGGGATCGCCAGACTAATGTCTTCGATATGCTTCCTGTAACTTCAGGAATTGCCAAATCTGCTATCTTTAATTTGCTCCTGTAACTTCAGGGATGCCAGATTTGTATCTTCAATCTGCTCCTGCTACTTCAGGAATGCCAGATTTGTATCTTCGATCTGCTCCACTGCAAACTCAAGGAGACAAGATCTGATATTTTCCATTTACCATACTACATTGTCCTTTTGAAGACATAACCTGTAGAATGGGTACATGCTTATGCCTAATAGTTAGAATGCAATGATCAGAATGAATCTAATGCTCCTAACTAAATGCATTATGGATGACATTTGCATTAATACAGAATGTCATGAGAATGGTCTTTGTACAATGTATAATGATTAGGATGCAATGATCGGAATAAATCAAATGCTCCTAACTAAATGTGTCTTATGGATGACATTTGAATGCAGAATGTCATGAGACTGATCTCTTTTTAAATGTTTAAGGATTAGGATGGAATGGTCGGAATGAATCAAATGCTCCTAACCGAATGTGTTTTGCATGAATGCAGAATTTCATGAAAATGATCCCTTTTTACAAGTTTAAGGTGTCATCTTTCATTGTCTATTAAGGCTTTATCACTGATGTATCACACTGCCATCTTGTTAGGCGAGTATTTTCAATGTAAAACTCGAGAAGACGATTATATCTTGCTCAATAGATTTGCCCCTGTAACTCCGTGGTTCATCTCATTGTGACTTAGGGGTATAAGATCCGAATCGCATCCATCGCAACTCCAAAATGTAGGATTTGTTTCTTCTTCCATCCATCCCATTACTATTCAAGGGTAGAGGACTGTAACTTGTTCAGTCAACTGATCGCTTCCCAGGTGACTCAACCACATGTGTATGCATGATATTTTCATGGACGCAGAATATCATTTTTCTTGCGAATGATTGCCCAATTTTCGTCAAGATTGTATCACTGACGCAGTATCTTGTCGTTTGTTCAACCACCATCTTTGACAAAAATTCGGAGAAAAAATCTCAGTTTAGACTATTCCTTAAACTTGGTGAGTTTTAAACAATAATCCTGTTTCGGGTTCTTGTATTATTTAGAATTTTCCAGAGTAATATGCGAAACTCCTTTTATGAAAATATTATTAGTCCACTAACCGTTATTTCAATGCAAAATGTTTGAAAAAGATCATAATAATGGACAAGAAGGAAATTAATTAGGAGCATAGCTCGAAACAAATAAGCTAGGCAAAGATAGCCACTGCAATCAAAAAGGAAATTTATTGTGAACATATTTTGAAAAGAATAATATAATCACAAATAACAAATTTAAAATGGGTAAAATGGAAACTAGGTGCCCCAGATATCGCAGTTTGAGCTTCTCTGTTCCAACTTCTTGAGGGCCATTTTAAGCTTGATATGTGTGTAGGGGATCTGGAGTACTTTGTCGATGCCCCAAGGCATAGCATACTTCTTCATTATTAATTTAGGCATAGCAAGACTGCTGTATGCCCCACTTTTGATCAAAATTTGAGCTGCCCTTTTCGGGTTTTCAACTCAACTCCCCTTTGGTCTCAAAGTGCCATTTGCGGGTTTTCACCTTGGCCTCTCCTTTTTTCTTTTTCTTTTCCTTTTTTTGTTTGTTTTTCTCTTTGGAAAACTTTCTATTGAGTCTGAATTCACCGGATTAGGCAGGTCCTTGCTATCTATCTTGGTCAATATTCACGCTTCCCCAGAACAGGCCTTCTTTGCCGTATAAGGTCCTTCCTAGTTTGGCATCCACTTTCTTCTGAAGTCCCTTTTGCATGGGAAAAGTCTTCTTCAAAGCCCTATCATGAAATTTTCTAGGCGAATCATTTTTGTTGTGAGCTCGCATCACCGACCGTGATGATAACTTTTAACATCAAGCGATCATATTGAGATTGGATCTATTCTGCCTCATCCAATTTCAGCGCTGACAGAATTTTGACCCGAATGGGCAAAACCAATGAGAAACGTGTTGCCCCCGTGACAGTCTTGGCCAAAGTTTGATAAGCATAGAGGGTAAATAGTAACTTCTGTATGCTAATCCTTACAAGTCTCGGTCTTTGTTTTTTCTTTTTTTCGCACCGATATGTGGCTTTGATCTTTTAATGCATCATGCAGACTTTTGACCTTGTGCGGTTAAATGTGATATTTTTGACATTTTTTCTTCTTATTTTTTTTAGTATTCTTTCTTTTTCTTTTCTTTGTTCCGATGACTATCGACTTTGTAATATTGGCATATGAAGCGACTTTTACCATCCTAGTGAATAAATTGACAACCACAGAGATGAATTGGTATCAGCCAGAAGCTTCTGATGAGACAGGCCTGATAACATCCATGCCCCACATATAGGAAATCTTGTTTCTGCATTGAGCCAGGCTTTGATCTTCATCTCCTTCCTTGGCTCGTGACGTAGGATCCACTTTTCATCCAGTATTAACAAATCAGAAGATATATTACAATTTCTGTCATCTTCAAAGTCTTGAGATCCCTTAGATCCATATTTCATTCAAAAAGGAAGTCAGTAACAGCGTTGCTCATGTCTTGATATCTGGGTACCTATTGTAGGTACGGAAATAAATTCCAAAGAATAAATGATTCTAAGGATGATTTATTTGCATGGTATGGTTATGAATAAGAAATGAAAGAATATTCTAAAAACCAAAGAATGTATAGTATGAAATGTAAAGAATAAGAGATATTTGCTTAAAAATATGCATTTTATTGAAATAAAAACTTTTGACACAAGCCTATTTCACAAAAGAAATCTTACTGCTTCTAGGCTTAAAGCAACAAGTGCGTTTTGTACATTAATCTAGGTAAGCTCTAAATACTACAAGAATCTCTTTCGCAATTCCATTGTTCAAAACATCTCAAGTACGTAAAGGCAGAAGCTTGGAAAAGTCTGCTTCCCGGCTCACTCTTCAGATACGTCATTAATATTCAAATTCGCCAGTATCAGGTTTTGCGCTAGAGCCCTGGACTTGAGGTACTCCTGATCTCATGCCCCCATTCATCATGGTACTCACAATAGTTATCCCTTTAACAGTATAGTTGAGTAACGAATTTTCTGCACCAGGGAGATCATCGAATCTTATGACTCCTATTTTGATAAATCTTTCAACCAGCTTCTTGAAAGCAAGGCAATCTTCTATTGAATGTGCTGTAATCCCGGCATGGTACTCACATTGAGCATTCGAATCATACCATTTGGGGTATGGGGATTGCATTGGTTTTAGGTAATGAGGAGCTACAACATGCATTTCAAATAAGCTCTGGTATAACTCCCTATACGTCGTTGGAATCGGTGTAAACTGGAGTTGCTTTGTATTGGATTCTCGTCTTGATGAGCCTTGATGGCGATGGTCACGACCATCGGTTGACCTACAATGACTAATTTGGGACGCTTCTCGCTCACGCCGCTTTCCCTATTTCTCGGGGCCTTTGAAGTCCACTCTCCCATTTCCTTTGTTTCTATCAGTATAACCGGTTTGGCTCGATCATCCTCCGGGTTAAAATCTAAACCTATCGAGAAGTTGAAGCAGGTCAAGCATCACCGACATTGGGGTCCAATAATGACGGGTACCCCATGTGAATGCGTGTCACGATTGAGTCCGGATATTTATCGGGAATAAACGATGTCTTCATCATCATCTACACCGCCGCCATTGGGCAACTCTTTTTTTCAAGCCCCCCGACTAGTAATTGGGTTAACCGGCGCATCATATTCATTTGATCTCCCATATCCCGTTGAATTTTGGCCAACTGCTCTTGCATCAGTATTTGCCTTTGCTCTATTCTCTCAAACCTTTGTTCCATGTCTTCTAGGTTGACTGAAATAATTTTTAATTAATCAGGGTCTTCTCATGAAATCTAGCACATGTGATTTGATGCTATGTGAATGCATGCAATGCAAAAGGAGCCGATTCTGGTTCAATTCCATTTAGGAAACTTTATTTGAAAACAAAGCTCTTTACATAGAGCGGATTACAGATATACGGACATCCGTATTGTCTTCCGTTTTATCAAGAAAGTCGTTTTCCATGTCGTGCTACCTAATTTAGTAACCGAACCCAAATCGACACCCTTCTCTAAAGTAACAAAAATAAAACAAATAGTCAGTACGATAAAAACGAAAAATATGTAAAATTATTCAAGCACCTATTGGGTGACCACTAGGGTTTATCACAACTCCATCTGGGGGAGGCTCTTAGGGCCTTTTACATGCCGTTTGAGTTCTAAAGTTGAGGGTACCTGAACCAGCAGGTTCCTCAATCCTCACCCATTATAGGCTCGTATGGATCGAGTTCGGTTCAGGGGAATACATTTCCCTATGGCTACACGGAGATGAAAATCTCACGAAGACATAGGTACGGATGTATCCCGGAAGCGATTCACTATCCTGCACGGAGGTGAAAACCTCACGAAGGAGTAGCTTCTCACTCCCACTTAAAGGTGTAACATCCCGAAATTGGGCCTAGTAGGATTGGGCCCAATGGGCCTTGTTTTTAAAATTTTTGAGAACGGCATTAATGCAAGTTAGACTTATTAGATAAGTTATTTTGGAAGGTTAGAGGGCTTCTATGAAGTCAGGGATCAAATATTAGCTTTGGGGAAATTTTGGTTTTAGGTGAAAAAAACCTGGAAGTTGGCGGGTAGGCCTTAAGAATAAAATGTAGAGGAAAATGACACAAGTGGAGTGTGTGGTGTAGTGGCAAAGTGACGCCACATAAGAGACAAGGGGATGACTCCACAAGGGAAGGAAGGAGGTCCAAGGTTCAAGTCTTGGCTTTTGCATTTTGGTTTTCTTTTACTTGGACCTCGAATTTGGCTATAGTTTATATTTAGTTGCGCATGGTTTAAGACACAAGAGGAGCTTGTGGCCAAGTGGCTAGCAGCGTGGATTATGTTGCAAGGGAGCACGGGTTCGAATCTCATGAGAAGCAAGGGAGTATTTATTTTATGGTGCGGACGGGAAGAGTTTTGATTGAATTTAAACTCTCATCGACGAAGGATCCCACATCGGAAAGATACAAAGAAGGAAGGTGAAGTGCTAGCTATATAAGGAGCATCCTAGGAGGAGAGTAAACACATCTTGGAGGCGTTTGGGCACAAGAGTGATAGAAGCGTCGCCAGTGGAGAACCCTCACTTATGTGAAGTTCTGAATACTTGGTGCAACAAATGCATTGTGATTTAGTATCATTACGCAGTAAGTAATCGCCAATGAGCACTATTTTGTGATGGTTAGTTGGCTTCCGCCTAACAATATGCTTTATGTGTTATTATGTGCATGGTAGAAGTGAGTGAATAGCCCAGTTGTGATTTTAATCTCAATAGTATACATGTCACTATATATGTACAATGGTTGATATTGATAATACTGTTCATTTCTATTGATATTCTTACTGAATGACGCATGGGTACCTAAGTTGATGTAGGAAAGAGAGTGTACCGCAAGCCCGGAGTCGTGGTGAGAAACCGCTCATTCGAGGAATGGCTGTTGTGCCCGCGAGGAAGAGTATGCAGAAATACCCATCGCTTGTGTATAGGCATCCGCAAAAATGCCAAGGCCGGACACCGGTCTGATTTAGTTTGATTACTTAAGGTTGAGTTAGCTCTCGCTGACGTACGCTCAAGTCACGAACAAGAGTGGGTGACGAATCGAGCGTCTGATCAGATCGAAACAAACCGACGACCACGCGCCTTGTCGAAATCAGTAAGGTAGTACCGGTAAGCGTACTGTGCCGAGGAATGCGCCCTCCAGACGGTGCTTGTTAGCTTGACGCGCCCAATTACGTGCTAGAGAGGTTAGTGTCCATGACAAGGAGGTCAATAAGTATCGTTCGCAATACGACGCCTCCGATGATGCTGCAGAAGGGCGGCTGCTCACTCAGGATGCAGAAATAGGTGTGTGTGTGGTTATACCTTGACTCACTTTTCGTTTACCATTGAGGTAGAGTCACGCTAAGCGGGCTATTTGGAAAGACCCGAGGAGGGGAACTAATTGTAGTCTGAGGACATCGACTGTTGCCCAATAATTTTGATGTATAGGTGAGCAGCAATGATGTTATGTTGCTCTTAAGTTACATTTACTAACATAGTTTGTTACAAATAGATCAGGGTACGAAATAGTGTTATGGTTGCTTCTTTTGTTAAGTGATGTGCAAAACAAATTTGAATGAACGAAGATTTTATAGAAATTTTTATTCAAAATATATTTCCAGAGTACAATCACTACACGCAAGTTTCATTTTTAAGATTTCTCCTTCGTCTTTCAGATACGCAAGCCATTCTGATCGTGCTTAAGGCGCCGGGCGAGTGAGATGCGATGCTGATTGCTCAAGAAACTACGCGGCGAAGGTTTTAGAGGCTAGACTTGCTGTCTATGGAGAGTTTGTCGCAGAGTGCTCACGGCCGTGGCTGGCACATAACTTAGAAGTTCGGAGGTGAATCTTACTGTTATTGCCGGTCGGTTATCGATAATATTCTGGAGTCTGATTCTGATGCATAGAATGTAATATAAATCCCCGGCCCTGATCGCCCAGAGCGATCGAAACTTCGCATATTTGCGATTATTCGTTCAAATTTGATGGAACATTTCCTCATTA
Organism: Gossypium sturtianum; assembly: GCA_025698515.1. Classification (NCBI taxonomy): domain Eukaryota; kingdom Viridiplantae; phylum Streptophyta; class Magnoliopsida; order Malvales; family Malvaceae; genus Gossypium; species Gossypium sturtianum. The sequence continues at coordinate 50,106,262 of CM046952.1, read as the reverse complement.
TAAACTGTCGGATCACAGTACTTGACCGCCATGACGTTGAATAAGGTTCAAATTAAGATCGAGCCCGATAGTGCTGGTGTGGTCAGTATAGACCGCTATTATGTTATAAGTTCGGCGCATGCCACTTTATTATTAAGAATCCCGCAAGCGTGCGGCAACGCATGGTGGTAGAGGAGACAAGGAGTTAAGCTGGTAGCAAAACGTAGTAATTTAGGGGCATAGTAGATTGATGGCGGTAACATCGGTAGATTTGAGAGGGTGGGCTCCTCCAAAGATGGCTCTAATTGTTCTTTTTAGGAAAATTTTTGAGAACTACATATGTCTGAAGCTTTCAGGAGCTTTATAAGAAACGTTATTTGAGGAAGAGATTGGAGGGCTTACTAGTCGATTCTTAGCTTGAGAGAAATTCTGCCTAAAATTAGGAAAAGACATGCTGATCAGAGGTGACTCCAGGACAAATAATAAGGGAAAAGCTGGCAATAAGTTGTGTGTAAGGTAGCACGTAAAAGAAACAGAGATGGGCTCACATGGCTAAAGGGAGGTCTGGTTGTTCAGCCTGCTTTTTTGCAGATTGTTTCTTCTCTACTTGACACCTAGTGCTTATAAGCTTTACACCTACGTTAGTTGCGCGTGGGGAGTCATGTGTAAATTATGGCGCGTAGCAGCTCATGAATTACGAGCACTGGGCTGAGGTTGGATCATCAGAAAGCGGGAAGGTATTGACCCTGCTTGTACCCCCTTCTGAACTGACGAAGGAGAAGGATCGGGCGATTACTTTACTTGCCATCATGGCGATCCCACATGAGGGAAGACACAAGAAGCATGAGAAGTATTAATACATGGCATATAAGCACCCACTATCTAGAGTAATGGCTTATACACATCTTGAGTATGGCTGGGCAAGAAGAAAAATGAGATGAAAGCGCGCGACATGCTGCTAGTCGCAGCGCATTGCACGCTCCTACAGATTGGCCGGAGAGAGAAGGCTGGTTTGATGGTAATCGCAGCGCTTGTGGCCCGGTCATAGATTTACTTCGACTGGTTGTTGAATGAGCGTGTTATGATTGCCCAGCCAGAGTTCTTGGCCCAGGCCGGTTGTAGTATACAAACCACGCGCCAAGTGAAATCGCTCTAGGTGAGCAGTGAGAGCGAGGGTACAAGATAGGAGGTTGGAGCATGCTCATCGGCACTAGCGTTGCGGTACACGAAGGCGGAGCACGACGGCGGCTTGCTAGCCCGCAGATAGATGTCTAAACAGGGCCAATAGGAGATAGGTAGGTCGCTGCAGTGCTATGTGTGAGTGGCCCTGCTTTGAAGGCGCTATTCAGTGTGAGTGGATAATATGCCTTGAGTGCGCAGTCCCGAAAAATGCTCATATTATTACAATTTTATACTGCCAGAATCAGCGGGCGTATCTGGTTCTCTTTGTCGGGGCCATATAGTGTTTTTGTCTCTCAGCTTGATGGCTGAGGCCCGCCGATCGCCATTGCTCTGTTGGCAAGGTAGGTTAGTAGGAAAGGAGTCCCAGGGGACTGCTGCGTTCGTTAGATTGCTGCAGGTCGCGATGGTGAGATTGTGCGAGATCACATCTTATCATCTTCACTTATCGTAGCGCCCGGCATCAACAATTCATGGCGTATGTATAATAGCTGCTACAATACTAAACAAATCTTGAGTTGATGATAAATAATCTCGACAATACTGACTATACATCTGATATAGGTTGGGAAGGATTAATTATCTATATGATATTTTACGATTGATCAACGCGGCGTAAGGACAATTGAGGAAAGAAAATAGTTAATCTGATAGTACCAATAGCATGAGAAACGAGGGCACAATACTTATATTAAGGCTTGAAAGCGAGACGGTGCTGTGCTGAGGGTGCGGGTACGAATCCTCGCGCTGGTGCTACTGTGCATCAAAAGTAGACAGCATCTTACTTACTCTGATCACTACGGTGACCGCGGCTCCATACCAAAAAATGGAGTCGAAACAGCCCAGTAGATTTACGGACGCGCATGCGGATGGGTACCATGCTGGCCCATTTGCTCGATAGAGTACAGAAGGGTATCAATGGGGACGCCGAGATCTATCGGTTGGTTAACCTGGCCTACGGCAGAAGTGCACTGGGAGTTGATGTGCGCTGGATGGAGTGAGGGTCACCGAATGCATTTCTGTTGTACGGTTGCTTCCGAGAGCTGGTGTGTTAAGTCGCCACACACGAAATGTTGTGAATTAGTTTGCCCAATGCATTGAGACTACCTTCAAATTAACATTTGTTATGCACGTAAGAATAGACCCAGCCCAGGGATCTGGAGAGGACAAGTGTGCAGCCGTGATGGATGTTCAAGTTATTGTCACCTTGGATATATACCTTTTATTTGTGAATCGTCAAGCTGCACAAGGCCATTTTCATTATAACTGTTTATTTAATTAGAAAGTAATATGAAAAATGTTCACTTGGCTTTGCAAACCCATTGTATTCAATTGATATTACTAAACTAAGTTTAAATAGAACGGATTCATAGTTTTGTTATATTCAAAAAGATATATTTCAAATCCAGATCTGATCTTCATGTTTACACTTCAGGACCAATCCTTCGAGCACAGCGGTCAGTAGTCTGGCTCGTAGTGAGTGGTAGTTGCTGGAATAGCAGCCAAAAATTAACCCAACAATCATGCATGCAATGGTGCAATTATTTAAGAAGACTAGAACCATAGCAATCAAATGGATTGCAAGGATAGTAATTTTTATTAAATCAAATTTCTAATTTCGGCCAGACGCGAAATATCAATTTATGCGGATTTCAATGATCCGTCGTCGCCATCGCCAGTGACTATTTTGTAGAGTGGAAAAAAACTAGATCGACTCTACAATATGGATGGAGTCGCGCCGCACCTTTACGACGAGAGGTGTGACACCCACGTTTTAACATAACCTTTTGGCTTACAAATAATTGCGTTCTTGTATTCAGTTTCAAATTAATTGAAATAATCGAGAGACAGGAGAAGGATGCCGGCATCTTAGAGAGGAATTAGCACTTAACGCCCATTAGTTATACCACCGGATTGGCATTAATTGGAATATATTGAAAGATTTTTAGATACGTACCATTTAAATGTGTGGTCTTTGGTAATTTGGACACGCATCGACAAAGCCTGTTGAGAATGAATGCCACGCTGCTACGTTACTTTATGCATTACGGTGGTCTTCACATTGCTATGTAATGATGAAGCAGACGTAACATATTCGCTGAAATGCAGAGAATACTTAGATAAGACACTATACACTCGAACGGTTTTAGACTCTGCGCTGTTCAGATTTTGTTTAGAAAATAGGCTTATCAAGCACCAGTTGAAGGTGAGGGTAAATGCCTCCTTCTTCCGAATAAAAGCTACATTTGAAGAGTATCTCGTATACTTGATCGAAGAGAGAGCACCCAGTGCTAGTTTAGAGCGAGTAAAATCAAAATGGTAGGTTGCGAAACGCCTGACGCACTTTCGAACTCTTCGCTGTCTCATGATTCCAGCGCCTGAGTGACAAACCATAGCGTCAATATAAGTGTAGCCAAAAATAAAGTATTCAATAATAGTTTCACAATGTGATTTAATTATGAAAAAAAAAAAATCAAATGAATGATGAGAGTCACTAATCAACTTAGCAATAAAATATAGTGGTAGATAACGGTGAAATTATCCAAACATAATATCGTATTAGAGAAAATTAGTAACATACACGCTACACAATAAATCGACAAGGAATCAACAACTTACTGAGCACATTACATATATGTTTACAAGATGGTTTAATTTAAATGGTATAAATATTTTATCGCATTATATAAAACAACGTACATGTCTGAACCCACATTAGCAAAAATAGATAAAAATGAATCAAGGTATGTAAGCACAAAAGAAGCTGAACAAGCATTTAGGCTTATATTTTATAAATCATGAAATCATTAGAATGCTCTTGCGCGAAGGATCATCCCAGAATAAGAATTATTAAAGTCGATCGAGACGAAATGTTTCGAAGGTTTCAAGCAACAGTGCGCCTGACTAATTAGTGAATGCATAAGCGGCTTAAATAGGAAATATGTAGCAGTTAAAGATAAATGTAAAAGGACTAAAGTGATAAATAACCCGCCAAGCACGCCTTGACATGGCTCTGACGGGTCCTGGTACTACCGGTATTGCGGCTGGGAAGGCTTTCAAGAGAGATAGCCCGCCGCCACACAGAACCTGCACTGGCAATCACTTCTTAATGCTACATGCAAACCCCAACCTGTGCATTAACTGGCCTGTCGGCCATGGGAAACCCAGGCCACTGCGAAATCACTAAGCGAGGCACGGCCTCGTAAGAGAAGAGAAGCTGATCAACTCGGCAGCGCCAGCTCGATGCTAATCTGTCGTACTGATAGGAAATGAGTGGTTTCTGAAGGTGTCTTCGCTGACCAGACCGGAAAATAGTGCTAGGAAACTGAGTTCTCATCACATCAGTGAATAATCGAGGCGGAATCAGACTTACGCATGACTTTTAAGACTACCACTGACATTCATAACTGATGATTGACAGGCATATTATTATTCAATTTTACCAGTTTTTTCATCAAGTAGAAAATGTAATCGGAATAAAAATCAAATATGAATTATTATCGCCGGGGGCCCGTTTGATGCATAATGGTCATTACGTTCAAGGTGGCCGTCGACCGGCACGCGACGGGTCAACGTGGAGACGAGTACGTACCTTTATGGCGCATGAGAGCCGAAGCAGGGAGATGCACTCATTTTACTGTGTGGAGCCAGAAACCCCAGCCAGTACACGAGAAATTTGAAATGTTAAATATTTCTACCTAGATTAGTTGAACCATTCGGTTGACGTATTTTGACTCACTTTGATCTGATCATTTGAGCCTTTTTTTGCGTATTTTTTACTGCACCAATTTTGCTTAAAAACGGGCTACTGCAGTATTCCCACAATGCCAAACCTTAATATTTAATGCCAATGCGTATTAGCCTATATATATGTTTATCACAATTTAAAGAAATATTTTTTCAATCAGGATTTTTTTAGCATAAATACATATTAACCAACATTTGTATGTGTAAACATATTAAGTACATCCATAAACAACAAATCGAATATTGTAGCGCAATCGATTTTTATTAAGTGGTATAAGCATGGTAAGACAAAATCTAGATAAAGCATGTTTGTAGGTATGCTAGCAGCAAGACCAAAATCAAATCAGAAGATGTAAAAAGTTTGTCCAGAATAATGTAAATCATCTAATTTTTAGAGGTTAGCTACACAAATACTAGAGAAAGATTGGTATGACAAGAGGAGAGATTAATTACATCTTTATAATATGGATTTGTGTAGAGGATCAAAATTGAATATTGAATGGGTCACTTAGGACTAGTCACTTATTTATCAGTAAAGAAGATCTGCTGGACGAAAATAGGATAAGAGCAAAATGATGATGTCAATAAAGTGAATAACTGTATGTACACTGAGTTAAAGAAAGCAAGAAATTATGGATTAGATTTGATATTTTATTGTTTATTTTGAGAATGTTGTCTAATGTATTTGTTGAATGAATTAATAAAAATTGTAAGAAAGAAGAAGATAGTGAAATCTTCTTCACTGCCTACCATACCATTATTCCTAGGTGAAAGAATAGAAGCTTGCTTGTTTTTTCTTCTCCATCCACTGTTACCTTTCAGCAAAATCTTAAATAAATCTCTATTGTACAAAGTGCAGTAGTAGGCCAACCAAGGATTAAGGAATGCCACCATCTTGGAAGGTGGAGTTGGATGATTGGAAAGGGAAGTAGGAAGAAAGTTGGAGAGAGACACCATGAGATCACATTGAATTGTGTTGTGCAAATTTCATGTAATTCAAATTACACATAAGAGACATTAAAGAAAGTGAGTAAAGAAAGTGATTCAGGTGTGAGATTTCATTATAGGTTTGACAGTGGTTATGAAGAAGTTAAGAAAGAAAGCAGAGAGAAGTGGAGTGGGAAGTGTTAGGAGACTCATTGGAGAGCGACACATCGCAGCCAGAAAATGGAGGAGTATGTAGCATGGTTGAAATCCCAAACTAGAAGAAATTAAGTAGGTATGAATCTTTGCCTAACATATTTTACGAATTGGCGTTTAAACAAATTAGATTAAGCCAATCAAATACTATTACATATTACGTACAATTTACAAAATTGCCCACATGATTAAGTTTAATTATACTAATTGGTTATGGATTTTGATATAATAATATGCATGTTAGTATACAAAGCATAGGTAGAACAAAGTATGCTTTGACAGTATAACACGATATCTTGACCAGGAATTACTAAAGAAGAAGTATTGAACAGTCTGTATTAATAGCGAGATTTCCTTGTGATACTAGGGACTAAATGCAGCAAGAAGTAAATTAAATAAATAGGAGTTGGCAAGATCAGTGTGGTGAATGTTATAACCAAGTATTCGACTAAGTGAGATGTATTAGATAAGAGAATTAAAATAAAGGAAGTTAATTGGATAGTATGGTTACTCAGTTTTTATATCGTGCATGACTGCTATTCTTGAGGTCACAATAGTGCAACAATTATTAACAGTAAGGATATTTTATTTCAAATGATATGCAAAATGACTGTTAGCGATTAAATGAAATATACATATAAATTCATATGGAAGGGATCATTATGAATAACATTTAAGTGACTATTCGGTGCATGTGCTATTTTAACATGTAAAAATATATACAGTGCATATGAGATATAAATGTTAGTTATGGATAGTAGATGTATATGCTATTAGGCTAAGGCCTGAAGTCAGAAAGTAGTGTGAAATGTCGTGTGTTAGAAGACTCAGAAGCCAGTAGTTAATCAACTCAATAATATAGTATAGAGAATACATACATAAATTATGGAGAGTGTTTGTGATGATGAATTTAATTACACAGTGGATGCTAGTTACGTTAATTTTAAATAAATGATTTTCTTTGAGAAATGTAAGTGATCAAATCAGAATTAGCCATAGTTTATACACACTGATGGTAGTGATGATGAAATGATTATAAATTCTGGGTGACAAGACCTGTAGCAACATTTGGATACGAATGCTGGTAGCAAGTATTGGCATAGCCGTCAAGCGTATAATGGCTAAGTGACAAAGGTGTTTAGTGGATTACATTCCGCGTAGACATCTATGTGTTTTGGGGTTAAATAACCGCAGCAAGCGTATTGAACGATGTGTTCCACTAAATTAAAATACAGTCGGAGAATGAATGAATACCAATTGTGTAGTCATCAATATATCATATATTTAAGTTTGGATATTGATAATTACAATAATTATGATTTAATCCCGATATGTTTAGCTTATAGAGTGCTGCGTTCAGCACAACATGAGTGTGCCAGGTTGAGTACTGGGTAGAGTCGATATAGCATTACCTGTACCTTCTGGCGAGGCACAGGTCAATGTTGAGATGATCATAAACAAAATGCATGAGGGGTGAAAGCTACCATGTGAACCAGAGCCACTTTTATAGGACTGTGCATTAGGAAATTTATGTGCTTTTGTTAATCTATGAATTACTTATTGGCCAATGAGCCGTACATAAAAGTTAAGGTCTCATGATTCTTCGTTAACGAGACAGTGATATGTCAGCATTATTATCATTTGGTGAATATATGATGAGACAGATGAACAGTGTTAAGAGAAATTAAAAATGCAGAGAAATGGATAAGAACAGTTGGTGCAATTCATCAACATAATCTCTGCGTCGACGAGCAGGGACTAGTGGTAATTTGTGCGCAGGCCGACATGAATCTTGCACATCTTGGTCACTATATCTTCCATGCATCCTCAAGAAGGATTTATTGCACACCCGAATATCGAATTTAAGAGCACATGTTATAATGTTAGTATCTTAATATTTAATGAGATTATATGGAATGAGAATAGATTATTCTACATCTTGGTCTAACAACATACGACTATGCCAACATAGAGAGAGTCAATGTCTATACATTTTGTACTCTTCAGTGTTTCCCCCTACACTGCTCTAGCAACAGAAGACTACAATATAATCATTCTAAAACTGGGCAACATACAAACGCCTTAGGCAGGCTTTACTTTCGGCCACGACTGGACCATTCGTTATTCGCAGTAGGTAATAATGGATGACCCGAAAAAACATTGGTGCACACTTTGGAAATCTCTACGTTTTGATTTGTCTTATTAAGCGCCCACGGTCAATTGATTTAATTTAAGGCACTATTTCTGATTTCAAGTGTAGGTAGCAATCCTGACCATCCAGAGCATATTGAGTTGGTAATTTATTGATATAGCTTTGATAATGAGCATCATATATACGCTTACAACTATGCTTCAGAAGCGTGGCAAATACTCGAATAAATTCAAGAAGCAACACAGAAGGATCTACTGCAATTAAAATCTCTACTTAGTCATAGATCATAGGCATCTATATAACCACTTCATGTCCTCAGTGCTGGAACTATCAGCAGGAAAGGTAAGCGCGGCTTCGATATCATATGCCAACCGCTGGCGCTTTAATAGGTTAATAGCATTTTCCCTTATACCATAAGTATAATAGCAGTTCCATACTCAGTGAAAAGAAGTATAGCAGTACCACACAAGCAGCAAAGCACTTTATCTACAGGTGCAAACGCTGATAATGCGATCTGATCGATGTGTGCAGGCTGCGGTGGTGTGCTAAGCAGGTGACATATGGTACGAAGGTATACCAGCTGCAGTGCAGCGAAACACTGTGTGATAGAGACCCAGCCGCCGTAAATGTGATGCAAAAGGCGGCAGTCATATCCTTATCTATCAGAAGATAACAGTGGTGAGAGTGTGCTCACTACAGAGAACAGAAATGCGGCTATTTGTGAAGTACCCAAACTACGTGTACACCTGCGGTAGTTGACGTATAGCCTGAATCTATTAAAGCACACAAGCCGGATCGGTCAACTCATTATTTGCCTGCCCTGCCAACTTTCGAATAGCACATTAATCTGGCCACAGAATTTGCTATGTATTATCCTATTATGCTTCCAGAAGCATCAAAAATGTAGTACCAGGTGCGGATAATCTCATAGTTATAGTGACCAGAAGCCAAGTTACATCGTCAGCTGCAACCCAATCCGTTGCTTACTTTATAATTAACCAAGTTAAAGTACCTATCCGCTAAGAAGTCATCAGGTAGAAAGGAGCCATTACCACTCCAGTTTTACTTGCTGTTAGGTAGCATCTCCAGGTTGAGTGATACGGCGTTTGATGAAAGCTACAGACGATTAAGAGATACCACTGCTTTGCTGCCGCCATCATATACGAAATGGCTTGCCCCATTATGTCTTGCTGGCATGGCGTCGTCGTGGGTCAGTGCCAGGTTTAAGTTGATGTACTCTATGTATTTAAAATTCTCGGCCTAAGCACAATATAACGCCCTAACAGCATGTTCGAAAGGTCGGCTTGCTTCTGGATCGGCCCTCGTTTCAGGCTGAGCACCTTACCTGAGCACTGAATAGGGATTTTCCCCACTTAAGACATAGCCATTAAAAATAAGCGCTTTGCGCTAAAAGTATAAACATGCGACGGAGGATGAAGGGAAAACTATGCATTGAGGCGGCACCTCTGTGGGAAAGAGACAGCACTCGATGTACAAGAGGAGTAGTAGGGAAGAGGAGGCAGTAGGGGATCATGAAGAGAATGATAGATGTTGTGAGTTTTGGCAGGGGCTCGAAGAAGAATAAGATGGGATGCAGCTGTCAGACACCACTGTAGGGGTATGATATGCTGCTTCGGTAGAGGTGAGAGCAAGCGATGAGCAAGATGATTGTTATGAGCATGTGCTAACATGAGTCGGCAGTGTTAGGGTGCCTTAGCACCAGGAATTAGCTCACCTGCTCAAAAGGCTTAACCTCTTCAGATATCTGTTTTATCATTCACCCATTAATTTAAATTCCAACAATTTTTAGATTATTAACCCTACTGTATCACTAGATAAGAAAAATAATAGCATGAGTGATACCAGTATCCTTATCTGTCTGAGTGGCTTGTCAAAGAGTTTGACAGCACAGAAACAAAAATAATTAGATGTAAGTATCTTCAGTAGCCTAAAGGATTTGAGAAAAAAAAGTATGATCGAATAAACAAACAACATAGAGGATTTAGTGGCTAGAACTAGTCCCACACTCTGCTTTGATAGGGTCGCATAAATTTACGTTAGACCCTACTCTCTTTACCCATACACGTCGAGACCACAGCTATTACAAGCTTCTTATTCTACACCAACCCTTGCAGAGGCTCTTCTTCTTAAAGTTAGAACCAATTTTTCCTACACTAAAATGCAAGACCTCGAAGGCCCCATTTGAACTTCCTCATTCCGTTAGGCAATATCATTATAGGTAGTTTGAAAGTATGTGATTTCAAATAGTTTTAGGATGTGATTCCTACCCCAACACAGCATAATTCTCTCATGCAGTCTCTACAAATCCTAACACTAAGGTGAGAAGTGTTCTTCTGGCCCATCCTCCCTTTTCTGGTTTCTAGCATTGAACCTCTGTCGTGTTAGCCTGCGCAGATGTTGTATTTCAGACGTTCTTCGTTGTGGTGCAAGAGTGCCGTCTACGTGTGCCTGGATGCTCATTCGCCGATCATCGGACGGATCCCGTTATCGTCCATGATGGTCTGGTCAAAGAGTGGTAACGCTGCTGTCGTGATCATTCTCTGGCACGCTCCTCTTTGGAATCGTAGGGCGTTCCTCTGACGATAAAAGCGTTAGGTGTTGAGCAATTTGGGCAGACAGCAACTACCCTCGTCAGTCAATCTAATATTTTCGCATTTATGAGAAAAAGGAACATCTCCCGGCACACTCTACTTCCTATTGTTTGGGGGCAAACATAGATTTCGCCTGCCTTGTAAGCGCCGAGAGGAACTGAGAGATTTAACTCCGTCTGATTTGATTCGATGCGTATATTAGATATCTCTAAGGTAGCGTAGGAAGCAATTCTTAAGATCCTAGAAGGGCGTGTGAGTGGACCCTGGCAGTAACTGCAGAGAAGGCTTATAGGAATCCTCTCTACTGACCTTAAATTCGAGAACCAAGGAGCTCCCCTGACCCATTTAGCATCGTATAATGCTGGTAGTAGCGTATTTGTGGAAGCCGTGCTCTGACTGATTCAGTGATGCCAGGTATTACTTAAGAAAGCAAGTACTTGCTCGAACATGGCCCTGGTAGGTTCTCATCCGGGCAGTTTGTGATATATGGCAGCAACACCACTATTCACTTATGACGACTGACTAGCCTGGAAAGGTAATCGTCAGAGAAGGCGGACTGAAACTTGCTTTGAAGTTGGCGAATGATCAAATTATACAGCTGCACCCCTTGTGTAAGCATGGAAAGCAGCTAGCCAGTGTGAATCTCTTCATTAGAGGGGATTCATCCAGTCGTTATGTATGCGGTGGTGTTGACATATTGAGCACGGGCCACTTGTTGCTGGCAGGAGGACTGCGCCTGCCCACCAGACCAGGCGCTCACCGAATTGTTTCCATAAGTTGGCTCCGTTTCTATCGATTTGCAGTGGCGAGAAATTGCAGGTAAATGTTCAAGGGATTGCTACATCAGCTTTATTTTAAACTGGAGATCTCGGCTCATAGTATCGGGTCATTGGCTCGCGCTTCGCCCTGAGATGTGCGCTTTAAGCCGCGACGAGTTGACGTAAAATGCTGCTTCCGAATTGAGCTCTGACGCCGTCATGGCTTGTCACCCTTGTTTCCGACACGACCCGACCGCTCACGGCGAGGTCTACGCCACGGGCGGCTCTCTATGGGTCTTAGGCTGCCTAGCACTTAAACGCACACGAAATCAAAATCATATTCAGGGCCTATCCGATCCAAATCCCTCCCACTCCTCTTGGATTGATGTCTGTCCAATGACGAGAAGTCTGGTTAGTTGACTAATGTATAAAGTCATTGTCAGATGGATGCGGAATGTATGCTCTGCTGAGTAAGTGTAGGCATAAGCTCCATCCTCCAGCAATTACGTCTCCTGTTCAGGCGCCATGCCAGAATGGTTGGGTTGGAAGGTAGCTAAATCGTCGCAACTCCGTGGAATAACCCTCTCATTGCTCGCATGCCCAGCTTATCGGTTCCGTATCGTATGTCTTTATGAATACCACATAATTCCTGGCTTAACATGCCATTCACTATGTTTTAATAAGGCGCTTCCGGCCCTCTAGACATTTGTCGCCACCACAGCCAGCATGTTTGTGTTGCAATTTCATGGGAAGATCGCACTGAATCTGAAATGAAGCATGCCTTATAGAGGAGAGCAGCCATGGGACTAGTCAGAACATCTGTCTGCAACTATCGCCACGAATACCTGCCTCACGCGTCTGCCTACCTGCACTCCCTGGTGGTAAATTGGATTAACTTCGCGCTTAGCCAAAGCACAGCTTCGCCCCATGCACTGACTAATGCTAAGCTAACTCTACCGTACGCCTACGAATACTTATGTAGCTTATGTCGTATCATACCATAGTACGTGTGGCATAGGGTGTCGACAATGCTACAGCAGAGATCAGAATGTGCTGCTGAGATCTACGGTTACTAGCGATACTACACGTGAGCAATAGTATTGGCGGACAAATACCCACTTAGGGAAGGATCTAGAATGTCGGTTTTGTGGGCTTGGCCCTCTTATTATTGGGTCGGCGATATATTTAAAACTACCACATCGCTGCGAGTGTAGAAACGCAGATTTTCGTATATGAGATGTATGCGTTCAGTGTCAGGAGCGGCAGGAGTGTTGTTCATTGTCGTAGTCCCCTGTGAAGATGATCAATACGCATGACGGTCGCCGACGTCGTGCGCTACTGAGGGCTCCCGGCGGACATCGATTAAATCGTGTATAGCACTACGGGAGCTTCCACCGGTGGTGACTTCACCAGCTCGAGTCTTGATGCTACCGATCAGTAGAAAAGCAGTGGATAGCCAGTGCAGCTAGATTGCGGGAGTCAGGTGGTAAACAAAGCGATCTTTTTCATGCAGGGAGGCCAACATAAGCTACAAATTAGGCTCTACGTCGTTCCTCTTTTCTAGCTGCCTCCTCATTATGAGTATAGGAATTGGAAACAACACTTCCGCGAGCGCTAGCCGCCACCATTTTCAAATGTGATATGCTTATTCATATTAGATGATGTTCACCTCTATCTCTGTCCATCGCCCTCCTTCATAATAATCTTAGGATCAGGGCGCGCACGATAGAATGTGATCGACCGCCTGTCGATTAACTAGCCAGCGATTCACGATGGGATGTCGTCCGACCTTCTCCAAATGGCGTTATTAGACGACTGCTGCACTGCACGAGTCAGCTAGGTCTGCGCCTCCAGGGAAGAGTAATTACATGGGTAACAGTTGAGTGACCTGAGAACCTTCGATACTCACCAAGCCGTTTGATTTAGCCCTGGAGGTAAACAGTCTGCTTCACACCACATTATAGTATAACCTTGGCAGGTAACATAAATGGTCGAGTACATGGACTAATTCACTGTAACTGCCAGCGCGTATACTTTCTTACATATACCTCTAGTATCAGGGGCCCACTGCCTGTCGAACGTTCTGACTCTCTCGGGAAGCTTCCGGAATAACGACGGTTGGGGCCACTGTTGGGACTTGTGTGTGTTTCATCACGCAAACATACTGTGATGCCATGATTTGGTCTTAGTAGTTCCCATACCGGCTACAGCTGTATTCAGAGAATGTCTAATCGGCAGCTCTGGCCTGAAGTCAGGCTCCCAACACATCGCTCTAATAGTTAACTCTACTAACGGTCTTCTTACGACTCCGTGAGTGAAGCGAGCTGGATTAGCGGTCAGTAGCACCCTAATCTTTGTCGTCAGCTTTGGGCCCTAGTACTGGCTAAGTTTGGTTTTCGGCACGAGCTACTGCCGGAGTCGCTGCATTAGTTGCACCCGCGGCCCTTTTTGATTACTCGCGCTGGCCCTTCCACCAAAAGTTGACTGTCCGACGTCTCACCGTAACTGAGCACGCTAACTGTTAAATTGTAGGAGGTCTCGTCACCGAGAGGTACGGACAGTTGGCCACCATTGCTGGGTAACCAGCTGGCCATGCGCCACCAGATCCTACCTAGCCTTCTATTGCTGAACGGAGTTCGTTCAGCAGATTGCAGAGAAGCCTCACAAGGTGTTGCGCGGTACGTTACTTATCACGACGTTAGGTTCGATTGAGATCCACGAAGGTGCGAATCGCAGCTCAGACTGGCAGCTTCCTAGTCTGTGATACGATACTCGCCTTTCCATCGCACACTAAGCGCTGCCCACTCTCTGGCTGGTCGGGTCGTCGGTCAGTGTCTCGTCTCTACACACCAACGTTATTCAGTCTCTTTGACGCAGTACTGCACCGAATCTTAGAATCGCATTGCAGTGCAGGATCTGAAGATGAAAGAGTCTAGATCGATTTTCACTAGCGGCTCACGCCATTTATCCAGGCACCCGACCACCAACACTGGTGTCAATCACACCGTGGCCTGGGTGTTTTAGTGGTGGGAGGTACGTGGCTGATATGTTATTTCTCGGCCCTACCGTTAAAGCTGGCCTGTGCGGTGCTGCACATCCATCATCACCTACTAGGCGTCCGCTACGAAGGAAAAATCCGTCCATACACTGTTGTATCTACCATCCACGGTGACACCGCGTTATAAAATTTACGTCAACGAAGATTGCTCTAATTTTACATGTGAAGATGGGTTAAGGTTGTCGATCAGTTGAAGAGATGCTACGAACTAAATATTTGCTCAGTAGCTGTTCCTTTTCATTTCTGTCCCTGGGATGCTATTAAGTTCAAGTATTCTATGCCCACACCTCAACCACTAGGAGGTCACTACTGACTGAGTATGTCGTGCCTCTCTGCGCGCATTTCTAGTACCTTACCCCATGTCTTTAGTCAAGGACGGCCCACAGTGGTAAGTGTGGAGTGCAGGTGTGAATAAACTTGAATCCATCAATCTAGTAAGGATTTGAACAATGCACTTGGGTTCATAAGACTTATCTAGTTCGAGTCTGAAAATTATACCTAATTAGCCTAGCAATTGTGAGAATCATGTTTAAAAACGGAACTTACACATTATAGATACGTTTGAGATCACTTTTTGTTCTTAACTATCGGTGGCGAATGCTCTACCTGCTGCAGGTAGATAGCTTCACGCGACAGCGAATATTGTGGAGGAATGGCGTCCATGTCTGGAACTATGCATCTCAGCCTGAGACGGCGACGCACCAGGGCATCATGTAATTTATAGCTTATACCATCGGACGTCGAAATGTGCGGCGCGCAGGGTGCAGGATCACAGCAAGAGATGACGTAGTGTATCTAGTGATCCAGTCCTGCAACTCGTGCAGACTCTATCACGAGGGTTTACACACTACTCTTATGCCACTGTGGTTGGTGGTTAATATGCTAGAAATGTACGTCACATAGGATAGCGGAGTAATCCCCAAACACAAGTCGAACAAGTCTCCAGTTCATTCATCCACGCCGTTCCCATGTTTCTTCCTTACGACGCAGGCTCCTGCTGTTTCAGGATATGCGCGATGATTGCTGGTGCACGAGCACCGGGCCAGACCATACTTCAATTTTAGACCAATCGCCATCAGAGCTCAAAGCAGCTGTCTGTTAGCATAGGCTAGTGAGCTTGAAAAATTGAACGCTGGCAGAGGCACTGGTAACAAAACTACTGACCTTCACGGCATTTACATTATACACTTTGTGACGTAGAAAGCATACTTATCACGAGCACCTTCGCCTGATGATGTGTTAATTTAATCTGCATCCACCACTCTTAATCACCACTTACGGCTTCTCTGATACGATAACATCTATGCAGTGCAGTAGTATCACTTTCCGTGCTTTTAGCTATCTATGTCTTAAATGTTATACAGCTAGACTATATCATCCAAATAAAAAAACAGCTGGCTGTGAAGTCTGTGCCTATTGGCATAAAAAATAGACATTCTTTAGACTAATTATGGATTAAATTGTACGCCGAGGCCGTACGTCCCATATCAAGCCACTGGAGCCACCCAATGACCATATGAAGTAGCTACCACTGAGCATTATAGCACAAAACCCTACCTTGTTATTAGTCATAACACATTCTTAATACTACACTGTCGGGCCCATGGGCCAGCCTAGCAGCAACTGCACCAGCACCATATCTGCTTGCACTTACCACCTTGACCGGTGCTATATGATTACAGTAACCATCATTTTTAGTGCTATGCGCTGCAGTGTGTACGCGTTGCATAGCTAAGAATGGTAGTGAAAGTCGCAATTAGCTGGCTGGGCAGACGACGATCACTCTGCGTTGCAAGGGCTACGGTGGTGTTAACTCGTGCAGGGAATCATGCTTAAACTCGTGCGAACTCCTACATGTACAACTTCGGTTGGCGGCGAGGTTCTCGTGTTGTGCTGCAGCATTTGGTTCCTGGGCGATAAACCTGACCTGCGCCCACGCTAATAGTGGCCCCAACTTGATAGGGTTCCAAGTAGTCAACACATTATCGATTAATACCAAAGGGCAAGATGTATACAACCATTGAAAGATGATTTATGCTTCACAAACTCTGCGTAGCAATTAGTATATGGTACGTTCTTTATGCGTCCATGTTTATGTCGCACATGTCGCCAGCAAGTGCAGCTGTATTGTCTTTGACTTTGTCTACTAAGTCCATTAGCAAGGTAGGCTTCCAAAGTCTTCTTGCCCCTGAGCTCAAATTCCCTTGGTTAAGTGGTGAGTGAAAGCGTGTTCAGGCACAAAACACACCAACTAGCGTGCGGGTGCGTCTGAGCATCCGCTCGTGGTACATGGCTGTCCCAATCCAGTTTAACGGTTTCATATAACGCTGATTAATTCCATTAATGATAACATGCCCATTCTCCGCTTACGCATAATATGTCTTCTTTTTCTGCAGT
Source organism: Gossypium sturtianum (assembly GCA_025698515.1). Taxonomy (NCBI): domain Eukaryota; kingdom Viridiplantae; phylum Streptophyta; class Magnoliopsida; order Malvales; family Malvaceae; genus Gossypium; species Gossypium sturtianum. The sequence continues at coordinate 50,089,240 of CM046952.1, read as the reverse complement.
CTGAGACGTGAGTCAAGATCAGCTCTATAGCCATATGAAGCTCAAAATGGTTTTATCTATGGCTGAAGTGTCATTTTGCACTTGTCAGTAGACAGCACTAAATCAGATGGTAGCTATTAATCCTACCACCTCTACTTCATGGGAGAGGAGGTCTAGTCCGATACAGTAGTGAGAATGAAGGATGGGTTGACTGCTTAGGCATATCTAGAACTTGAAGGCATATTACACAGAGTTTCTACTGAGGCACAGAAGGGAGAGAGAGAATATAAGACGGGATGCAAGTGGCTGTACAATATTAATGCCACTCGTTCAGAGCTAGACACGACGAGAGAGGTGTGTGGTGTAATGCACAATGGAGTTCGGCCCCTCCGCCTAAACTGGCTAGCTTATCTCGTAGCAGAGTCACCTGCCAACCTGCTTACTACTCCTCTTTGCAGCGCTGTACCACTCATTGTAAACCACTCTACATTCATTAAATTAAAATATAATTTTAGATCATGGCTACACATCAAATCCTTAAATTAAAATATGTTTGGTGCCAATTATCACATATCCCTATTAGTCAAAGTTTAAGCAAGTGAACTAATAGATCAGACTACATGTCAATACAATCCTAAGGAGTTGAGCGAAGAGAAATTCCTCATTACGGCATTAAAACACATAGTGAGTTTCAGTGATTAGAAACTTTCTATTCCACTATTGTTCGTAGCATGTAGCTCATGGTTGCTGTTGGATCCATGTCACTTCAAAGCTATTCAAAAAACCTGCTACGTTTATCTGTGTTTGTTACTTTCTCCCGCCACTCTTCTAAGAAAGAATCAAATTTTTCATTAACACAGGAACAGCTTCGAGACACCACTAATATTTATTCTCTATTCTGAGTTATCAAAGTAAGAGATTCACCATGACACATAGAATAAATGGAATTTCAGTAATGCAGTTTCGTTTGGGGGATATCCATACCTGCTGTCGCTTAGTCACGAGTGACAAAGAGTTTACAGCTTCTTACTTCACCTATGTACCAACCCAAGGCAAACCACACTATGCAGTGTTTCGCAATCGTGGCGTTCCAGTAGTTGTGGCTAGTTCAAGTCGGTCTAGCGGAATGCTGAACTAGTTAATTCATACTACCAACTTACACGGATACACTTATATCAGGAAAGAGTGAACATTTGAATGATTGTCGTACCCCAGTATTACCAACAATAGCATTTAATTACACATATTAAGAAATATAAAATAAAACTTATTCATTTCATATATAACATGGCTTTTTACTACAGAACCCGACAAATCTTGTACATCAATAGCAATTTGTGCATCATCTCTCAATGCTCTGGAAGCGGCCAAGAGCCTAGGGAGACAAAGTCTAGTAAAAGCCAGTGGATAGGATCTCGCTGCTGATCTGCCATTAAATCTCGATATACTATAGAGGATAAAAGATATAAGAGTGATTGTCGGGTAAACTAAGTAAGTTCACAGAGGTAATACTTGCCCGCGTGTAGTATTATAAAACCATTCAAAATTTCCAATACGTCTCATCAATCTCCAGAGAATGCGATATAGCATACGGCGCGTTACGTAATGAGCAAAATCAATTATAATGGTATTAATTAGGATTGTGATATGTCATAGTGTCAAAGTCACAATCATTTTCTCTTTGTTATTGAGATTAGAAGATTGTAAATATATAATCTTTAATTTACCGTTCGCCAACTCACGTTAATGTCTACCCTCGCAAAGCTCACAGGAAGTTAACTCCTCACTTGGAGTGCACTTCTATATGCCCTCGAGCTCCGATCTGTGTAATATGATGTGCTGTGTGCTAACTATCACCAGCACACTCGCGTTAGGTGGCAACCCAAAGCTGTGATTATAATGGTTATACAAGATAAAGCAGTAGAGTCGTGATATCCATCGTAGTGAAAGGGCTAATGCGTAGAGCGATCCACATCATCGGATGGTACCATACCCTTCTTCTCTATCATAGCGTTCCACTTGTTACTACCTTTGACGTCATTTCAAACGGCTATCACTGGGGAGGCTTCTTAAATGCTCGCGGGTCAATGCTATATGGATAAAGCTAATCGTGTAATACGCCAAGCCTGCCCCATGTTACTTGAGTGGACTACACATTGCCACCAAATTAAATAAATAATCTTACGCTTATACGCCATATAATTTAAAAAAATTTCAAAATAAAATATTGAACAGGATAAAATAACTATAGACTATTCAATGTTGGGTCTTGTCAGCTTCAACGTTGTATCGGACTTTTAACACTCGAATTAAGCAACGGTAGAGTGCGGCGAAATGCAGAGCGCGGTATGGTGTATGTATCTCGCAGGATGAGCAATCGTAAGGTAATTGGGGCGCAATTCCACAGGAACCACCAATTTGCATTACGCTTTTCGAATGGCTATTCAGGTGGGATCAGTTTTACAGCGAGAGCACAGGATATAATGAGTGCAGTTCAGGCCTAGCTGACACATGGTCAGTGTGAAAAGGTTCATGTTCACCCGGAGAGTTTAATGGTCCACATCATCCATCGTATCCACACTACGACGCCTCACCGGCTTCCACAGGTACGATCCTGACACCCTGTGTGATGTTAACAGTGATCGCCCGTCACACGTGCGGATAGAACAGTGAACACTCTTGTACATACCGTGCAGCAGCCTTTCGGTTCAGCATATTTCTTCTCAGAAATACTAGCAGCAACACCTGCTGTTTTACGACATTACCACAATTCACGTGATACGCTCTGGGCTCAAGCAAGAGAGCGAGCATATGTCACATAACTGTATTACATGAAGCTATCGTGTCTTATCTTGACGAGCTTACAGGTAGGGTCGCACGTGGCTCGGCAAGTGCCTGACATTCATATCAAATCATTTCGTATAACCCACGCACGATTCACCGGTCATTACCAGTTCACCTGACTAGGGCCGACGATGCACACGATTACGGGCGCGGCCCGGCGCCGGGTCGCAGTCCTTTGAGCCACGCCGACTGGCATGCTGGCACTACGTAAGCAGTATGCGTGATTAGACCATTTTGTCAGCTCCGCGCGACCATTTCGGGCCAGGCTTGATACATGTCTGCTTTGTATGCCATGTTTCTTTGCGACGCAGGGAAACTCCTTATTGATGATCTGCCATGCAACGTGTGCCGCAGATCAGAGATAATGAGGCAAACTCTATTCCTCATGGCATCGCTCCAGAGGATTAAGGCGATTCCTTATTCGCCAACGTTCAACCATCTTATACACTGACAGCAGATCACTAATCCGCAAAAATTCCCATCCTACGTGGGGCCACAGTCATAGAAAGACTTTGATGAATAGCGAAGAGGCAATCAGCGGTCCACATGTATACACAAAGCATAGCTAGCAGCAACACTTAAGAAAGATTAGAGAATGAAAAAGAGAGCAGGAAGCTGCAGTTTTAAGAAAGATTGATTAGAAAAACAAGATTAACCCTAGAAGCTATACACATCTAATAATTGTAACAATCCCACGCACAGTATGCACTGTAAGCCGATCCTACTCGTCGTGCAAAATCGCAAGAGCCAGCGTGTGCATTTGTAACTCCAGAGCTATGCAATCAAATACTATAACCACGGACCATCAAAGAGTCACACGGCTCCACAGTTATCACAAACAATAACTGCAAAGTGCAGAGCTGACTCGAAGCAATTCCTCGGTGAGGAGCTTCTGTCTATATAAAAAGGCAAAATTTACGTAAGCAAAGAGACAGAGAATCTAAGACTTCTGCGCACACCTTAACCACTATTGAAGCAGTATACATTTGTATTTACTCTAAATTCTAAATGATCTTTGAGTGCTCTGTTTCCTGAGATTGAAAGAATGAGTATGCCTCATTTCGCAGAAATTCATCGCCAAGGTACACCCCAATCTGGTAGGCAGATAAGTGCAATATCCGCACACGATCAGATCTTCTCGGGCCTCTGAAGCCGATGCGCAATTGCAAAGACGACAAAGGCCCTTCCAATGAGAATTCGTGAACACTATCGCACCTCTACGGACTCGAACATTCGCTGCGTATCCCGTCACCACCACCTACTACATATCCTATCTCCTGCTAAAAATAATAACTTGTCTGATCAAAAGCTGTTTATGTTGCCTCAAATATCGACCGCGAATATATCACAAACGGACAATATCTACGAGGAGATTCCAATCGAGCACAGCCGCGCACGGCCCCGTAAGTACAGCCAAGTGGTGGGCCCATCTCTTTCATGGTAATCAGATCTGTGAAGCCTATTCCTAGGGACTCTTGAGAAGACACACCATCCTCGTATCTCATCTCACACGGCCGCCGATGTTTCTGTATATGTAACGCTATCAGACCATTACACGATCCTAAAATCCGATCATTCCGCTTTATCATATCCTAGTCTGAACAACGATTACCTGACTGCAATACCCATTTCCACCCCCCAAAAGGAAGCGCACATTACGGAGTACACAGTCATGCGAGTAAACTAGCGGTGCCGCTCTGCGAATCGTGGTGTTAAAAGTTCATATTTGTTGGCAGAAGTTACTCACTCTCATCGCGAACGACGATTCTCACCAGTTTCCGCCTAGGATACATGTAGCGCGACCAGCATCTCCCGTACGCCCGGAGATTTAATTCTCTGTGGTGATCGAAGTACCCGCGAGGGGATGAGATAATCAAGATCAGCCAATCGCGAGTCCTCGGTTGTCGTACTGGACAAAGCTCTTGGATCACATCTCAGATGACGAGACGACGCCCACCTACTGCTTCACCGATGATATATAGGAAAAGTTAAAATGATCCGAGAAATGTAGTGGCACTCTGCACTTGGGTGTTGGGACGTATGGCCCATATACAGAATCGCCTCTTCAAAGCGTACTCAACCAAACAAAGTCGTGAATTATGCCTTCCTTCCATTTCTATTTCCAGATCTTCTAATGACACATATCAGTGTTGGGCATGGCCGAGCCCACACGAAAACGAGCAATGTCCCTCACCACTTCACACTTGACGCGATCCAGCATTCTGGAATCTGGTACTATTACATGACTTCCGACGGATATAAAGACAGATTATTTACTTTCAGGAGTATAGCATCGCAGCCAATACCTTACGCTAAACTGGAAGCCCAGTCATGCTTCTATCTTCGACAACTTGCTGTAACCAAGAACATATGATCTCACCGAATCAACATAAAGCATACGTCTGTTTAATACTACAACAATCATATAATCAAGTCATAGCCGCATCCTCTTAAATTACCGGTCATATCATTATACCCGCACAACTGACCTGTGCGGCTACTGACCAAAGTATCCCACTCACACCTGGTTGGTACTCTGTAGTAATACCGTCAGTGGTGCGCCATAACAAATGGTACAACATTCCTCTTAGAGCTGCGCTCTGGCCGAGGAACATTCGGTTTACGGTCGCATGTACGCGCAGAGGCTGATAGTGCATCAAAATGTTGTAGCAAGAACCTGCAGCCACCACAAGAACATGATGATAGGTACTAAGTTTACTTCGTCGTAGTCCTCTATTAGTTTCATAACGCTTTACGAATACCCAGCTAAACCCACATACTGCACATCGTGACCAGATTAATTATGATTCTCAGCATTTATATCAGGAGACCGGATTTAGATGCACGCATTTGGCTGCCTTCGCCGGCGCCACCATCGTCAAATAGTGGACCTGCATGGCTTATGTTGTTGATGCCCTGTCGCGGAACTCCTTAACCGCCGACATTATCTGCCCTTGCGGGATTTCTGCCAAAATTCAAAACCATAGATGTGGACGAAATTCTACGCTTAACTAACACAATCCACAACACGAATAACCTCTGAGACCATACATATCCTCAAATATTGCAGAAGGTGGTTTACTTACATTACCATGTACCCAGCTTATCCGTAACCGGCGCTCATTTAGAAGATTCGTATTACTTCATGCGGTATACCTATTCAGATCTCGGGCTGCCTTTAGAGAATGCTCAGATATTGACAGTATACTAAGCATATCGTTGACCAAAGGGAGCATTTTGAGAATTTGCAGGTCTATAATTCCATACACGTTGCGTATTATCCTAAGCAGTATTAGCGTGAGGGCTGCGACGCTCTCCATCAATTTATGTGCGCAATACTTGAGTCCTGTATCTAGCACCGATTTGATGTTATATCTCAGCGTCGATCTTAAACCATATTCTCTCAGAACCGGTAGCATTGAATGGAGTCATATCACCTAGCGTCTGACTTCGGTGCCGACTGCTCACTCCTAGCAAATGTCCCGTGTGATACTGCGTACATCACTCGATCGGCCCTCTCCTTTTCTACTAACCTTTGGTGCGCTGCTCTCTGCACAAGCCGAGAAACGCTTACTGCGCTTTGAATTTGACCTTAGCCCTGTTTCACTCGTTCCACTAAGCACATGCTCAGTAGCTTAAGAGGCCCGTACCGTAAATTGCACGTCAGCCCAGAGCAATCTCCCACCTTGCCGACATGAACACGCGCAAGGTTATCCAGAGAGAAAAACGATCAAAGTCCTCTACGGCGTTCCAGTACGTGTGAAGATCAAGTCCTGTGCAGAGTGATCGTGTAATACGAAATCGCACTCCTCTGCCAACCTAGATCAAGTGATAAGGATTCCCTATTGACTAACTTCGCTGTTGTCGTTCTTCCGCCGGCACTAATATGAGCCCTAACCGCTTCTTGTCATACAACTAAATCGACCGGGTTGCTTCTCACCGCTTCACCCATTCGATTGCCTAGTCCGTCAGTGAGCTCTCTAAATAGTCCAGGAATGACCGATTTGGGGCGACTTCACATCTTGTAGACTCCTGCAGACGCCTACTAATACCTGCTGTAGTCCGGCGGCTACTTGACAATATTACTATATTGTAGGCAATTTCATACATGGAGGAATCGTCGTACATGAAATCGATCACGGCTAAGCACGGCGTCTAATACTGCGACACATGTGGTATATTATAAATTGCAATGCACCATGGATAAATAAGACATCTGGAACTTCTTCGGTGCATGGCAAGTCTTATTAGGTACATTTCTCGTTCTTGGCAACCGTGAAAGACAGGGTGGTATCTTGTCGCCGGGCTCGTACTGCCATACACACACGAGCTACAGGTATGACTACTTCAGAAGTCAGACAAGGCCGCAACCGAATTTTCGTGGATAACTTTAGATATGGTGGACATCTATATTCAGAGCACTGCGCAGATCACGCTCCAACACTGGTCTCATAGGTATATCCATGCTGCCTCTGAGACTCATGAGGTAACCAGTGAATCAGCCCTTCAACTGGCGGCGCGGCGCTGATTCGTGCCTTTCGGAACGAGCCAACCCGGCCTGGTGTACCTGATTACTCACCCTCTCTTTGCAGTTTGGCCGGCTCACCTTTCTGATGCTCAGGCGCCTTGCTTCATCGGTGCAGCAGCCCTCTCCGGGTAGAATGTGTGCAATGATGTTAAGACAATTTCTCCGTTTGTACCACTTTTCATTATCTTATGCTAGCTTCAAAAACGTGTCATTTGTTTTTAATCATTATCCATTTTCAAAACGTAAATACTTTGCGAAAGCTTTTAAAATAGTTTGCGAATTTGTGTGTATTTTGATAAAATGTTTGTTTGTATTGAAAACTCGAGTTTTCCTACTAATAGCAGTAAAACCATAAACGTTGCAAATCTCAAATTTAAACAAAATACGCAATGGCCATAATTACATTAAAATTTCCCAAATAAATATTAAAACCAGGATAAGTATAAACAATAAATCTATCGTGAGGCAGTAGCAGTGGTCACTGTCGAGTCCTCCGCTGTGTCGATCCGTCTAACGCTGGGGATTACCTGGACAGATTAAACAGAAAAGGGTGAGTTTTGCAACTCATGTGTAATCCCCACAGATATCAAACGTACAGAGTAATCATCAGAAACTAGAAATCACAGACTGGGCCAGAGCCCATTACAAAAACAGTTTGGGCCTTAGCCCACTCGAATGCAGAATCAGATATATATAATAGGGCCTTAGCCTAATCTGATACAGAATCATAAATATATTAGGGCCTCAGCCCAATCAGATATGGAATGCAAATCAGAATATTAGAATCTTACCGACCAGCCTCTACACACTATCTCCGTCTAGCCATACACACTATGTGGGGATATAATTAAGCCACTCATCCCTACACACCATACTATACTGAAATGCGACACATAAAGCGAGATAATGCGGTGAAGCGCCGGATATCGAGCTTAAAGCTTTTCAGACACTTCCTCCGAAATATCAGCAACCCTCCCCGATGCAATGCAACATACCAAATATGACATGCAACATGCAAATACCCGATCATACATTCAGTTCAGTAAAGATATCATGCTCAGTCAGACACCATATAATCAGATCACATAAATAGGGGTCTAAGTAATGCTTACCGACCCTACAGTAGGTCCACAGTCGACTTGGCCGACCCGTGCAACCTTACAAATCATTTTAGAAAATGGGCTTACACGCCCATGTGGCCTGCCCATGTGTCCCCACACGCCCGTGTGACCCACACGACCCAGTAGGTCAAGCCCGTGTGTCGCACACTGTCATATCACTTACGCACGGCCTGGCTTGTCGATCACACGGCCGTGTTGTGGCTTGCAGCCTTGCACACTGCCTACCACACGGCCGTGTGGCGTCGACAGAATCATTTTTTGACTTTCGCTGATTCTCATTTTCTGTGTTTCCAGGTAACACCTGTATCGTTTTTGATGCGTAAGCACTCCCGAGCCTTCAGGAACCTAATATTGACATTCCAGAGCCAAATTTCAGTGTTAAAACGAGTCTTAAACGAAACTAAACCGAGATATTAAACTCAAAACCTTCATCCTCCTTACCTTCACTTGAGTGATAGCGTATCCACACCGCTTCAACATTAACCGATACACTTCAGCCCTTAACCTTCTCCCATGAAACAGTAGACCAAGTCACCAAAAATCCATAAACCAAATTTATACTACAGTTACGAAAGACTTACCAACAATGCATGAAAGAGCAACGGAGAAGACGAAGACTAGAGGTCGGTAACAAAAATTAAAACAGTAGATAGAGGCGGCAACAAAAGAAAAGTGGCGTGAGAACAGAGTAGGGAGAAACAGAAAATTTGGTATTTTTTAGAAAGAAAAGATTGATCAGAAAAGAAAAATGTTAACCCCCAAAACTACATCCCTTAATTCTCTCTACCAAATCCCCACTACTCAGAATTCTATCGCCACTTAAACTCCTCCCTATAATCGTGCAAAAATAAAGCCAAAGCAGGGAATCGAACTCATGAGCTTATGTAATCAAACACTCTACTTAACCACCAGACCAGCAGGCCCATTCTGATATCATTTTACCAACAATAATTTAAAAGCCCACCGACCCCAGTGAGAGCTTTATTTATAAAAAAAATGCCAAAATTTACCCAAGTGAGACTAGAACCCAAGACCTCTCAGACACACCCAGAACACTTAACCATTGAAACAAATACACATTTGTGTCAATTAATTTCAGAAACACATACATATATTTTTGTGCTCCAAAATCACATAAGCCAAAATTAAAGAAATTTGGGACGTGACAGTGTATACATGTAAGGTTACCAATCTCGGCTAAAGCTTTAAAACAACATCTTATTACTAGTCTAGGCTAAATTTGTGTCCCATGTATCTTCGACTCCGCAACAAATTCTAGATCTCAGAATCATTAGGAAACAACATATATCCATGTGTAAGTGTCAAGGGCTAAAGTGCAAAGCCCGTGACCATGGCACAATATGTTCCCTATGGAGGTCTGTCGATAAGATAGGGATTATTTAGCCCACGAGAACTAGCCCAATTCAAAGAATTGTTTAAGAACCCTGTCAGATTGAAGCCTGGTTGGCCCGATAATGAAGATATGGAAACTTAGGCTATTTTGGTAACTAATCTTATAAGATTGATAGGAATCATATCTTGTAAAGATTAGATTAGATTTGATATGGCATATCTTGTGAATCCCTAAAATCAAGGGATATGGTTAATCTCGTTCGTCGATGTAACTTAATCTTGTCTGTCAGTTTTTGGGGAGCTCAACTATAAATAGAGAGCCTCCCCCTCACTTGGAAATCATTCCATTGTATGTGAATTCTTAAGAGTAATAGAATTCTGAGAGCATTTACTCAAACACCTATCGTGCATTCTTTTCTGTGGCTTTCTGTTGTTCTTTGTGGCTTCTTTTGGCATAGTTTGCTTCCGCTATACAAATTGGTGCCTTGGAGGACTTCTAATGGAATCCTCACTTGAGTAAAGGATGACTTAGGCGACTTTGGACGAACGGATCGCCTAAGATCGCACGGATCGTGAGATGAAAGATCTAGTCCCGTGACATAAAAGTCTTTCACTAAGTTCATCAGGACGCTTTTATAACATGGTCTCATTCACATTTCTTTCACTAAGATTCAATACCTCTTTTCTAAACTCAACAAAACTGAATCTAACTTACAAATTTATCAACTATAAATTTAAAGAGAAAAATCAAATAAAATTAAACAACGTCTACATCGTATGAACTTACCTGGCAGAATGGTAACACACAACAAATAAAGTCTATTTGATAACCTTCCCTTTGCCACGGTTTTCTCTTAGCGGATTCAAATCTTGATCTATAGCATAATTTAATTCAATTTTTATTAACCAGATATTATTCGTCAACTCACTGTATATATCTACAGGTCAGTTCAATCCTGTCACTCGAAATTCTAAACATTATACATCAGCTTACAATGCATTTGAACTAGTTTTAGACATTTATACTTTACTACGTATAGCCTTTTTCATATCTAAACTTCTCATCAAAGCACTCTTCAATACTTCAAGCATTCAATAATGGTTATCTCATGAAATCTTTAACTGTTTTAGAAATAAACACCACAATTAGCTAGATTGAAACGTAACAATCTCAAAAACACAAAATTCAAACCAATAGGCTTGAATTAGCTTACCATGCAAAGATGAAAGCTGAAGAAATTCTTAAAGCTTTTCTTTCTTCCAACTACGGTGAGAGTTCGGTAGAGAAGATAAAGATGAAGATAATTCTCTTTCTTCCCACTTAAATACCCACTAACACAATTCTCAAAGTATTACATAATTAACATTTCAAAAGGTGTTCATCTAAACTTACATGTGTTTCCTTTAAACCTATGCATCAACGTTCCGTTAATATCTAAAGTGGAAAAATTACCTTATAAGACCTTTTTAGCTCCTAAAAGTCAAGGATAACTAACTTTTACCTTCTTTGTGATTTAGTCCCGGTACTAAAATCAACTACGTACTTAACTAAATTACTAAATCAGAATTTCATATAATCAATATAATAGACCAATAGAGATCAAATTTTAAAACTTATTGACTCAATCATCGGTAAATGGGGTTTCGAAACCATCATTTTTGGCATTACTAAAAACGAGTTATTACAATATAGCAGTTGATATTGATGTAGATTAATAAAATAAAATAATCCTTAGACTCACTCTATAATTCTCCCCCAAAAATAAAGCAATTCCCTTGAGTCAAACAACCATGCAATCTCCCCTTATAATTCTGCCTGCACCCAAACAATCTAAGATTTAAGAAAACACAAATTAAAAAGTGTTATACTTGAAAGGCAAAGGAGCTTTATTTCTATTGCACAGAAAAAAAAAATCTACTATTAATGAGAGAGAAAGAGAAGCATGGTAGGAATAAAATTTGAATGCGATGAGTTTTATATTCTAGCAAAAATATGGAAAGTAGTTCCAATGGAGAGTTTCATTTTGATTTAAAAATTTATTTTCCTAAGATAATTATTTGCGTGATTTATTTACTTTTATTAAGCAGTATTTATGTGCTAAAATGTCTGGACCTAGTCATTTCATGTAAGGGATAATTTCTTTATATGCTTACATAACTAAGATTATGAACTTAGAAAGTAGAGAGCAACAAAATTGAGAGAGGAAAATGCTACTCTTTGTATTATGTTTACACGAGTATTTATATACACTATGGTCACCCTAAATAGAAAAATCCTAAAATCAAGTTCAATATATGTCAATAGCTAAAAATCAATCTATTAAATATGTGAAATTGGTAGTTAGATTCTAGTTTGGCCAGCACTCAGCTCGAGTTGGTGCATACATATCAAAATCTCCAACTTGTGAACAAAATTATGACGAGTTCTACTATTAACACATTTGATGAACATGTCAATTAACTGCTTGTCAGAAGTCAAATGGAACAAGCTCAAGGCACAATAGTTAAATTTTCTTTTATAAAATGCAAATCAATCTCCATGTGGTTTGTTTGATCATGTTGAACTAGATGTTGAGCTATGTTAACGGCAACTTGGTTATCACATTAAAAGGATAGTCTTTTTCCTAATAAGTTTAATTCTTCCATCACTTTCTGCAAACACAAATGCTCATAAACATCTCCAGTCATAGTTTTGTACTTTGCTTCTACACTTAAACAAACAACTACAATTTGCTTTTTGCTTTGCCAGGTGACTAGGTTTCTTCCTGCAAAAGTGCAATATCCAAAGGTATACCTTATTTCATCTAGAAATCTTATCCATTTAATATTTATAAAAGCTTCTATGTGGAGGTGGCCATGTTTGGAAAATAGGTAAAATTTTCTAAGAGCAGACTTTAAATTACATAAAATACGAAAAATCACCTACATGTGAGAATCATAAGGATTATGCATAAATTACCTTATCAAACTATTTTATGTGCTATGTCTAGTGTAACAACTCGTTTTTTAGCGGTGTCGAAAACAACAGTTTTGAAACCCATTTCGGATGAGCGAGTCCGTAAATATTAAAGTACAAGGACTAAATTGTAAAAATGGAAAAAGTTAAAGGCTATGGATTTTTAATTAATTTAGGGACCAATTGAGAAATTTGACCCATTTTGATTATTGAATGGTGGATGATGATGCCATCTTCCACTTATTATTGATTAAGGATGATTAAGGCTAAGCTAATTAAGGTTAGTTTAATTAATTGAGGTTAATTAAAGTTTAATCTTAATATAAAAGATAATTTAAAGATACTTTAATCTTAGTATAAAAGATAATTTAAAGAAAAAAATGGTCATTTTCATGTTCATCTTCTCCCCAACATAGCTAAGAAGAAAAATAAGGTTTTCAAGCTTTCAAACTTTAGTCCCTCAATTGGTAAGTGATTTCAAGCTCATTTCTTGTAATTTTTATGTTTTTGAGGTCTCGGGAGCTTGATTTAGCTAACCCGTGTGCCAATTTGTAAAACTATTAAAGTTTTAAAAAGTTGTCATTTTTTTATTTCTTGAAGCTTTTGGTGTTAAATTGTTAGATTTTAAGCTTAGAAGTGAAAAAGGACTAGTTTATAAAGTTTAATCGCTAGTTTTTTAACATAGGGACTAAAGTGCATGAATTTTGAAATTGGTGCAATATTTCTATAATTATTGTTAATAGAGGGTTATAGAAGGATGTAATTGAGATCGGTTTCAAAATCGAGGCTCAAATTTGAAAGTTATGGTAATTTTGGTCTTAGGGACTAAATCAAATAAAATGCAAAACCTTAGAGAACTTTTGAAAAATGAAATTGAACTGCCATATGCATGTAACAGGATGTTATAAGGTATTTGGAATTGATCAATTGAAATGAATTATCATATAGATCAAGAATTGAATCAAATGGAGGAAAATCAAGGAAAATGCAAAATTACGGATTAGTCTTCGACATTTTGTTTGTTTTTGTTTTTTCCAGGTAAATGTTGGAAAAACGGGTTTGGAAAACGCAACGGAAAATAAATTTAGGGAAAAACTAGAGTTCTAAAATTTTTCCAAAATAAGATCTTGTTTGTGATATCTAAAGTAATAAACACTTAATCAAAATTATACCTTTTTGATTCGTCTAGGATGAGTGCTTCGACCGAGTAGTCTTCTCCGCTATCCTCAAGCTCACGTCTGCCGAGTGTGGGCTCACTTTGAATCAGAAATTTTTTACAAAAATTACCAGTGGTGTAATTTTACAATTTTTTTAAACTTTTGGGTCTAGTTGTAAATCGGAAAAATATCTCTAGAAATTTTCTGATATTATCTCTTTAGAGAATTTTCTCTCTACATTTTTCTCTTGAATTCAAGTGTGTAAATAATGACTCAAGACTCTCTTTATATAGTGAGAGTTTAGAGAGTTCAACTATGATTGAACTTAATCACTTTAATATTAAATTAATATAATATTTATCAAGATAAATATTAGATTAAATTTAATATTAAATCTTATTAAAACAATAGAGATAAACATTAAATTAAATTTAAAATTAGGATAATCACTTTAATATTAAATTAATAAAATACTAATAAAATAATTATTAAATTAAATTTAATATTAAACTATTAAAATAATATTATTTCTAAAATAGTTAATCTGAAATCAAATTCTCTGGTAGAGTCCCAGTATGAGTGTAACTCTTCCACTGCTCAGCCACTGATGACCAACTGCTGCTGGCCACCGGGACACCGCCGTCGCAGCCACCATCATCGCCATGTCTGGTGATGCAGGTGTGACACCCTTACGGCACCCCGAGCCGATTTGGCTTCTGCCGATTCGGTCCGGGTCAATGACGACTCGACCGATTCGGTCTAGCCACCGGACCGTCGGCCCAATTTCACATACCGAGCTCGGTTCAACCAGTTTTTGGGTCATGGTCTCAATTTTAGGCTCCCGGGCCTAATTTACGATCTCAGGTCCAATTTTCAAGTTCAATTACCCATTGGGCCAATTGTTTGACTTGAAAATTAACTTCCAAAAATATCATATTAATTTTAATTGATTTGATTAATTTAATTTTACTTGATCAAAATTAGTTTTTCCAAAAATCACTTAGAATTTCCAAACTAATTTTTCAAGAAAATTTTTTAATCAAATTTTCTAATTGAACAATTCTTAAACCACCTCATTTAATTCCACATCGAATAAATCGACTCAATTAAATTATTCCCAAAGTCGTAGAATTTTCTTCTAATTCAAATGCAATCCGGTCGAGCTTTTGTTGAGCTAGCGGAGAGACCAATCGAACATATACAAGGCTCTAGTGATTGCAATTATGTCTAGAAACATCTTTCCGATAATTTGCAATTACTTAATCATGGAGTTAGTCCACAAGAAGTACCATGATTGAAAACTCCTTATTGTATGCTCTTTACGAAAGCAATTCATCCAACTGCTTTGTCCAATGACCTCGTCATTTGTGTTGTTACCCTCATATGATATCTTTGAGTCCTTTGAGTTAAATCCGTTCACTCAATACAATCCTATTTTATCTCATTGTCACCATTGTGTCTTCTTAATGATTAATATGATTACTGTCAACAAATGACTGTGATAAATTACTCGTTCGAGAACAAACATTCCATGGCCACGTTCCATATTTATCAATCCACACAATGCCAATGAGAGGATATCATTAACTTTTTAATTGAGCTATGAATTCCACTGTTGCTAGTAAAGCCATTCCATACACAAGTCATATACCCAACATACCGACTATGGGCTCAATCATCTTTAGAGCATAAACCTCCACTTATATCAAAGCAAATTAGTTGCATATGCATGGTCAGTGACTAACTCAGGATTTAGGTAAATCACACCATGAATGTCACAAGTGAATTATTTCACAAACGAATTCAAAATTAATTCATCTTGGGTCCAATCCAATGTATCATTCTACCAATGAATGCATCTATGTCTCTACTTGTGGAGTCAACTGCTCTAATAGCCAAGACTATCCATCTCCCCAATTGGAATTGTAGACGACATAATAATCCTTCTCAGTATTTGAAACAAATGCTCACTTTGATTCTTTTACGAGATTACGGGCTCATTTAATTATCTATTGAAGTAAGTCGTCTTTCTCATAATGTAAACGTTCTTTACAATGCCACTTATCTTTAGTTTGAACTTTAGGCAATCAATGATCTAATATTTGTTTGTCACAATTTGCTATGCATGCAAAATATAAAAGACATAAATACAAAAGACATCGTAGTGAAATGTGAAATTAACTTTATTTATTTATTCATCGTTCAAATAAATAGAAAACAACTACATGTTTACTACAATATGGGCACATTTCCCAATAGTAAGACCATATGGTATGGTTATATGTAATTGTAATATATACTTCAATTATGAATTTCTGTTATGTGAATGTAAATTGAATTATTTAAGATTTGGTACAAAAAAAGGTGAGATATGGACTAAAATGTAAAGAAAAGGGTTATATATGCTAAATGTGACTGAATGAACGTAATAAAGGATAAGAT
Source organism: Gossypium sturtianum (assembly GCA_025698515.1). Classification (NCBI taxonomy): domain Eukaryota; kingdom Viridiplantae; phylum Streptophyta; class Magnoliopsida; order Malvales; family Malvaceae; genus Gossypium; species Gossypium sturtianum. The sequence goes on along the minus strand of CM046952.1, from coordinate 50,072,860 downwards.
ACAATTGGCATGCCAATAGGGTTATTTGTGCGCTGGTACGGGTTACATGTGATGGTACGAAGTATGTGATTGTACGTAGTTTATTGCAGATCATGTCGAGATCCAGCATTTTTTACGAATCATTGAATACTGAATGTCTCTTTGGAGAACCTAGTGTGGTGGAGGGGCATATATAAGATTATATATGATAGCCTACGGGCTTTGCACTTCGATACCCTAGTGCGGTGTAGTTACTACTTGAATGAGCAATCTAGTCTGGTGTAGTTACCCATGTATCCGAATCTGTTCATTAAAGTTCTTCAGGCTAAATGATTAATGAAAATGAAAAATGACAATGGGATGATATGAGTTTGGTTTACAAATGGTTAAATATTTATTGGATTATGCAAACGATATTGAATTGTTGATTTCATGTGAATGGTATTGAATTGAATTGAAATGTTGAATGTTGAATTGCTATACGATTTGTTCATATGATGAAATCACATTTTGTTGTGATCTACTATGTTAGCCATATTTGACAAGTTAATTAGTTTGATATGTTTGATTGTAACTCGAGGTAAGTTTATCGTTTAAGCACCTATGAACTTACTATACATTCGAAATGCTTACCTTGTTGTTTCCCTTTTTCCTCTTGATTTCCAACTTGTGAAATGTGTGGACTAGATCTATGAGAAGCTCACACTATCCCGTTATTAATTTGGTAGTACTTTAATCATTTTGAAGTTCGGTTTATTGGCATGTATATAGGAGTTATGCTTTTGATTAACTTTGGAAGTTGGTATAGTTGTGATCAATCTTATGCTTGAATTGGTAATGCTGGTATCTTGTTGAAATGATTAGTTTTAGCAAATGAACTTAAATTATACTCAGTAGCCTATAGTAGCATATTTGAGTTTGAATTATAATGGTTTAGATGATGGTATTGAAAGGATTATATATATGAATGAGTAGGTTAAATTGGTATAAGTTGGATTGATATGTTTGATGCCAAATTATGGAGATGTTGGAATGGATATTTGGAATTGGTTAAATGGATTGTTTAGGTATGGTTTTGGTTTGGTTTTATGCATGTATAAGTTTTCATTTAAGCACCATTAGGGTAAGTTGATAAGTTGGCATGAAATAGGTACAATAATGCACATTTTTTACATTTTTGCTATGAGGTGTCGATACCTTAAAAAAGGGTATCGACACTTTAGAATTTTTTTTCTAAATTTTCAAAATTTAAAACCTTAAATTGGTATCAATACAGAGGTAAGGTTTCGATACCTTGAAAAGGGTATCGATACTTCATGACTGGTAAAAATACCTTTGGTTGTAATTCAAATTTTCTAAACAATGAAGCTCAAAATGGTATCAGTACCTAGCAGAGGTATCGATACCTAATCTGAAATTTTAAAAATTTTGCAATTTGGTCCTATTTCATGTTTGGAATAGAAAATGAGATTTCATAAGCTCAATTGAGTCTCGAAAAAGTTTGTATAGCATGTGATAAGTGTGATTATGGAATGGTTGAATGTTTAAATGATTTATTTATAATGTTTTTGACAGTTGTTGCTCCAACAGCATATGTAGCGTCCTATAGCTCAGACCGACGACCGGGTCAGGCAAGGGGTGTTACATTTAGTGATATAAGAGCTGCAGTTTAGTTGATTTTAGGATTGAAACATAGCACGTACGAGTCTAGAAATAGATGCAAATGTTGGATCTGGTGCCCTAAGTGTAGTATTTTCGTCTAAGTACACTTGTAATTTTTTCGAATGGATTGGTTAGTAAAATTATTCATGAATTACATTATTACTTTTTATATTATCTTCAGGTGGTTTTTACATGCAAAGCAAAGTAGAAGAAAATGTTTCTCATTAGTTGTCTAATTTTTAAACTAATACTAAGTGGTATTACATGGTCGGATCGTAATACACAAAGACAACTTATATTAGTAGACAAACATTAACATGTCTTTAGTCTAATCAGAAATGAGCAAACCGATTGAAAGAGTAATATGTTGTCTATCAAGTCCAATTAGAGAGATGTTTTGTCTTGGGCATTGGAGCAGATGACTCCAAGAAGATAGAGACATAGATGTGACTGACTGGACTAGCAATACATTGGACTGGACCCAAGAAGAATGGATCCTGAATCTGTTTATTGATTTATTCACTTGTGACGTTCATAGTGGGGCATACATAAATCCTTAATGGATGATGGACTATGTAAGCGTGTCTTGTACACATTGATGCAAGTAAAAGCCTAAGTTTGAATAGATAAGGAACTGAAAGCTGGTGCGTTGGGTGTACAACTTCTGCAATATGTAGCGTCATTCACAACAGTAGAATTCATAACTCAAGACATAGGTAAATGATATCCTTCATTGGAATTACTTGGTTAATGAAAAGTAAATGTGGCCACGGGTCATTCGTCTTTGTGATAAATGACTTGATTACTATTTGATAGTAATTGACTTTTCATGAAGGAAGATATAATGGTTACCATGAGATAAAATAGGATCATATTAGGAGAACGATTATTATCCCAAAGAGATTAATGATACTATGACGGTAACAAACTTATGACAAGGTCATTGGATGAACACTTATCAAGTTGCTTTCGTAATGGTATGTTGTTAGGGAGAGCTCAGTCATGATACTATAGTGGAATGACTTTGTGACTAAATGAGTTTATAATTAATAGGCAAAAAGCTAGAACTTGATTATAAATCATTTGAGCCTCAATTGCATATGTCCAATCGGTCCCTCCACTAGCTCTTTGAAACTAGAAATGAATTGCATGATGAATCAAATGAACAAAATGGATAGAAATGATAAAGTTAGAGAAATGGGTTATATTCGGAAATAAATGTGGTTTTCTCACTAAGTATGAAAATGATTTGAGAATGAATTTATGGTTTTTCAAATTATTATTTAATTAATTGAATAATTGAAGTTCGAAAATGGAGTTAAATTAATTGGTTATTGTGAATCCAATTTAATGTAGAAAAAAATTAAATATATTTTCTCATGGATTCTTTTATGGTAAAGTTGTCATAATTTTAACAGAATTAGAATTGGGTTGAGAAAATTATTTATTTGAGAAATTAATTAATTTAAATTAATTGAGCAAATAATATTTAATTTGGGAAATAGAAAAAGCATGTATTGGGTTGGAATAAATTATAGAGTGTTGGCTTAAAGTCCAAAAAGTACATATAATTGGATCCAGTACAGGAAAAAAATAATTGGTTATTGTGAATCCAATTTAATGTAAAAAAAATTAAATATATTTTCTCATAGATTCTTTTATGGTAAAGTTGTCATAATTTTATTAAAATTGGGTTGAGAAAATTATTTATTTGAGAAAATAATTAATTTAAATTAATTGAGCAAATAATATTTAATTTGGGAAATAGAAAAAACATGTATTGGGTTGGACTAAATTATAAATTGTTGGGTTAAAGTCGAAGAAGTACATATAGTTGGATTTAGTATAGGAAAAAAATAATTTGTTATTGTGAATCTAATTTAATGTAAAAAAATTAAATATATTTCTCATAGATTCTTTTATGGTAAAGTTGTCATAATTTTAACAGAATTAGAATTGGGTTGAGAAAACTATTTATTTGATAAATTAATTTATTTAAATTAATTGAGCAAATAATATTTAATTTGAGAAGTAGAAAAAACATGTATTGGGTTAGAATAAACTATAAAGTGTTGGGTTAAAGTCCAAGAAGTACATATAATTGGACCTAGTACAGGAAAGACTCATTCCCTTGATGGAAATACAATGGACGACAAACCCTAGTATTCTCATCTAGGGTTGCCGCCCCTTCTCCTTAAATAATAGAGAGTTGGAGATTTTTTCTATCAAATTAATATTATTTGTATTCTACCACTTCAACCAGGATTCTACCAACTCTCCTTATAAATAGATGGCATTGGTAGGCTTCAAAACACACTAACAAAAAAAGAAAAATACAAGTTTCTCTGAAGTTTTCAATATTGCTATCATGACAGAAAGTAGTAGAAATTTATTCCTTGAATAAATTCTATTTTCTGAGAAATGCAATTCTACCGGTTTTTATTTAAGAAAGATTTACTTTCCCACTAAAAGTAAAGAAAATAATTTTGGTTTTATGTTTGATTCATTTTGTTCGAACCCATACTCGAAGTAGTTCATGGCACGAGAATAGCGAAGAAGGTCATTTGGTTGAAAGTCGGGAACGATAAGGACCCGCCTATGCAAAATCATAGGTGCAAATTCAGTCTATAACACTCTATATCCAACCCGATCGCCAGGTCCAGGTACCAAATGTCACAATCAAACCGTATTACTTAACAACCTTTCTAACTTAATTCATTTACAACTTAAACAATGTCAAATTTCAATCTATATCTACCATGCAACTTTATTTTAATTTATTTACGAGTCATACATTCCCATAAATAATCATCATATGAAACCCCATGTTATACAAATTACTAACTGAGTAGATTAATGTACTTTATGAACATCCCCATCCACTAAATTTACTTAGGTACGTCGTTTTGAACAAGTTCAATTATCACTTAGTTACATAATCACTCCCAGAGGCATAGCCTCTAAGGGAACCCCTCTATATACATGATACTGTTTCGAAGAAGTCCATACGAATTCCATGAGGTCCGGCTTGGTTCCTTCCCACAAATTCCAAAATAGCTTTTAAACCTACATTTGAGGTAAAATGCTCATAAGTTCTATTGAACTTAGTGAGAATCTATACAACAGGGTTCGCAATTGAAGTTTCGAGAAATTAATAAATGATGCACATAATCAACTCCCTGTGTATCATAGGAGACTCTGCAGTTTGATTGGCGCAGACAACGCCCATACATTCTGTTTGAATGAATTGTTGGAGAACACGTGGACAGATTTAGATGTAATCACCCTCTTCTTCTAACATCCTATTTGAGACTTGATGTTGTCTGACTTCTTCTTCATACTTTTATTTTACCTTGCTGGTTTGAGCCATCATAAGATGACCTCGCAAGCAGATCTACGGATTTTCGACTACCTTTAGTGGACTTACAGATACCTCGTAACAACCCTGTTTTCAGTGGTGACGGAACAATGGTTTCGGGACCACAAATTTCTGTCGTGCCGACTATTAAATATTATTTTTATAATATTTATGGAGTCATTAGAGTCGTATTAAAATTTGGTTAAAATATATTAACGTTTAGATAGCTAATTAAGTAAAAAGGACTAAATAGTAAAAGATGCAAAAGTTAGTAATTAGTTCAATTAAATGATTAAATAGTTTATTAACTACATGAGGAGGGACCAATATAACAATTAGTCCCTAATAGTTAGTGCTGGAGAGGAATGATATTAAAATGATAAAAATATTAAGTTTTTAATGGCAAAATGGTAATTATAATGAAATTAAATAACAAATAGTAAAACAATACCTTTCTTCTTCATTTTCACTTCTTCCATAACCAAAATTGTCTTGAAATGGTGGCTTGAGAATCGGCTAAGCATAGAAACCTTGCATGTAAGTGAAATTCTTGCCCGTTTCTTGTAATTTTTATGTTTTTGAGATCGTTATAACTATGTCCAGCTAGTCTGTACCTTCGTTTTTGATTCTGCTAAAAATTTTAGAAGTTTCCATTGATGAATATTTAATGTTTTTTTTATGAATACCAAGTATTTGGAGCTTTGATTGTGTTGTTTGATGAATTTGTAAAGTGATTTTTGTTAGATTTTGATTTTAGGATTAAATTGTGAAAATGTCAAAATTTTAGGGTTTGATACTGAATTTAATGTTCATTAGGGACTGTTTAAGGGCCTAGTATATTTGGATGGATGACTTGAGAAAAATGGTTAATTTGATAAATTTCGAGTAAAGGGACTAAACTGCAAAAATTGTAAAAATTTAGGATAATTGTGAAAATTCAAAAAATAAAAGGGTATTAATTGTAAAATGGATTGGAATGTGAAATGTAAGCTGATAATTTTGATGCCTTGATGATATGTATAAAAGGTCTTTAGGTGGTTGCATGATTTGGTGTTGAGAATGGCTTGATTTTGGGCAAATTCATGTCCACACGGCCTGAGACATGGGCGTGTAACTCAGCCGTGTGTGTCACACGGCCTGGCAACACGGTCGTGTGTCCCCTGTAGGTTCCATTGCATGCAAGTCAGGCTGTTACATGGCCTAGCACACGGCCCGGCACACGGGTATGTGAGGCTATTTCGAGAGTTACACAGCCTAGCACACGGCGTGTGGCTTGGTCGTGTGACCCAACTCAAAGAGTTACACGGGTAAGGACACAGGCTGGGACGCAGCCGTGTGTCCCTATTTCAATTGTTACACGGTCTAAGACATAGGCGTATGTCTCAGCCATGTGAGTCACACGGCCTGGCCACATAGCCGTGTGACCCTTACAATCCAAATTTTTTAACTTTTTCTTAAACTTTCCAAATGTTTCCAATTTAGTCCCAGATTGTTTCTAATGTATTTTTAGGGCCTCGAGGGCTCAATTAACGGACATTATGTATGTGATTGAATGTAATTAGATTATGTTTGTATGAATGTATGAAATGAATGATTTAAAGTTTTGTTTGAACGATAATGCTCCGTAACCTTATTTCGACGGTGGATACGGATTAGGGGTGTTACATTTAGTGGTATCAAGGCTACGATTTAGTCAGTTCTCAGACTGAACGTAACATGTGAAGTGTCTAGAAGTACATGCCACATAAACTTGTGATAGTGTCACGTGTTTGATCCGATCTAACCTTTGTTTTTCTTATAGATTGTAAAGATGTCAGACGGATCTGATCGTGCTGACAATGATGAGGTTAATAGTAATGTACCGAGCTCTGATCATGGGACGAGTAGTAATGTTCCGATTCCTCCAGAATAGGAACATGAACTTAAAAACATGTTCTTTGGGTTTATGAACCAGTGGTTCGATGAGTTTATGCAAATGAATACTCCGGCTCAACGACCTTCACCTCCTATTATACCTCCTGTTATACCTCTGGTTACACCTCCATCTCCTCCTGTGGCTGAGCCTAGTCGACATATTCTGATAGCGAAGTTTAAAAGTGGTGCCGAAGAATTTCGGGGTATATCAGAAGATGATTCGGTTAAAGCTGAGTATTGGCTTTAGAACATCTTGCAAGTTCTCGAAGAAATGGCTTGCCCTCCTGATGATTTTCTTAGATGTTCCGTTTCATTACTAAAAGAGGAAGCGTACAGTTGGTGGACTACATTGGTAGCTATGGTACCGAGGGAGAAAATTTCCTAGGATTTCTTTCAGACCGAGTTTAAAAAGAAATATGTCTGGAAATGGTATCTAGACAAGAAAAAGAGAGAATTTCTTGTGTTACGTTAGGGAAATAGATCGGTGGCTGAGTACGAGAGAGAATTTGTATATCTCAATAAAAATGCCCGAGAGATTATGCCTACTGAAGAAGAGATGTGTATCCAGTTTGAAGATGGCCCGAATGATGAAATCTGAATGATGATCGGAGGTAATGAAATCCGAGAATTTATTGTTTTATCTTATCATGCACAGAAATTAGAAGAGGTGTACAATCGGAAGATACAACGGGATAGACGAATTCGAGAGTTTCACAAGAGAAGTTCTTCTAAGTCGTTTTCTATATCACCAGCAAAGAAGACTAAAGAAGATTTTAGTCGAGCTACTTTAGTGTTCGAGCATCCGGACAAAAATAAATCGATTCAACATGATTTCAAAGCTCCTACTAAACCAGTAGATAATGTGGGAAGTGTACGGAACGCTCCAAAGCCCAATTGTAGACATTGTGGAAAATATCATCTTGGCGAGTGTAGAACTAAGTCAGGAGCCTATTATAGATGTTGGTCGACTAATCACTTTCTACGGAATTGTCCTAAAAAGTTAAAAGAAAATGTTTACATCTCAGAAAGGTAGACGTCCGGGCCATAATAGTACTGCTGGGACTACTCGTACGCTAAAAGACACTGTTGTTCGGTCAAAGGCTAAAGCACCTGCTCACATATATGCCATTTGAGCCGGAGAGGAAGCTGCTGCTCTCAATGTGATTGTTAGTATATTATATCTCTTTGATGTTACTGTGTATGCATTGATTGACCTTGGGTCAACTCATTCTTATATTTGCACTGCATTAGTAATAGAAAAGAAATTATCTATTGAATCCACTGAATATGATATTCAAGTTACTAATCCACTAGGTCAGAGTGTGATAGTTAACTTAGTTTGTCGTAAATGTCCACTGAAAGTTAAAGGCTATGAATTTCCTGCTGATTTGATGTTATTACCTTTTCGAGAATTTGATGTTATTGTGGGTATGGATTGGCTATCGTTGCATGATGCTGTGGTGAACTGTACACTGAAATGGATTGATTTGAAATGTCAGACAGGAGTGATGATTTCAGTTGAGTCCGATAGGCCGAAAAATGTTGTTAGAATCATTTAAGCTATTTTCTCACAGAGATTGATACGTAAAGGTAGTGAAGCATTTCTAGCATACATTTTTAATACCAGAGATTCAAAATTGAAGTTAGATCAGTTACCGGTTGTTAATGAGTTTACTGATGTGTTTCCTGAAGAGTTTCCAGGTTTACCTCCAGATCGTGAAGTTGAGTTTGTGATTGATCTGGTTCCTGGTACTGCATCGATATCGATATCACCATATCGCATGGCACCAGCTGAATTAAAAGAGTTGAAAGCACAGTTGCAAGAGTTGTTAGACAGAGGGTTTATTTGACAAGCGTATTTCCCTGGGATGCACCTATATTGTTTGTGAAAAAAAAAGACAGCTCTTTGAGATTGTGTATAAACTACAGACAGTTGAATAAAGTCACGATAAAAAATGAATATATACACAGTGTTCTCAAAAATATATCTCAGATTCGAGTATTATCAGTTGAAGGTTAAAGACTGTATTGTGTCAAAGACTACTTTCAGAACTCGTTACGGTCATTGTAAACTGAAAAATATATAGGATTTTTCCTATGTAATTTATCTCCTTTTTACTTAAATTCGTTGTTAAAACTAATTGTTTAATAAATTAATGAAATATGTGAAAATATGAAATTAGGACATAGAAATTATTAAAATGTGATTTTATGCTTTATTATATAGTTTTCATGCATAAAATGGCTTATTTTATATTTATTTGAACATATTATATTTTTAAGACATAAAATGGGCCATGCATGATTAAACTAAATAATAAAATATAAAATTATATTTAATAATTAATTTTAAAATATTTCATTAATAATTTGGGTTTTAATTAATTATTTAAATTGGATAAATTTTATTCTTTGGTCCTTTAATTTATTGATTTATTTTGGACAGGTCTGATAGCTTTGTTGGATTACAAAAACTGTCCAAATTGAAGACCAAGTTAACCCAATTTCGGTTACACATGGCTGTCCACGTAAACCACTTTTTGGTTTAATTACACAAGGTTCTTGCAATGTTGAAGAAATTAGAGATTTGCCCGAAGATTTATATTTGACCAAGTCTCAATCCTGAGTTGTTATGGCATTTAAATTACTTAAAAATCAAGCAAAATTCAACTCAAAATCCACTAATCATGGCCGACCACTTATTAAAGAAGCTTGAAGAGACTAAACCTCTCTATTTTTAGCAAACTACTCTCCTCTCTTCACCTATAAATAAGACTTCATTTCACCATTCCTAATCATCCCTCATCATTCTCTCTTTTCTCTCAATTCTCTTTAGCATTTTCCATTCCCACCGCCTAGCATCATCTCGTCATAGAGATTTTAGCAATTAAGCCTATTAAAGAGCCCTTGGTCGGCCACCTTGGAGAGCCATCAGCAAAGGAGCAAAGCGAAGGAGCCTCGTCAGTTAGAGTCTTGGGTGACAGCCACTTTGATTTGGGTTTAATCTTTCTTTTCTTTGATTTAATCTGAAAATGTTTGCTCTGTGTTTTTTGTTCTTGTTACAACAATGTTAGCTTAATTTTATTTAAGCTAGGATGATTGCTTTGATTAAATAATATTTGTTTGATTCATGCTTATAATGTTTATGCCTCAATCGATCATGTTTTCAATTAAAATCAAGTCTGTATTTCATTAATACGTGATTGAAATGCACCTGAATTAGCTGAGCGATCCTAACCAGACGACAGCTAGTGGACACATAATTGAAATATGCATGCTCAATTTAGATTCTAACCCGATTAAATTGCAGGTTGCATAACAAATCTGTTAGATTTGTGTGATTAAACTGTTTCAAACCTAACACGTCCTTGTTACCTTGCACGAATGCTAACAAACCCTTAGTAAATAAGGATCAGTAAAATGCATATTTACTAAGTAAAGGATTCTGAAAGGACCTAATGTGGTTTCCAAACTCATGAAAGATCGAGTTGCCATGAAATGTTTTTCTGAATGTTATTAAGCATGTTGATAATAAATTGAGTTTAATTAAAGTAACTGTCCTAGTTTATTTATGTTATAATTGTTGCAAATTGTGTTTAATTTTGCTAAAATCTATTTCATTCATATAGTTTGCATATTTAGGATATTTACATTGGGGATCATTGCATTTAGTTTAATATATTTAATTTTAATCATCACTTCTCAATCATATTGTGTTTTTATTTACCAAGTTGTTAGTATAATTTTACAATTGAGTGATTTAACACAAATACAATCCCTGTGGAGACGATAACTCGATACTTACTTATTACTTGATAACGACTGTGTACACTTGCACAAACCTACGAGTTACAATCATCAGATGGGATTTGAGTTGATCCAAGAAAAGTTTCTGCTGTGATGAACTGGAAAACTCCGAAAAATGTTTATGAAGTGCGAAGTTTTCTAGGTTTAGCAGGTTACTACCGATGTTTTGTTAAAAACTTCTCGATTATTGCTTCACCGATGACCAGACTACTACAGAAAAATGTCGAGTTTGTTTGGTCCGATAAGTACCAACAGAGTTTTGATCAGCTGAAAAACATGTTGACGGAAGCTCCAATGTTGACTCAGCCTGAATCTGGGGTAACGCATGTTGTTTATAGTGATGCGTCTCTCAACAGTTTGGGCTGTGTTTTTCATTCACAACCATAGACTCCAACAAAACTCAGTACAAAACATGTAAGCACACATCAAATAGAACAATACAGAATATCACACAAATAGTGGAATACAGAAACTCACCTGCTATCCTTTATCCTCGCCAGCTTAGCTTTTCTAAATGCCAGAGTCACCTTCGTCCTGGTAGCTAAGCATGAGAACCCAATACCAATTAAATCGAGGGTATTCAAACTTAAAAACCCAGAATTCATTATCATACAAAAGCTTCTCAGAGATTTTAGAAATCCTTACTTCTCTTTCTCAAATTCATGAGTAGAGAAAGACAAAAAGGCTTACCAGTTCACCGGATTCTCTACTTCCGATTTCAAACCTCACGACGACTGCCCTATGCAGAGCTTTTTTCAACTTTCTCTTCTTCGAAGTATCTATATAATATGATGTAGATGAGAAGAAAAACAAGCAGAAATGAGGAGAATTTTGCCTCCAGAATAACCCTCCACACACAATTATCAAAGCCCCAAATAACCATCCATCAATAATCATTCTGCCTCCCACTAAGTAAACAATCGGTTCCAACTTCAATAAACCAGAATTGAGATCTAACTATTTACTATTCAGCCACTAGAATTTCCAGATTTTTTAGTAGAGTCCGTCTAGCTTACAAATTCTTTCAATTAACTCCCAATCTTTCTTGATTTCGGGACCTTAATGAAAACTGGGTGAGCCAGCTCCCCCGCCTTTAGGGAAAATTTTGTCCTCGACATTTCTGCGGATGACCAACATCAGATGTCGACTCAAAGTAATAGTATTTCCTCACTAAGCTTACTCTGGCACCGAGGTAAATAATTGAACAAAAGAAAGCTAGAGTGATGAGACTGTGTATCAACTATAAACAATTTAACAAGGTCACCATAAAGAAGAAATATTTTTTGCCTCATATTGATAATTTGTTCGATCAGTTGAAGGGAGCAATTGCATTTTTGAAGATTGATCTCCGATCGAGTTACTATCAACTTTGAGTCAAAGAACCAGATGTACCAAATAACGCTTTTAAGACTCAATATGGACATTACAAGTTTTTAGTAATGCCATTTGGATTGACCACTGCCCCAACTACATTTATGGACTTGATGAGTTGAATATTTCAATCGTATCTGGATAAATTTGTTTTTGTGTTCATCAACGGTATTTTGATATACTCAAAGAATGAAACTAAACATGCTCAGCATCTAATAACAGTGTAGCAGACATTGCGAGAAAAATAGTTGTATGTGAAATTCAGTAAATGCGAATTCTAGCTACAAGAAGTTGGATTTCTAGATCAAGTGATTTTAGCAGAATGTATCTGGGCTGATCCAAATAAAATCTCAGCAGTTGTAAATTTGAAACCTCTAGAGAATGTTGTAAAGGTGCGCGGTTTTCTAGGACTAGTCAGGTATTACAAACGGTTTGTTATAGGCTTCTCGATGACCACTTCATCGTTAACGAAACTAATATAAAAAATGCCAATTTTTTCTGGACATAAAAATGTCAACAGATTTTGTAACAGCTCGATTTTCAACGGTAACAGAAAATGTGGTTACGGACCCCATTTTTTTAAATTGTGTCCGTAAATTTAAATAAAGGTAATTACGAACTTATTATATAGGTGAATTAAATTTTTGACAGTACGCGCATACAAAATTAATAGATAAATCATGCTTAACATGATTTCATAAATAGATAACAGATAAACCAATATAGGCATGCTCATAACAGTACATCAGTCTAACAGAACACATAGGTTTAGGGTTTAGTAAGCCTTTACCGACCCTACGGTAGGCCCACAGTCAATTAGGACGACCCGTGCGACCCACAAAAAAATTCAGTATAATGGGCCCACATGCCCGTGTGGGTTGCCCGTATGGACCCACACGCCTGTGTGGCCTACACGCCCAGATTGGCCTCGCCCGTGTGGATCACACGGCCTGGCCCAAATATCACACGCCCGTGTAGCCCACACACCTAATTTGGTCTAGCCCGTGTGGCCCACACGGCCGCACTCCAGCCATCACACGGTCGTGTCTTGCGCACGGCCTGGCCTTTGTCGATCACACAGTCATGTCATCACACACGACCTACCACACGGCCGTGTGGCGTCGACAGTGGGGTTTTTTAACTTTTACCGAACCTCATTTTTCTACGTTTCAGGTACACACCTGGTATCGGTTCGATGTGTAACATCCCAAAAACGGGGTTATTTGAAATTTCATTATTTTCTTATGTATGAACTACTGGGATATTACTTATGGAATAAGAGAGTTTAAATTAAGGCCTTGAGTTGTCTCATTTTAGTAGAAAATTTTAGTTCTTAACTTTTAAAAAGAAGGGAGCCTTGGTAAGTGGTGTTATAAGAATAAATGTGGGTATTTTTAACACAAAATAGGCCTTGGATAAGTGGCAAAAAGAAGCCCACTTAAGAGCTACATGTGACGCCACCAAGGAGCAAGGGAGAGCTTGTGTTCGAGTCACGGAAATCCCCTTTTGTTTTTGTTTTATTTGGACGGCACAAGGAGAGTTTTTCTCCTTCAAACTCTTTTTTAGGTGTAATTATCAAAGGATAATTTAAGCATTTTAATTAGTTTTAATTTGCTTAAACCTTTTTGATAATATAAGAGATATGATAATTGCATCAAGGATATTTTTATTTTAAAGGATTATTAGGTGGCTAATTCAAAATTATTTGAATTAAATTAAATGGGTGGCTTGGAGCAAAAATAGGTGATGGTAGAAAGTGGGGCTCCTTGGTAAAGAGGAGTTGGCTGGGGTTGGACTCCTTGTTGCCAAGGTTGGACGGCAAGCTTGAAAGGAAATGAATCTATATAAAGCACATACCTAGCACCCTATTTTCGTTTTGCTCAACCTTACACAAAGCCGAATGCCTTGGTGACTTACTTCATAAAATTTCTGCAAGCCTACATCCCATCTTTTACTATTCTCTTTCAAGTTCTCTCAAGCCGAAAATCCTATTAACATTCACTCTCCCATTCTTCTGATCTTTAGCGAAACTCTACCTCCTCTTCCCTACTTCCTCTTTGGCATTGAGGCTTTTGGATTCCTCTCGATTGTGAAGGTGAGTTTGGCCGAATACTTATGGTTTTCTCTTCTCTATATCCCGTCGATTTCTATAAAGGAAGTGCCGATTTCGGCAATGGTTATAAGGCCTTTAAATAAGTGGTAACCGATTTCCTCTAGGTGCTCAGAGGCGTAAAGCGAGTCAACTCAAAGCCGATCTCTAGAATTTGATCTCGGGTAAGTATAGGTAAGGCTTATATTGGTGTTTAAAAGAAGAAGGTTTGTGGTTATTAGTGTTATTAATTAACCAAGGTTGTAAACCAGATTCGCAAATCGGACGCTAAGGCTAGTACTGAGGCGATTGGGTAAGGATTGGGTACAAAGTATGACCCCTTTAAATTGTTTGGTTTGGCCGAATGGGCCATATCACTAACCTTGAGAGTTGGCCGAATATAGGGGCAAAGACTTGAGTGTGGCCGACTTCTCTTCTCGGATTTAGACTCCTTGTTGGTGTGGTGTGTACATACACACCATTTAACTTGTTAATTATGCTAAGTAATGTGATTGCTAGCTTGATGTATGTAGCAATGGCTTGAATACCATAACGGTATATGGGGTATCTGGTAAGTACTGTGCATATGATTGCTATTTTATGCTTTTGGGAAGCATCTTTGTGATAATACATATGATAAATCTATATGTGACTGATGACTATGTGGGTTGATTGAGTGGAGGGGCGGTGTATTCGTGTTGACGAGCACCGGTGCTTTGGTAGCACACCGTGACTATATCGTCACCGTGAGGTTTGGTACCTCCGGAGGTTTGGTACCTCATAGCGACTTGTCCACGTGGTTAACACCACCGTGGGTTGGCCCCACTTGAGATATGGGATCGTGCGCGGTGATTTGGTATCACACGATGGGTTGGCCCCATCACCCGATTTGTGTCTACGGACACGGTGCTTTGGTAGCACATCGTGACTATATGTCACCAGTGGTTTGGCACCACCGGTGTTTTGGTAACACATCGTGATCGCGGTCACCCGGTGGTTTGGTACCACGTGGGGTAGACAAAGGTGTTTGGTTGGCTAGGTTGGGTACTCGATACTTTGCTTAATTGGATCGTATATATGTGGTGTATGAAATGTTGTATTAACAGGGGAAGGGTTACATATCGAGTCTTGGTGACTCACCTTCTCCTTTAATATTTTTCAGGTGACTCGTAGATGGCGGTTGAGGAGGCGGTGGGACTCGAGGCGGCCATGCAAAGGATTTTAATTTCTGTAACTTTAAAGTTGTTTAATTTTTATTTTGGGTTGTAATAAGGCCTCCATAAACTATAGTTGCGGTTTTTTTTTATATGTTGGATGTCGACTTAAACTATATCATTAAATTAAATTAAATCACATGTTTTCTTTTGGTAAACACGAAAAAGTTTAATCGTGCCATCGGGTACACTTGAAATCGATAAAATAATTGGGCTTAATTAAAATCCCAAATTGGATCTAAGGTTAGCTTAACAAGACAACCAAACGCAGGAGGTTTCAATAGAAAATTAAATGTTTTTCAAAAAGCGATCACAAGGTTTTACCTCGTAATAACTCAGATTTGGTCGTAGAGTTTGGGCCGGGTTTGGGTTATTCTGAGACTGGTATCGAGCCCAGTTCAAAGCTCTGGTGTTGTGGGGCCCAAGGCCCAAAAATGTTTTTAGTAGGCCTTATGGTATGATTTCTGGGTTTTAAGCGGCATGGCCCGAGTCTCCGCAGACCGATCCGCCCGGTAAGTACATCTAAACCTTTGTGTGAAATATATTCGTAGAAGGGTAGGAAGCATGGAACGTAGATAGACTTATAGGACTTGGACCCTAGGGTTAGATTACTCAAACACAACGAAGCATAAGACTTAAAGAACTAAACCAACCTATGACTTAGTCAATGAGGTAGGGTGTGGTAACCCCGCACGCATGTCTAGGATTGGATCGGAAGAGCTTGGTATTTAAGCGGTCCTCGTGACTCACCTCCTCTTCGCAGTATCCTACAGTGCGTAGTAACCGGTTCACCCTAACTCGTAAGGCTCGATGGTGTGGTAACCTCGTGCGCATGTCTAGAAAGGTTGGTGAGAGCTTGGTATTTAAGCGGTCCGCGTGACCCACCTCCTCTTCACTTGAATTCCGCACTGTGCGTAGCTTTGGTTCACCCTGACCAGGAGGGCTCGGTCATAGGCTAAACACAATGATTAAAACCCGAAAAAAAAGGGAATCAGCCATATTTTCGAAAAAGAAGGGAATAATAAGCCCTAATGTTTTAAAAACGTATCCAATAACCCTCTTAAACCCTAGAACACTAGGTATACCATGTTTTCTCGGAAAACTTGACTTGTGGAAAATTACCAAATACCCCTAGGAGTAAAATTACCAAAATGCCACGACCCTAAAATATTGATTCAATGATTTTGCCTAAAAATTTCAACTATTTTATAAAACATTCAATAATTAGCTTTGGAAATCATCAGTAAAATATCTTGGCCCTGGAAAAGTACGAAAATACCCCTGTAGGAAAAAGACGAAAATACCCCTGGGTTAGAAATGGGCAGAAATGTCCGATGAGTGAATAGGTATGGAAAGTATTAAGGAATGGATGCATGGACTTCTTTGTGTGAACTAGGATAGGAAATCAAACATTGGTTGCTCGAAAGAATCTACGATTAAACCTCATCCATAAAACTTCTTCGCGAGTAATAAAGTGAAACAAATGCTAACGCATAAAATTTTTCTTAATCGAGTAAAAGCGCGGTAGATAGAATGAGTTCTAGAGGACGTGGACGCCGTGGACGTGGTAGGGGTAGGATGACGGTGTCGAACCCGTCAGTCGAGGACAAGGCTCGAGAAAATGAGGTACCATCGCCACCACCACCTCCTACTTTTAGAGAGGAGCCGGAGCGCACCGGTGGCGAATCGGTATCGCAAGTCGTGTTGCGAGTCTTGGAGATGGTGGTGGGGCTGGTGGAAATGTTGGAGCTCGAAATTGTCCCCGGCGACTCCGATCTAACGGAGCGGAGGTATTCCGAGGTGTGTCGGGAGTGGCACCCAAAGGCGTGGAATATTGGCTAGAGTCAACCGAGAGGATCATGGATGACCTTGACTCGACCAAGAAGAGAAGTTGAAAGAGGCGTGTCGCTTCTAAAGGATGAAGCGTATCGGTGGTGGCTTACGGTTCGAGATGGGGCTACTGACCCGATGATTTGACTTGGGAGTATTTTGAGCCGCTATCATCGAAAAAGTATGTGGGCACTAGCTACACCGACGCTTGTGCAGAGAAAGGCTTTTCGGGATTAGTTCAAGGAACTAAGTCCGTGTCGAATATGAGGCGGAATTTTTAAGGCTAAGTAGGTATGCGAGAGGCATAGTGGCTCTCGAACATGAGCGCGTGTGTCCGCTTTGAGGATGGACTCAGAGATGATTTAAGGTTCTTGATTGCCCCCAATGCAGTTCGTGAGTTCTCATCCCTAGTGGAGAAGGCTAAGGTAGCCGAGGGAATCAAGGAGGTGTGAGGCGAGAATTATAGTAAGAACAATCGGAAGAGAAGTTTTGGGTCATTTGGATCAAGCGGTAGTACTCGAAAAAGGCTAGGCCAAGTGGGCCCAATCAGCGACAAGGCCCACAATCGCTAATCGAGGCCGACTCGGGCAATCGCTGTGGGAAGACCCATTGGGGAGGTTGTTGGGCGGTGATAAAGGATGCTTTGAGTGTGGGTCTTTGGAGCATCGCGTCGAGATTGTCCCAAAAGCTAGCTAAGAAGCGACGGAAGGGCGAGCGTAACCGTGCACAAGATAGAAATGTAGGACCACGGAGGGTCGTGGTAATGGTAGAGGAAACAACGGTCCCAACCGAGGTCGTGGAACTCAAGGCGCAGGTTCGGGCAACACAGAGGCTAGGCACCTGGCTTAGTCTATGCAAAGCAAGGTGTCGCGAAGAAGGTGACGCACCGGATGTCATAAGCAGCACGTTTTTAATTTTTGGTTTTCCTTATGTTGCATTGATTGATGTGGGCTCGACACACTCGTACATTGCTAGTAATGTGGTAGGAACTATGGACCTAGACTCAAACCGCGCTTCTAGGAGATGACCGTAGTTAGCCCCTTAGGTCACTCCGTAGTCGTAGATAAACTCTATAGAGGCGTACCCTAGAACTTCAAGGGGTAGTGTTTGTAGCCGATCTAATGGAACTACCATTTGGAGAGTTCGATTTGATCCTTGGCATGGATTGGTTGGTTAAGTACCAAGCAAGGTTGGATTTGCGCGCCAAGCGCATGGTTCTTAAGGCGGTGAAGGTGATGAAGTGGTTATGATAGGAGATAGGAGGAATTATCTATCCAACGTAGTGACCGCTTTAAAGGTGAAAAGATGGTCAAGAAGGGTTGTGAGGCGTATTTGGTTCAAATCTATGCTTTGGAAGCTAAGGAGTTGGAAGTTGAAAAGGTCCGAGCGGTTGGGAATTTCTTTGATGTGTTCCCGGAAGAACTTCCGGTTTGCCTCCGGATCGGAAGTCGACTTCGGTATAGACTTACACCGGGCGGCTTTGTGTCCATAGCACCATACCGAATGGCACCAAAGGAATTGGTGGAGCTAAAGGCTCAAATTCAGGAGCTCTTGGATAGGGGTTTATACGACCAAGTATATCTCCGTGGGGAGCGCTGTGTTGTTTGTCAAGAAGAAGGGCGGTTCTATGCGGATGTGCATCGATCACCGTCGATTAAATAAGTTGACGATCAAGAACAAGTATCCGTTGCCTCGGATTGACGACTTGTTCGATCAAGCGAAGGGTGCCTCGGTGTTCTCGAAGATAGACCTTAGGTCGAGTTATCATCAACTTAAGGTAAAGGAGGTCGATGTTCACAAAAGCGGCATTTCGAACTCGGTATGGGCATTTTGAGTTCTTGGTAATGCCATTTGGGGTTGACTAATGCGCCGGCGGCATTCATGGACTTGATGAGCAGAGTATTCCAAAGATACTTGGACCGGTTCGTCGTGGTATTCATAGACGACATATTGGTTTATTCAAGGGCGTAAGAGGAGCATGACAAGCATCTACAGATAGTTCGCAAGTATTGAGGAGAAGCGGTTGTATGCCAAATTCAGTAAGTGTGAATTTTGGGTGAAGGAGGTGGCTTTCTTAGGTCATGTAGTGTCGGTGAAGGAATTAGAGTAGACCCCGCAAGATTGAGGCAAGATTGGAGTGGAAACCACCTAGGACGGTGGGTGAAATACGAAGTTTTCGGGTTTAGCAGGATACTATCGGAGATTCGTGGAAGGATTCTCTCTAATAGCGGCGCCGTTGACTAAGTTGCTAAGGAAGGGTGTCCCATTTGTATGGACGGAAAAGCAAAGCAAGAAAGCTTTGATAAGTTAAGGAAGATTTTGACGGAAGCTCGGTTTTGGTACGACAAGCAGAAAGTTATTCACGCTTTATTGTGATGCATCTCACACCGGCTTGGGATGTGTGTTGATGCGAGGATGGGAAGGTAGTAGCCTATGCATCCCGTCAATTAAGATCGCATGAGGTTAACTACCCAACTCACGACTTAGAGTTAGCGTGTCGTCTTCGCTCGAAGATATGGAGACATTACCGTATGGAGAGAAGTCGATGGTCTACACGGATCACAAAAGCTTGAGGTATCTTTCGACTCGAAGGATCTCGAATCGAGACAGCGTCGATGGATTGAACTACTAAAGGACTACGATCGTTCAATTGAATACCATCGGGTAAGGCTAATGTAGTAGCCGACGCATTGAGCCGGAAGGTGGTGAGCGGACTTAAGAGCGATGTTCGCTCGGTTAAGTCTATATGACGATGGGAGTCTTTTGGCAGAACTTCAAGTTAAGCCGACATGGATTGAGGAGATTAAGGGAAAGCAGTTAGTGGATGAAGGCTTGAGTTCGAAGAGGGTACAAGTTCAAGACGGTGGTTTGGAAGGGTACAGTCTGACTAGTGAAGGAGCGCTTTGTTTTCAAGGACGAGTCTGTATGCCAAAGGATCCAGATTTAAGGCAGAAAATTCTCCAAGATGCACATAGCAGCCCATACGCTATGCACCCTGGAGGAAGCAAAATGTATGGAGATTTGCGGAAACAGTTTTGGTGGCCGGGGTTGAAGCGTGAGATAACGGAGTTGGTAGGAAAGTGTCTGACGTGTCAGCAGGTTAAGGCTGAACATCAGTCACCATCGGGACTACTTCAACCGATAAAGATCCCTCAATGGAAATGGGAGAGGATCACCATGGATTTTGTTAGTGGGCTACCCCTTACGCCCACTAAGAAGGATGCAGTTTGGGTAATTGTGGATCGCCTAACTAAGTCAGCTCACTTCATGCCGGTGAGAATGGATTACTCTCTCCAGAAGCTAGCAAAGGCGTATGTGGGTGAAATAGTAAGGTTGCATGGCGTGCGATGTCGATTATCTCGGATAGGGATCCCGATTCACGTCAAGGTTTTGGAAAGCGTTGCATCAAGCTTTGGGTACACGGTTAGATTTCAAGACGGCTTTCCATCCACAAATCGACGGACAATCGGAAAAGGGTGATCTGATTTTAGAAGACATGTTAAGGGGCGTGGTCTTGGATTTTAGTGGTAGTTGGGAGGAGTACCTACCATTAGCGGAATTCGCTTATAACAATAGTTATCAAGCGAGTATTCAAATGGCTCCACACGAGGCCCTATATGGACGAAAGTGCCGTACTCCTACATGTTGGACGGAGTTGGGAGAACGACAAGTTATGGGTCGAAGCGTGGTAACCGAGACGGAAGACAAAGTCAAGGTGATTCGGTCTCGTCTCAAGGAAGCATCGGATAGGCGAAGTCTTATGCCGATCTCAAACGCAAGGAAATGGAGTATCTTGTGGGAGACAAGGTCTTTCTCGAAAGTGTCGCCTTGGAAAAAGGTGTTGAGATTTGGACGGAAAGGGAAGTTAAGCCCAAGGTTTATTGGGCCATATCTTTGTTGTGAAGCGAATAGGACCAAAGTGGCTTATCGGCTAGAGTTGCCGCTGAACCGAGTCGATTCATGACGTCTTTCACGTGTCAATCTTTGAGACGGTATCGGTCGAGATCCTTCGCGACGTTGTGCGATGAGCGTAAATCGAAGTGAATCCAGATTTATCTTTTGAAGAGGAGCCGATTCGGATCTTAGACCGAGATGAGAAAGTTCTACGTAGGAAGTCGTGCCCTTGGTGAAGGTCTTTGTGGCGGAACCATGGTATAGAGGAAGCTACGTGGGAACCCGAGGATGTAATGAGGCAGCAATACCCCCACCTTTTCTAGTTAAGGAATTTCGAGGACGAAATTTATTTTAAGGGGGTAGAAGCTGTAACATCCCAAAAGCGGGGTTATTTGAAATTTCATTATTTTCTTATGTATGAACTCCATGGGATATTACTTATGGAATAAGAGAGTTTAAATTAAGGCCTTGAGTTGTCTCATTTTAGTAGAAAATTTTAGTTCTTAACTTTTAAAAAGAAGGGAGCCTTGGTAAGTGGTGTTATAAGAATAAATGTGGGTATTTTTAACACAAAATAGGCCTTGGATAAGTGGCAAAAAGAAGCCCACTTAAGAGCTACATGTGACGCCACCAAGGAGCAAGGAGAGCTTGTGTTCGAGTCACGGAAATCCCCTTTTGTTTTTGTTTTATTTGGACGGCACAAGGAGAGTTTTTCTCCTTCAAACTCTTTTTAGGTGTAATTATCAAAGGATAATTTAAGCATTTTAATTAGTTTTAATTTGCTTAAACCTTTTTGATAATATAAGAGATATGATAATTGCATCAAGGATATTTTTATTTTAAAGGGATTATTAGGTGGCTAATTCAAAATTATTTGAATTAAATTAAATGGGTGGCTTGGAGCAAAAATAGGTGATGGCCGAAAGTGGGGCTCCTTGGTAAAGAGGAGTTGGCTAGGGGTTGGACTCCTTGTTGCCAAGGTTGGATGGCAAGCTTGAAAGGGAAATAATCTGTATAAAGCACATACCTAGCACCCTATTTTCGTTTTGCTCAACCTTACACAAAGCCGAATGCCTTGGTGACTTACTTCATAAAAATTTCGGCAAGCCTACATCCCATCTTTTACTATTCTCTTTCAAGTTCTCTCAAGCCGAAAATCCTATTAACATTCACTCTCCCATTCTTGATCTTTAGCCGAAACTCTACCTCCTCTTCCCTACTTCCTCTTTGGCATTGAGGCTTTTGGATTCCTCTCGATTGTGAAGGTGAGTTTGGCCGAATACTTATGGTTTCTCTTCTCTATATCCTGTCGATTTCTATAAAGGGAAGTGCCGATTTCGGCAATGGTTATAAGGCCTTTAAATAAGTGGTAACCGATTTCCTCTAGGTGCTCGAGAACGTAAAGCGATCAACTCAAAGCCGATCTCTAGAATTCGATCTGCAGGTAAGTATAGGTAAGGCTTATATTGGTGTTTAAAAGCCGAAGGTTTGTGGTTATTAGTGTTATTAATTAACCAAGGTTGTAAACCAGATTCGCAAATCGGACGCTAAGGCTAGTACTCGAAGCGATTGGGTAAGGATTCGGGTACAAAGTATGACCCTTTAAATTGTTTGGTTTGGCCGAATGGGCCATATCACTAACCTTGAGAGTTGGCCGAATATAGGGGCAAAGACTTGAGTGTGGCCGACTTCTCTTCTCTGATTTAGACTCCTTGTTGGTGACAGTGTGTACATACACACCATTTAACTTGTTAATTATGCTAAGTAATGTGATTGCTAGCTTGATGTATGTAGCAATGGCTTGAATACCATAACGGTATATGGGGTAATCTGGTAAGTACTGTGCATATGATTGCTATTTTATGCTTTTGGGAAGCATGTTGTGATAATACATATGATAAATCTATATGTGACTGATGACTATGTGGGTTGATTGAGTGGAGGGGCGGTGTATTCGTGTCTTGCGAGCACCGGTGCTTTGGTAGCACATGCTTGTGACTATACGTCACCGAGAGGTTTGGTACCTCCAGAGGTTTGGTACCTCATAGCGACTTGTCCTCGTGGTTAACACCACCGTGGGTTGGCCCCACTTGAGATATGGGATAAATGCGCGGTGATTTGGTATCACACGCGATGGGTTGGCCCCATCACCCGATTTGTGTCTACGGACACCGTGCTTTGGTAGCACATCGTGACTATATGTCACCGGTGGTTTGGCACCACCAGTGTTTTGGTAACACATCGTGATGCGGTCACCACGGTGGTTTGGTACCACGTGGGGTAGACAAAGGTGTTTGGTTGGCTAGGTTGGGTACTCGATACTTTGCTTAATTGATGTTATATGTGGTGTATGAAATGTTGTATTAACAGGGGAAGGGTTACATATCGAGTCTTGGTGACTCACCTTCTCCTTTAATATTTTTCAGGTGACTCGTAGATGGCGGTTGAGGAGCGGTGGGACTCGAGGCGCCATGCAAAGGATTTTAATTTCTGAGAACTTTAAAGTTGTTTAATTTTTATTTTGGGTTGTAATAAGGCCTCCATAAACTATAGTTGCGGGTTTTTTTATATGTTGGATGTCGACTTAAACTATATCATTAAATTAAATTAAATCACATGTTTTCTTTTGGTAAACACGAAAAAGTTTAATCGTGCCATCGGGTACACTTGAAACTGATAAAATAATTGGGCTTAATTAAAATCCCAAATTGGATCTAAGGTTAGCTTAACAAGACAACCGAAACGAGGAGGTTTCAATAGAAAATTAAATGTTTTTCGAAAAAGCGATCACAAGGTTTTACCTCGTAATAACTCAGATTTGGTCGTAGAGTTTGGGCCGGGTTTGGGTTGTTACACGATGCAAAACCACTCCTAAGCCTTCCAAAACCTAAAAACAGAATATTCCAATCCTATTAGCAACCCAATCATAAGTCTAAATAATACCCCAAACACACAGAACCGACTTATCGCTACGAAAACGATCCCCAACTCGAATCAAACTGTTGAAGCGCGATTTCCTGCCCCACAACCTTCTCCTAATCACAGAATCCATTGATTGCAACCATTAATCAACTAACAAGAAGATTGCCCCAAAACTTCAAAACCAAAAATTAGAAAAATACTCAACTTCACTTACCAAGCCAATTACAAACACCGTGAATAGCAATACGAATTTTGGAAGAACATATGAGGCCGCAGATTGAAGAAGGAGAGCAAGAAGAAAGGAAAGAATCAAGAAAGAAGCAGAAATCACGTCAAAATTTGGGGAAAAGAAACCGAAATTTTGAAAAAGAAACTAATTAAAAAGGAAAAAGAATAAAAGATATGATAACATATCCCTAAATTTTCTCCCACTAATCCCACTACTCAGAATTTTAATTCCATTAAAACTCTCTCTGAAAAACGAAAAAAATAGACTCCCCTGCTCACGTAGGGATTCGAACACAAAACCTCCAACACACCAACCCACTTACCGCTCTAGCCAGCAGGCTCATTCTGATATGCTTTTACAAATAATTAAATATAAGCCCACTGAGCAAGTAAAAGGCTTAAGTTAGAAAAATTTCAAAATTTTCCAAAGGTAGGGCTTGAACTTGGGACCTCTCGCACACACCCAGAACACTTAACCACTGAAACAGATACACATTTGTGTCAAAATCACACAGAAATAAAAATAGAAATTTTGGGGCGTTACACTAAATTTTAAATTTCAATCATTATAGATTTTAAATTAGAAAATGGCTTAAGGTTTAAAGTAGCAATTAGACCATGTCAAGGTGAGTGTTAGTGGTTGGTGATGTCGGTAGTGGATTGATTAAATAAATTAAAGTTAATTAAATTGTAATGACCTAAAAGTCAGTGGTATTAGAAAATGTGGTTTTAGAATTCCATTTTAGATGTTCGAGTCCTATTTACGGGGTTATTATAAGGGTTAATTAAAGTTTAGTTCCTTAGTTTAGTCAATTGGATAGTTAATTAAGGTACAAAAACTAAATTGTTAAAGTGGTAAAAATTAATCACCATGGATTTTTAATTTACTAAAGGACTAAAATGGTAATTAAACCAAAGTCTAAAATGGCTAATAGTCCATTTTAGATATAAAGTGGATTACTGGGAATAATTTTTTTGTAAATAATATTAAACTATATTATAAGTAAAATAAAATCAATAAAAAGTGTATAAAACATAAAATAAAAAGAATGGTAATCCATTTTTACTTCTTCTCCACCATAAAAAAAACAAAAGATAACCCAACAAGCCATTGTTTTAGCTTCAAACTATTTGTCCTTTGCATGGTAAGTGAATTAAAGTCTGCTTCTTACAATTTTTATGTTTTTGAGATAATGGGAGCTTGATTTAGCTAGCCCGAGTACTATTTTGCAAAATTGTTAAAGTTTTCAAAAGTTGTCATTGTTGATTTCTTAAAGCTTTTGGTGTTAAATTGTTAGATGTTGAGCTTAGAAGTGAAAAAGGACTAGATTGTAAAGTTTAATTCCTAGTTTTTGAACATAGGGACTATAGTGCATAAAATTCAAAATTAGTGTAATATTTTAGTAATTATAGATAATAGAGGGCTATAGAAGGATGTAATTGAGATTGGTTTTAAAATCGAAGCTTAAATTTGAAAGTTATGACTATATCGATTTTAAAGACTAAATTGAATATTTTGAAAAATATGTGATTTGGATTGAATTTGATATTTTACCATTACTGAATTATTATTCATAGCTAGATATGACGCGGGATCGTCGAAAAGGAAAGGAAAGGCGAGAGTCGACTACGAGTGACATGAGCTTTCAGTTTGTATTTCTATGACCCGAAACTAATTTAGTCGTTGCGTATTCATGATATATTGCATTATACAAAATTTGGGTAAGTTATTAATAATTATTTAATGAACTTTTAAGGTCGGAATTGAATATCGAGATAGGGACGAAATTGAATAGAATTACGAAATTGAATAGAATTGAATATTGCATGACTTAACTGATACAGGAAATTGGTATGAAATTGAGCCAGAATATGTTATATTACATGATGAATTGATGTTGAATTGAGAAAGATGGGATGTTAATTGAACTATGTGATGATATTGCTAATTCGTTACTCTATTAAATGTACAAGTCTATACTTCAGGTTAGCCAATGATACATTACGGTACCAACTTGAGATGCGGATTGACTAATCCAAGTGTCAGTCTTGATAGTCCAAATCAGGTTAACAGGATTATATCAATGTGTTTTGTGATTAAATGCAATTGAATTGTTGTAATCATACGATAGAGTATATGAATTAGATGATATTAGAAGTGGTAAATCAGAAATAGGACTGATAAGGGCATGTTTTGATATTGATATGTTTAAATTATTGTTATTATAAGCATAATGAAATGACTATATAGTTTGTATTGAAGTGGGATGAATTGGTGTTACTTTTGTACGCTTAACATGTTCATATTGAAGATATAAAGCTTGGTAACTCAAAATTATAAGTACATGGCAAATATGTGCATATAGTTATACATGTTTTCTTAGGATAGATTTTTTAATGATAATATTATATATTTGAATTATATAAATACCATTAAGTTAATTACTCAGTGTACCATTTTGTTTTTCGTGCGCAAACTGGGTTTTATTCCGGTTTCCATAACATCAGTTCAGCATCGAAGCAATACTCCCGGACTCAGCAAAGTTTGTTTGTTTCCTTTTTCATTATTAACTTGGCATGTACCTGGATTGTTGAGTCAAGTTGTTTTGAGTCTAAACCTTTGTAACTATTGAAGTGGGTGTTAATGCTTAGTTTTGGCTAAATGATCATATGATGTGTATAAGTCTTATATATATATATACATTAATGTGTTCAAAGTGGTATGAATAGTTAGTATGCTGAATGGTGATAGATTATAGATATATATATATATATACGCATAAGTATTTGAATGCTATATGGTTGTTGTATAATTTGTAAAGGATAAAGTATTTGCTTAGTTTAAATAGGATAGTTGATATGTTTGGGTTGGTATGAAATAACGCTTATGTGTGTGAATATGTATGGTATAATTATGAATGAATTGGTATGGTAAAGATCATAGTGTAAAATGGTTTGAATTGTTTGAACTAGTTGAGTTGCATTAGAAGGTGAATTGTTTTGGGTGATTGAATGAATTTGATGGAATGGAACATTCTAATTATATGATTGGAAAGTATTATAGGCATATAGTGTTGGAAAAATCCGGTTTGAAAATGGTTTTCTAGCACAACAGAAAATTAAAATTTTGAAAACTGACTCGGTTTGTGATATTTATAACAATAAACCATAGCCCAATGCGTACTTCTATTTTTAGCTTAGAGGACATTCGTTGTTCCTGGTTTTCAACCAAACGATCTTCTCTAATCTTCTCGTACCATGAACTACTTCAAGTGTGGGCTCGAGCTAATTGAATCAAAACACAAAACTAGAAAAAGTTCTATCTCCTTTTAGGGTGAAAACAAAAATTCTTAATTGTTATTCTGGAAAAAATATATGCAATAGTTGATAATAAATTCTCTCTATTTTTTGGTAGAATAACAATCTCTCAAAGTTGTATTAATAGCTTTATCGGTGTCTAATCTGTCCAAATTCGGTGTGGCAGATTAAACTAGTTTTCACACTTAAGAAGCCTGAATACAAGCATTTTCATTACATTTTAGTTAAGTTTCTTTAGTTATACTTACATTCAATAAAATGTGCAAATTGAGTCTTTTATTGACCCTAAGGGCCAAATGAGGCCTAAGAGAGAACTAATGTACTTTGTGAGTGTGCAAAAGACCATCAAAAGACATTTTAGGACAATATTGGATGCTATGTCGAAAAACAGGATGACTGATGTCGTAACATAGGGAACTGAATGAAGAAAACTCAATTCTGCCTTCAATGTCGCGGCAAAGAATAAGGGTGTTGTGACATACCCCTAAATATGGCTACAAAAAAGCATACTGGTTGCTATGTCGCGACACATGTCCTAGTGTGTCGGACATCGACTCTGGGATGGAAATTGGACACGAAGTAGGGACGTTTTGGTTTGCACAATCGAACTTAAAGCTCGAGAACGTCAGTTAACCTAGGGTTAAGGACGAAGGCCACCTAAAGGCTATAAATAGGCTCATTTGGCATATGTTAAAAACACTTTTTGATTAACCTAGTTTCTTCCATTATATTTAGTTTCATTTTCTTAGGGTTCTAGAGTTTAGTTTATTTGTTCGTTGTTTTCTTTCAAGAGATTTGGATTGTGGAATCATTCAACTATGTGGATTTGTGCTTAATATCAATATAATCTGACTCTTTCATTTACTTTATCTTGTTGATTTAATTAGCATGCTTTCTCTTTACATCGATTATATATTGTTTCTGAACGTCATGAGGAACTAATCCTTCTATGAGGGATTAGCGAGTGGATGTATGATCTATTAATTGTTTTGTAGGGTTACTCAACGGATAAGCTCTTTGGGAAAAGGAGAACGTGAAACAAACCCTAGGCCTGAAAACCCCGAGAAGTCATCAAGGTGGGAATCAACCCAAAATTGCTATTGCCCATCCGTGAACACCTTAACCCCTAACTAGTCCGGACTGTGAGGTCAGAAGATAAGCAGTACTTGCTGACTCATTATGTTAGTGGAAGATTGGAAGATCCTGCTAAGGTAACGACTAGCTGATTAACAAGGAACCCGAAGCGACAGTTGATGGAGATTGCCGAAGCAAGCTAATTACCCATAATCAAATTTGATTTATTCTTCCTTTTTAATCTCTTGAATTTTATATTTTTATGCTATTTTATTTTCATTATTATAAAAACCAAAAAAATCCTTTATTTCATATCTTTCGTACTATAACTAAATTTAAAAGTACTAATTAGATCTTTGGCATAATTACAATAAAAACCCTCAACGTTTGGGGGATTTTGGTTTTGTGCCCTTGACCTTTTTTTTATTGACACCCTCAACGTTATGATTTTTTCAGAAATCAGCCCAATTTTAAAGGTAAACGTGAGTTGACCGTCAGTCAAATGGCAGGTCAATGAAATAGCCTATGTGGCATGCTACATAAGCATGATGTCATATATGACGTCATCAAAACAAAATTTTTAAATTTTTTCCATCTTTTTTCTTCTTCTCTCTTTCTCTGTTCTCCTCTAACTCCTGTTACAATAAAACTTTTTTTTCTCAACACTTTCCCAGATTTTCTCTCTTTCCAAACACCCATTTTCGCTTCATTTTCCTCACTTCATGATATATCAACAAACAACAAGATCAACCATGGGAAAAAAAAAAACAAAAGGCGATCACCATGACGTATCACCATGAAGAACACGAAATTGAAATGAATTAACAGAAAAAAAAAGAGTATGATAGTCAAGAAAATGAATTTTTTCCCTATTTCTGACAGTTTCTGTCATTTTTTTCCAGAATTTATAAACCCAAATAGAGATATTTTAAAAGAGAAAAATAGAGTTTTGAACTGTTGGTATAATCTACTTTGATGAAAAATACCTAGAAACCAACCTCAAGATCACCGCGAAGAACACGAAATTGAAATGAATTAATAGCAAAATAAAACAAAGTATAATAGTCAAGAAAAAGAATTTTTTTTTCCTATTTCTAATAGTTCCTGCATTTTTTTTCCAGAATTTATAAATTCAAAAAGAGAAATTTTAAAAGAAAAAAAAATAGAGTTTTGAAATGTTGGGTATAGTCTCCATTGATGAAAAAAACAACCTAGAAACCCATCTCAAGATCACTGCGAAGAACACGAAATTGAAATAAATTTACAGCAAAATAAAATAGAGTATGATAGTCAAGAAAAGGAATTTTTTTTCCTATTTCTGATAGTTTTTGTAATTTTTTTTCCTTTTTCTCTTTTTGTTTCTACCATTATTTCACAGTGATTATCTAAGAAAATAAAACAAACACATCAAATGATAATGGCTTCCATAAACGAAAGTTGGTGAAAATGGTGGTGGGTGTTTTTTTTTTTTTTTTACCGTAAGAGCAACTACAAGGAAAGGGGAAGGGGAAGAGGAAAAGAGAAAGAAGATGGAAATAAAATGAAAAAAAATTATTAAACAAATTTTTTTATAGATGACGTCATTTATGACGTTGTGCGCTTATATGGCATGCCACATAGGCTATTTCGTTGACCTACCATTTGACTGACGGTCAACTCACATTTACCGTTAAAATTGGGCTGATTTCTGAAAAAATCATAATGTTAAGGGTGTCAATAAAATAAAGGTTAAGGGCACAAAACCAAAAACCGCCCAAATGTTGAGGGTTTTTTTTGCAATTATGCCTAGATCTTTTAGTGTTTAGGTTAGAATTAATCTAGCACTTGCCTCCATTGGGTACGATCCTTGGAGTACTCACCTACACCATTGTAAAACTATATTACAACTAGACCCGTATACTTGCGGATACCACCTCATAGTTCTATATTTTATTGTATTATTCACACTCTGGACATTAGTACGTTCGAAGGCGGTCAAGTTGTTGGTGCCATTGTCGAGGAGGCAACATCACTAGATTGATTTTAATTTTTGCACTTCATTAGAATAATTAGAAAATTTTTAAATTATAGGTACGATTCACACATAGGTTATTAGCAATTTACAGGTCCTGGGGACATTATTTGATGTAAATTGACTAAGGT
Source organism: Gossypium sturtianum (assembly GCA_025698515.1). NCBI lineage: Eukaryota > Viridiplantae > Streptophyta > Magnoliopsida > Malvales > Malvaceae > Gossypium > Gossypium sturtianum. Next base: position 50,042,058 of record CM046952.1, on the reverse strand, counting down.
CTAGCATTTCCCAACCTGTTATCTATAGTCCACATTTTGAATTAAGTCCTACTCTACTAACATGGATCTCTAATAATGTCAGGTTTCCCAATCACGTCAATGAAGATCCTATCGCATTCTTGAGGAAATTTGACCTTATATGTAGTACTGTTAGTTATGCAAAAATTCCATCTCAAACTATAAAGTTATTATTAATTCCATTTGCATTAGATGGAAAGGCAAAAATGTGGCTAGAAGCACTTCCTCTAGACACTATCACGACATGGAACAATTTCATACAGTTATTCCTTTGCCGAGGGTTGCCTATGACTAAGGTATTAAGTAGTTACACTCAGTTATTTTATTTCCAGCAGGGCATCACTGAAACATTGGGACAAGCATGGGAAAGATTCAATGCAATCTTGAGGTCTATATTAGGCGGAGGAATACATTTTGCAGTTAAAATATTGCATTTTTACTATGGGTTAGATAGTCATGATAGATGAAAATTTGATATCATGACTGAGGGAAGTATTTGGACGAAAACTCAAGAGGAAGTACTGGAGATACTGGAAAGATATAGAACCAATGAATCAACGTGGGAAGAATGTCCTGAAATACGAAATCAAGGACTGGAATTTGTGGAATATAGAGAGCAAGAATGCAATCAATTGGAGCTCAATGCAAAAGAATCAACGGGTTATAAAATAGAAGAGGAAGGGGATAATGCGGAACAGGAGAATCACCACAAGGTAACTCAAATGGACTGGTGGAGACAGAATGAGGAACAACTGGAGCAAATAATCCCAAACTCAGTAAATATGGTACCATCTATTGTTAAACCTCCAAATTTAGAACTAAGGCCCTTGCCCAATCATTTAAAGTATGGATATCTGGGGAAACAAAATACCTTACCAGTATTTATTGTCGCAAGTATAGATGCGAAACAGGAAGAAGCTTTATTAAATGTCCTCAAAATGCATAAAAAAAGCGATAGGATGGACACTTTTTGATATTAAAGGAATTGGTCTTGCATTTTGTCAATACAAGATTAGATTAGAGGAGGGAAAAAGACCTGTGGTAGACACTCAGTGAAGACTTAATCCAGCCATGAAGGAGGTGGTAAAAAAGGAATTGCTTAAATGGCTAGATGCAGGAATTGTTTACATTATTTCTAATAGTGAGAAGGTTAGCCCAACCCAATGTGTTCCAAAGAAGAGAAGTCTAACTGTAGTCCAGAACGATAATAATGAGTTAATTCCCACTCGAATAGTTACAGGTTGGAGAGTATACATTGATTATCAGAAATTGAATGATGTAACAAAAAAAAGACCATTTTTCCTTGCCATTTATCGACCAAATGCTTGACCGGTTAGTAGGAAATGACTATTATTGCTTTCTTGATGGGTACTCAGGGTATCATCAAATCCCAATTCATCCTGATGATCAAGAGAAAACCACATTTACCAACCCTTTTGGCCTATGTAATGCTCCAGCAACTTTCATGAAATGCATGATTGTGATCTTTGTTAATATGTTAGAAGAGGGGTTAGATGTATTCATGGACGATCTTTTTGTATATGGGGACTCTTTCCAAGAATGCCTGGATAACCTTGAAAAAGTGTTAAAAAGTTGCGAGGAAACTAACATGGTACTCAACTGGGAAAAATGTCATTTCATGGTGAAAGGACTGGTCTTAGGGCATCAAATATCTGGAAAGGGTTTGGAAGTAGAAAAAGCCAAAATTGAAGTCATCAAGCATCTTCCAAATCCGATGAATGTTAGAGGTGTGCGAAATTTTTTAGGCCATGCAGGATTTTATCAAAGATTTATAGAAGATTTTGCTCATATTTCTAAACCTCTGAATCAACTTCTTAAAAAAGAGACATCTTTCGTATTTGACCAAAGCTGCGTCAGAGTTTTTGAGGTAATAAAAGAAAAACTCGTATCTGCTCCTATAATCATTACCCCAAATTAGTTGGAACTTATTATTATTATGTGTGACTCTAGCGATTACGTAGTAGGTGCAGTATTAGGACAAAACGGAATAATTTATTTAGGGCTATTCATTATGCTAGCAAAACATTGATTTTCGCACAATGCAACTACACTACAATTGAGAAAGATATGTTAGTAGTAGTGTTTACGTGTAAAAAATTTCGACTGTACTTAATGGCAAATCGAGTATATGTGTATACTGATCACTCTGTGCTAAAATACGTCATGAAAGAAAAAGAAAAAAAAGTCAGACCAATGAGATGGGTTTTATTACTTCAGGAATTTGATTTATGGATAATGGAAAGGAATGGGACTGAAAATCAAATTGCAGATCACCTATCTAGAATTGAAAACCATTCACAAGATGAGGAAATTGAAGATATTAAGGAGGCCTTTGAGATGAACAATTATTCAAAGTAGACATTGATCAATCAAGACCAAGTAAGCATCTAACACCATGGTATGCAGATTATGTTAACTACATTGCAAAGGGGCCTTCCCAGCACAGACATCTTAGCAGCAGAAAAAACGAATAGCTCATGAATAAAAAAAATTACGTTTGGGAGGAACCATATGTGTTTCGAAAATGTGCATATCAATTAGTCCTGGAATGTGTAGCTGAGGAAGAGATACAAGATATTTTACAAGCTTGTCATACATATCCCTGTGGAGGGCATTTCGATTTAAAATGGATAGCTCAAAAAATACTGCAATCAGGGTTTTATTGACCAACAATGAATAGAGACGCTTATGAATTCATCCAAGGATGTGATAGGTGTCAGAGAACTGGAAATATATCTAAAAGGGACAAAATGTCGTAAATAGGAATAATCAAGGTAGAAGTGTTTGACGTATGGGGAATTGATTTCATGGGACGTTTTTCGGGTTCTTTCGGGAATCAGTATATTCTCCTGGCTATAGGTTATGTCTCAAAATGGGTTGACGTTGTCACACTTCCTACTAATGATACAAAATCTGTAGTAAGATTCCTCAGGAAAAACATATTCGCCGGGTTTGGTACACCACGAGCACTGGTTAGTGACAAAGGATCTCATTTTTGTAGCAAGTAGTTCGAAGCAGCATTGGCTAAGTATAGCATAAGGCATAGAATGACAACGGCATTGTATCACCCCTAACCCGTAACCAACGCCGGTTTAGGGTTAAGAGGCATTACCAGACAAAACGAAACTTTTTACGGACATTTCATAATATTATTCAACGAATCAAATAAAAGTGTCCCTTAAATAGGTCTACGAGACCTTAAACATACTTTAGAAAGGGGCTGGGACTAAACCGGTATCATACAAATTTTTTTTTGAAAATCAAACATTTTTCAAAGTCACAGAGGTCACATGCCCGTGTGGGTAGGCCGTGTGCCTCACACGGCCTCAGACACGCCCATGTGCCCGAGCCGTGTCAAAACAGGGCATACATACTGACTTGACCACACGGCCTGAGAAACGCCCGTGTGCCTCACCTGTGGTCGAGCCTGACTTGCATCACACGGCCAATCACACGCCCATGTGTCCAGCCCATGGTCGAGCCTGACTTGTTTTGAAATACAACCACGAAAGACACGGTCGAGCCACACGCCTGTGTGCTCGACCGTGTGAGCAATTATAGGCCATTTGCAAGGCTAAAATGCCACCCACACTTTAGGCTATCCCTACAAGCATCATACCAATTCAAATCATGCCAAAATAACCAACTTTTCCAAGTATTCAAAAGCATTTCAAACACAACATCTTATGCAACAATTAGCTCAATTAAATGACAAACATTTCCAAGTATAATTCATCACAAACTTACCATTTCATTATAACCACCATTCATCAAATATATGCTTACTTTGCATCAATAAGCTTACCATTATTTTGACCATTTCACTAACCATCAAACCATATCAAAACCAAGCATCATATAGCATGACTACTCATTCATACCACAATCATTTATCTAGCCATATCACATGGCTATGTACATATCTCAAACATAATTCAAAGTGACTAGCCTATACATGTCATACTTTAGTATATACACTTTCAAAAGGTACCAAAATAAGATTGGGTAGTGTGATGACAATCCTCGACGATCCCCTAGCCTTCTGTAGCTTTAACGATCTATAAAGCAATGCAGACACACACACACAGAGTAAGCTTTCAAAAGCTTAGTAAGCCATATACAAATAAAGTTAACATATAAGCATTCATTAATCATTTCAAATACAAGATCACTAATAGCTCATATGCACATTCATAATTCTTCTTTGGCTCATTTGTTTAAACATTTGCTTACCAACATATATATCACCATGTACTACATTAGATCATAGCTAATTCATTCATATATCACCTTTTTTCTCAACAAAAATATGCACTTATCTCATGTTTGCTTATTAATAAATACTTACCTTACATACTCAAATGTAGAGTACATTTAAAATGTACCTGAATCGTCTATACATTTCTCATAGTCTTTCATTTCTCAAAATTTGCCAGTTGAACCATTCGGAATTAAATATGACACTTGGAATACTCGGAATAATCGTACAAAGCCAACGTCCCAGACGTGGTCTTACATGTAACTAGATACCGATGCCACTGTCCCAGACAGGGTCTTACACGAATCAAATACGATGCCGATGTCCCAGACATGGTCTTACACGTAAATCTCAAATCGATGCCAACGTCCCAGACGAGGTCTTACACGATATCTCATATCAGAAACATATGTCATGACATATAAAAATCCTATCTATTCCTAGGTTCGTACGGGACTTCTCGGACATTGATATATTATCGTTACTATCTCGGATTTCATGTATATATCATCTCGTACCCATTACATAAATCAACACATTTATTTGTATATAGACTTACCTCGGATTCGGATAAACGAACGGACTCGACTATTCAACCACTTTCGACTTTCCGCGATCTAAATCCGTTTTCTTCAGTTCTTGATCTATACATATTCAAATTTAATCCATTTATTCACCAAATCATTCAATTCAATCCAAAAACACACATTTAGGGCAATTTACAAATTAGCCCTCACATTTTCACATTTTGACATTTAAGTCCCTATTTCACAAAATCACAAAATACACATAATTTGCTTGTATCCATGCTTAGCCGAATTTTCATCATGCTCATACAAGTCCATATATTTCATTCATTTCACATTTTAGTCCCTAAAAATATTATTTTCACAATTTAATCCAAATTACTCAAATTCATCAAAAATCCCAAGACAAACTATGTTCATTCATCACATATCTTTCATAATTCATCTTCAAATATCACAAAAATCATGAATTCATCAATGGCACATTTCAAAATCATCATCAATTCACAAAATTAAAGCATGGGTTTTGAAGTATTCAAAGCAACGATTATAAAAACGTAGAAATTATCAAAAACCGAACAAAAACTAACCTTAAATCAAAGAACATCCATGGCCGAATATCACAAGCTTCAAACCTTCTTTTTCTTTTCTAATTTTCGGTGGAAGATGGATGATAATGGCCATTTTCATGCTTTTATTTTATTATATTACATTATTTAACACATTTACTAAATTAACCTTAATGAATAAATTATAAACACTTAATAAACATGCCTTAAACCGTCCATACTATAAACAAATGGCCTAATTTCATTTTAAGGCCTTCATATTAAAAGAACATGGCATTAAAGCACTTTAACAATTATCAAGGCACTTTTGCATTTTACGCGATTTAGTCCTTTTCTCAAATTAAACATACAAACGGACAAATTAATTCACGAAACTTTCACACATGCTATTTCACATACTATAAGCGCGGAAAATAATATTAAAATATTTTTTTGACTCGAATTCGTGGTCCCGAAACTACTATTCTGACTAAGGTCTAAACCGGTTTGGATATTGTTGTCTCATTGCATCTTCAGGCTCCCACGTAGCCTCTTCTACTCCGTGTCGATGCCACAATACTTTTACTAACGGAATTTTCTTATTTCGTAATTCTTTAACTTCACGAGCCAAGATACGAATCGGTTCTTCTTCGTAGGTCATATCAGATCAGATTTCAATTTCAGATGGAGAAATCACATGCGAAGGATCAGATTTGTACCGTCTAAGCATAGATACGTGAAATACATTGTGAATCTTCTCTAACTCCGGTGGCAACAACAATCGGTATGCAACAGATCCAATACGTTCGATAATTTCATACGGCCCGATGAATCTCGGACTCAATTTGCCTTTTCATCCAAATCGAAGTACTTTCTTCCACAGAGATACTTTCAAGAACACTTTGTCACCAATCTCAAATTCAATATCTTTTCGTTTTAAGTCTGCATATGATTTTTGACGATCTGACGCGACTTTCAAACTATCACGAATCACTTTCACTTTCTGCTCAATTTCTTTGATCAAATCAACCCCATGTATCTTATTCTCACTTAGCTCCGTCCAATATAAAACATTTGCGTCCGTACAAAGCTTCATAAGGTGACATTTTAATTCTTGACTGAAAACTATTATTGTACGCAAATTTAATTAATGGCAAATATTGTTCCCACGTACCAACAAACTCAAGTATGCAACATCTCAACATATCCTCGAGTATCTGAATAATCTGCTCGGATTGACCATCTATCTATTGGTGGACAGCTGTACTAAAATGCAATTTAGTACCTAAAGCTTCTTGCAATTTCTTCCAGAATCGTGATGTAAATCTCGGATCTCTGTTAGACACAATAGATAATGGCACTCCGTGCAATCTCACAATATCAGAAATGTAAAGTTCAGCTAACTTATCAAGTGAGTAATCAGATCGTACCAGAATGAAATAGGCTGATTTTGTCAATCTGTCAACTACGACCCAAATTGAATCTTTCTTTCTCGAAGTCAAAGGCAACCCTGAAACAAAATCCATCGTTACTCTATCCCATTTCCACTCGGGAATCATTATCGGTTGTAACAAACCAGATGGAATCTGATGTTCAGCTTTAACTTGCTGGCAAACTAAACATTTCGAAACAAAATCAGAAATATCTCTTTTCATTCCAGACCACCAATAATGTTGCTTCAAATCATGGTACATCTTTGTACTTCCCGGATGAACTGATAAGCGGCTGTTATGTGTTTGTTTCAATATCGAATCAATCAACTTTGGATTACTCGGAACACAAACTCGATCTCAAAATCTCAAACAACCATCTTCATCAACTCAAAATTCAGAATCAGAGTTCAAATCACACAGAACTCGTTTCATTAACATTTCATTATCAACTTTTTAAGCATCACAGATTTGCTGTAAAAATAACGGTTTCGCTTTCAACTCAGCCAAAACTGAACCATCATCAGAAAAATCTAAATGAGCATTCATCACACACAATGGAAATAGTGATTTCTGACTCAGTGCATCAGCAACAACATTTGCCTTACCCGGATGATAGTCTATCATAATATCGTAATCTTTCAACAATTCTAACCATCTTCTTTGTCGTAGATTCAAGTCTTTCTGAGTTATCAAGTATTTCAAACTTTTATGATCTGAATACACATGACATTTTTCACTAAAGAGATAGTGACGCCAAATCTTTAAAGCAAACACAATCGCAGCTAACTCAAGGTCGTGTGTCGGATAATTCCTTTCATGCGGCTTTAGTTGTCTCGAGGCATAAGCTATAACTTTGCCTTCCTGCATCAGAACACATCCCAGACCACTCAACGAAGCATCACTATAAATTACAAACTCTTTACCCGATTCTGGCTGTACCAAAACTTGAGCTTTAGTCAAAAGGGCTTTCAACTGATCAAAACTTTTCTGACATTTATCAGACCATTCAAATCTCATATCTTTCTGAAGCAATTTAGTTAACGGAGTAGCAATCATCGAAATGCCTTTTACAAACCTTCGATAATAACCAGTAAGTCCCAGAAAACTACAGACTTTGGACACATTTCTCGGAGGTTTCCACTCCAAAATAGCTGAAGTTTTACTCGGATCAACTCGTATACCAGATGCTGATACAATATGTCCCAGAAAACTGACTTCACGCAACCAAAATTCACATTTACTAAACTTTACATAAAATTTCCTATCTCGCAGAGTTTGTAGCACTATTCTCAGATGTTCAGCATGTTCAATTTCATCATGCGAATAAATCAAAATGTCGTCAATGAGTACAACAAAAAACGATCTAAGTATGGTCTAAAAATTCTATTCATTAAATCCATAAAAATAGCAGGAGCATTTGTTAGTCTGAAAGGCATAACTAAAAACTCATAATGCCCGTACCTCATTCTGAAAGCAGTTTTTGGAATATCTGAATCTTTTACTCGCAACTGATAATACCCCGATCTCAGATCTATCTTTGAAAACATAGTGGCTCATTTCAGCTGATAAAAAAATCATCAATTCTAGGCAGAGGATATTTATTCTTTATAGTCACTTTGTTCAACTAACGATAATCAATGCACATTCTCATCGTGTCATCTTTCTTTTTCACAAATAGAATGGGAGCACCCCAAGGTGAGAAACTCGGTCGTGCAAATCCTCTATCGGTCAACTCTTGCAACTGAGACTTCAACTCTTTCAATTCTGTTGGTGCCATTCTATACGGAGCTATCGAAATAGAAGTCGTTCCCGATAATAGATCAATACCAAATTCAACTTCCCGTATCAGAGGCAATCCCGGTAATTCTTCAGGAAATACGTCAGGGAATTCACAGACAATTGGCACAGATTCAACTTTCTTTTTAGTCACTCTCGAATCAATCACATAGGCAAAATAGGCTTCGCGACCCTTTTTCACATAACTCTGAGCTTTCGTTACTGATATCACAGCCGGTAGTCCATTCACATCATTGGATTCAATCCGAACTATTTCATCATTTTGACATCTCAAATCAATAATCTTTGTTTTGCAGTTAACAACAGCATCATGAAATGTTAACCAATCCATAACCAGAATTATATCAAACTCATCAAAAGGTAATAACATCAGATCAGCCGAAAAATAGATATCTCGAAACATCAACGGATAGTTCTTGCATACTTTGTCAACCAGGACACTTTTACCTAGGAGGTTCAATACTCTAATAACAAATTCAGTAGACTCTAAAGGCAAAGTCTTACTGGATACTAAGTTCATGCATACATACGAATGAGTAGATCCTGGGTCTATCAATGCAATCACAGAAGTATCATAAAGAGTAAATGTACCCGTTATAACATCTGGAAACGAAGCTTCCTCACGGGCTCGAATAGCGTAAGCTCTGGCAGGAGCCCTAGCTTCAAACCTCGCAACTTTATCTTTTGTAGTTCTTTGACCACCACTGACATTTCTTGTATTTCGAGAAGGTCTAACTCTAACTGAAACATTATCTGACCTCGGATTCTAAACGATCTCTTGTTCAACAGACTCTGGGCAGTCTCGAATGAAATGGTATAATGATCCGCATCTGAAACAAGCTCGATCATTTAATCTACAACTTCCCGGATGTCTTTTACCATAATGCTTACATTTAGGTCGTTTGGATCAGACATTTCCCACACTGGCCATCGAAGTAGCTGGAGCTTTGGAGTTCGAATGTGATCTAGCTCGGTCTCTATTTGAATATCCCATATTAGCCTTTGAACAGCTATGCTCATCTCTGAATTTCTTTGAAGCAAAATGAAATGTTTTACTCAGAAATCTCTTTCTCACATCTCTAGCTTCGGACTCAGCTTTTCTTTTATCTTTCCCGAGTGCCTCAGCTTTGCATGCTCGATCAACAAGCACAACGAACTCTTTTATTTCCAGAATCCCAACTAGCAAACAGATATCTTCATTTAGGCTGTCTTCAAATCTTTTGCACATTATTGCCTCAGTTGATACACATTCTCAAGCATACTAACTTAATCTCACAAACTCTCTTTCATACTCGATGACAGACATGCGACCCTGTTTCAACTCCAAAAATTCTTTCTATTTCTGATCTATAAATCTCTGACTGATATATTTCTTCCGGAATTCAGACTGAAAGAAATCCCATGTAACCCGTTCTTTTGGAACAACAGAAATCAGAGTCTTCCACCACTGATAAGATGCATCTCGTAACAAGGAAACAACACATTTTATACATTCATCAGGAGTCAATGACATTTCATCAAACACTCAAATTGTGTTCTCGAGCCAAAACTCAGCTTTCTTAGCATCATCTTCACTAGTAGCCCTGAACTCTTCAGCCCCATACTTACGGATATTATCGACCGGAGGCTTATTCAACAGATTCAGATTCACAACCGGAGGTATAACAAAAGTCTGAGGAGGATTGGGCGGGGGCGGAGTGTAACAGTCCGATTTAAACCCTAATCGAAACGATGGTTTCGGGACCACGAATCCGAGCCCGAAAAATATTTAAATATTATTTTCTGTGTTAATTATATGTGAATTAGTATGTGTGAAAGCTTCGTATAAAAATTTGATTGTTTGTGTGCTTAATTAAATAAAAGGACTTAATCGCGTAAAGAACAAAAATTATAAACCATAGTGTAAAGTACTAAATTGATAATGGTTTCATAAATTAAAGTATTGGAAAGTTAATATAGCCAAAATTAAGATAGTGGCCGACCAAATGAAGCATGAAATGATGGTTGGAATTTGTTCATTATATTTTTATTATGTTTTAATGTTATTAAATATAATTTGATAAATATTAAATGAATAAAAGTGATGAAAGATGGAAAAAGTCTCCATCTTCTTCTTATTTTAACCGAAACTAAAAGAAAAGAGAAAGAAAGAATCCTAGTTACATTCGGCCATTGTTGAGCTTAATCAAGGTATGTGTTCAACTCGGTTTTTGATAATTTTTACGTTTTTGAGATCGTTGCTTAGAAATCTTCAAGACCCATGCTTTAATTTTTGAGTTTGATGAATATTTTGAGTTGAGCCATTGTTGATAGTTTGTTGTTTATGTTGTTTAAGGATGAATTATGATAAATATGTGTTAGATTTATAAGTTTTGTCTTTGAATTTTTGATGAATTGAGTATGTTGGACTAAATTGCAAAAATAAAAATTTAAGGGACTAAAATGTGAGAAAAATGAAATGCATGGACTTGTATGAGGACTAGGAACATTCGGCCCTTAAGGTGTTTATTCAAATTTTGTATATTTTTTGTGTTTTATGCAATAGGGACTAAATTGTAAAAATTATAAATGTCAGGGGTAAAATTGTAATTTACCCAATTATGTGTTGTTGGATTAAATTGAATGAGAAAAATGTTGAATGAATCCATTTTTGAAATGATTAGATCAAGAACAAAAAGAAACGGGATTGGATCGGGGAAAAGCTAAGTTGAACGAATAGCCGGAAAACCTAAACCGTCAATTTCTGAGGTAAGTTTTAAGCAATTGGATGAAATGAAGTTTAAATATATATTTAATGTGTGTATGAATAATTGAATTAAGCATATTAAAATACATTTTCCCAATGTGAAATGGAATGGGATCAAATATTTATAAATTAGCCGAATGTAAAGTTGGTGTATATATAAATGTATAAGTGTTGGTTCATGGAGTAATTTGAGTATATGAATGAGTAAAAAGGTAGCTAAAGGTGAATATGAAATGAGAGAGATGTTTGTTTTGAATAGATGGATGTAAATATATATACATGTATATTAATTGTGCCGAATGAAATGGTATGACATAATGAAATTGAGTTGTTGTTGGATATTTGAATATTTGTGTATGTATGTATTAGAATGAAATTTTAAGTGTTCGCATAAATAAAGAAAGGTTCAGATAAGAGGCACTATGTGTGCGAGCTTAAACACCGAGCACTGTGTGTGCGAAATCGGTTGAATGGCACTATGTGTGCGGAAAATGAGTAATGGCACTATGTGTGCGATACATTACCGGAAGATGGCACTATGTGTGCGAATTATTAAGTAACGGCACTAAGTGTGCGATACGTTACATGAGTTGCACTGTGTGTGCGGATTATCGAACCTCTCAAAGACATGACCAATGAGTGGATATAATCAAAAGAGACATGTAGGTAAGTGATGCATGGAAATTGAATAACGTGGTGCTAATGAGGTAAGTTGCTTTTGTATACTAAATTATGGAAATATGATAAATTCATTAACCTTTGAGCTTGTTTGAAATGTATATAGGGTTTGTGATCATTCGGTTTTGGAGATCTAATGAATATGATATTGTTGTATAGTAAAATGTTATATGTAATGCTGATACGAACCGGTTAATGATCAAGTTGAATTGATTAAAATTGTATAATGATTTGTTGTATATATTTCCTTTTGCTTATAACTTACTAAGCTATATTAGCTTACTGTATGTGTGTTTATTTAACTATTGTATAGATCTTGAAGCCTAAGTGTGCGAATTTTAAAATACCGAGCACTAAGTGTGCGAAATCGGTCGTTATGCACTAAGTGTGCGAAATCGGACAAGGAGCACTAAGTGTGCGATTAATTTTTATATCTTGGATTTAATTTTGGGTAAGTGGATATTATGAGATGATATTAATTGAAATCAAATAAGAGTGATAAATTAGTTTGGATGGAATGTATCAATTAATTTTATAGTTCAATTGATATGAGTTGACATGGTGTAATGTTTAAAAAATCTCATTGATTTATTCATGAATTTTATATATTGTATTCGGCCATGTGGAAGTTTGTATAAAGAATTCATTTGATTAGTTTTAAATTTTGAATATGTGATTTATATGGGTTTGAAGTGCACGTATAAGTTCGGTAAGTAAAATATATATATGCATGTGAAACCTATTATCGAAGGTTTGGAAGTTCGGCCTTTGGGATATGAAACGAGAAAGATTTCGAAAGGTGATATGAACTAAAGTCATGGTTATAAACCTTGGTTGTGAGTATATTATTCTGACTTTGCTAGTGTAGTGTTATAATGCATTATTATTGTGAAATTGCTTATAACTTACTAAGCTTTCGAAGCTTACTTTGTGTATTTTACTTATGATTATAGAGTTTCAGAGACTTGCTCGGGTTGGAAGTCGAAGGAGATCTCATCACACTATCTAGTTTTCGCTTCGGTAAATAAATGTTTGAAGATTTGGTTATGTGGCATGTGTAGACTAGTTATGATATGGTTGGTTTTGAAATTATATATATAGCCATGCGAAAATGGCTTGATTATGATGTTAATGGTTGCATATTCGGTCTTGTCTTAAGTTTAATTTGGAAGTATGCTTTATGGTAAATATGTTTGTAATGTGGTTATATGATTTTGCAATGAAACAATTTTTGGTTAGTAGCAGTGATGTGATTTTGAAAAATCACCAAAAATATAAGAAATGGGATTAGAAAGTGAATAGGATATAGAATTAAATCTTATTGTGTCTATTTTTATATGAAATAAACAGAGTAGGCAAAATAATTTTATATTATGAGATATTTAAATTTTAGTGAGACTGGTTCTGAATGACTTCGTGATCCCCTGTTCTGTCTTGGAAAAATTATTAAAAATTGTAAAAAAATAATTATGGATCATAGTTTATATGCTTAGAACCCTCAATGAGTCTATTTTTTATTGGAATAAACGAGAACATTAATTGAATTCTGTACAATGTGACAACTGAGTTTTTGTAAGGATAGATTAGAACCATTGAACAGTGAAACAGGGGAAATTTTAATGAATAAACTATACTAATTGGCCACATGAAAAATTCTGGAAAAATTACAGTAAGAATATATATGATTCTAGTTTCAAGGAAAATTTACGGATCCAAATTTCAAATTTTTTAAGTCGAGTTATAGTCAATTTAGACAACATGATGCAGATGGACAGTTTCAATTTTTATGCCCCGAATTAGTAGTTAAGTCTAGTAATGCCTCATGCTCGACTCCGGCAACGGTCTCGGGTAAGGGGTGTTACACGGAGGTTGTGAAACAGTGATAAACCATAATAGTAACATATTTTAAGCCCGCATTTAGCATAATTTTGGATGATTTATCCCTTGAATTATGTAATTTGGTGCTCTTAATCCTTTAATTTCATGTTTTATACTCAGGAAAGCACCGGAGGATGAAAAGAACAAGAAATGGGCTTAAAACGAACTAAATGGGCCATATCACAAAATTGACACGGCCTGGGCCCAAGACCACATGGCCGTGCCTCATTATGGACTCCAACACGGCCTGGCCACGATTCACACGGGAGTGTGCCATGGCCGTGTCCCTGCCATGGAGAAGAGGAATTTCACTCGAATTAGGATACTTAGAGGTGAAGAAACACATTCCGAAGCCTATATAAACACCCTAAGTATGACCTAGAAGGGATTCGATAGAAGCCTTACGTAGGGCGTCAGTAGAGCCAAAGAGAGAAGCGATTTGTGGGAGTTTACTCGAAGATAGCCAGATTGATTCATCTCAAGAAGCCGGAATCATACTCAAGACGGAGGATCTCTCCTTCAATTCCTTCAGGGGGTTTTAGGGATTTCTTATGTTTTGTTCTATCTTTTCTTCTGAGATGTTTTCTTTTATCGTTATGAACTAAACCCTCAGATACCTGAGGGGGATGAAGCCTAAGATGAATCTTGTTATCGTTTACTGAACTATATGATAAATACTTGATTTGTTCTTAATTATGTGTTCTTAATTCTTGTGTTGATATTTCCAGAATATTAATTCAAGTTTGATGTGCTTAGATGGAGGAGCAAAAGTCCCTGCCTAAGAGTAGATCTAGCATAGTTAAGCGGAGTTGATCGCACGCCTAGAGATAGGGTGACGAGATTTTGCCGGATTGGGGTGAAACCTAATACGGAATTCTATAGGTCGAGTTAATGCAATTCTAGGGGTTTTAATTAGAAAGAGATTTCAATTAATCAACTTAGGGTTAGACGTTAGTCGCCTCGAGAGAGGGGCTAATATACATTAGGGAATCTTACGGATCAAGTCAAGTGAATAAATCGTCTGGTTTAGAGTTAGATAACAAGTGAAGTCTAGGTAGATTCTTCCTCGGGTATCGTCTTAATCAATTGGTTTTTCCCACAAGTATTTCTCCAAATTCATTCTTCTTTGTCTTAGAGTCTTTAGTTTAGTAGTTAGTTAATTTAGATTAAACAACAAATTCCCTTAATTTTAGGCTAGATAATAAAAAGAAAGTTAGTATTAGTACTTTTAGTTTCTTTGGGTTCGACATTCCGGTCTTACCTTAACTATACTACTGTTCGATAGGTGCGCTTGCCTCAAATCGTTGTCATAGTTAGTTTCCAGGTTCGATCATTCTCATTATAAATTTTAAGACTTTGACATCGCATAAAACAACGATCAAGTTTTTGGCGCCGTTGCCGGGGAACTAAAATATTAAGAAAGCTCAATTTTTATTACTTCAGCCATATTTTATTTTTGCAATTAAATTTTATTTTTATTTTGCTAATTTTTCTTTTATTTGCTTTTGACAGGTAATTTTAGTTTGTAGAGGAGATGACACTGAATAACTATCAGTGGCAAGTTATAATGTAACATCCTGAAATCGGGGCTATTTGTGATTGAATTATTTTTCATGTGTTTGAACTTTTGTGTTATTAATTGTGGTGTGGTAAGGCTTAATTATGGACTTTGAGTAGGTTCGGTTTAGTAGAATAAATTTTTGTATGGTTTATTTAATGAAGTGGATTAAGTGAGCTTAGCACTTAAGTTAATTTAAGTGTTAATTAAAGCACATGAGGAATTAGTGGCAAAGTGGTTATGGTGTTTGAACTTATAGCTTGGGGTTAGAGGTTCGAGTAGCATGTTTAACATTTTGAAGGTTTATTTTGAATCCTTGCATTGATGGGACGGTCAAACTTATTTATGATAGGTTGGACTATTCCTTTTGGTAAGTTGAAAATTTGTTATGGAAAGCTTGAAGATAGGGATAAGAATCTTGAGTTTATGGTATAATGAGGGGACAAAGGCATGGAAGGTGGGGGATGTTTTGGAAAGAAATCCTATGCCTTAATGCATGAATGTGGACGGCATGTAAGGCTAGGGGGGAGTGGCCAAATTTTTGGTAGGTAGCTTGGAGGGGATGTTGACCAACCTTTTGTTTTGTGCATCATTTTGTGTTTGTTTTTCCTCTCCAAAAAGCTCTCATCTTTGGCCGAATGTATAGGGTACTTTTGGTGCAAAAATATTTCTTTTGATGACAACTTCATTTTGTTGGAAACAAAATACCACTTTCTTTCTCTCATTTGTCTTTTGAACCAAACTACATTTTTGCATCTTGTGCATTTTCTTCTTTGGTAAAGTTTGTGGTGACCGAATATCATTTCTTCCATTTCTCTTTTTCTTCCTTTGATCAATTCTTTTCATTCTCTTTTCAAATTTTATCAAAACCAAAAACCATTCTTTCTTTCTCTAAACTTTGGCCGAATCTCCTACACCATTATCTTTCATCTACTACTTTTCTTTTCTTCTCAAACTGAATCCCCTATTTCTCCTTTCTTCTCAATAATTTCTTTATTAGCCAAATATACTCCTTTGGGTGTGTGAAACTCTCTTCTTCCATTTAGAAGTATCTTGGTCGAATATTGAAGGTGGTAAGGATTTATTTTAAGGGATTATTCTTTTGATTATTCAAAAGCCGAAGGCTATTATATTAATGGTTGCCGATTGTAGGGAAGTGAAGCGGCCAGCGTGTACGGTTGCCGTGAGTTAGTACTCGAAGGCGATTAGGTGAGGTTTTGGATTCAAATGATAACCCCTCGAGATTATTTTGGTTTGGCCGAATGGCCTTGGTACTAACTTTGGGTAATGGCCGAATATAGGGCAAGGGAAACTTGTGTGGTGATTGTCTCCTTAGGGATTTAGACTATCGTTGGTGACAGGTGTGTACATACACACTTTATAATTAATTAACGTGCAAAGTATTATGTGTATGCTAATCGGATTTGTGTAGATTTGAGTTTAATACCATAAAGGTATAGCAAGGCTTCAGGTAAGTCCTTGACAATATGATTTGCTATTTGATGCTTTTGGGAAGCATGACATATTTGGTATATGTGACTTATAAATGATTATTGGTAAATCCTATATATGTTGCTAAATGAGTATGTTGGCATGATTTACGTTAACTATCATTGATTGATGTGGGTTTTATGAGTGGAGGGGCAGTGATATTCGTGTCGACGGACACCAGTGTTTTGGTAACACATTGTGACTACGGTCACCAGAGGTTTGGCACCTCCAGAGGTTTGGCACCTCATAGCGTCTCGTCCCTGTGGCTTAGTACCACCGTGGGTTGGCCCCACATTTGAGATATGGGATTGACGCCCGGTGATTTGGTATCACACGATGGGTTGGCCCCATCATTTGATTGTGACTTCGGGTCACCGGTGGTTTGGTACCACAATATTGACGGATTTCGTGACTATACGTCACGGTGGTTTGGCACCACCGGTGGTTTGGTACCACACGGTAGAGAAAGGCGTATGGATGGCTAGGTTGGGTGCATATTAAACTTGTGCATATTAAATTAATTATGATTTGTGTATGATGTTACATTAAATCGGAAAAAGGGTTACACATTGGGTCTTGATGACTCACCTTTTTCCTTTAACATTTTCAGTGACTCGTAGTTGCGGATAAGGAGCCGGATGAACTCGAGGCGTCCATGCAATGAAAATATGGACTAAGTGGATTTGGAACTATTTTTATTTTAATATGGGTTTGATTTATTTTGTTTAAGATGTAATAAGGCCTCCTAAAATTTGCACTTGGAATATTTTATGTTTTGATAAATTGCTTAACTATTTTATGATATTAAAATGGGTACACATGTTTTTCTCAAATTAATTCGTAAAAATGTTTTATTGTGCCATCGGGTACACTTGAAACTGTAACAACCTAACTTAGTATATTTTAAACGACATTAAGTAATGCTTTCTTCATAACACCTCAACTGTTTTAAATCAAAACAATATCTTTTATCAAAATTTAAAACGACTTAAAAAGGGATTTTCAAAAGTTTTTCCTCCGTAGCATACCAAATTCGGTCGTAATGTTTGGGCCGGGTTTGGGGTGTTACATATAAAGACAATGCCAACAGAAGCCGCCAGTTTCTTCAACCTCGACGCAGTAACCAGGCTATCAAATCAGTTAGAAATGTTAAAAAAAAAGATTGATGGTTTGTGTTCTTCGCAGGTACATCCAGTTATGCAGTACGAAACAAGCGGAGGCGTGGCGAATCCTAAGTACCCACTCTACGGACAGAGCATGGAGAGCGGGCAAGTTAACTATATGGGTAACTATTCTAGACCTCAAAACAATTTTTATAGTAACACTTATAATGTAGGTTGGAAGTACCATCCCAATTTCTCGTGGGATGATCAAGGTAGTCAAAGACCGCAACTTCCTCCAGACTTCCAACAACAGCCCTACCCACAAGAAAAGAAGCTGAACCTTGAGGAGATGCTGACAAAATTCATAGCAGTCACAGAAACAACATTTAAAAATCAACAAGCATCGATTCAAAGGATCGAGAATCAAATTGGGCAACTTACTAAGATAGTTTCTGAAATACGATCAGAAAGCTTACCTAGAGAAAAAGAGCAGGTAAAGGCAGTGACGTTAAGAAGTGGAAGGGAGTTAGTTGAAACGAAGAAAAAGATACCACATGAAACCGATAAGGCAATTGCAACCCCGACCCGTGAGGAAATTAAACCAACGATCCTATATTCAGCAAAGTTGAAGAAAGACCGCTTAGACACACAATATGGTAAATTTCTTGAACTTTTCAAATAGTTACATATTAACTTACCTTTTGTTGAAGCTATTTCGCAGATGCCAACATATGCAAAATTTTTAAAGGAGCTCCTAACAAACAAAAGGAAGTTCGAAGAAATTTCAACAGTGGAACTTAATGAAGAGTGCTCAGCTATCATCCAAAACAAGCTGCCAACCAAACTGAAAGATCCAGGAAGTTTCACTATTCCTTGTTTAATTGGTAGTTTGAACATAGAAAAAGCACTTGCTGATTTAGGTGCCAGTATTAATTTAATGCCTTATAGAATGTTTAAGCAAATTGGTCTCGGGGAACCAAAACCCACTAGGATGAGTATTCAGCTAGCTGACAGATCTGTTAAATATCCTAGGGGAATTATCGAAGATATTCTGGTAAAAATGGATAAATTTATATTTCCTGTTAATTTTGTTGTGCTTGACATGAATGAGGACGTAGAGGTACCTTTAATTTTGGGGCAACCCTTTCTAGCTACTGCTAGGGCTGTCATTGATGTTGGTAATGGTAAACTTGCGCTAAGGGTAGGCGATGAGGAAATCATTTTTCAAATTTACGATGCCATGCGATATTCTAGAGAACAAGATGATTCTTGTTACTTTGTTGATACCACTGATCACATTATTCAAGAGCCTTTGCAGGAAATCATGCACAATGACACGATGGAACTGTGCCTTACACAAGGTGAGGGGATAGATGACGATATCGATGAATTGAATCCTAATACATCCTCCTCTAGACAGACGAAAATAGAGGGTATTGAAATCAACGACGAACTAAAACAGAAACCCTCTATTGATGAACCGCCCAAATTAGAATTAAAACAATTGCCAAAACACTTATAATATGCATTCATCGGGGATAATTCTACGCTACCAGTGATCATCTCTTCAGAACTAGGACCCAAAAAGAAGGAAAAGTTGCTAAGGAAACATAAAAGAGCCATAGCGTGGAAAATGTCTGACATTAAAGGAATAAGCCCATCATTCTGCACTCACAAAATTTTAATGGAAGATGAGTATAAACCGTGTGTGCAACCTCAGAGACGTTTGAACCCCAATATGAAAGAAGTTGTCAAAGCTGAGGTAATTAAACTTCTAGATGCAGGGATAATTTATCCTATTTCCGACAGTACTTGGGTAAGTCCTGTGCAGGTAGTTCCAAAGAAAAGAGGCATGACTGTTGTAGCCAACAAAAAGAATGAACTGATTCCTACAAGAACAGTCACAGGTTGGAGAGTCTGTATTGACTATAGAAAGTTGAACGACGCCACCAGAAAAGATCACTTCCCTTTGCCCTTTATTGATCAGATGTTAGAAAGATTATCTGGGCATATATACTACTGCTTCTGGGACAGACTCTTCGGCTACTTCCAAATCCCAATAGCTCCTGAGGATCAAGAAAAGACAACATTTACATGTAATGCTCCTGCTACTTTTCAGCGCTGTATGCTGGTCATCTTTGATGAACTTGTGGAAGACATTATGGAGGTATTTATGGACGATTTCTCGGTATTCGGTAATTTTTTCCATCTTTGCCTTAAAAATTTAGAACGAGTTCTAATGAGATGTGAGGAAACAAACCTTATCTTAAATTGGGAAAAATATCACTTCATGGTTAGAGAGGGGATTGTGTTAGGACATAAGATTTCTAGTAAAGGGATCAAGGTAGATAAAGCAAAGATTGAAACCATAGAAAAATTACCTCCCCCTAGTTCAGTTAAGGCTATTAGAAGTTTTTTAGGACATGCTGGATTTTGTAGAAGATTCATTAAAGATTTCTCTAAAATAGCGAAGCCTTTAACAAGATTACTAGAAAAAGATGTTCCTTTCAATTTTGATCAGGAATGTTCAGATGCATTTAATATCCTCAAAGATAAACTAATAAATGCTCCGATTATAATTGCACCTGATTGGAATCTACCCTTTGAACTAATGTGTGATGCGAGTGATTTTGCAGTAGGTACAGTTTTGGGACAGCGAAGAAACAAGCATTTTCAACCAATTTATTATGCTAGCAGAACATTGACGCCTGTACAAAAAAACTATACTACCACAGAGAAAGAATTGCTAGCTGTAGTTTTTGCATTTGACAAATTTAGACAGTATCTAATATTACCTAAAGTTGTCGTTTACACTGATCATTCAGCTCTTCGTTATCTTTTAACTAAACCTGATGCAAAACCTCGACTCATACGATGGATCTTACTCTTACAGGAATTTGATTTGGAAATTCGGGATAAGAAGGAGTGAAAATGCAGCGGCAGAGATCACCTCTCCAGGCTTGAGAACCCACATATCGAAGAACTCAACGAGAGTGAGATAAACGACTCGTTCCCTGAGGAACAACTCTTTTCTATAATTAGCTCCGAGGCACCGTGGTTTGCAGATATTGCGAATTATTTAGCTGCTAACATACTACCAAAAAAGTTAACACATCATCAAAAGAAGTGATTCTTTGCTGATGCAAAGAACTATTTTTGGGAGGACCCCTTTCTTTTTCGCATATGTGCAAATCAAGTAATTCGGAGATGCGTTACAAAGGCAGAAGCAAGCAAAATCCTAGAACATTGCCATTCAGGACCTTCAGGAGGACATTACAGCGGGATTAAGACAGCACACAAAATGCTCGAATCAGGATTTTATTGGCCAACCCTGTTTAAAGACGCCAACAGGTATGTCGCTTCGTGTGATAAATGCCAAAGAATAGGTAATATCTCTAAACGCGATGAAATGCCTCAAACATATATGTTATCATGTGAAATATTCGACGTATGGAGTATTGACTTTATGGGTCCATTTCCTAGTTCATTCGGAAATAAATACATCTTAGTAGCAGTAGATTACATGTCCAAATGGGTGGAAGCCCAAGCTTTACCTACTAACGATGCTAGAGCTGTAGTAAGGTTTCTTAAGAAACTCTTCTCTCATTTTGGGACACCCAGAGCGATTATTAGTGATAGGGGTACTCACTTTTGTAATACTCAATTTGATAAAGTCTTAAAAAAATATGGAGTACACCACAGGATAGCTACCCCTTATCACCCTCAAACCAGTGGACAAGTGGAAGTGGCAAACTGAGAGCTTAAAAGAATCTTAGAGAAAACAGTTGAATCAAACAGGAAAGATTGGGCATTAAAAGTAGATGATGCTTTATGGGCCTATAGAACAGCGTTTAAAACTCCTTTAGAAACATCCCCGTACAAACTTGTCTATGGAAAAAGTTATCATCTACCATTTGAGTTAGAGCATAAAGCTTACTGGGCTATAAAATTCTTGAATTACGATCTTAAAACCACAGGTGAGAAGAGGATGATGCAGTTGAACGAGCTAGATGAATGGCGAGCTGAAGCCTATGAAAACTCACAACTATACAAGGAGGCAACAAAACGACGCCATGATGCTCGCTTAAAACAATCAAAGCAATTCGAAGTAGGAGACTTAGTCCTGCTGTACAATTCAAGGCTCAAACTATTTCCTGGAAAGCTGAAGTCAAGGTGGTCAGGCCCATTTGTGATCAAAACTATTTTTCCTTACGGCACAGTCGAGGTAACCCATCTAACCCAGGGAACATTCAAGGTAAATGGTCATCGACTTAAACTTTATAATGGTGAAGATTTTAAGGAATTGAGGGAGGAGCTTCAGCTCCGTGGACCTTCATTTAGAAACAAAAACAGGGTAAGTCTAGCTTAAGACTTTAAAACGAGCGCTTCTCGGGAGGCAACCCGAGCACTGACTTCACTAACATTATATTTGTGATTTTTAGCATCTAACTCCAAACTAACCGAGTCAGCGAAGCGCAGGTTTCCACACTGCACGGCCATGCACACGGGCGTGCCCGTGGCCGTGTGGATGCCATGGGACGAAAAACGGGCGTGCCAGTAGTCGTGCGAGATGAAGAAGAAAAATTTTCCCAACACGGGCCACGACAACAGGACCACGGCCGTGTAATGAAATCATGGTCTATCCTGAGTAAAATAGCACGGGCATAAGCCACGCCCGTGCCTACTAACCGTGTGAGACACTGACTACATAGACACAGGCGTGGCAACCTAAGCAGGGGCGTGGGAGAAGCGAACATAATAGCACACACCCAAGGAGCACGGGCGTGGGCAACATCTCAAACGCGTCCAAATTTAAAAATCACGAAAAGCATGGGCTGAATAAAGGAAGCACGGGCGTGGCCCCTGCTCGTGTCCCCTTCCTTATTTAAAGACCATCGTCCATCGTTTCCCCAAATTTTTCCCCAAACTCCCAACCCTAGCCGTTCCCACAAAAATTCCTTCCCCCCCACTCCGGCCACCATCAAAGAAACAACCACCCTTGACTTTCCCCATCCCTTATCTTCCTCCTCCTTTCACATACACATTAAAAACAAGTACACGCCCGTGCCGACAGAGTACACGCCCGCCCCAAAGGTGTTCCACCGCCGTGTCGTTTCAACTATTTGCAGAACACGCCCGTGTCTCACATCTACACGCCCGTGCACCGCCCACGCCGTCACTCCTCAAAAACATTTTCGGTCACCTCTCATTATTACATTTACATCCATTTAACTGTTTTATACTTAGAATTCTATATATTTAGTTAAGTTTAATATTAAGTTAGTATTATTATTCTAGATTGATTTAGTCATTTAATTTTTGTTTAAATACTAATGCTTAGAATTAGATAGAATATTTCTTTGTCAAATTCTTGCTCATGCTGAACATGGTTGAACTATCATATTAAAAGTTTAGTCTCTGAGTATTTTGGATATTGATCAAAGCCCTTGATATATCATGATAGGAAATTTTACTTGAATCAACGATTATCTAATATTTTTAGGAACATAATGTTATCGTCCCGAGGCAAGAAAACCACAGTCCCTACTTCCAAAAAATGAAAGGGACCCGGTTCATCATCAGCCACAGCATCCGCCGAAGTGCGCCACCGATTTTTACGATTCCCTCCAGGAGCCCAAGAGGACCTTTATAAGATACTTCGGGCACGACCACTCGGCACAGGGAGATGTATTGATTGGGCCACCTTGGAGCAGGTCCAACTAGCTGACGACGTACGGGCTCTCCTAACTACCGACCCTTGGAACCAATTCTTCAACATCATCGAGCCTACCTATCTAGAGCTCACTTTGGAGCTATGTTCAACATTTCATCTTTAGACAGTGATGTCAAGCCACGATGACCCCGGTACAATACAATTCCGTCTCGGAGGCATTGTATGAGAACTAAATGTACCACAATTTGGGGCCGCATTAGGACTTTATACCGACGAATTTATAGAGGAAAATGACCTCTCAGAGCTTCATCGCCATATGCACAACACCCCCAAAAATTGTTGGTACGACTTAGCCCCTAACAAAGGCAATTACGACCCCAGCCGCTCCAAGGCGACAGCTCTTGTCCCATCCCTAAGGTACGTACACGCTATTTTAGCTCATACACTTACAGGTCAGTGAGAGAGCACCGGCGTCGTCAATACTCACGACGCCTACTTCCTATGGTGCATGGCGAACGGGAACGTTTTCGACTTAGCTTATTTCATAGCTCTCGCCATTCAACATCAGACGGAGCAACACAGGAGAGGGGTCATATCCATGGGTCCCTACATCACACGCTTGGCTCGACATTTCGGGCTCCTCAACACCGACGCTCAGAGCTCCTCACTGACACTGATAGGTTAGATGGCCCCAGAGGGCATCCAGACGATGCTACACATGAGGATGATTCAACGTCGATGTGGGACCGATCCTCCCCAATATCGGCTAGCGCCTACCACGGACGAGGAGGACCCCGAGGACATTACTGAAGATGTCTCCCCACCACAGGAAGCACCACAATAGGGCCATCGCCAAACTCATTCAGCCGTTTCACTCTCAGACATTTCTGTACGTCTCACTCAGTTCGAGAATTACTGTACGCAGCAATTCAATAACACCAATCGAAGATTTGACGACATTGAGGCGACTCTTCAATAGATCTGTCATCACTTTCACATCTCCTCGCCGCCACCACCTTGCGACCCAGCCGATGACGAGGACCTTTGAGTCCTTTTATTTCCTTCATTTTTCAATTTTATTTTCCATTTTTATTTTTAGTTTATTGTTGTCTTAATTAAGACTTTTTGGTCCTTCATGTTTACAACTTTTATTAGTACAGTTTAATTTCTTTTATCACTAGCTGTCTAGCCCTCGAGTATCTCTAACAACTCTCATTAAATATTTCTCCCTGAACATTTAATTGATGACTTTGCAGATTAAATAGATTAAATATACAACTCAAGGAACAGAAATATCACTTATACCTAGTCATCACATTCGTCATGGAACATCCTCCAAGGATTTCATCCATAATTCAGGAAGTTTCACTTCTCTCCCTATCTTTTGATTTTATTATGCTATTACTATCTTTGTACATTGAGGGCAATGTACATCTTAAGTGTGAGGGGGGTTAACTATAGTATTATTTGAAAATCCCTGAATTATGCCTTGTTTCTTAAAGTAAGTTTCTCATATTATGATTAGAATAAAATTTCCTATGATTTATGATTTTTATTGATATGTTTTTGAATTAAGTAATTGATAATTATGCATTGATGATTAAACATTAAGATACTAGAAAATCAACATGATAAGTCTATTTTTCAGAATTAAAAAAAAATTTCTAGGTTGTTAACCTGAATTTGAATATTACCTTGAAGATTCAAATTTACGAGGTTCACATCAAAATACCCATAATTTTTGTGAGATTTTGAGCCTTTAGAGCATATATTCTTTTTCTTGCTCACGTTATTGATTATGAGTGTGTCAACATTGATTTGTTATTCTAGAACTTGCATCGATTATACATGTCGAAACCACACCTTTGATTTGATATACAGAGATGATAAAGGCACCTAGGTTTTAACCCACTTACTCCACTAAAAAGCCTACCTTCACAATTAACCCCTAGTGAACCCCGTTGATCCTAATAACCTTTTTTATTGACTCACCCACTAATATTACCCCAAAACCCTTTGTTTTTTTTTTTGTTATCACCATTCCTTTTGACTACCCTTATATCGAGATTTGATTTGATTGATTGCCTATTTATTTTGATAGTAAATTCACCATTTATGATGTATTTTTGATTTGTTCTTAAAAAAAAATTGAAGTATATTCATTATTAGTTTTGTGATTAGGTGAGCTTATACGTTAAATTCCAATTATTGAAGAAGAAGCTCGTATTAGAGTATTATTATTTCAAGTCTTCAATTGATGTAATTATTTATTATCAGTTCATTATTTCTGGTTAGGTAATTTGTCAGGTCAATCTCGATTCTAACCTTCTAATTCAGCCTTTATCCACACCTTTAACCAAGCCCCGTTACAACCCTGTTAAAGACCTTTTGATTTGTGTATCATCTCATATTATAGTGGTGGAGGTTTGATTTTTATGCAAGCCTATGGGATTAACTTTTCATGTTTGACTTATGAGTGCTTTTTCTTGAACCTTAAACACTTCGAGTGATTTGAGTAAATCTTTAGTGAGGATGTCAATCCTTGTCGATTTTGAATCAAAGGCAATTATTCAGATGAGGGGAAACACCTATGTTTTATGCCACAAAAGCATGACTTAGATTGTTTGAATCTTTAGGACTCTTTGAGTTGAATTATCCATGTATGAATTATCTATGAATTATGATGAAACACTAGCGATGCATATTATCAAGGAAGTTTGTTTTAATTGTGAGTTGAGAATTTTTCTTGAGGACAAGCAAAAGCTTAAGTGTGGGGGTATTTGATAAACCATAATAGTAACATATTTTAAGCCCGCATTTAGCATACTTTTGGATGATTTATCCCTTGAATTATGTAATTTGGTGCTCTTAATCCTTTAATTTCATGCTTTATACTCAGGAAAGCACCGGAGGATGAAAAGAACAAGAAACGGGCTTAAAACAGACTAAATGGGCCATATCACGAAATTGACACGGCCTGGGCCCAAGACCACACGGCCGTGCCTCATTATGGACTCCAACACGGCCTGGCCACGATTCACACGGGCGTGTGCCATAGCCGTGTCCCTGTCGTGGAGAAGAGGAATTTCACTCGAATTAGGATACTTAGAGGCGAAGAAACACATTCCGAAGCCTATATAAACACCCTAAGTATAACCTAGAAGGGAGTCGACAGAAGCCTTCTGTCGCGGTGTCCAGCCGAGCCAAAGAGGGCAGATTTGTGGGAGTTTACTCGAAGATAGCCAATTGATTCATCTCAAGAAGCCGGAATCATACTCAAGACGGAGGATCTCTCCTTCAATTCCTTCAGGGGGTTTTAGGGATTTCTTATGTTTTGTTTTATCTTTTATTCTAAGATGTTTTCTTTTATCGTTATGAACTAAACCCTCAGATACCTGAGAGGGATGAAACCTAAGATGAATCTTGTTATCGTTTGCTGAACTATATGATAAATACTTGATTTGTTCTTAATTATGTGTTCTTAATTCTTGTGTTGATATTTCCGGAATATTAATTCAAGTTTGATGTGCTTAGGTGGAGGAGAAAAAGTCCCTGCCTAAGAGTAGATCTAGCATAGTTAAGCGAAGTTGATCGCAGGCCTATAGATAGGGTGACGGGATTTTGCCAGATTGGGGTGAAACCTAATACGGGATTCCATAGATCGAGTTAATGCAATTCTAGGGGTTTTAATTAGAAAGTGATTTCAATTAACCAACTTAGGGTTAGACGTTAGTCGCCTCGAGAGAGGGGCTAATATACATTAGGGAATCTTACAGATCAAGTCAAGTGAATAAATCGTCTGGTTCAGAGTTAGATAACAAGTGAAGTCTAGGTAGATTCTTCCTCGGGTATCGTCTTAATCAATTGGTTTTTCCCATAAGTATTTCTCCAAATTCATTCTTCTTTGTCTTAGAGTCTTTAGTTTAATAGTTAGTTAATTTAGATTAAACAACAAATTCCCTTAATTTTAGGCTAGATAATAAAAAGAAATTTAGTATTAGTACTTTTAGTTCCTTTGGGTTCGACATTCCGGTCTTACCTTAACTATACTATTGTTTGATAGGTGCGCTTGTCTCTAATCATTGTCATAGTTAGTTTCCAGGTTCAATCATTCTCATTATAAATTTTAAGACTTTGACATCGCATAAAACAACGATCAAACAGCCGGATTTGTTCTAACATATTGAGCGAACCACTAATTTATCATTTGAAAGAAGGCTTGTTAAGCCTCACCTTCCTGAACGCTAGTAGCCGGTCTCGATTCAGATGGCGCTGTCCCTTGAGCGGGAGCAGGCCCATTACCTTCAACATCATCAGCTACGGCTCTTTCAGGATCCATTTACTATACGAAAACACATTTTAAACGTCAGGATTCATCACACTATCACAGTTCGTATATATGGCATGTATAGCTAGACTCTCATACGCTACGTTATTCCTAGAATCGACTAAATCGTAGCTCTAATACCAATCAAATGTAACACCCCGAACTCGTAACCAACGTCGATTTAGGGTTAAGAGGCATTACCAGACAAAACGGAACCTTTTACGGACATTTCATAATATTATTCAACGAAACAAATCAAAGTGTCCCTTAAATAGGTCTACGAGACCTTAAACATACTTTAGAAAGGGGCCGGGACTAAACCGAGATCATACAAAATTTTTCTGAAAATCAAACATTTTTCAAAGTTACAGAGGTCACACACCCGTGTGGGTAGGCCGTGTGCCTCACACGACCTCAGACACGCCCATGGGCCCGAGCCGTGTCAAAACAGGGCATACATACTGACTTGATCACACGGCCTGAGACACGCCCATGTGCCTCACCCGTGGTCGAGCCTGACTTGCATCACACGGCTAGTCATACACCGTCTATCCAACCCGTGGTCGAGCCTGACTTGTTTTGAAATACGACCACGAAAGACACGGTCGAGCCACACGCCCGTGTGCTCAATCGTGTAGGCAATTATAGGCCATTTGCAAGGCCAAAATGCCACCCACACTTTAGGCTATCCCTACAAGCATCATACCAATTCAAATCATGCCAAAATAACCAACTTTTCCAAGTATTCAAAAGCATTTCAAACACACCATCTTATGTAACAATTAGCTCAATTAAATGACAAACATTTCCAAGTATAATTCATCATAAACTTACCATTTCATTATAACCACCATTCATCAAATATATGCTTACTTTGCATCAATAAGCTTACCATTATTTTGACCATTTCACTAACCATCAAACCACATCAAAACCAAGCATCATATAGCATGACTACTCATTCATACCACAATCATTTATCTAGCCATATCATATGGCTATGTACATATCTCAAACATAATTCAAAGTGACTAGCCTATACATGCCATACTTTAGTATATACACTTTCAAAAGGTACCAAAATAAGATTGGGTAGTGTGATGACGATCCCCGAGCCTTCCGTAGCTTTAACGATCTATAAAACAATGCAAACACACACACAGAGTAAGCTTTCAAAAGCTTAGTAAGCCATATACAAATAAAGTTAACATATAAGCATTCATTAATCATTTCAAATACAAGATCACTAATAGCTCATATGCACATTCATAGTTCTTCTTTGGTTCATTTGTTTAGCCATTTTCTTACCAACATATATATCACCATGTACTACATTAGATCATAGCTAATTCATTCATATATCACCTTTTTTTCTCAACAAAAATATGCACTTATCTCATGTTTGCTTATTCATAAATACTTACCTTACATACTCAAATGTAGAGTACATTTCAAACGTACTTGAATCGTCTATACATTTCTCATAGTCTTTCATTTCTCGAAATTTTCCCGTTGAACCATTCGGAATAAAATAGGACACTCGGAATACTCAGAATAATCGTACAAAGCCAACATCCCAGACGTGGTATTACATGTAACCAGATATCAATGCCACTGTCCCAAACAGGGTCTTACACGAATCAAATACGATGCCGATGTCCCAGACATGGTCTCACACGTAAATCTCAAAACGATGCCAACGTCCCAGACGAGGTCTTACACGATATCTCATATCAGAAACATATGTCATGACATATAAAAATCCTATCTATTCCTAGGTTCGTACGGGACTTCTCGGACATTAATATATTGTCGTTACTACCTCGGATTTCATGTATATATCATCTCGTACCCATTCATCACAAATAAATTTCATATGTACATACATAAATCAACACAAATACATTTATTTGTTTATAGACTTACCTCGGATTCGGATAAACGAACGGACTCGACTATTCAACCACTTTTGACTTTCCGCGATCTAAATCTGTTTTCTTCGGTTCTTGATCTATACATATTCAAATTCAATCCATTTATTCACCAAATCATTCAATTCAATCCAAAAACACACATTTAGGGCACTTTACAAATTAGCCCTCACATTTTTACATTTTGACATTTAAGTCCCTATTTCACAAAATCACAAAATACACATAATTTGCTTGTATCCATGCTCAGCCGAATTTTCATCATGCTCATAAGAGTCCATATATTTCATTTATTTTACATTTTAGTCCCTCAAAATATTAATTTCTCAATTTAATCCAGATTACTCAAATTCATCAAAAATCCAAAGACAAACTATGTTCATCCATCACATATGTAACACCCTAAACCCGGGCCAGAAGTTAGGCCCGAATCTGGCGTGTCACATTTAAGTGTTTTTTGAAAACCATGTTTTCATTGAAAACCCTCCTTAATATTTACAAACTAAAGTCTCAGTTTGCGTTCATTCAATTTCAAAACGTGGTTCATTGAAAAGTTAATCACTTTTAAAAAAGTTATTAACTTCGTTAAAAATCTCTTTTAGTTACGGAAGCTAATTTAAGGTAAAGAAGTTTAAAACGTATGTTTTTAAAAACAGTATTTGGGTTGAAAACTCGTCTACGTCTAACAGACATAAAACGTAACAAAATCCCAAATTTAGAATTAAATCCAGAGAGGTCTTATTATAGAAATTAAAACCCATAACGAAATTTTAAAACATATATAAAGTCCAAAGCATAACAGCCGCAGTCGTGTGGTCACTTTCGAGTCCCTCGCAGCACCGATCCTCCTAACGCCTGGGATTACCGCACGATTAAAAATGGGGTGAGTTTACTTAAAACTCGATTGTGTAATCCCCTTACTAGAGTAATGATCGAAGATCTGTAAATAGAAACAAAAACGATGCTGGGCCAAAGCCCTTTACTGTAAAAGCAGATAGTCTAGTTCAGAGCATACGTGGGCTAAAACCCACTACAATATCATTTGGGTCACAGCCCATAACAGAATCAATTGGGCTGGCCCAAACCAATACAGTAACAAGTGGCCCTAAGCCCAAGACATCGACAGATCTCATAAATAGATATGCAACAAAGATGAGGATGCATCTCACCCCGATCTAGCCAACACACCACCTGTACCAACCCTACACTTACGTGGGGATAAACTCGACCCACCCAGCCAACACACCAAGCTTAGCACTGGTTGCGGCACTAAGTGAACAGAATGGCTCGTCGTGGATGTAGAGCGGCTAAAAGCTATAAAGCAGAATGGTTATAAACCATAATCGAGGATGGCACAGAGCCATAATCAGGATGGCACAAAGCTATCGATAACTGTAATAAGTTTGGCACATAGCCATCAGCGACGGTAATATAATCGGCACACAGCCATGGGTAATTATGATCGACACAGAGTCATCAATATATATGTTAAGCACATAGCCACGGGTAAATACGACTGGCACAAAGCCATAATCAAGATGGCACAGAGCCATAATCAGATTACGCGGCTTTAAGCCGTCCGTCGGTCCACAGTCGTCTCATGCGACCCGTGCGACCCTATCAGAACTTCCTCTGTATCAATGTCCCAACCCCATGCAATATGTCGTGTATGTCATGCTCAATCATTACACGTGTATGCAAAATGGCCATGCTCATTAAAGTCATTTAAACACATATTAAAAGCATATCAGTCACATGACCACAGTCAAGTCAGTTAAAACATAATCATACGATCACAGTCAAAACAGTCAAATTCATAGTCTAAGTCAGTCATTTACCCACAAGGGTAAAATAGTCATTTTACCCTATAAGGGTATTTCGGTCATTTTACCCTATAGGGGCATTATGGTCATTTTGCAAACTGGGGGTATTTTAGTAATTTTGCAAACCGGGGGTATTTTAGTAATTTTGCAAACCGGGGGTATTTCAGTAATTTTGCAAACGGGGGATTTAAATAATTTTGTAAACTGGGGGTATTTTAGTAATTTTACAAACCGAGGGTAATTCGGTAATTTCACCAATCAATGGTATTTCGATAATTTCACAAATTGAGGGTATTTCAGTTATTTCACAAATCGAGAGTATTTCGATAATTTCACAAATAGAGGGTATTTCGGTAATTTCACAAATCGAGGGTATTTCGGTAATTTCACAAATCGAGGGTTAACGACCCAACAGAAGGTCCACCGCCGCCTCGAGCGACTGAAGTAACCCCAAACAGACACAACAGTGTAAATGGGCCTAAGGCCCATTATTCGGCCTAAGTGGGCCCACACACTCGTGTGGCCCATTTAGCCCAGAAACAACAACAGTTATGCAAACGTCACAGTCCAAACAGCACTTACCACGTCACATACATTTTATCTGCGTGGGCCTACAAGCCCACTGGGCCAACGCATCCCATTTCGGCCCAACGAGGCCCAGAACAGCCCAAGACCACGAGAGCGCTCGTGGTGGCCTCTACAGACTAACGCCCATGTTCGTGGGCTCGGTTCACCACACGCACGATTACACGCTCGTGTGGCATCATATGCCATATTTCTGGCTTTTCGGCATTTTGCCGATCTACAGTCATAGCAGTGTAAACAACACATACTTTCGGCTTTTCAGCCGATCATCGAATATCGCATACAAATACACACCTGTTCGCGAAACTATCTAAGATCCACGCTCTCCGAATCCTATAATCAACCAAAATATCGTATCAGATTTACAACCAATAAGGTTAATAACTGTCCAAGCCCAAAATGACAATCCCTACTTACCTTGACTGATCGCTAATCGGTTTATTTCCTATAGATCACAGGCTAGAGTTGATCACACTCCTCTTTGACGATTAACTGCATTACAAATACAACCTATCAACCATGATGGTCTAAAACCATGGTTTAGCACACATTAGTCTAAAGGAAGTACACGCAACCCTTCCCCCAAAAGGGGAAAGCAACATTCGGCCAACCACTTGAGAAATTAAAAGCCTTCAACTTTACCTTTGATCACGAGATGAGCGAACGGTTTGCACTCCTCGTGGAATCCTATGAATCGAAGGCACTACCAAGCATAATGAGGGAAAGAGAATCGGCCAACAGCGAACATAAAAGAAAAGAGCATACGTTTAAGAAGGGAGTTTGGACATATCGAAGGAATAGAAAAACAAGAAGAAATCTAGTAACTCGCCGTTTGCTAAAGCCACTCCCAAACTGAAACTGATCAAAGAAGAAGAAGATAGAAATCAGTAACAGAATCAAGGCACTGGAGGGAAGGAGAGATAAAAAACAATCGATCAAGAAAAATCATTAACTAAAAGCCGACAGGCAAAATGGAGAGATGAGAGAAACAGAAAAGGTTCGGCTAGAAGGGAAGAAGAAGATTGACAGACCAAAATCAAAAAAGAAGAGGGGGAAAAGAGGATGATATATTCGGCAGTAAAGGACAATTCCCCAAATGAACAATTACCCCAACCCAAAATAATGCACTCAAACTCCCAATCCCGAAATTCTGAGTAGTCCCCACTTAAATTCGGCCTAATACACCCATTACACACCAAATTCCTTCTTTTTCTCCCCAAAATCCTCAACCAACAACCCCCTTATCCAAATCCCCCAAAACCCTCCTAAAATCACTCCATAAATCCCTCATAGACCAATTCGAACTCCCCAACAACTTCATCCAAGACCAAGTCAACAACCACCCCAGGAGAGTTTTAATCCAACTCTACCTCTCTCACCTCATGGAAATAAAATAAAATCCCTTTGCATCCCATGCGATTCGAACTCAAGATCCCCTTGCCACCATAATGACGCCACTACCACTGGATCACCAACCCTTCTTGTGTCATAATTTCCCCAACAATGCTCTTAAAGCCTACTCACTTACATCCAGGGTTTTATTCACCTAAAACCAAAATTTTTCTAAAGCTCAGGTTTGAACCCAAGACTTCTCAGACACTCCCAAACACACCCAAATCACTTAACCACTGAAGCAGACATGTATTTGTGTTATTCACATGCACAACTAAATTCCAATTCCTCCGGCACCTGAAGCCCATTTCTTCTAGGCCCAAAATTTGGGGCGTTACAACATATCTTTCATATTTCATCTTCAAATATCACAAAACTCATGAATTCATCAACGGCACATTTCAAAATCATCATCAATTCACAAAATTAAGGCATGGGTTTTGAAGTATTCAAAGCAACGACTACAAAAACGTAGAAATTATCAAAAACTGAACAAAAACTAACCTTAAATCAAAGAACATCCATGGTCAAATATTACAAGCTTCAAACCTTCTTTTTCTTTTCTAATTTTCAGTGGAGGATGGATGATAATGGCCATTTTCATGCTTTTATTTTATTA
This sequence comes from Gossypium sturtianum, assembly GCA_025698515.1. Taxonomy (NCBI): domain Eukaryota; kingdom Viridiplantae; phylum Streptophyta; class Magnoliopsida; order Malvales; family Malvaceae; genus Gossypium; species Gossypium sturtianum. The sequence goes on along the minus strand of CM046952.1, from coordinate 50,007,651 downwards.
TATTACATTATTTAACACATTTACTAAATTAACCTTAATGAATAAATTATAAACACTTAATAAACATGCCTTAAACCGTCCATACTATAAAAAAATGGCCTAATTTCATTTTAAGGCCTTCATATTAAAAGAACATAGCATTAAAGCACTTTAACAATTATCAAGGCTACGCTGTAGGGCCCAAAATTTGCCCGGGCCCGTTCTATAACCAAAAAACCAAAAAACAATGATAACCAAATTAAAAATTGATCCAAAACAGTCCAATAAAATACAAAGTCCAATAGCAGTCCATTTACACCAGCAAGCCCAATTATTAAACATAACCCAATCCCAAGTGGCCCAAGTGGCCCAACAGTGGAGCAATCTGGGAAACCCTAGAAGCTTTGGGAGTCTCCTGGTGCCTCTGCTCGCACGTGTGGCTCCTCCGTGCCTCGTCACACCCCACGCGCGCCTCTTGAGCTTCCCGCGTGCACCCACGCGCGCCTCTAGAGTTTCCAGAATACTCTAGCGTCGCAACCCCGAAAGCAGCCCCACATGCATGTCGCAGCCCCGCACCAGCCAGACGTTTGGGCCTTCCCCCCCACATGTGCATCACGTCTCTCCGCGTACGGCCTCCGTACAGCTACGCGACCGTACCTGCAAAGAAACAAAATAGCAGCAAATGGGAGAATAACAAAAAAAACAAAAAAAAGAAATAGTGTATTTTGATTTTATTTTATTTTTGATTTTTCGATTTCGGCTTTAAAGGGCCCGAAATCAACCATTGTAATGGCTACACAATTTTTACACGAACGGATATATACAGCAATACAAAAAAAAAGAAACAAAAAAAGACATTCAAAAAGGTTATTTTTTCCTCAATCGCTTCTTTTCTTCTTTGAATCCATTTCTGTGTTTGTTTTGTTTTGTTTTTCTTATTCTTTTGCTATACATAGGAAACAAAAAAAAATAAGGAACTTACCTTCGATTGAACCGACGATCCGCCTTCTCCGTCGAAATCGAAAGGAGGGTAGTCACTGAAGTTAACACTCGAGCCTGGTTTGAGAGGAAACAGTCAGTCGTGACTGAATCGGCCACTGATCACCGGTTACAATGGCGTTGAGGTGGCCAGATGCTTTTTCTCTCCTTTGCGGCTGAATATGGAAACAGGAAAAGGGGAAGGGTTAGGGTTAAATAAGGTTTAATCCGCTTTTTTTTTAATCTGTATTAAGCCAACACAGAAACGACGCCGTTTAGGTTCGCATTAATAACCGACAACGACGTCGTGTTGACCATTGCCCGACGACCCGACCCGAACGCGGTTAAAATCCGCGCGTTTTAATACTCAGGGGATATTTGCACGTTTGATCCTACCCTGTTTCGTCGCGTTTTAATTAAGCCATATAGGCGTTCTTATTTTCTTAATTTCATACCTGAAACTTGTATGTCTTTTCAATTTAGTCCGTTTTGAATGCTGAGTTCAAAGGATTTGAATATTCGCACTTTTGGTCCTTATATTTCAGGGCACCTTTCATTCTGGTCCCTAATTTTAAGTTATTGATTTTATTATTTTGCAGATTATTCATTGGATTTTAAATTTATTTCAATTAAGTCTTGTTTTAATGCGTGTAAATTTTTTATACTTATTCTTTGCTTGTTCCTTTGTGAAATTTTATAATATTTTTAATTATTCCATGTTACATATATTATGCATCATTATCTTAGACCAATATACTTTATTTTATTTTGTCTCATTAATGTTATGTTCATTGATTCTTGTAATTATGTGTATGGTAGTTTTATATTCATTTGCATGTTGTTATTTAATAATGTAGCATTTCATTTGTGAATAATTACTTCACGTTGTATGTTATTATTCGGTCGCATTTTATTCGTTTAGAAAGCCATATTTTAATACCGTTCATGATTTTAAAAATCATTTTATGTAAAGCTTTAAATCATAAGGCAATGCTTGCAGTATACCTCTCCTTATGAGAAGAGCTTACTTTTCTCAAAGCCAATTGGCTGAGGTGATGTAATGAACCTTAGAATGCCAATCCAGTATTATGTTCATTGGAATTTTCATCTCAGAATCCATTACCAATGACAGAATGAATCTCTGACAGTTCTGATCCTGATGTCATGTGTGAGTATGAGTGAATGTCGCCCGATGCAATAACTCTGGCACTATGTATAAGTTCAGAGCCCAATTCCAGCATTTATGGAACCACAAGGATAAAACTCTGCTAGTCACTATGCATTGTTATTTCAAAATCCTTGAAATTTGCTCTATATGCTTTTTTTTTTTTATTTTATCTTTACATTCTTGTTACTTCTTGCACATTTTCATATTATAGGTATTGGTGGCTTTTTGATTACAATTAGGAGGCTCGGCGTAAGGAGTTAAAATTTTGGAGCACAGCGGACAGGAAGACATCTGAATTAATGGAGCACAGTTGGTAGTAGTCAGATTCGTGGAATTTCTCTTCATTAATGCATTTTTAGCGATTGATTAAAAACTTCCCACCTCTTACTACACATTCATTCCAATGATCCCTTATTGTTAATACATCAGAGGCCATTGATTTTACGAAGCACGGGACGAAGTTGAATTATTTGTGCACGGACACTCAGCCGACCAGAAAACATAAATATCAACAATGGCGAGTTACTTAATTAAGGCAGATTACCAGCAGAGATCTTGTGAAGATAAGCCGGTCTAGCTGTAATCAGAAAGCAGCCTACCAAGTGATCGACGGGGATACGAGATAAAACGACCTGGCGAATATGGGACTTAACCGCAAGGAGCGGGAATTGATTTATTTGGCGAGAGCACTTTAGACAGCACCTCACGCGGTAAAATATTGAGAGAGAACAATTGGAATGCATCTACGTCACTCGCTACTTCACTACATTACGAGCCATTTAATACCGATAGTAGTGCTATCCCTCTACTTCATTTATCGGGCCCTCGGCCCACAATGATTACCGAAACAAATAAGCTGCCCGCTGATCATCATGATCGCAAGCAGCTTAATGTCTTTGGATGGATGACTAGGTGAGAGAGGGAGGACAAAAGCTAAGCAAGTAAGACAGCAGAGGACCAGGTTGGACAGAGCGGTTTGAGAAGATTGTGTGCCACTAGTAAGTCCGATAATACGTGCGATCAATAGGATAATTGTGCGATTTAGGCGGGTCTCACTGATCGGTACCAAATTCTAAGATTCACTGAGAAGAAGCTACGATCGGGACAAATTCATATATATACTTACTGTGCCGGTAGAGGACGGCTTCGTGGGATAATATGCTGATTTGGCCGTACATTACTCAGATAACTTTGGTTTGATCGATGGAATCTAAAATAGCATAATCGTAGGTAATCAATTATAGTCCTGGAAGGAGTTGGCCACGACATCAGTTAATATGTTTGAGACGGAACGGTCAGACTTCAGAGAATTACCAAGGTGAACATGAGAAAACTGCGAAGGTCGTGACACGCAAAGGCAAGGCAGTCACACATGGCAGCATGTTCCACTGCACTCCCTGCGAAGAGTTACTACTCATGTATCTTCTATCAGCACTCAGTTCTGTATGACACTATTAGTTAATTGAGCACAGGCCAGCCTCAGTAAATTTGAAAAGGATTGAAATGCTATTACAGAAGAAATGGGAAGAAAAGGGAATCCAAGTACTACAAGGCTGCCTCACAGTGAAGTGAGAAGAATGAGCGGCTGGAGTAAGATCCAATTGCTCAGCCTAGGTGACACCATGTGCCTCGCAGCCACTTAGCCTAATGCCACAGAACTCAAGGCCATAGCACCTGCTGGGGCTGGGATTTATTCTAAAGCGCATAGCCAGTTAACATTGTCTACGTATACGGCGAAGTGTGGCTCCTCTATCATCAGGCTTCGAGTGGCGACCTCTATGTTCAGTGTTGGCCAGCTGTGCATCGAAATCTCGCTGGCCCGCTGGCGACTGAGCAAAATTGTCTGCGCTTTCCAGGGTGCAGAATTCATTAAAGCAGACAGCAATGAGAACTGAGTGGCGATATCACGTCGAAATCGCACGAATACGCAGGCTGATCTGAGAGCACAAGGATATGCGAGACAAGAGACATAGGTGCAAGCATTACGGAAAGGCATAAATATTCATTATGTTGTTCACGCCTACTCTGCTCGATACCAACGTTGTTAGACATGCTAGCAGTGCTTCTATCTAACAGTCGACCTTGCCACAATTTCTTATTCTTATATTCTACACCATATGTGGCATTAGGGAGATTCTTAGCATTCTCATTTATCTTAAACTATTATTAGTCGAATATGTCGTTCGGAGTTACGTATCGGAGACTACGGCATCAGCATGCTGAATTCTCATATGCGGATACACTGCATTGCAGTGTGCCGATGATCTTTGGAGAATAGCAAGTGTCAGTGATATCGCTGGATCGAGAATCGATGTTAGAGATGCATGTTTATCTTAATGCACCTCAGGTAACAAGACGGGGAGCCCACGCCACAAGTTGCTGGAGATTGCGACAGAAGGCAAATATATGAGGCCCCAATAATATGCTTAGGTATCGTTTGGATATTTCATGAAATGCAATTTTCTTTTCCACTTAGAGCCATGGAGCGGCAGCGCCGTGTCATGTTAAGTTGAATCGTATGTTTGAATGAACCTAAGAGTGGATCTTCACAATTAGCTGGTGCCAACTGGGCGCAGTTTGCCTCGCCTAGGAAAAAAAGTGTACTATATAATCGAAAGGCAGGGATACCTGTACTCACCATCATTGGCCTATTATATGGCGCGTGTAGGGCGTGCTGTCTCTCATCGTACTGGAAGCTCGGACAGCATGTCATCTATTCATCTGATATGCATTTACTCTTAGCCAGCAGTGATGAGTGAGGCTACCCATGCCTACCATATTATATAGTTTAGGTAGTGGAAAAAAAACAACAAAAGAAGAAAAGAAGAAGAATCACGTGACATAATGGAGAAGAGTTGCGGAGTCACATTAGCAGCGTCTCGGCGAGAGGTGTGCACACATGAGTCGGCAGGCGCGCGTAGCAAACAAAGTGCGTACATGCAGGAGGCTGGCATTATAAGTCAGAAGTATAATTTCCTACACGTAGTCGAGCGTCACCGCAGCATGTCGCGAGATTGTCGTTTCGTGGATCTTCATTGGAGCTTTAAAATTGCCGGGCTGAATCGGGAAGGCGTATCGATCACCCTACGTACCAGCCTAGAGACTGACGCGGTGTTAGATGAGGCAAATGCCGCCAACATGGTCCTCTAGAGAAGAGATTTCATGATGATGTTAGAAGTTTTCAAACAGCGCGGATTGTAAGAGGAGACTGACACCACACCATGCGACATATAACATACACGTGAGAAAGCAGTGATATAAACAGTAGATGTAGAAGGGATGTGAGACATGTCCAATCAGAATTGAATTGTCACAATCGAAAAAAACAGCGAGCACAAAGGAAAGAGTTAGAAGAGAAAGAAGGAGAGAGTGGTGAGAACATATGATCATCTTTGGACACAGTTCTGAGCTAGAAAGCCAAAGAAGCGGCGTTCCAGAAATTTTTGACTGCAGCACACCTTCAAGTTTATCACTCACGAACAAATAAAGTTACATGCTCGTCAGTGTTAAGAGTTAGGACATGCACCCTTTGGTTCACTAAGCGCAACCAGTGTTGTTTAAATTCTCGAATTGGAGCGGAGTGACCTGTGTACAGTGGGACCTACCTAGCTTTCCATCTTATCTACTTTTGAAGCATGTGACACTATCTGTGATATGTAACTCTTTCCATGTCATTCATTTAATAAATTCTAATGTACACTAGGAGTCAATTTATTTTGCTCTCTTGTACCACACTACTCTGGTCCATGCTTTTTATAATTTTCTACGTCGCTGGGAATACGTTGTGGATAAATGCATCTATAAAGGGAGTTCGTGTAAATAATGCCTTCGGAGGCCTCCGGTCACAAAAATTAAGCAAGCGATCATCGCTTCTAAGCTGAAACCCACCCAGAAGTTTGGAGAGGTCTAAATTAGCTTATTCTCTGGATTTGGTGTTAAAATACCGAGTGGTCGAAGGCGAAACAAAATAGATGATTAGAAATTAGTATATTAACAGAAGCAAACAAGTTATTCGAGAAATGATGGGGATATCTATGGGCATCCATGCTACACCATGCCGGACAGCCAAATCAAGGTGGGTTGGTGAACTGTCTGGACACCTGACACAATTAAATTAGCAAAGAGTGGACAGGACGATTCAAAACGTCGAGATAACACTCAGCTGCCATGTAATTTAACTTTTGAGAGCCTGTGGAGACACAGCGTTGAGCTTGTGACGACATTGCTTTCGAAGACTGTATCGCCAAAGAGAATTGCAGTGAGGAATAGAGAGGCAGCATAACACGCAGCGATGAGCAGTGACACATGGATGCTCTCTTAATGCAGCACTGCGGCGCATATTTGTGGACCAGTAGTCGTGATCGAGATACAATGTTTGCATCCCCAAAGATTGTATCACTTTCTATGACGTCGATTCACAAACAAGTCACCGCAAATATTCAGCACGGATCCATCGTCGTACATCTTAATCTTAAAGATTCACTTTCACACACCGCCTGAGTTATTAGTCACAGTACATTGGGGAGATGATCATCTTCATCTTAATCATCATTGATCTTAACTACTCTGGCCTCTTACATAAGCCTGAGCGATTTATTGCGAAAGGCGTGTCCCTGAAGTACGTATCGTCATAGCGCCGTGGGTATTAATATAAGATCTAAAACATCTTGTACCTGAGGGAGCACGAAGATGGCGAGCACCGAAGTTGAACCTCTGCCATAGCAGAAGCTCCTTTCTCGAGAAGGGGTTTCGATTGGAAGTTGAGTTACCTCTCACCTCTGAGCTTCTGGTGAGATGGAGCAGTCCGTGTTCTTGGAGAACTGAAGCAAAAGATTAGCCTCTCCCTCTTTCTAGAAATTCTATCCTCATAATTTCTATGAAGTCCTTCCACTGAAGCTGACGTGAGACGAGTCTGCATATATTTCTTTTGAAATTTTGAAGCAAGCAAGGTGAAACCTCAGAGACTTCTCTTTCTTCTCAGAGACTTCTATCTCATAAGTTCCAGTGGAGTTCAAGTATAACTCTCTATCTGAGTTTATCCAGAATCGATCGGTCAAGAAGCATTCTTTGGGAATGGGTATGTAAGTGGGACCAAGGACCCTTCTCTATTCAGATTTATTAAGTTATTGGGTGGAAGGAGTAAACTTCTCTCTGAAGCCATAATGATCGAGGGACTGCTTATTCTTGCAAACGATAGGTGAAGATAATATCAAGCGGTGGTCGGCTTATTTCCATACTATAATTCGAGCTGAAGACATTTTAAAAACAGTAATGTAAATCCTACGTTTGAGAGACCTTGATTTAAACGTGCACTATTCACAGTCCGTTTATTAGAGTTCTCGAGTTAAGGCGATTAGCGAGTCCAGCGTGTCATTGATAATCTAAATTACACACCACTCGCGTGTGTTAAAATTGATCCGAGATTCGTCGTAAAGTTTTTAGTAACCATTTATTTAAGATTTAATGATGTGCTCTGAAAAGTTAATGTGCTTAAAGGAAAATTTAAATAATGAATAATTCTAAAACAATAAATTTAGAATAGCACTCTGTATAAATCAGGAAAACGCACTACTTTAAAACCAAAGGCAGTGTGGCCCAGCTCCCGGGTCGATCAGCCATATCGCGGAATCCACAGTGTACAAGTACGAATGAGTGATCCAAGAGACCTCTTATATAACAATAATTGTTGGCTACTGCCATATGCAACATACGCTCCACAGGTACTTAATCCTGGCACAGCCGAACCAGATCCTTACCCTCGCGGCGGTCACGAAATACTGGTGACCGATTATATACTTGGTCTAAATGACCGGGTCAGGTAGAAGGTGATCACATCACGCGCGTGAGACTAGCCACGCGGTGGCAATTTTAATTTCTAAATGACTGACCATCGAGTATCATGCACACCCACGACCGACCACTAGTGGTTTATCGTAGCGGGGCGGGGCGGACGCCACGTAGCCTAATCATCACACAGGGGTACACTACCGCGCGTGATTCAAACTATCCAGCTTCAGTCACAAATGTTAATAGCGCCAATCCAGCTCCACTTGCGTGTGGTTCTAATATTGAGAACGAAAGTGTCATATTTTCTCTCTCATCCTGCCATTTCAAGGAATATACTCGATACACACATAATCCATACTCTAGCTTAAAGCAATCTATTACTAGTAAAGATTTGGCGACGGTTGCACAGTAGTTAACTAGCGCAATGATGGACGCCACCGGTTCCTGCCAAGGGTGCTTATCAAAGTAGATTGGTAAACACTTTGCATAACTCAAAGTATATTAGCGCGTAGTGGGTAGCGTTACACAATAATCTGTGATCACATTATTTTGCTGCCGACATGGCGACGCTGGGTGGCCGACTATTTTCATTCGCTGTCGCCGGATTCGTCATATCGCAGAGATCTGCGCGCCCGCTAGTAGCAAGTAGGCTGCCGGCTCAAGCATTCAGCTCACCTACCCATTAAGGCTTAATTGCAGTCCCATGAACACAACGCAACGCCCCGTCCCATCGTCCAAGGGTAACTAGTGATGAGCCAGAAGCACTCGGGGTGTTAAGCCACTCTAAACCCGTGATGGCGTCGCTGCACGATTCGCAAAACGCACCTGAAGATCAAGTACGGCCTGACTTCTGACTTTTACATAGATAGCGCATCAAATATGGGAAGGTGAATCACCTGTTTCGTGATGTAAACTTATTTATAAGAGGATGATTGAACTGGACAGCACACGCAACTACATACCCAGTGGCTGTAAATGGGCTGACGAGATAATGTGCATTGCGCGACTACACCATCTATGTGACAGAGAGTGAGGAAGAGCCTCGGGTTCCCTGGAGTCGCCGCTTCAAAGAAAACAATGAGAAAAGAAGAAGATAATGAAAAGGAGTTGTGAAGTTGCCCAAATGCACCAGACCTTTGAATCTAAGCATCTTAATAGAGGGAGGGATTTGGACAAGTTACTTTAACGTGAATATCACTGTCAACGAAGAAGAGAGACAGGATTTCGGCTAGTACGTGTGCCTTACTCTCGGCCATCGAAGGTTGAAGAGAAGAGGCACGAAAGTTCTTAAAATTTTGTTTTTTTAAGAGAGCAAGGAAGACGTGTAGAGGTCACCAGGCTTTGTCAAGAGAAAGAAAGAGAGAGAGAAACCGTACACTTACCTACCCAGGTGATAAGAGTACTACGATGTAAGTATGCTAATACATAAAATGGGAAAATACCAAAGCGCCTCATCCCCTATGAATAGCCAGCCTTACTTAGCTTCCACCCGACAAATATATTTTGATAAGAAGCCTGATGAGAACTCAGACACTTTTTTAGTTCTTACACTCCCTAAACACCTGCCAATAGGCTTTTCCTCACTCCAGAAGTCTACAGCTCAACTTCATAATATATATTCTTCTCTACTTCTATTCCCTTTCCTTAAGCGTACCTAGATGTTCAACTCTAAGATTTCTTCCGCATTAATACATTGGCTGCTAAATGTCACGAAATCAAGAACAAACTAGGTCTGAAGCACCAGCCCGAAGAGCTCCTTTCCAGGAGATTAAGCATCCTGACTCGCCGAACTAAAGTCCATTCATCGGAGGGTGCTTCAGCTCAGGCTGAGTAGGCCTCAGCGCCCCTCTGCGGTGTGCGCAATCAGGTGAGCGCCACACACTCATATCCTGTCATTTCATCTCTCTTGAAAGTGCTTTTTACTAAAAGTTAGTCTGCTTAGGCCACGCTTTTAACTTTCGTAGTCAAATTACTAAAACAGCACTGGTAGCAGCCATTTACGCTATCACGTACTGAATTATCATGCAGGCCCGAGTGATATTCTGATTCTACCCGCCCAAAATAATTTCTACCGCCTCACCACCGGTAAGTTGGAATTAATTCCGACACCCACATTCGCGCCTAGCTATCTTTCGCCTCTGATCTGGATGGTCCTAACGCAATCCGAGAGCAGTCACCATCACGCCCAGCATTTGCATCTGTTCGTAGACCGGTTTCTTCCCTCGAGTACCCCTTGATTTTCTGTCAGCACCAATAAAGGGAGGCACACTGAACAGGCCAAACCAGCCAGGCGTAATCACCGATGATGTTGGCTTCGGGATTGATGTCAGCAATTTGCGCAGGCCATCGGTCCGTATCCTTGACCAACCGTGCCTCCGCGGAGCAGCTACAGGCCTTCAGTTACTATAAATCGACTTATTCTGCCAGCAATGAGCACCTTCACCTTGACATGTTGTAGCTGCATCCTTATATGCTCCGCTCTTATTAAGGTGCGCGGATCATCTGCCCACTCTTCAGGCACTTCAGGCAGCTTAAGCTTCTTTCCGCTCCAACAACTTGGAGCACAACACCATTCGCAACTCAACCTCGCGACCACGCAGTTGCGTAACCGATACCGTCTATAACCACACTTGCTACAAATGTGTATCAGACAACGTTGTGACCTACCTTGAATGCTGTGTCGAATAGTGAATTCCTACAGTACCTAGAGATAAGCTCAAGTATATACGAGATCCTCACCTGCACTCAGCTCCCTACTATCTATGATCGTGGTCGTCACGTCGGATCATCGACGCGATGCATTTGCTCCCCCGGGAATGTAGCAGATACCCCAGAGCCTGCAATAAAATGTCTGCTTTGTAGTACTGCAGCTAGCTCATTCTCGCATCTGTCCCGCCATTCTTACGTAGGACGGTAAATCTCATAAGCCTTATATAGAGCAGTAACTTGGCAGAGACATCATGTCGCTCCGCCGGCCAGCCAACCGGCGAAGATTCCTTTCGGAGTGATGGCATTGTAACGACACAAAATCAGCCAGCAGCAACTGCTTCCTCTCATGATATTCCTTAAAGTACATAACACCAGCTGTAGACAGTATTCTCACGGCCGAACCAAAACGCACCGCTAAGTTACAAGTTACTCCCCCGCTTCAAGGCTCCAATCGCGCTGTCGTGCATACAACATTACATGGGGAAGCGTCGACTGGCGCATCATGAGCACTTACATATGCTTTCACAGCAGACTTTCTGCGCTCGGCCCGGCTGCATCTTATACAACCTTCCACACGGCCACACCGCGTGTTCGGTTATACTATCAATCATCTGGGCTCTGCTGGAACAAAGTTGCCTGGAGCCCGTCATTAGCTTATTTTCTCTCATGCCTCGTTGCGTATCGCCACCTTTGCGCTAAAGGTCGTTACTTGGATCGCCACATATGTGGATCAAGTTGGTACATTTGCCGAAATACGGCACACCTCGTCACCGACGCATAGTATGCACCTAGATAATTTGCCTATGGCGGTCGCTATCAGCACAACTGAATCACTTATGTCACATGGCATAGTTACCCTTCCTTGAAAGGTGTGGTCTCCAGAATACGTCGATTACATGCCACGATGCATGCCTCTGCCCATGTGTGGTGTATGTTTCTACTCATGGGACTCCATTACTTCGTGTCGTCAGGAGTGAATTTTACTTCATGGAGTGGCTCCGATATGCACAGCTTCATCTTTCCTGTTCATACAGCCAGATTATGCTGGATACCGGTATGCAAAACCTGCCCCGCTTGGCCGATAAATTGGAGATACAACGAACCATGCAAAATACGCACAGAGAACGCAAAAACTTTCGTGGTCGCTATGTCTCGTGGCTAACGACTGAGACGCTCTCTGACGACGGGTTGCGACCTTGTCATGTCCGCCTCTGGCCCTCACACGGTATTCGCGCTCGCTAAGCCGCAAGCTACGACATGCACCGTAACCAAGTGCTAGGTCAGTCGAGTTTAAAATTCAATCGCAGCAAGTGCCCTAACTCCTGTTGGGACCTGCGGCTGCCGTGCAGCCACATGAGTAGTTTGTATGCCCTATCACAGTCCTGCTCGGACTTTACCAAAACTACCGCTAAAAATGTGCATCTGCTCATCATGACCCGATTTTTTAGAGTAATATCGTATCTAAACACTATAAGTGTGAGCGATCGGTTGATCCCGTAAGTTGAAGATTATCCATCGTTATCTATAAAACTAGCAATTTGATCTATGCGTCCGCGGCATCGCAAAATTTATGGTAGTGTAAAGGTTCTGCGTTGCAGGCTTTTATGGATATCCACCTTAACCTTAACGCCAGGTTGATATGTGCACCATCTAGGGATCTATCTTAAGCTGGATGCTCCTCCCAGGTTGATGACGAATCGATTATCACTACTGCGATGCCCATTGCTCATACGTCGGCATTTGCTAAACCGGCCCATGGCCATTCGAACTCGATCAGATCAGATCGCCCTTTGTAAAAAGCACGGAATTTTCGAATGACATATCAGCAGTCCGGATAAACCACGTTCAATAACAACTCAATTCTGCACCTTCCACTACTCGTCTCGCCTCATTACACAGATTGCAAAGAACCCTAGGTTTCGGTAGTCGATCCAAAACTGCCTTCGTGATCACGGAAGAGTGACAAATGTGCAATACAAAGGGTAACATTCAGCTCTACCATTATCGACATCCCAACCCGTGACATGGCCTCGCGAGCGCTGCGCGCCCCCGCGCGCCAGCATCCCTTCTCCTACGCCATTTCCCGCCAAAGTTTAATGACCACGCCCATTGGAATGAGGCCGGATCTTTACCTGCTGTCATGCCTACCTTCGCCACCGACTTTCCCAAAGCATCTCAAACTTTGGCCCGACATTCCCACTAATCATCTGATCTGAAATCGATTAAATCTTAGAACTCGGCATGGTCACTGCCAGCTGAGTGGAAAACGCTGCGACCCGAAGAAGTTACAGAGGTATAGCGCCCTCTCTGGGTTATTCAACTAGCTGCATGGCCAAGTGCGCCAGTTTTCCCTAGTAGAAGAAATCTCATAGGGCCAATGTTTTAGTTCTGTCATTGCTTTGTAGTGGAAGTGCTGCCCAACATCAATCAAGCCTATTCAGGCAGTGCGTCGTAAGATAAACTTTATATGCAGACGTCAGTTGTGTGCCTTTCTCGACTTCAGCCGTACATTGGCCAAATGACCAACTGTTTATCAGTTGCAGATTCCGCATTCCCACACTGCCGTTGCACCCCACTCTTAGCCCGCCCGCCTGCATTACCAACCATTACAGGCACCCCGGTGATCTCCTCCAACCAATTCAAGACAGATTTCGGCACCATCTCTTACACGATTATTGTCCGATCGCCTCGGCCACCAGGGCCGAGTCGGCACTCATGGATAAGTGAGGATCCGTGATCAGGTGATCCGCCGACCCACAGGCACACGTTGCCACCAACTTAACTCCCAACGAAGATTGGCTTCCAGCTGACTTGCCCGCTGAAGTATAGTAGAGTTGCGGCAGTTATCCGTCGGCCAGCCAATCAACGCTTCAGCAATGGTGCGACCGACCACCTTTAATAGCAGACAGCTTTCTCTTTATCCACCCATTCCTCGGTAGCCCTCTTAAACTCATGAAACTTCTTGGCCGCCTTCTTCGTACTGAGATAACTTAAATTCTCTCTCATTTTAGCAGACGATCAACACCGCTCTGGCATCTCAATGCAGCGCCCGACATGCGGCCTCATTTGCATAGTGACCTTAGGCTGATACGAAGAATCTGCATAGCTGGCTCTGACACAAAATTACGCCTACGTATATTTAGCGTGCCGAGCTAAAACACTCGATGCGTAGTTCAAGGCATAAGGTATCTATCTAAATTCTGTGGACAGAATTCCCTCCGCTATGGCTGTTAGGAAATCAGAAATGATATCGCACCAGTCGTATTTAACGATTTGAGGCGGCATCGCGAAATCTACTTAATTAATAAGAAAGACTGCTATCGTCAGAAGAAATCCATCATCAGCTTTCCTCTGCCGTCATGAGTCGTCCCACAGGCCATTACGCTTATTTCTGATACCTGGCAAGCGGTATGGTTTAGAACTGTAACACGCACGCATGCGCTGCTCCATCTTGGAGATCCCATCACGATTACTCGAGCCAGCTCAGCCCAACGCGCCCGCAGACAGCTGATCCTTAACGAGGCAGACCTGCTGGTATATGGCACCGGGCTATACGATCGTCACCTCCCGCTTTGTCGCAAATTAGCCTACTTCCCCGGCGCGGCACTTGTTCATCTCTGACTATCCCTACGCTACTGATATACATCAATCCCTACCACACACGCGACGCCGCGGCACACGCCGTCCTGTGCTGGGGCTCGCGCCCTTGTCCGATTTTAAAATTTTTATGCAAGTTCAGCTTTTCTTTCCATTTACACACTGTTATTACACGTACGAAAGACAGTTTATTTAAATGAAGTAGTTGTTCCATGCCCATTAGCACTAGCCTATTTTTGGAAAACAAGTTGTCGCCTCAATGTTGAAAAGAAAACCTTTGATTTTATAAAACCCGAATTGTGTTAAGCCATTTGTTAAAATTCTTTCAAAACTTAGTTTTAAAGAAGACAAGTGTTGCCTTGTTATTATTTGCGTGTTTGATAAATACCCGACAGTAAAAATTTTGGAAATTTCAAAAATTCGTTAAAGTTTTAAAACGCTATATTTTACGAGTTTATTAGGTATGCCTTTAGTGTTTAACGCGTCGGTTTAAAGAAATTTAACAAAATGAATAATCCCAAAATAAAATCAATGGCCTTATTACATAGCGCTTAAAATCCAAACTTAAAGTAAAATAAACCCGAATTAACCTTTTAAACTAAAAACCTGAAATTACTAGGCCACCTCGAGTCCAATCCACCCATATCCGCGAACTAGGAATTACTCCGCAAAAAGTAATGGAAGGGGTGATTCACCGAGACTCGTGTATAAATCCCCATCCGAAAGATGTTAAGCTCTTACACGCTTTCATATGCAAATATGTATGTCATGCAATCCATCCAACATATCCATCCGAACTCCCAATTCTACCTCTTGTGGCACTTAGCCACTGGTGGTACCTAACCACTGGTGGTTCCAAACCACCGGTGACCGAAGTCACAAATAATCATGTGTGGGGCCAACCCACTTGTGGTACCTAACCACCGTGACGCGATCCAGTATATCAATATGTAGGGCCAACCCACTGTGGTGCCAAACCACTGGGACGAGTCACATAATAAGCATATGTGGTACCTAACCACTGGTGGTTCCAAACCACTGAGACTTAGTCACAAAATATTAATATGTGGGGCCAACCCACGTGTGGTACCTAACCACTGGTGACAGTCTGATAATCATACCTTCCCCCTCCTCTCATCATACCCATTTTCATGAACATGCTTTTCAATACAATATAATCATGCTTAACATTTAGGAGTAATCTAATATGGCATATGCAGATTTAACAGAGGCAATTAACGTTAGCCACCAAGATGGACTTACCCGGAGTCCTCGCTTTTACCCACAAGTGTAACTTATCGATTCCTACAGTTATTTCGACTTTTGACAAATCACAAATAATAGTACATTAAACTTATGAAGTGTGTAAGAGTTACACACCTGATTACTCATAACACGATACTTTCTACGTCAACACTCTCGTTAATCGACACTACTACTATTTGCTCAGATGTCGGCCCACAACCTGGTGGCCAATCCTAAACCGCTGACACTGCCCGTTTCTTAAACTTAGGGGCTGGGTTTACAGATCCAACCCCTCCTACCGCTTGGCTGGCATTAGAGTCCATGAACACACATTGATCACTAAACGGATTAAAGTAGTGAAACGAATCGTAAAGAACTAAGACCCAAAGTTAAACCCTTACCTAAATCGGCAAATCCCGAAGCTCAGACTTGATTCACAAACCAACGAATCCCGAAAGATCCAAAGTATGCGTCACAACTTCCACCTACATTCGGCCAAGCATCAAATAGAATTGGATCTCTGCCTTCGGCATTTAACGCTATAAGAGATGATTAAATCGATAGAACACTTACCACCACACTAGCAAAACCGATTAGGAATAACGACAGATCAAGGACGGCAATCCACTGCAACCAAGAGTCAAAAGAGAAGGTTTGAGTGCCCCAGGATTTCGGCTTTTCCTTTCAAAGAAAACGATAGGGAAAAGAGAAAAGAGAATGAGAGAGAGTTTGGGAGATTCGGCCAAAATACGAAGAACTTACCCCAAATGCCGAAATCGTTCTGCTATGAAAAGAAAATAGATGAAACAGAAAGGTACCCTTTAACAAGAGATATTCGGCTAAAGTCTTTGAATGAAGAAGAGAGGAGAGTATCAAAGTTTTTCACAAAGGTTAATGCTTCGAAGGTTTTTGCTAACAAAGAAAAGAGGTGAAGAGAAAAGATGAAAAATGAAGTTTCTGGCTCTTCTTTGCACCCAAAAAAAGAAAGAAGAGAAGGTAAGGTGCTAGGAGGATTTGGCTATGCACCAAGAGAAGAAGAAAAAGAAACTTGAAGGCCACTCACTTTTGGTATTTGAGAGAAAAGAAGAATGCCAAATAAGAAGTGTGGTTTCGCACACAAAAGAATGAGAGAAAAAAATACCCTAAGGCTCCCTATCTAGCCGAATATGCAACACTTCCCCAAGGCCTTTACCAACATTCGGCCACCCCCCAACTAGCACTTACAAAAAACCAAAAATGGAAGAAACCCACACCCAAATTTCGGCACACCCCTAAACACACAAGAACCGAATGCCCAACACCACGTACTACCTTCAAAATTCGGCTAAACCTCCACTCTCCTCAATCCCTTCTTTTCCTCCTAAATTTCCTCCTATTCACTCATTCAAACCAATTTGAATGTTTCAAACTCCTAAGATTTCTCTTCTCCACTTATTAAAATCTGTTGACTCCTTCAATACTCATCCACCAGAGTCCCAACTGAGTACAACACTTCCTGGTCTTAGCGTCAAAAAGAAATGCTCAAAAGGAGATTCCCGCAGCTCGAACCAAGTCCCCTTCAGCTTCCCTGAGGCGTCACTCCCTTGTGCCCTAAGTGGTGCCTCCTTGCCACTTTACCAAGGCATTCCTTGTGTCAAAACATACCACCAATTAGCCTTAACTCCTGTCCCATTCAGCTCCCCCTTCAAAGTGCCCAAAAGAAAATTTTCGCTAAGACTCTAGCCTACCCCTAGCTCATGCCTGGTCCCCAAAATACCCTAACCTAGCATGACAACCATACTATCTACATGCAATCAGATAAAATGCAAAGGCCCCGATTTAGGATGTTACAAGAGAAGATTGAAACTACGAATCTCTTCTCTTTAAATTTTTATCTCCTCAAAGTTCCAATGGAGCAGGTCGAAGCTACAAATCCCTCATCCCCTAATGTATCGAGGATCCTTCATTTTCGAGAAGTTCCAGTGAGAAGATCAAAATTACAAATCTCTCCTTTCTGGATCCTTATCACCTTGAAGCCCAGTGGGGCAGGTCAAAACTACAAATCCCTCCTCCCTGAGTATATCGAGGACCCACCTTTATTTTCGAGAAGTTCCAGTGAGAAGATCAAAATTACAAATCTCTCCTCTCTGGATTCTTATCATTTTGAAGCCCAGTGGAGCAGGAAATTCTGATGGAGCAGTTTGAGGCTACAAATCTCTTTTCCAGGAAATTACATCGAATTGGATCGAAGTGCTAGTAGAATAGAATGAAGCTACTTGAAGAAAATAAGTGCCAAGAGGTCAAGATCTTACAAGACCGCAAAAATTTGGCCCTCTTTGAAGTCTTTGCTCTATTCTCGTTACACGACAATGAGCAAAGAGGGGCAGCTGTAGGGCCCAAAATTTGCCCGGGCCCGTTTTATAACCAAAAAACCAAAAAACAATGATAACCAAATTAAAAATTGAACCAAAACAGTCCAATAAAATACAAATTCCAATAACAGTCCATTTACACCAGCAAGCCCAATTATTAAACATAACCCAATCCCAAGTGGCCCAAGTGGCCCAACAGTGTAGCAATCTAGGAAACCCTAGAAGCTTCGGGAGTCTCCTGGTGCCTCTGCTCACACGAGTGGCTCCTCCGTGCCTCGTCACTCCCCACACGCGCCTCTTGAGCTTCCCGCGTGCACCCACGCACGCCTCTAGAGTTTCTAGAATACTCTAGCGCCGCAACCCCGAAAGCAGTCCCGCATGCACGTCGTAGCCCCGCACCAGCCAGACGTTTGGGCCTTCCCCCCACATGCGCGTCACGCCTCTCTGCGTACGGCCTCCGTACAGCCACGCGACCGTACCTGCAAAGAAACAAAACAACAGCAAATGGGAGAATAACAAAAAAAACAAAAAAAGAAACAGTGTATTTTGATTTTATTTTATTTTTGATTTTTCGATTTCGGCTTTAAAGGGCCCGAAATCAACCATTGTAATGGCTACACAATTTTTACACGAACGGATATATACAACAATACAAAAAAAAAAGAATCAAAAACAGACATTCAAAAAGGTTATTTTTTCCTCAATCGCTTCTTTTCTTCTTTGAATCCATTTCTGCGATTGTTTTGTTTTGTTTTTCTTATTCTTTTGCTATACATAGGAAACAAAAAAAATAAGGAACATACCTTCGATTGAACTGACGATCCGCCTTCTCCGTTGAAATCAGAAGGAGGGTAGTCGCCGAAGTTAACACTCGAGCCTAGTTTGAGAGGAAATAGTCAATCGTGATTGAATCGGCCACTGATCGCCGGTTACAATGGCGTTGAGGTGGCCAGATGCTTTTTCTCTCCTTTGCGGCTGAATATGGAAACAGGAAAAGGGGAAGGGTTAGGGTTAAATGAGGTTTAATCCATTTTTTTAATCTGTATTAAGCCATCACAGAAACGACACTGTTTAAGTTTGCATTAATAACCCAAAATGACGCCGTGTTGACCATTGCCCGACGACCCGACCCGAACGCGGTTAAGATCCACGCGTTTTAATTCTCAGGGGATATTTGCGCGTTTGATCCTACCCTGTTTCGTCGCATTTTAATTAAGCCATATAGGTGTTCTTATTTTCTTAATTTCATACCTGAAACTTGTATGTCTTTTCAATTTAGTCCGTTTTGAATGCTGAGTTCAAAGGATTTGAATATTCGCACTTTTGGTCCTTATATTTCAGGGCACCTTTCATTCTGGTCCCTAATTTTAAGTTATTGATTTTATTATTTTGCAGATTATTCATTGGATTTTAAATTTGTTTCAATTAAGTCTTGTTTTAATGCATGTAAAATTTTTATACTTATTCGTTGCTTGTTCATTTGTGAAATTTTCTAATATTGTTAATTATTCCATGTTACATATATTATGCATCATTATCTTAGACCAATATACTTTATTTTATTTTTTCTCATTAATGTTGTGTTCATTGATTATTGTAATTAAGTGTATGGTAGTTTTATGTTCATTTGCATGTTGTTATTTAATAATGTAGCATTTCATTTGTGAATAATTACTTCACGTTGTATGTTATATTCGGTCACATTTTATTCGTTTAGAAAGCCATATTTTAATACCGTTCATGATTTTAAAAATCATTTTATGTAAAGCTTTAAATCATAAGGCAATGCTCGGTTTAGAGGTTTCGAGAAAATCGTGCTCTAACTTACTGAGTTCCGATTCTCTTCGTTAAAACCTAGCAACCGAGTATCCTTTTCTTTTTTAAATCAAAATGCATAATATTTTTTTAAAAAAAAACTTATTCTCGGGAATTTGAGATATTGCGCCCTAACTCACTGGGTGGATATTTTATCATCTCGAGATAAGAATTTCAAAAGAACAAAGGCAATATTCCGTATTCGGGAATTTTGAGAAATAGTGCCCTAACTTACTGGGTTTCGATTTTTCATTTGACCCAAATAATTGAATATCCTTCTTATTTTTAAATGTACGAGTACTGAATGTCGAAGGATAAATCTAATTTTGAGAACATAAGATGTTGTGCCCTAACTTACTGAGTACGACATTTTATTTTCTTCGAAATAAGAAGTTTTGGCATACAATATGATTCTGTCCAAATGTGTCTTAAGTAAATGGATCGTAATCTAGAATTTTTTCAAATTTTCGGCATTAAGACATTAATTAATCAATCTGGTACCAATTTTGGGCGTTGCGAGGGTGCTAATCCTTCCTCGTGCGTAACCGACTCCCGAACTTGTTTTCTCGAATTTCGTAGACCAAAATATTTTTATAGGTGATCCGATCACACCTAAACAAAAAAGGATTGGTGGCGACTCCATTTTCATGTTTTAAAGTCGATCCCCATTTTAAAACCTTTTCAAAAAAAATGGTTTCGACATGCGCGATTTAGTCCTTTTCTCAAATTAAACATACAAACGGAAAAATTAATTCACGAAACTTTCACACATGCTATTTCACATACTATAAGCACAGAAAATAATAATAAAATATTTTTCTGACTCAAATTTGTGGTCCCAAAACCACTATTCCGACTAAGGTCTAAACCGGACTGTTATAGGCATATCACCCATAGGCTAATGGGCAAGAAAAAGTCTCTAATCAGGAAATAAAATAGATTTTAGAGAAAACAGTAAACCCAAGACGAAAAGATTGGGCAGCCAAGCTAGACGATGCATTGTAGGCTTACAGAACAACATATAATACTCAATTAGGCATGTCCCCGTATAAGCTAGTTAATGGTTAGAATTGTCACTTACCAATCGAATTGGAGATGAAGGCATATTGGGCGATCAATGAATTAAATCTAGATCCTGAATTAGCTAAAAAAGAAAGACTACTCCAACTCCAAGAATTGGAAGAGTTCAGATTTATGGTTTACGAAAATACTAAGCTGTATAAGGAGAAGAGTAGACTTTGACATGACGTAAAGATCAAAAAGTGAGAACTTTTATCGGGGCATAAAGTACTGTTATTCAATTCAAGGTTAAAATTATTCCCTAGAAAGCTTAAATCAAGATGGACAGGTCCATATATACGAAGCTGTATAAGGAGATGAGTAGACTTCGACATGATGTAAAGATCAGAAAGCGAGAACTTTTATCGGGGCATAAAGTACTATTATTCAATTCAAGGTTAAAATTATTCCCTAGAAAGCTTAAATCAAGGTGGACAGGTCCATATACAATACAGCAGGTAACCCACTCATGGGGCAATAGAGTTAATCAGAAAAGGGGGTCAAAGCTTTCTTGTTAATGGCCAACGAGTAAAACATTATTTTGGAGGGAATATTAATACTATACTGGAACAACAAACCTTGTAGTGTAGCGCCCTTTGGGATTTCCAAGACAACAAAGGAAAACCAACAAACATGAGGGAAGATAAGGAAAAAGGTAACCTAATTGATGGTTTCACAAAAAAATAGAGGAATTTAGCCATCATGTCGCGACACCAATCCAGAATGTTGCGACAAAGAACAAAATTCTAATTCAGGAATCTTCTCTTGATGTCGTGACATCACCCAGGGATGTCGCAACATCACTTAGGGATGTCGCGACACCACAACATAACCCTATTTCCTGAACTAATTTAACTATTGACGTTTTTGTAGCTTAATTGTATTAGGATTCTTTTTTTTTAACTGCTTACTTAGTAAAACTAGATTATAACTCTTGAATAATTTATTCTTTCTTCTTAATCTATAAATAGGACATATGGCCACCTTATGATACCATTAATAAAGATCAAATTGCAGGTAACTCTCTTTTATCAGCAACAAAGGGTAATTTGCAGATATAATAAGAACATATCATCAAATGACAAGTTTTAGTGCAAGTGCTTCAAGCCCAGCTGTAACACCCCAAACCCGGTCAATACACCACGACCGAATCTGGCATGTTACGGGGAAAATAGCGTTTGAAGGGTTAGGTTTCAGGTTAAAGATTCGATGAAAAACTCCTTGTCATATTTTATACTTGTCAAAATCTTGGGCATGATTGCTTTGTCATATTTTAATGTTTTAGGGTGATATCCGATGGTAAAGTTTAAAACACATTGCGTTATAGTTTTGAAAACCGTTGTCCTTCCAAGTTTTTAGCAATTTTAACTCAATTAATTTGTTAAAGCATATCTGAAAGCTACTTTAAGCATAAACGTAGTAAAACCTAATTTAAAGGCCATTTACAACCCAAAATAAAACCAAATAGTAATAAATAAACTAAAGTACCAAATTTTGTAAAGTCTGAGCAAATCTTTATTAAAGCAGGGCATGAGCACCTCGAGTCCATCCCGGCTCCATGTCCGCGCCTAAGTGTCACCTGAAATGTCAAAGGAGAGGGTGAGTCGCAAGACTCAGTGCATAAATCCCACTCCCGATAATACAACATGCTAACACACATCATATCATAGCAAAGATAATCAATGCACCCGATCCTAACCATCCATATCACCTTTCTACCCCGTGTGGTACCAAACCACCGGTGGTGCTAAACCACCGGTGACCCAAAGTCACGATATCCATAAGTGTGGTGCCAAACCACTGGTGACCCAAAGTCACGAATAATCCAATGATGGGGCCAACCCATCGCGTGATACCAAATCACTAGCAGACGATCCCATATCTCAAAGTGGGGCCAACCCACGGTGGTGTTAACCACAGGGACGAGTCGCAATGAGGTGCCAAACCTCGGTGTCCCAAAGACACGCGGTGTGATACCAAATCATCGTGACCGCAGTCACAAATCCGATGATGGGGCCAACCCATCGTGTGATACCAAATCACTGGCGTCAATCCCGTAATATCAACCGTGGGGCCAACCCACCGTGGTGCTAAGCCACTGGGACGAGATGCTGAGGTGCCAAACCTCTGGTGACCCAAAGTCACAAAATATCATCTCGTGGTACCAAAACCACCGGAGGTGCCAAACCTCCGGTGTCCCAAAGACACAAAGTGTCCCAAAGACACGGATATCATATATCCCCCTCCTCTCATATCACCCACACATGTCATACTAATGCAAATGATATAAAACATGCAATCATGCTAACATGCTCAAATGGCATCTCATGGTATTTACATCATGAAACATGTTATCACATATATCACTACAGATCTCGTAATGAAACGGACTTACCCGTATCCGTGCTTATACCCCATCGGGTACCAAATCCATCAATCATATTGTTGCACTTTAATAAGTAATTAGGTTATTAATCATATTACTAAAATGTATGTGTTAGTTTACACACCGCTAACACGAAAGCCTTAGCTCCAAAGAACCTAGGCCTAAATCCCTCGATAACTCGCTCCTAAAATCAGTCAACCAAGGGATTAGCAATCTAGACCATTCGGCCAAAGCTATCAAACCAAAGGGGTTAATATTGAGCCATTACCTTGCAACCGGGTTTGGTTTCCTACCAAACCCGAACCAACAATGGTTCCTCTTACCAATCGGCCACCCTCTAACAAATGACAACGGTTAATCTTTTAATAACTTGACTTAATGAAAACTAAAAGAATATACTAAAAGAACTCGTTCTTACCACCACTTACCAAGCGGTTAACAAGGAAAGAAGGCTCCACTTGATGCCTCCCAATCCCGGATGCCCCTAAAGAAATCGGTTCAATGCCAAAAGGTTAACTCCTTTCACCAATCACCACACCTCGGTTCTTAACCAAATCAAAATCGACAAGAGCACAAAAGAAATAGCCATTCGCCCTATGCTTACCTTCCCCAGTAACCCGATTGGAACCAAGACTAGAACAACACCACACCAAAATTCGACCACAAGAACACCACTAGAAGAGAAAGAGATTCGCCAAAACTTCAAAAGAAAGAAAAGGGAATTCGGGTTTAGGTGTTTAACACCCTTGGGTTGGCTTTGAGTGGGAAAAAGAAGATGATGTGAAATGGGAATAGAGTTTCGGCACAACAAGAATGGGAAGAACAATTGAAGAAAACGGCTAAAAGAGTTTGAAGAAGGAAGAGAATAAAAGATGGATAGAGAGAGAGTACTTACGGTTTTGAAAGAAAAAGAATTGATGAAAGTGTTTTGGAGGCTAGAGTTTTGGCTCAACACAATCGAACAAAAGAAAGAACGAGAGAAGAGAACATTCGGCTACCAAGAAAATTGAGAGAAAAACAAAGCAAAAATTCGGAAACTAAATGCTTAGACTTTCGGTTTCAAAGTGGACAAAAGAGAGAGTTTTGCTTGACAAAAGAAGAAGTTTAGCTTACCTATTGCTTTTGGCCGAAAAATGCACAAAATTGCCTATTCAATTTCGGCATTCCCACTCCCCCACAAGCCAAGCCGTCCACTCCCCCCAAAACTCTCCCACAACCGGCCACTTCCACCATACACTCACAACCACTCATTCAAAACACTTTGAACAAGTCTCCTTCCTAAATTCACTCTCCACCCATCATTTGAGCATTTGACTTGGTCTTAGGCAGAGTTTGAACTGCCTACAACTCCTCCCTTCCATGCCGTCAAAATGAAAGCCAAAATGGGGGATTTTCGCAGCTTGAACTCAAGACCTCTCCCCCCTGCAATTGACGCCAAACACAAGCTCCAAGTGGCGCATACTTTGCCACTCCACCAGCTCCTCCTTTGTGCTATAAATCACCAATAAAAATCTATAAGCCTCAGTTCCTTCAGCTCCTCTCCCCTAAGCCTAGAATTAAATTTTTTCCATCTACTCAGCTTACTTCTAGCTTACAACTAAGCCCCTAAAACATCAAAACAGTAACATAGCACACACTGCACACATGCAAACAAAGTCAAAACAAAAAGCAGGCCCTAACCCGATATTACAGTTCTACCCCCTTAAAATAATTTCGACCCGAAATTACCTGATCAGAAGAGTTGAGGGTATTGCTGTCTCATCATATCCTCGGGTTCCCACGTCGCTTCTTCCACGCCATGATTCCGCCACAGTACCTTTACCAAAGGCACAGACTTCCTACGCAGAACCTTCACATCCCGATCTAAAATGCGCACGAGTTCTTCCTCCGTGGTCAAACTGAATTTACCTCGATCTCTTCCATCGCTACCACATGCGATGGATCCGAACGATAACGCCAAGCATCGAAACATGGAAAACGTCGTGGATCTGACTTAGCTCTGCTGGCAACTCAAGCTGATACGCCACTGGTCCCACTCGTCTCAATACCTTATACGCCCAATAAACCTCGGACTTAGCTTGCCTTTCTTTCCGAACCTCAAAACCTTCTTCCATGGCGAGACCTTCGTAAAAACTTGATCCCCACGAGAAAACTCTATGTCTCTCCGCTTAAGATCGGCATAAGACTTCGCCGGTCCGAAACTTCCTTCAACCGAGCCCGAATCAACTTAACCTTGTCTTCGGTCTCAAAGAACCAACTCGGGTCCTAACAACCGGTGTTCACCTAATTCCGCCCAACACGTAGGTGATCGACACTTCCTACCATACAACGCCTCATATGGTGCCATCTTGATGCTCGCTTGGTAAATCGTTGTTGTAGGCAAACTCACTAATGGTAGAAACTCCTCCCAACTACCTCTCAAATCCGAACACAACCCCTCAAAGATATCCTCCAAGATCCGAATAACCCTTTCCGATTGTCCGTCGATTTGCGGGTGAAAAGCCGCGGTTGAAATCCAACCGTGTACCCAGAGCCCGATGCAACGCTTTCCGTAACCTTGACGTAAATCGGGATCCCTATCCGCGATGATCGATCATCGGCACCGTGCAACCTCACTATCTCGAAACATACAAGCCGCCAACCCTCAAGTGAGTAGTCAACCTCAAGGAATGAAATGAGTGATTTAGTCGGTCGATCCACAATTACCCAACCGAATCCTTCTTGCTTGGCGAAGCGTAACTCCACCGACGAAATCCATGGTTATCCTTTCCCACTTCCATCGAGGAATCTTCACAGTGAAGCAACCCCGACGGCAATCGATGTTCAGCCTTGACTCACGACATGTCGACACTTCCCAACAAACTCGTCACTTCTTTCTTCGCACTGTGCCACCAAAAGCGCTCTCCGAGATCCCTATACATCTTACTACCTCCGGGATGCATAGCATAATAAGGCTATGTGCATCCCGAAGAATCCTCTACCTCACTCAACATCCTTGGGCATACAAGCTTTACCTTGAAAACACAAAGACCCCATCACTAGACAAGTTGTAACCTTCCAAACCACCACTGCACACTGCAACCTCCACGCACTCGTAACCCCATCCTCTATCTGCTTTCTCTCGACCGCTTCAACCCAAGTAGGCTTAACTCGCAACTCGCGAGAATACTTCCGTCGTCATACAAACTCAAGTGGGCAAACATCGCTCTTAAGTCCGAAACAACCTTACGGCTCAACGCGCGTCGCCACCACGTTAGCCTTGCCCGGATGATACTCAATCGAGCAATCGTAGTCTTTAAGCAACTCAACCCATCTGCATACGCCTCAAATTCAAATCCTTCGAGTCAAGAGGTACTTGGACTCTTATGATCGGTGTAGACTATTGATCTCTCTCCGCACAAGTAGTGCCTCCAAATCTTCAACGCAAAGACTACACCGCTAACTCCGGATCGCATGCGTCGGATAGTTGACCTCATGTGGCCTCACCGCCGAGATGCGTAAGCCACAACCCTACCTACCGCATCAAGACACAACCCAACCCGTATGTGATGCATCGCGAAGAGACCGTGAATTCCTTACGGCCTCAAAGTTGAATCAAACCGAGCTTCGTTAGAATCTTCTTAAGCTTGTCGAAACTCTCCTGCTTTGTTTCTCACCGACATAAACGGAACCTCTTTCCTTAACAACTTGGTCATTGGTGCTGCAATCAATGAGAAACCTCTACAAACCGGTAGTATATCCGCCAAACCGTAAAACTCCGAATCTCACCATCGACTTAGGCGGTTTCCAATCCAAAATCGCCTCAATTTTCTCGAGGATCCACTCTAATCCTCACGGTGACACTACATGTCCCAAGAAAGTCACTTTCTAAGCCGAACTCGTGACTTTCATCGAACTTAGCGTAAAGTCGCTTCTCCTCAAAATCAAGCAGCACTCACACGCAAATGCGCATCATGCTCTTCTTCTCGTTCTTGAATACACCAGATGTCGCCAATAAAACTACCACGAACTGGTCCAAATATCTTTGAAACACCCTATTCATCATATCCATGAATGCCGCCGCCGTTAGTCAACCCGAACGGCATTACGTAAATTCGTAGAGTGCCCATACCGAGTCCAAACGCCGCCTTGTGAATATCCGCTTCCTTCACCTTTAATTGGTGATACCTGCACTCGTGTCAATCTTAGAAAATACCATTTGCACCCTTGGTGATCAAACAAGTCATCTATCCGTGGCAACAGATACTTGTTTTTGATCGTCAGCTTATTCAGCTGGCGGTAATCTATGCACATCCGCATTGTACCATCTTTCTTCTTAACAAAGAGTACCGGCGCACCCCACGGTGAAACACTTGGCCTGATAAAACCTCGGTCCAACAACTCTTGGATCTGAGCCTTAAGCTCCACCAATTCCTTTGGCGCCATCCTATACAGAGCAATAGACACTGGCGCAGTTCCTGGTAACAGATCTATCCCGAACTCTACCTCACGATCCGGTGGCAAACCCGGAAGTTCTTCTGGAAACACATCAGCAAATTCCTTAACTGTTCGGACTTTTTCTACAATGAGACTCTTTAGCCTCCAAGGCATACACATGAACCACATACGCTTCGCAGCCTCTTTCTCACCATCTTTCTGCGCTTTAGAGCGGACACCACATTAGATAAGTAATCTCTCCTATTACCTATCATAGCCACTTCATCACCCTCGACTGCCGTCTTTAGAACCATGCGCTTAGCCGCGCAATCCAAATTCGCTCGGTACTTAACCAACCGGGGTCCATCCTAAGAATCGAATCGAACTCCCCAAATGGCGGTTCCATCGGATCGGCAAGACAAACACTACCCCTTGGAGTTCTAGGGGTACATCTCTAAATGTGACTTATCTACAACTACGGAATGACCTAGAGAGGCTAATTACGGTCATCCGCCTAGAAGTAGATTCGAGTCTAAGTCCATGGTCTCTACTATACTATCACGGCCATGTAAGAATGTGTCGAACCCACATCAATCAAAGCAAGAAAAAGGAGAACCACAGATCAAGAACGCACGGCTATGACGCCCGGTGCGTCGCCTCCTCTCGGCGCCTTGCGCATACACTAACCCAGCCGTTCGGCGCCGAACTACCGCACCCGCCCGCCCGGTGCTCCACGGCCCCGACTGATCCATTACTACCTCTGCCATTACCACGCCCCTCTGCGGTGGCGGTACATTATTCCGAATCGAGTACGGCCCCGACTCGGGATCGAATCCTCGCCAACTTACGCGGACAAATCCCTCACGCGATG
Organism: Gossypium sturtianum; assembly: GCA_025698515.1. Taxonomy (NCBI): domain Eukaryota; kingdom Viridiplantae; phylum Streptophyta; class Magnoliopsida; order Malvales; family Malvaceae; genus Gossypium; species Gossypium sturtianum. The sequence continues at coordinate 49,979,290 of CM046952.1, read as the reverse complement.
ATCGAGAGAACCACACTCAAAACAACCTTTTCCACCGGTCCAAAGCAATTTCTCCCAATGATATCTCCCACAATGGTTACACCGCGGCGGCCCCCGACTAGCAAAGAACAACCCTACAGCATCGATTCGGCCCACTGCTTCTAGCCCTTTCTCGAGGATTACCCGACGATCCGTAAGACCCAAAGCTCCTCTTATGCCTGCTTCCTGCCCATGCCCCGCCTCACGGACTCCTTAACACCCTCGGCTACCTTAGCCTTCTCAACCAGACAAGAACTCACGCTCCCGCCGAGGAGCAATCAGCGACCTCAACTCGTCTCTCGCACCATCCTCAAACGAACACACCTCTCGTGTTCAAAGAGCCACAATACCCCTAGCATACCGGCTCGGCCTCAAGAACTCACCTGCGACTCTTAAACAGACTTACTCCCCTGGACTAGCCTCAAAATGCTTTTCATTGCAAGGCCGATGTAGCTAGCTCCAATGTACTTTTTTTCGAAATGCACTGAAATAATCCCATGTCGGATCCTCTCGCCGCCACACATCATCCGAACCGTGAGCCACCACCGGTATGACTCATCCCGAAGAAGCGATACTATCCCTTCGACTTCTCCTCTCGTGATCAAGTCCAGATCATCCATGATCCGCTCCGCTGCCTCCAGCCAATACTCGGCAGATCTTTGGGAGCAACACCGTAAACACTCGAAAGAATTCAGCCCAATTTGCCCAAGTCGCCAGCACCGATTTCCTAGCTCCCGCACCACCACCTACTCCAACTACCCTTTCCAACACTCGCAAAGATCGCGCGTGACACTGCTGGTCATCCCGGGCCCGATCTTGAAACTCACCACCTCCGGTGGTGGCGATCAGTATCTCATTTTCTCGACCTCGACTGGACCTACGGGTTCGTAAACCGTCATCCTACCACGACCTGCGCCCACGACCACGTCCACCTCTAGCGCTCATGACTAAATTCTCTCACGTGTCCGATTTAGGAGTTTTATGCATCGAGATTTATTCCACTGCTTTAAAGCAAAGTCTTATGAATAGTAAAGAAGCTTTGTTTTCGCGAGTTCACGTAATCCTATCGCTTTGGGTTTCTAAAGTAATCCACTATTGCAATCATCCAATCACATCAATAAATCACAAGAAATAGTAAGGGTACTTACTGGGTGGATCAGTGCCAGGAGACTCGGTGTCATGCCTTTCAAACCATTTATTTCAAACAAAACACTTAAAACAGACTTTTGAAAACATTTTGGGCCTCAGGCCCACAGCCGAGCCTTTGAACTAAGCTCTGATACCACAATTGTAACACCCCAAACCCGGTCAATACACCACGATCGAATCTGGCATGTTACGGGGAAAATAGCGTTTGAAGGGTTAGGTTTCAGGTTAAAGATTCGATGAAAAACTCCTTGTCATATTTTATACTTGTCGAAATCTTGGGCATGATTGCTTTGTCATATTTTAATGTTTTAGGGTGATACCCGATGGTAAAGTTTAAAACACATTGCGTTATAGTTTTGAAAACCGTTGTCCTTCCAAGTTTTTAGCAATTTTAACTCAATTAATTTGTTAAAGCATATCTGAAAGCTACTTTAAGCATAAACGTAGTAAAACCTAATTTAAAGGCCATTTACAACCCAAAATAAAACCAAATAGTAATAAATAAACTAAAGTACCAAATTTTGTAAAGTCCGAGCAAATCTTTATTAAAGGGGGCATGAGCACCTCGAGTCCATCCCGGCCCATGTCCGCGCGCCTAAGTGTCACCTGAAATGTCAAAGGAGAGGGTGAGTCGCAAGACTCGGTGCATAAATCCCACTCCCAGATAATACAACATGCTAACACACATCATATCATAGCAAAGATAATCAATGCACCCCGATCCTAACCATCCATATCACCTTTCTACCCCGTGTGGTACCAAACCTTTGGTGGTGCTAAACCACCGGTGACCCAAAGTCACGATATCCATAAGTGTGGTGCCAAACCACTGGTGACCCAAAGTCACGAATAATCCAATGATGGGGCCAACCCATCGCGTGATACCAAATCACTAGCAGACGATCCCATATCTCAAAGTGGGGCCAACCTACGCGGTGGTGTTAACCACTGGGGACGAGTCGCAATGAGGTGCCAAACCTCGGTGTCCCAAAGACACAGTGTGATACCAAATCACTGGTGACCGCAGTCACAAATCCGATGATGGGGCCAACCCATCGTGTGATACCAAATCACTGGCGTCAATCCCGTAATATCAACCGTGGGGCCAACCCACCGTGGTGCTAAGCCACTGGGACGACGCCGAGGTGCCAAACCTCTGGTGACCCAAAGTCACAAAATATCATCCGTGGTACCAAACCTTTGGAGGTGCCAAACCTCTCCGTGTCCCAAAGACACGGATATCATATTCCCCCTCCTCTCATATCACCCACACATGTCATACTAATGCAAATGATATAAAACATGCAATCATGCTAACATGCTCAAATGGCATCTCATGGTATTTACATCATGAAACATGTTATCACATATATCACTACAGATCTCGTAATGAAACGGACTTACCGTGATCCGTGCTTATACCCCATCGGTACCAAATCCATCAATCATATTGTTGCACTTTAATAAGTAATTAGGTTATTAATCATATTACTAAAGAAGTGTGTTAGTTTTACACACTGCTAACACGAAAGCCTTAGCTCCAAAGAACCTGGCCTAAATCCCTCGATAACTCTGCTCCTAAAATCGGTCAACCAAGGGATTAGCAATCTAGACCATTCGGCCAAAGCTATCAAACCAAAGGGGTTAATATTGAGCCATTACCTTTGCAATGGTTTGGTTTCCTACCAAACCCGAACCAACAATAGTTCCTCTTACCAATCGCCACCCTCTAACAAATGACAACGGTTAATCTTTTAATAACTTGACTTAATGAAAACTAAAAGAATATACTAAAAGAACTCGTTCTTACCACCACTTACCAAGCGGTTAACAAGGAAAGAAGGCTCCACTTGACTGCCTCCCAATCCCGGATGCCCCTAAAGAAATCGGTTCAATGCCAAAAGGTTAACTCCTTTCACCAATCACCACAATCGGTTCTTAACCAAATCAAAATCGACAAGAGCACAAAAGAAATAGCCATTCGGGCCCTATGCTTACCTTCCTCAGAACCCGATTGGAACCAAGACTAGAACAACACCACACCAAAATTCGACCACAAGAACACCACTAGAAGAGAAAGAGATTCGGCCAAAACTTCAAAAGAAAGAAAAGGGAATTCGGGTTTAGGTGTTTAACACCCTTGGGTTCGGCTTTGAGTGGGAAAAAGAAGATGATGTGAAATGGGAATAGAGTTTCGGCACAACAAGAATGGGAAGAACAATTGAAGAAAACAGCTAAAGAGTTTTGAAGAAGGAAGAGAATAAAAGATGGATAGAGAGAGTACTTACGGTTTTGAAAGAAAAGAATTGATGAAAGTGTTTTGGAGGCTAGAGTTTGGCTCAACACAACTGAACAAAAGAAAGAACGAGAGAAGAGAACATTCGGCTACCAAGAAAATTGAGAGAAAAACAAAGCAAAAATTCGGCAACTAAATGCTTAGACTTTCGGTTTCAAAGTGGACAAAAGAGAGAGTTTTGCTTGACAAAAGAAGAAGTTTAGCTTACCTATTGCTTTTGGCCGAAAAATGCACAAAATTGCCTATTCAATTTCGGCATTCCCACTCCCCCACAAGCCAAGCCGCCCACTCCCCCAAAACTCTCCCACAACCAGGCCACTTCCACCATACACTCACAACCACTCATTCAAAACACTTTGAACAAGTCTCCTTCCTAAATTCACTCTCCACCCATCATTTGAGCATTTGACTTGGTCTTAGGCAGAGTTTGAACCGCCTACAACTCCTCCCTTCCCATGTCAAAATGAAAGCCAAAATGGGGATTTTCGCACTTGAACTCAAGACCTCTCCCCGCAATGACGCCAAACACAAGCTCCAAGTGGCGCATACTTTGCCACTCCACCAGCTCCTCCTTTGTGCTATAAATCACCAATAAAAATCTATAAGCCTCAGCTCCTTCAGCTCCTCTCCCCTAAGCCTAGAATTAAATTTTTTCCATCTACTCAGCTTACTTCTAGCTTACAACTAAGCCCCTAAAACATCAAAACAAGAACATAGCACACCAGACACATGCAAACAAAGTCAAAACAAAAATAGGCCCTAACCCGGGATATTACACCAGCTATAGAGTTTCAAGAAGGTGACATGGATAGGTATCTGCAAAAATTACAGCTATATACTTTTATTCAAGAATAGGGATTTGACCCTTTAATGAGGAATTGCAAAGGAATATGGGAAAACACAACTGAAGAGGAATGGACGAAATTTTGTTTGCCAGCCGAAGAACCCTTAATAATTCATGTAGTGCAAGAATTTTATCTAGCATTAAAACAAAGGGAGGCAGCCAAACCATTCTATGGGATGCTCTCCTTTGAAAAGGTTATAGGGGTTAATGTTCCGGTAACTAAGATGAGTATTTGCCAAATTTATGATACACCATATTATTATCTCAATTAACTCTATATAACAGATTTAAAGGAATTCGAAAACATTGATATAGAGGAAGTATTGAGATTCCTAACAGAAAGGAAAGAGATGTGGACGTATCGAATGGGAATAACAATTCTTGAAACATTCAATCAGGAGCTGATGACACCAAAAGTCAATATGTGGATGAAATTTGTATGTTCAATAATATGGCCTATAACAAAGATGTCCGAGATTAGTCCAATTCAAGTGATCATAACTTATGGAATCCTTCAGAAGAAGCAAATATGTATTGGAACCTAGTTATATAAAAACATGGTTAATTGTACAAGAAATTTAGGAAAGGGGATATTTTTCCCACATTTAATTTCAGAACTATGTAAAAGGGTAGGAGTAATCATAGAATGGATGGATAAAACCATGTATGCTCCAAGGAAATCACTTGATGATGATTTATTCAAGCAATTTGTTCTTCTACAGACGAAACAAAAAGAGGAAAGGAGAAAAAGAGGATTTTAGGAAGATGAGGACTAATACTCAAGAGTAATCTAGTAGGACTAGAAGTAGACAAATTTAGGAAAACTTGAATGCTTATTTCTTTACTTGTATTTTTTATTTTTAGGGATTGTATTAAATTTTAGGGTAATGCAAATATGTTTTTAGGATAGGGATAAATACATAATTCTTTGTTTTGAAGTTTGTTTAAATATTTTATATTAAAAAAACCCCGACATGGATGAGATACAGACAAATCGAGCTTCACACGATTAAAGGAGGAAGAAGCCAACATTAGCCACCACAATCAATCAGGTAACTTTTCTCCTTATCTCTATATGGGCTACACATTGAAGATAATGTGTCAACTAAAGTGTGGGGGTACCATAGGAAATTTGTTGTTTTAAAATTTTCTTTTATTTTTCTTATCTTTTGTGTGCTTGAGCTTGTAAAAATACAAGGGATTGGTTAAGAGCATGTACACAGGTTGCTTTTGTTTATGAATAAATTTGGCATGATGATAGGTGATTTTAAACTTTTGATTATTAGGCTACTAAGTTCTATATGTTACACTATAAATAGGTATTAAGTAATCAACTGTACCAAGTGATATAAAAAATACAAGGAAACGAGCATGCTAGTACGAATGATAAATAGTTGAATTTGTATTTGTTTTGTTGATTAATTTTTTTCATGTTGAGATATTTAGGGATGACCTAAGGCATTGCTTGGAACACATACAAAGCCAAAAAGCTGTCTTAATTATATTTCACATTTAGAACCAATTTTTGAGTCTATTGACAATTCTTGATGAACCACATTACAGGCCTCGATCCTGAAAATGTCAATTTGTATTTACCTTTGTTCTTTGGTCTTGCATTGCACGATTATAGACGTTTGGCCATACTTATTGGGGGTTAAGTAGATACATCATGGCAGAGTTAGTAAAAATAAAGTGAAAAAGGAAAGAATAATGTGATATGGGAATTATAGGTTAGCCTGAAAGTGCAAAACAAAAAGAAATATCTAAAAAAGAAAATCCATACGAGTAGAAAAACTACCTAAAAAGCCAAAAAGCATTCTTGAGTGAAAAAAATTGAAAAAGAACAGTGACAAAGTCACAACAATAGAAAAATATAGTTCATTAGTGCACCAAAACTCGTAGGCTAGCCGTAGTTACTATGTTATGCTATGAGTTCCTATATGGAGAGACAAGGAAGGTGAGAGAAGGAGAAATAAGGTGGTGAGCGGGTAAAGGTCACTAAAGGGGAAGAATAAGGATCAATACAATGTGCCAAACTATTTCCGTGTTTGTAAACTTTTTGATGCTTACTATTTTTCAATTCTATACCTGTCCTAAGCTTCAGAATGTTACAAGCTAAAAAGTCCTATGTGACCTAAATATCCTTATACATGAATAGACATCATACTAGACATGTGCATAAACGACTATTTGTATTCTGCTTGGATAATCAAAGTACTTGTATGATTTGTTACTGGATTCCTCTAGGAAAGACCCTTAATACTTGTATATTTTCTAACATACTGAACTTAGATGTTTAAAGTCAAAGGTGGTAAGTCAACTATTCATCATGTTGAAGTTGTTAGTAAACAAGAAATGCCTAAGTTATATGTTATGAAGTCAATACTTGTATCATACTTGCTCAAGGGTCGTCATGTTTATTTGTCATATTTGTTTATATTGCTTTATGAGAATCAGTGACTTAAGTGTGGTGGAGTTTGATCTGCCAAAATTCGGTGTAGCAGATTAAACTAGCTTCACACTTAAGGAGCCTGAATACAAGTATTTTCATTACATTTTAGTTAAGTTTCTTTAGTTTTACTTACATTCAATAAAATGTGTAAATAGAGTCATTTATTGACCTTAAAGGCCGAATAAGGCCTAAGGGAGAGCTAACATACTTTGTGAGCGCACAGGAGACCATCAGAAGGCATTTTAGGACGATACTGGATGCTATGTCGCAACACAGGAGGACTGATGTCGCAACATAGAGAATAGAATGAAGAAAACTCAAGTCTACCTTTGAACTCATGGCACAGATTGAGGGTGTCGCGACATACCCCTAAAGATGGCTACAAAAGAGCATATTTGTAACAGTCCGGTTTATACCCTAGTCGAAACAGTGGTTTCGGGACCATGAATCCGAGTCCGAATAATATTTTAATATTATTTTCTGTGCCGTTGATATGTGACTAAGTATGTGGTAAATTTCTGTGAGCTAATTTGTCCGTCTGTGTGTTTAATTTGACAAAAGGATTTAATTGCATAAAATGTGAAAGTTGCATGCTATTTGTTAAAGTGGTTAAGTGTTGTGGCTTTGTAAAAGTGAAGAACTTATGTGGCTATTAAACCACTATTTAGTTAGTGGATGGATAAGGACAAATATATCATTAATGCATGATTGTTTTATTTATTAATTGGAAGGCTAAATTAGTAAATGAAATAATATTAATGTTATAATGAAAATAACATGAAAATAAGCCATTATCATCCTTCACCTAGCCGAATATTGAAAGGAAAGAAAGAAAAGATTAAGTTTGTTTCATTCGGCCATTCCAAGCATAAATTCAAGGTATGTTTTCGATCAGTTTTCGATAATTTTTACGTTTTTGAAATCGTTGCTTTGAGAGCTTTAAAACCCATGTATTAATTTTGATTATTGGTGATGTTTGTTTGAGATGCCATTGTTGATATGTTGAGTTTTGAAATGAGTTTAGTTGATAAATGAAAGATATGGGTTAGATGAACATACTTTGTTCTTGAAGTCTTGATAAATTTAGCTAATTAGGGCTAAATTGAGAAAATGAAATTTTGAAGGACTAATTTGTGAAATAAATGAAATGTATCGACTCATATGAGCATGAGTGAAATTCGACTAGGCATGGGTATTATGGAATTTGATGTGTTTTGTGATTTTGTGAATTAGGGACTAAAATGTCCAAATGTGAAAATGTGAGGGCTAATTTGCAAATAGCCCTAAATGTATGTTTTCGGGATGAATTGTATGAATTAGTGAATGAAAGGGTTAATTTTGAAAATGTTTAGATCAAGAACCAAGGAAAACGGACACAGATCGCGGGAAAGCGAAAGTAACCGAGTAGTCGTTTTCATTCTGATAAACCGAATCTGAGGTAAGTCACTATGCAAATAAACATATATGTGTGTAATTATAATTATTTATATGAAAAATGTTGATGATGGATGTTTATGAGAGGTTATACTTGTGAAATTCAAGATAAGTCCGATATAGTGATTAAGTCTGAGAAGTCCCGTACGAACCTAGGAATAGATAGGATTAGCTATGTCATGACATAGGTATCTGTTCTACTTTATCATGTAAGACCACGTCTGGGACGTTGGCATTGATTTCAGATTTCGTCTAAGACCATGTCTGGGACGTTGGCATCGATATTATCTTTATGTGTAAGACCTCGTCTGGGACGTAGGCATCTATATGAGCTTTACGTGTAAGACCATGTCTGGGACATCGGCATCGTATTGATTCGTGTAAGACCCTATCTGGGACAGTGGAATCATTATTCGATTACATGTAAGACCTCGTCTGGGACGTTGGCTTTGTACGACCATTCTGAGCTTCTGAGTATCTTACTAGATTCCTCACGGTTCAACGGGCAGGTTTGTGATACGAAATAGCCATGTAAATAGCGAATCTGATACAGGTACGTTGATTTATACACTAAGTGTGTATATAAGGTAAGTCCCTATGTAACCTTGCTATGGTGGTTGTAAACCTTTGAAATAGTTGTGTGCATAAGAGACTTTTGGAATTGATGAATGTGGCCAATAGTATGAACCAAAGTATATATGTGAAAAGATGTTATGTATATGAAATGTGCTTATTTTTCTACATGCTTATATACTTTTATATTTAGTTTATTTGTATATGACTTACTAAGCTTTTGGAAAGCTTACTCTGTGTGTGTGTTTTCTCTGTTTATAGGTCGTCAAAGCTACTGAAGGCTCGAGACCGTCACGGATCGTCATCACACTACTAAACTTATTTTGGTACACTTTGAAAATGTATATGGCTAGATATGGCATGTATAGGCTAGTCCTTATTTTGAGTTATTATGTGGACTTAGCCATGTGATTTGGCTATTTATGTTTTGGTAATATTCTTATATGAATGTGATATGAGAAGTTGTTTTGGTATGTTTAGTTGATGTATGAAGTGGTTAATATGGTAAGTTCATAGATGAATGGTGTTTGGACATAATTGTGATTTGGTCATGCAAATTGGTATGTTTGGAATTGGTTTTGAAGATATTATTGTGTAATTTCTTTAGTTGTCAAATATGAATGAAATGGGATAATATATGTTGTTTGTAGGTATGACCCTTGAGGGTGGCATTTTGGCCTTGTAAATGGCCTATATTGTCACACCTGGGCAGGCACACGCGTGCCTAGAGACCGTGGGTAAATTGGCAGAATGTAGCTTAATAGCACACGGCCTCGACATGGGCATGTCAGCTGGCCGTGGTGTGAAGTCAGTAGCTAGCTTAAGAGCACACGGCCATGGCACACGGGCATGCTTGGTGGCCGTGGTGGGTAGTCAGTATATAGTCTGGTAGCACACGGTCATGGCACACGGACGTGCCTAGTGACCGTGTTGATTTAGACAGTATGTAAACACGGCTGGACACACGGGGTGTCTAGAAGCCGTGGAGGGCACACGGTCTCCTCCCACGGGCGTGCCTCCCCTGAAAGTTAGAAAAGTTTTTAATTTTCATGAAATTTCATATGTGTTTCAGTTTAGTCCCAACTCGGTTTATAAGCATGTTTAAGGTCTTGATGACCGTAGTGAGGGACACTATGCTTGAGAATGATGAATGAATGTATGAATTTCTTTACATGCTTTCCGATCTGTCCGGTAATGCCTTTAACCCTAGTCCATCGTTGGATACGGGTTAGGGGTGTTACATTTGGTTGGTATCAGAGCTAGGGGTTTAGTCGATTCTCAGACTAACGTAGCGTGTCAGAGTCTAGCTATACATGCCATATGTCTGAAATGTGATAGTGTGATGAATCCTGACGTATTAAATGTAACACCCCAAACCCGGCCCAAATGCTACGACCAGATCTGGTATGCCACGGGGTTTATTGTAAAAACTTTGCTTTAACGGTTTATGAAAATCTCAGTTTCTTTACTTAGGCATTTGTTAAAAAAATAGGATATCTGATGAAAACCTTTGCTTTTTCTTTGAACGTGTTCGAAAAACCTATTTTATTATTTTTTTTATGTTTTAAGTCCTTGAACATAAATTTAAAATCTGTAAACACTGTCAAATATAAAGCGATAACCTGAACCATAGGGCCTTATTACATAAATAGTTCCAAAATTAAAACTTAAAGAAAACCGAAAATAATTCATGAAAATAAATAAAATAAAACTTGATGGCCCTCGAGTCCGCCTCGCTCCCGTCCACGATCTATCGCTCATCCGAAAAGTCGGGGAAAATAAAAGGGTGAGTCACCAAGACTCAAAGTGTGCAAATCCCAAAAACACATAAAAGGCTTGAGGTCCACAAACACATTATGGGCATTGGCCCATACACAATGGCAACAAAACATATGTATGCTACATGGCCTTTTGACCTAGAAATCCATCCTCTACACACCAGCCCGTACCAACTATCACACCTTGGGGATTTCTACAATCAACCCACCAACCGCTACACACCACATCGATAGACATGCTGCCTATTCCTAATAATTAGGAATAAATTTAACGTGGCTTAGCCACCGATCACTATTGTGACTTAACATTTCAATTCGTGGTTTAACCACCGATCACCAAGTGACCTATTATCATGCTCTTCCCCCTTAGTCATATTAATCCCATCCCATGCGTACATTCATGCAAAATCAAACAATATACCACTTAAGTATTTACAAACTAGCACATTCATCGATACACATAGAGAAGTTTCTATGATCACGCACTGCATCCATTGCCTACCCTTTTTGGGTAACACGATCGTTCATACTGACCTATTTTTCCGCTTTTAGCCCATAACATATGTATATATACAAAGTTAAGTAGTGTGATAGAGATCTACACACTGACACAGTTAAGACGACACTTTCTATGTCGACGCTATCCGTAGCTTCGACACAACCGCTATTTGCCTAAGGTGTTGTTCGAAGTCGGTCCACACCCGGTGGCCAATCTCGAATAGCGATAATCGCGCGTTTCTTGAACTTTGGGGCTAGGACTACAGATCCAACTCCTACCTTTGATTTGCTGACATTCGAGTCCATGAGTGATCTTGGTCAGAAGGTACTACGATGATTGCTTAACGAACCATTAGGTTAAGACACGAATAACGAAAAGAAACCGATTGATCAACTTAAGGAGAACCAAAAACCTTACCTTGAAATCCCGAAAATAATATGATTTGTATGCTACTGAATTATGGCTTAGAAACCTAGACGATTAGATCTCCTTCAAATCCCAGAATGCCGCCAAAGAGAAAGAACACAAGATCAGAGAAAACGTCAAACTAAGGATGGCCCTAACTACCAACTAGCCATTCGGCTTTGGCTTCAAAAGCCGAAAAAGATTGCAAAAATACTAGCACAAGTCGATACTCACCTCTACAGAAGATTTCGGCTACTTCTAAACGATTCTGGCTTTATGGAGAAATCGGCACAAGAGGAAAAGAATGGAAAATAGTGTGAAGTGAGAGGTTTCAGCTTCTGAAGGAAACCAAAGGAAAGATTGCAGAGAATGGCTGAGGGTTTCGGCATAGAGAATGAGAGAAAAGCTTTAAAAGAATGGGGTTCAAATGCCGGAATTGAAGAGATAGCCCCCCTATTTATAGAAAATTTCGGCACTTACCTATCAAAAACCGAAAGTGCCCTTCCTGATAACTAACAACTAATCAAATAGTAGGGGAAATTTTGGCACCCTTATGCCATGTGGAAACCGATTTCTTCCCCCCTCCAAGAGATGGAAATTCGGCCATCACTGCACTCAACAGATAGCTCCTATCTTTTCTCCTCTATCTTAATCCATTCACTCCTCCAGAAGAGACCTAGATAACACCACTTCCCCCCTATTTTATCAGCACCTTATCCCCATTATCCAAGTCACTAAATCCCTCCAAATTTTAAGCCCCATTGTCGTCCCTCTTACTCCCCTTTTAAGTGCCAAAAATGGCCCAAAGACATGGGCTCCTTACGGCCAAAGCTTAGGCCTCTTCAACTGCTAATGGCGCCACCTTATAACTCCTTTGCAGCGCCACTTGTTACTGAGCCCCAAGCCCACTTTGCAGTTCAAACCACAGATACTATCTTTTAAACCCTTTAGTGTCCCATCAGAAAATTTAATCAAGGCCTCGACCCCATCCTGAGCCCAATTTGGACCCCTAACACTTAAATTAACACATTAAACATATCCCCACACTAAACGCATAGGCCCATTAATTCAGGATGTTACATTAAATGTGATTTCTGTATAGTAATGGATCCCGAAAGAGCCGTAGCTGACGACGCAGAAAGCAATGCGCCTACTCCCGCGCAAGGGACAGCGCCCTCTGATTTGAGACCGGCTACTAGCGGTCAAGGGGAAGAAGCTAAACAAGCTTTCTTCCAGATGATGAGTGAGTGGTTCACTCAATTTGTAAAGAATAACCTGACTGTTCCACAACCCTCGCCCCCGGTTATTCCCCCTCAAACCTCAGTCGTGCCTCCGGTGATGGGTATAAATCCATCGAACAAGCCTCCGGTTGACAAGATCCATAAATATGAGGCCGAAGAATTCAGGGCTACTAATGATGATGATGCTGAAAAAGCCGAGTTCTGGTTAGAGAATACAATCCGAGTATTCTATGAAATGTCACTGACTCCGGAAGAATGCATAAAGTGTGTTGTATCTTTGCTTCGAGATGCAGCTTATCAATGGTGGAAAACCTTGATTTCTGTTGTACCAAAAGAGCGAATTACATGGGACTTCTTTCAGAGCGAGTTTCGGAAGAAATATTGTAGATCAGAAACGAAAGGAATTTTTGGAACTTAAACAGGGCCGAATGACTGTTTCTGAGTATGAACGAGAATTCGTGAGACTGAGTCAGTAAACTCGTGAATGTGTATCATCTGAAGTAATAATGTGCAAAAGGTTCGAGGATGGACTTAATGAAGACATCCGTTTACTAGTCGGAATTTTAGAGATAAAGGAGTTTGTTGTACTCGTTGACCGAGCGTGCAAAGTTGAGGCGCTTGGAAAAGATAAAAGAAAAGCTGAGTCAGAAGCCCGAGATGTGAGAAAGAGATTTCAGAGTAAATCATTTCGCATCGCAGAAAAGATTCAGAGATGATCAAAGTCATTCCAGAGATAATGTGGGACATTTGAACAGGAATCGAGCTAGATCGCAAATAAATTCCAAAACTCCAGCAACTTCAGTAGCAAGTGTTGGAAATGCTCGTTCTGAGAGACCTGAGTGCAAGCATTGTGGAAAAAGACATCCAGAAAGTTGTAGATTAAATGACAGAGCTTGCTTTAGATGTGGATTACTTGATCATTTTATCCGTGATTGCCCTGAGATTATTGAGCCAGAGACTGTTCCAAATCTGAAATCTGATAATGTACCTGTGAGAGGTAGATCTTCGAAGAATGTAAAGAACGTCAGTGGTAGTCAGAGGACTACGAGAGACAATGTTGTCAGATCTGAAGCTCAAGCACCTGCCAGAGCGTATGCTATCCGAACTCGAGAAGAAGCTTCATCACCTAATGTTATAACCGGTACTTTTACTCTTTATGATACTTCTGTGATTGCATTAATAGACCCTGGTTCTACGCATTCGTACATATGCATGAATTTAGTATTCAGTAAGACTTTGCCTGTAGAGTCTACTGAGTTTACTATAAAAGTATCGAACCCCTTAGGTAAAAGTGTTCTGGTTAACAAAGTATGCAAGAATTGTCCGTTAATGTTTCGAGATATCTGTTATCCTGCTGGCCTGATGCTTTTGCCATTTGATGAGTTCGATATCATTCTGGGTATGGACTGGTTGTCATTGCATGATGCAGTTGTGAATTGTAAAAGAAAGACTGTTGATTTGAGATGTCTGAATAATGAAATTGTACGGGTTGAGTCTAATGATTTGAATGGATTGCCTGCGGTGATATCAGTTTTGAAAGCTCAGAGTTATATGAAAAAGGGTTATGAGGCATATTTTGCTTATGTGATTGATTCGAAGATGTCTAAAAAGAAAGTTGAATCAGTGCCTATTGTCTGTGAGTTTTCTGATGTGTTCCCTGACGAGTTACCTGGGTTGCCTCTGATTCGTGAAATGGAATTCAGTATTGAGTTATTACCTGGTACTACGCCTATTTCGATAGCTCCGTATAGAATGGCATAAACAGAATTGAAAGAGTTAAAGTCACAGATGCAGGAGTTGACTGATAGAGGGTTCGTTAGACCGAGTTTCTCGCCTTGGGGTGCTCTTATTCTATTTGTGAAAAAGAAAGATGGCACGATGAGAATGTGCATTGATTATCGTCAGCTGAACAAGGTGACTATAAAGAACAAATATCCGTTGCCCAGAATTGATGATTTATTTGATCAGTTAAAAGGAGCTACTGTATTTTCTAAGATTGATCTAAGATCGGGATACTATCAGTTGAGAGTGAAAGATTCAGACATTCCGAAGACCACTTTCAGAACGAGGTACGGGCATTACGAGTTTTTAGTTATGCCATTTGGACTAACCAATGCACCTGCTATTTTTATGTATCTGATGAACAGAATTTTCAGACCGTACTTAGATTAATTTGTTGTAGTATTTATTGACGACATTTTAATTTACTCACAGGATGAGACTGAGCATGCTGAACATTTGAGAATCGTATTACAAACTCTGTGAGAAAAGAAATTATATGCAAAATTTAGCAAATGTGAATTCTGGTTACACGAGGTTAGTTTCCTGGGACATATTGTGTCAGCATCTGGGATTCGAGTTGATCTGAACAAGATTTCTGCTATTTTGGATTGGAAACCTCCGAAGAACGTGTCTGAAGTCAAAAGTTTTCTGGGGCTTGCTGGTTACTACCGCAGATTTGTAAAAGACTTTTTGAAGATAGCTACTCCATTGACAAAATTACTTCAGAAAGATGTTAGATTTGAATGGTCAGATAAATGTCAAAGAAGTTTTGATCAGTTGAAAGCTCTGTTAACAGAAGCTCTAGTGTTAGGACAGCCAAAATCGGGCAAAGAATTTGTTATATACAGTGATGATTCGTTAAACGGTTTGGGATGTGTTCTGATGCAGGAAGGCAAAGTTGTAGCTTATGCCTCGAGATAATTAAAGCCTCATGAGAAGAATTATTCGACACACGATCTTGAATTAGCTGCGATTGTGTTTGCACTTAAGATTTGGTGCCATTATCTGTACGGTGAGAAATGTCATGTATTTTCAGATCATAAAAGTCTGAAATATTTGATGACCCAGAAAGATTTGAACCTGCGCCAAAGAAGATGGTTAGAGCTGTTAAAAGATTATGAGCTTGTGATAGATTACCATCCGGGTAAAGCAAATGTTGTTGCAGATGCATTGAGTAGAAAATCATTGTTTGCATTACGTGTTTTGAATGCTCAGTTGGAATTGTTTGATGATTGTTCTTTGATAGCTGAATTAAAAGCAAAATCGTTGTTCTTACAACAGATATGTGATGCTCAGAAGCTTGATAACGAATTGTTCGCAAAACGAGCTCAGTGTGAAGTGAATTCTGAATCTGAATTTCAAGTTGTTGATGATTGTTTGAGATTCTGAGGTCGTACTTGTGTTCCGAGAAATCCGGAGTTGATTCAAATTGATTTTGAGTGAAGCACATAACGATTATCTATCTGTTCATCCGGAAGTACTAAAATGTATCACGATTTGAAGCAACACTACCGTGGTGATGCGTATGAAAAGAGATATTTCGACTTTATATCGAAATGTTTAGTGCGCCGCCAAGTGAAAGCCGAACACCAAGTTAAAATGCAGGTTACTCTGACCGATTTTGATTCTCGAGTGAAAATGGGATAGAGTAACAATGGACTTTGTTTCGGTTTACCTCGGACTCAGAAAGAAAGATGCAATTTGGGTCATAGTTGACCGATCGATTTAAATCGCCCATTTTATTCCGGTAAGATCGACTTTTCACTTGATAAGTTAGCGAGCTTTATATCTCTCGAAATTGTGAGATTGCACGGAGTGCCACTATCCATTGTGTCAGATAGAGATCCGAGGTTTACATCAAGATTCTGGAAGAAACTGCAAGAAGCTTTGGGTACGAAATTACACTTCAAGATCTGACTTTTCATCCGCAAAGCGGATGGACGATGCGAACGGACCATTTGATTCTTGAAGACATGTTAAGATGTTGTGTACTTGAGTTTCATGGTTTATGGGAACAAAGATTTGCCATCGATTGAATTTGCTTATAACAATAGTTTTCGGGACGAGCATTAAAATGGCACCTTATGAAGCTTTGTACGGACGTAAATGTCGTACACCTCTGTATTGGACCGAGCTTAGTGAGAATAAGTTACACAGGGTTGATTTGATAAAGGATTGTAATGTAAAGTGAAACCGATTCGAGATTTTTGAAAGCAAAGATTCGATCGTCGTAAGTCTTATGCAGACTTGAAACGAAAGGATATAGAATTTGAGATTAGCTACAAAGTATTTCTAAAAGTGTCTCCATGTAAGAAAGTGCTTCGATTTGGACGTAAAGGCAAATTAAGTCCGAGGTTCATCGGACCGTATGAGATCATTGAGCGTGTCGGGCCTGTTGCATATAGATTAAAGTTACCATCTGAGTTAGAAAAGATACACGATGTATTTCATGTTTCAATGCTCCGTAGATATCGATCTGATCCGTCACATGTGATTGCCCCATCTGAAATTGAAATTCGATCTGATATGACATATGAAGAAGAACCGATCCGTATTCTTGCTAGTGAGGTGAAATAGCTAAGAAATAAGAAAATTCTGTTAGTGAAAGTACTATGGCATCGTCACGGAATAGAAGAGGCCACATGGAAGCCTGAAGAATCAATGAGACAACAATATCCGAATCGGTTTAACGGTAAGATTTTCGGGGACGAAAATCCCTAAGGGGGAGAATTGTAACAGTCTGGTTTATACCCTAGTCGGAACAGTGGTTTCAGGACCATGAATCCGAGTCTGAATAATATTTTAATATTATTTTCTGTGCCGTTGATATGTGACTAAGTATGTGGTAAATTTCCGTGAGCTAATTTGTCCGTCTGTGTGTTTAATTTGACAAAAGGATTTAATTGCATAAAATATGAAAGTTGCATGCTATTTGTTAAAGTGCTTAAGTGTAGTGGCTTTGTAAAAGTGAAGGACTTATGTGGCTATTTAACCACTATTTAGTTACTGGATGGATAAGAACAAATATATCCTTAATGCATGATTGTTTTATTTATTAATTGGAAGGTTAAATTAGTAAATGAAATAATATTAATGTTATAATGAAAATAACATGAAAATAAGCCATTATTATCCTTCACCTAGCCAAATATTGAAAGGAAAGAAAGAAAAGATTAAGTTTGTTTCATTCGGCCATTCCAAGCATAAATTCAAGGTATGTTTTCGGTCTATTTTCGATAATTTTTACGTTTTTGAAATCGTTGCTTTGAGAGCTTTAAAACCCATGTATTAATTTTGATTATTGGTGATGTTTGTGTGAGATGCCATTGTTGATATGTTGAGTTTTGAAATGAGTTTAGTTGACAAATGAAAGATATGGGTTAGATGAACATACTTTGTTCTTGAAGTCTTGATAAATTTAGCTAATTAGGGCTAAATTGAGAAAATGAAATTTTGAAGGACTAATTTGTGAAATAAATGAAATGTATGGACTCATATGAGCATGAGTGAAATTCGGCTAGGCATGGGTATTATGGAATTTGATGTATTTTGTGATTTTGTGAATTAGGGACTAAAATGTCCAAATGTGAAAATATGAGGGCTAATTTGCAAATAGCCCTAAATGTATGTTTTTGGGATGAATTGTATGAATTAGTGAATAAAAGGGTTAATTTTGAAAATGTTTAGATCAAGAACCAAGGAAAACGGACACAGATCGTGGGAAAGCGAAAGTAACCGAGTAGTCGTTTTCATTCCGATAAACCAAATCTGAGGTAAGTCACGATGCAAATAAACATATATGTGTGTAATTATAATTGTTTATATGACAAATGTTGATGATGGATGTTTATGAGAGGTTATACTTGTGAAATTCAAGATAAGTCCGATATAGTGATTAAGTCTGAGAAGTCCCGTACGAACCTAGGAATAGATAGGATTAGCTATGTCATGACATAGGTATCTGTTCTGCTTTATCATGTAAGACCACGTCTGGGACGTTGGCATTGATTTTAGATTTCGTGTAAGACCACGTCTAGGACGTTGGCATCGATATTATCTTTATGTGTAAGACCTCGTCTGGGACGTAGGCATCTATATGAGCTTTACGTGTAAGACCATGTCTGGGACATCGGCACCGTATTGATTCGTGTAAGACCACATGCCGACACGATGGCATCGTTATTCAATTACATGTAAGACCTCGTCTGGGACGTTGGCTTTGTACGACCATTCTGAGCTTCTGAGTATCTTACTAGATTCCTCACGGTTCAACGGGCAAGTTTGTGATACGAAATAGCCATGTAAATAGTGAATCCGATACAGGTACGTTGATTTATACACTAAGTGTGTATATAAGGTAAGTCCCTATGTAACCTTGCTATGGTGGTTGTGAACCATTGAAATAGTTGTGTGCATAAGAGACTTTTGGAATTGATGAATGTGGCCAATAGTATGAACCAAAGTATATATGTGAAAAGATGCTATGTATATGAAATGTGCTTATTTTTCTACATGCTTATATACTTTTATATTAAGTTTATTTGTATATGACTTACTAAGCTTTTGGAAAGCTTACTCTGTGTGTGTGTTTTCTCTGTTTATAGGTCGTCAAAGCTACTGAAGGCTCGGGACCGTCGCGGATCGTCATCACACTACTAAACTTATTTTGGTACACTTTGAAAATGTATATGGCTAGATATGGCATGTATAGGCTAGTCCTTGTTTTGAGTTGTTATGTGGACTTAGCCATGTGATTTGGCTATTTATGTTTTGGTAATATGCTTATATGAATGTGATATGAGAAGTTGTTTTGGTATGTTTAGTTGATGTATGAAGTGGTTAATATGGTAAGTTCATAGATGAATGGTGTTTGGACATAATTGTGATTTGGTCATGCAAATTGGTATGTTTGGAATTGGTTTTGAAGATATTATTGTGTAATTTCTTTAGTTGTCAAATATGAATGAAATGGGATAATATATGTTGTTTGTAGGTATGACCCTTGAGGGTGGCATTTTGGCCTTGTAAATGGCCTATATTGTCACACGGTCTGGGTACACGGGCGTGCCTAGAGACCGTGGGTAAATTGGCAGAATGTAGCTTAATAGCACACGGCCTCGACATGGGCGTATCAGCTGGCCGTGGTGTGAAGTCAGTAGCTAGCTTAAGAGCACACGGCCATGGCACACGGGCGTGCTTGGTGGCCGTGGTGGGTAGTCAGTATATAGTCTGGTAGCACACGGTCATGGCATACGGACGTGCCTAGTGACCGTGTTGATTTAGTCAGTATGTAAACACAGCTGGACACACAGGGGTGTCTAGAAGCCGTGGAGGGCACACGGTCTCCTCCCACGGGCGTGCCTCCCCTGAAAGTTAGAAAAGTTTTTAATTTTCATGAAATTTCATATGTGTTTCAGTTTAGTCCCAACTCAGTTTATAAGCATGTTTAAGGTCTCGATGACCGTAGTGAGGGATACTATGCTTGAGAATGATGAATGAATGTATGAATTTCTGTACATGCTTTCTGATCTGTCCGGTAACACCTTTAACCCTAGTCCGTCGTCGGATACGGGTTAGGGGTGTTACAATATTGGTTGCTATGTCGCAACACAGGTCCTGGTGTGTCCGACATCGACTTTAGAATGAAAATTAGACACGAAACAGGGGTGTTTTAGTCCGCACAATCGAACTTAAAGCTTAGGAACGTCAGGTAACCTGGGGTTAAGGACAACGGCCACCTAAAAGCTATAAATAGGCTCATTTGGCACATGTTAAAAACAGTTTTTGATTAAACTAATTTCTTCCTTTTATATTTAGTTTCATTTTTTTAGGGTTCTAGAGTTTAGTTTATTTGTTTGTTGTTTTGTTTCAAGAGATTTGGATTGTGGGATCATTCAACCCTGTGGAGTTGCGCTTAATATCAATACAATCAGGCTCTTTTATTTACTCTATCTTGTTGATTTAATTAGCAGGCTTTCTCTTTACATTGATTATATATTATTTAGGAATGCCATGAGGAACTAATCCTTTTATGGGGGATTAGCGAGTGGAGGTATGATCTGTTAATTTTTTTGTAGGGCTACTCGATGGATCAGCTGTTTGGGAAAGGGAGAACGTGAAACAAAATCTACGCCTGAAAACCCCGAGAAGTCATCAATGTGGGAATCAACCCAAAATTGGTATTGCCCATCCATGAACACCTTAGCCCCTAACCAATATGGACTGTGAGGTTGAAAGATAAGCAGTTCTTACTGACTCATTATGTTAGTGGAAGATCTGAAGATCTTGCAAGGGTAGCGACTAGTTGATTGACGAGGAACCCGAAGCTACAATTGATGGAGATTACGAAGCAAGCTAATTACCCATAATCAGATTTGATTTATTCTTCCTTTTTAATCTCTTGAATTTTATCTTTTTATGCTATTTTATTTTCATTATTATAAAATCCCCAAAAATCATTTATTTTATATCCTTCGTACTATAACTAAATTTAAAAGTACTAATTAGATCTTTTAGTGTTTCGGTTAGAATTGATCTAGCACTCACCTCCCTTGGGTACGATCCCTGGAGTACTCACCTACTCCATTGTAAAACTATATTACAACTAGACCCGTATACTTGCAAATACCGCCTCATAGTTCTATATTTTATCATAGTATTCATACTCTGGACATTAGTACATCCGAAGGCAGTCAATGTCATCTATTTATAGCGAAAGAAGGTAGAACCCTTTTTGAGTTGTAGTGGTTTATTTCAAATAGAAAAATATCCTACTTAGAATAGGAGTAGGGTGGATGGCACACCCTAGTATTCCTACTAGGGTTGCCACCACCTTCAAGCCCATGAGGGATTTTTAGGCCTCTCTCACATCGAGTCCAATTACGAGTACTTCCTTGGCCTTTTTGACCCAGTACTCTGTTATGTGATCCAACCCGATTCAGTTTTTCTATGTCCCAAAATAAAATTTAATATTTATATATAAAATAATTTTCTCATTCCTATTTTACCCTCAGCAAAATTTTGACAAATTTTCCCTGGTAAAATTTCAAGAAAATATGTTCAATATTTCACAACTCAACATGTTCATTATAACCAAATGGATTATTGTCATTTTCGGGATTCAAAACATTCCAAAAACATAAACTCATTCTTTCGATCATTTTTTAAATAACCTATACAAATGGATCATTTCCATTTTTGGAAACCTACATTCATTTCCAAATGATTCCATTTCTCCATTTTGGAGAGAATCATAATCATTCCTGAATTTTTCCCATTTATCTTTTCCTATTCATTCCGTTCATTTCTATTCAAACATGTAATTCATTTTTCATTTCAAAGAGCTAGCGAAGGGACTGCTTGGACATATGTAGTTGAGGCTCCAATGATTTATATTTAAGTTTCGACTTTTCACCTATTAATTATAAACTCATTTAGTCACGATGTCATTCAACTATAGTATCGTGACTGAGCTCATCCCAATAACATAACATTACGAAAGCAACTACTTAGTGCTCGTCCAATGACCTTGTCATAAGTGTGTTACCCTCATAAGTTATCATTGGTCTCTTTGGGATAATATCCGTTCTCCCAATATGATCCTATTTTATCTCATGGTAATCATTACATCTTCCTTCATGAAAAGTTCATCTCTATCAAATAGTGATTAAGTCATCCATCACAAAGACGGATGACCCATGGCAACATTTACTTTTCATTAACCATGTAATGCCAATAAGAGGATATCATTTACCCATGTTTTGGGCTATGAATTCCACTATTGTGAATGACGCTACATACTACATAAGTTGTACACCCAACGTACTAGCTTTCGATTCCTTATTTATTTAAACTCAAGCTTTTACTTACATCAAAGTGTACGAGTCACACATACATAGTCCGCCATCCATTCAGGATTTAGGTATGCCACACTATGAACGTCACAAGTGAATAAATCCATAAACGGATTTAGAATCTATTCTACTTGGGTCTAATCTAATGTACTGGCAGTCCAGTCAGTCACATCTATGTCTCTATCTTCTAGGAGTCATCTGTTTTGATGCCCAAGACAAGGCATCTCCCCAATTGGACTTGATACATAACATATTAGTTTTTAATTGGTTTGCTCATTTCTAATTAAACTAAGGATATGTTTAGGTTCGTTTACTAATACAAGTTGTCTTTCCGTACTACAATCCGACCATAGAATACTGCTTAGTATCAGTTAAACATTTAGACAACCAATGAGCAACATTTGCTTCTTGTTTTTCTATGCGTCCAAAAATCATGTGAGGACAATATACAAAGTATTAATGTATTAATGAATAATTTTATTAACCAATTTGTACAAAAAAATTACAAGTGTACTTTGACAAAAATACTATACTTGGGGCACTAGATCCAACATATAAATATTGTTGATATGGTCAAAAACTTTATAGAAGTTTTTATGCATTGAAGTATTTGAAATTGCAAGTTCAGTATGTGATGCTGCGATGTCACACGAATGTCATCGCAACGATGAATTTAATCATCGTGACGAGAAGGCCTTTAGCCAAGTCAGTATGTTACGTCACGATGAGGAGCCCCCTCATGTCACGACATTAATCATGAATTTTGAAATTTTTACATTCCAGTCCTACTTCGATTTCAGATTAGTTTTAGAGCATTCGTAAGCTTGTGAAAGACTTAAGAACTATTATATATCATATTAAATGTATGTTTTGTTTGATTTTAACCATATAAATTGTATAATTAAATTGTGAATTGATCGTAGTTGCAATGGTAATTAATGTGACACACTATAGCTCAGACCCAATGATCGGGTTGGGTTTAGGATGTTACAGAGTTTCGATCAATAGAAAGCTATGTTTACAAAAGCTCCAGTGTTGACTCAGCTTGAATCCGGGAAAGAATTCGTTGATTTTGGTGATGCTTCACTTAACAGATTAGGTTGTGTACTAATGCAAGATGGGAAAGTGATAGTCTATGCTTCTCGACAGCTTAAGCTGTATGAGAAGAATTATCCCACGCACGATCTGGAATTAGCTGAGGTTGTGTTTTCTTTGAAAATCTGGTGACATTATTTATACAACAAGAAATGCCACATTTTTACTGATAAAAAAATGCTTGAAGTATTTGCTGACAGATAAAAAGTTGAATCTGAGATAGCACGGATGGCTCGAGTTGTTGAAAGATTATGATCTGATTATCGAATACCATCCAAGTAAAGCAACTGTTATAGCTGACCCTTTGAGTCATAAATCTATGTTTGCTTTGAAAGCAATGAATACTCATATAAATTTGCAACGTGACAATTCTATTCTAGCCGAGTTGAGAGCTAAATTGGTATTCTTGCAAAGAATTAAGGAGTTGTAGAAAGATGATTCAGACTTGTTTGCAAAACAGAAACTATTTGAAAGTGGTTAGACTGATGAATTAACCAT
Source organism: Gossypium sturtianum (assembly GCA_025698515.1). Lineage (NCBI taxonomy): Eukaryota > Viridiplantae > Streptophyta > Magnoliopsida > Malvales > Malvaceae > Gossypium > Gossypium sturtianum. The sequence goes on along the minus strand of CM046952.1, from coordinate 49,955,373 downwards.
TTGTGATAATGGTAGTCTATATTTCTGAAACTGTTTGTGTGTGCTAGGAAATTCAGAATTGAAATATATTTTACATGAAGTTCACAGCAGTACCTATTCAATTTAGCCAAGCAGTAATAAAATGTATAACGATCAGAAACAGTTGTATTGGTGGCCATGAATGAAACGAGAAATCTCGGAGTTTGTGACAAAATGTTTAGTATGTCAACAAGTGAAAGCCAAGCATCAGGTTTCGTTAGGTTTGTTACAACCTTTGATGATTTCGGAGTGAAAATGGGAGTGTGTTACTATGAACTTTGTATCAAGTTTACCGCTGCTACCGAAAAAGAAAGAAGCAATTTGGGTAATAGTTGACAGATTGACTAAGTCCGCACATTTTATTCCTGTTAGGGCAAATTACTCACTTGAAAATTTAGTTGAGTTGTATATCACTGAGATTGTTAGATTGCACAGTGTGCCGTTATCTATTATTTCTGATCGAGATCCGAGATTTACTTTCAGGTTTTGGGGTAAGTTGCATGAAGCCCTGGTTACTAACTTAAATTCCAATATAAATTTTCATCCCCAGATAGATGAACAATCAAAACGGGTGATTTAGATACTTGAAGATATGTTGCATATTGTATTATTGAATTTGAATGCACTTGGGAGAAATTTTTCCCGTTAGTTGAGTTTGCCTATAATAACAACTATCAAACGAGTATCAAGATGGCACCGTATGAGGCTTTGTATGGTCGAAAATGCTGAACTCCATTGTATTGGTCAGAGTTAAGCGAGAGAAAGTTGGCAGGGACTGATTTGATACGAGAAACAATGGATAAAGTTAGATTTATATGAGACTGTTTGAAAGTTGCCTCATATTTTTAGAACTTGTATGTTGATTTGAAGAGAAAAGATATCAAGTTTCAGACCGTGACAAAGTTTTTTTGAAAGTCTCACCCTAGAATAAAGTTTTGCATTTCGACAGGAAAGGAAAACTTAATTCGAGGTTCATAGGGTCGTACGAGATTCTAGAAAGGGTTGGTTTGGTAGCCTATTGACTTGCTTTGCCTCGAGAACTTGAAAAGATTCATAATGTTTTTAACGTATCGATGCTGTGATGGTATAGATCAGATCCAACTCATATGATATCCCCCAAAGAAGTAGAACTTCAGCTAGATTTGTCGTATTCGGAAGAATCGGTAAAAAAATTTACTCGAGAAGTAAAAGAACTCTGAAACAAATGAGTATACCTCTAGTGAAGGTGTTATGGCATTGACATTGTATAGAGGAGGCTACGTGGGAGTTAGAGGAAACTATGAAATCACAGTACCTAATCTATTCTCAGGTAAAAATTTCGAGGATGAAATTTCTTGAGGGGGAGAGTTGTAATAGCCTGTTTTTCAGTGGTGTCAGAAATAGCTGTTTCGAAACCCCATTTCTAACGAGCGAGTCCATAAATCTTATTATTTAATATTTACAAGATTAGTATAAAGTTTAATTAAAGTTTGATACTTTAATTTTGTTAATTGAATAGTTAATTAAGGTACAATGACTCCATTGTAAAAGTGGAAAAAGTTAATAGTTATGGATTTTTAATTAATTTAGGGACCAATTGAGCAATTTGACCCATTTTAATTATTGAATGGTGGATGATGATGCCATCTTCCACTTATTATTGATTAATAATGATTAAGGCTAAGCTAATTAAGGTTAGTTTAATTAATTAAGGTTAATTAAAGTTAAATCTTAGTATAAAAGATAAATTAAAGAAAAAAAAGGTCATTTTCATGTTCATCTTCTCCGCACCGTAGCTAAGAAGAAATACAGGGGTTTCAAGCTTTCAAACTTTAGTCCCTCAATTGGTAAGTGATTTCAAGTTCGTTTCTTATACTTTTTTATGTTTTGAAGTCTCGAGAGCTTGATTTAGCTAACCTATTTACCAATTTGTAAAACTTTTAAAGTTTCCAAAAGTTTTCATTATTGATTTCTTGAAGTTTTTGGTGTTAAATTGTCAGATTTTAAGCTTAGAAGTGAAAAGGACTTGTTTGTAAAGTTTAATTACTAGTTTTTGAACATAGGGACTAAAGTGCATGAATTTTGAAATTAGTGTAATATTTTTATAATTATTGTTAATATAGGGTTTGTAACATCCTAAAATAGGGCCTATGCATTTGCGGTTTAATTGTATGAAGTGACATGTTTTAAGTATTATGAATAAATTTTGAATATTTTTGGAAACCAGGAAATGAGTGAAAATAAGTTAGAAATGAACATTTTTGGAAACTTGGAAATGTAAGGAAATGTCAAGTTTACAGAGCCGATCGAAAATTTTTGGAAACTTAGAAATGACCTAGAAATGACGAGTTTTAAGGTTTAAAAGGGGAAATTAAGGCAAGGTGGCCTTAAAAGAAAAAGTTTGTGAAATTTGACACACAAACAGGCTTGGAAAAGTGGTCTGAAGATGCCACTTAGGGCCTATGGAAATGGCGCCATATGCAAGAGGAATGGGCCTAAGTTCGAGTCACATGGGAAGCAAATAAAAGAAATTTTATTTTGCTACAAGGAGCAGAAAGGTGGGACGGCACATGGCTATAAATTAGGAGCTTTTATTATTTTATAAATAGTGGATAAATAAGGGATTTATTTATCATTATTTTCAAGAGATAATTGTTGGATTAAATTCTTTTAATTTGAATAAAGAGATAAAGAGGAAAATAAGGGAGAACTCGATGGCCAAGGAAGGGACTTTGAGTTTAATAATTTTGGCTAAGTAAGGATAGTTGCTTTGAATTATCTTTTATTTTAAGTGATAATTAAAGGATAAAGTTATCGATAGAGGAGTGGTGGCCAAGTAAGGGACTCCTTAGATGATAATTTCGGCTATAAAAGGAAGGAAGGAGGGCTACTCATCAATTTGTGCTTCCTCCTTTCTCTGCCGAATTCTTAGTGCTCTCTTCTCTTCTTTTCTTTCTTTTCTTTTGTCAAGCCGAAATTAAGTAATTGTTGGAACCTAGCCGAATATTTTCCTCTCCATTAGAAGCCATAGCCGAATCCTCCATATTTATTCTTCCTTCTCTTTTCTTTCTAATCCCTCCAAAAGCCGAAAGTTGTGAGATCATCATCTAGCCATAGCCGAATCTCTGAAGGTTGAATTGAAGGTGCAATCGATTTCTTCAAGTAAGGGTAAGATCTCATTCTGTTTCATCCTTTTTTCTTAAGATTTGTCGAAATCTAGGACTAACCCCATTAATATCTTGTTGCGAAACTTTGAAGAGATCTTTGGGATTTACTAAGTGTCGACTACAAGGAAGGAGAAGTTCTTTTCCGAAGGTACACCATAGGCCACGTGTTCCCTAGTTATTCGGTGAGTTTGGGATTTAAAATCCACAAGGTAATTGTCTATAGTATTCGGCCAAGGCCATGTTTGGTAAATATATGTGTTCATTAATTATTCAAAAGCCAAAAACTAACCAAGTTAATTGATTCAATGCTTGGCCGAATGCAAGAAGAGTATAGCAGAGAGATTTCAAGACTTGATTCTTAAGTCAAACGGCAACAAGGTAAGTTTGAGTATACTAATCCTACTAGGATTTGGATTTATGGCGAATGGCTTTTTATTAAAGTAGTAGGTGATTAATTAAATGTAGGGATTAAGGATCTAAGCATTAGATCAAGCTTTTCGGATTTCAAGACCCTTTCGGTAAGTATGATAAGTTGTGGATATTTGGTTAAGAATTCGTATATTGATGATTAAATCGATTGTTACGATTAAGTGTGTTGATGGAGGCGAATACCATTCAAGAAGGAAAGGAAGGTCCCTATCCCGAAGTTTAAGAAGAGATCTGTCTCGACATAGTTAGGGATTGGCCACCGGTGTGGACCAAAGATCGAACAAGAAAGTAGGCAAACAGCCGTAGTATCGCCTAGTGATAGCATCGAGATCGAAAGCATAGTTCTCCAAGTGATCGGTGTGTGATTAACCCACGCTTTTTGGGTATATGATATGTATGTGAAATGTGTATGTATTATGAATGTGCTAACTAGTGCGAGTGGAAATTGTGATAAGGATACCCTCAAGGGTATGTCGATAATCCGGTAAGTACCAAACCCGATGATATGTGATTATTAATATGAATATGTGATAATATGCTTGATGAACATGCTCATGCATCATTACATTGTATCATTATTTTATGTGGCATGTGCATGGGTTGGGATATGAAAGAAGGTACGGGTGTACTTCGAGTACGTGGTTTGATGTTAGCCTTGAGCTACATCGTGGATTGACGTTGGATCGAGGTCACGTTGTGGATTAATTGCGATTTAGTTCGCGTGGCTTGATGAGTGTCTATGTGCCTCATCGTGGTTGATATCGGCTATGTGCCATATCGTGGTTGATGAGTGACTATGTGTCCCATCGTGGTTTTGGTGTTAGCTACGGCTACATCATGGATTGGCGCTGACTGAGGTCGCGTTGTGGACTATTGTGCTTAATTACACGTGGACGGCAGTGATTGCCTTTGGAGTGAAAATGAGAGGGTGATTTGATAATCCCCTGGTGTGTGTGTAAATTTGGATAAGGGGTGTGTAGCGGATGGACCCTAGGTTTGAGTTGGGCTTCATAATTGCATGATTTCGTATGTGAACATATGTGGAAATGGGCCAAGCCCAATATGATATGTGGATTAATGTGGAAATGGGCTAAGCCCAGTATGTGGAAATTATGTGGTTAACTACCCTATTAGATGAATGTGATATGAATATGGGCCAAGCCAGAATGTGATAACATGTGAATTTGATAATTGATATCCGATATATGAGTTAATATGTGGTTAACATGTGGGTGGAATTCAATGGACTAATTACACATCGAGTCTGTATGACTCACCCAATTTTTATTAAACATCGCAGATGATTCGTAGTGATTGGACCGGGTTGGAGTGGATACGAGGTGGCCCATGCAGAAGACATCTTCTTTATTTTATTGATTTATTACTAAGAACTTACATTTAATTATTTATTGTAATAAGGCCCAGTTAAAGTATTTAAGTATTTCTATTTGAGCATTTTTATTATGTTTAAGCTAGACGACCATTAAATTATTATTTGGAAGTGCTTTTAATTTGGATATTTTGTCAAGCTTATATTATTTAGAATTTTTAATTGGACATGGTTTTCAAATGACAAAATTTTTAATGTTTTTCCCAAAAGTGAAATCAGTCTTCAAACGTTTTTCATGATGGCATCTCAAATTCGGTTAAGTAACGAATGGGCTGGGTTTGGGGTGTTACAAATTGGTATCGAGCCAGGTTCAAAACTCGGCCTTGAGGGTTTTGGGTCCAAAATAATTTTTTCAAAGATGGGCTTTTCAAAAGTATGGGCTTTCATAAACTTTTCAGTTATTCGGCATGGCACTGTATCTCCTACCGAAGTCCACTGTAAGTACTTCTAATTATTGAAGTGACTTGTTTATGTGAACTGTTATGGGCTTATTTGGGCTCGTAGATTAGAATATTAGGACTATTGAACCCTAGGGCTAGTGCACTCAAACACATGCATAAGACTTAAGGACTATTAAACAAACTCGTGAAGTAAGTCACCGAGCTAAGGTGTGGCAAATGTTGTGCGCATGTCTCAGGAGTGGATTCGTGAAGAGCTCAAGATTTAAGCGGTCCTAGCGACTCACCTCCTCTCTACTCGAATCCTACAGTGCGTAGCTACGGTTCACCCTAACCAAGAGGACTTATTCACGGGCTAAACCCGATAATTAAACCCGAAAGGGACTAGCCATGCGATTTTATAAAACCCTAGTTTTAAAATCCCTAAATTACCCTTTTAATTGTAGTAAAGATTATTGTGAAAATTTTTTCCAAAATATCTCCGATTTACAAAATTACAAAAATGCCCCTGTATTGTAAATTACTAAAATACCCTCGACTTTTGCTAAAATATTTCTACTTTACAAAAATACCAAAAACTTCATTTTACAAATAACAAGATACCCTCGATTTGGAAAATTTACTGAATCGCTTCGACTTCCAAAATTACCGAAATAACCTCGATTTCAAATTTTTGCAACACCCTCGATTTGGAAAACAAAATAACCTGAGAGATTTTGTAAATTTGAAATACCTTTAATTTGGAAAATATTTTCGATTTGACCCGATTTATTACCAAAATACCCTGTAGGGAAAATGACAAAATTACACAGGTAGGGAAATGGATGGAATGGCCATAAAAGTGTAGTGAATGATCTTTGTGAATGAATGTGACTTCATGGAAAAATGAATGTGTCTCTGCTTATGAATGTGAATGTGACTCTACGAGTTAGAGTAGTGAACTTGAATCAACTTTGTGTAATCGAAAGAACTACTTCTAAATACTTTACTTCATAAAATTGTTCGCGGTTAATAAGTGGAACAAAATTCTAATGCATAAAACTTTTTAATCAGATAAGTCGCGACGTTAGAAATGAGTTCTAGGGGACGTGAACTTAAAAATTGTGCCTAGGAAGTATGATGATTCTATTAAGATCAGAGTGCGCAGCATAAGCGTAGTGCGGTGAGTTAAGAGGTACGATTATTCGTTAATAAGTAATTTCGAGGACGCAATTATTTTTAAGGAGGGTAGAACTGTAACATCCTAAAATAGGGCCTATGCATTTTCGGTTTAATTGTATGAAGTGACATGTTTTAAGTATTATGAATAAATTTTGAATATTTTTGGAAACCCGAAAATGAGTGAAAATAAGTTAGAAATGAACATTTTTGGAAACTTGGAAATGTAAGGAAATGTCAAGTTTACAGAGCCGATCAAAAATTTTTGGAAACTTAGAAATGACCTAGAAATGACGAGTTTTAAGGTTTAAAATGGGAAATTAAGGCAAGGTGGCCTTAAAAGAAAAAGTTTGTGAAATTTGACACACAAACAGGCTTGGAAAAGTGGTCTAAAGATGCCACTTAGGGCCTATGGAAATGGCGCCATATGCAAGAGGAATGGGCCTAAGTTCGAGTCACATGGGAAGCAAATAAAAGAAATTTTATTTTACTACAAGGAGCAGAGAGGTGGACGGCACATGGCTATAAATTAGGAGCTTTTATTATTTTATAAATAGTGGATAAATAAGGGATTTATTTATCATTATTTTCAAGAGATAATTGTTGGATTAAATTCTTTTAATTTGAATAAAGAGATAAAGAGGAAAATAAGGGAGAAGTGATGGCCAAGTAAGGGACTTTGAGTTTAATAATTTCGGCTAAGTAAGGATAGTTGCTGAATTATCTTTTATTTTAAGTGATAATTAAAGGATAAAGTTATCGATAGAGGAGTGGTGGCCAAGTAAGGGACTCCTTAGATGATAATTTTCGGCTATAAAAGGAAGGAATGAGGGCTACTCATCAAATTGTGCTTCCTCCTTTCTCTGTCGAATTCTTAGTGCTCTCTTCTCTTCTTTTCTTTCTTTTCTTTTGTCAAGCCGAAATTAAGTAATTGTTGGAACCTAGCCGAATATTTTCCTCTCCATTAGAAGCCATAGCCGAATCCTCCATCTTTATTCTTCCTTCTCTTTTCTTTCTAATCCTCCAAAAGCCGAAAGTTGTGAGATCATCATCTAGCCATAATTTGAATCTCTGAAGGTTGAAGTGAAGGTGCAATCGATTTCTTCAAGTAAGGGTAAGATCTCATTCGGTTTCATCCTTTTTTCTTAAGATTTGCCGAAATCTAGGACTAACCCTGTAACATCCCCAAACCCGGCCCATTCACTACGACCGAATCTAGTTATGTCACTGGGAAAAGACGGTTGAAAATCTTCTTAATTTAAAATAAAACATCGTAGTTTGCTGAATTTTGGAAAACATATCTTTGGAATAAAACTTTGCTATTAAACTCATTCATTTTTAAAACTTTAGTTTATAATATCCAATTTGAATAAATAGGTTGCAAACCATAAATCATTTTCACGTAGCAATTTAATTTAAATAAACCATAGTTAAAGTAATACCAAAAACATAAAATGGCCTTTATTACAACCCAACAATTCAAATAAAGTACATATATCAAAATCAAGCATGGAATAATTGAACATCATCTTCGGCATGGGCCACCTTGTCCTCTCCGATCCCGGTCCATCTTTATGCACTACCTGAAAATGGTTAAAGGAAAAAGGTGAGTCACCCAGACTCAGTGTGCAACCCTTTTTCCCGAATTAGCAAAATATCATACGTAAACATAAACATGATCATCATGCATCTCATTAATATGCACCCAACCTAACCATCCATAACACCTTTCTCTACCCCGTGTGGTACCAAACCACTGGTGGTGCCAAACCACTGGTGTAACATCCCCAAACCCGGCCTATTCACTACGACCGAATCTGGTTATGTTAGTGAAAATATGTTTCTTTACTTAGAATTTAAAACATGAAAGTTTATTATCTTCGGTAAAGTCATGTCCATTTAAAATTATTAAGTAATATATGCTTGGGATGAATTAAAACTTTATTATAATTTACTATAATATAACTCTTTTGTAAAAAAATATTGCTAAATACGTTATAACCTTTAACAACTATAAATAGCGTACTTTAATCAAAAGTGACCCTTATTACATCAAATAAATAAACCAAGTACTTAAAATGCTTGAAATAAAAATATTCAAAACGTCAACTTCTGCATGAAAATCTGCTTCTGCATGGGCCACCTTGTATCCACTCCAACCCGTCCACTAGTCACGACTCACCTGCGATGATGGATAAATAATTGGGTGAGTCACAATGACTCAGTGTGTAAGTTAACCACTGAAATCCACCCACATGCTTAGCCACATAATATCCCACTTACCAAATGCAACAAGTAATATATATATATATCATTTTAACAATTACCACAATCTGGGCTTGGCCCACATTCAAATCACACTCAAATACTGGGCTAGGCCCATTTCTCAATAAACCACATATCAACTGGGCTTGGCCCATTTCCACGTATGTTCCCAAAACATACCTATCCACATGTCATATTGGGCTTGGCCCATTTCCATATTATTACAAAAATAATGCAACATGATTCCCAACCCAACCTAGGGTCCATCCGCTACACACCCCCTTATCCAGCCTACCACACACCAGGGGACTATCGAGTCACCCTCTCCTTTTCCCTCCAAAAAGGCAACCAATGCCATCCACGACGTAGCGTATAGCTAACATCAAACCACGATGGAGCACACAGCAATCCATCAAGCCACGATATGGCATAAAGCCGATATCAATCAAGGTAACCACGCCGAACTAAATCGCAAAGATCCACAACGCGACCTCGATCGGCGCCAATCCACGATGTAGCACAAAGTCGACATCAACCACGCACTCGAAGTACACCCGCATCTTCTTTTCATAACCCACCCATGCACATGTAACATAATATAATGCGAGGATGATGCATGTGCATGCTATTCACAATCATAGGCATACTTACATATTAAAAATCAATCATCACATATTAGCCAATTTGCTACTAACACTGGTCATCATCATACCCTTTAGGGGTATATATGGCACACTCCTTATCGCACTTGTTAGTAAAACATATAACACATAAAACCGGAAACAAAGTGGGTTAGTTACACACCTTATCACTAGGAGTTCTAGACTCTCGATCCTCGACGCTATCGTCTAGCTTAAACTACGACTTCGCCTAACGTTTCTTCTTTGTTGGCCCACACCCTGGTGGCCAATCTCGAAGCAACATAAACGGATCTCTTCTTGAACTTTGGGATGGGGACTTTCCCTTGCCCACCTTGACTGGTACTCGAACCCACGTCCATCGTAATCACTTAATTAGAACCCTTTGGTTAAACACCATAATACAAAATCTCAAGCGAACAACTATAATTTAACTACTTACCGAAACGATCTTAAATCTCAAAGGCTCCTCTGTATTTTTGTCGACTTGCCCCTTGATGAGTCCAAACAATTCAAGACCTTCCTTTAGACTCCTTGGCGCTGGCTACAAGCTCTGAATGTCGACAGCACTACACCTCACCAGTTCGGCTTCAAACTTGATAAAGTAGGAGAGTGATGGAGGGCTAAGGATTTCGGCTATCAAGGGCTAAAAGAAAATAAAAGAAATACTTGGCTACAAGGCCAAAGGAGAAATCGGCACACCAAGAGGAAGAGGCAAAAGACTTGATGAACAACTAGCACTCCCCCCTCCCCTATTTATAGCATTCGGCCAACCCCCCTTGAAGTCTCCAAAATTTGGCCAACACCTCACTAATTTAATTCCACTTAAACACTTCACTAATAATCCAATAATAATTCTTTTAATCATCATAATATCCTTGATTATCTCCTAAAAAAAATGCTCATATTATCCCATTAAAATAATAATTCCACTTAATCTAATTAATAAATAATAAATAATAAAAAAAACATATTATCCTCTTCCAAAAAAAAGAGTCTTCTAGCCGTCCAACACTTCAATTTGCTGCCCAAAAAGAAATAAAAATTCAAACTCCAAAATGACTTCCTTGGCTCGAACACGGGACCAAAGCTGCTGCTCCTTTTTTCCCAGCGCCAAAGCCACTCGGCCACTGATTTCTATGCTAGAAAACCCCAAACATTTTATTTTAAGGCCTTCATACTACAGTCCATATCCGCATAAATGAAACATGCCAAAATGTTGCTTCCAAACCCTCGAACCCGCGACCGCACAAAGCCCCTTCTCAAGTAGCGCCTTAGCCACTCCGCCCACACGCCTTTCATGTCCATAAGCCACACCATTTAATTTTTAAACCCTTCCTCCGCCAAGCCCATAACCGCATATAAAATAAAACACCAAAATGCCGCTTCTACCACTCGAACCAGCGCCCTCACCCTCCTCCAGCGCCTAAGTGGCGCACGGCACCACTTCCACTTGCCAATGCCTTTCTTATGACTTAAACTCCACAATTTTATTTTAAGGCCTTTCTACCCTATTTCCCTCTTATTACCCTAAAATTTAAAAATTTTCTAAGGCATTCTTTGCCTTCTAGGGTTCTCCAAACCCCTAAAAATCTATCCAACATGACCATAAGCCTACCAACTGCTCGAGTTATGCTCCAAGCGCATAACCCCCAAATCAGGGTGTTACAATTCTACCCTCCTTAAAAATAATTTCGTCCTCGAAATTACTTTACTAACTAACGTCCATACAACCTATCTTACCACCTTACGCTTATGCTGCGCACTCTGATCTTACTAAGGCTATCGTACCTACACAATCTCTAAATACATGCTCAAAATTCGAAACACCTCTCTTAGCAACACAGAAAAGGCTAAATCGTAATCAAACCAAGTAATTAAAGCATGTACCAAAGCAAAGGAGCTTACCTAATATCACATCCTTGGTTGACTCTGACTAGAACCATTCCTTCCATGATTTGAACCACGACCCCTCGTCGCTTGAGGACAATTCTTAACTAAATGTGCCTTAGATCCACACCGAAAGCATTCTTTACTATTTCCCCAACACTCTCCTGTGTGAGGTCTTCCACATCGAACACAAGAACGATTCCGATTCTCAGCAACTGGCACAGGTGGACGTTCCGTATTCTCAACCCTCGGTCTTTTCTGAGCATCTTCAAACGATGCTGACGGTCCAATATTTCTCTTATTCTCGCTCATATTCCTTTCTCGGTTTTCTCTTATAGTCTTCTTAACCTCTTCAGCGATCCGAGCTTTCTCCACTAGCACCGCGAAGTCTCTCTCCTCTGCGGAGCAATCACCATTCGAAGTTCATCTCGCAATCCGTCTTCAAACCGGACGCACCTCTCATAATCGTGGCCACAATTCCCTTAGCATCTCCGACTAAGTCGCACGAATTAAATTCAGCCGTGCTCACTATCGACTTACTTCCTTGTACTAGGTTTAGAAATGCTTTCCTTTGCGAGTCCAAATAAGCGGCTCCTACGTACTTTCCTTCAAACTTAACCTTAAAGAAGTCCCAATCTCGTCGATCTGTTGGTACACTTTGCTGACAGCGGTGAGCCACCAACGATAAGCTTCGTCGCGAAGCAACGAAACAAAGACCCTTCGACTTTTCTTCATTGGTGCGGTCCAAATCGTCCATGATTCTTTCGATCGCTTCTAGCCAATACTCCGCTACGTTCGAGCTACTCCAGATATTCCTCTAAAGATCTCGGCTCCGCTCAATCTAAGCCTTTCGAGACACCGACTTTCGAGTTCCATTTCTCTACTAGCTCCTCTACACGTTCTAAAATTCGTAACATGGCCCGCGATATCGCTGCGCCATCTTCTCCGTCTGGTCTTGCCCCTCTACGCCCACCGCTGGCGGCACTTCACTTTCTCGACCCATGGCGGACCCTATCGATTCCGATCTTCGCCATTCTACCTCTACCGCGGCCCCTAGAACTCATCTCTACCGTCGCGATTTAATCATTTAAAACGTTTTATGCATTAGAAATTATTGTTTCACTATTTTATCCACGAGCAATTTTATGCAATGAAGTTTCCGAGAGTAGTTCTTTCGAGCAATCAAGTTTCCTTCCCTACCCAGGGGTAATTTCGTCATTTTCCTACAGGGGTTTTTTTTTTTTTTTTTTTTAAACTAAGGGTTTTAAAACAGTGAGGCAAATCCCTTTCGGGTTTTAATAATGGGTTTAGCCTATGAACAAGTCCTCTTGGTTAAGGTGAACCGTAGCTCACGCACTGTAGGATTCAGTGAAGAGGAGGTGAGTCACGAGGACCGCTAAGTACCAAGCTCTTCCGGATCCACTCCTAGACATGCGCACAATGGTTACCACACCTTAACTCGGTGACTTAATCACAGGTTCGTTTAGTAGCTTTAAGTTTTATGTATATGTTTGAGTAGACTAGTCCTAGGGTTCAATAGATCCTAGTTCACTAATCTACGAGCCCAACTAAGCCCATAACAGTTCATATAACAAGCTACTTCACAAGTCTGAAGTACTTACCTGGCGGACTCGGGCCGGAGGTACAGGTGCCATGCCAGAAAACCTGAAATATTTCTTAAAAGCCCATATTTTTTTTTTTTTAAAAAGCCCATTTTGAAACGTTTTTGGGCCCAAAACCCTCAAAGCCGAGTTTTAAACCGGGGCTCGATATTAAATCAGTAACATCCCCAACCCGGCCTATTCACTACGACCAAGAACGGTTATGTTAGTGAAAATATGTTTCTTTACTTAGAATTTAAAACATGAAAGTTTATTATCTTGGTGAAAGTCATGTCCATTTAAAATTATTAAGTAATATATGCTTGGGATGAATTAAAACTTTATTATAATTTACTATAATATAACTCTTTTGTAAAAAATATTGCTAAATACGTTATAACCTTTAACAACTATAAATAGCGTACTTTAATCAAAAGTGACCCTTATTACATCAAATAAATAAACCAAGTACTTAAAATGCTTGAAATAAAAATATTCAAAACGTCAACTTCTCGTATGAAAATGCTTCGCATGGGCCACCTTGTATCCACTCCAACCCGTCCACTAGTCACGACTCACTGCGATGATGGATAAATAATTGGGTGAGTCACAATGACTCAAAGTGTGTAAGTTAACCACCTGAAATCCACCCACATGCTTAGCCACATAATATCCCACTTACCAAATGCAACAAGTAATATATATATATCATTTTAACAATTACTACAACGGGCTTGGCCCACATTCAAATCACACTCAAATACCGGGCTAGGCCCATTTCTCAATAAACCACATATCAACTGGGCTTGGCCCATTTCCACGTATGTTCCCAAAACATACCTATCCACATGTCATATTGGGCTTGGCCCATTTCCATATTATTACAAAAATAATGCAACATGATTCCCAACCCAACCTAGGGTCCATCCGCTACACACCCCCTTATCCAAACCTACCACACACAGGGGACTATCGAGTCACCCTCTCCTTTTCCCTCCAAAAGGCAACCAATGCCATCCACGACGTAGCGTATAGCTAACATCAAACCACGATGGAGCACACAGCAATCCATCAAGCCACGATATGGCATAAAGCCGATATCAATCAAGGTAACCACGCGAACTAAATCGCAAAGATCCACAACGCGACCTCAGTCAGCGCCAATCCACGATGTAGCACAAAGTCGACATCAACCACGCACTCGAAGTACACCGTACCTTCTTTTCATAACCCACCCATGCACATGTAACATAATATAATGCGAGGATGATGCATGTGCATGCTATTCACAATCATAGGCATACTTACATATTAAAAATCAATCATCACATATTAGCCAATTTGCTACTAACCTGGTCATCATCATACCCTTTAGGGGTATATATGGCACACTCCTTACTGCACTTGTTAGTAAAACATATAACACATAAAACCCGGAAACAAAGTGGGTTAGTTACACACCTTATCACTAGGAGTTCTAGACTCTCGATCCTCGACGCTATCGTCTAGCGAAACTACGACTTTACGCTAACGTTTCTTCTTTGTTGGCCCACACCCGTGGCCAATCTCGAACAGCCAGTAAACGGATCTCTTCTTGAACTTTGGGATGGGGACTTTCCTTGCCCACCTTGGATCGGGTACTCGAACCCACGTCCATCGTAATCACTTAATTAGAACCCTTTGGTTAAACACCATAATACAAAATCTCAAGCGAACAACTATAATTTAACTACTTAACAAACGATCTTAAATCTCAAAGGCTCCTCTGTATTTTTGTCGACTTGCCCTTGATGAGTCCAAACAATTCAAGACCTTCCTTTAGACTCCTTGGCGCTGGCTACAAGCTCGAATGTCGACAAGACTACACCTCACCGGATTCGGCTTCAAACTTGATAAAGTAGGAGAGTGATGGAGGGCTAAGGATTTCGGCTATCAAGGGCTAAAAGAAAATAAAAGAAATACTTGGCTACAAGGCCAAAGGAGAAATCGGCACACCAAGAGGAAGAGGCAAAAGACTTGATGAACAACTAGCACTCCCCTCCCCTATTTATAGCATTCGGCCAACCCCTTGAAGTCTCCAAAATTTGGCCAACACCTCACTAATTTAATTCCACTTAAACACTTCACTAATAATCCAATAATAATTCTTTTAATCATCATAATATCCTTGATTATCTCCTAAAAAAAATGCTCATATTATCCCATTAAAATAATAATTCCACTTAATCTAATTAATAAATAAAAAATAATAAAAAAAACATATTATCCTCTTCCAAAAAAAAGAGTCTTCTAGCCGTCCAACACTTCAATTTGCTGCCCAAAAAGAAATAAAAATTCAAACTCCAAAATGCAGCTTCCTTGGCTCGAACACGGGACCAAGCTGCGCTCCTTTCCCAGCGCCTGTGCCACTCGCCTGCTGACTGATTTCTATGCTAGAAACCCCAAAGATTTTATTTTTAAGGCCTTCATACTACAGTCCATATCCGCATAAAATGAAACATGCCAAAATGTTGCTTCCACCCTCGAACCCGCGACTGCACACAAAGCCCTTCTCAAGTAGCGCCTTAGCCACTCCGCCCACCGCCTTTCATGTCCATAAGCCACACCATTTAATTTTAAACCCTTCCTCCGCAAAACCCATAACCGCATATAAAATAAAACACCAAAATGCCGCTTCTACCACTCGAACCAGCGCCGCCACACCTCCTCCAGCGCCTAAGTGGCGCACGGGCACCACTTTGCCAATGCCTTTCTTATGACTTAAACTCCACAATTTTATTTTAAGGCCTTTCTACCCTATTTCCCTCTTATTACCCTAAAATTTAAAAATTTTCTAAGGCATTCTTGCCTTCTAGGGTTCTCAAACCCCTAAAAATCTATCCAACATGACCATAAGCCTACTAACCGCTCGAGTTATGCTCCAAGCGCATAACCCCAAATCAGGTGTTACAACCGGTGACGTATAGTCACAAATGTGATGCCAAATCACCGGAGGTGCCAAACCTCGGTGTCCAAGACACGATACGTCAATGTGGTGCCAAACCACCGTGTCCCAAAGACACAAAGTGTGTTTACCAAAACACTGGTGACCGAAGTCACAAATCAATTGATGGGGCCAACCCATCGTGTGATACCAAATCTTTGGCGACAATCTCGTATCTCAAAAGTGGGGCCAACCCACGGTGGTGTTAACCATGGGGACGAGTCGCAATGAGGTGCCAAACCTCGGTGTCCCAAAGACACAAATGTGGTACTAAACCATCGGTGACCGTAGTCACGATAATCGAGTGATGGGGCCAACCCATCGTGTGATACCAAATCACCGGCATCAATCCTCAATACCGCCTTGTGGGGCCAACCCACCGTGGTGCAAAACCACGGGGACGACGCCGAGGTGCCAAACCTCTGGAGGTGCCAAACCTCTGGTGACCCAAAGTCACAAAGTTGTGTTACCAAAACACGGTGCTCGTCAAAGACAAAATATCACCGCCCCTCCACTCATATCACCCATCATCATACCAACTCATGTATAGTATTCAAATCATGCAAACATGTTTAACGTTGCATCTCATAACACATACATCATAAATCATGACATCATGTATCAATAACAATACTCATAATGAAACGGACTTACTCGAATCCGTGCACATACCCCATAGGGTATCATATCACTCAACCATACTATTTCGGTTTTACCAATCAATCGATTTATCAAACATATACAAAGCAAGAAGTGTGTTAGTTTACACACACGATTACTAATGCGACTATCAAATCTCGTAGATCAAGATCTAACGCACTAGATCCCCCATTCCTTAACACTTTTCGAGCACTAGCCACAACCCGAGATATGCGATATCAAGCCTTCCCCTACAATCGGCCAAAACTAAACAACATAATCATGCTAATCAACCTTTAAGGGTAAAATCGTAATTTTACCTACTAAGGGTATTTTCGTAAATTCACACCTGCAATGGCCTTTCGAAGGCCTAATGTCGCCACTAGCGACTCACCTACCACTTCCGGTTGAAATGGACTATTGGGCCTAAAGCTCAATTTCGGCCCATTCGGGCCCACACGCTCGTGTGGCCCACCTAACACAAATCTAGCCACGTATATAAGTTCCATCTAGTCTAGTTCAACATATACTAACCAATCATGCAATTTACTCATATGGGCCCACGGCCCATTGGGGCCCACTTCGGCCCATCGAGGCCCAAGCAAACCCAACCCACAAGAATACTACTCGATGGCCTCAACTATCGCGCGTGAAGCCCCACACGCACGCGCACGCTGCGCTCGTGTGGCTACTAATGCCGTGGACGGCATTTCGGCATTTGCCGCTCTACAACTAGAGTAGAGAGTTACACACCGATAGGACTGGGCTAGGCTGTCGCGCTCCGATCACTCTTGTGCCCAAACGCCTCCAAGATGTGTTTACTCTCCTCCTAGGATGCTCCTTATATAGCTAGCTCTTCACCTTCATTCTTTGTGTCTTTCCGATGTGGGATCCTTCTTCGTCGATGAGAGTTTAAATTCAACTGAAACTCTTGCCGCCCAATCCGCAAAAATAAATACTCCATTGCTTGTCATGAGATTCGAACCAGTGCTCCCTCCTGTCACGCACGCCTTACTTCCAACGCCCAGGCCACTCGGCCACTTTGATTTTTATGCCATAAAGCCACACCATTTAATCTTTAAAGTCTTCCTACTCAAGCCCATAACCGCCTAAAAATAAATCACGCCCAAAATGCTGCTCCAGCCCTCGAACCCGCGCCTTATGACTCCTCCAGCGCCTAAGTGCCGCACGAGCACCACTTGGACCAGCTGCTTCTTGTGTCAAAACACGCCCCCAAATTATTTTAAGGCCTTCTACCCTGCAACGCCATGCTCCAAAAATTAAAACCCATCTGCCGCCTTCTTGGATCGAACCTAAGACCCTCACAGACGCTACCTCCAGCCCCTTAAGCAGCGCATGAAGCCACTTTGCCAAAGCCTCTCATGTGTCCTATTTTCCCAATTAATTCCTTTAAGGCCTCCCAAAGCCAAGCTCCCCTTTATTACTTAAAAATCCAAAATTTTCCAAAGCCTTCCCCTTTCATCCAAACATTCTTAAAACCTCTAAAACTCACCCAAGCACTCCCAAAAACCTACTAACACTTGATTTATACCCCATATGCACAGCCCCTAAACCAGGGTGTTACAAACCCCATTAATATCTTGTTGCCGAAACTTTGAAGAGATCTTTTGGGATTTACTAAGTGTCGACTACAAGGAAGGAGAAGTTCTTTTCCCGAAGGTACACCATAGGCCACGTGTTCCCTAGTTATTCAGTGAGTTTCAGGATTTAAAATCCACAAGGTAATTGTCTATAGTATTCGGCCAAGGCCATGTTTGGTAAATATATGTGTTCATTAATTATTCAAAAGCCGAAAACTAACCAAGTTAATTGATTCAATGCTTGGCCGAATGCAAGAAGAGTATAGCAGAGATTTCAAGACTTGATTCTTAAGTCAAACGGCAACAAGGTAAGTTTGAGTATACTAATCCTACTAGGATTTGGATTTATGGCCGAATTGCTTTTTATTAAAGTAGTAGGTGATTAATCAAATGTAGGGATTAAGGATCTAAGCATTAGATCAAGCTTTTTGGGATTTCAAGACCCTTTCGGTAAGTATGATAAGTTGTGGATATTTGGTTAAGAATTCGTATATTGATGATTAAATCGATTGTTCTGATTAAGTGTGTTAATGGAGGTGAATACCATTCAAGAAGGGAAAGGGAAGGTCCCTATCCCGAAGTTTAAGAAGAGATCTGTCTCGGTAGTTAGGGATTGGCCACCGGGGTGTGGACCAGCGTCAGAACAAGAAAGTAGGCAAATAGCCGTAGTATCGCCTAGTGATAGCATCGATGATCGAAAGCATAGTTCTCCAAGTGATCGGTGTGTGATTAACCCACCGTTTTCCGGGTATATGATATGTATGTGAAATGTGTATGTATTATGAATGTGCTAACTAGTGCAGTGGAAATGGTGATAAGGATACCCTCAAGGGGTATGTCGATAATCCGGTAAGTACCAAACCTGATGATATGTGATTATTAATATGAATATGTGATAATATGCTTGATGAACATGCTCATGCATCATTACATTGTATCATTATTTTATATGGCATGTGCATGGGTTGGGATATGAAAGAAGGTACGGTGTACTTCGAGCACGTGGTTTGATGTTAGCCTTGAGCTACATCGTGGATTGACGTTGGATCGAGGTCACGTTGTGGATTAATTGCGATTTAGTTCGCGTGGCTTGATGAGTGGCTATGTGCCTCATCGTGGTTGATATCGGCTATGTGCCATATCGTGGTTGATGAGTGACTATGTGTCCCATCGTGGTTTTGGTGTTAGCTACGGCTACATCGTGGATTGGCGCCGATCGAGGTCGCGTTGTGGACTATTGTGCTTAATTACACGTGGACGGCAAAGTGATTGCCTTTGGAGTGAAAATGAGAGGGTGATTTGATAATCCCCGTGTGTGGTAGGTTTGGATAAGGGGTGTGTAGCGGATGGACCCTAGGTTTGGGTTGGGCTTCATAATTGCATGATTTCGTATGTGAACATATGTGGAAATGGGCCAAGCCCAATATGATATGTGGATTAATGTGGAAATGGGCTAAGCCCGGTATGTGGAAATTATGTGGTCAACTACCCTATTAGATGAATGTGATATGAATATGGGCCAAGCCTAATGTGATAACATGTGAATTTGATAATTGATATCCGATATATGAGTTAATATGTGGTTAACATGTGGGTGGAATTCAAAGTGGACTAATTATACAATGAGTCCTGTATGACTCACCCAATTTTTATTAAACATCGCAGATGATTCGTGGTGATTGGACCGGGTTGGAGTGGATACGAGGTGGCCCATGCTGAGAAGACATCTTCTTTATTTTATTCAGATTTATTACTAAGAACTTCGTTTAATTATTTATTGTAATAAGGCCCAGATTAAAGTATTTAAGTATTTCTATTTGAGCATTTTTATTATGTTTAAGCTAGACGACCATTAAATTATTATTTGGAAGTGCTTTTAATTTGGATATTTTTGTCAAGCTTATATTATTTAGAATTTTTAATTGGACATGGTTTTCAAATGACAAAATTTTTAATGTTTTTCCCAAAAGTGAAATCAGTCTTCAAACGTTTTTCCGCAGTGGCATCTCAAATTCGGTCGTAACGAATGGGCCGGGTTTGAGGTGTTACAGGGTTATAGAAGAATGTAATTGAGATCGGTTTTAAAATCGAGGCTCAAATTTAAAAGTTATGGTAATTTTGATCTTATGGACTTAATCGAATAAAATGTGAAACTTTAGAGAACTTTCAAAAAATGAAATTGAACTGCCATATGCATGTAATAGGATGTTATAAGGTATTTGGAATTGATCAATTGAAATGAATTATCATATAGATCAATAATTGAATCAAATGGAGGAAAATTGAAGAAAAGGCAAAATTGTGGATTAGTCATCGACGTTTTGTTTGTTTTTGTTTTTGACAGGTAAGTTCATATGGTATGATTATATGTAATTGTAATATATACTTGAATTATGAATTTCTGTTATGTGAATGTAAATTGAATTATTTACGATTTGGTACAAAAAGGTAAGATGTGGACTAAAATGTAAAGAAAAGGGTTATATGTGCTAAATATGCCCGAATGAACGTAAAAAAGGATAAGATACGATTAACATATCAATAGGGTTATTTGCACGTTGGTACGAGTTTTATGTGATGGTACGAAGTATGTGATTGTACAGAGTTTATTACAGATCATATCAAGATTCAACATTTCTTGCAGAATACTAAATGTCTCTTCGGAGACCCTGGTATGGTGGAAGGACATATTTTTATACGATTATATATGATAGCCTATGGGCTTTGCACTTCGGTGCCTTGGTGTGGTGTAGTTATTACCCGGACGAGTAATTTGGTCTGGTGTAGTTACCCTTGTATTCGAATCTGTTCATTAAAGTTCTTCGGGCTAAATGGTTAATGAAAATGAAAAATGACAATGGAATGATATGAGTTTGGTTTACAAATGGTTAACTGTTGATTAGATTATGCAAACAGTATTGAATTATTGATTTCATGTGAATGGTATTGAATTGAATTAAGATGTTAAATGTTGAATTGTTATACGATTTGGTCATATGATGAACTCACATTTTGTTGTGATTTGTTATGTTAGGCATATTTTGACAAGTTAATTAGTTTGATATGTTTGATTGTAACTCGATCTAAGTTTATCATTTAAGCACCTATGAACTTATGAAGCATTTGAAATGCTTACATTGTTGTTTTCCCTTTTTCCTGTAGATTTCCAACTTGCGGAACATGTCGACCAGATCTACGAGAAGCTCGCACTATCCTGTTATTAATTTGGTATTCTTTTAATCATTTTGAAGTTCGGTTTTATGGCATGTGTATATGAGTTATGCTTTTGGTTAACTTTGGAAGTTGGTATAGTTGTGACCAATCTTATGCTTGAATTGGTAATGTTGATTTATTTTTGAAATGATTAGTTTTTAGCAAATGAACTTGAATTATGCTTGGTAGCTTATAGTAGCATATTTGAGTTTGAATTATAATAGTTTAGATGATGGTATTGAAAAGATTATATATATGAATGAGTAGGTGAAATTGGTATAAGTTGGACTAATATGTTTGATGCCAATTTGTGGAAATGTTGGAATGGATATTTGGAATTGGTTAAATGAATTGTTTAGTCATGGTTTTGGTTTGATTTTATGCAGGTATAAGTGTGCATTTAAGCACCATTTGGGTAAGTTGATAGGTTGGCATGAAATAAGTACCAAAATGCATATTTTTGACATTTTTCTATGAGGTATCAATGCCTTATAAAAGGGTATCGATGCTTTAGCAAAATTTTCTAATTTTTAAAAACTTCAAACTTAAAAATGGTATCAATACAGAGGTGAGGTATTGATAACTTGAAAAGGGTACTGGTACTTTATGATTGGTATTGATATATTTGGTTTTAATTCAATTTTTCTAAACATCAAAGCTCAAAATGGTATTGGTACTTGTCAGGGATACCGCTACCTGATCTGAAATTTTGAAAACTTTGCAATTTGGTTCTATTTTATGTTCGGAACAACAAATGAGCTTTTGTAAGCTTGATTGAGTCTCGAAAAAGTTTCTATAGCATGTGATAATTTTGGTTATGGAAAGTTTGAATGTTGAAATGGTTTATTTATAATGTTTTTTTTATAGTTGTTGCTTCGGCAACATATGTAGCATCCTATAGCTCGGACCCAACAATCATGTCAGTCGAAGGGTGTTATATTTAGACTAGTTTGTAAGAGATAAATTAGTTCGTCAACCAATATCTAATATCACCCTTCATTCACCAACTATTTTATATGCATAATGATGTTTTTACTATTTGCACACCACCTATATACTTTTCTTGCATTAAGTGGCATAAGTCAGATCGAATATTAATGTAGTTCGAGATGGTCCAAGAAATTCTAACAAATCCGTATAATATGGATGAGTTTCATTGCATTGATTTGCGTTCTGGTGGGGAGCATAATTGGGCAATTAGATTTCTATAGCAAGTGTCCTTGTACGACAATCATTTTTAACATCACCAATAGGGTGCAAGGGTTGAGGATTGAAATTTGCAACTTCAGAGATGTATATAGAATGGTTTAGTGGAGACAATACACCATTATCTGCTGGGAGAAGCTCTATTACCTCAAATAGATCGTTCAGTGTCTAATTGTCAGAGGAAGAACACAAAAGCGTGTGCCACAATTTAGCATATCAATCCAACTCCAATTTAGTGGTATGCGTTGGAGGGGCTAAATCAACAAGCTTCTTCAACCACATGCAGTTTAACCGACACCATCTAATTCCATTGAATTCTCCCTTAATGGCATGACACCTAATAATTGCTCGCAGTAATACTCCATGTCTATCCAATTAGGTCTGATCATTATCATCTCATACACTGGAAGGTCGATTATCAATGCAACATCTTCTAGAATAATGATTGATTCCCCACAAGGTAAATGAAATGTAAAATTTTGCGGCCTCCATCTTTCGATCATGGCAGCAACTAATTCATGAATAATAATAAAATTTTCCATTTTAGGCACCCCATACAAATCGACATCCTCCAAGCGTCATTTGATAAGATCATCGGGAGTTAAGAACTTTAAGTTTTGCTAGGGAAGGAGAATTTGGTCTATTGACTATTTAAAAATCATAAACAAATAATTTTACAACTAGAAAAGTCCATATATATACAACAACTAAATATTATTATTATAAAAAATTAAACCCGATATTTTACCATATCCAAGGCGTAATTGGCTATTGGTTGATCATTTTCTCACTGGGAGCTAAGTAAATAAAAAAAAATTCTAACAGTTGAATGGTTAAATGTCTTGATAACTTGAGAGTTTGGAAGTATTAGAAGAATTTGGGTGAGAAAAAAAGAGGAATAAGTGGAGTTTTTATAAAATGAAAGTTGACTACCACCTTAGTCGACTTCAATTGTATTAATTATAATTGTTGAGCCAGTTGCGAAAAGGGTGAACTTACTAACCCTAAAGTTGACAACCACTATCGTTGAGTTATTGTGTATAATACTTATGTGTGCTTCCTTCTACTAACATGTAGAAGTTTTATGCACGGATAAGTGTATTGATTTGATAATACATTAAACTCAGACAACCCTAATTGTTGAGGTAGTGCTAGAAAGTACTTTGAGAAATAAGTTTCTCTTCTACCTATTTAAGTAAAATAAATAAATAAATATAATATAAAAGAAAAAAAACAATTAATTGGTCATATTTTCAATTTTAAAATACAACTTTTCAATTTTAAATTTGATATATAGGTTTTTAAATTTTAAATTTTAAAATTGTAATTTATTAAAAATGTCTTTTAAATTTTAAAATTTTCGGAGGTTATGTTTTTTTAAAATGTTAATAAATTGATAAATCATTTGGTTTAAAAGAGAATTTTTTTCGGGTAAAATACCCAAAAATACCCAAAAACTAATTTAATTATGGAAAAGGGCGATTTCAAAAATATTTACGGAAAGGATCGTTTCCCAAAAGCGCGTCACGTCGCGCGTTTTGGGGAAAGGGGGAATGGCAGCGCTACGGGACGCGCTTTCTGCTGAATCACTGAATCACCAAAGAAAACGCTACCGACGTGGACGCGTTTTTACCCTCCACCCCCCCGATCCAATTATAGTATGATATTCTGGGCTAGGGTAAAAATATATTTAGGGTTTTGGGCAAAATATATTAGCGCAAAAGAGTAATTGAATTTTGTGATGATTGTATCGGCAAAATAATTTTGAGAAGACGTTTCAACAAACAAGGCCAAAAACGCTTCAAAAAGGTATTAAACCATTTCTATTTTATTAAAGATATTAAAATTAAATTACATTAAAAAAATTAAACCATTTCTATTTTATTAAAGATATTAAAATTAAATTACAATAAAAAAATAAAAATTAAATTACAAAAAATTTAAAAACTATTATTTTACCCTATTAAATATATTAAAACTAAATTACAATAAAAAAAATTAAACCATTTCTATTTTGTTAAAGATATTAAAATTAAATTACATTAAAATAAATAAAAATAACTTTTTCTTTTATTAAAAATTTAAAATTAAATTACATATAAAAATAAACAACTTCTATTTTATTAAAAAAATATATTACAATTAAAAATAAAAAGTCTGGTTCGAATCGGTGTTGATGCCGGTTGGAATCGATGCCACACACGGGGTGGTCGCGTGTTACGCTACTGGATTCCTCCTTCTTCTAGCTTCCGCGGCGGTCGTGGAACCTCGGGCGGGGATTCGGGTTCCTCGGCAGATGGGTCAGTTTCGGGTGTTGCGAGGACGACCCACCTTGATAAAATAACGACCGGAAGGTGTTTGCATAAACCACGGCGGGGTGTCCGATCCCGTATGGCGAAGGAGCCCGGTAGAAAGAAGTGCTCCCGACGGCGCCTCCTCTCCGATCCCACACGCGGCGACGGCCTCAAGATCGGTGGCGGCGCAGGAGTAGTCGGGAAGCAGACTCGAACCCGGCCATGCATTCCAACCCGGGTCTGATCGGGAAAAGGAAACATATATGGGTTAGAATACATATAAGGGGTAGGGTGCGCTTTTTGGCATAAAGGGTAAAGGTTGTGATGTCGGTGTTGTGTCGGGTGAATCGATGGGCCCGAGCATCGTGTTTTATTTGTTGATGGCCCGAATCTCATCACCCCTTCTCCTTGGATTTAAAGGGCCCCGACGTTTCCTTTGTTCACGAAGTTGCCGTCGCCTCTCTTCTTCCGACAACAGATACGTCTTACCATGGATCCTAAACCATGGCATGTATTCCGGCACGCACGCTAACTCAGTAACGATGATCAGTTCCCGGATAGGTAAATAGTCATACCGGTTCTCCCACGTCTCAATATGTGCTAACCAAAATCTTGGCCAATCCGTGTGCAGCTGCTGTAAGTCCACTTTGTGCTCATCATCGAGCACCTCAGGTGGCACGGGAATCGGTTGCCGAAATCCAAATTGTCGCAGAACTTGATCTGACTGGTGCATCTCCACGGTCGCATAGGTGATCAATGGGACCTTCACGTGCCAACTGTTCGGATTTTGGAAGAACTCCTCCGAAATTACTGCCCAAATTTCTGGATCCTCGTACGGTGTCCATTGAAACTATATTAACATTACAAAAATATTAGTTATATACAAAAATATTATAAATACGAAATTCGAAACTTACTTGTGATTCCGACCGTTGGTCCAATAGAAGTCGTATATCTTCAAGCGAGGTAGGTATTCCAACATGACTCGCCGAATGGTTCCACCTAATTAAATAAATTTTTAGCATACAATTATACTATAAATCTACGAAATAATTGTAAAATATAACATTAAATTTACCTCGTTATCAGTGGGAATGAATATGGGTGGTCGAAGTCGAGGGCGTAAAAATGAAAATCGAAACCATGCCCATGACCGCGATGAGCGATAGGCAACCTCCGATTTTCGCTTTACTTGGCCGCGCTCGCGCACATCTCCCGATACAACCTCGATAGCACGGACTTCAACTTAATTCACCGGCTGCTCTGAAATCAACAAGTTTAAGCAGCCATCTTAGGTGTACGAGGTTTCTAGAAAGGTCCGGCATCAGATAGCCTCCAATTATCTGAAGAATGTATGCCCGAGCATACCGTATTCTTTCTATTTTGGTCGAATCCTCATTCGGCTCGGGAATGTGTCTCAGAACCAGGCCATCTCGATCCGAGCTCCTTGAATTTTATCCAGGAATGGCACCCGTAAGCTCGTAGCATATGGCTCCCCAATCACGTGAAGTTGCGCACCGGTGACTACCGACCCGCCCACCGGCAATTCCAATCAGAATCGCACATCTTCCGTGAGTGATGGTACACTCTCGCATGGAAGATGGAAAGTGTGCATCTCGGGTCTCCACCTCTCTATCAACGCGACCGATCAAAGCGGCTCCAACTTGAACCCCGCCTATCGTGGCCACGTGCCAAAAACCCGCTTCCCGCAGTAATTTCGATCGATCAACGGCGATGGGGACCATGCATGTTGCGAATATAACATTCCAACACCCGATCTACAGACTGTTTAAAAAATTATAAAATAAAAATTAATTAAAATTGTATAGACCTAAAAAATATTAAATAAATATTGAAAAATTAAAATTAAAAACTTACCATTTTCAATTGCTCGACGGAGATGTGCTTGCTGTCTAGACGAAGTAATTCCCCGGCCATTTGTAATACGATCAAAAATTTTTAAAGTTTCAAAAAAATATATTAAAAATAATTAAGAAGGGCTTTTTTGTAAATATTAAAGGACTATTTCAAAATTTTAGAGGAAGTTTGAAGGACTTAAAGAGAATTTTGAGAGGAATTTGAGAGGAATTTGAGAGAAGAATGAGTAAGGATTAAAGTGTGAAAAAATAAAAGGGTTGGGGGGTTTTTATATTTTTTTTTACCGTTGGGCCCCCAACGGTCAAAAAAAATTGGCCCTTTTTTTTTACCGTTGAAGGGCGCGCTTTGCTGAGGTGGCACAAAGCGCGTCCCCAGGGGCGCGCTTTGCTGCCGTTTCCCCCTAAAACGCGCTGACGTGGATGCGTTTTGGGGGGAAACGGCCCTTTTCCGTAAATATTTTTGAAACTGGCCCTTTTCCGTAATTAAATTAGTTTTTGGGTATTTTACCCATTTTTTTCACTTTTTATTTTACGTGTTGATTAAAGAGAACATCAACATAAATATTTACCTTGTTATATATTTTCTTACCCATAGTGTATATTTAATAAAATGTATTATACTAGTTTATTTGTATTAATCTTTCAATAATTTCCAAAATTTTAAATTGGTAAGATTTTTTTTTAAATGTAGTATGTTTTTTTGTTGTATGGTGAAAAAATAATTATTAAAGTATATATATTTTTTATTTTTTATGAAGTTTAAAAGAGTATAATTAAATTGAAGTTAAAAGTAACAATAAATTTCAAAAAATGTGTAATAAATCATTTAAAATGTAATACAATTTTTATTTAGTTAGTGTGAATTTTTATAGATGTTTAAATTTAAAAAGTATAAAATGAAATTTTGGTTAATTAAGGGTCTCTTTAGTTGGGTGTTTACTTTCAGTACGGTGAGCTTAGTTTTCTTTTTGTCTCACGCTACAATATCGTTACAGTATGAATGTAGACAATAGTAATTATTTAACATTTTTACTAATTTATTTTAGTTTAAATTAAATGCTAAATTTAAAGAAATAATTAAATGGTTACCTAAACTTGTTCTTGCATGTTTTTTTTTTATTTAACCTTTTGTTTAATTTATAAGTAGTGATTATTAAAATCTATTAATTAATTTCGTATTGGAAAATGATAAAGGAGTATTTTTTTTAATTAAGAAAATGAACTTGTAAATTTTGAAAATGATGAAAGTAATGTATTATTTGATGAAAATAATGTTGTTTTTATATAATAAATAGATTGGAGTTAAGGTAAATGGTGTAAGCAATTTATAATATTGAACGTTAATTGATATTAGACTGAATTTAAATAAACAATGTTTTGAAATTATTTTAAAAATATAAATATTATAATAGTAAATTTTGTAAAATTCTATATATATATTATCTTTATTTTTATTTTTAATTATTGAAATTAGATTGTTAATTAAATTTAAAAATTGAGATCACTGAATAATTTATTGTAATGTTACATCTACTTTAAATGTAATTCTGTATTTAATTGGTGAAAAATAATGATAAATTTAGAAAGACATTTTCTACATTTATAATGACTTATTATGTAAAATTGTAAGTTGAATTATTGAATATAAGCAATAAAAGGACTTATTATGAAAATACAACTTGCATAACACTTAAAAATTATATAAAAAGGTGGAGGGGTTTATGTTGTAATTTTTCCCTCCACAAATGGTTTTTTTTTATATAATGCTTAAAACTAATCATAATTAGGGGTGTATTTTGTGCGGTTTGGTTCGGTTTTTGGACAAAAATTGAATCGAACCACTCCAATTTGATTTTTAACTTTTGAAATCGAAACCAAAACAATATTAAATAAAAATTGAAATATTTGAAACCAATAATTGCAGTTTGATTCAGTTCAGTTTGGCAATTTTTAACAAATTCGAGCTTTGTTAAAAAAAAACTTATGAATAATTGTTTTTTTTCACAACAATCATAATACATGCTCTAAATTAATTTATATATAAATATAGGCCCGTTTAAAAAATGAACTGGGCCGAATTCACAAAAGGACAAAAAAAATCTGCTATTTTTTTTGTTTTAATATTATTTTCTTGTTGCTTTCTCCCTATTTTGCTACCATTTTACTATTATGTTACTACTATTTTATGGTTATTATTCGGATATTGCATAATACTTGTTTTATTATTAATTTTGTTATTATTTTAGAGGCATTTGTTTGTTAAGTTGCATCTATTTTAGTATTATTTAAGTATACATATTTTTTAAAATTTGTTGGGAAATATTTATTTTAATGTTTTTAATATTTTTTATGTATTATATATATTAAAAATTATATAAAAATAATATAAAAATTTAATATGGGTGGGCCGAGTCGGGCCCAAGTTTAATCATTTTATCTAGGCCGGGTTTGGGTAGAATTTTAGGCCCAATTTTTCGGGTCGAGCCCTAGCCTACCGAACATGCCTAAATCTTTTGTTGGGCCCGGCCCATGAGCACTTCTAATTGATATCATTCAAAGTTGTTAAAAGGAAAACTTATACATAAATCATTCATACGTCTATTGTTTTGTTATGTCATTTATTTTAATTAGTTGTTATCTTTAATTAATTATAATTGAGTTATTGCAATATGCCATATAGCAAATTAAATTCATAACTGTCAAATATATATAATTGACAATTTGTGAATAATTTTTTTTATAAATAAAATATTATAAAGTTTAATAAACTATTTTCCTAAAATTAGAATTATGATTATAATTTTTTTAGAAGGTAAATTCATTAATTCATTCAATAAATGGAACCATACAATTCAAAGAAAAAAAATAGCAAACACTCGTCGTAGACGGTGAAGTACAAGCTCCACCGTTTTAACCTCAACATCAATCGAACATTATAACACGTTGACAATTGGCTTTGTCACAACTCAAGCACGACATATCTGGAGTGATTGCAAATGCTTAATACGATAAGGAAATCAGCCCTGGATGGTCCAAAGCGACGAGCAAAAATCGACAAAAGAATCGAGCATTCACCAAACTAGAGAGGATGACAACAAAATCATCTCTAAAATCACTTGTAAAAATAAGATTACATGCATAAGCAAGACTAAAAAATGTGCTAAAAGAGCGGACAAAAACTTCTAAAACTGAAAACTTATTAAATAATGGAAAAACAAACAAAAAACATATAAAACTTAAGACAACATAGGTCCAAATCGACACGTGAAATCATTTATTATTCTAAAATACTCTCAAAACAAAAACAAATTAAGAAGTTGACGAAGAGCCACCTACTTTCCAAGAAAACTATTGGTGGTCGGTGGAGTTTTAGTGAACCACCGTCATCTGTCCATCACAACTTGTAAAGACAACAAAAATACCCACAAAATGGATCTGCAAACTAAAAAGAGAGAAGACATGTGTAGTGAATGAGAAGAAGAAAGAAAGAAATTGTTGACGGGAGAGGAAAAAGGCGAGCGATAATCAGCCCGGAGGCTAGCTGTAACACCCTTTACCCGTATTCGATGCCGGAACAGGGTACGAGGCATTACCGGACTTAACATACTTAATCATGCAAAATTGGGCCATAAATTTTAATTCGTTTTCATAATGTCCCTGTTATGGGCCTACGAGACCCGAAATATACATATAGAGTGGTTCGAAACTGAACCGGAAGCTTACGAACACTTAGAATATTTTTGCTCAAAATAGGGCCACACGCCCGTGTCTATGGCCCGTGTCCCTCACACGGCCGTGTCTTAACCCGTGCGTGAAAACCTTGACATTCTGTTTATGACGTCAGCAGACATTTAGGGTCACACGGTCGAGTCACACGCCCGTGTGTTAGGCTGTGTGGCGAATTTAATTCTCGCAATTAATGTGCAGACTTCACATGGCCTGGGCACACGCCCAAGTCCTGAGGCCGTGTCCTTCACACGGCTGAGACACACGGCCGTGTCTTTGCCCGTGTGTTTACTACTGGGCATTCTGTTTTGCTAAATTGGATGCAGGGGACACACGGCCTATCAACACGCCCACAGGGCTGACCGTGTATCACACACGGCCTAGACACACGCCCGTGTGTCTACCCATGTGGAAAAATATAAGGCTATTTACCAAGCCATTTGTCACCCTAAAAAGCAACCACACTTATACCATTTCCAGCAACACACAGCATAATAATAATGCACCTCTAATATCCACAATCAAGACGTCCACACCTAAATTTCACACCGCGTTCATCATGCATATACTTCACACATCACTCATTTAATTGTGCAAACTTACACTTCATGAATTTAATCATCATTGAATAAATATATCTTGACTAGTATTGGCCAATTCCAATGGCCATTTACAAAATGAAATAAGTAACATTAATAGCCAACACATTGGCTAACCACTA
Source organism: Gossypium sturtianum (assembly GCA_025698515.1). Lineage (NCBI taxonomy): Eukaryota > Viridiplantae > Streptophyta > Magnoliopsida > Malvales > Malvaceae > Gossypium > Gossypium sturtianum. Next base: position 49,924,180 of record CM046952.1, on the reverse strand, counting down.
TGACATATAACAAAATGACCAAGTTCCTATACATGCCATACCCAAAATAATCAAACTTTACTATACCCAAAAGAATCTTGACAGTGTGAATCGAGCTCCGACGTCCTTCGATCCCTGAGCTAGCTTGGCAATACTACAAGAAAAGGGAAAAGAGAGGGAGTAAGCATAAAGCTTAGTAAGTTTGCATGTAATAGATAACAACATAAAATCTTGTAATAACATTCACATATTACATTATGAATTAACACAAAATTCTCAATGCAACATTGACATGGCTTACTCATGCTCCCTCTTACCAACCACATATCACATACCGGACTCATTTCTCGTGAGTTTCACATAAGTACATGTATCACTCCATCACATAACTTTAGCCCTTTTTCCATCTTTAACATAAACTTTAATTCTTTACCCCGTTGAACCACTTGGAATATCGAAAGATACTCTAAAATTGTTATACACGTAGTAAGATGCCAATGCCATATCCCAGATATGGTCTTACATGGGATCACATGTTGATGCCGATGCCATATCCCAGATATGGTCTTACACGAAATCGTATGTCCATGCCATGTCCCAGACATGGTCTTACACGATTTCATACCGAAGCCAGGTCCCAGACGTGGTCTTACACGAAATCACTATTCGATGCCGATGCCATATCCTAGATATGGTCTTACACGGGATCTCAATTTGGTTCCGAGGCTATATCCCAGATACGGTCTTATACGGGACCTTATTAATCTAATGTCGTGTCAAGGGTATCCTTTCTATTCCTAAGGTTCAACCGGGACTTCGATATAGTAAATCTTCATCATTTTATTCATCGAGACCTCATTAACCAATTTCATAAAAAGAATATAAATTTCATGTAATATCAAGCATGTTAATACATAATAACATAATGTTGATTTATTACACACAAACTTACCTCGGTACCAAAATATAGGTAGTTGTTCAATTTAGTCCACCACATTGTTCTTTCCTCGGTTTAGGTCCGGACTTCGTGTTTCTTGATCTATAATGACAAATTTCGCTTATTTAATTATCACATTAACTAAAACAGCCCATGAATCACACTTTGGCAAAAATTATAATTTTTCCCTAAACTTTAACATATTTGCAAAATGGTCCCTAGGCTCGTATGATGAAATATACTCATTTTCTTAGTTACCCAAGCCTAGCCGAACCTATCTTAAGCTTATAATGGCTCACATTTTCCTTCAAAATCGATTTTTACTACACATTTTATCACTTTTACAAATAGGTCCTTTTTAGGTGTTTCCATGAAAAATCACTTAGAGAAAGATGTTCATCACATATCAAACTTCCATATTCCTCAATTAAACATAAAAATACATGCATGTCATACATGGTTAAGTTTTTGAACATGAACTCTAGCTTAAAATATAGCTAGAAATAGATAAATCGAGCTACGAGGATCTCAAAAATGTAAAGAACATTAAAAACGAGGCTAGAATGCACTTACTTTGAGCTTGAAAATGAACAAAACCCTAGCTATGTCTTCTCTCCAATTTTCGGCACTTAGGGAAGAAGATGGACACAAGTTTTGACTTCTTTTCCCCTTTTTATTAATTTATTAACTAAATGACCAAAATGCCCTTAAGGCCTTTCCTTGAGATTTTTCCCTTCCATGTCTATTTTTGTCCATCATGAGATATAATGGTCTAATTACTAAATAAGGACCTCTAATAAATTTTCTAATGCTATCTCATACTTAAAACTTCTAGAATCTCATATTTTTCAATTTTTACAATTTAGTCCTAAGAGATAAATTGATCACTAAATCATAAAATTTCTTCATGAAATTTTCACACAACCATGCAAACACGTCATAGACCTCATAAAAACCATAAAACATATATTTCTACTTCGGATTTGTGGTCTCGCAATCACTATTTCGACTAGGCCCTAAATCGGTCTGTTACACTAGCATCGTCTCTAAGCAAAACAAAAGATAAAAAGCAAACAACTTGAAGAAAAAAAGAGAAAAGTTTTTAGGGTTTTTCTTAATACATGACAATTATGATTATAATTATAATTATTATATTTAAGAAATGATCTACTTACTCTAATATAAAACTGCACTTTCATAACTTTTTTATGAAATATTTTTGTAACTTTAACTTTTTGTATGATCATATCTATTTTTTTAATAATAATATTAATATCAATTGAATTAGTCCATATAAACATTGAAATAATCAATTTATTATTTTTTTAGGACTATTTCTTCAAATATATATTCATTTTCTTTACTACATGCTAAAGTTTATAGTGTGAGCGCATTAGAAATTTAATAACCTTGTAATATATATGGTATATAGATGATATGATTAAATATTAGATTAGATTTTTTGTAAGAGTAAGATTTTGGGTAATTAAGATAATGAAAATATAATTTAGATACCAATTCTAAAAAATAAAAACCAACTAAAAAAAGGTGTAGTTAAATAAAAATTGTCAATACCAATATAAAAGTAAATTATAATATTATCATTAAACTATTGTCTTCGTTCTATTTTGGTCACTGAACAATTAATTTTTTTATTTAGTCACTAAAATTTTGAAATCAAATACTTTGCCACTCTCTCATTAGTTGCCGTTAGATTAGTGACGGAAAATTGATGCGGGTTTTTTTATTAGCCTAATAACAAATTTAGGGCTCCAATGTTTATACATTCTATCGATTTGATTCTAAATATAAAACATTCAACAAATTTAACCCTTAATGTTTACAAAAAAATTCAATTTAGTTCAATAATTTTTTTTTATAAATTTAACCCTCAAAATTTATAAAATTTATCAATGTAGTTCTAATTCAAAAAAAAAAAAATTAAATGTTAAATTTTTAATTACTATAAATTTAATTCTAACTCTTAAAAAAATTGTCATTTAAAAATTTCATTTCACAAATTTAGATAAAAAAAATTGATGCTGGTGCTTGACGTTGCACGTAGAAACATATCCTTGATATTGCTTAATAACCAGAACATTTATCATTTTTAGGATTTATATTTGATAAATTGATAATTTATAAATATATATTATCAATTAATTAGATGATGGAAAATTATAGAAAGATTAAATAAAATAAATCTAGATGATTTAATTTTTTGTGATGTGTCGATTAAATAAATAAAAATATAAGAAAAGAAAAGATGTGATCATTATTGGTTTGTTTATCCAATTTTGGTGTGAAAACAAAATCCTCCATTGAAAATATATGAATTTAATAAATGGTTAATCTTGGTTGATGGTAATTTGAAGGTTATATTTATTGAAAAATATTGTAAATTTTGATAGTTAAATTTATTGAATATTTTATATTTAAGATCAAAATGATAGAATTTATAAATATTGGAGAGCTAAATTTGTCATTAAACTAATAAAAAAGGCTGACATCAGCTTTTTGTCACTTATCTAACGACGACTAACTGGAAAGTGAATAAAATATTTGACTAAAAAATAGTGATTAAATAAAAAAATTAATAGTTCAGTGACCAAAATAAAACAAAGGCAATTGTTTAGTGATATTTTGGCAGTATACCCAATATATATTAACTATTAAGGGCTAGTTTAGCAATGCTTTTGAAAAGTACCGTGGAAAAATACTTTTGAAAAGTGATTTTGAAAAGTTTGGTTCAAAATTTAAGTGTCTAGCATTATTGTCAAAAAGTGCTCTTGAGAAATAAAATGTCCATTTTAAACATGTTATTATCAAGTAACAAATATACATTTAAATAATATTTAAATTAGTTAATATTATTATATTTTAGTAAGAATATAAAAAAAATTATTATAACTTGTTGTTAATAATTTAATATATGAAATATAAATTTTAAATATTTTTAAGCAATAAATATTAATTATTTATAAAATTTAATTAAAAAATATACATTATATTTTAAGTTTTTAAATATAACCATTAAATATTTGTAATTAATATTTTAAAAAATATTTTTTATTTTTAATTAATAATTTTAATACATTTATAATTAAGCATCAAGAAAAAAAAAAGAAAAAATATTATATTATTGAAGAAGTGAAAAAATAATTAAATACTAAATTTTAAAAAAAGAAACACTAAAAATTTTAACTTTTTATTTTTAAAACTGCTTTTCAAAACCACTTCTAATAAACTAAAAATTTCAGCCACGCAACTTCTCTTTCAAAAATATTTTTAGAATAAAAAGTACTTTTTTAATCACTACTAAATAAGCCCTAGGCCATAAATGAATAAATAATCATTTTCTTACAAGAAAACTGAACACAGTCGCCGAGAAATTCACGTGCGGGCGCTTTCTCCCTTGCTAACTCTGGTCTCTGGAGCTAAACGTCAAAACGACATCGTTAGAAAGTTGACTGCTTGTAAAAGTAAAACCAAGTAAAGTGATGCTTTTTTAAGTTAAAAACAAAAAACCGTAAACCCTAATTATTTAAATAGCCCCCCCTCCCTTTCTCTATTTCTCTCCACCTCTAGCTGTCTCCATACTGCCATCTCTTTCTTCTTCTTCTTATTATTTTATTCTTTTTTCAATTTCCATCTCTTTCTCTCAAGTCTAAACCCTAGTCTCTCATCTCATTGTACTGAATTTGAGCAGCTAGGGTTTAGAATTGTTTTCCTTTTTAAAATTTTTTGATTAAAAAAATGGATCTTCCAAGTCTTACTCTTGTTCTTCAAGCTGCTCTTAGTTCCAATCCTGCTGAACGCAAAGCTGCTGAACAAAGTCTTAATCAGGTTTCTTTTTTAATTGTTATTAATTGATTTTGATAATTTGTTTTTAGATCAAATGATTGATTTATTGGATTTTGGATTTTGTTTGGTTTCAGTTCCAGTATACGCCTCAGCATTTGGTGAGACTATTGCAGATCATCGTTGATAATAATCGCGATATCGCGGTCCGTCAATTTGCTTCTATTCATTTTAAGAACTTCATTGCTAAGAATTGGGCTCCTCATGATCCAAGTATTCTAAATTTCAATCACTTTTTTCTTTGTATATTTTTTTCTGATGTTTATGTTTATATCTATGAATATGAACGTTTATATATTTTTATTTTTAATAAATGTAGATGAGCAACAAAAAATTTCTCCAAGTGATAAGGATGTGGTTCGCGATAATATTCTTGTGTATGTGGCTGAAGTTCCTCCTTTGTTGAGGTAAAATTCTTTGCTGGCCCCTTTTTTTATTGTTCTTTGAATTGTTTACTGTTTCATTGGTAGTGCGTGCAGATTACATGCGTAAGTTGTAAGATTCATCATATTGGCTTTGTTGCAGGGTGCAATTGGGTGTGTGTCTCAAGACCATTATCAATGCTGACTATCCGGAGCATTGGCTGCGTCTTCTCGACTGGGTAAAGCATAACCTACAAGATCAGCTGGTTTATGGGGCTTTGTTTGTGTTGCGGATTCTTGCTAGGAAATATGAGTAAGCATACACCATATTTTTCTCTTTTTGTCTGCATGGTTTCTTTGTTGTCGTTTTCATATCTTAATTTTCTTAATGCAAGTTGCTCACTCAAGGTGATGGAAGTATTTGTTTAATTCAACTAGCACCTTTCCATGGCGTTAATGCTTGGTTGCAATATATGCTAGAAGGCAACTTTCTCCATTTAAAAGTGTTATAATGTTTTAATACAAATAACAACTAATTGTTTCTCTTAATTTGGTGATTGAAATTTTTTTCTTTCTTTTTTTTTTTTTGTAATACTAATTTCATCATTTTCTTTATTATTCTAGGTTCAAGTCGGAGGAGGAGAGAACTCCTGTTCAACACATTGTTGAAGAGACATTTCCTCATCTTCTCAATATATTTAATAAACTTGTGCAGATTGACAAACCATCAGTGGAAGTAGCAGATCTAATCAAGCTTATTTGCAAAATTTTCTGGTCATCAATCTATGTAAGTTTTTGATTTACTGGTTTTATAGTGCATCTTTTTTGTATTTATCACTTGATCTGTTAATGGGGTGCTAAAGGGGAGCTTTTGACATGTATTTTACTTCTTTTTTATATTCATTCCTGTTTTCCATATTCTGTTTTTATTTTTACTTCCAACTTTTTGGCATAATTATGTAATGAAAATTTTCTTATTTGAGATTGTACCTAGTATGGTTTGTAATGTTTTGATACGGATTTGTTGATCTTATATAGTGCTATTGTTATGAACTCGTGATCTCTCCTTATATTATCACCAATAAAATAATAGGCAGCCTTTACTTTCTTTTTAGTTCAGATGTACAAAGTTTCTTAATCTATTACTAGCATGCTAATTAATCCAATGTAGAAAAGAAATTTTTGCTGATTTTTGGAGCTGCAGGAAAAATCACATGCCAAATATTTTGAGCAAACTTGTATTATATTTCTACTACAGCTTGTTTCCTGTGACTTGTTTTTATGAGAGTTGTATGATTCATATGCCATCTTTGGGCTATTGTCTAATTTTCAGTTGGAGATTCCAAAACAGTTACTTGATCCAAATGTGTTCAATGCTTGGATGATGCTTTTCTTAAATGTTCTGGAGAGGCCTGTACCTCAGGAAGGCCAGCCTTTAGATCCTGAGTTCAGGAAATCATGGGGGTGGTGGAAGGTGAAGAAATGGACCGTACATATTTTAAATAGGTTATTCACTCGGTATGTTTTTAAAATTGCAACATGGTTTGAAGTAATTTATGATAGGCCTCATGTTATTAGGCATTTTGTGATTTTGGTGGCTATTTGATAGGTTTGGAGATTTGAAGCTTAGGAATCCAGAAAACAGGGCTTTTGCTCAAATGTTTCAGAAGAATTATGCAGGAAAAGTTTTGGAATGCCACTTAAATTTATTGGGCGTTATTCGTGTTGGAGGCTATCTTCCTGACAGAGTTACCAACCTTGTTCTTCAATATCTAAGCAGCAGGTTCGCAATATCTTTCTGCATAAGTCATACCAATAGCTGGTGCTTTTGATATTCTTTAGTCGGTATAAGATGTTCATTTATTCTTTTGTTTGAGCTGGCTATTATTTCAGGATAACTGGACCATACAATTCTTTAGGCTAGAGGTAGCTTGCATTTAACAGAAACAATAGCATTGCAGTAATTATTTTCTTTCCAGTGTTATCTGTTACTTTCTTTCTATTGCTAGGAGATAGAGAGCAATGTGCTGAGCTTCTTGATGGATTTATGATTACCTAAGCATTTCTGAATCATATGAAATCGTGATTTTTCTTTGTAGTAGTGATAATTAGTCTGGTTTTTTTTTTTTCATGCCTAATTCTATTTCTCTTTCATATAGTAATAAATTATGAAGTTTGATTGGGTCATTTCTTGATAAAAAATCATTATTTTATTATAATTTTATACTACATTTATAAATATATTTCCTGTACTCTTGCTTTGTGTTGTAGAATTGTTTATTGGTGGCCTTAGTAGTTGTGTCAATATTCAAGACTATAGATGAGATTCCAGATTTCACTCTTTCTATGCATCTATAATGCAAGTTGTTTTAAAGTTTTCAGAAATGCTAGTGATGGATTTTGACCAAAAAAACTTATTTATGTGCAGCATCTCGAAGAATAGCATGTATACTTTGTTGCAGCCACAGCTTGATGTCCTCCTTTTCGAAATAGTTTTCCCTCTCATGTGCTTCAATGACAATGATCAAAAGCTTTGGGAAGAAGATCCACATGAGTATGTAAGGAAGGGCTATGGTAAGCTACTATACCTGGTGCGTGTTACAAAACCCTGTACTGGTCAGACTGATTCATACATTAAATTTTTGTATTGCAGATATAATTGAAGATTTATATAGTCCAAGGACCGCTTCCATGGATTTTGTCAGTGAGTTAGTAAGAAAACGTGGAAAAGAGAATCTTCAAAAGTTTATTCAATTCATTGTGGAAATTTTCAAGAGGTATTTTGGAACTAACTGAGACTGGGAATATTGGTATCTTTTGATGTTAGTTTTATTTTGGTATATTCATGCTACTCTTTATTCCAGATATGATTCAGCACCAGTAGAATATAAACCCTATCGACAGAAAGATGGTGCCCTCCTTGCTGTTGGAGCACTTTGTGATAAACTGAAACAAACTGAGCCCTACAAATCTGAGTTGGAGCATATGTTGATGCAACATGTTTTTCCAGAGTTCCGAAGTCCTGTTGGTCATCTTAGAGCGAAGGTTTATTTTCCTTTTCTTTATTTCTGAAGACTTCTTAATCAAGGTTTCCAGGAGATATTTGTATGTGAGAATTTTCTTAGTTTTGTACTTTTGTGGTCTGGATATTAGGCTGCATGGGTAGCAGGACAGTATGCCCATATAAATTTCTCTGACCAGAATAATTTCCGCCAAGCACTGCATAGTATTGTTTCCGGGTTGCGTGATGCAGAGCTTCCTGTTCGTGTTGATTCAGTTTTTGCATTAAGATCGTTTGTAGAAGCTTGCAGAGGTATATAGCTTTACTTTTCTCTTTATTGTATTTTGTACTAAGTTGGGTTTGGATTGAGCTAGCTTGAGCCAAATCTGAATCTGGAGTTTGATGGCTGATGGTTCTATCTACTCACACCTTTTAATTTTATCCTGAGTATTGAGGGCTTAACAGAAACAAATTTGTTTTGCATGCAGATTTAAATGAGATTCGTCCTATTCTTCCTCAATTACTTGATGGTAAGTGGTATTTGGAAGTTGTTTGTCTCATTAATAGTCTCTGATTATTGATGGTTGTTCAAAATTTACTGGGCTCTTTGGAACATTCTAGTTTTTGTTCTTTTCTCAACTTTGGTTTCACATACACGATTCTAGTCAACATTCACAGAGCAAATAGTTACTTTTCATTATTCAACTTAGTCAATGATTTGCTATTTCTTTTCCTTCAGAGATCTTTAAACTTATGAATGAAGTTGAGAATGAGGACCTTGTTTTCACTCTGGAGACTATTGTTGACAAGTTTGGAGAGGAGATGGCGCCTTATGCTCTTGGTTTATGTCAGAATTTGGTAATGCATGTTGCCATCATTTTTATAAGTACTAAATTTTGAATAGTCTGTACTGAAAACTATCATTTATCTGTTTGTAGGCAGCTGCGTTCTGGAGGTGTATGAACACTGCAGAAGCTGATGATGAAGCCGATGATCCTGGTGCTCTGGCTGCAGTTGGTTGTTTGCGTGCCATAAGCACAATACTTGAATCAGTTAGTAGGCTTCCACACCTTTTTGTTCAGGTGGAGCCAACTTTGCTTCCAATCATGCGAAGAATGTTGACAACTGATGGACAAGGTATGTAATGTTTCCCTCTTTTTTCTCATCCCTGCTTTTTAATGTTTTTATTTTCTTAATAGTGATGCATACTCTGGGGCAGGCAGAAACAAGAAGTAATGAGTATATAGTACGAGTTGATGAAACAATCTAAAGTTTGAATGTGAAATGGGAATTTGCCTTGGTTTAATTCTGGTTTTTTCCCCTTAAATTTGTATATAATAGCATTGTTGTAAAGATACTGTCAAACCATTATGTCTCTAGGGTTAAGACTGTTTAAAAGAACTGATGTTTCTAAATCCGCCAAGTGAAATATAGAAGTGGAAATTGAATAGATTTTCAGCTGTAGCATTTCAATCATACCAAATTTGACTTGTATAATATTGTATTTTGTCAATTTCTTTTTCATGGTCTTATGCAGAGGTTTTTGAAGAAGTCTTGGAGATTGTTTCATACATGACCTTCTTTTCTCCAACTATTTCATTGGATATGTGGAGCCTTTGGCCTTTGATGATCGAAGCATTAGCTGATTGGGCTATAGACTTCTTTCCAAGTACGGTTCCATTTACCTTTTCCGCTTTTCTTTACCTTTATCATTTCCAAATATGAATGTTTTTAAATTTTTTAACTAGACTTCACACTCAGCAGTTTAAAAATTTTACGGTCAGTGGTATGATAAGTTAGTGATATTACAGATCTGAAACTTGTGTTCAATGCATTTGTTTCTAAAATCCACATTGCCAAATAAATTGCAATTATTTTGTGTCAAATTTGTTGATAGAATTAATTATGTTAGTTTACTTGCTTGATATTGAATATATTTTTCATGGATTTTTACACACAACAATCCTCATTATTCCAAGTTTTGGTAATTGGAACAGTTTCTGAGACTAACATGTGTAAATCTGGGATTGGACTGCCAAGGCAATGTGGACCTTCAGATTGTTTATGATTGAATGTGCACATTTCATTTCTGTTGGTTCTCGTGGGTCCTTATAAATATTTTATATGATAACAACAGAGAGTGGGGGGTTTCAGACTTTTTCTTTTTGTCCAATTTCAATTTATCAGTATCTAACTTTGAATTTATCTGTAATTTTTGAGTTGTTTCTCAGTAGTAACTGTTTTCATGCAGATATTTTGTGTCCTTTGGACAACTATATATCCAGGGGAACTGCTCATTTTCTTAATTGCAAGGAACCAGACTACCAGCAAAGTCTTTGGAATATGATTTCTTCTGTGAGTTTATTTGTGTTGATAAAAGCTGCCTGTAGATGGACAACTTTCCAGCAAAAATGAAAATGAACTAAATATTCTTCTGTTTTTATCTTGTAATTTTTCTTTATGTCAGTCCCTTCAATTTATAAGGCGTATGCTCTTTGCTTTTCTTTGGCAGATCATGACAGATAAAAATTTAGAGGACAACGACATTGAGCCAGCTCCAAAGCTGATAGAAGTATTGTTTCAAAACTGTAGAGGGCAAGTAGATCATTGGGTTGAACCATACCTGAGAATCACACTTGATCGATTGCGTCGAACGGAGAAATCAAGGTTGAAATGTCTTCTTGTACAAGTGGTAAGGTGTCACGACCTAGCTGTACTTTCTGCAAGTTTATGTCATGCTTCGGATAGTTATATCTTGTAAATATTACAAATTAGATGTTCCTTAATTATTCACTCACACAAGGGTACTTAATGCATCAAATTTATACAACACAATAAGAAAACACTAGTGGATTGATTTATTGCCAATTTAAGCTAATTTTGATATGTTTTATCTGTATCAAATATTATTTGTTGCTTCTTGTGTCAGGTTTGAAGTAACAGTGTTTGTTGTATCAAAATGTTCTTGTTAGGATCTAGATTGTTCTCTTATGTTAAAATTTGGTCTGAAGTGGCCATTGCCAGCAATTTACACTTCTGGGCATAAATACTGCTATTGTTTTGCAAGTTGCTTTGGTTTTCTTTCAGAACACTTTTTGTTCCCGGGAACAGCATTTTCCTGTGATTTTCTAACACAATGCTGGTTTTCTTTAACCCAGATTGCCAATGCAGTATATTATAATGCGGTTTTGACACTCAGCATATTGAACAAGTTTTGTGTTACATTGGAAGTGTTCAACCTTTGGTTCCAGTTGTTGCAGCAAGTTAGGAGGAGCGGTCGACGGGTTAATTTTAAGCGGTAGGTAGTCTTGTTTTTGCTTTGAGCATCTTCCATCAATCCCCATACAAGCCTTGCGTGTAACATTATTACTCTTATAATGAATCTTTTACATTTGGTATTGTCTGGCTCTGACTTTACTTAACTGGGTTCTATAGGGAACATGATAAGAAAGTTTGCTGCCTGGGCCTTACTTCACTGCTTGCACTTCCTGGTGAACAGTTAGATGGGGAGGCTCTTGGACGTGTGTTCAGGACCACCCTTGATCTCCTTGTTGCATACAAGGATCAAGTTGCAGGTCTCTCTCTCTTTCTCTCTCTGTGTTTAGGTGTGCATGGACAGGCGCACCTGCACTTATGAGTAGCTGTTGTTTGTGAACTTCATTTGCAAACTGTGTTCTTTTGACTTTGGCATTGCTGTCTTTTGGAGGTTTTCTTTTTCCATCTTTTGCCATAATATTGGATTTTCCTCTTATATATTTGAGCAGAAGCTGCAAAGGAGGAAGAGGCTGAAGATGATGATGGTATGGATGGTTTTGAGTCTGATGATGACGATGACGATGCTGATGGTTCTGACAAGGAAATGGGAGTTGATGCAGAGGAGGGCGATGAAGCGGATAGCATCAGGCTTCAAAAATTAGCTGCCCAGGTATTTCCTTATTTTGATCCTTCTGGAAAAAGGATTCCTGGACTTTCAATATTGAAGTTCAGCTGACTTTGTTTTCTATAGGCTAAGGCTTTCCATGAAAATGATGATGATGACGATGATGACTACTCCGATGATGATTTTAGTGATGATGAGGAGTTACAGTCTCCAATTGATGAAGTGGACCCTTTTGTTTTCTTTGTGGATACGGTCAAAGGTAAATGTTTGATTAGCCTAATTTTTCTTAAATGCAACTTCCATTTCTTTTGGTTTTTTCTTTCCGTTGTCAGAAAAGAGGACCTTTTTCTTCACTTACCCCCAATTTTAAATCTAGTTTTGCAAGCATCGGATCCTATGAGGTTCCAGAACCTTACACAGACACTGGATTTTCATTATCAAGCTCTTGCGAACGGTGTTGCTCAGCATGCTGAACAGAGGAGAGCAGAGATTGGAAAGGAGAAAATGGAGAAGGCATCTGCTGCCACTGTTGCATCATGAGTTGAGTTTTGGATTAAAATTTGAGTTTCATTCATTTAGAAGTGGTTTGATGAAAGTCTCATTTCATTTACAGCATTCATTGGTTCATATGGTCGTAGAGTTGATTGAACCTCATAAGGTTGAGGTTCAAGTGCACATAGTTTGTGATTTTGGTTTGGTGAGACTGGCAGATTCTTGGGCAGAAGATGCCCGTCTCAACCACTTTTTGGTTCCTTATATTCCTTTCCCTTTACTTTCTTGTTCTTTTCTTTTCACCAGCCGCTCTTTTCCATTATTTCTTCACGTTTTGTCAATTTATTGGTTAAGGTCTTCCCAGATTTGTTGTTTCTGGGAGGCCGATCTTCTTTCAGGGAGTGTCAATTGCGTAGTATATTAGATGGTTTTTCTTTTTCATTTTTCTTTTTGATGATATTGGTCAACTGGTAGTCTACCCCCACCCCACCAAAAAAAAAAAAAAAAAAAATCCTTTCTGATTTCCCTTGTTAGGTATAGTCGTACCAATATCATAAAATATTATTATTATTTTGGTTTGGGTTACGGAGAGTTTTGGTTTCAGAGGGTTTATAGGTTGATGATTTGTAAGGAAGATATAATGACATTTATTCTTTATATTGTGGAATATATTATTATTCATGAAAAGAAATTTAGATTTTACATCTTTGTCAGATTTTTTACTAAATACAATAAGAATTGAGAATCATGTCTCATGTATTTTCCATACTGATTTTACATCTTTGTCAGAATTTACTAAAATGCAAACATGGTTAAATTCATACAATTATTTTATTCGTTAAATTCATATAATTGTTTTGAATAAAAAGTTTGAAGATTCTAAATATGGTGTTTGGCGAACAAATCAAGGACAGTATCGCATTGGTAAAAGATTGTTTTTCTACTGAAATTGGTAGCTCGGTTTTGAATTTATCATTATTTTTTAAATATATTTTATATATGGATATAAATATATTTACAAATATTAAATTAATAAATTAAAAATATTCATCAATTATATAATCAATAAATAAAAAATTATCATTCAAATAAATTTAAAATTAATAATAAAAATTTGTCAAGGTGAAATGATATTTTTTTCTGATAACCGAGTGAATGAGTTTTTTTAATTATATTTTAATCGTGAAAATGTCAAAATTTTTTAATTTGTTTTAAAATTATATTTTGTTTTAAAATGTCAAATTTTAATTATATAATTTTTTTAAATTTTTTTTTATATATTTTTTAATATTATTCATGCGTCAGACGATGTATTATGTTTTGATTGGTGTGATTGGAATTGTCCGAAACGAACTGAAATGATTGGTACATATTGAAATTTTTACTGATATGAAAGTGTTGGGTATTCTAATTTAACATTGAAACAATGTGCATTGACCGATACAACCGGAATTTGTGCGGAATTGATCATTATAAAACATATTCAATTCTCATTTGAATAAAGTTCTTCTATAGAAATATAAATTTTAAATTAAGTTCTTGTAGAGACGTTATAAAAAACTGGAATTAAAAAATAAATTCAAAATATTAAGGTTGTTTGAGAAAGTCTCTTTAAAAAATACTTGGAATATCTTGAATTACTTTGGCTTTATATTGAATTATTAATTTGGAATAATATTGCAAGAAATTTCATTGGAATTGGTAATTATAATTTATGTAAAGTAATCGAGTGTTAATGGAAGAGTTTCAAAAAAAAAAAAAAAGCAAGAGAACATTGTTTTATATAATATATGATTTAGGTCATGTTTAATAAATTGAAAAATTAAGTATTACAAAAATAAATATTAAATTTAAGTTATAAAATTTGTTTGGCGTATTACTTAAAATTAAATCATAACAATTGCTTGTATTTCTTGTCACAAAAAATTGTGGTAATTTGCAAGTATTTGGAATAACATCATAACAATCATTCACAAGTATTTAGAATTATGCTAACCAAAGTGAAGAAACCATTTGAAATTAGGCTTGCCTTGAAGGCAGAGCAACCATTTGGGATTATGCCGATGATATAAGGTGAACCACCTTTTAGAATTATGCAAAGTATGTAAGGAGCAACCATTCAGTGAGAGATGTTTAGGATTGTGCGAAGTATGTGAGAATTGATTAACATTAATAATTAATTGATAAAGGGTTATGAGAATATTATCTTTAGAGCAACCGTTTAGTAAGATTGTGGCGCCCCAAATCCGACCGGGACAATCCGACCTGAATCCGACACGACACATTAGTCACCGAAATGACCCAAAACACAACGTAACATTTCACACATCATTAACTATTTGTTTTCTTTTTCAAACTGCAACGAAAGTCTAATGCATGCATTCAACTCATATATATAAGACATGAATAAACAATTAAAACCTAGTTGCATGCTTTTTCTAACAAAATTTACTCAAACGAGGCATAAGGGCAAAAACGTCATTACATGTCTAAATTATGCAAACACGTGTATCATCATTTAAAGGTACATTTTAATTCTAAAATATTATTAGGAACATTTGGTAATGAATCAGTTTAATTCAATCAGCAATTCTTAGTTAATTTAAAAAAAAAACAAGTATCTTAGGGACTAAATCGAAAAATGACAAAGTAATAAAGATAATCTAATTAAATAATTATCCGTAGATTTACGAAATTAAACATCTAAGACCTTGGTATATGAATTTTCATAGCATTACATAAACGTTTGGGACTCCAATTATGTCACCAAAATCTAAGGACTAAATTGCAAAGTTGTGAAGACATGTCATGGACAAGCCAGGTGCCACGTCGAGAAGACGCGACGCAACACGTTGGGACGAGCTCTGGAAGGGGTCACGACGTTGATCCCACGTTGGGATGTCATCTGAATGACGTCGAGACATCAATTGCAATTCCAGTTCGAAACTTGTATTTTTCAAGTTTAAACACTACCAAACATATCATTTCATGCATTTGACGCTATTTCTCACTTCAAATGTGTTATATTACCTTCAAACAACAACTGGAACATGCTCACATACACCATAACATATCATAGCGAGATTTGACATATTATGTAACCATCATGCTAGCAACCATACTTTTATTCCAACAAACCATTACTCAACATAACAAACCAGCATCTCAAGGCTAAGGAGCCTAAATGTCCACTTTGAACCATTTGGTCATTTTAAACATGCTCAAATTTCCAAAATACTAATTTAAGCCCATTAACACTTTTTAACCATTTTACATGCCACTTTATTACATATTCATCAAGAAAATATAGCATGCATCATCAATATCATTTTCAAGCATCAAAATATCCACAATAAAAGTCCAAAAACATTATCAACAGTCCATGAGTCTAGTCCCAAAATAACAAACCACATTGCCTTTATTCAAAGTGTTCAAAACCACAAAAAATACTCAACCACGATGCCTTGCGCGGATCACTTCCTTGCCCACTTCACACTCCCCTGATGCACTATTTTTATGTAGAATTTAAATAATGGGTGTGAGGTTAAACAAGCTCAGTGAATGTTCAAAAGTAACACTGAGCATACACAATAACATAAGTTAAGCAAGAGCATACTAAAAGTAAGTACACAAACACTTTCTCATCATGTCAAATCATCATTTTAACGTTTCATTTTCTCATATAGGACAAATATATATTCTTTCACAAGACACTTGAGTCACAAATTATACATTTCCATTTTGATATATTGGCTCCTTGAGACTAAGAAACATAAGTGAACCCAATCGCACTCATTGGATAAACGAATCTCCAACACACTAATGCCTCAAAGAGTCTAACATGTCTCATTAAGTGTAGCCTTAAGCTAAACACTCTCTAACACACCAAACATATCCCGTTGAATGGAACATAGCTCAACATTTCTTATCTCTCTAACCTGTCCCATGGCATTAATCGCCCAATTACAAACACAAGGGTGAGTACTCACAATCCTATTACATGCCAACTATATCCAACAGTTTCAAGAGATCACAAGGCCAACATATCCACATTAACACATGATTATCTACTATTTTATTGCACAATTCCTCTTTTATTGATCATCATATACGCAACACTATCACTTTCACATAACATGCTTATCATACTCACATTTGATGCACTTAAAAATGCTAACACAGTGCTCAATGAGCCACAATCTCATTAGATCACATATAAGTGCATTAAAACCAGTAAATCACATAACACATCTGACGCAAATCACGTATCACATGTTGTTTTGCTGCATCAATTACCACACCTCATAACACATAATCACCATTTTGCAAAATGAGGCAAAAGGAATAGGAATGCTTACTCTCGAAATTTAGGATAGGTGTTTTGGCTAACCTAAGATCCCGATTAACACAATGAATTGTGCATACCAATAGCAACTCCAGAACATTCACCGATCTTGCTTTCGCTTACTAGCTGAAAGCTTAAACAAGCTTCACCTTGCCTTTCACTTTGCTTGTAGAAGGTTCCGATGGTTCGAAAACTCACAAACATAATACTCACAATACGTACAAATCATTAACAGCCGCAAACACATCAGAAATCAAACAAAATCGTAGATTGAATCTAGTTCATCTTAAACCAAATTTTTTTACTAGTTTAACTGAATCTTAAGTTTCTTGATCTGAATCTATTTTCATTTCTTGGAACTGGTTCTAAACATCCAATTAATCGATTTATAACATATCTGAACCACTTAGAACACCTAAAATCTTAGAATCAAATTTTCCCGGAAAATCACCCATGAGCACTTTGAAGAAAAATCATCGAATCTTTAAAATATCTTAACAATTTATCAATGTATGATTGCCTACCTCAACATTCTGCTCTTCATCTTTTTCGCTCTCAGCAGGCCTCCTATTTTTAGTTTTCAAACTATAGCATTCTGCCTTTATGTGACCCATCTTTTTTCAGTAGTTGCATCTTTTGTCATGGTTCCTCGACTTCAACCTTGACTTAGACTGTTGTCTGCTTCTGGCAACCAAATTTGAAGCTCTTTCATTAGATTTTCTGCTTGAGCCTAATTTATTGTTGAATTTTTCCTTGCTTAACAAATTTCCCTTCACATCCTCAAATGAGAGTTTATCTCTGCCATAAATCAGGGTCTCCCTGAAAGATTTATACGAATGGGGCAAAGAGCACAACAATAACATAGCCTGATTTTCATCATCTATGTTAACCTCGACGTTCTTCAAGTCATTCAGAAGTGTAATAAACTCACTAATGTGAGCCATAATGAACATTCTTTTATGCATACAAAACGTGTACAAGTACTGCTTCAATACCAATCGATTGACCACCGACTTTGTCATATAAAGGGTTTCTAAATCCATTCATAAAGCAACCGTTGTTTTTTTCTGTGAGTACTTCCTGTGGTATATTATTTGTGAAGCATAACTGAATCGTAGATAGAGCTTTTTCATCATGTTCTTCCCATTCCGATTTTTCCATACCTTCAAGCTTTTTACCAGTAAAGACCTTCTTTAGGTCGTTCTAAACTAGAAGTACTGTCATCCAAACCTGCCATAAACTGAAGTTTGTGATCCCATCAAACTTCTCAATGTTGAATCTCATTGTTGCCATCCTGAACAAGTCAATCTGCGAAAGATGAACCAGGCTCTCATACCAGTTTGTTGAGGATCGACCCGTATGAACAATGAGATAGTAAAAGTAGAGAAGAATAAACACAAGTATTTACATAGAAAACCCTTACTAAAGGATAAAAAACCACGGGAAAATGAGGTTTTGGCTTTGACTAAGCAACAAACAAAGAGTATAATGATTGAGAGTATTTAACCTGAACACAAAGAACAAATCCCAAATAAAACCCAAATATCCCAAATATAAAAGTTTTCTTAAAAACTCGTTTAAAAAATCTCACACAAGAGATATATAACACAAAATTTGATTCTCTAAATCTAATTTTTTTAAATAGGGTTCCAAAATCCCTTTAAATAGGCTTGGGACGTGGGTCTAATATGACTAAAATAAGCCTGTAGGAAATAGAGTTTGACTGGGAGAAGAAGTCCTATTGAGAGTAAAAAAACATGGTTGTATTTGAGCAAAAAACATCGCCTCATCGTGATGTGGCCTACCTGCTCATCACGACGTCGTAGCCTTGCTTCGCTGCCAAGGATGTCACTTCGTCTCGATGTCTGGGACCTCCTCATCCTGACGTCACGTGGCTTTCTGCTCCTTCTCAGTTTCTCGTCGATTCTCATCTTAAGTGCCTGTAACGTATTTGATAAATGCAAGGCACATCCCATAGAATCAAATGTGCAAAAAAAAAAAAAAATTATTTAAAAAAATGAATAAAAATAAAACTCTTACAAAATAGGTCAAAACTTTTGCATATATTAGAATTTATTTCATTTTTAAATATTTTTTTAATCTTGTTTCAGTTACAAACGGGTTCACAACTTCTACAATATTAGAATTTAAGATCTATAATTATTACTTTTCATTTTAGAGATAATTATATAAATTATTTAAGTCTAAAATATTATTTATTAGTATTAGAATACTACTCATACTATGTTGTAGATATATAAATAAAGAAATCAATGACAAATATTGCAAAAATTAGGAGGATGTGAGTTTGAGTGTAGTTTTGATTTAAAGGTTAAAAAAGTTAAAAAATAAAATAAAATTTTACATTGTATTAAAAAAACTTGAAACAATAAACAATATATCAAATAAAACTATACTTCAATTTAAAATTCTGAACATCAGTACAACAATATCGGCAAGGTAACTTTTTTTTATTTATTTCCAGTCATGTGTTTATTTTATTGAATATTTTATTTTAATTTATAAGCTTTTAGATCAATACAAGGGGACTGTTATATTTAAATTCATTATTTTCAAGAATATCTTTCAAATCTAAGATTGTTTAAGGAATATCTTATATCATGACATCTTGACACTATTTAGGAATGTGAGATTATGAGATGGTTGGAATGTTGAGAATCCAAATAACGTAATCTTATTTTGAAATGTAACATTATGAGTTGTAATGTAAGATTTAACCACAGAACTGAATATTGACATACGAGGATGAAGCAACAAAAACAGAAGAAGGAAAATGGAAGAAAAGTGCAGGGAACAATTAAATAGACAAAGAAAACCTTTGAAAATGGTTGAGAGCATGATGTCGCCATAAAATAGAAAAATAATGATAGTAATAAAAGAAAGTGATTTCTGAAGAAAAAATGGAGGGTTTTTATAGACCCCCAGCCAAACATTGCGTTTGGTGAATTAATGAAGCCTCTGCACTTACCAATAATAGAATGACATGTGTCCACTTGGGGTAACCTAGACGAGGTGCCATCATTGGCACCGTTTCCCTAAGCATAACTGTTAGGCCTTGAATTAATTGCTCTTCTGATTGTATTTTTTGTCCTTTTGTATGTTGTTTACAATATGCTTCAACCAAGCACCAATTCACCTACCCTGAACAATCCGTGTGAAACAATCTCTGTGTTAACCTCTCACTACACTTATGGCTAAAAATTCACAAGTGTCACAACAATCATAGTAATATTTTTTATTGCATCACAACCATCCGAGACATGGTCGACACCCCACCTCATCACAATCAAGAATAAAGTCAATTCGGTCATAATAAATTGGATAACTCCATAACAAAGTGTCACCTTTCGGGGACTCAATTACATTGATGTTGCTTCAATTTTGATATTTATAAGACAAAAGAACACCATAGACATTCAAGACAAAAGAATTGAAGAATAAGAAACATATTGTAACACCCCTCGCCCGACCCGATTACTGGGTCCAAGCTACAGGATGCTACATTCGTTGTTGGAGCAACTACAGTAAAAAAAACAGTATAAATATCAACCACACATGCAATCCAATGTTAATCATACTCATTTCATGTTGAACAATCAAAACCAAATCTTAATCAAGCTTACGAAAACTCTTTTGTTGACCCAAGCACGAAATAATACCAAATTGCAAAGTTTCAAATTTTTAGGGCTGACATCGTGACATTGCCAAACAGTTTCTCACATCACGACATTAGGTCACTCGACGTCATGACGTCACTTACTATCGGCCGGCGTTGCGACGAGGAAGAATGGTCGTCGAGATGAAAACTCCATTTTTAGTAAAAATGAACCATTTGGTACCTATTTCACACTTATCTTCCAAACCATACCATTTGTGCACAAAACATTAACTTCATCAGATTCGAAACATGCCAAAATCATACCAAACAAGCTCAAACTCATAATCAACTCTTCAACAAGGTATTCACTACTTAAACATCAAGTAAACTTAAGCATTTTCATATCATTAGAGCATATCAAACAATCCATTCAAATGCCAAGTTATACTTATACCAAATCAACTAGAGACATGCCATTTCAACTTCATTTTTTTACCATTTAAATACACATATGCACAACTAGGTCTTGCAAGCATTATCTAATCAACATTTACCCAAGTTAGACTATATTTCTCAAGCATACATCAAGTTAATGATGCACAATTACATTCCATTTCACTCACCTATTAATAAGATGCCATTTCCACCCATTCAATGTCATTTCATGTAACAGCCCGGTTTAGACCCTAGTCGGAACAGTGGTTTTGAGACCACGAATCTGAGGTCGTAAAAATATTTTAATATTATTTTTGGTGTTGATTATATGTGATAGTCTGTGTGAAAATTCTGTGTGATAATTTTATCGATTGTGTGTCAAATTATGAAAAAGGATTAAATTGCATAAGGTGTAAAAGCTGTGTGCTAATTTTTAAGTGTCTATTTATTGTTGGCTTTTTAAAGTGAAGGCCTTATGTTGTTATTAGTCCATTTTTAAGATAGTAGGGTGTTAAATGACAAGATAACCATGATGATAATTTGTCTTATATGTTTAATGAAAGGATAAAATGGTAAAATGTTTAATAAGGTATTAATAGTAAAACATGAAAAAAGAGTCATTGTTATCATCTTCGCTTCACCAAAAATTGAGAGTGAAAGAAGGGTTTTAAGCATTGAAAATTTCGGCTATTGTTCATCTTGATTTGAGGTATGTTTGAGCTCGGTTTTTGTTAATTTCTACGTTTTTGTAATTGTTGCTTCGTGCTCTAGCTAACCCATGCTTAAATTTTGTGAATTGAAGATTTTTTTGAAATGTGCCATTGATGAACATGTGAGTTCTTGAATGTTTAATGGTGGAAAATGAAAGATATGTGTTTGATTAATATAGTTTGACTTTGAAGTTTTGAGGAATTTGTGTAATTTGGGCTAAATTGAGAAAAGTGTAAATTTAGGGACTAAAATGTGAAATAAATGAAATGTGTGGGCTTTTATTAGAATGGGAAGAATTCGGCTAAGTATATGTTATATGAAATTATGTGAATTTGATGATTTTGTGAATTAGGGACTAAAGTGTCGAAATGTGAAAATGTGAGGGCTATTTTGTAAAATACCCTAAATGTGTGTGTTTGGACTAAAATGAATGATTTAGTGATTGAATGGATTGAATTTGAATTTGTATAGACCAAGAAAGGAGAGGTTCGGATCGAGATCGAGGCAAAGACAAAGTGCTCGATTAATCGACCGTTTCGGTATTTTGACGTTCAAGGTAAGTTCGGATATAATACTAGTCATTAAATTTATATCTATGTGATAAGAAATGATTAAATGTATAGAGTTGTATTAATACTGTATTACATATGAGAACGAGTATTAAGGCACTAAGTGTGCGAAATTAGAAAAGATACAGAAATGAATAGCACTGTGTGTGCGAAAAGATTGAAGCTTCGGCTTACCGAATTGGCACGTGTGTGCGATACCGATATAAGTTCGGCTTATCGAATCGGCATTGTGTGTGTGACACCGATATAAGTTCGACTTACCGAATTGGCACTGTGTGTGCGATACCGTTATAAGTCCGGTTTATCGAATGGCACTAAGTGTGTGATGATAAATATGTTTTGATTACGAAATGGCACTAAGTGTGCGAATAAATCAAAAGTATAGTAAAGGTTGATCCAAAGGTAAAGTCGAGCAATTGAGTAGCTTGGTTGGTGAGTAACTATGTGTTGGCAAAGGTATGTATGATAACTATGTGTTGGTTAAAGCATGTGTGATAACTATATATTGGCTAAGGTATATATGATAACTATGTGTTGATTAAGGTATGTATGATATCTATGTGTTGGTAGATTTGAAAGTAGAAGGATGGAGTGCTATGTGAGCATTGGATATAGTTGAGTTGGTGTATCATTGATAAATTAATCTAAGTGATGGTTTATTTTTTTGTATATTAATTTGAATTGTTGAATTACATGTATTATATTACGGACTTACTAAGCTTTGGAAATCTTAATTTGTGATTTGTTTTTCTGCTTTGTAGTGTCAGTAAAGCTAGCTATGATCCAAGGATCGTCAGTATATCAATCACACTATCGACAATCTATTTTGGTATTTTTGGGGAAAGATGTACATAGTTGAAATATGGCATGTATAGGCTAGTTTTGTAAGACAAGTTTGGGATGTGTAAATAGCCATGTGATGTGGCTAGATAAATGTTGGTAAAATGCAGGTGTGGCTTTGATATATGGTGCATATTTTGGTATAGCTTGTAAGTAAAGAAAATGTCTTATGAATGGTAATCTTAGTGATGGTATGATGCTAGTATGATTTAGTGAATTTGGGGATGAATCATGTTTGATATTGAATGTGTTCAAGTTGTGTAATTTAGTTCCTAAGCTGACATGTTAGAAATGAGATGATATGAGATGACATATTGATCATTTGACATGGAAACTGGTTGCTAATTTGTATGTGGAAGTATGCTTAAATGTGCTTGTAGGTTTGACCCTTATGTGGGTGGTAATTGGCCTTGCAAATGACCTGTTTTGCCTACACGGTTAAGGCACACGGGCATGCCTAGTGACCGTGGGACTAAATCAGTAGCTAGCCTAATAGCACACGGCCAAGACGCACGGGCGTGTCTAGTAGCCGTGTGAGAAAGTCAGTATATGGCCTAGAGTACACGGCCTTAGCACACGGGCGTGCTTGGTGGCCGTGGAAGTGAAGTCAGATTCGACCACGGCCAAGGCACACGGGCGTGCTTGGTGGTCGTGGATGTGAGGTCAGTTTCGACCACGGGGAGGACACACAGGGTGTCCAAATGCGTGGGAGGCACACGCTCGCTGCCACTGCAAGGCGTGTAACCCCTGAAACTTAGAAAAGTTTTAAATTTCTGAAGATTTTTTATAAATGTTCGATTTAGTCCTGACCTCTTTCTAGCATGAGTTTAAGGTCTCATAGACCTCAATAAGGGACCATATGATTGATAATGAGTATGTTTAATGGATGAATGACTTAGTGTTGTGAAATGGATGTGTAATTTTTCGATTGATTGGTAATGCCTCTTAACCCTATTTCAGCGACGGTTTCGGGTTAGGGGTGTTACATTTTATTGGTATCAGAGCTACGGTTTAGTCGATTCTCGGACTAACGTAGCGTGTGTGAGTCTAGCTATACATGCCATATATGAAATTACAATAGTGTGATGAATTCTGACAGTTATAAATGTGTTTTGGTATAGTAATGGATCCCGATCGAGCAGTTACTGACGATGTAGAGAGTAACACGCCTGGTCCTGCTCAAGGGACAGCGCCAACCACATCTAGGCCAAATGAAAGTAGTGAGGGAGGAGAGGCTAAGCAAGCCTTCTTCCGTATGACGAGTGAGTGGTTTTCGGAGTTCGTTCGAACGAATCCGGCTGCTCCACAACCTCCACTCCCACAAGTACCTGTTGTGCCACAAGTGATAGATCCGATTCGATTGAATAAACCTCCTGTGGATAAGATCCAGAAGTATGGGGTCGAAGAGTTTAGGGGCCACCACGGTGACGACGACGATGAAACGAGCAGTGAGTTTTGGCTCGAGAATACAATTCGGGTATTTGATGAGATGTCGTTAACCCCTGATGAATGTATCAAGTGTGCAGTTTCTTTGTTGAGAGATACGGCTTATAATTGGTGGAAAACATTGACATCTGTGGTTCCGAGAGAGAGAATCACTTGGGATTTCTTTCAAGTTGAGTTTAGAAAGAAGTATATCAGTCAACGCTTCATTGATCAGAAACGTAAAGAGTTCCTCAAACTAAAATAAGGTCGTTTGTCTGTTACTGAATATGAGCGAGAATTTGTAAGATTGAGTCAATACGCGAGAGAATGTGTTTCGACCGAAGCTACTATGTGCAAACGCTTCATAGAGGGATTGAATGAAGATATTAAATTGTTGGTTAGAATACTTGATATAAATGAATTTGTTGTGTTAGTTGAAAGAGCATGCAAAGCTGAGGAGCTCAGTAAAGAAAAGAAGAAAGCCGATTTTGAAGCTCGAGATGAAAGAAAAAGATCGATGAGTAAGTTGTCTCAGCCTTCGATAAAGAAATTTAGAGATGCAAGCAACCGATCAAATACTTCATTTGAACATCCGTATAAAGACCACGCAAGAATAAGTGTTGGTCCAAGAACTCAAGCTCAAATTGAATCAAATATTGAAAATGCTAAAAGCGACAAACCTGAGTGTAGACAGTGTGGAAGACGACATGTGGGAGAATGCTGGGGCAAATACAACAATAGAGTTTGCTATAAATGTGGATTACGAGAACATTTCATTCGAGATTGCCCAAAGTTAGCTGAAGAAGAAAATGTTCAGAATATGAGATCGAGTAATGTGATGGCTAGGGGTAGACCATCCAGAAATGTCGAGAATGTGAGTGGAAGTAAAAAAAAGGACTACTGATATAGCTGTGAGGTCAGAGGTGAGAGCACCTGCCTGAGCTTATGCTATACGTGCATGAGAGGAAGCATCATCTCCGTAAGTCACATCGTACTTTTACTCTATTTGATCTTGATGTGATTGCATTAATAGATCCAGGTTCAACTCATTTCTATGTATGTGTGAATTTAGTATCAAGTAAGACTCTACCTGTTGAGTCTACTGAATTGGTAATTAGAATATCAAACCCTTAGATAAGTGTGTTTTGATGGATAAAGTGTGCAAGAATTGCGCCTTGATGTTTCGGGATATATCCTTTCCGGCTAATGTGATAATGTTACCATTCGATAAATTTGATATAAAAGTGACTGATAAGAAAGTTGAATCTGTGCTTGTGATTTATGAATTCTTAGCTATACCTTTCGGATTAGCGAATGCTCCTGCAGTGTTTATGGATTTGATGAACTGTATATTCAGATCGTATTGAGATTGTTTTGTTGTAGTGTTATTGATGACATTCTGATTCATTTATGTGATGAGACACATCATGCCAAGTATTTGAAAATTGTGCTACAAACTCTGCGTGAGAAACAGTTGTATGCTAAGTTTAGCAAATGTGAATTTTGGTTGCGTGAGATTGGTTTTCTGGGGCATATTATGCCAGCTGCGGGAATACGAGTTCATCCAAGTAAACACTCTGCTATTTTAGAATAGAAACCTCCGAGAAATGTGTTTGAAGTTCGTAGTTCTCTGGGACTATCGGGATATTATAGACGGTTTGTTAAAGGCTTCTTGATGATTGCAACTCCGTTGACAAAGTTGCTATAGAAAAATGTTAAATTTGAGTGGTCAGAAAAGTGCCAACAGAGTTCTGAACAGTTAAAAAATGTTGTTGACAGAAGCACCAGTGTTAGCTTAATTTGAATCAGGTAAAGAGTTTATAATTTATAGTGTTGCATCGTTAAATGGTTTGGGCTGTGTGCTTATATAAGAAGGCAAAGTCATTGCTTATGCTACGAGGCAGTTAAAGCCGCATAAAAAGAACTACCCGATGCACGACCTTGAATAAGCCGCGATCGTGTTTGTTTTAAAGATTTGGCGTCACTATCTTTTTGGTGAGAAATGCCATATTATACCGATCATAAGAGTTTAAAGTACTTGATGACTCAGAAAGAATTGAATTTGCGATAAAAAAGATGGCTGAAATTGTTGGAAGACTACGAGCTTGTGATAGATTACCACCCGGGTAAAGCTAATGTTGTAGCTAATGCTTTGAGTCAAAAATCATTATGTGTTTTGCGAACTATGAGTCTTCAGATAAATCTGTGTGATGATATTATAGATTTGGTCGAGTTGAAAGTAAAGTCGATGTTTGTACGTCAGAATTGTGATTCTCAGAAAAGTGATGTTGAAATGATGGCTAAATGAACTCAGTGTGAATTGAATATTGATTCAGAATTTCGAGTTGACAGTGATAATTGTCTAAGATTTAGAAATCGGATTTGTATTTCGAAGAAGTCAGAGTTGATTCAGTTAATTTTGAATGAAGCTTACAACAGTCGTTTAACTGTTCACCCTGAGAGTACAAAAATGTACAATGATTTGAAACAGTATTATTGGTGGCATGGTATGAAACGAGACATCTCTGACTTTGTGTCAAAATGTTTAGTTTGTCAGCAAGTTAAAGCTGAACATCAGGTTCTGTCCGGATTGTTACAACCGATAATGATTCCTAAGTGGAAATGGGAAAGGATTACGATGGACTTTGTGTCGGGATTACCTTTATCTCTGGGAAAGAAAGATGTGATATGAGGTTCTTTAAGGTCGAAAATGCTGAACTCCATTATATTGGACTGAGCTGCGTGAAAATAAGATTTACGGGATTAATTTGATAAAAGAGACTAAATAGAAAGTGAAAGTGTTGTGACACAAATTAGGTAGAAGAGGCTACGTGGGAGCCTGAGAATATTATGAGAGAGCATTATCCACACCTATTCACTGGTAAGATTTTCGGGGACGAAAATCCCTAAGGGGGGAGAGTTGTAACAGCCCGGTTTAGACCCTAGTCGGAACAGTGGTTTCGGGACCACGAATCTGAGGTCGTAAAAATATTTTAATATTATTTTTGGTGTTGATTATATGTGATATAGTCTGTGTGAAAATTCTGTGTGATAATTTTATCGACTGTGTGTCAAATTATGAAAAAGGATTAAATTGCATAAGGTGTAAAAGCTGTGTGCTAATTTTTAAGTGTCTATTTGTTGTTGGCTTTTTAAAGTGAAGGCCTTATGTTGTTATTAGTCCATTTTTAAGATAGTGGGGTGTTAAATGACAAGATAACCATGATGATAATTTGTCTTATATGTTTAATGAAAGTATGAAATGGTAAAATGTTTAATAAGGTATTAATAATAAAACATGAAAAAAGAGTCATTGTTATCATCTTTGCTTCACCAAAAATTGAGTGTGAAAGAAGGGTTTTAAGCATTGAAAATTTCGGCTATTGTTCATCTTGATTTGAGGTATGTTTGAGCTCGGTTTTTGTTAATTTCTACGTTTTTGTAATCGTTGCTTCGTGCTCTAGCTAACCCATGCTTAAATTTTATGAATTGATGATGTTTTTGAAATGTGCCATTGATGAACATGTGAGTTCTTGAATGTTTAATGGTGGAAAATGAAAGATATGTGTTTGATTAATATAGTTTGACTTTGAAGTTTTGAGGAATTTGTGTAATTTGGGCTAAATTGAGAAAAATGTAAATTGAGGGACTAAAATATGAAATAAATGAAATGTGTGGGCTTGTATTAGCATGGGAAGAATTCGGCTAAGTATATGTGATATGAAATTATGTGAATTTGATGATTTTGTGAATTAGGGACTAAAGTGTCGAAATGTGAAAATGTGAGGGCTATTTTGTAAAATACCCTAAATGTGTGTGTTTGGACTAAAATGAATGATTTGGTGATTGAATGGATTGAATTTTAATGTGTATAGACCAAGAAAGGAGAGGTTCGGATCGAGATCGAGGCAAAGACAAAGTGCTCGATTAATCGATCGTTTCGGTATTTTGACGTTCAAGGTAAGTTCGGATATAATACTAGTCATTAAATTTATATCTATGTGATAAGAAATGATTAAATGTATAGAGTTGTATTAATACTGTATTACATATGAGAACGAGTATTAAGGCACTAAGTGTGCGAAATTAGAAAAGATATCTGAGAAATGAATAAGATCGTGTGTGCGAAAAGATTGAAGCTTGGCCATCGAATTGGCAGCGTGTGTGTGCGATACCGATATAAGTTCGGCTTATCGAATCGGCACTGTGTGTGTGACACCGATATAAGTTCGGCTTACCAAATGTAACACCCTGATTTAGGGGTTATGCGCTTGGAGCATAACTCGAGCGATTAGTAGGCTTATGGTCATGTTGGATAGATTTTTAGGGGTTTGAGAACCTAGAAGGCAAAGAATGCCTTAGAAAATTTTTGGATTTTTAGTGTAAAAAGGGGGAAGTGGGGTAGAAAGGCCTTAAAATAAAATTGTGGAGTTTAAGTCATAAGAAAGGCATTGGCAAAGTGGTGCCCGTGCGCCACTTAGGCGCTGGAGGAGGGTGAGAGTGGCTGGTTCGAGTGGTAGAAGCGGCATTTTGGTGTTTTATTTTATATGCGGTTATGGGCTGGCGGAGGAAGGGTTTAAAAAAATTAAATGGTGTGGCTTATGGACATGAAAGGCAGGCGGGCGGAGTGGCTAAGGCGCTACTTGAGAAGGGGCTTTGTGCAGTCGCGGGTTCGAGGGTGGAAGCAACATTTTGGCATGTTTTATTTTATGCGGATATGGATTGTAGTATGAAGGCCTTAAAAATAAAATGGGTGGCTTTATGGCATAAAAATCAAAGTGGCCGAATGGCCCAGGCACTACTTGGTTGTTTGCTTCCCCAGTGTCCTGTGTTCGAGACCTATGGGCAAACAATTTGGGGTGTTGTTTTTATTTTGATTTTTGTAGCAAATTTGAAGGATGGACGGCACATGGAACTGCGGTGGGGATAAAGATTAAGATTAATTTTGTTTTATTTCTTTGGAGTGATAAGGGTGGGTTTTATTTTATTTTTTTAGATAATAGGATAATTGTAGGAGTATTTTAATAGGATTAGATTAGTGGTTAGTTTTAAAATTAATTTGGAGGGTAGCTTTGTTAGTTTATTATTATAGGATTATTTATTATTATTTATTAATTAGATTAAGTGGACCTATTATTATTCATTTGTTTTTTTAATGATAAGGGGATAATATGAGTTTTTAGGATTGTTATAGGAGATAATCAAGGATATTATGAAGATTAAAAGAATTATTATTGGATTATTAGTGAAGTGTTTAAGTGGAATTAAATTAGTGAGGTGTTGGCCAAATTTTGGAGACTTCAAGGGGGGTTGGCCGAATGCTATAAATAGGGGAGGGTAGAGTGCTAGTTGTTCATCAAGTCTTTTGCCTCTCCCTCTTGGTGTGCCGATTTCTCCTTTGGCCTTGTAGCCAAGTATTTCTTTTATTTTCTTTTAGCCCCTTGATAGCCGAAATCCTTAGCCCTCCATCACTCTCCTACTTTATCAAGTTTGAAGCCGAGGCGGGTGAGGTGTAGTCTTTGTCGACATTTGAGCTTGTAGCCAGCGCCAAGGAGTCTAAAGGAAGGTCTTGAATTGTTTGGACTCATCAAGGGGCAAGTCGACAAAAGTACAGAGGAGCCTTTGAGATTTAAGATCGTTTCGGTAAGTAGTTAAATTATAGTTGTTCGCTTGAGATTTTGTATTATGGTGTTTAACCAAAGGGTTCTAATTAAGTGATTACGATGGACGTGGGTTCGAGTACCAGTCAAGGTGGGCAAGGAAAGTCCCCATCCCAAAGTTCAAGAAGAGATCCGTTCATGCTTTGTTGAGATTGGCCACCAGGGTGTGGGCCAACAAAGAAGAAACGTTAAGTAAAGTCGTAGTTTCGCTAGACGATAGCGTCGAGGATCGAGAGTCTAGAACTCCTAGTGATAAGGTGTGTAACTAACCCCTTGCTTCCGGGTTTTATGTGTTATATGTTTTACTAACAAGTGCAAGAAGGAGTGTGCCATATATACCCCTAAAGGGTATGATGATGACCGAGTTAGTAGCAAATTGGCTAATATGTGATGATTGATTTTTAATATGTAAGTATGCCTATGATTGTGAATAGCATGCACATGCATCATCCTCGCATTATATTATGTTACATGTGCATGGGTGGGTTATGAAAAGAAGGATGCGGGTGTACCGAGTACGTGGTTGATGTCACTTTGTGCTACATCGTGGATTGGCGCGATCGAGGTCGCGTTGTGGATCTTTGCGATTTAGTTCGCGTGGTTACCTTGATTGATATGGGCTTTATGCCATATCGTGGCTTGATGGATTCTTTGTGTGTGCTCCATCGTGGTTTGATGTTAGCTATACGCTACATCGTGGATGGCATTGGTTGCCTTTATGGAGGAAAAGGAGAGGGTGACTCGATAGTCCCCCGGTGTGTGGTAAATTTGGATAAGGGGTGTGTAGCGGATGGACCCTAGGTTGGGTTGGGAATCATGTTGCATTATTTTTGTAATAATATGGAAATGGGCCAAGCCCAATATGACATGTGGATAGGTATGTTTTGGGAACATACGTGGAAATGGGCCAAGCCCGGATGATATGTGGTTTATTGAGAAATGGGCCAAGCCCAAGTATTTGAGTATGATTTGAATGTGGGCCAAGCCCCAGTTGTAGTAATTGTTAAAATGATATATATATATATTACTTGTTGCATTTGATAATTGGGATATTATGTGGCTAGCATGTGGGTGGATTTGTTGGTTAACTTACACATCGAGTCATTGTGACTCACCCAATTATTTATCCATCATCGCAGTGAGTCGTGACTAGTGGACGGGTTGGAGTGGATACAAGGTGGCCCATGCATGACAGATTTTCATGTAGAAGTTGACGTTTTGAATATTTTTATTTCAAGCATTTTAAGTACTTGGTTTATTTATTTGATGTAATAAGGGTCACTTTTGATTAAAGTACGCTATTTATAGTTGTTAAAGGTTATAACGTATTTAGCAATATTTTTACAAAAGAGTTATATTATAGTAAATTATAATAAAGTTTTAATTCATCCCAAGCATATATTACTTAATAATTTTAAATGGACATGACTTTACCAAAGATAATAAACTTTCATGTTTTAAATTCTAAGTAAAGAAACATATTTTCACTAACATAACCAGATTCGATTCGTAGTGAATAGGCCGGGTTTGGGGATGTTACTGATTTAATATCGAGAGCGAGTTCAAAACTCGGCTTTGAGGGTTTTGGGCCCAAAAACGTTTCAAAATGGGCTTTTAAAAAAATATGGGCTTTTAAGAAATATTTCAGGTTTTCTGGCATGGCACCTGTACCTTCAACCCGAGTCCACCAGGTAAGTATTTCGGACTTTTGAAGTGCATTACTATTATGAACTGTTATGGGCTTAGTTGGGCTCGTAGATTAGTGAACTAGGATCTATTGAACCCTAGGACTAGTCTACTCAAACATATGCATAAAACCTAAAGCTACTAAACAAACCTGTGATTAAGTCGCCGAGTTAAGGTGTGGCAACCATTGTGCGCATGTCTAGGAGTGGATCCGGAAGAGCTTGGTACTTAAGCAGTCCTCGTGACTCACCTCCTCTTCGCTGAATTGGAATCCTGCAGTGCGTAGCTACGGTTCACCTTAACCAAGAGGACTTGTTCATAGGCTAAACCCATTATTAAAACCCGAAAGGATTTGCCTCATTGCTTTAAAACCCTTAGTTTTAAAATTTCTAAAAAAAAAAAAAAAAAAAATACCCCCAGTAGGAAAATGACGGAAATACCCACAGGGTAGAAACAGGCGTAAAGGTCCGAATAGTGAATGTGGGTTGAAGATATCACCGAGTGTGCCTTTCTTGAGCAAGGAATGTGTTCTTGTGGACGAACGGATGTGTGTGTGAATATGATTCTTGAACTAGAGTAGTAAACTTGAACCGAAAATTTGTGTGATCGAAAGAACTACCTCTAGAAATTCTTTTCATAAAATTGTTCGTGGTTAAGCAGTGGAACAAATACTAATGCATAAAACTCCTTAATCAGATTAATTGCGACGATAGAGATGAGTTCTAGGAGCGCGCAGAGAGGTAGAATGGCGAAGATCGGAACCGATAGGGTCCGCCATGGGTCGAAAGTGAAGTGCCGCCAAGCGGTGGGCGTAGGGGCAAGACCAGACGGGAGAAGATGACGCGATGATCGCGGGCCATGTTACGAATTTTAGAACGTGTAGCAGGAGCTAGTAGAGGAAATGGAACTCGAAAGTCGGTGTGTCGAAAGGCTTAGATTGAACGGAGTGAGATCTTTAGAGGAATATCTGGAGTAGCTCCGAACGTAGCGGAGTATTGGCTAGAAGCAGTCGAAAGAATCATGGACGATTTGGACTGCACCAATGAAGAAAAGCTGAAGGGTGCTGTTTCGTTGCTTCGCGACGAAGCTTATCGTTGGTGGCTCATTGTGTCAAGCAAAGTGTACCAACAGATCGGCGAGATTGGGACTTCTTTAAGGTTAAGTTTGAAGAAAGTACGTAGGAGCCAGTTATTTGGACTCGCAAAGGAAAGCGTTTCTAAATCTAATACAAGGAAGTAAGTCGATAGCTGAGTACGAAGCGGAATTCGTGCGACTTAGTCAATATGCTAAGGGAATTGTGGCCACTGATTATGAGAGGTGCGTCCGGTTTGAGGACGGATTGCGAGATGAACGAATGGTGATTGCTCCGCAGAGGAGAGAGACTTTGCGGTGCTAGTGGAGAAAGCTCGGATTCTTTCAAGAGGTTAAGAAGACTATAAGGAAAATCGAGAAAAGAATATGGCGAGAATAAGAGAAATATTGGACCGTCAAGATCGTTTGAAGATGCTCGAGAAAAGACCGAGGGTTGAGAATACGATGCGTCCCCACCGTGCGATTCTTTGAGAATCGGAATCGTTCTTGTGTTCGATGTGGAAGACCTCACACAGGAGAGTGTTGGGGAAATAGTAAAGAATGCTTTGGTGTGGATCTAAGGCACATTTAGTTAAGAATTGTCCTCAAGCGACGAGGGTCGTGGTTCAAGTCATGGAAAGAATGGTTCTAGTCGAGTCAACCAAGGATGTGATATTAGGTAAGCTCCTTTGCTTTGGTACATGCTTTAATTACTTGGTTTGATTACGATTTAGCCTTTTACGTGTTGCTAAGAGAGGTGTTTAATTTTGAGCGAATTTAGAGATTGTGTAGGTAATACGATAGCCTTAGTAAGATCGAGTGCTGTGACATAAGCGTATGGTGGTAAGATAGGTTGTATGGACGTTAGTTAGTAAAGTAATTTCGAGGACGAAATTATTTTTAAGGAGGGTAGAATTGTAACACACGATTTAGGGGTTATGCGCTTGGAGCATAAACTCGAGCGATTAGTAGGCTTATGGTCATGTTGGATAGATTTTTAGGGGTTTGGAGAACCTAGAAGGCAAAGAATGCCTTAGAAAATTTTTGGATTTTTAGTGTAAAAAGGGGAAGTGGGGTAGAAAGGCCTTAAAATAAAATTGTGGAGTTTAAGTCATAAGAAAGGCATTGGCAAAGTGGTGCCCGTGCGCCACTTAGGCGCTGGAGGAGGGAGAGGCGCTGGTTGGAGTGAGTGGTAGAAGCGGCATTTTGGTGTTTTATTTTATATGCGGTTATGGGCTAGCGGAGGAAGGGTTTAAAAATTAAATGGTGTGGCTTATGGACATGAAAGGCAGGTGGGCGGAGTGGCTAAGGCGCTACTTGAGAAGGGCTTTGTGCAGTCGCAGAGTTCGAGAGGGTGGAAGCAACATTTTGGCATGTTTTATTTTATGCGGATATGGATCTGTAGTATGAAGGCCTTAAAAATAAAATGGGTGGCTTTATGGCATAAAATCAAAGTGGCCGAATGGCCTGGGCACTACTTGTTGTTTGCTTCCCTGTGTCCCGTGTTCGAGACCTATGGGCGAGCAATTTGGGGTGTTGTTTTTATTTTGATTTTTGTAGCAAATTTGAAGGATGGACGGCACATGGAAACTGCAGGTGGGGATAAAGATTAAGATTAATTTTGTTTTATTTTACTGGAGTGATAAGGGTGGGTTTTATTTTATTTTTTTAGATAATAGGATAATTGTAGGAGTATTTTAATAGGATTAGATTAGTGGTTAGTTTTTAAAATTAATTTGGAGGGGTAGCTTTGTTAGTTTATTATTATAGGATTATTTATTATTATTTATTAATTAGATTAAGTGGACCTATTATTATTCATTTGTTTTTTTAATGATAAGGGGATAATATGAGTTTTTAGGATTGTTATAGGAGATAATCAAGGATATTATGAAGATTAAAAGAATTATTATTGGATTATTAGTGAAGTGTTTAAGTGGAATTAAATTAGTGAGGTGTTGGCCAAATTTTGGAGACTTCAAGGGGTTGGCGAATGCTATAAATAGGGAGGGTAGAGTGCTAGT
The DNA here is from genome assembly GCA_025698515.1 of Gossypium sturtianum. Taxonomy (NCBI): domain Eukaryota; kingdom Viridiplantae; phylum Streptophyta; class Magnoliopsida; order Malvales; family Malvaceae; genus Gossypium; species Gossypium sturtianum. The sequence goes on along the minus strand of CM046952.1, from coordinate 49,889,283 downwards.
TGTTCATCAAGTCTTTTGCCTCTCCCTCTTGGTGTGCCGATTTCTCCTTTGGCCTTGTAGCCAAGTATTTCTTTTATTTTCTTTTAGCCCCTTGATAGCCGAAATCCTTAGCCCTCCATCACTCTCCTACTTTATCAAGTTTGAAGCCGAATGGTGAGGTGTAGTCTTTGTCGACATTTGAGCTTGTAGCCAGCGCCAAGGAGTCTAAAGGAAGGTCTTGAATTGTTTGGACTCATCAAGGGGCAAAGTCGACAAAAGTACAGAGGAGCCTTTGAGATTTAAGATCGTTTGGTAAGTAGTTAAATTATAGTTGTTCGCTTGAGATTTTGTATTATGGTGTTTAACCAAAGGGTTCTAATTAAGTGATTACGATGGACGTGGGTTCGAGTACCGATCCAAGGTGGGCAAGGAAAGTCCCCATCCCAAAGTTCAAGAAGAGATCCGTTTCTGCATTGTTCGAGATTGGCCACTGGGTGTGGGCCAACAAAGCAAGAAACGTTAAGCGTAAAGTCGTAGTTTCGCTGAGACGATAGCGTCGAGGATCGAGAGTCTAGAACTCCTAGTGATAAGGTGTGTGTAACTAACCACTTTGCTTCCGGGTTTTATGTGTTATATGTTTTACTAACAAGTGCGATGAGGAGTGTGCCATATATACCCCTAAAGGGTATGATGATGACCGAGTTAGTAGCAAATTGGCTAATATGTGATGATTGATTTTTAATATGTAAGTATGCCTATGATTGTGAATAGCATGCACATGCATCATCCTCGCATTATATTATGTTACATGTGCATGGGTGGGTTATGAAAAGAAGGTGCGGGTGTACTTCGAGTGCACGTGGTTGATGTCGACTTTGTGCTACATCGTGGATTGGCGCCGATCGAGGTCGCGTTGTGGATCTTTGCGATTTAGTTCGCGTGGTTACCTTGATTGATATGGGCTTTATGCCATATCGTGGCTTGATGGATTCTTTGTGTGCTCCATCGTGGTTTGATGTTAGCTATACGCTACATCGTGGATGGCATTGGTTGCCTTTATGGAGGGAAAAGGAGAGGGTGACTCGATAGTCCCCGGTGTGTGGTGGTAATTTGGATAAGGGGGTGTGTAGCGGATGGACCCTAGGTTGGGTTGGGAATCATGTTGCATTATTTTTGTAATAATATGGAAATGGGCCAAGCCCAATATGACATGTGGATAGGTATGTTTTGGGAACATACGTAGAAATGGGCCAAGCCGGATGATATGTGGTTTATTGAGAAATGGGCCAAGCCCAAGATTTGAGTATGATTTGAATGTGGGCCAAGCCCAGATTGTAGTAATTGTTAAAATGATATATATATATATTACTTGTTGCATTTGATAATTGGGATATTATGTGGCTAGCATGTGGGTGGATTTTGGTGGTTAACTTACACACCTTTGAGTCATTGTGACTCACCCAATTATTTATCCATCATCGCAGGTGAGTCGTGACTAGTGGACGGGTTGGAGTGGATACAAGGTGGCCCATGCAAAGCAGATTTTCATGCCAGAAGTTGACGTTTTGAATATTTTTATTTCAAGCATTTTAAGTACTTGGTTTATTTATTTGATGTAATAAGGGTCACTTTTGATTAAAGTACGCTATTTATAGTTGTTAAAGGTTATAACGTATTTAGCAATATTTTTACAAAAGAGTTATATTATAGTAAATTATAATAAAGTTTTAATTCATCCCAAGCATATATTACTTAATAATTTTAAATGGACATGACTTTACCGAAGATAATAAACTTTCATGTTTTAAATTCTAAGTAAAGAAACATATTTTCACTAACATAACCAGATTCGGTCGTAGTGAATAGGCCGGGTTTGGGGATGTTACACCAAATTTGCACTGTTTATTTGATACCGTTATAAGTCCGGTTTATCGAATTGGCACTAAGTGTGCGATGAGAAATATGTTTCGATTACGAAATGGCACTAAGTGTGCGAATAAATCAAACGTATAGTAAAGGTTGATCCAAAGGTAAAGTCGAGCAATTGAGTAGCTTGGTTGGTGAGTAACTATGTGTTGGCAAAGGTATGCATGATAACTATGTGTTGGTTAAAGCATGTGTGATAACTATATATTGGCTAAGGTATATATGATAACTATGTGTTGATTGAGGTATGTATGATATCTATGTGTTGGTAGATTTGAAAGTAGAAGGATGGAGTGCTATGTGAGCATTGGATATAGTTGAGTTGGTGTATCATTGATAAATTAATCTAAGTGATGGTTTATATTTTTGTATATTGATTTGAATTGTTGAATTACATGTATTATATTACGGACTTACTAAGCTTTGGAAAGCTTACTGTGTGATTTGTTTTTCTGCTTTGCAGTGTCAGTAAAGCTAGCTCGGATCCGGGGATCATCAGTATATCAATCACACTATCGGTAATCTATTTTGGTATTTTTGAGGAAAGATGTACATAGTTGAAATATGGCATGTATAGGCTAGTTTTGTAAGACATGTTTGGGATGTGTAAATAGCCATGTGATGTGGCTAGATAAATGTTGGTAAAATGCATGTGTGGATTTGATATATGGTGCATATTTTGGTATAGCTTGTGAGTAAAGAAAATGTCTTATGAATGGTAATCTTAGTGATGGTATGATGCTAGTATGATTTAGTGAACTTGGGGATGAATCATGTTTGATATTGAATGTGTTCAAGTTGTGTAATTTAGTTCCTAAGTTGACATGTTAGAAATGAGATGATATGAGATGACATATTGATCATTTGACATGGAAATTGGTTGCTAATTTGTATGTGGAAGTATGCTTAAATGTGCTTGTAGGTTTGACCCTTGTGTAGGTGGTAATTGGCCTTGCAAATGGCCTGTTTTGCCTACACGGTTAAGGCACACGGGCGTGCCTAGTGACCGTGGGACTAAATCAGTAGCTAGCCTAATAGCACACGGCCAAGACGCACGGGCGTGTCTAGTAGCCGTGTGAGAAAGTCAGTATATGGCCTAAGAGTACACGACCTTAGCACACGGGCGTGCTTGGTGGCCGTGGAAGTGAAGTCAGATTCGACCGCGTCCAAGGCACGGGCGTGCTTGGTGGTCGTGGATGAGGAGGTCGATTTCGACCACGAGAGAGGACACACGGGGTGTCGGCGATGCGTGGGATGGGAGGCACACGGCACCGCCCACACGCGGGCGTGTAACCCCGAAACTTAGAAAAGTTTTAAATTTCAGAAGATTTTTTATAAATGTTCGGTTTAGTCCCGACCTCTTTCTAGCATGAGTTTAAGGTCTCATAGACCTCAATAAGGGACCATATGATTGATAATGAGTATGTTTAATGGATGAATGACTTAGTGTTGTGAAATGGATGTGTAATGTTTCGATTGATCGGTAATGCCTCTTAACCCTATTTCGGCGATGGTTTCGGGTTAGGGGTGTTGCATTTCATATGTCTCACACACTTAACCAAAGATCCTCACATCATTAAATATGGAATGCATATATGCTCATCTCCACAATTGAACCAAAACATCAAATCATCACAAGATACCAAGTTCATCAAACATATTGTACATTAAGGTATATGGGAAAACACTTTATACATCAAGACACCTATATACATGCCACAACCTAGGGTTCAAACCGATCAAACATCTACTAATTTAGGATAGGATAATGTGAGCTTCGAGCCGTTCCGGCTTACAAATTTCACAAGGTGATCATCTGCAAGGGAAAGAGAAAATAAACGGGGTAAGCATATACAATGCTTAGTAAGTTCATAGGAATTAAACAAAAACTTACCTTATCATACTAGTAAGTACAATATGCTACCATAATTTTGCATAATTAGCTAGACATATCAAAACACAACAACAATAAGGTGGGTTTAACATATAATCAAACCATATGATATCTCAAACATATATCAATCCAATTCATTTTAAAATCAATATTTCAATATTGTGATCATGTTCAATTCAACATTTATTCATTTAAACGTCAAACTCATATCATACACAGGTATCTCCGATACACTAATTGCTCATCCAAGCAGAATATATATAAGTGTTAGGTTACTAGTCCAGGCTAAACCTTTATAATGACACATCTTATTGCTTGTCCAAGTTGAATATATATATGTTAGATTACCTATCTGGGCTAAACCTTTAAAATGAAATCAAGTTACCAGTTCAGGATAAATCTATGTCACATGTATCTTTGAGTTCGCAACGAATGCAAGATCTCGGTAACATCTGTCATCAATCTGTACACGTGTGCACAAGACCCTATTGACATTTCAATAGCATTCTAACCTTTATTAAGCTCACCCGAACATATTTAACACATGTATACATTTCTTTACAATTTAGTCTAATTTTTACCTTTATAGCAATTTACCACAATCAACTCACAATCAAGCATATACATACACAATTCAAATACATAACAATTTTAACACATTCATACCATATCAACTTACTTGGTAAAAACAACAAACAAGTTGAATATATAGGGACTAATAGATAATTTTGGCTTTTCCCTGATTATCTTCAGTTTGATCCAATTCTCAATCTAAACAATTACTTTAGACAATTCATCAATACCAAATTTTTATAAACTATTCCGTGATATGTATGAGCCTATAAAATTTTATTTTTCTGGTGCCTCTAAAGTTTTACATTTTATTCAATTTAGTCCCTAAAATCGAAATAGCCATAACTTTCAATTTTAAGCGTCGATCTGAAAACTGATTTCAATCACATCCTTCTAGGACTCTCTATTATCTATTATTACATAAATTCCACATCAATTTCACAATTTATGCACTTTAGTCTTTTTGTACAAAAACTAACAATTAAACATTACAATCTAGTCCTTTTTCACATCTAAGCTTAAAATCTATCAATTTAACACCAATTTCTTCAAGAAATCAACAATGTTAACTTTCAAAACCTTAACAATTTTGCAAATTGGTACATAGGCTAGCTAAATCAAGCTCTCATGACCTTAAAAACATAAAAATTACAAGGAAATGACTTGATCAAACTCACCAATTTAATGGTCGAATGTTTGAATCTTTGAAACCATTTATTTCTTTTTTGTTTCTGTTGAATAAGGATGAAGAAATTGAAAACCATCTCTTCCCATCCACTTAGGTTTGTTTTTATACTTTAATTACGTATTTTATTAACCTTAATTAATTATTTTTAATTAAACTAAACATATTTAATTAACTAAAACATAACCAGCCACTAACACATTATTCAAGATGGTTAAATTGTCATTTTAGACCTTTGGTTAATTGCAATTTGAGCCCTTAGATCTTTAGCCAATTAAAAACTTATAGTGATAAAACTTTTACAATTTAGTCTCTGTACCTAAATTAAACAATTAATAGGCAAAATTAAAGGACCAAATTTATAATATACTATTATACCAACTCCTTAAATATTTTAATTTAATATTTACAGGCTCGATTTACGAAAATAAGATTCTGAAATTGCCTTTTCCCGTACAACTGAAAATCGGGTTGTAACACATATATTTCATTAAGACAAAAATCTTTATAATAAGAATAATTATAGCGGGATTTACACTAAAAGTAGAAATTACAAAAAAAAAAAAAAACAATTACAACTATTTCTATTTACAAAACGATACCCTTTCCCCTATTAGGCTGAGAACCAAAGCCTTGTGCCTCGTCAGCGGGAGGGTTTGAGTTGCTCTCTCCAAGTGCACTATCTGTTGACCGACTTGCTGGAGGTCCTTCTGATCAAGCAGTCGCCTCAGCTGGATGGACAAAAGGATTCCACTGAGAATAGTAACCATAGAAGACCATCCTTTTGTAGAACTCCTAGAAATGCTCCCACTCTGGACTGTGCGGATAGTATATATCAAAGTCAAGATGCCAACCTACTTTTATTATGTCAAAAAACGGCTGGAATTTCATGCCATATGTGTTTATTAGCCCATAGGCCACTTGCATGGCAGTAACAACCCTGCCAACAGTGATAGTGGGAATAACAACCTGGGCTAGGTCAACCATTTTCTTGTCTTTCGCCCACCCGACTCATTCACTTGTTAACTTTTGAGTCATCCTCCCCACCTATTGGTTGCTTTTGTCTAGATCTCTCTTTAGCTTTCGGCTCTCCTTTTCTTACTCATGTAAACGAGCCAACATATTCTCTTTCTCCTTTTTCCACTGCTCCTTAGCACCTTTTGTTCATGATTACAACTGATTTATTACCTCTCCAACCTTTTGGAGTTCCCCCTCCACCACACATGATCATTTTGCATACCAACATATCGCCTCTTCATGTTTGCGAGAATTTGATAAAGAATTTGAAAACTTGACATAAATGGGTTTTTGCGAGAAGGAGCTACCCCACCAGTCGAGCCCAATATAGTAGATGAAACAACTACATCAAAAGAAGAATTAGATGCCTTCCACATAATAACAATGAATACATTTATTGATCACTCAAGAAGTTGACCACCTACTCAAGAATTTGATTGATCACTCGTTGGTGTGGAAGCTTTCACTATTGAAGTTGGAAGGACAACTCTAGATAGGGCCTCTAAGGTGGAGGGAGGCAGCCTCCTAAATAAACCAACAAGAATAGTTACAGGAATATTAGCACAGGGAGCACTCTCTTTCGCCTCTTCACTAGCAGCAACCACATTCCAGCTAGTACAAGAGGAACCATTTGGTTCTCGAATAGAAAGAACCCAAACTTAGGCAAGCCCTGCCTCTTAGCCACCACAACAGTTTTTTGGGGTTTTTTTTTTATAAAACTAACCCAAAAAAATTAATTAATTACTTAAATGACCTATTTTTTTGATAAAATATGAAAATAACCTAAAATCTACAGTAAAAGTTAGTGGAGCCAAAGTGTTTGGCACCACCAACATGCCACGTCAACAATTGGGATAAAAAAAATAATTTTTTTGGTGAAGCCATGTAGAATGGCGCCACTTGTATAAATACTAGAAAAATACTACGATTTTTGAAAAAAATAGGGGGCTTTAAGTAAATTTACCTTTGTTTGGTGGAGCCAAATAAATTAAGGCACCAGATCCCAACACCCTATTCTGCTGCCTATGGTCCTTTTTCTGATTTTTTTTATTTGTTTTTCATTTTTTTCCTTTTTCTATTTTTTTATTTGTTTATCCTTTTTCTTTTTCTTTATTTCCTTTTTCAATTTTTTATTTGTTTTTCTTTATTTCTTTATTATTATTTGTTTTATAATATTTTGTGTATATTTGTATATTTACTACAGATTTTAGGTTATTTACGTATTTTATCAAAAAAATAGGTCATTTATGTAATTAATTAATTTTTTTGAGTTAGTTTTATAAAAAAAACCTGTAAATAATTTATGTAATGTGAAATCAATAAAATTAAAGGGACATTTTTAATAGAAATAAAAAAACGGATGATAAAAAATAAAAAAAAATGAGAAAAAAAAGTGAAAGTTGAATTGATTGGAAAAAAATAAAAAATGATTTATTTATTAAAATAACTAAGGATTTACTTGTTAAAATAACTATGCCTTTTTAAATATATATATATATATATATATTAAAAAATAAAAATATATATTATGACTAGTCATATCGTGTCAATGACTCAGTGACGTCAACGATGTGACTAGTCAATATGTTTATAATGCTTAATAATTGTTAGTTTAAAAAAATATAGAAGGGAAGAAGAAAAACGTCTCTATTTAAGAATGTGGGGTTTTGGTCCCCCTTCAAATATTTTATAGAAGAAGAGAAGGAAGAAAAGAGAAAAAAAAAACTAGTAAGGTATTTATAGTTTGTATTTTGTATTTTATAGTTATTGTAATATAATAATTAATTATATTTAATTTAAGTAATTTTTTAAAATTATGCAGATATCAAAATATCTTTTGGAGTAAATATAGATCACACTTCATCGAGTATCAACGAAACAGTAAAATTAATAAACGTGTTTTGATTGCATGAAATTGATCTATATTTGGTTGTTATTAACCCTTTTTAACTCCTTTTTGAATGAAATTGATCTCTACGTGTTAATAATATTTTTTTTAATTTATGACACATTCATAAATTTATATATTAATTTTTTTAACATGACGACCTTTCTGCTTAATTTTGCATTATTGTTGTGCTTGGTTCCATTTGTGGGGTACAAAAAAGTTACATTTGTCTTCCACTAATTTGACACCACCTAAATAAAAACTAAAAATCGCATTCACATGAGGAAACTAGGAATATATATTAATTTGGCTTCAACTAATCTATATATCATATTATAAGTGTTCAAATCAGATTGAATCAAGTTCGAAATTATTAGAGTTACGATTAAATTTATCTTTAACGAGTGAATATTTTTTTTTTTTATAAAAGTTCTCGTATGTAAGATAAATTTTCTAGTTTGAATATGCTTGGTTTATATTATGTGTAAAACTAAGTCTTTTTTAATTTTTAAATTTACCAATACCACCTATGTTTTTTTAGGACATTATTTTTTTTTGTTTGATGTACTTTTTGTAGTTATATGGTTGCCTTTTGTTTTAATGCTTAACTATGATTAGGACATAATAATGAAAGAGAATTAATAGTACTTAAGCTTCAAAGAGATTTGGAAATCACATTTGATCTCTACGCGTTATTATTAATATTTTATGACAAATCTTCATTCTATTATTAATATTTTATTACTCATTTAATTTAACTTGAATAAAAAAATACTTAGAATGACTACGTTGGTATAATATAAGTGTGATGTTTTTGTTTTTCTCAAGCTTTCAGTTTTACTCTTCAATATATAATTTTATGTTTAAATTATATAGATAATTGATATATCATATTTTTATAAAAATTTCACCATACAGGATGGGTATCGGGTTTTGAGGTCGCAGTTTCATTTTCCCAAGTATGATCTAGATGAGCGGATCATGCCATACTTATAGTTAGCGGGATTTGGGGACGTCACATTGGTCCAAAGGTTTGACCTGAGAGCGAACTTAATATCTGCCTTGATTGAGTGCTGGTGTACGGAGACCCACACCTTCATTATGCCATGCAGGGAGTGCATTATCACATTAGAAGACGCCGTTATGCAACTTAGGTTACGAGTTGACGGTACTGTGGTCACGGGCTGAAGCAAAGTGTTGGAACCTTCATTACTATGCCACAGATTGCTTGGATAGTCCCCTAGTGCTGGGGAACATAATTTCACATGCTTGACATTGGCATGGTTGAGAGCAAATTTTAAGGAGTTATCGAGCACCCCCACTGAGCACGAGGTGATGTGTGCTGCTTGAGCCTATATTATACAGTTGATCAGAGGGTACTTAAGCTGGACAACACGTCTAATAAGGTCCACTTAAAGTACTTGCCTCTATTGGAGGATTTCTCTTGTGCCGGTACTTACAGTTGCGGATCAGCAGTGTTGGCCATATTGTACCGTGAGCTTTGCCGAGCAACAAAACATGGGGTTAGTAACATGGCTGGTTGTCTGGATCTGCTACAGCCTTGGGCTCTATACAGGATGCCATTTCTAGCAGCTATGAGGCACCAACCATATTCGTGGTCACTTGTAAATAGGTAAAAACAAAATTATACTTAACATTTAACGACTCAAAAGTGTGGATAATATTTTCCCAAGTTTAAGTGCTAACGTGTTTGTTTCGGTTTCAAATGGGTCACGTCTCCAGGAATTGGTGCGAGCGAGATATTAATCATTTACCGCCAAATGATAGAGAAGTCTACCGGAGAGAAAGTAATATATATTAATATGGTTTAAGTAACATTGATTTAACTTATCCACTTGCAGTATGTGATGTGACTTGACTCATTTTGTTATATTGTGCAGTTCTTGTGGATGTTGTATTCTGCACCGAACATTACAACCTTTATTCCTCAGTGGGTTCACACCGAAGCCCATGTGTGGTGCATCAACACACCGGTGTTCAACTTCTCAACCATTGAATGGTACAACGCCGATCGAGTTATGCGACAGTTTGGGTGTAGACAATTTGTGTCGGTCGATCCACAACAAATTGCTGATGTCCACAGTAAGACCACGAGGGGGAAACATACAACAGATTGGAGCGTGGACCATCAATGTTATGTAGCAATATGGAATGTCTGGTACGATAGGCAGCTTGAGATGCACTCATGCATGTTTGACTTCAGTCCCTCAACTGAATACATACAGTGGTACATGACTCGATGGCGCATTTATTTATATGGTGGGCAACTTATGATAGTACCAGATAACGACTATAGACGTGGAAGTCAACCTATGGGGGCGCTCGACCTAGAGGATCAACATATGGCAGAGCCCGACTCGGAGGACCAACCTTTGAACACATTGGACCAATGGGTTGACACTTTTTGTGATGGGTCCCAAAGTAGTTCATATCACCCGGACATGGGCGGTTCAAGTTCATATCACTTGGACATGGGCGGTTCGAGTTCATATCACCCAGAGCAACCACCGATATCATGTGATATGTTTGGTAATAACATGTACTCCACCCCGCCTCAGGCCACGTTCAATCCAGTTGTCGATCCTCCTACTGTGTACAGTACACCCTAACGTCCACTTCATCAATGGAGGCTCGTAAATTGCTATACCCCGAACGACGATACCACTCCCGGTTCATTACAATTTTGATACATGTAAATTTCAAGTGTTAAGTAATATTTGTTGTATTGGTTTATAATTCTAAAACTTATGTATTAGTCATTTTTTTATAACTTATAATATCTTTTAAAGTATTAAAAGTTGCAACAACTAATTTTAAATAAAAGCTTAACACTAACCAATACAAACTTTATTTCCAAAAGACCATAAAATGCAAACATCAGGTACAACATTTAATTTCCTTCAGACCGTGAAGATTGACCAGTATAGACGTTTCCATAGGGACACTTGCTCCGATTATGGCCAACTGTTCTACATATGGTGCAATGCTTTGGATCGACTTGTTCTCTAATATCCATGTCGTTCTGAATCCTCGTTGTTGCCGGTTGACCTTTGACTTTCCTACGTAGTGATCTATCTGGCAACATCTCGAATGCAAGTGGTTGCACTTCCCATGTCGATACATCCCTTAATACGGGGAACTCGTTACCCTAAATACGTAACGTACATTCAAGTGTGTACACATCATCGATATATTCTTTGACATTCAATGTAACACCCCTAACCCATATCCGTTGCCGAAATAGGGTTACAGAGCATTACTGGAGTTTTTAATTCAAATGAACACAAATTTCAAACATTTCAAATCATATTAATAATCATATCAAACTAGTTCAAATCATACATATTGTCCCTTATACGAGTCTTCGAGGCTCTAAAAACATAATAGAAACAAGTCGGGACTAAATTGGAAACGCATAGAATTTTTTAGAAAACAGTGAAACTTTTCAAAACTGCAAGGGTCACACGGCCGTGTGACTCACACGGATAAGAGGCACGCCCGTGTCTCAGGCCGTGTGGGCATTCGAAGTAGGAACACACAGTAGTGTCCCAGCCCATGCCCATGTCCGTGCAACTCATTGACTTAGGTCACATGGCCAAGCCACACGCCCGTGTGCCAGGCTGTGTACCCTTCGAAGTAACCCTACACGCTCGTGTGCCAGGCCGTGTACTAGGCCGTGTAACAGCCTGACTTGCAACCCTTTGAAAGCTACAGGGGACACATGACCATGTCACCAAACCGTGTGTCACACACAGCTGAGACACTCACCTATGTCTTTGCCCGTGTAGACGAAAAATAGGCCATTTCCAAGCCATTTTTCTCACCCATTCATGCATGTACCTAAAATCACTTTTGCACAATTGAACAAGCCATCAAAATGCATCAAAACTATGCATAACCAAGCTAACCAAATATGATACATCTGCATACAACCAATATGCCCAAAGGCACCTCAATGACAACATAAAAACATATATAACCATGTGCATCATTTAACCAACAATTATCACTTTGATCACATACCAAGTTCACATCCACAATGACCAAATTTACCATTTAGCAAATAGCATCATAACTCATATATGCCAACTACATTTTCATACCAAAAGGTACCAAATGTATCATTCAACAACTAGCACTTATAGCCATTCATGACACTTATAACAAAAGTAGCAAAACACCATATTTAAACATACTACAAGACCATTTATACAAGCATTTTAAGTTGCCATTTCATCTTCAATCATTCAACCATAATAAGCCATGATATCAACCAATTTAAGGCGATTTATATACATGCTAAAAACCAAACCTTTACCAACATTCAAAATACCATAATCACAACCAAAACACATAGGCTAAACATTAGCCAAAATACCTATACATGTCATTATAAGCAAAATCAAAATATCCTAAAAGTACCGATAGAGTCGATGGATAGTGTGATATAACTCCGACAAGCTTCGAACCCAAACGAGCTTTCGATTCACTATAAGACATAGAAAATAACACAAAATAATCATATAAGCCTAGTAAGTTCATATAATATAAAACACAACTTACCGATTGATACATAATAGGTAAGATAAACATGGCACAATCCAACTATACTTGCCCAAAGCTTAAACATGTACACCAAACATGTTAGCTATATTAAACATATAACATAGGCATTAAGAACATGGATGAGCACAACATTTATTCATGTAGCATATACATATATCATCCATTTCTACTTTCAATATTCCATGTACTATCGTTTTAATGAAATTCACATATATCCACATCTTAGTTCATATCAAACTCTTACCACTTCATATCTAAATAATGCCCGTTGAACCATATAGAATATTGTCGGATACCAAGATAGCTCAGACATAGTGTGCTAACTCATATAACTGTAATCCATCAAATCCTGTACATGTATGCTCACACGAGCTGTGAATCAGAATGCTTACACGAGTTGTGAAAATGGGCCTGCTCACACGAGTTGTGGGTCGAAATGTAGCTACACGATGCTACTCACACAAGCTGTGTAGTATCTGCAACACATGCCAGACCTCAACCATCCGTAGGACGTTCAAAACCAGTACGCGAATCATGTAAACCCTAATGACATGTCATTTGTATCCTATAAATTTCTAAGGTTCAAACAGGGCTCGGTAATAGTCGTACGTCATTGGAGATGCAACCGGTATGTACGTATAGCAATTAACAATACAAGTATAATTCAATTAAAACATATATACACGATTTAATTACACGAACTTACCTCGACGATTAAACGTAGATACGGAGGCGACTAATCTGAAACTTTATCTTTGCCCCGATCTAAAGCCGTAAAAGGTTTGTCTTAATCTAGACGGATAAATTTAGCTCAATTCAAAATGTATTTTATTCAATTTAACCCAAATTTCAATTTTAGAAAAATTACAATTTTGCCCCTATACTTATGATTTCTTTTCAATTTAGTCCCTAGCTCATAAAAATGGAAATTCATGCAATTCATCCTCAACCCACTATAGTAGAATTTCATTTAGGTCCCTAGAAAGCCCTATATTTCATTTATTTCACAATTTCACCATGTAAAATTTTCTATTTTTTAATTTAATCCATATTTGACAATTTCATCAAAAATCACTTAACAAAAGTTGTTTATCTATCAAAAACTAATAATTTTATTCCATAAATCATCAAAACTCATACACATTCATTAATGGCAAAACCCTTATAGTTTAACAGTTTCACAAATTAGTCTCTGGGCTAGCTAGATTAAGCTACAACGATCTCGAAAACATAGAAATCATTAAAAATAGAACAAAAATCACTCACATGCAATAGGAATTATGTTGGCCAAACCCTAGCTTCTCAAATGGATTTATTTCCTTTGAAATTTCAGTTGAAGATGGTGGAAAAAGATGATACATTTACTTAATATTACTTAATTTGTCATTTATTTACTAATTTACTTATATAACCTTTAAAAACATTACAAATTTCAATAATGCCAAGCCATCATATTCCACTATCAACACAAATGGGCTAATTACCATATAAGTACTCATACTTTAAGGTTCTATAGCTATTTAATACCTTTAGCTACTAGAACTCAACTTTTGCACTTTACGCGATTTAGTCCTTTTTATCAAATTAAGCATGCAAACGGTAAAATTTCTTAACGAAATTTTTCTACGATACTACTATCATGATGTAAGCAATAAAATAATAATAAAATAAATATTTTGATGTTAGATTTGTGATCCCGAAACCACTATTCTGATTTCACTGAAAACGGGCTGTTACATTCAAACTGTAGGTAGCACACGTTGCAACCACATGCGTACACGGATACTGTAGTGTTTGGAACATCCCACACTCACACTGCCTATTTCAGAGATCAACACCGTAGGTCTGTGGCGGGATCCCCAACCGACGACCGATGTACTCTGTCACTCGAAAAGTTTCCAAGTTTCAGGAATATAGTTATGCATTTATCAACCTAGCCCTTTGAGCGTTTTTTTTCATGGCATCCCTGATATTTTCAACGTGCACGTGTCCTGCCTCAAACTATTTTTCTTGCTTCAACCCTATTTTTGGCATGAAGGTTACTAACCTGTAAAATGCGGTTGAAAAAACCACTGAAATTGGCAAGTGAAGCGTACGCCTCAAGACAGAGTTAACGGCATCAACGAGGTTGGTCGTCATATGACCGTATCAGTACCCCTCGTCAAAACAATGAGCCCATTGCCAAGGCTCCATGCTACCCAGCCACTGTCTAAAAGAAGGTTTGGATCCCGCCATATCAGTCTCTAACCTCGCCAACTTATGTCTGAATCGGTGTGCTTCCAACCGTATCCTACGTATGTATTCTGATAAAACACGTTACCATCCCAATTAGGAAATGGAATCGAAATATTTACAAATACGAATTTAAATATAATATTTTTACCCATGTTCACGATTCGTTTACGCCAGTCTTTGTTCTTGTACTCATTATGGAAGTTGACAACGATGTGACAAATACAGTAGATGTACCTCCACGAAACCTCGGATTGCCGAATCGTAGCAAACAAGGCCTTTCAATCTGTCAGATATAATGCAAATATTATCTTTCCTGACAACATGCCTCCACAAGTTCCGAATGAAATATGCCCACGATTCGGAGTTCTCCGACTCCACGATGGCGAAAGTGATCGGTAGTACATTTTTGTTACCGTCTTGTGCAACCGCAATCAGAGGTATCTATGTGTATTTTCCATAAAGCCGCGTTCCACCAACCTGCACTAGTAGTTTGCAGTGGGAGAAGGCCCTAACACATGGATCGAAAGTCCAAAACAATCGATGGAAAACACTTCTCCCCAGTTCCAATTGTCCATTTGGGCCTCTATAAGGCAACATTTGCAAGTCCACGACAGTTCCTAGGACGTACTCCACCATCGCTGAAATCCAACCTTGAAGTTCATTATATGACTCATCCTAGTCGGCGTACAATTGTTGCATGGCCATTTGTTTTGCCCACTACACTTTCCTGTACGACACTCTGTACTGGAATTGGGCTTGCATGTCTGCAGTCAATGTCGACACTAGAATGATTGTGCTATCTTTCACTAGTGGCATGATGCAGTTGCAAATACTTTTGGTATCCAATTTCTGGTGGTCTTAAGACATACGTGCGGCGGTGCATGTATGACGCCCTTCTAATTTTCGTATTTTCCACTGTTAGGTCCTCTGTATAAATACAGCCCAAACTCCCCAACCACACTCATCGCTGACTCTCCAACATTCCCCAACATATAATGTCAGTGTAGACTTGGAAACCTTGTAATCAATCAACAACTTCATGTTGTACTATTTGATGGAAAACACACAGTCCACCTTGTTCTTAAATCGTTGTCCAACGAACAACTCCTCTAGTTGCGAATTTGACGCTAATCTATGAGTAGGTACTATATTGGCGTACTTAAGGAACTCGAATGCATCGCTGCATCTGGATCTACGTTCAACATGTCGCCCCTAGGTTCATTTCGTAAAACAATGCCACGACTCGGGTTACTGAATGAAGGGTCGTGAACATCTTCAACCTCCTTTGGGCCTTTATCATTGATATCGTCCGAAACCTCATCAACATTGGGGTCACTAAAATCTTCAACGTCCTGATCAAAATCTTCACCATTATTGGTCCTTTCTCCGACGTCTGCCTCTGTGCTTATTATCACCTCCAGATGTATTTGTAGACGGGGACTGGGGGTAGGGTTGTTATACGAACTCCCACCATAATTTAGATTTTCGGGTATCTGCGATGTCCCTCCGCATTCTAACTGGTCTGTCCATCTGACATTAAGATCAAAGTCAAACCCACGATCTTGACTTATTGGACTAACATTCTCAACCGACTCTAAGTCCACTAACTCAGCAAATAACTAAACTAGTTGGAGGTTCTAACTCCTAGTCGACCATCATATTTCCATCATAGTGCCCAAGTCATCATCATCTAACAGTTGCATATCTCAGAATTTCAACGGATTTGTAGAGATTGGAAACTTGTAAAATAATCTGGACATCGCCCTTCCACAATGGATAGTTATATTCGCACAGATATTCCATTTCATTTCCGCTAGCTTCACATTTTTTTTAATCGCAACCCTACTCTTTGCCGGCATTGAAATACACACCAACATCACCTACTACAATTTCATCATAAAAAAGAACGTACACCAAAAACACCTTGTTATTCATCTTCAACAGAATTTTTGAACTCTCCTACTAAATACAACAATTTCACCATTCTATATATGTTAGAGAACCAAGTGGGGGAACCATAAAGAATGACTCCACCAAAATAAAATATCAAAATTTAAATTTTTATATAAAAAACACATTTTAAAAAAAAAATTACACTTGTAATAAAGTGGTGGACCCATTCTAAATGGCTCCACCAATTAAAATATTTTTTTAAAAGTTTTAAATATAATTTAAAAAAAAAACATTTGAATATCTTTAAAAATACTTTTAAAAAATAATAATTTAAAAATATAATATTTAAAATTTTAAAATATACATTTAAAATATTAAAAAACAAATAATAAATTTGAAAGGTCATATCTTAAAAAATAATATATTTTAAATGTTTTATAATATTAAAAAAATTATATTTAAAATTTTAAAAAAATATATTATAAAACAAATAATAATAAAAATAAAGAAAAACAAATAAAAAACTGAAAAATGAAATAAAGAAAACAAATAAAACAAAAAGAAAAAGGACAAACAACAACAAAAAATGAAAAAAAATGAAAAACAAATAAAAAAATCAGAAAAAGGACCATAGGCAGCAGAGTAGGGCGTTGGAATCTGGTGGCGCCGAATTATATGGCTCCACCAGAAAAATGTAAATTTGCTTAAAGCCTCCCATTTTTTCAAAAATTGTAGTATTTCCCGAGTATTTATACAGGTGGCGCCATTCTACATTACTCTACCAAAAAAATGATTTTTTTATCCCGATTGCTAACGTCACATGTTGGTGGCGCCAAAACTTTGGCTCCACCAACTTTTACTGTAGATTTTAGGTTATTTTCGCATTTTATCAAAAAAAAAAGGTAATTTAAGCGATTAATTAATTTTTTGGGGTTAGTTTTATTTTTTAAAAAAACCCCAATTTTTTGCCTTCTGTTATCACAACCCAAAAGTTTTTCTCCAGGTCTTTTATTACCGTTCCAAGATGTATTACTTGCATCAAATTGAACAATACGAAAATTAGCATCCATCGATCACACCAAACGCAAAAGACGAGCAATAAGTACAAGTACCTGAAGTTATCGAATGGTCTTCTTTCGAATTGGAAGAGTTTGTCCCAGAAGAAGAGGAATGAAGATGACGGTCCCTAGGAAGCTGAGGCATTTTAGCAAGCGTACCTACTAGAACGTGTCATTTTTGGTTTGGTTGTTTGGCGATGTTGAAAAATTGATGAGGGAAAGGTTGAAACACAAGCAAAAATGATCAAAAATGGAGAAGAAAAAGTTTGAGATGAACTTGTTTTATTGAAAGGTGATACAAAGTTTACATGAAGGATTAAGCTTAAATAAGATGAAAATAATAATAAAATATTACAACTTGGCTTAATTCAGTGACTAGATTCATATAACTTTCTTTTTCATTGACTGGTTTCTATCTAATCACCAGCCAAAATGTCTAATCAAAATTTATCACAGTTTCAATGCAAGTTGGCAACTTGCAGAGTGAAGAGCTCGCAGGTGAGCTCTCAAGTTTGGTGAGCTTGCAGGTCGCATGGATAGTCATTTCACAACACTCCTCATTGACCTCCATGCTTCGAACTCCAATATCATAACGTAGCTTTTCAAACCTCATTTTCCCAAGAGGTATTGTTAAAATGTCAGCCAACTGATCTTGTGAACTGCAATGAACTAATGTGACTTCCTTGGCTTGCTCCACTTCTCTCACAAAGTGATACTTGATTTTGAAGTGGTTTGTTCTACCATAGAACACCAGATTTTTGCAATTGCAACAGCAGATTGGTTATCACACTTGAACTTTGTTGCTTCTTCTTGATTAAAAATTAAAGCATTCAGTAGTTTTCTCAACCAAATAGCTTGATTTATAGCTGCTGTAGCTGTAACATACTCAGCTTTAGTAGTTGACTGTGCTATTGTTTCTTGCTTCTTCGAGCTCCAATAGAACACACTTGATCCTAGAGTGAAGAAATAGCCTGAAGTACTCTTCATGTCTTCAGAAGATCCAGCCCAATCATTGTCTGAATACCCAAGTAGCTTGACCTTTTCAGTCCTCATAAACTTCACTCCATGATCTAGAATTCCTCTCATGTATCGTAGAACTCTTTTTGCTACTTTGTAGTGGTTCACGTTACAACAATGCATGAACCTTGACAATAGACTTACAACAAACATGATGTCAGGTCTGGATGCTGTCAAGTAAAGCAAACATCCCACTAAGCTTCTATAACTTGTTTCATCAAGATTTTCAACATCTTCACTACTGGTGAGCTTCTCATCTTGAGCGATGGGAGTGCTCACAGGTTTGCAATTCTCCATACTATATCTTCACAGGATTTTTGTTGCAAACCCCTTTTGGTTTATGAAGATTGCATTGTGAGCTTGGTTCACCTCCAGACCGAGGAAGTATGTCATTTCACCTAAGTTCGACATTTCAAACTTCTCTTGTATCTAGTTCTTAAATACAATCACCAGTTTGTTATTGTTGCCAATCACAAGTAAATCATCAACATATAATGAAATAATAAGTATTTCATTACCAGTTTTCTTTACATATAAGGTGGGTTCGCTGATGCTTTTTTTCAAAACCCATCTCTGTAAGGTGATTGTCAATTCTTTCATTCCACACTCTTGGTGCTTGCTTCAAACCATACAAAGCTTTATGCAATTTGTACACCTTGGCCTCGCAACCGGGTGTTGTGAACTCTTGTGGTTGTTCAACATAATTCTGTTCCTTCAAAAAACCATTTAGGAAGGCTGACTTCACATCCATTTGATGTATTCTCTAACCTTTTTTAGCTGCAAGAGTCAATAGTAGCCTTATGGTGTCTAACCTCACAACAGGGGAAAAGGTTTCAGCGAAGTCCACTCCATATTGTTGGCTAAACCCTTTCACAACCAACCTCACTTTATATCTGCTGATTGATCCATTAGGATTCATCTTGGTTCTGAACACCCACTTAACTCCAATCACTTTCTTGTGAACCAATCTATCCACAAGATTCTATGTTTCATTTTTGTTGATCATGGTGATCTCATCTTTCATAGTTGTTTGCCATTCAGCTTCTTGAGCAGCTTCTTCAAAAGTGGCTGGTTCTAGCTTTGCCAGATTACACTGTTGATAGATTTCAGTGATGGACCTAGTTCCTCATACAGGTTGTTCATTAACTACATTATTTTTAGTTTGGTTCCCAGTGGTTCGCAAATTAGGTCTTAGACTCCCTTGTTCACACATCTCCTCCTCTGTTGCAGTCCAAATCCAGATTTTTATTTCATCAAACTTTACATCTCTGATTATGTTCACGTTCTTGGTGAAATGATTATAGATTTTGTATCCTTTCTTAACACTGAAATGTCCAACAAATATCTCTGGCAGCAATCTATTGTCCAACTTGCTTCTTTTCTCTTCTGGAACATGAACAAAATAGGTGCAACCAAATATTTTTAAATGTGAAACAGAAGGTTTAAAACCATACTAGGCTTAAAATGATGTCTTCCCTTCAACCGCTTTAGTAGGTAGTCCGTTTAGCAGATAAACAGCAATGTTTACTGTCTCTGCCCAGAAATCATTTGGCAATCTATTTTCAAACAGCAAGCAGCAAGCAGCGAAGCCATGTTCATCACAGTTCTATTTTTTCTTTCACATACACCATTCTGTTGTGGAGTGTACAGATTGCTTAGTTGGTGATGCACACCAGCTTCTTCGTAGAATTTTTCAAACTTTTCTAAGGTGTATTCTGCCCTATTACCTGATCTTACCATTTTGAGCTTGCATTCACTTTGGTTCTCAACTATGGCTTTAAACTTGAAGAAGATTTTAGCTACTTCAGACTTGTTCTTCATGAAGTACACCTAACGGAACCTTGTACTGTCATCTATAAATAACACAAAGTGTCTACTTCTATTTAGTGAACTTGTTTTCATGGGTCCGCAAATGTCAGTATGTACTAAGTGCAATTTTTCAGTGGCTCGCCATGCTGTGTTCGCAGAAAATGGAGACCTCGCCTGTTTTCCAAGCTGGCATACCTCGCATACATCTTCATGTTCCACCATATTTGATAAGTTTTCAACCAATTTATTCTTGGACATTTGACTTAAGGTTTTGTAGTTAACATGTCCCATTCTTCTGTGCCACAATTTTGTTTCATCCAGCAAGCTGGTATATAATGCTGAAGTTGCTAAGTTCCAATTTACAACAAAACTTTTGTTTGCCATCTTTGTTGATATGAGCTCAAATCTACTTGGATCAAGAATTAAACATTTATTGTCCTTGAACACAACAGAATAGTTTTTTTCTCGAGCAACTGTCCTACACTTAGCAGATTTTGGTCTATGTCAAGAGCTAAAAGAACATCTGTGACAAGTTTAGTACCTGATGGAGCTTTGATCAAAACATCTCCCTTTGCAACTGATTCAATATACTAGCCATTTCCAACTTTCACCTTGGAATGGAACATTTTGTCAACATTCTTGAAGATGCTCGCATCTGCTATCATATGACTTGTACAACCACTATCTACGAGCCAATTCTTTATTACTCTGTTGGTGAGTTCACATGGTGTTGCGAGCTGGACTTTGTAAGAAACTGTGAACATGAGTTCTTCTGCTTCTGTTGTCTGAGCTTTAGCATTTTGTTGTTGAGTATGCCCTTTGTTTTTGCATACTTTCTCTAGATGGCCAAACTGCTTGCAATTTTTACATTGAGTATTAGGCTTGAACCAGCAAAACTTCTCAGGATGGCCTAACTTTTTGCAATGTGAACACGGTGGATATTTTTTCTTTCCACATTCTTTCTTTGACTTCTCCTTCTTATCTGATTAGCTCTTTTTTTCTTTCTGACTTTAGGAGCTTGCAACATCTCTGTTTCTGGCTTGAAAAGATCCTTCAACATGTCTTTCTTCTCTGCTTGCCCTTCTTTTTTTTAGAGTATACAGAGCATTGATTAGCTTCTAGAGTGAGATGGTTGATAAATCCCTTGAATCTTCCAGTGAGGATATCTTTGATTTGTATCTTTCAAGAAGTGTGGTAATCACCTTTTCAACTACTCGACTATCTGCAAACTGGTCACCTAACAGTCTTATCTGGTTTACCACTGCCATGATTCGATCTGAATATTGCTTTACAGTCTCAGCTTTCTTTATATTGAGGTTTTTAAAATCTCATCTGAGATTGATCATCTACTGCTGCCTTGTCTCCTGTGATCCTTAGAAAACCTCATTGAGTTTATCCCAAGCTTGTTTGGGAGTTTCACATGCCATGATTCTTGTAAAGATCACGAATGAAACATCGTTTTGTAGGCAAGACATCGCCTAGTGTTTTTTGGCACATTCCTTACTGTGTTGTTTCATTTGAGCGAGTGTGTGATTTGGCCTCAACACTGGTGGTTTTATTTCAGCATTTACAACCTCCCAAAGATTAAAGGCTTAAAGATAAGTTTTCATTTTTACTACCCAGATGTGGTAGTTTTCTCCTGTAAAAACAATGGGGTGGTGATGTAAAGTTTGCTGAAGACATTTTTATGAAAACAGGCCCTCAAAGATAAAATGGCTCTTAACACCAATTGTTGGAAATTTGATGAGGGAAAGGTTGAAACAAAAACAAAAGTGATCAAAAATGGAGAAGAAAAAGTTTGAGATGAACTTGTTTTATTAAAAAGTGATACAAAGTTAACATGAAGGATTAAGCTTAAATAAGCTAATAATAATAAAATATTACAACTTGGCTTAATTCAGTGACTAGATTCATATAACTTTCTTTTTCATTGGCTGTTTCTGTCTAATCACCTGCCAAAATGTCTAATCAAAATTTATCACAATTTCAGTGCAAGTTGGCAAGTTGGAAACTTGCAGAGAACTCTTAAGTTTGGTGAGCTCGCGTTCTTCGTGAGCTGACACTTTTTCTTTTTAGTGAGCCCACATTTTTATAGAGCTCGCATATTTGGTGAGCTCGTGGTTCTGGTAAGCTCGTAGTCACAGTTCGCAGCTCACAATTCACAAGTTAAATGAACAATATAGTCCAGAGGCTCCCTCTTTAACCTTTGAAAACACTTCATCAGTCCAAACCTTGAGTTAAAGGGAAAGCCATACGTAGCTGCCTACTAGTTCCCATCATTTTAGAAGCCTTCTATGAAATCCTTCGTGGTAAACCCACAAGCCCCATTGTCTACAAGACAAAACTTGAACACACTCCGTAAAGTGATGTCAAGGGAGCTACCAGTATTGCCTTTCAGTTCATGATATTGTAATGATGAGTGGCCCTTGGAGTATTAGCTAGTCATGGCTGGAAGTTACACTTGAAGGTGGCAGTCAGCTTCCACTCAATGGAGAAGTCAAATTTTCTATCGAACTTCAACTCAACGAGAATGTATTTGCTATAGTCAGCATTTAGCCCAACAACTTCACCAAAGAATAAGTTCTTTGGCTTCGGATGGTTTTCTTGTAGGTAAATCTCGAAAATACTTAAAAGTTTTTCACTATCTATCCCCTTTAAATAATACATGAATTGAAAAACATGCAAAGATGAAAGGATATTCCTTTTTCGGCATAAAATAAAGTATCCAACTATCAACCATCAAGATATGCCTGCCGATTGCTCGAATTCCACACCATAGTCGTTAAGAAGGTCCCAAATGAAGTCACATAAAGGAAGTGTGAACCTAGCTTCAAATAAATATATTGGGAGGTAGAAACTCAATTTTTCACCACTGTATTTGGGTTCAAACACTTCACTCAAATTATGGGTCCCCTCTAGGATTCCAAACTCACGTTTGTAGTGTTTTCAGTCAATTCGTGACACCACAGTAACCTTTGCATCTCCAATTTCATGGTTTGGCATGGATAGTTGAGGCTTGTTACTGGCTTGTCATTCATTTTCTTTGTTGGCCTAACAATAATGTTGAATGTTGAACTCCATGCAGCCCATGCAACGTCCAAAGGCCACACAATCTTCTAGCCTGGTTGCTACTGTTATTGTATGAAAATCAAGTCCCATAACTTGCTATTTTGAATCCAATGTCAATGTAACTTAGTTTGGTTTATTTTGAACCATGTTAGGTTGATATTTCATGTTATTTTGATTATGAAAAGCTGACTATACCAGCAAGGTTAAGCTTGCAAGAAATTATCTCAAGTTTCCATAAGTTTAGGTGGGATTAGGTATGTTTAGGTAGTAACTTGTTGTGATTTACATTGACCACATTTTATATATGTAATGGCAATGTATTCTTAAAGTGTGATGTAATGACAAGTAGATGCATTTTTCATCCACACTTAAGCTCCATTTTCCTTAGATTTCTTTTTCTCAACAATTGTCATCATCTCTCTTTCTTTCTTCAACAAGCAAGTCTCGACACTTTGACTGCAACTTCATGACCATATACCATTTGTCAAAAGCTTTCAACTCCAACAATTGGTATCTAGAGCTTCATTCTTTGAGGACTGTTGTTGTTAAGATCAATTTGGAATGGCTTCATCAAGCTTCTCACTGCTTGTGCCTTCGATCTTCAATGGAGAAGGTTTTCATATATGGCAAGTTAAAATGAAGACCTACCTTCAAGCTCTTGATCTATGGGAGGTTGTGAACACGAATGCTGAACCAGAACCCCTTCGAGCCAACCCAACCGTGGCCCAAATACGACAACATGCCGAGGAGAAGACCAAGAAACATAAAGCCTTGTCATGCATCCAAAATTGTGTCTCGGATGTCATTTTTACAAGAATTATGGCCTGTGAGACTCCAAAACAGGCATGGGACAGACTTAAGGAGGAGTTTCAAGGTACAGAAAGGACCAGGCAGCAGCAGCTTCTGAATTTGAGGAGAGACTTCGAAAACTTGAAGATGAAAGAGGAAGAGATCAGAAAAGCGACTGCTCTGAGATGGGATAATGGCTGTTGTAAATAGCATAAGGCTCCTTGGAGAGCAGTTTAGTGAAACAAGGATAGTGGAGAAGGTGCTTTCAACCTTACCCGAAAGGTATGAAGCAAAAATATCCTCTCTCGAGGACTCCAAGGACCTCTCAAGCATCACCTTGACCGAATTAATCAATGCCCTTTATGCTCAAGAGCAAAGAAGGGCAAGCAGGAACGAGGAGCACCAAGAAGGTGCTTTCCAAGCTAAAGCCAGGACTTCTTCAAACAATGCTACCTACAAAGGCAAGAAAACCTGGAAAAACAGGCCTAAGCCTGATGCTGCAAGGACCAATGATCGCCTTTGCAGATTTTGCAAAAAGCCAGGCCATCCTGAGGATAAATGTTGGTTTCGGCCTGATGCAGTATGCCAACACTGCAAGAAGAAGGGACATGTTGATAGAGTTTGCAAGGCAAAAGGTAGACCGAAGCAGGCTCAACAACAATCCAAGACCGAGGCTCGAGTGGCTGAAGGTGGAAGTGATCAAGAAGTAGAAGTCTTTGCTGTGTCATGCTCAAGTGACCAGAAGATAGACTCCAAAGGTTGGCTCTTGGACAGTGGATGTACAAACCACATGTCTCCTAATGAAGCCATCTTCAAAACCTTGGACAGGAGTGTACAAACCAAGGTTAAAGTGGCAAATGGTCAGTTCATCAATGCTGTGGGCAAGGGTGATGTTCTGATATCGACTTCAAAAGGCAACAAGATAATCTCTAATGTGTTGCTCGTGCCCAATATTGACAAAAACTTGTTAAGTATATCTCAACTCCTTAACAAGGGATACTCTCTTGTGTTCAAAGACAAAGTATGTCGAATAACAGATCCATGTGGATCATGTTTCATGATGACCACTCGGTCGATAAATCCTTTGAGATTAATTGGTGAAGCCCCTAATGTAGCTTATGTCGCCTCTCACAATGACTCAAAAACATGGCACAAAAGACTTGGTCATGCAAATTTTAAAGCAATGGCCAGGATGATCCATGAAGATCGGTAGAAAACTTCACAAACTCAAAGATGCAACAATGAAGTGTGTGAAGTGTGTCAACTTGGAAAGCAAGCTAGGCACTCTTTCCTTCAAACCAAACTTGGAGAGCAAGCGGTGAGAAGCTTCAACTTGTTCATACTGGATGTCGTGGCCCCATGAAGACAGAATCAATTAGTGGAAACAGTACTTCATTCTCTTTATCGATGATTACTCAAGATTCTCGTTGGATTTATTTTTAAAACACAAGTCCGAAGTTCCACAAGTGTTCATGAAGTTCAAAGCTCATGTAGAAACCGAGACAGGTTCCAAGCTAAAGACCATCAGGTCAGATAATAGGGCTGAATATATATTTCAGCTCAATTTCAGGTGATTTGTGATGAAGCGGGCATTAAACACCAGCTAACCAATATGTACACACCTCAACAAAATGGGGTGAGTGAAAGAAAGAATCGAAGCATCATGGATATGGCAAGATGTCCATTGTTTGAGAAGAAAATGCCAAAGTTCATGTGGCGAAAGCGATCCAACACAAGCATCTATCTTCAAAATAGACTACCAACAAAGGCTCTGACTCGAATGACACCTTTTGAAGCTTGGTATGGCTTCAAACCCTCTCTTGCTCATCTAAAACTCTTTGGATGTCTATGTTATGTGCGCGGATTCTATCTCAGAAGAGGATAAACTTTCAAGGAGAGCTGCTCCAGTGTTTTAGTAGGATATAGCTCAGTTAAAAAGGGCTATAGGATTATTGATCCAACAACAAAGAAAGTTCAAGTGAGTAGGGATGTTGTCTTCGATGAAAATGCCTACTGGAACTGGGATAACAATCAACCAATGGAGACTTCTGAAGAGCTTGAAGTGGGGCAGTCAGAACCTGAACAAGGTGGTCAAGAGATGGACATCGATGATGTTCCTGTTAGAGGGACCAGACCATTAACAGATGTCTATGAAAGAGCTGAAGTTGCCATCATGGAACCAATAAACTTTGAAGAAGCTGAGATGCACAAAGGCTGGAAGGCAGCAATGGTAGAAGAAATAAGGATGATCGAAAAGAATCAAACCTGGGAGCTTGTTGATAAGCCTCAAGATATGAAGGTCATAGGTGTTAAATGGGTTTATCGTGCTAAGAAGAATGCAGATGGGAGCTTAAATAAGCTGAAAGCCAGGTTAGTTGTCAAAGGCTTTAGCCAGAAATATGGTCTGGACTACATGGAAACCTTTGCTCCAGTAGCCAGGCTCGACACCATCAAATTGTTAATTGCGTTAGCAGCACAAAGGAAATGGACCATTCACCAACTCGATGTCAAGTCTGCTTTTTTAAATGGCCACCTTGAAGAGGAAATATATATTGACCAGCCACAAGGCTTTGAAGTACCAGGCAAAGAACATATGGTCTACAAGTTGAAAAAGGCGCTATACAGGCTGAAGCAAGCACCCCGAGCTTGGTATGCTCGAATTGATAGCTATCTCATCAGTTTGGGATTTTGCAGGAGCATCAGCGAGCCAATGCTGTATGTTAAACAGAAAGAAGCTGAAACTCAGCTTATAGTATCACTTTATGTAGATGATTTACTTGTTACAGGAGGAGATATCAAAGTCTTGAAGGATTTCAAGAATGAAATGAAGACCATGTTTGAAATGTCAGACCTTGGACACATGACTTACTTCCTTGGAATGGAAGTGATTCAAGATGAAGGAGAAATTTTCTTGAGCCAACAGGCATTTGCCAAGAAAATTTTAAACAAATTCTCTATGGAAAACTGTAAATCGATGAGCACACCTATGACTTCTGGGCTAAAAATGACAAGTCAAGGAGACTTTGATCCAGTTGAGGAGTCCACCTACAGAAGTTTGGTAGGATGTCTTCTTTATTTAACAGCTACAAGACCCGATATAATGTTTGCTGTGAGCATACTATCACGGTTCATGCATTGTTGCAATGAACAACATTTTCAAGCAGGAAAAAGGGTCCTGAGATACATCAAGGGAACATTATCCTATGGCTTGAAGTTTAACTCAGTTGAAAGCATGAAGTGAGTCGATTCTGATGATGATGATTGGGCGGGATCGAAGGATGACTTAAAAAGCACTTCAGATACTTTGTTTTCTCTTGGTTCACAATGTTCTGCTGGTGTGAAAAAGCAAAACGGTGGCCCAATCAACGCAGCAGGTTTAATATGTAGCTACTGCATTGCCGTGAATCAAGCTATATGGCTTAGGAAATTGCTTGTCGACCTAAACTTTAAAGAAGAGGAGCAAGAGAGATACTTTGTGATAACAAATCGGGCTGTTGCAATTGCAAAAACCCCGTGTTTTCACGGTCGAACCAAACACTTTAACATAAAGCTTCATGTGGTGAGAGAGATGGAACAGTGGTGAAATTAAATCGGTTTATTGCAATTCGGAAAATCAACTTGTCGATATTTTTACTAAAGCCCTCAAGACAACAAGGTTCTTGGAATTAAGAAAGAAACTAGGTGTATGTTGCAAAGAGTCCAAGGAGGAGTGTTGAATGTTGAACTCCATGCAGCCCATGCAACGTCCAAAGGCCACACAATCTTCTAGCCTGGTTGCTACTATTATTGTATGAAAATCAAGTCCCATAACTTGCTATTTTGAATCCAATGTCAATGTAACTTAGTTTGGTTTATTTTGAACCATGTTAGGTTGATATTTCATGTTATTTTGATTATGACAAGCTGACCATACCAGCAAGGTTAAGCTTGCAAGAAATTATCTCAAGTTTCCATAAGTTTAGGTGGGATTAGGTATGTTTAGGTAGTAACTTGTTGTGATTTACATTGACCACATTTTATATATGTAATGGCAATGTATTCTTAAAGTGTGATGTAATGACAAGTAGATGCATTTTTCATCCACACTTAAGCTCCATTTTCCTTAGATTTCTTTTTTCTCAACAATTCTGTCATCTCTCTTTCTTTCTTCAACAGCAAGTCTCGACACTTGGACTGCAACTTACAGCCATATACCAGCTGTCAAAAGCTTTCAACTCCAACAAATAACCCCACACTCTTTCACTGCCCCCTTTGGTGGAGCAACACTGAATCCACCATCGTCTCTAGTTGGAACACTTCTCGATCTACCCTTACCTTTGGCCATGGTTTTCACAGTAAAATCACTAAAGATGCTAAAGAAGCGAATAAAAAAGAAATATAGAACAAAAAAATAAAAATAACAAAGCCTTGCGACAAAAATCGCTGAACAAATTGAGCAGGAAACCTAGAATGCAAATAAATAAATAAAAACTTTGAAAGAACACAACTGGAGAACAAGAAGCAAAAGAAATTTCAATGAACATAGAGGAAAAAATAGTTCCAAAAGACAAAAAAATGAAGAATATATAATATTTTTTTGAATGCACTGTTTTATCATTTGTTGTAGAAGCCAATAACAATCCGGCACATGCTGCAAATTGATGCTCATCATCATTCTTGTTCTCTAGGCACGGTCTCCAAATGATATTTATTGCAAATATTCTAGAAGCTTTCTTGGCAACACTTCACTTTTCACAACAAGATGCACCTATGTCTTCAACCATTCAAATGTTACACTTTCCAAGGAAACCGCAAGAGTTGTTTGCCTCAAGGCAGGCCACTTTATGATCTACCTCTTGACTTGGGGATACTGTTATACCCCCTATGTGACATGTGGAAGCACATCAAGCCACCTAAAAGACACCTCTCTACTCGCCACTAGTTGGGTAGTCACCAGAAGACTAATAGCCTAGAAGGCTTAATCTCAGCTAACCTTTCATCTCCTTTGGAAAGACCTTGGTCGACCATCCCTGAGAAGTAGCTACCTGCTTTTTATGGAAGGTCTTCACTCAACACCCACTCTTTTATTTAGAATGTGACTCTTTAGGCCACCAAACCCTACGTGGGCTTAACCACTCTGCACCATGGTTTAGAAGAAATGACAAAATCCATCCTATCATAGGCTTTCTCCCCATGTGTCTATAATGATAACCTGATAGCAAGTTCACCACGTCAACACCACCAAACACGAAAGCTCCCTTATATA
The DNA here is from genome assembly GCA_025698515.1 of Gossypium sturtianum. Classification (NCBI taxonomy): domain Eukaryota; kingdom Viridiplantae; phylum Streptophyta; class Magnoliopsida; order Malvales; family Malvaceae; genus Gossypium; species Gossypium sturtianum. The sequence continues at coordinate 49,859,619 of CM046952.1, read as the reverse complement.
TACCCTCGACATGATAAAGAAAGGATCGACCCTCAAGCATTTAGGCCTTTTTATTGCCCTCAGCATACTCATTCACAACCTTAATCTCCCTATTCACTTTCCTCTTCCGGTTCTCTGCCTAAACAAGGTGAACCTTCATTTACATCACTGCAGCTTCCCTTATGTCTCCTCCCTAGTTGATACCAAACATAAACAATTTTTTATCAAGTCTACTTCAATTTCAAGTTTGATTATGTAGTAAGCATTGATATTTTTATTCAAAATGTTTGAAAAAGTATTTCAAATTTATTAATTTCATCAGCAATTATTAAAGATTCAATAAGTATACACATGAAAATATTTTATTTAGTCAAATAAATATTTAAATAGATAAACATTTTCTAAAGACCTTAGGTTGTCTTTTTCATTCATATTCTTTGAGGAAAAATTAACACAAACATATGTAATTTGTGAAATTTTCCATTAAAAAGTAAAGGTATTATAATATGAAGGAATGGATTAGGTATAAAGAAAACATTAATGATTAAAATGGGAGTTATTTGAGTTTTAACTCGATTGATATCATTATTATTGCAATAATTTAGAGGATATAAGTTCGAAATGTAATTAATCTCTACTTTAAGGTTTGAAAATTACAGATAGTTAAAACATTATATAAATAAAATAAATGAAACGGAAGCAATAAAGTTATCTATTTTATAATGCCCCGAATTTTGGGCCTAGGAGAAATAGGTTTTGAAACAAGGGAACAGTTATGAGACTACACATAAGTATTTAGTGTGCAAGAAAATGGCACAATTAATTGCTTGCCTTAATGGTTAAGTGAGTTTGGAGTGTTTGGGAAGTCCTGGGTTCAAACCTAGGCTTTAGCAAAATTTTTAATTTTTAAGTGAATAAGGCCTTTGGTTCTGGAGAGTAGGCTATAAGAATAATTGTGGCGGAAATGTGACACAAAAAAGAGCTTGTGGCCTAGTGGCAAGGTGGCGTGTTGTGTAACTGGGAGGTCTGAGGTTCAAGTCCTGGGATACACAATGGAGTGTTTATTTTGCTACATGAGCTGTGTAGGTAGTAGAGTTGGACTGAAACACAGCTAAGGGAAGTTTGAATAGGACTTGAATGGTGTTTGAACTGGTCATGGAGAGATTCAAGGAGAAAATCAAGGAATTTGGGTGAGGGGAGGTGTTGTGCCGTTTGGGGGAACTCAAACCTTGACAATTCGGCTGGGGGGATTGTTAGTCATTTTCGGCTTTGGTCTACCAGTTGTCGAATTCTCTTTTCTTTCCCCCATTCTCCGACTTTTGGTTCTTTCAGAATTATTTCTGGTTTCTGCGCATGAATCAACAAAAGTCCCCTCTTTTTGGTCATTAGTTGTCAGTCGTTTTGAGCAACTAGTCCTTTTTCTTTCCTCTCTTCTTCTCTTCCTGAATCTGTACTCTCTTGGCCGAATATCCCTCGCCTACCAATCAGTTTATCCCCTTTTTCCTTTTTGATTCCGCTCTTAATCGATTTGTGTTAGGCCGATTCTTCTATTTCTGTCTTCTACCTCCAAATATTTTCCTTGTTTTGACCGAGAGCTATCTCTCCTCATTGATTATAGTCTGGCTGAATATCACCTTTGTGTATCACTCTTCGCGCCGACTTTCTCTTCATAGCTTCTTGCTTTTCCAGTGCTGCAAGTGTTCCAGAGTATCGGTATGTAACAGTCCGGTTCATACCCTAGTCGAAACAGTGGTTTTCGGACCACAAATTCGAGTCTGTATAATATTTTAATATTATTTTCTGTGCCGTTGATATGTGACTAAGCATGTGGTAAAGTTTCGTAAGTTAATTTGTCTGTTTGTGTGCTTAATTTGAGAAAAGGATTAAATTGCATTAAATGCAATATTAGCATGTTTTATGTAAGGAAATCTATTTGCTAATGTCTTTATTATATGAGGTCCTTAAAAGGTTATTATGCCATTATGAGTAAGTGGACATTTATATCCATGCATTATAAGATGATAAAATTGTTTCATTAATGTTATATTTGTAATTTGTTAATTACATGATATTTAATAAAACAAAAGGCTTAAAAATAAGCCATTATCATCCATATTGCCGAAACATAAAAGAAAAGAAAAAGGAAATTGAGCTAGGGCATTCGGCTAGCTTTTGATTCAATTCAAGGTATATTTTGCTTCGGTTTTTGATAACTCCTACGTTTTTGCAATCGTTGCTTCGTAAACTTTGAAACCCATGTCTTAATTTTGAGAATTGATGATGTTTTTGAAATGTGTCTTTGATGAACACATGAGCTTTGAAATGTTTGATGGTGAAAAATAAAAGATATGTGTTTGATTATCATAGTTTGTATTTGAAGTTTTGTTGAATTTGAGTATTTTGGATTCAATTGAGAAAATAGTATTTTGAGGGACTAAATTGTGAAATAAATGAAATGTTTGGACTTGTATGAGATACATGAGCATTCGGCTAAGCATGGGCATAAGCAAATTTGGTGTATTTTGTGATTTTTGTGAAATAGGGACTAAAATGTCCAAATGTGAAAATGTGAGGGCTAATTTCTAAATTGCCCTAAATATGTGTTTTTGGATTAAATTGAATGAGTTTTTGAATAAATGGATTGAATTTGAATATGTATAGATCAAGAACCGAAGAAAACAGACTTAGATCGCGGGAAATCGAAAGTAATTGAGTAGCCGTATCTGTTTCCATTAAACCGAACTCGAGGTAAGTCAATATACAAATAAATGTATTTGAATTGACTTAATTGTGCATATATGAAATTTGAATTGCTATGAATATGTTCGAGATGAGATATATGCGAAATTCGAGAATTGGTATCGACTAAATATTGATGTCCGAGAAGCCCCGTCTGAACCTAGGAATAGATAGGATAGTATATGTCATGACATAGATATCTGTTCTGCTTTATCATGTAAGACCACGTCTAGGACGTTGGCGTTGATTTGAGACTTCGTGTAAGACCTCGTCTGGGACGTTGGCATCGATATAAGTTTTATGAGTAAGACCACGTCTGGGACGTTGGCATCGATATAAGCTTTACGTGTAAGACCATGTCCGGGACATTGGCATCGTATTGATATGTATAAGACCCTGTCTGGGACAGCGGCATCAATGTCTGAGTGCATGTAAGACCTCGTCTGGGACGTTGGCATTGTACAACCATTCTGAACCTTCTGAGTATCATACTAGATTCCTTACGGTTCAACGGGCAAGTTTGAGATACGAATTGCAAATCCGAGTTATGATAAATTAAGTGATAGATTGTCCGTTCCAGGTACGTTTGATATATATATACACAAAGTGTGTATATAAGGTAAGTACCTATGTGATCTTACTATGATTCTTAAATTGATGAATGTGGCAAATATGGCAAAAGATATGGACCAAAGTATATATGTGAGAAATTTGCTATGTATATGAAATGTGCCTATGTGGTATTATGCTCATATGTTTTATATGTTAAGTTTATTTGTAAATGACTTACTAAGCTTTTGGAAAGCTTACTCTGTCTGTGTTTTCTCTGTTTTATAGGTCATCAAAGCTACTGAAGGCTCAGGACCGTCAAGGATCGTCATTACACTACAAAAATCATTTTGGTACATTTTGAAAATGTATAAAGTTAGATATGGCATGTATAGGCTAGTATTTTAGTACAAGTTGGTATGTGATCTTAGCCATGTGATTTGGCTATTTTTGAATTAAAACTTTGCTTAAATGAATGTGATACATGATGCATATTTTGGTATGGTGAAAGCATGTGAAATGGCCAAGGTTTGAGTGAGCAAATGAATGAATTATGCTTGTAATGATATGAGTTTTATTCTTTGAAATGGGTATGGTTGGAAATGGTATTGAATGCGTGGTTTGAATGATTATTTTGGTATGTTTTTTATGGTTATATGTGCATGAGATATGTTGGAAAATATGGCTTGTAGGTTGACCCTTATGGGTGGCATTTTGGCCTTGTAAATGGCCTATAATACCACACAGTTGTGGTACACGGGCGTGCCTAAGACCGTGGTTGAATTGGCAGAATGTAGCTTAAATAGCACACGGCCTCGACATGGGCGTGTCAGCTGGCCGTGGTGTATAAGTCAGAAGCTAGCTAAGAGCACACGACCATAGCACACGGGCGTGCTTGTTGGCCATGTTGGAAAAGTCAGTATATGGTTTGGAAGCACACGGTCATGGGACACGGACGTGCCAAGTAACCGTGTTGATATAGTCAGTATGTAAACACGGATGGACATACGGGGGTGTCTAAAAGCCGTGTAGGGCACACAGTCTCCTACCACGGGCGTGCCTCCCCTGAAAGTTAGAAAAGTTTTTAATTTTCATGAAATTTCATATGTGTTTCAGTTTAGTCCCAACTCGATTTATATGCATGCTTTGGGTCTCGATGACTCATCTACGGGACACTATGATCGTTAATGATAAATGTAATGTATGAAATGTTGTGTAAGTTTCCTATCTGTCCGGTAGCGCCTTTAACCCTAATCCGGCGTCGGATACGGGTTAGGGGTGTTACACGGTAAGTGTTTATACTCCTCACTTTATGATTAAACCTGTTCGCTTCTATTCTTTTTTAAACTGATTACCCTCTTATTCATCGTTTGATTGTCGATTGTTGTTTCCTTTCTCTCTTGATGTGTTACTCATCGCGGTGCTAAGGTTTTCCTTGAGGAGTGGTGGAGTGTTAGTGATTTTGAAATAGTCGCAACCCTCGTTCTCAGCGTCCAATTAAGGTAATGCATTATCTCACCTTTGGAGTTTAAGTCATACTGATTATGTCTGATATGAGACCATTTGTGGTTTTAGGCCACTTGCATGGCCTACCTTGGTTAATGGATCGGTGTTGTGGTACAGATAATCTCCAAAGGCGTGTGATCAATTCTGGTTAACGATCTTGGGGACTTGAGACGCCTCTTTCAAACAAGGTAAGGATGGTGGTTTGGATTAAGTGTCAATAAGAGGGTGTTTTACCCTAACGATTAAGGGACTGACATTGGGTCATGTTTGGATCTAGGTTGGGTGCTCGTGGAACTGGGAGCGGTTTCGTAAACAGGTGTGTACACACACATTGATTAGACTGTAAAACAGCAAAAGTCGAAGAGCCGAAAAGCTGAAAGGTTGGGCGTTGAGCGTGCGAACGCTCGTATGGTAAACCGAGCCCACGAAACGTGGGCATACGACGAAAGAGGCCGCCATGAGCTTTCTTGTGGACATAGGCCGCTCTGGGCCACGTTGGGCCAGAATGGGCCGTGTGGGCCAATGGGCTCGTAGGCCCCACATGGATAAATTCCAAAAAATATGGATAATGCTGGATTGGGCTGTGTAGTTCACGTGGCCGTGGTCATTTTCAGGCTTAGTGGGCCACACGGGCGTCTGAGCCCACATGGGCCGCATAATGGGCTTTGGCCCATTTACACTGTTATGTATGTTGAGGTTACACAAGTCGTCCGAGACGGCTATGGACCTTCTGTTGGGTTGGTAAGCGTGCTTAGACCCTAATCCGATGAAATTAACTGATATACCCCTAAAGGGAAAAATGACTATTTTGCCCCTCGAGGGTAAATGACTGATTTGTCTGTGATTTGTATGGCTGATTTTATGCATGACATTTTGCATACATGACATATTGCATGGGGTTGGGACACAGTTATAGAGGAAGAATATAAATCGATTGGTGGGTTTGTGCCACATATATCGATCTTCGCGCTTTTTTGTGAATTTTGGTTAGTGCCGCAACCGGTGCTAGCATTGTAGGTGTAGGGATGGGTGGGTGATTTATTCCCCACAGTAAGTGCAGGGTTGGACGGAGGCAAGTGCAGGGTTGGATGGGGTAACATGCATTGTTCATATGGGATTTGGTACTGATATGGGCTAAGGCCCAACTGATACTGTGATGGGCTAAGCCCAATTGTTGCTGTAATGGGCTCAAGCCTGCATCGTTGTTGCGATTCTCGCATACCGACGGATCGCATATTAAGGGATTACACACTGAGTTTTTGTAAACTCACCCCGTTTTTAATTGTACAGGTAATCCCCAGCATTAGGCGGATCGGTGCTGCGAGGGACTCGGAGATGGCCACACTACTGCTCATGTTTTCTTTTATTTGGCTTTAATTTACTAATAGATTTCGTTCTGGGTTTTTGAATTATGTAATAAGGCCTCTCTATAATTTTCTAGCTTTTAATTTGGGATTTGATTTAGTGTGATTTATATCTGTTAGAAGTAAAACGCGATTTTTTAAAATGATAACTTTTTTCAAAACATCACGTTTCCGCAATACTGTTGAAATGCTTCCGCAACAAACTGTGTTTTAAAAGTAATGACCTTTTAAAATGGATAAGAAATTGCTAGAATGAGTTGAGTTTTAACATGAGGCTTTAACCTTCTTACGGGTTTTTATCAACAAGAACTAGTTTTCTAAAAGCACTCTAATGTGACACCGGCAGATTCGACCATAACGTCTAGGCCGGGTTTGGGGTGTTACATATTTGGTGATTCAAAATCATAATTTCGCATCTGATCAACCTAATTAATTTCCCAAACAATGCATATATTATGTATTCTAATTAATTTTATAATAATTTCATTAAATATAATCTAGATTATGTGAATAATCTTTGCCTAAGAGAGATAAGATTAGAATAAAGTGTGTTAAACATGAACTAGTCACAAGGCAAAGGTATTGTTGGGGTTTTGCAGCAACAAAATCAGAGAACAAGACAAAGAAAGAAGCTTGATAATTTACTTGTTCACAAACTTGTAGCAAGGAATCAAAAACTGATTTTCATTACCATTAACAAAGCAATACATGACTTTTATAAACAATCTTTTCTAATAAACACAACTACTCAGCCTAATAAGTTGTAATACATTGCTTGTACACTAAAACAAGTCAATCAGCTACCTAAACACATCAAAATGTCATCAAGCTTATTCATTTTCAACCAAACTAAATTGCAATGCAACTAAAACAGAAAATATGTTATTGCAGCATGCACAATTGCTGCAGCATGCATACAAGCTGTATGCACTCAACAAAATCATCATAGCAGCATGGTTGGCCACTTTTAACACTCCTCCTTGGCCTCAATACTGCAAATACCAATCATTCATCAAATTTTTTTTATCTTGGCAGTCCCAAGATGCTTTGTTTCAAGTTGACCCTACTCAAGTAATTCATCTTTAACCTTCGCCTCATTCTCAACCAAATCTGACTTGCACACTTGACTATCCCAGTCTTTTGTGCCAAAGATTTGTTCTTCAAATAGAGTCTTCTCCTCTTTCACAACCTTGGTTGACAACTTGCTTTCAAACACATCTTGCCTTGCTCCCTTATTCATTACAGTCTTGTTTCTTCTTGCACATACTCCCTCCTGCTGTTGAGTGTCTTCATGCACATACTTCATCAACTCCTCCTTTAGCTTATCTCAAGCTTGTTTGGGAGTCTCACAAGGGTGAGCTGCTGCTGCCTTACCTTGGAACTCCTCCTCTTTAGGATAAGCTTGTTTTGGAGTCTCATAAGGGTGAGTTGTTTCTGCCTAAACAAGCAGCCCTCAAAGATGTCAGGCTTTGGCAGAGCTTCTACCTTTCTTAACAAGCAGCAGAAGCAAAATCAATGGCCCTCAAAGATTTAGGTTCATGATACCATTTGTTGGGGTTTTGCAGCAATAAAAGCAGAGAACAAGATAAAGAACAAAGCGACAAGAAGCTTGATATAATTTACTTGTTCACAAACGTGCAGCAAGGAATAAAAAATTGATTTCCATTACTATTAATGAAGCATACATGACTTTTATAGACAATATTCTCTATCAAATACAACTACTCAGCCTAGTAAGTTGTAATACATTGCTTCTACACTAAAACAAGCCAACCAAACAAGTCAGTCAGCTACCTAAACACATCAAGCTGTCATCAAGCTTGTTCATTTTCAACCAAACTAAATTGCATTGCAACTAAAACAGAAAATACGTTACTGCAGCATGCACATTTACTGCAGCATGCATACAAGCTGTATGCATTCAGCAAAATCATTATAGCAGCATGGTTGGCCACTTTTAACAGGTATGGATGTATTAAGTGATGATAAAGTGACTGAGCAAAGGTATGTATTAAGAAATGATAAAGAGACTAGGCAAAGGTATGTATATATTGAGTAATGATAATGTAACAGTCCGATTTAGACCCTAGTCAGAATAGTGGTTTCGGGACCACAAATCCGAGTCAGTAAAATATTTTAATATTATTTTTTGTGCCTATGATATGTGATTAAGCATGTGTTAAATTTCTGTGAATAAATTTGTCCGATTGTGTGCTTAATTTGGTATAAGGACTTTATTGTGAAAGATGCAAAATTTGCATGCTATTTGCTAAAGCACTTATGTGTCATGTCTTTATAAATGTGAAGTCCTTATAATGCAATTTGACCATTGGGAAAATGGATGGACAATAATTCCAAAGTTAGTGGAAATTTTTAATGCATTAATAAAGGTTAATTTTGTCATTTGTGCCTTAATATGAGTATAATAAAACAAGAATTAAAAATCAAGCATGTTCATCTTATTTTGGGTGCCGAAATTTAAAAGAAAAAGAAGGGTTAAGCTTTGTTTCATTCGGCCAAGGTTCAAGCTTAAATCGGGTATGTGTTTTTGATCGGTTTTCGATAATTTCTACGTTTCTGTAATCGTTGCTTCGTCTACTTCAAAACCCATGTCTTAATTTTGAGAATTGATGATGTTTTTGAGATGAGCCTTTGATGAACTCATGTGTTTTATGATGTTTGATGGTGAAAAATGAAAGATATGTGTTTGATTATCATAGTTTGTATTTGAAGTTTTGTTAAATTTGAGTATTTTGGATTCAATTGAGAAAATAGTATTTTGAGGGACTAATTTGTGAAATAAATGAAATGTATGGACTTGTATGAGATACATGAATATTCAGCTAAGCATGGGTATATGGTAATTTTGTGTAATTTGTGATTTTGTGAATTAGGGACTAAATTGTCCAAATGTGAAATGTGAGGGCTAATTTGCAAATTGCCCTAAATATGTGTTCTTTGATTGAAATGAATGAGTTAGTGAATAAAAGGGTGAAATTTGAATATGTATAGATCAAGAACCGAAGAAAACGAATTTAGATCGCGGGAAAGCGAAAGTAGTCGAATAACCGAATTCGATCAACCCTCTGAATCTGAGGTAAGTCGATATACAAATAAATGTATTTATATTGAATTATATATATTCACATGACTATTGATAAGGATGAATGCACATGAGATGATGTACACATGAATTCCGAGATAGAATTGACATAGTGTCAACATCCGAGAAGTCCCGGCTGAACCTAGGAATAGATAGGATAGTATATGTCATGACATAGGTGTCCGATATGAGATATCATGTAAGACCACGTCTGGGACGTTGGCATTGATTCGAGATTTCGTGTAAGACCGCGTCTGGGACGTTGGCATCGATATGAAATTTATGTGTAAGACCATGTCTGGGACATTGGCATCGTATTGATTCGTGTAAGACCCTGTCTGGGACAGTGGCATCGATATCTGGTTACATGTAAGACCACGTCTGGTACGTTGGCATTGTATGACTATTCCGATCACTTTGAGTATCCTATTAGATTTCGAATGGTTCAACGGGCAAATCCGAGATACGAATGACTATGTGATTTGTATATCCGTTTCAGGTACGTTTGATATGTACACTAAGTGTGTATGAAAGGTAAGTATCTATATGAACTTACTAAGATGATTATGTATATGGAAATGATGAGATTATATGTGAAGATATGCTTGAATGAGCCATGTGTATATATGATATTTGAGTTGAAGAATATGGAAGATATGGCTAAGCAAATGGGCCAAAGAGTATATGTGAGGAATTTGTTATGAGAATCAATGATGTTATTGTATTAAATTGGTTATATGCATTATATGCTAAGTTTATTTGTATATGGCTTACTAAGCTTTTGAAAGCTTACTCTGTGTGTGTTTGCTCTGTTTTATAGATCGTCAAAGCTACTGAAGGCTCGGGGACCGTCGAGGATCGTCATCACACTACTCAAACTCATTTTGGTACCTTTTGGAAATGTATATACTAAGTATGGCATGTATAGGCTAGTAATTTGGTATATGTTTGAAATGTAAATAGCCATGTGATTTGGCTAGTTAATGTTGGTAATGTGCATTAGTATATATAGTATTTGGTGCATGTTTTGGTATGGCTTGATGGCAATGAAGTAGCCTTATGAATGGTAAGCTTATGGATAAATTGATGCCTTAGTGAGTTAATGAGGTTATGGTTGAATTATATTTGGATTTATATGAGAGTTGATTGTACAAATTAGCATGTTTAGAAATGAGATTAAATGGAATAATATGATGACTATTTGGTGTGCTTTTGGTTGCCATTTGATTGTGGAAATAGGCTTGTTTATGCTTGTTGGTATGACCCTAGTGTGGGTGGCATATTGGCCTTGCAAAGGGCCTGTTATGCATACACAGTTATGGCACACGGGTGTGCCTAATGACCGTGTGATTAAGTCAGTAGTTAGCTTAAGTGTGCACGGCCATGGTACACGGACATACCTGGTAGCCGTGTGAATAAGTCAGTATCTAGCCTAAGAGTACACGGCCATGGTACACGGGCGTGCCTGGTGGTCGTGGGGATAAGTCAGTATACATGCTCTATTTTGGCACGGCCAGAACACTTGGGTGTGTCTAGTAGTCGTGGGAGGCACACGGCCTGACTACACGGGCGTGTGACCTTTTGCAGTGTTCAAAAAGTTTTAAATTTCTGAGAATTTCCGTATGTGTTCGGTTTAGTCCCGACCTTTCTCTAAAGCATGCTTAAAGTCTCGGTGACCTATCTAAGGGACACTGTGATTGAAATTGATGACTTGTATTATGAAATGTCTGTAAAAGTTTCCGATCTGTCCGGTAACGCCTTTAACCCTAATCCGGCGACAGATACGGGTTAGGGGTGTTACAGATAAAGTTAATCGAGGGAATAAAGATTAAAGTCATAAGCACACGTAATTGGAACGAGAGGACCACTATTAAATGAAGATATAAAATAATTACAGAGATTCATATAATTCCTAGCACATTTGTCAAATTCTACTTATGGGTTGGGTTTATATCCATATACAGTTAAAAGCTGATAGGAGATACATAATAATAAAAGAATTCTCTCAAAGTTTCCACTTAGGGTCCGTTTGTTTGTCAGGAAAATATTTTTCGAAAAAAATTTCCTAGTTTTACCGTGTTTGTTTGACTGAAAACATTTTACATGTGGAAAATGTTTTTCCAAAACATGGGTAAAATGATATGGGTTTTGGGAAAATGTCTTACCGATTTTATTTCTGTAAGACATTTTTCAACTCTCACTAAATTCTTTCCTCCTTCTACTTCCGTTCTTCATCTTTTATTTTTGATTTTCCTTAGCTGTGTCTATCACATATCTTCTCTTCTCAGGGCTGCTGTTTCATTTCACTCAAATCTATGGCTGCTTTCACCTCTTTCTCTCTTCTTCGGTACTCTTTTATCTGTTTATATTTTGTTAATGTTAAGGACAGAGTGATAAAGTATTGATTCTGGGTATTTGATTTGGACAGTAATTATGCAACGACTGGAAGGATTGTTGCAATTGTGAGAGCCTCACCACGACTCTCTTCTTCTCCCAACTCCATCAATTTTCTAACACCAAATCACTTACACAGGTATTTTTCTTTTCTTTTTATTTGGTTGGGAAGTTCCCTTATTTCGGCATTCAATTGATGGTTACTATTATTCTTTTCGTTGTCAGTTAGCTGATCAATGAAATGGGGGTAGAGAGAAGGTTTAATTGGGTTCTAATTGTAGTTTTTTTGGTAGTCTAGCCAGCCAGAGAAGTGAAGAAGAGTTGTACAGATTATATGTTGAATTTTTATTGGCCTTTCTTGATACCTTCGAATCACTCTTTGTAGATATCTACGTCGTGCTAGTCCTACACATGATGAAGAGGCTGCGGTAAAGGCAGCTGCAATCAATGCTTATAGTGGAGCTCCAACCATGTATGTATCATCCTTAACACCCTGCTTTGAATTCACATTCCAGTTGTAGCCTGGAATTTGTTATGTATTATGTTGTTGGACCTATATCCATTTGGGATTTCATCTCCCTCTTAATATGAGTTTCAGGGGAAAAAAATCATAACTTTGGGAATAACTTGAGTTTTAAGCAAGCTATTTGTAATTTTGTATTGCTAAAATTTAGACAGATTTGGTTCTGCTGATAACTTCTCTATGAGATATTGAAGAAAGGGGTCACATTGATTTTGCTATTTATTATTGTACTGGTTGCTGATTCTTTTTTCCCTTCCCATTTATATTTGACAAGATCATAGCTAAGGAAATTCCTTCAACCATCGTGTATGAAGATGATAAAGTCTTAGCATTCAAAGACATCAGTCCGCAGGCTCCTGTTCATGTTTTGGTGATTCCAAAGTTTAGGGATGGGTTGACACGGCTTGGGAAGGTGTGTTCTAGGCCTGTTATCTATCTAATTTGTTTTATTTTTGTTGTATAACTTGGCTGGACTGAATGTGAATTTTGTTGTTTTAATTGATTAAGTTCACCTTCGCAATCATATATACAAAAAAAAAAGTTCACCTTTTTCTGCTTTTCTGCATTTTAACCACGTGTAAATGATTCGGATGAACTTAGAGAAGAACTATCTGCGTACCTGATCCATAAACCTTGCTTCGGTTTTTCTTGAAGCAGTTTCCCTAGATGGAATACTAACCTGGTTTAAATTTCTGGTTACAATTTGTCAGGCTGAAAAAAGGCATGGAGAGATATTGGGTCAACTTCTTTTATTAGATGCGCCATTATTGAAATTATTATATCCATCATCCTTGGCTTCGTCCCAACCAGCCCAACCATCATTGCTATGAGAAGTAGTCACCTTTGTAGTACCTTCCTTCCTGTTGACAAAACTTCTCTGCATGTATTATTCTGATGTTTTCATGGTTTATAAAATGTTTTCATGGTTTCTGAACTTATAAGTACAAGTTAAGATGCATGTATCTAGTCTCGGTTTAAATACCTTCTTTGTGTATTAGTTGCATCTTGTGGTGAATGAATTATTTTATTAACAGATCCCATTTACTGTAGTAAGTTCTGAGCAGGGAGAAACATGAGTACACTCTTTTAGAATGGCTTGCAATTTGCAAGTGATCAATAGATGCTATATTTGGTTTTGGCATAAACCGAGGACTAAATAGTTGTAGGTGGGGATAAAATAAATGAATTCTACAAAACAAAAATGTTTTTAATTTGATGACTCAATTTGTGCAGTAAGGGAGAAAAAGACTGGACAAGAAGAATTGGCAATAATCTTCATTTAATCTGCATAGAGGATCTGTTTGTGGTATCTCATGACCTTGGTCGAGTGGTGGACAAGTTCAGCATTAAAGCTCTAAGAGAAGAGTTTGAACGAGCGGCTAATGTAATGCAGTATGATCCAAATCCTTAGATAACACTCTTTGAACCTTACGTTCCTGGGTAACAAAACCTTGTCAAAGTGTGTTAGAAAATCAATGGTTAAAGCTATTTGGTTGGTTTTTGTAGTCGGTGTGCTTTGCGTCCCCCATAATCTTCAATTTTGACCTTTTGAGTTCACATCCATTTTAAATTATATGTAATCAAGAAAAGAAATTTTCAAACATTTTATGGATGGATGTTAAACAAGTTGTAATTAATTGATTGATAGTGTATACAAATTCCTGTATGATCCAAACATATTCATATCAAATGAGTGTGTTATATCGTATTTGTGTCTTCAAGTGAAACAAACAAAACAGTCTTATTATATACATCTAATAAATCATTGCAATATATGTAAAAATAATTTAAAATATAAATTTATTAATATATATATATAAATAATAAACTCAATTAAACAATAAAAAGATAATAAATTCTTAAATATATATTTGTTTAATTTAAAACAGCTTTTATGAAATATTTTCAGAAAATCTGCCAAACAACAGAAAATATTTTACACAAATTCATCCAAACAACAGAAAAATAAATCATTTCCAAAAAAGTAAATATTTTAGTGGCAAACAAACGGAGCCTTAATGCATCAGCTTTTCTCTTAAACCTATTAGTTTAATTGGAGCATCTCGAAGGCTTATTCAGCCAACCACAAAATGATAAATATTACAGGCAAATAGTTGTACAGTGCAATTTACAGAAAGGTGATCGGAAAAATAGCAGTGAAGGAGGAGGTATAAAAAAGCAAGAGGATTCCATGGTTTACCTGAGAAAAATATTGGTGTGCCTGCCTTGGCTTACAGGATAGTTAGAGAGTTTTAATTGTACAATGATGGCGCAAGATTCATGCATAATTATTCCCTCTCAACAGCCTCAGCCACCAGTAGAGGCTATCACCTTTATGGACTATGATTTATTAAAAGCCGCTGAAGATGGTGACATGGAATTTTTTAACAAGTACCATGGCGATCTTCATTGTCTGCTCGACGGAAGGCGCAACACAGCTCTCCATATCTACTCCATAAACCGTAGGATGCAAACTAGTACTTAAAATTTATGTAAGGTTCCTGTGTTACCGGGACTGGGAGTGGGAACCCAAAGGAGAGTTCTCCCTTCATTTCGCGGAACAACTGGTGGACAAGTCCCCATCACTGCTGCTTCAACCCAATGATAAAAGGAGAAATCCCATTGCATATTGCAGCTCGACATGGTCATTACAAAATAGTCAAATTCCTTATTGAACGCGCCCTGGAGAATTCGGAAGCAAGTGGTAGCTGGTGGAGGACGATGCTGAGAATGAAGGATAAGGCGGACAATACTGCTTTCCATATGGCTGTTGAATGTCCTCCAGATGACATTGATGTGGTGCGACTGCTGGTGAAGGAATTGGAATTGGATCCTGAGTTTTCATTGTCTGCTAATAAAAGCGGTGAGACTCCACTCTACATAGCTGCCATGACAAGTTATGGTGCGGTGGCTGAGATATTGGATCATTGAAAATCTGTAGATTATGGAGGCCATGAAGGTACAACCACTTTGCATGCAGCCATAGGCGGCGGGGATAATAAAAGTAAGCTAAAATATCTAGTTTCTTTTAAAGCATTTGCATTAGACACACTGAAGTATCAATATAAAATTTGGTATAGGAACAATTGAAAGATTAGTAAAAGCAAAAAAGTAATTAAAAACGGCAACAGACATGAAAGGGCGGACTCCGTTTCACTACGCCGCGCATTTCGGCAACTATTCAGCTGTAGAACAGTTGTTGGAAATGGATGCATCGGCAGCTTACGTAAGGGATAAAGAGAGAAAGATGGCGGTGCTTCACATGGCAGCTTGGGTAGGCAACGCAAACATCATGCAATTCATAATCTCCCATTGTCCCGCAAGCTGCGAAATCGTGTACGAAAGAGGCTGGAATTTCCTTCACTATGCCGCGGTGGCTTTGAAAGAGAGAATTTCGTACGCTTTTACAGGGCAGCGATGTACACAGAAGCACAATTCAGAATCTTTTATATGAAAAGGATGTCAATGGGAACTCGCCGTTGGATGTCTTTTCCATGTTTTTGCATTCTGGACCCTCACCCTCTGCTGCTTCGTCTAATGTGTTAACTTCCCTTGAACTTAAAGGGCTCGAAAAATCAATGGCCGATTCGGATGCCAATTACGAAAATAAGAAGGTGAATGGGTCTACTGAATATATACAGACAAAATGGCAAATACTTAAAAAAATAAAAATAAAACCTTTTAATTGGTTTCGTTTTTACCGTGGTGTTTAAAGAGTGTCACTAATATAAATATTTTATTCCATATAATTTGATATTGCAGAAACAGAAACGCGAAATATTGAAAGAAATAGGGAATAATGCAGGAGTGGAAGGGATCCGACCTCACAAATCCTTCCGTGAGAATATGGGGAAAGATAATAATCCCTCGACCTTGAAGGAAGTAGTAGATAAACTGAGAGAAACCCATTTGTTGGTGGCAGCGCTTGTAGCAACTGTCGCATTCACTGCTGCCATTGCCGTACCTGGTGGATACAAGGCTGATGATAAGGGTACGGTCGATGAGGGCACTGCAATATTGAGTCACAACTCCGCCTTTAAAACCTTCGTTAGGATGATAAGGGTACTGTCGATGAGGGCACTGCAATATTGAGTCACAACTCCGCCTTTAAAACCGTCGTTATGACAAATGCGATGCCATTTGTATCCTCACTCCTAGCCATTTTCCTTCACTTTCTCAGCGTCTTTATCACAATGGCTTAACTTTTTTCACAATGGCAGCCGAATCTTTAGTTCTGAAATGCATTCTAGTGACGGATGGCTTAACTTTTTTCACAATGGCAGCCATGGTGGTTTCTTCCAGCGCAGGCTCTTATGCAGTGTTGGAACCTTCAATAGGCATTGCCATTGCCACTTGTTCCATTGGCCTCACCTTTCCCTTTTCTCTCATTCTGCCTTTTCTAACCTACTATTTCTTTAAACGAAATTACTAGCATCCTTATAGTTTCGTGTTGGATTTTTACTATATTTCTTAAGACATTTATGTTTGGTACACCCATTTTCTAAATAAATAAACTCTTATTGAATTTATACTCATCATAATCGAAGGAACATAAATGAATATATATATAATTATAGTCTTCTCTTATCACAACTTTGTACAACATGCCACTCCATGTCGGCAATGGCATAAGTTAAATATAAATTGACAAAATAAAATAAAAAATAAAATAAGAAGTAGGCAAATTACCTTAAAGTGGAAGTTATATATGTAACATCTGTCTGCCCACAATTTTTGCTGAAACAAAATATGACAATCTGTATAAATTCCAGAATATTACAACATTAGCAGCAATGTGACGCAAGAATAAACCTCTCATCACTACATATACAATACCAGAGACAGGAATGTAAATTAGAATGGCAAGTTGACCTTAAAAAACTTGAGCCGTGACTTTTCGTCGACCCTGTACTCCTTGTATAGATAGCACCGTAACCATCTTTTTAAACCATTAGTTAGTTTTGGATGATCAGGATTGCCGCTTTGAAGAAAATTACAGGTTTCAAACTTCTGCAGTGGGATTTATCATGGCAGATGACTTGCTGCTGTAACCCCAGAGCGCTTTCAAATCTCCTCTTATTGCAGCTAATACAACTGTAACTCCTGAAAAAGAAAAAGAAACAAATCATGAAAGAGAAAGGGAAAGGAAAGAAAAGAGTTTAAAACAAGAACAGATATAACATCCTTTCAGACAAGCAAGCTACAAGAAGTAGCCTGCTGGGGTGGAATCGTGAACTTTCGTTACCTAGTGTACAAGGAACGAGATAGAGGAGTGCTGGCTGACCGTTCCCGTTCATCAGGTATAAGCCTAGGTATGTAAAGAAGAGGCCTGCAATATGTGAATTGAAACTACTAAGTACCAGTATATAGCTTTGTTATTTTGTTCTTATCAAACTAGCTTTCCAACCAACCAAATACAAAAACACACAAAAACAAGGTTATTTGGTACTTTCAAGTTACAGAATATAACATGTTGAGTGTCACAGTCCACACCAACCTGCAAGGTATTGTCTAATTCAATCCATTGGGCCTCACGGTTTTGCCTAAAAAAAGAACACTTATATTGCAAGACCAACTCTAATATACAGCCGATGCAAAATCCATGGTTTCTCTCTAGAACCATGACATCCTCCCCCACTCTAACAAGGGCCCACTATCCTCAATGGCACATCGCTAGTACCCCAGAGCCGACTCTAATACCAAATGTCACGGTCCACACAACTTGCAAGGTATTGTTTGCTTCGGCCCATTGGGCCTTACAATTTTGTCCACAAAAGGCACCTCACAGGTTGAAAGTAGCATGAACACACATATCTCAAGACCAACCCTAGTACATCGATATGGGATTCATGGCTCCTCTTAGGACCATGACACCGAGCAACCTACATGATGCATGAAAATATACAAATTCGTTTCCCTAGATCAACAATCACATTTCAAAAACTAACCTAATGGTAACATTACATGTCTACATGTGTGTTAATGATGGTTTGATCCTTTTCCAGTTTTCCCTTCAAGAGGAAACTTCTTCAGCATAAAACTATATGTATTCCAGAAAAAAAAAATCAACTTGATATGATAAAGTAGGTAATTCAACAAGCAAATATATTCAGGTTTTAATTTGGTATGATTTTGAAACAAATAAAAGTAATTCCAACACTTTTGGTACTTACATGCCAATAAATCACAAAACTGTCTTTGCAGGTAATGTTATAATCAGATATTATGATCTAATCAAATATAATTACATAACTAAGCAATGTTGGCCTGAAGACTTGCATTTGCATTGGATAAAAATGTCATGATCTGAAATCATAGAACATAAATGCAGGGTAAAAGCATCACTGAAAACATTTGCAGGTAAATTAGAGGACAAGAAATTGCAAAGAAAAACAAAAAAATCAGCCAATCTCGTTTTAAACTTGAGAGCAAGTTCTATGAAACTATTATTGACTATAGTAAAGAAAAAAACAATAGCTTAGAGAACGATGGTGCATGCACACTCACCAAATCCATAGCCAACCATCAGCCACACAAAATACCCTTTGCCCATACTCTTTTTGCTTTCTCTATCAAATCTGAGACATCCAAAGAGAAAAAATAATGATAAACCATATACAACAAAAAGATTAAAAACCCTTCAAAACCAAGTGCATAAGAGAAGAAACAGACAGGTCAGCTATTTAACACCAAAACTGGTTCAAATACTGGACTGGTCAAAGTCTAATCCAATTCACTCGACCAAGGGAAAAGCCAGAAGCGTGGTTAAGGGAGCTGAATACATACATGCATACACACACAGAGATTTAAGGTAAATTATTACAAAAGATGTAATATATTAAAAACTATTTATATATAAAAGAAAGGGAAAATATTTGGTGACGATTTTTTAGGTTGCTTGTGGAATAAAAAAGTACATTGTCAATGTACCAAATACTAACCCTAAAAAAAACATTTGTTAATATTAAAATGGTTACAAAGGCCTTAAGGGCATAGATCGGGTTTCAGATGAACTAAATTTTTTGGTATCCAACTTTGGCTTGATCCAACAGTAAATAACTTAAGTTTGAAAATAGTTAAATTTAAATACTAAATGTTGTATTAAAATAGTACACAATATATAAATTTCTTCTAATCAAATAAAAAATTTTAAGATTTGAATATCACTATTGATGCTGCATGTGTAAAATTTCAATATGAAATAAAGTTTTGATATTAAACAATTTATACACTAAAATAATTAAAAGCAGCATAAAATTATTTCATATTATAAAAGGAAAACATAAAATGACATACATAAATAAAGTACAATGTAAATATATTGTAATGATTTACATTCTTTATTTGTTTTTATGTAAAGGTAATAGACATAATTAAGCTAATAAAATGAACGAGGTTTAAATTAAAATGTTACTAAATTTATCACATCAAATTAAAAATCTAAAGAATGAAATCAAAAGAAAAAAATTCAAGGGGCTAAAGTATAAGTTTACCATAAATTTAAGTAATAATATACTGTCTTAATAGAATTATAGACCCCCCCCCCCCAAAAAAAAATGATAATAATAAAAATTCAACACTGCACCCGAGTGTTTGATCAGTTACAGCTTGACAAACATCCGGTTCAATTCCATGTTTCAAACCAGATATGCTACCTCGCAACCTAAATAAAAAGATGCTGCTATACACCCCAAACTTGTTCGATCTGCAATATAAATGCTTTCCTAATTCCTGGGATTTTGGTGATAAAAATTCAGACAATTTCTACCATCTCATCTGCTGCTTGTACTAAACAAATTTTCACACCTGCATGTACATAAGGTTTCAATACTAAAAATGTTCCAGTCAATACACCATGTGTTTAGCATTAAGAATTTCTTTATTCATGGTATAGTCCTTAGTCAAGCTTCAGTTAGGCAAGAGTGTAATTAACTTCATAGTTTTAGAGGTGGAAAGAATTAACAAGTCCAAATAGAGACAACATTTCACCTATTCTGATGCGCCCTAACCCAACTAGACTCTCAAAGGCATAACAACCAAGAAAATAGAATATACACTAGAATGCTGTTAAACATGTTTCTTCTTTCCTTCTGTTTTCTATGGTACCATTTAGGGAGGGCATACTGAAAACCCAAAAAAGGAGAGCCTTTTAATATACTGAACTACAATACAAAAACTGAAAACTTTGCATCTTCGTATCAGATGATGGAAACTAACAGCATTTTGAAACATAATACCTGTATGTAAATGTAATAAGCAAACCAGGAAAGAGAATGTCCCCAAATCCAATCATATTATAGCCACCCCAAGGATCAATAAGTCTAGGAACTCTCAAGAGCATGGGAATTGATTCTCCACCAGTATTCTTTCCTTTAGCAACCTATTAACATGAGCAAAATGTTAGAGATCAAAGCTCATCCTTGGACTGTGAACTTATATTACAAGTCTTTATTGGTTGACTAAATGTTTAGTTCACTTATTTAAAAAAAAAAACAAAAGAGGGTCAACCTGGCTTATGAATTAGGAACTTACAATGTGCCAAGACCACTTTTTTTGAAATGAAAGGCAAACAGTATGATCTTATATTTTACTAAGTATAAACTATTGCCAAGTTCTAGCATGTTTAGAAAATAAAATATTAGAAAGCTAGATTGACCTACCAACTGAACCAATTCACATAGAAAGTAACCCCTCAAACACTATTGTTTCTTTTATGTGGTATCCAAACCTCCTCGACCTAGCAGTTTAAAGTTTAAATTCAAATAGGCTTCCACTAATCAATAATCACAGCACAAACTATGTGATGGATAGCTTGGCCTATACTTCATAGGGCTTATTTTCCAATAAGGATGTTTGAGGTTAAAATTTGTTCTCAGGCCATCACCAAATACCACAGGCTAAAGAGTTATTTTACAGGAAAGATTAAGACAATAAATTATATTATCAACAAGATGCTTTCTGAATAGAAATGTTGTCTTACATAAAAGAGTAAGAACACAAAGAATGTAAAATCCAGAAAAAGGTAGCTAAGGACATACAAAAAAAAGGGAAAATACAATAAATCAGTTTACTAGCTCCAATAAGGAGCCCTGCAATGCAAACAGTAAGAACTGTGCTTATTTTGTAATCTAGAAATATTTCTTATACGTCAAACATGAGAAACATGTAACAAAAACCATAGCTTCAACCAAACCAAGCAAGGAACCATACTTTGTTCCATAAGCATATATTTCAGTATGCTATTATTAATGTTCATAAATACTATTGGAATGGCTAATCACAAGAAAATCATGACAACATGACTTTCCTAAATTAACACACTGCCAAGATTGGTACTTTGACAGTGATAATGAGAAAAGACGCAGCTCCTCCATTAGACACAAATATTGAATCCTCTCAATGGAGCCAAGACCAAATGACTAGTCAATGCCTTACAATAATAGACACCAAGAAATTTTAATTTGACAACCAAAGGGATGAGCACTTACTGCAATCATCACACTCTGCTGGAATATAAGTGGTGATATGAAGACCCAGAAAATGTCATAAAAAAATGCCAAACACAGAAGCACCGTAGCAACCTGAATCATGAAGAACAATCAGGGCAAGGAGTGAAACACAATTCATAAATACATGATGAAAGAAACCATAGTACCTTGATATTAGGTAGTCGAGCCAACTGTAAGACATTTATCATCATACAAATACCCTTTAAACCAGAAAAAAAAAAAAAAGATAGTCAACAAACGAAAAGCAAAAGATAATTGTTAGACATCAATTATTATCTTGCCGTTGTAGACATTAATTATTATTTTTTGAGAGATATTAGCTTATTAAGGGGGTAGACGCTTGCCATGAGGTTTAAAGTTGCTCCATATCCAGGGCGAGGATCAAACCCTCGACCACTAGTTAAGGTAGGATGTTAGAATCCCTAGAATTAGGGATAGATTATTGAGGAAATCTTGTAAATAGAAATTAATCATAGTTAGGATAATTACAGTCTTTTAGGGGTTATTTCCTTTCTTGGAGTAGTTTATCTCTTTTTATACCTGTAACCTAATTAGCTAAAGTAAGAATCTGATTTCTACAGTTTCTACATGGTATCGGAGCCTTAGGAATTATTCGATTCTCTTGTCTATCTTCCTAAAAATTCCTCCGATTTCTCAGCCATCTTCCTAAAATTTCCTCTCCTATTTTTCCATGGGTGATCTTCACAATGACACCATGTGTCCAAAGCGAGATCTCACAAATATCTCGGCATCAATCGAGGGATCAATCAAAGTGACCTCAATTCTTCACTAATAATCACTAGTCATCGACTAGATGGAGAAAACTTCCTACAATGGTCTCAATCTGTCCTAATGGTGCTTCGTGGTCGTGGTAAGTTAGGTTATATCAATGGAGACCTCCCACGACCTGATGTAGCAGACCCTACCTATGCTACTTGGGAACTTAATAACTCAATTGTTATGGCATGGCTGATCAATTCTATGGAAGGCCATATAAGCCGAACTTATCTTCTCTTCAAGACTGCGAAAGACATGTGGGATGCAGTCAAAGAGAACTACTCTGATCTTGGAAATGCTTCCCAAGTTTTTGAGATCAAACTCAAGTTGAAAGACATTCGACAAGGGACACTTGAGGTAACTCACTACTACAACAATCTGAAAATATTGTGGCAGGAGTTAGACATGTACTATGAAGCTAATTGGGGGGAAGGCCTAGAACACACTAGGTTTATGACTCACCTCAACAACGAGCGTCTCTATGAGTTTCTAGTCAATGTGAGGCATGAGTTAGACGAGGTTCGTGGCGGAATTTTGGGCGATCACCTCTCCCAACCATTAGTGAAGCTTTTGCGAAGTGAGGAGAGAAGAGAAACGTCGTCTCTCGTCATGATGGGAGAACCCAAACCAATAATCTCACCGACCGACCTCTTTGAATCACGCTGCTCTTGTGTCCAAAGGTCCTCAAACACAAAAACTCGTCTTTGGGAATGAGTCCAGGATCAAGCGGACCATGGTGTAGTCAACGCAATCGTATTGGACACACAAAGGAAAAATGTTTTAAACTCCATGGTTATCCGGATAAAAAGCAGAAAGACAAGAAAAGCGCTCTGTTATCTTCCAATACGGTGATGAGTCTTTGGATGTGCGCTAACCAAGACACAACTCGAAAATCTCCATAAAATTTCAAAGTACCTCTACTAGTCATGGGAATTTAGCCACTCAAGGTATGCGCCTCAATATTGCTCTTGAATCTAATAACCACTCTCCTTGGATACTAGATTCGGGTGCTTTGGACCACATGATGAGTAACCTCACTCTATTCCAAACTTACACCACTGTCATAACAAGTCCCGAATCGGGATTCTTTGATGGTTCATACTCACCTGTGGTTTGGAGTAGGGAAAGTAAAAGTAGTGAGAATTTTCCCTTGATAATGTTCTACATGTTCCAAAATTATCTTGTAATTTACTTTCAATAAGTAAACTTACTAAAGATGGGAAAATGCTTGCTGAATTTTTCGCATTTGGTTGTGTAATCTGAGAATGTAAATCGGGAAGATGATTGGCACTGCTAAGGTTGATGATGGATGTATGTGTGGAATAAAGACAACACACAAGAGGATTAGCTCTATCTATTGCAAAAGAGGATACTATTATGCTATGGCACCGTAGAGGTTAGGATATCCAAATCTTTTGTACCTAAAAAAAAGCATCTTCATTTGTTATTTGAAATAAAAGATAAATTCCTTGAAGTGTGATATTTGTGAATTGTCCAAACATACCAGTGTTCCATATCCTTTCAAACCATATACACAAATCCAAACCTTTTTCGTTAATACACAGTGACTTATGGGAGCTAGCGAGTTAAAAACATTACTTGGTGAGAAGTGGTTTATTACTTTTATTGATGATCACACTAGGGTATGTTGGGTCTATCTTTTAAAAGACAAATCTGAAACTCCCAAAGTTTTTCAAAATTCCACTCAATGGTTCGAACCCAATTCAACTCTACCATCCAAACTCTCCATTAATCGACAACGGGAGAAAATACTTTAATTTTGTCCTAAGGTCATACCTTTCGGACCAAGGAATTATACACACGAGTTCATGCCCAAACACCCCTCAACAGAATGGGATCGCCGAGAGAAAAAACCGACACCTCCTTGTGCACATTACTCGAGCCTTAATGTTCACAATGAACGTCCCTAAATATTTATGGGGTGAGAGCTGTTCTTCTTTGCTTGCTACCTAATAAATAGGATGCCTTCAAAAGTCCTAAATTTCCAAACACCTCTAAACACTCTTCACAAATCATTTCCTCTATTTCATATTCCTACTATTCCAACAAAAATATTCGGGTGCAAAGCCTTTGTCCATAATCATCAACCCAACCAATCCAAGCTTGATCCTCGAGCCCACCTCTGTATATTTGTTGGGTATTCTCCTACTCAAAAAGGCTACAAATGCTACTCACCAACCTTACACCGGCTATTTGTCTCTCGGGATGTCACCTTCTTTGAAACCGAACCTTTCTTTAGACCTTCTCATCTTCGTGGGGAGATTCTTAATGAAGATGAGAACCTTAATACCCTCCTTATTATACCTTCCGACCTACTACTACCACTACTATCACTAAACCTCCCAACCTTGATACTGTTATTTCTCCTCCCATGCCGCAAGAAATTAACACTATACTTCCCGATACCAACACCATCACTGAACAGTCCCTTGATCAAGGAAAACAAAGGCAACAACAAAGGTGCAACAGTGGTGCGGCTGCAGGTTTATTCGGGCACGAAATCGATGTCTCAAACCGTCACAAAGAGTGCCACTCACATCTTCAACCGAGGACTACATTACGAAACGAAGTCTCACCTCCATCACCATCCATCTATCTTCCAATTGCAATGCGAAAAGGGACAAGGAGTCGCACTCAACATCCTATCTCTCGGTTTGTATCCTATGGTAACTTATCTAAGTCTTATCAAACCTTTGTGACTAATGTTGATTCTATAAAAACTCCAAAAACCATAGAAGAAGCATTTGAATCAGTGAGAATGGAGACAAGCCGTGATGGAGGAAATGGAGGCCCTCAAAAATAATGGAGCGTGAGAAGTTTGGATCTACCTAAAGGAAAGAAAGAAAAGAGGGTCGTGCAAATGGATTTTTACTACCAAATTCAAGCCCGATGGCGAGTTGATCGATACAAGGGCTCGTCTAGTGGCTAAGGGCTTCACTCAAACTTATGGAAATTTGGATTATGAGGAGACATTTGCACCGGTTGCCAAACTAAACACAATTAGAGTCCTTTTGTCCATTCTTTGTCAATCGAATTGGGAATTGACCCAGTTGGATGTTAAAAATGCTTTTCTCAATGGGAGTTAAATGAAGAAGTTTACATGGACTTCCCACAGGTTTGAAGAAAGAAAGGGCCAAGTGTGTAAGTTGAAAAAATCTTTGTATGAAATTTGAAACAATCTCCAAGGGCGTGGTTTAATCGGTTTGCAAAAGCTATGATGAGCAGGGAAATATACTCAAGGGCAGGTAGACCACACCATGTTCTACAAGCATTCAAAGACAAGGAAAATGTTGCATTCTAATTGTCTATGTGGATGATATAATAGTAACAGGTGATGATACAAGTGAAATTGGAAGGTTGAAAGAGTTTCTTGGAACAGTTTTTGAACTTAAAGATTTGGGAAATCTTAAATATTTTCTTGGCATGGAGATAGCAAGGTCTCAAAAGGGTATTTCTATCTCCCAAAGGAAATATGTCCTCGATTTGCTATCGAAGTTGGGATGATGGGTTGTAAACCAGTGAAACTCCTAAAGAGTTTAATCTCAAGTTAGGTACTAATGAAGATGGAGAAGAAGTCGACAGCGGGGAGATATCAACGCCTAGTAGGAGACTTATCTACTTGGCTCACACTCGTCGTCGACATTGCTTTTAGTGTCGTCGTCATAAGTCAATATATGCATGCTCCAAGGAAAAACACCTAGAAGCTGCATATCGGATACTAAGGTACCTAAAGGGAACTCTGGTAAGGGCCTATACATCAAGAAAAATGATAGCGAAATGTGGAAGTGTATACCGATCCGATCAAGGTGTTCTATTAATGATGACGATCAACCAAAGTGGTTATTGCAGCTATGTTTGGGGTAATCTAGTGACATGGAGGAGTAAGAAAAGCGATGTGGTAGCACGCAGCAAAGTCTGAGAAAGTGAGTATCGAGCACTTGCACAAGGTATTTGTGAAGGAATTTGGATACAAAGGCTGATGAGAGAACTAAAGGTTCCTTATAATAGACCTATATATTTGCATTGTGACAACCAAGTCTCTTTGTCAATATAGCTCACAACCCCGTGCATCATGATCGTACCAAACATGTCGAGATAGACCGACACTTCATAAAAGAGAAGATACACTCGGGGAAGTGGCGTCACCTATCTATCTACCGGACAACAAAGTTGCGAGATATGTTGACAAAAGTTTAAACAAAAACATGTTTGAACAACATGTTGGCAAACCGGGTTTGATAAACATCTACACTCCGACTTGAGGGGAGTGTTAGAATCCCTAGAATTAGGGATAGATTATTGAGGAAATCTTGTAAATAGAAATTAATCATAGTTCTTGATTCTTAGGATAATTCATGTCTTTTAGGGGTTATTTCCTTTCTTAGAGTAGTTTATCTCTTTTTATACTGTAACCTAATTAGCTAAAGTAAGAATCGATTTCTACACCCTTGTTTTAATTTCCTTATCATATAAGTCTTTTATTCAAACAAGTAGACGTATGTAACCTAGCTGATTGGCAGCAATAAAAATTAAGTCAAATTAATTCAATTTTTAGAGGTTTAAGATTCTCTCGAACAAGCCTAAGGTAAGGGACTCCCTCTGAAGAGTCCCACACATTCACCATAGGCCATTCACGTGGAAGAAACAAACACAAAGAGAAAGCCCTGTTAAGTTAAACGATTTTCTTACTCATAACCATAACAACTTGGTCTCAAAGCCAGGCACCATGGCTGATTCAAACCTCAGGAATTTGACACAAAACTGGAAGAAGTAGAGTCTAGGATGGCTGAAAGCATTGACAAGTTGGGTAATAAGCTATTACAGCAATTGTCATTGCAAATACAAGAATTGATGGCTTCTGATCAGAATCGTGACAGGGGAAAAGGATTTGAGGGAAGAAACAACAGTGTCAACCAAAATGGTAGTTGACTGGATAGGCAAGAGAATAGGACAGAGTCAACAGGTGGGTCAAGAATAGTGTCATGATATACAAAGTTAGACTTTCTGACCTTTGATGGTAAGGAATATCCCTTGATTAGGCTACACAGGTGTGAGAAATTTTTCTCAAATCAGAAAACAGCTGAAGTAGATAAAGTGGGATTGGCAGCATTTCACATGATGAGAGAAGCACAGTTGTGGTTTTAACAGATGGAAAAGGAGGAAGCCAATCTCTCATGGGCTACCTTCAAGGAGTACCATACAACCATACTAATAGAGTTGAGATAGATAGGAATGACAAAGGAATACCAACTTTGATTTCAAAAGCTGTTAGCCCATGCTAAATCTGTGCGAGTAGACCAACAAGTTGACATATTTACCACAGGGTTGTCAAATCCATTTGGTTAGATGTGGAGATGCAAAAACCTCTGAATTTAATTCAGGCAATAAACTTGGCAAGAACTTTTGAAATTAAAACAACAGTTAACCAAACTTGCCGACTTGTGCAGAATACCGTGGCAAAATACACTTTTGAACTCATGGGGAACTTCTGCCATAACACCCATAGCAACGTCAAAAATCAATTTGGATGGGAGTTGGGTATCAACAAGAGACTCAGTGCCAACAAGAGAGACCCTCCTTTTGTTAAAAAGGAAGAGACAAGGATGTTTGTTACAATTGTGACAAACCATACTTGTTTAGGCACCAATGTAAAAAAAATTATTTTGGTTGGAGATGAAAGATCCTGACGATGCTGCGCAGAATCAAGAGGTGTAGGGAAACTGAAATATCCCTGCATGCAATGACGGGCCAAAAAAATGCATATTCAATCATGAGCTTGTGGACATGCTCTTGTTCCAAGAGGGGAGTAATGTTAGACGTCAATTATTATCTTAACATTGAAGATGTTAATTATTATTTTTAGAGAGATGAATTTAGTTTTATTAGATCTTCTATAATTAATAATATCTTTATGGTATTAGGTGTCTTTCTTTATTTAGAGTCATTGTTTTAATTTCCTTAACTTATAAGTCTTTTATTCAAACAAGTAAACCTATGTAATCTCTATTTTAAGAGGCTAATTCAAGCAATAAAGCTAAATCAAATTAATTTAATTTTAAGAGGTTTAAGACTCTCTCTAACGAGTCTAAGGTAAGGGACTCCCTTTGAGGAGTTTTACACATTCACCATAGGGCATTCGTGTGCAAGAAACAAAAACAAGGGGAAAAGCTCCGCTAAATTAAACGAATTTCCTATAAATTGTTTGGTGACTCGATCTGTAACTCGAAACCGTAACAATACTAGACAAAGTTTGAACCAATTTCTATGCAAAAACAAAAGGAGTCAACTTAATAGTAGTCTCAAGTTACTAAAAATAATAGAGAAACAAGTAGGTGGAACATTAACAATGCCAATAAAAAGGAGTTCCAACAGATATCACCAAGAATTCAAATAAGATATCAACTAAATTGCAACCATATGATCATAAATACCACGTCTTTTAAAACACGATTGTTCCTAACATCTTGCTTTAGAACAATTCCTTCACCTAGGACACTAACTGTTAAAAGTTCTTGTAATACTCGTGCAAGTTCAATCCTCTTACATCATTAACCCTAACATTTAATCTCAAAATCCTACTTGTTTCCCTAGCATCATTTTGTTGCCAATTTGATACAACCCGCTTTCCTCGACAACAATTGGCTTCCATATACTTAACACATTATTAAGCCAAGATATTACCACTGCATAAAGGGCAAAAGTATTTGCAATGATCAACTCCTAAAAGACCCCATAATCAGTCTGGAACGCAACTAGTGGTATAGAAGACTTACAAGAATATTTTGGCCCACCCATGAATAAGATGCTCGTCGATGAACAGCCCAGGCAACAGCGAATATCACACAGAGTAGGAAAACCCCAAGTGAGAGAATAGAAACCTCCCCAATGACAGGCAACCTCACTGTCTTCTGAGGACAATTTCTGCATTTTCTGCTTGTACACTTATATTAGGAATAGCAATAAAAAGAAACCAGATCTTGTAAAACAGCTATTTGACAGGTTTAATAGTGAAAATCAAATTTCAAGCATACCTTGTTACCGGAGTCATAATGATATTGTGCATCCCCTGGAAAGGAAAAAATAGAACACAGAGGTTGATAAGAGAATATATCACTAGGATATTAAACAGGAAAAGAAAAAAGGGGGGAAATAGCTACTTTTTCCTTTCTAACCAAAAGGAAAGGTAGTTACTTCAATACTGTTCATATGCATGGTGCAGAAACAAGATAACATGGAAGTTGGGGTTTTTACTACAGAAACACGCAAAAGTACAGCATTAAACCTATCCCTCATCATTTCTAAAAGTTAATTGTATATATTTATTAGCCATGGCTATATATTTGGAGGTGCTAATATTTTCTGCATTTATTTCCATTTTGCAAACATCAGCAACAAAAATGTAATAGAACAGAGAAAAAACAATAACTTAGAAGTGTAGTTTGTTTTTAACGATCCCTGTCTAATCATTGGCAGATTCAAACATGCATACAAACATAAACTTATAAAGAAAGACATTAGAAGCAAAAGTATGTTACCTGGACACCACCGATGCAGAAGAGTACAGTCAACACCAACAAAAACCATGAAGACATGAAAAAGAAGAGTAGCAGCAGAAAAACAGATGCTAATATCACAAAAAGTATAGCACCTTTTACACTAATATCAATGGTTTCCTGATCATTATCACTGTCTGTTCCAGCATCGGAAGATTCCTAATCAACAAAAGTGAAAAGACATCACTCAATTTCCTTCAATAATCAGGGATATCAAGCTAAAATGGTAGAAGCAGAAAGAAAACTGAAGATTCAGGTATACTAGGAGAAGGCAGGGAGAAATTAATATAAAATGGGTATGGCTTCTTCACATACAACCAATTCAAGTGGCAATAAACTAGTTTTCTTTGGCAGAACCGAGGTGTCTTCTGATATAATTTCTGAGTAAAAAGTTAAGTTCAAAAATTCCAGGGGTAATTGCTTATGGGGAGACCGGTTAATCAACTATCTATAATACCCATAATATAACATAAAATAAGATATTTTATGCATAAAAATTCACTCAGAGGTAATTAGTTATCGAGTTAGATATATCAAAATGAATTTCAATAATTAAAACTTACAAAACCCCTAGTTTTAGTTTCACAATCCTAACATTAATGGATCACTTAGAACATTTAAACATTAAAATATTTTCACACCTGCTTCAAGATTTATATTTTAAAAATTGTACTTTGAGAACATATCAATCACCAAATATTCAAGAAAACTCTAATAAAGTTTCTTATTTTATATCAAAGAAACTATGACTTCATCAGTTCAAAAGAGAACGCATATGTGCAATAAGTGCTGCGATGTAGTGTCAATTGCATATATATTTCCCTAATTATTTGAAAAGGACCTTAACTCGAGAGATCTCGTTGCAGTGTCATGCGTGAACATAAAACATTTAATTGCAATAATGGAAGAAAACACCATTCAACCCATCGAACTAGCATTATAGAGATATGAGAAAGTAGAAACTGTATAGATGCTAATCATGAACCATCAACTCATAGGATAATATAAAAAATATCTAGAAAAAGAAAAACCTAATTGTATAATGTCTAGGACACCACCCAGCAATCAGAGAATAGTCACTAAGGACCTCTATGAATGTACTTTGGATGAAAAACAGTTATACAAATAACCAACTGAACTTTAAAATAGCACAAGCTGATTATGAGCACAAATCAAAGCTGCAATTGCTGTCAAAGCATTTGTAAAGGAACACTAATTGGAGCTAAAAGTTTTAGGATAACATGGAGGACGTGTTAGTCATGCACATTATAACCAATTATTCCCTATCAACAGGTACCAACAAATATCTCGAAGACACATCAATATACAGAATGCAGTTATGAGCTTCATAACAATGATAGAAACCAGATTGCGGTAAACCTTTGAAGATGATTCATTTAATCGTTTCTCAGTTTGCTCAGAAATACCAAACTCTTGCCAAAGTGAAGCAGTAAAAACTGTGCCAACAGACATTGCCCACAAAAATACCACCGAGATATCCACGATGGGACGAGTTGGTGCATATAGTAAAAGTTCAACTGCATCAGAAATTAGCAAGATTTGATTTATATGAATCTTCAAATGAAAATAAACTTAAAAGATTCAAAAGAACGCACATGTGAATATACCCAAAGCTGAAACTAACACTAAAATAAACAAACAATAGGTTCTAGAAGATGTAATAAACCATTATTTCTATATATTGTTATGTCATTTTCAAGTAAAATACATAGATAAAATTTTATCTTTCTAAAATTCAACAGTAGACTATCGCTCCAGGGAAATAACAAAATTGTGAACCAAAAAGAAAGAACCAATACAAAATTAAAACCTCAAGTAGAGAACTTAAACAAAAGTGTGAACCTTAAGCAAAGAAGTTTCAATAGCAACTAAGGTCAAACTCAATGAGGGTCGAATTAGGGATTCAGGAAAAACAAAATAAAATAAAGAGAGAGGAGTATAAAGATATAGACATGAAAATCATGAACCTTTTTCGTTATAAATGGTACAAACTGAAGCACAAAGAAGTGCAGCCTGCAACAGCTATTCAAGAAATAAGATTCTTCCTACCTGTATTTTACTTCTTTTCTTAACTTTCCCTGGCTTAATTATTAGCAAGCAGAAAATTCCAGCGCCTCAAAGCTTCTCCGAAACAGTACCACACTCTAATCAGACCTAAATTCTCTTTCTTATTAAGGCATTCTACTCTTAAATCCCCAGTTATGTTATTGTCTGCTTGAAAATTCAAAAAAGAACTATTTCACTGGAAGTTCACATAAAGCTGATGTTTGCTTTCAAGAAAAAGCAGAAAACTGAAGATTATTATATTAAAAGTTCATATATAAGAGAAATGACATTGAAATTTTGTTTAGTAACCCTAACAAATTTTCTTATCTTTCTTAAAGCTGAATGTTTGCTTACACTGGCACACAATACATAGACAAATACATGTACAGTCACACAAAACCTGCATATTGAGGAAGACATACACATAACTCCAAATGAAAAGCTTATATGAATGGAATTAATTTCTTCACTTAGATTTCAACCACTTAATTTTTTTATTACCCGATTAAAGGATGATAAAATGTTTCCTGAAATGTTTTGTCATATAGAAGGAAACTTTATCAAAAAACATTAAAACAAAACAAAAGGATAGACATATATTTACACTAAACTCACTCAACTAAGCCTTAACAGCTTAACCAAATAGTTGCATTTGGCAGGATTAAATCTTCCACTATAAAGGTAGCCCATAACCAATCTAGAGGTTTAAGTGCATTCCACCCTATAACATTATAAACCACTTTTTGAACAAGATATCTTGTTCCTAACAAGCTAGAAATTATCTAACATACATCTGGAGAACAAAAATAAAAGGGGAAAAAATACATCATACGAGCTCAAGAGCATACCACGTTTGTTTGCCATAGTTTTGGTAAGGTCATCTCTAACGGATTTTGGAACCATCACCACAGGTATCGAAATATTTGGATTGAAATCACCAGAACAATCGATCTGTTCAATCTCTAGATAAATATCAAAAAGGAAGCTTAAGTAAGAGGCTAATAAACCATTACAACTCTTTAATGAAATGATCCAACAGAACTTTGAAAGGCGTTTTAATATACAAATAACAAATGCCATCAATAAAAAAATTATAACCTTCTTTGTCATTTATCACCAGCAAGGCCTGAGCGCCTTCTGATTGTGCAACTTTTGCCTTAGTTACAAAGTCACAATCACCTCGTACAGACAAGGCCGCAGAGCCAGATAGCTGTAATCAAAAAAATTCTGACCATGACATTTTAAAAATTTTCACTTGGCTTACATTGGAGTACAGTGCTTATGAAACTATTAAACACTATTCAAAATTTTAATAAAGTATTATATCTGAACTCTTTCCCCAACTTCATAGGTGGGAATGGTCCTCTTGGAACTTACAGAAGTTCAGAGGGTATGAACTATGCACTTCACTATATTTAACTTAATCAAACAAGGATGTACTTAACTCATAATAATAATAAAAATAAAGCCAAATAATTATTGAGGAGGCAAGTTAACAAAAATTTTGTGAGAACCCGGTAACTTGAGACAAAACCTTTGAAGAAGAACTAGAACAGCCATTTAGGGGATTTGAGAAAACAGCGGGCAATTTGGAAACTTTATTCTTTTCCTCAGGCAATGTTGCTCCAAAGCTTGCAGTTAACCCAGCTAAATATTCACCTTCGTCACCATCAACCCAGATGTTCACCATGGCCTGGAAGATATAAACTCATTTATTAAGGAATTAGGGTAAACACACACTGTTACAATTCACATATAAATTTCATATGAGCCTACCATGTCAAAAGTTTCACTCACTACTTCTATGTTATCTACATTTCTCTAGAATAGACCTCAATACCAACCAACAAAGCAATCAGTTTCTTTCATAAGGTTGCAAAACTAATACAAAATGCAAATCCTTAAAGAACCCTGATTACTCCTATCCACTTAGGAAATCCCAATCGAGCAGATTATTCGAATTCTTTTACCCAGAACAATGTTTGTAATAATTTACCTATAGAATTCGCCAACAGCATGCAAGTTGGCTGCAACAAGTATCCCCAAATTTAATCCATTGTCAGTGACAAATCCTCCAGAAATCAAAACTTAATCTATCTAATCTATGTACACTAACATTTCTTTCCAATGTTCTCTCCGGTTAAAGAAAAAGGACATTTCCGTTTTTCCTATTTCTCTCACAAAAATGGAAAAAAAAAAGAGAGAGAGAATCTTAATGGAGCTAATAGAAATTAGAACTGTTGCAAATCATGAAGGAATTCAGAATAAACATTAACCAGTTTAGCAATGCCGTTAATATTAATGATAATCGAAAAGAAAAAAGAAATTACCAGTTGAACAGGATTGTTACAGTAAGGAGACTTGGAGCCACCAGCGATGGCGGCAACAGCAAATGACAAAGCGACGAGAAACGAAAATGGAAGAGTCGCCGAAACCCGGCGTCGGTTTCCCAGAGGAAACGACATGGTGGTGTGGCGACTATAGATTGAAGCGAAAGAGAAAGAAAAATGGAATTAAAAAATTCTTCCTTTTTTACTCTCTCTTTCTTAAAGAAAATTGGTGAAGGAGAATGCATCGGCAGAAATAAAGTTTGGTTTCTTTTCTGTTAGCTAAATTTTTTTTTCTCTCTCTCTCTTTCTCCGACCACGTTACCGAAAAACACGTTCCTTTCGTAAGTAAAAGCGAAAGGTCCGGTGTTGGGTATGGAAGACAACTATACCAGTAAATTTTAGGGGAATTTATTCTTGTTTCAACAATTTTAAGGAGAACTGGTGTAACAGAAGTATAGAACAACAACCATAATTAAAATTTGATGCTATACTATACATACATTCCACTACTTATTATAAAAGTTATTTAAATTTACCCTTCCCATATTTAGTTAATTTGTTTTTTACAAAATTTGATAATTAACTTTTCGAGTGAAATTGTTTTTTTACGATAATATTAATTAAAATATTATTTTTTTATGATGATGACATCACAAGTAACATACCAGTTCATATATACTTCATATTAATATAACATAATTTATTTTATATGTTACTTTAAAAAATAATTTAAAATTTATAAAAAAATATTTAAAAAATAAGAAATATATATAAAATGTTTATAATTTAAAAAATAATAATATGAACTACTACGCAGGCTATCATGTTTAAAAATTTAACGTTTTAGTTGTTATTTTTATTAAAAACAAGAATCCGACTCTCTTTAATAATTAATGATCAAATTTAACTCTTTTTAAAATATTGAAGACCAAATTTAACTAAAAAAATAAAAGCTTTATTGATGAAAATATAATTGATGACGACTAGATTTATCTTTATGTTTTTTTTCTTAGTCTTATCTAATTTATATTATCTTTTATCATATATGTATATATATTTGAAAAGATATATATATATTATTAGAAGCTTTTTTGTACGCATAAATTCGAGTCCAATATTGACAATTTTTGAATTTTATTTATCAACTTTGATTAACAATTAATTATTTTAATTTAATAGTGATAATTAGTAGAGGAGGAAAATGACCCAATTGCTATGTTGGAAGGAAAGAAGCGGCAGAGGTTAGTGAAGGGCCCCCTTGTTCCTTTGGGTTCTAATGCGGGAAACGGTTCTTTGGATTTATTGGCTAGCTCTGGTGAACAGAGCAGCCGGGCGCAATGAAAATTCTAAGCTGGAATGTTCGTGGTTTGGGGAGATCACGTACTGTTAAAAGGCTCAAGAATAAATTGCGAGTCATTAATCCCCGAATTTTATTTCTTATGGAAACAAAATTAAGTGCTAAAAAGATGGAGTTGGTCAGGTTGAAGTGCGGTTTTGAAAATGGAATTGACATTGGGGCGACAGGTTCTAGAGGTGGGTTATCATTGGGCTGGAAAGGGAATTTTTTGGTCAGCCTTAAGAGTTTCTCTTCTTTTCATATTGACGTTGAGGTTCAGGATAATGATTGCGGTGCTAATTTAAAGTTAACGGGGTTCTATGGAAATTCGGATGAACGATGTAGAGGTGCTTCTTGGGATTTGCTTAGACAGCTAAGCTATGATCACACTATTCATTGGGTTGTCTTGGGGGATTTCAATGAGATTGCAAATTCTTTTGAGAAGAAAGGAGGTCGCCTTCGGTCAGAACGTCAGATGATGGCTTTCCGTATAGTGTTAGAGGATTGCAATCTCAATAATTTAGGTTTTATCGGCTGGTGGTTCACATGGGAAAGAGGAAGATTCATATCTACAAATATAAGAGAGCGTCTGGACCGTGGAGTTGCTACGTTAAATTGGGTGGATCTATTCCCAAGTTATCAGGTCGAACACTTGAATCATTCATTTTCTAATCATTGTCCTATTCTTCTAGATACCATAGGAGTGAGACGAAATGATCAATGTAGTAACGCAAAGATGTTTCGGTTTGAGGCCAAATGGTGTTTAGAAAGTTCCTTTGAGGAGATAATTAAAAGATGGTGGGAAGATACTCCTAGAAGTATACCGAGCAAGCTTGAGAGAATGGGTCATCAAATGCAAAATTGGAGTAAATCCAGAAGTAGAGAAGAGAAGATAAATCGGGTTGATTTAGAAGATAGATTGAATTGTCTTTATAATCAGGATCTTTCTGATGAAACTTTAGCTGAAATCACGGAGGTTCAGTTGGGGCTGAATTTGGAGGCTGATTAGAAAGAGTTATTTTGAGAGCAACGAGCCCGAGTCAACTGGCTGAAGAATGGTGATCGGAACACCAGTTATTTTCATAAGATTGCCATTCAACGTCAGTTTCGTGGTCAAATTTCTGAGTTGAAAGATGAGAATGGTGGAAGGACCACATCGTCCGAGGAGATTATAAAGATTGCTTTGGATTATCTTGGAAAACTATTTTCAGCTTCTGAGATGGGATTAGATGAGCACTTATTTGGACTAGTAGAAAAAAGAGTTACTGCTAGCATGAATGATAATTTGCTAAAACGATTCACTGAGGAGGATATTGTCTATGCAGTAAAGATGATGGCGCCTTTGAAAGCCCCAGGTGTTGATGGGTTCCCCGCAATTTTCTTCCAAAGGTACTGGCATATAGTTGGACCGGAGATTTTTCGTTATTGTCTATCTATTCTGAATGGCCAGACGGAAGTAGGAGATATTAATAAAACACGCATTATTTTGATCCCCAAGGTAGATAAACCAAAAAATATGTCACAATTCAGACCCATAAGTCTTTGTAACGTTATTTACAAAATTATTGCGAAAGTCTTGGTAATTCGCATGAGTGATATTTTGGGTGATTGCATTAATGAAGCTCAATGAGCTTTTATCCCAGGAAGACTCATTTCGGATAATGTGCTGATCGCTTATGAGGTCCTTCATTCTCTCAAAATGAATAAGAGTGGCAAGAGAGGGAATTTTGCACTTAAGTTAGATATGAGTAAAGCGTATGACCGTGTTGAATGGGATTTTTTGGCGGGTATGATGAAGCAATTAGGGT
This sequence comes from Gossypium sturtianum, assembly GCA_025698515.1. NCBI lineage: Eukaryota > Viridiplantae > Streptophyta > Magnoliopsida > Malvales > Malvaceae > Gossypium > Gossypium sturtianum. The sequence goes on along the minus strand of CM046952.1, from coordinate 49,822,061 downwards.
TTCATGATGATTGGATTGTTCTCATCATGAGATGTGTTTGTTCTGTTTCCTATTCTGTTTGCCTTAATGGGATGAGTAGTGAATGGTTTTCTCCATCAAGAGGATTAAGACAAGGAGATCCTCTCAGCCCCTATCTGTTTCTGATTTGTGCTGAAGGTTTTTCTACGCTCCTTCAGGATGCTAAACAGAAAGGTTGGATGGCGGGCACACCTATTGGTAGGGAGAGATTATCTATTAATCACTTGTTTTTTTTGTAGATGATTGCATCCTTTTCGGAGATGCCTCGTGTGAGGGGGCCAGAGTGGTTCGCGATGTCATTCAGGAATATGAGATGATTTCAGGGCAGAAGGTGAACTTTGACAAATCTCTAATTTATTTCGGAGCTAATGTGGCCACTGATGCCAATGAGGAAATTACCAATTTATTAGGAGTTCGAGTGGCTTCAAGCCCTGAGAAGTATCTAGGTTTGCCTATGATGGTGGGTCGGAGGAAAACATGGGCTTTGATAATTTTACTGATCGGTTCAGAAAACGAGTCGAAGGGTGGAGTTTGCGCTATCTGTCAATGGGAGGTAAGGAGGTTTTTATTAAATCGATTTTGTAGGCAACACCACTTTATGCTATACAATGCTTTCTATTGCCAAAATCGTTATGCCGAAAGCTTGAAAACATTATGAATAGATTCTGGTGGTCTAACAATAAGACATTGAAAGGTATTCATTGGAGCAGTTGGGAAATGCTATGCAAACTGAAGTGCAATGGTGGGCTTGGTTTTAAAAACTTGTTTTTGTTTAATAAGGCCTTATTAGCAAAACAGGTTTGGTGTATCTTATCTCAGCCTCATTTTCTTTTTGCCAGAGTTTTAAAAGCTCGTTACTTCCCCTTTTCAGATATACTATCAGCGAAAGTTAGTTCTTACCCATCATTTACCTGGAGAAGCATTTGTAGCGTTCGGAAGCTGATAGGGGAAGGGATTCTGTGGGGGGTTGGTAAGGGTGATCGCATCAACATATGGAATGATCCTTGGCTACTTGGAAGAGAGAACAACAGAGTTTCAGTTCAGGAGATTAGGCCTACTTGGACGACTGTTAATCAACTAATTAAGACTGAGACTAATACCTGGAATAGGGAGCTGGTCCATAATTTAGTTGACGAAACTACAGCAGCTCGAATTCTTGCTATTCCTATCTCTGGGAGTAGATCGAAGGACATGATGGTTTGGAAACATAAAGGGTCTGGGGAATACACAGTGAAGAGTGGGTATCGAGTCCTAACTACAACTCTTTTACAGACCACTACGTACACCTCCTCTAATGATGATGATTACAAAGAATTTTACAAAGCTTTATGGTCGCTGAATATTTCAGAAAAAATTAAAATACACAGTTGGAGGATGATTAATAATCTGGTGCCCCATTTTGGTAATCTGGCGCGTAGAACGTTGTGTGTGGATGTCGTTTACCCACTGTGTAAGGCAGATCTGGAGGATTCAGATCATCTGTTGTGGTCTTGTGGTACTCTACACACTACACCAAAACAGACTTTTAGCGGCGTTTTTAGTAGCGTTTTAACTAAAAACGCCGCAAATATTATCATTTAGCGGCCGCAAAAAAGTTGAGCAATAGCGGCGTTTTTTTTACAAACGCTGCTAAAAAGGATATATAGCGGCCTTTTTTTCCAAAACGCCGCTAAAGAACAGAGCATTAGCGGCGCTTTTTAAAAAATGCCGCTAAAGACCTTTTTATTCGCGGCGCTTTTATGAAAACGCCGCTAAAGATCCGAGAATTAGCGGCGCTTTTAAAAAAACGCCGCTAAAGATCCGAGCATTAGCGACGCTTTTGAAAAAACGCCGTTAAAGACCTGAGCATTAGCGACGCTTGTAAAAAACGCCGCTAAAGATCCGAGCATTAGCGGCGCTTTTGAAAAAACACCGCTAAAGACCTGAGCAGTAGCGGCGCTTTGAAAAAAACGCCGCTAAATATCCGAGCATTAGCTGCGCTTTTAGAAAAACGCCGCTAAAAACCTGAGCATTAGCGGCGCTTTTAAAAAAACGCCGCTAATAGTTTTTCATATTTTTCTCCTATTCTTGCTTCGAATTATATTTTATTTTGATACATTCACTTATAAGCAATGAGAAAGTTTCATTTTGATTACTTAATTATGAAAAGTTACAATTTGTTAACTAAACAAATTAGAAGTTTTCATTTAAGTTATAAATTAAGCTATTAAAATTGATTTAGGGTTTAATGTTTAGTATGTTAATTTTATGGTTTAGGGTTTGTTATTTTGGTGTATGGGTTTAGTGTTTTAAAGTTTGTTGTTTGGGTTTATTGTATAGTGTTCAATATCTTAGTGTTTACCGATATTAAGGTTTAAGTGTTAGTGGTTAGGGGTTAAGGTTTAGGGTTAGGGGTTTAATGGGAAACGGTTAATGGGTTAGGGTTTTGGGTTTATAGTTTATGGTTTATGGTTTATAGGTTTAGGGTTAGGGGTTTGGAAGGAAATGGTTAATGTGTTAGGTTTCTGAGTTTAGGGATTATGCATGGTTTAAGTTTAGGATTTTTTAGGGTTTAGGGTTTAGGGTGTTAGCTATATGACCCAAAATCCCGAAAACCGAAATCCCTCATGAGGGATTTATGGTTAATGTGTTATCTATTAAAATATATGTTTTGTACTACACTAACATTGGCCACATGAATTCCCAAAAAGTTGGTCTCGGATTATGGTTTAAGGTTTGCAGTTTAGAGTTTACGGTTCGAGTTTTATGGTCTAGTATTTAAGGTTTGGGGTTTTGAGTTTGGGGTTCAGGGCTTGCTGTTTGTGGGTTAGTGCTTAAGGTTTAGGGTCTAAGGTTTATAATTTAGGGATTAATATTGGATTTTTTAGAATATAAATCAAAATAAGATAAATGTAAATTATTATTTTAAAAAAATATATATCAAAATGGGTTAAATCCCAAAAGCATACATGAACAATGGTTTAGTGTGCAATTGTATACACGAACTTTAATTTGATCCAGATCTTGTAAAATATTAACACAATTATTGATATAATTAACATCATTTTTATTTATATATTGCATACATATATAAAAGTTATATTTATTCAATATAAAAATATATTGATGTATTTATATTTTAAAATAATGTGTATGATTAAATGAAAATTAAAGTTTGAACTATACATTTAAACCAGAATTAGAAATTCACATATAGAATTACACATTAAACTAAAATTCATATATAATTCTGAAATGTATCTATATCAAAATTTAGGTGTATACATATAATTGAATGCCATTTATATAAAAATCTAAACAACTAATGTTGGTGTAAAAGAAAGAAAAAGGAAATTCGAGTTGATAATGGTAATTAAATTTTTAAATTTTAATAATAAAAACTAAAAACTTAAAAACTTAAAAATTAGATATTTAATATTTTAGTTAAAAAGTTTAATACTCAAAATATAATAAAAATAAAAATTGAAAAAATGATAATGTCGCATTGCAATTTTGAAAGAAAAACTTAGAAAAATATAGGTTAAAATTAGAATTAAAATTAAAATTGAAAATTAATTAAAATTAAAATTGGGGAAAAATTAAAATTAAAATTTTATATGTTAATTAAAAATTATAAAAATCTTCAAAAAAATTCCGAAATTTTCTTAAAAAGTTTAATATTCAAAATTTTTAAAAAATAAAAATTCCAAAAAATGATAATCTAAGCACAAAAATTTTGAAAGAAAAAAAAGTTAAAAATGAAAAAAAAAAAAATTGAGAATAGTGGCGTTTTCATAAAAAACGCCGCGAATATGTTCTCCGAGACTGAAAACGCAGCCGTTCTATCAGAGTTTTAGTGGCGTTTTAACAAAAAACGCCGCAATAGTACATGTTATAGTGGCGTTTGTTAAGAAACGCCGCAAATTATTTGTTTATTTTTAGTGGCGTTTTATCGAAAAATGCCGCAAAAGGTGGGATATAGCGGCGCTAATCCAAAACGCCGTAAAAAATGTTACTGTACTTTAATTAAAACGGCATAGTTTTATTGTTTTTTAGTTAAACGCCGCAATAGGTATGTTTTTAGCGACGTGCTTTGGTAAACGCCGCAATGCTTGAATTATTTTAGGAAAAACATCGCGTTTAGCAAGTCTCTGAAATCCCTAAATTGATTTTGCATCTCCGATTTTAGTCCTCAAGAGATCTATCTATTTTTATAGAGAAACTCCTTGTCCTGCTCAGAGATGGCCGAAAGCTTTTGGGATTATTGCGTTCTTTTGATCAATTTGGTAGCTTGTCCTGATCTTATTCATTTTGATAAGTTCTTATCTGCTTTCTTTGTTTCCTTTACATTTTTCTTTCTTCCTTTTTCTTCCGCTTTATAATCAGTGATGTCTACCCTTCCATATTTACTGACTAATGTTGTTCTAGAAGGAGCCCGTGAGCGAGTTATCGTTGGAGATTTGTCTTTGTTACATCCCCTTAGGTCTATACGTAATCCGTGGGGAGAATGTTGTCATAATAGGAGAGCTGGTATGCCGTTTTATGCCATCTTCTTTAACCCTTTTTTCTTTGGTTGTCATGTGGAATTATTGTCCTACAATGTTATTCTTTTTCATTATAAATTGCTATTTGCTACACAAGACTTGGAAAAGGAGGAGCTTCCCTCACGTATGAATCCTGTATCGGAAGCCGAGATTAAAAGGGTAAGTGACTTGTTTGAATTCTCATTTGTTGCATATTTTTCCTGTTTGCCATATCTATTTGAGAGAACCCATCTTGTGGAAGGCTAGGTTGATTATTCCACTTACAAGGGGTTTGGTTTCTTTTCTTTATGATTTGGATTTTCTTCCGTCATTCTTCTATTATCTGCCGCAGCACAGCCAGATCTCACCATATCTATGATTGCCAAAAAGAAATCATAACACAAATTTAAAAAAAAAAAATAGCCAGATTGAACACCATTTTACCAACCCATCTTCAATCACCAGTTTGAATCTTTGTAGACTCACTCACAGAAACAGACTCAATTAATCAATTTTTTTTGGCATTATATATTCTGCCAATTCGATATTATTCAACTTATCTCCAAGCTTTATAAGCTGGTTAGCAGAGAGGACTTATCTCCAAGTTTTTCAATCTTTATCCTATCATTATAATTGAGTTCTTCATTTTACATTCTTTTTGTTCTAGTTAAATATAATAAAGAATGTGATTGTAATGCGTTCTGTCTTTTGGTATTTTATGGTGCTTTAGTGTTCTAATGCCAAATATGTGAAGATCATTAAGTTGTTGTGTGTCTAGATACACGCTTATATGAATATAATTATATTTTAATTAGATACCTATACAAGTATATTTATATTTCAATTAGTTGCACTCTTATTTCTTGGTGTTGGAAGAAGTTAGTGTTTTATTAGTAATCTGCTTTTAATTTTATGCTTTTTTTGACTTTTTAGCCATAAGCTCTTGGGAACTTGGTGTCTTGTCCTCAGTGCAGAAGGGGGATCAATTATCTATTGGTGAAGCAGAAATCAAGCTAAATCATACTCGGGCACCACCACGGTATTCTGAAGGATCTTTGGTACATCTTCTCAACTTACTTCTTGCTAGCAATTTACTCTTTGGGTTGTCACTATGGCCTGTGTCTGTAAAGAATGCTTATTTGAAAACCTGCTTGAAGTTTTACCTTGTATGGGAGTCTAGTAATTCCAGAAGGAGCTTATCCACTAAATTTTCAAGACCAAAAGAAATAATTATTATGTAATTTGATTGTTATTCTTTCATAATATGATGCCATTGATTTTATGATATGTTGCACAGAAATAATTTTTTACTGTGTAACTCAAGTTTTAAAGTTGATTTTATAAAAATTCATAATTAGCTAATAATATTAATAATTAAATTTCATAAAATTAACCTTAAAACTTGAATTAAATTGCATTCATCATATTGTATTTGAGAAATTAAACGTAAAATTAAATAAATTCACAATTTACTCTAAATTTATTCTATTAAAAATCATAAAAATTTAAACTTAATAATATTAACCACTATTTTTAATCAAATCAATTCTAAAATTTGAATTAAGCATTAAAAAATTAATAACATTATTTTTAAATACCAAAATATATAACATTTATTAAATACAAATACCAAATTAAATAAAATAATAATAACATAAATATCACATTAAAATAAAATGTGGAATTTTAGCACCAAATACTATATTAAACCTTTTAACTTAAACTAAAAATAATATCAACATCACTATTCAAAACTTTTTCGATTTTTTTCAATCAGTCCTACTTTTAAGTTAGTTCGGATATATAGCGTAGTACTATCATTTTCATGTGGCAACGGACAAAGAATTATGTATATTTAATTTGTTAAATTTTTTATGTTGTTTGTATTTGATTATTGCTTCCTCATCGCTCCGTGAATCGCGTCGGATTGGATTCTTTGGTAATAACTTAATGTGTATGAAATCAGTATTATTCTTATTTATATTCATTTTGCTGATTTATATTCATTTGATAGAAAATCATTATATATCCAATTGTTAGTCAAGATTATTAATCTTTTGTATTTTCGATCGCAAACTGTTTCTTAGTGAGAGTGGAGTAGACCATCTTCTTCAAATTATTAAGGTACGTTTTAGTGCAAAATTCAGATTAGTAACAGTTATATCATGATGAATTTGTCCAAATTGCTGTCCAAATTGCGGTTTATTATCTTGCTTGGTTGGTATATATGCTGTTTGTTCTATTGCTGTCCAAAAAAAAAAAAGATTCAAAGTATATAGGCTGGAAACCTGACGGGTTGTCTTATATCTCACTGTAAGATATAACGGATCCTCCCCAGGTGTAACAATGCCACGTATGATGAATCTTAAAGAATTTATGTCTAAATTGCTGTTTATTATTGTTGTTTATTATTAATAATGTTTGAACAACCTCCAAATTGCTATCTAATCATGCCGCTTAGATTTTTTACAAACTCCCGTGTATTATTTTTTAAAATTTAAGGTACGGATAAAAAAAAAGATAAAAAAAAGATTCAAAGTATATAGGCTGGAAACCTGACGGGTTGCCTTATATCTCATTATTAGATATAATGGATCCTCCCTAGGTGTAACAATGCCACGTATGATGAATCTTAAAGAATACATAACTTACTTAATTTTAAGATTAAATTTCATAACTTACATAGGTTTAAGATCAAATTTCATAACTTACATAATTTTAAGATCAAACTTCATAACTTACATAATTTACATAACTTACATAGTATTCAATTATATATATGATCATATCATTACTTACATAAATTATAAATTAACAATTTAGCCGTGTAATTTATTGCCAACTTTAGACTTCAACAACTACGAAATGGATAGGAGTTGGATGAAATTGTCAAGGGTAAGCAACGACTATCAAAATGGAGTAGAAACTTTTCTGAATTTCGCATTTCAAAATGCAAGCCAAGAGAATATGATTCTTTGCCCGTGTAAGAAGTGTTGCAATATCAATTGGCATTATCGTGAAGTTGTCTACGAACATCTAGTTGTTGATGGCTTTGTCCGGGGGTACAAAAAATGGATTTTTCATGGAGAGTGTACATCTAGTGGAGCATCTTCATTGATGAATCTGGGTTATCCTCATAGTGGTTACAATCAGAATGTTAGAGATGATAACATGGAAGGCATGTTGCGGGATGCTTTTAATATATGCGTGATTTGATGGTTTCGGGTCATTTCCACCTAACTTGGGTGCAACCGAAGATTATAATTTTGGTGGAAATACTTTCACCGAAGGGGGAAGAAGTGTACCTGATGAACAGCCAAATGAAGAAGCGGCGAGGTTGTACACGTTACTTGGTGAAATGAATGAAGAACTGTATGAGGGATCAAAATTTTCCAAACTGTCTTTCTGTATTAGGCTTTTTCACTTGAAATGTTTGGGAGGGTAGACCGGAAACTCTTTGACAATGTTGTTAGAGTTTCTGCAAGAAATGTTCCTGTTTGCGAAAATCCATCAATCTTCGAAAGACATGAAGAAATTGATAAAGGATTTGGGCCTTGGCTACAACAAAATTCATAGTTTGCCAAATGACTGCACGTTGTATTGGGGCAACCGGATAAACCAACAGTGCTGTCATGTATGCGGTCAATCCCGTTGGATTAATAGAAATACAGAGGATGGTAACGAGGATGAACACAATACACTGTCAAGGAAGCAGCCAGGTAAGATTTTGCGGTATTTTCCGCTAATACCAAGGCTTCAACGGCTTTTCATGTCGTCGAAGACAGCCGAGTCAATGACGTGGCATCATGATGGACGAACCGATGATGGACTGTTAAGGCATCCTGCAGATTCTTTAGCTTGGAAATCATTTGACTCAAAATTTCCAAGCTTTGCAAGCGATCCTCGAGTGTGAGGTGAGGGCAGCTAGGTGATGGATTTAACCCTTACAAAATCATGAGCATGCGACATGATTTGGCCGGTGGTGCTTGTTCCTTATAATTTACCTCTATGGGTTTGCATGAAACAATCGCCCTTTATCTTGTCTATGATTATCCCCGGAGAGAAAGGGCCCGGAATGATATTGACATATATTTCTGACCACTTATTGAAGAGTTAAAATAATTATGGGCTGGTGTTGAGACATACGATGTCTTTGAGAAAGGAGAACTTCAATTTACGCACGGCTTTGATGTAGACTATTAATGACTTCCTGCGCACACGCCAATTTATCCGGTTGGAGTACCAAGGGACGTTATGCTTGTCCTTGTTTGTTGTCTTTGTGTGAACATGTTCGCAATGGTTATATAATGGGAAGAAGTTCTCTTACATGGGGCATCGTCGGTGGTTACCAGAAAATCATAGATTTAGATTTCAGAGTGCTCAGTTTGATGGTACTGAAGAGTTCGGAGAAGCTCCTTCGCATACCAGTGGATCCGAAATATTGTTCATGTTGAAAGATATGAATTTCATTTATGGGAAGATAAATCAACCGGCCAACACGCAAAGAAATAGAAGATCAAGGGATGGATCTGATGATGAATCTGATGAAGAGGATGATCCTAATGAGGCAGATTTGTGAAAAAAAAAAGAAGTATTTTTTTTTTTTGAGTTGCCTTATTGGGAGCATCAAATTTTACGCCATAATCTTGATGTCATGCACATTGAGAAAAATGTCCACGAGAACATCATTGGGACTATTTTGAATGTCAATGGAAAATCGAAAGACAATATTTAGAGTCGACTTGATTTAGTCCACATGGGAATTCGGCGTGAGCTTCATCCCCAAGCACTTCCGAATATGAAATATCGGTTGCCGCCTGCTATTTATTCAAGATCGAGCCGCACTGACTTTATACAATCTGGAGAAGATCTTCCCGCCTTCCTTCTTCACAATTATGGTGCACTTGTTAATTCATCTCCCTCATGAAGTAATACTTGGTGGACCCGTTTTCTATCGATGGATGTATCCCATAGAAAGGTCTTACTTTATTTGCAAATTATTCCTTCATTCACCTAAATGCCTTTGGTTGCAACTTTTGATAATGTTCTATACCGTGTTTAGGTTCCTATCCAAATTGAAGTCTTACTGCCGCAATAAGCATTATCCGGAAGGATCAATTGCCGAAGGCTACTTGGCAGAGGAATGTATGACTTTCTGTTCAAGGTATTTGGAAGATGTTGAAACAAGAATGAACAGACCAACTAGAAATGCTGGGCTCACAGATCATAACTTGGCCGGAACTTATTTATTTCAAAGTTTCGGAGAACCAATCGGCAAAGTCGAAATTGCAGAATTAGATGATAGATCGTGGGTCCAAGCACATCGATATGTTCTTTTTAATCACGATTCAATGAAACCATTACGCAAGTAAGTTGTAGAATTCGATAAATACTCATCAATTATAATTTGTTTGTCTTCTAACAAAGTAGCCCTTTTTTTAACATAGTGAGTACAAACAAATATTAAGAGCTCGTTCACGGTCCCGAAGATTACATCGACGAGAAATTAATAAGTTGTTCACGGAACATTTCATGAATGGTTAAGCCAAACGGTATGCAATTGAAGTTTTCATTGACAAGTCATAATGTTTTCTCGTAACATTATAGTTACTCAATTTACTTTCGGTTCAATAGGTTTGGAGCCGGAATGAAGTAAATAACGAAGTTAAATGGCTTTCACAAGGTCCAAATAGGATAGTGAAAAGATTTAGTGCCTTCCTCATCAATGGATTCAGATTTCATACAAAGTATCGCGAGAGATTGAGGAGAACACAAAATTGTGGAATTGTTGTTAATTCTTCAATTACGAGTTATGCTAGTGCTAGGGACAATAATCCTGTCGAGGGGAATGTGGAGTATTACGGACTTCTTACCGACATAATTGAGTTGGATTATTATGGCAGATGGAAAGTTGTCTTATTTCGAGGAGATTGGGCTGATGTGAATACGGCTCGCGGAATTAAAAATGATCAATATGGTTTTATAATGGTGAATTTTCTCGATTGATTCACTTTGGAGAACAATTGATGGACGAGCCGTATGTATTTTCTTCTCAAGTGAAACAAGTTTTTTACTCAAAAGATCCAACTGATGAGGGTTGGTACGTTGTACTCCGGAACACCCCTAGAGACTTGTTCGACATGGGCAATGGAAGTAGAGATGACATAGTCGAAAGATCTCGAAACTTTGCCTTTTCGAACAAAACTTGAATGAAAATATCCCTAGTACTAGTCAACAATTTCAATGGGTTCGTCACGATGTGGACGAAGATATTTATGAAATATGATGTAGTAAGATTTTACGATTTTTTATTTATATGTAATATTATAATTTTAATATTGTTCATGTTATATAATTTAACTATTTTAAATGTACTATTATTTTATTTGTTACTAAAATTTTGCACTATTTTATGTGTATTGCATGAAAAATGCCTAGAAGACGATTACGAGATTTAAGTATTGTCCACAATACTCCAAATTCAGAAGAAGCAAATAGTGAACAACAAACATTTGTTGGATCTTCTAGTGTGCCGGACATAGATGACGAGCCTGCAGAAGTTCAGAGTAATGTTAATTTATTTTACATGCATGTTGAATTTTATTATTGATTCATTTTGCAATTTTAATATACTAATAATATATCAATTTTCAACTGAAGGTGGTGGGACGCGAAGAGGGGCGTACACTCCTTAAAGATTTGTACTGAGCTAGATCCTGTTGAGCGTGTTAAAGTAAGGAGAAAAGCGATCATGGCCACCCGTTGGATCAAGCTCGATTGTTAGCGAGCTATTTGGGCATTCTATCACGTAATGCCAATATGTTGCCCATTAACTACGAATCATGGCATCACATGCCTGCCGCCAACAAAAATCGTGCTCGATAATATTAAGGTAAAAAAACGTGAATGTAATTTATAATACTTTGGTTTAACTTTCATTTATATTTACTTTTTAAACTTGTGTTTTTTCAGGAGAGATTTGCTTTAGAGGTCTCCGATGATTATATTAAGAAGACGTTGGGTAAAAAATGGAGAGACCATAAAAGCACGTTGAAAAAACAATATTTTAAGATAGACATCACCGATTTAAAAATTAAGAAATGTCCCCACGGAATGTTGAGGTACCAATGGGAAGATCAAGTTAGATTCTCGGAATTCAAGAAAGGAGAGGTATTACGACTTCTAAAGTCTTATAAATTTTTAGGTTTATGGTATTTACTATATACATAATTCAAATTTCATTATGTAGGACCGTGAGCGAAGTTGGAACAAGCAAGCAGACAACAACAAAAATTCACGCACAGCGGCAGGTCCGTAAGTTTTGCTTGTGTAGTGAGGCCGAGGTATTATAATTTATTAATTATGTCAAATATTAATGAATTTATACTATTAATTTATATTCTTTCTTCTAAAATGTAGGAAGCCTAAATGCTGGTCAAAAGTTGGACGCTTTGACTTTTTGACATTACGCATAGGAAGAAGGATGGATCTCCGATGACATCCAAGTGCGTAAATTATGGTATATTTACTTAATAAAATTATTCAATTACAAGTTATGTTGCATTCCTTCTTATTATATATTTCGTTTCTAACTCTTTCATTGATTTATTAGGATAAACTAAAGGAGAAGAAGGCGGAGTATGAAGCTACCGCTTCAACCGATAGTTCTGTTAATCTTGAGGAGATTGATAATGAATTATTACCGAAGTTTTGGGTCCCGAAGGTACGATCGCTTCGATCGATAGTTCTGTTAATCTTGAGTATATTTATAATAGAATTGTCACCGATGTTTTTGGTTTTGAAAGGTATGGTCGGGTGCGATTACAAGGATCCGTGTTACCCGACCCAATATTTTAGATCCGGCTCCCAGCAATACATGCCTTCTGGGAGTCAATCTCGTGCTGAAGTTCAGAGGCTCAAAGACCAGATAACTCAGATGTAAGAGAGCACCGGTTGAGCAGAGAAAGCAAATTGCGATGTTCAACAAAAATATGAAGAACTCCAGCAATGGATTAGAGCAGATCACGAAGCGGAAGCAGCTCAGAGAGGTAGCTAGCAAGAAGATTTGTGGAGGGCGGCAAATGCGAGGGATGCGGAGGTAGCATCGATGCTAGCAGAGCAGAATAGAAAGTACGATGAGCTCCAGCTATAGCTTCAAAGAAATGATGCAGAGATGTTTAAAGAAATGCAGAGGCCGCCATCTTAGACATGTACTTTCTCGTTGTTTGATTATTTTAAAACATTATTACTTTTAACATTATTGTAAGAATATTTTCAGTTATAATGCATTTAGTTTATTGAATTTCAAGTTTCATTTACAATCAATGCATTTGGTGTGATTTATATTCTACATTTGCTGTTTTGGGTTGGAATTATATGCTATATTTACTGTTATTGGTTGGTTTTTAGTGCAGGAGGGGTATGATATAAAACAAATTGTACATTGCAAATCTGTACAAATTAGCGGCGTTTTTTTCACAAGCGTCGCTAAAGGTCATGACTTTTAGCGGTGTTTTTTTTCTCATAAACGCCGCTAAATTTTGCGGAGTTTGATTTAGCGGCATTTTTTGCGGCGCTTCTAAAAGCGCCGCAAATACTTTTAGTGGCGCTTATAAACGCCGCTAAAGGTAAAAAAAAAACGCCGCTAAAAGTTTATTTTCCTGTAGTGACAGTGCATGTGGGCCTCCTTACAGGTCAAGATTTCGTCATTCGAAGCTTCGTTGTGTTGCAAGAAGCGCTTTGTTAGAACGTTTTCTGCAGCAGATGAACAACAAAAACATATCATTGCAATTTCTATATGGGGCATATGGTTTCGACGAAATAAATTGATCCATGAATGGGTGAAATTTTCTTTGCAAGAAGTGTTGGGGTTTATTCGGGGATATGAACAAGATCTTAACCTAAATCAAGAGAACCTCCGTCCTTCTCTTAGATCTATGGTAAAGGATCTTTGGAGACCTCCAGACTATGGAGTTATTAAGATAAACTTTGATGCGGCTTTCCAAAAAGATGAAAGATTAGCTATAACAGTAATTTTAGCCAGAGATTCTACAGGAGAAATTGTAGGGGCAGAAACTTATCTCTTTGAGGATGTTGCCGATGCATTTGTGGCAGAAGCACGGGCTTGCGAAAGGGCATTAAACTTTGCGGCTATGATGGGCTTTCGGCGTCTGATCATGGAAGGAGACTCCTTGACAGTTATCAAAAGTATTAAGAAGAAGGGGGAAGATAAATCGGTTCTCAGGCCGATTACACATTATATCTGTAAAATGGGTTTACTTTTTAATGAGGTATCTTACCTTTTTGTGCCCCGAACGGTTAATGGAGCGACTCACACTCTGGCATTGGAAGGTCGGAGAAGCAAGTTCTGTGGTGGCTGGGTTAATGGAGTGCCTGAATCAGTGATGCTGGTAGTGATGAAGGATCGTTTGGCTTGGAATCAATGTCTTTAAGGCTTCTCTTGCTTTGCTTTGAATTTGGAGAAGGTTCGATGAATCTCCAGGTCTTGTGTTCAAAGCAATCGCTCTCTCCTTTATTTGTTTTCAGATTTCCAGATGGTGAAGGGCATTTTTGGCTGATATTTGGTCTCTGAAGCGGCGCGGATTGTTGGCTCAAGAGGATATGCTTTCTGATTTCGTTTGTAGTTCCTAGGAGTTTTTTAATTTCTTTGTTTGCTTTGCCAGCTGTTTTCACTTTATTTTGTTGTTTTGTCTTTTCATGTTGCCGTGTATTATGGCTTTTTGACTTCTGTTTCTGCCTTGAGCCAATTTACTAATAATATCAGTCAGTTTATTTCAAAAAAAAATAGTGATAATTAGACCTAATCATGGGTCGGTTGGGTTCGGGTTCGAGTTTGGGTCGGGTCAATGCAAAATTTTAGATTTGTTTTCTAAGTTTCAGCTCGGCCCAAAAAATGGGCCTAAAATTTTATTCAAGTCGATATAAATAAAAAATGTTAAACCTAAACCCAGCCTGACCCACTCGTATTAAAAATTTTATATTATTTTCATATAAAAATAAATTTAAAAAATATAATACATCAAAATACACTAGAACAATACTAAGATAGTTGCAACTTAACAAACAAATATATCTCTAAAATAGTAGCAAAATTAATAATAAAATAAGAATTATACAATATTCAAATAATAACAACAAAAAAGTAGCAATATAATAGTAAAATGGTAGCAAAACAACATTAAAATGGCAACAAACAGTAACAAAACAATAGTAAAAAAATTAGGCAAATTCGGGTCGGACCGAGCTAGGTTAAAAAATCTTACTCGTGGCTTGACCTATTTAGAAAATGGCCCTTATTTTTTGGGCCTATATTTTTGTCCAAACCCTTCCAATTTTTGGGCGACCCTTTGGACTTAGGCAAGTGGCTCTTTCCATGATCAGGTCTAATTAAAATATAATTTTATTATTTATTTCTTAATCAATTTTTAAACCAATTAGAGAAAAGTAATTATCACATCGTATGTGATGTAATTGAAAAATCCTCAATTTGCACTTGAAAAATAGTTTCGTTCCAACTATCATTGGAACAGAAACGAGTATAAAGATTAAATGTAAAGTAACACAAGAAGCAAAGTGAAGAAAAAATTAACACACGATATTTGTTAACCAATTTAGATACAATGGTCCTACATCTGCGGAGCCTCGCTTATGATTTTATTCAACAATCATCTACAATCATCTAAATAAGCCCAATCTATATTTATACAAATAATAATAATAATAATTGCAGCCCCAACGCAATAAAGAAACAAAGGCTAGTAAGGAGAAAAACTCAAGAAAGTAAAGATCTTTCACCCCTATTTGTCGTGATTTATCAATGGAGAATGAAGCCTATTTATAGGCTATCATAACAACAAGATAAACTCCTTTTAAATCAACAGATCGATAAATCATTGAAAAACTCCCTTGAATAAATATGATATTTATCTTTAAAAAATAACTATTTAATCATCAAGATATAATAGGACTTCCATGCTAATCAAACCACCTCAAGCTATGCTAATCAAGAAAGTTGATTGGGAGACTTAGTATCCAAGTCGACCTATGCTTCTGTTTTGTCAAATATGTCCCACTCAAGTGGGTCAGATTTTGCTTAACCGAAACCTGTATAAGGCCCAACACGATGGCCCAAGCAAAGAAATAGTTTTGTTATAACATGTTGGGGATTGACCCATATAAACAACGAAATTAAAAAGGTAGAGAAGATCAAACACAAATATTTATGTGGAAAACTCCTCCGAAGAGGATAAAAACCACAGGCAAAGGAGGCTTCGACTTTTCACTAAATAAGCAAACAAACGAGAGTATAATATGGAAAAATAAACCTAAATGTACTAAACGTACAAACTCAAACCTTGAAAACAAAACCCTAACTCTCATAGAGTTCTCACAAAAGAGGTAGAAATTTCTCTCCATAGTTACCAAGAAAACTCTCACCGAACTCATCCGCGACTACATCTTGTTGCTCCCAAAAGAAAAGACCTGTAGTACTACATCTTTAATTTCCTCTTAATTGGCCTCTAAAATAGGGATACAAAGACTCTTTAAATAGGCTAAGATTAGAGGTCTAATCATACTAAAATATCCCTAGAGTAATCAGAGTTTAACTGGGAAAAGATAGCAGAGTTTAACTGGGAGAAGAAACTCAGTTTATGTGGGGAACATGTCGCCATGTCACAACATTCCCATTCGCGTCGTCACGACGTCGTCCGTCGTCACAACGTTTGGAAGCCTCTAGCTGTGACGTCTTCACTATTCGGCCAAAAATACAAGGCACATCCCACAAATCTCCACCTTAACTTGTATTTACAAACCTTCTTCTCCATGCCCCATCATGGGCCAAACTCGATCTTTGCAGAATGTCAATCAAGCCCAAACCGTTTTCAAACTTGGAAACCGAAAGACTTCTAGTCTTGAAATCAAGGTTGTATAATGCAACCATGGCTGACGGACGTGTGCTTTACAACAAGAGAGAAAACATCTAGAAAATCAACTCCCTCCACTTGAATGTCACCCTTTGTGACCAACCTTGCTTTAAACATTCTACTTTATCCGAAACTGCTACAACTTGAAATTTGTGATTCCATCGAACTTCTCGATGTCGAAATTCGTTGTCACCATCTCTAAATGAGTTGATTGCAGAATCCGAACCAAGCTCTAATACTAGATTATTGGGGATATAAACAACGAAATAGAAAAGGTAGAGAAGATCAAACACAAATATTTACGTGGAAAACTCCTCCAAAGAGGATAAAAACCATGGGCAAATGAGGCTTCGACTTTTCACTAAATGAGTAAACAAACGAGAGTACAATATGGAAAAAAATAAACCTAAATGTACTAAATGTACAAACTCAAATCCCGAAAACAAAACCTTAACTCTCATAAAATTCTTACAATAGGGGTACAAAATTCTCTCCATAGTTACTATGAAAGCTCTCACCAAAACTCATCTGCTACTACATCTTGTCACCCCTCAGAAGAAAAGACTTGTAGTACTACATCTTTAATTGCCTCTTAATTGGCCTCTCAAAAAAATGATACAAGGCCTCTTTAAATTAGCTAAGATACTAAAATATCCTTGGAGTAATCAAAGTTTAACCGGAGTTTAACTAGGAGAGGAAACCCGATTTATGTGGGGAACACGTCGCCACGTCTCAACGTCCCCATTCACATCATCACGACGTCATCCGTCGTCACAACGTTGAGAAGCTTCTTGTCGTGACGTCACTGTCTGTTCAGCCAAAAATATGAGGCACACCCAACATAACAGAACATGAAACGAGCAATAACAACTTTCTCAACAATAATTATTTTAATCCATAGCAATTTCAACTTTACTCATTATAATTTTAACTTGACAGTTAAAAGTTTTGTAATTGAATTTTAAAAAAATTCATCTACAAATGTCTTCTCAAGTGAGCTAATCTTGAAATTTTGATGCCATACACGGCTCAAACATTTCGACTATTTTGAATCGCTTCATATATGGCAAGTCTGGAGCCACATTGAACTAATATGTTGTAAATGTAACGTGAATGACTTTCCATGCCCATGCACGTTATGATATATATATATATATATATATATATACACACGTCATCGTTATTCGCATGCAATAACTAATATCAACTCAGAAGTGATCAATAAAAACTCTAATTTTAATTGAATTTAATTTTAATTAAAATTTTTAAGCAATTGTTAAGATTTAGTTGGAATAGTGAATTATATTTTTATTTGACATTTAGATGATATTATTTTAAATATTACCATCTCATTCCGTCTCCTCTAATATTAATTAATGGCAAAATTACATTGGAACTAGAGGGGGCAAGCCCACTCCAAGAGTTTGAAAATTTTTAACTATGCCTCTTAAAATATTTGAAAATTTTAATTAATTTTTTAATTTTTTTAAATTCTCATTAATTTTTTAAAAATTTTAAAAATTTCAATTATATCACTCAAAATTTTTAAAAACTTTAAATAGTTACCCAAAACTCAATGGCATATGCCACTGTTGATTGTGATGATAAAAAAAAAAAATCTTAAGCAATTAAAAATTTCAATCTATGTAAAACTCATCTTACCTCTTTTCCTATAAAAGCAACACCCAACCATTGGAGGTTTCATCAACCTCGACCAATATTTTTTCTAGTAGCTCCCTGATTAAAATTTTTCGATATATAAAAAATTAAAGATGTTGATATGGCTGACGATAGCAATCAGGAGATGACAAGTTGCATGTCATGTGAAAGAATGCTCACATCATTAATGTTTTTCAATATATAAATTTTTTTAAAAGTTGTTGTCAGTCACGTTAACGCCTTTAACAGTTAAATTGATTAATTAATGATTTTAGGTAACGGAATGATCTAATTGATTTTTTCTTTATCATTAAGAATTTCATAAGATGTGTTTTTTCTAAACAACCTAATTGATTTTTTTTCATTTTTTATTAGGAGTTTTCTAACCTTTAATCCTAATTTTCTTTTATTTGACCAAAATAAAATTTTGACTAATACCCATGAAAATAACCAAAAAAAAAGTTATAAAAAGACTTCAACACCTTAAAACATAACAAGAACATCAAACCCTATCAACACATCAACCAATACATGCTTATTTTCGGTCCAAGTAATAAACAACTCAGTATAATGATCTATGTGATCCTCAACTTTATAAAAAAGTTATTTTAACTATTCATTTAATTTTTCGTCTCTTTTAACCCTTGAATTTGTATTGTTTGTCAAATAACTCCAAAATAGAAAGAAAAATTAACGTTTATTAACTTTAATGGCGTGACATCTAAATGACAGTCCACATGTAAGCCAAGTTAGTAATTAATTAATTTTTAAAAATTTTAAAATATTAAAAAATAAATTTTTATATATTTTATACTTTTTAAATAAAATTAAAAGTTTTAAATTTTAAAAATCATTTAATTGTTGATGTGGCAATCTATGTGTATGTAAGTCATTTATGTAAACTATCTCTTTTTGGGTGATTTGACAAACAGAAGAAGTTTAAGGCTTAAAAAAAATAAAAAAAAAATATTTTAAAAAATATGCAGCACTGAAAAACCAACGGAAAATAGCATAAATCCATGGGTCACAGGAACAAGATAAATCCTATTTGGACCCTAGAGCTTAATTTTAGGGTCTCATTTGCGAACTTAAAGAAGTAAGCTTAGGAAAATTTGTTTAATGGGGATCCAATTCACATGATTCCGCATCTTACAATTGTTTATTTGGTGGTTGTGGAATTGAGTAAACTTCATAGTTTTTGTTTTTCCACTTGTTTATTTCGGCAGTGTGGAATTTTAGATTTTCTAGACTTTGTTACATTAATGACAAAACTTATTGAACCAACCAATATTGACTATAAGATTAATTATGATAAGAGCAAAGACAAATTAATTAAAATTGACCTTTCATATTGTTTTTTTTGCCAGAATTGATCTAATTACGGTGTAAATTCGATTCATTATATAATTATTAAGACAAGTATATGTAATTACGTATTATGTAAAAATATTGAAGTTACAATCAGACTACAATTGTTTATTTCGTCCTTGTTACATGGACAAATTAATTAAAATGGACGACATTAATTTCGTCTATAAATAGAAGCCCGTCCTTATTTTCATATGCAAGTTATAGTGTAAACTCATTCACATATGGCTATAATCATCCTACTGGTTCTGATCATTCTCGCAATAGCAGACGTTAACTCGAGCAATGAAATCAGCTCTAACTCTTACAGTGCTTGTCCTGAAAATGAAAAACAAGCACTTTTGGTCTTCAAAGAAGGCCTCATAGATGATGCAAATCGGCTTGTTTCATGGGATCCTCATCATCATCCAGATTGTTGCAGCTGGTTTGGAGTTGTCTGTGGCAATATGACTGGCCACATCCTCTCTCTCAACCTCTCACTTCCTCCTTTGGATGATATTGTTGACATTGATTCTTATCTGATGTCAATGTTGAAAGGTAAGATAAACCCTTGTCTGTCAAATTTGAAGCATTTGAGATACTTGGATCTAAGCAACAATGCGTTTGAAGGCCTCTTGCCTTACCAACTTGGGAATCTCTCAAATCTTGAATCTCTCAATCTCAGGGGTGAGGATAAATTTAATGAGGCTGGGTTATTATATGTTGAGAACCTCCAATGGTTGTCTGGTCTTTCTTTATTGAAACATCTTGATTTGAGTTTAGTGGACCTTAGTAGAGCTTCCAATTGGTTGCAACTGGTAAACACACGACTCCCTTCTTTAGAGGAATTGCATTTATCAAACTGTCATCTTCAACTTGGACGTCCATTGCTAAATGTTAATTTGTCAACTCTTGCCGTCCTTGACCTTTCCTACAACTTTTTCACAAACCAAATGGATCTAGGCTGGGTGTCCAAGCTTAACTCCCTAGTTGTTCTCAACCTTGCAGGAAGTGATTTTCATGGACCCATCCCTGATTTTCTTCGAAACATGACTTCCCTTAGACATCTAGATCTTTCATATAATAATTTCAAATCTTCAATACCTGAGTGGCTGTACCGTTTTAGCTCTCTCCAGGTTCTCAGTCTTTCTGCTAATGAATTGCAAGGTGACATTTCTAGTGCCATTTTCAACATTAGTACTCTCAATGAACTTGACCTCTCATGGAATGATCTTGAAGGGAAGCTTCCAAGAGCCGTGGGAAAGCTTTGTAACTTGAGGTCAATTGTTTTGTCAAGTGTGAGATTGAATCAAGACATATCTCATATCTTTGAGATTCTGTCAGGTTGCTCTTCTCACAGGTTTGAATCATTGGCCTTTGCAAGTTGTCAACTTTCTGGTCAACTTACTGATCAGCTTGAGCATTTCAAAAACTTAAAAGAACTTTCCTTGAATGATAATTCAATCTTTGGTCCTATTCCAACTTCTTTAGGAAAACTTGCAAATTTAGAAAAGGTTGAGATTTACAATAATTTGTTGGAGGGTGTTGTTTCCGAAAAGCATTTTGCTAATCATACCAAATTGAGGTATTTTGAAGGATCGGACAACTCGTTGGTTTTGAGAGCCAACCCTTACTGGGTTCCTCCTTTTCAACTTCGTTTACTGGGCTTACGATCTTGGCACATAGGACCATCTTTTCCCTTGTGGCTTCGTTCACAAAAACATCTAGAATATCTAGACATCTCTAACTCAACAATTTCAGATACCATTCCTAGTTGGTTTTGGAGACTACCAAACCAATTTTTGTTTGTAAATTTCTCTAGTAACCAAATGTACGGCCAGATTTCATATCTACCCCAAACTTCAAATGATTCTTGTATTCTTGACCTTAGTTTCAATAACTTTAGCGGCCCACTGCCTCAAATCTCTATGGGTTCCAACCCGTCCATGATAGACCTTTCCAATAATTATTTATTGGGACCTCTTTTCCACTTTTTGTGCTTTCAGTTGAATGCAACAATAGGGACAAGAGTTCTTAGTCTTGCAAATAATCTTTTATCCGGAGAGATACCGGATTGCTGGATCAAGTGGCAATCTTTGCAAGTCCTACGATTAGATGGCAACAGATTCACTGGTAAAATTCCAAGCTCCATGGGAACTTTGTCAGAACTTCAATCCCTACACCTTCACAACAACAAGCTTCATGGAGAAATTCCTTTGTCACTGAAAAATTGCAGGGAATTGGTTGCAATTAACCTTGGCAAGAATGAACTAGATGGCAACCTTCCAGGATGGCTAGGCCAGGACCTTACAAATCTAATAATATTGATTCTTCGGTCAAACAAGTTTGGAGGTAGCATACCAGACCATTTATGTGCTCTTACTTCTCTCCATATTTTTGACCTTGCGGATAACAATTTCTTTGGGAGCATACCAAGATGTATAAGCAACTTCACTGCCATGGTCAGAGGGAATGGTTCTTGGGGCAACGCCATACTGTATGCTGCTATTGCAGGACCTCTCTCGGAATCTGCATCAGTTGTGATGAAAGGCCAACTACTTGAATACGACAGCACCCTCAACTTGGTCAAAGTTTTAGATTTCTCCCGTAACAAATTTTCAGGAAAGATTCCCCATGAAGTGACAAGCCTCCAAGGATTGCAGTCACTGAATTTGTCCCAGAATCACTTGTCCGGAAAGATCCCTGAAAACATTGGTGGTATGAAATCGCTAGAATCTCTTGATCTCTCTCAAAACCAGCTCTCTGGTTCTGTTCCTGAAAGCATGACAAGTATGACATTTTTGAGCCACTTGAACTTGTCCTCTAACAATTTCACTGGCAGAATACCCACAAGTAGTCAACTACAAAGCTTTAATGAATCATGTTATGCCGGTAACCATCTTTGTGGATCTCCATTAAAGGACTGCAAAGGAAGTGGTAATGAACATGGTGTCAGGAATGGAGGTAGAGGAGTTGGAGAGGGACAAGAAGTAAACTGGTTCTACGTAAGCATGCCACTAGGATTCGTCTGTGGTTTTTGGTGTGTGTTGGGGCCATTGGTGATTAGCAGACAATGGAGGATCATGTACTTCCGATTTTTGGAACAAATGTGGTGGAAAGTATGTGACTTTGTGGCTAAAATTAAGTTTTTTTTTTTTTAGATTATTGATGTTGTCACATCTATACTATTATTTAAGTTTGTTAGTAAAATTATGAAAATATAATTCCGTAAGTATTTTAGTCTTTTTATTTTAACAAAAATCAATAAAAATATGTTTAAATTTGGACTCACTTCAATTGAATTAGTAAACCTTTAAATTTACCATTCAACCAAAATTTTATTCTAATTTATTTTATACAATTTTATTTGAATATGCACAATTTATTATTTATATTTTAAATACGTGATTTTTCAATGATAAAATCTAGGAAAATATTTAGTTAAAAATCACTAAGTTATAGTTGGTAATATTAGATTAACTAATTTAACTCATGTGCTACACAATTATTATATCATAACTATTTTTTAAGAAAATTATATAAGGTAAAAGTGTATAAATACAATAACTATAATATTTATAGTAATTAACATGTTAATGAAATTAAGTAATTATCAGTATATTTTAAATGAATTGTGATTATATTTATAAGAATAAAATGTTTCAAAACCTTAATTTGTCATTGACTACAATATATCAAAAGACGTAACATCTGTAATATTAATGATTAAATAAATATTCAAGATAGAAAAATATAATATGTGTAGAAAAATTAAAATATAATACGAAATTTCGATTGAATAAGAAAATTCTTGCACTAATTTACTAATTGTATTTATAAAAGTAAATAATTTAATCATTTATTAAATATCCAAAATCATATATTTTTTGGACTAAAAATATATTGTATTTAGATTAAAAAAATACATATTTATTACAATTTAATTATTAATTTCTTTTGTAAAATTATGGGTAGGATGTTTGCAGATGGTAATTATTGATTTGAAGGTGAATAAAATATTATTTTTAAAAATGTGAGTCTTTTTACTCGTTAATTTTAAATATGAATTTATTAATATTTATAATATATATAAAATCATAAGCTCAAATATCCTTTATTATTAAATATATTACTAAATTGGTATTAGAATAATAATTTTTTATTATTGTAATATTAATTAAATATTAATTAATATGATAGTATATTAATGTAAAATTAATTAATTAGTCATATCTTTTAAAAGTTCTACTTAAAAAAATAACAATTACTTAATAAAATTATAAATCTATAAAATCATTGAATATATTAAATAAATTAAAAATAATAAAAATCCAATTTTTAATTAAATAAATATAATTTATATATAAACATGATTTTATTTTAAATATGATAATAATTAATAATGTTAAAATCAATTTTTATAATTAATAAAATTTAAATGTGTGAGATTAAAATTATATATAAAAAGATAATAACAATATATTGGTAATCTTATTTATGAAAATTGAACTAAATTTAGTATTCATGTATCAAATTGCATAAAATCAAAGTTGATGTATTAAATTAAATATTAAATTATAGTTTATGGGTTGATGTATAACTTTGATATATACCCTTAATTATATGATGGATTTTTGTTTTTTTAATTTATACTGATAATCTTTCAAATTTAACCCCAACATTTAGTTTAATTTAATAGCATTGCATTGTTGTCTAATAACTAAAGCATAGTTAAATTCTAGAAATACATTGAGTTTGGAGTCCACTTTAATAGTAGGCACAGATACGAGACGTTTTATTATTCTATTCCAAATTACAGCTGAGGAAAGAAAAATCAAGAATTTGAAAATTAATTTGAATATTTAAATAGTTTTTAAAATATAAGTTAAAAAAATTATGACTATTTGATTTGAATTTTATTTTTAATTAATTTTATATATTTTTAATACGGAATAATTAATAACTTTAAAAACATTTTTTTATACTTGATAAAGATTAAATGTGTGATATTAAATTATATATATATATAAAAGATAATACCAATATATTAATAATCTAATCTATAATGTATAAATTTATTTATTTTTAATTTATATATCAAAACTCAAAAGAAAATAAAGATATTTATAATTAAATTAAATACTATTTTTCATAAATACTAATTTTAACTAATTAAAATTGTTCGATTCAACACAAATTTCGACTCCACAATTAGTATGACTTATATCTATTTGAGAAATTAAGATAAAAAATTGATCAATTAAGAATTAGTATTTTGTATTATCTATGTTTCTAATATTTTTAAAATCTATGATATAATATAATAGTTTTATTAATAATATTTTCATTATCAATATAATAGTTATTATCGATTAATTAGACTTTGAACCCAAATTAAATTACACTTATTATTTTAGATTAATTATCACTTAATTAGTGTTACAGTTATATACCAATAAAAATAAATATTTAGCACTATAAAAATATACATTAGCTAATCATTTTCATTCAAAATAGCATATAAAGAATTACAAGAAAAATTATATTTTAGCATTATTTAATAGGTTTTGTTTTCATCACCAAAAAATGTTTGATTTTCATTATTATTTGATACTCGATAATTTTACTATTATTTGATTTTAATAATATTTACATAATTGTAAATGTTATTTATCATTGTGTTGTGAAATATATTATATCAAAGGCAATGAGGTATTAAAGTAATAATTCTTAGTATGTGAAATTTTAACTCATATTTGAATGACTAATTGTTTTATCTAATTACTTAATACTTTATTATCTATTGTTTACCATTTTTTCACTTTCATTATTGTTTAAATATTATTTTATTTTCTTAATTATTTTTCAAAATTAATAGGCTTTTGTTATAAATTAAACCATTTCTCATTTAATTAGTAAATAAATATTTAAAAAAATATAAAACATTATTTTAAAATTTTAAAATAAATATATAAACATCGAATGTTGTTTATTCTTAAAACACGGGAAGAATTAAGGGTAATAAATATGAAACCTTCAACATTGTAAAATCCAGCAGTGACCACCGAAATCATTATCATATAAAATGGAGGAATTACATTTAAACGTGTAAAGATTTAATTACTCATACAAATACAAATACAATCAAGCAGTTAGTTGAAGCATGAAATAGTACAATAATAGCAATAACTAAACAATCTTCAAGACAAATATTAATATTGATGATGCAAGAACTAAGAACATTATTTGCAAGAAAATTGAGCAGTGCTTCTAGTAATGCTACGAGTAGTAGTGTCAACTGTTTCAGGTATTGATAAAAAAATAAAGATGAATACAACGATATATTTACACAGTTCATTTTTTCTGTATTTGTAGAGTTTTGTCTAGAGAGATAATTCATTATCTTAACACCTTATACAACAAGTGATTACAAGTTATACACTCACCAGATTAGCAACTACGCTTTTACATTTAAGATCTAGATCTTTCTCCTTTTAAGTTTTTCCACTAGAAACCTAGTATGAAAACCAAGTAATTAACCTTTTTCACATTCAATGCACTCACAATAAAACTTTCCTCAATGAAAAAGTAAGTTCCCTCAAAATTCAGTATTCATCAATACAATATAGAAGCAATTGAGATTTACTAACATACTAGATAAATTATAATTAATCTTCCCATCAAATTAACATGATAATAAGCACGATAAATATCTTCAATAATTCCAAGATAAGCCTTCAAATCCTCAGGATATGTTACCAATTTTACTCGATCCCATCCAATCTCCTGAAAGAAGGGAAGTCGATTTGCTTGGTCCAATCCAAACCAATTCAAGATATTTCCATAACATGTTTGAATATCATAAATGAGCTTGCACACGTCTAAAGAATCAGCAAAGATTGTAACCCAAATATTTTGTTTACAAAATATGACAAGTTATAAAGCTTGCTGGTGGCACTCCTTATAACTGTCATAATAATAATATACATATACACACATACATATAGGTCTAAGGTAAAGGAACTATACCCAAAGCCTAGAGATTTTGGACTTCAAATATTACTAAGATGAGCTTGAAACTTGGGCTTCACAGGCTAGCCTACTATTTTGTTGCTGGTTGGGTTGCCTGAACCAGGTCACATGTTTCTCAGGTCGAATTTGACTCATCTAGGTTTTTTCTATACCCTATCAATTTTACACCAAATAACTTTTTTTTTAATCTCATTTTCTCTTATTCAACTTAAAAGAAAAGCTTACCTTTTTTTTTTTCTCTCTAAAAAAACCCTAAAGACACCCTACCCTCCTTAGTTCATATCACATTCTTTCCACTTCTTACCAAGGTGGTCATATCATCATCTCTCATACATCCATATATATTCCTTATTCAATATTATTACACATCAATACTTTTTTTTTTTCATCCATTAACAAATTCACCTTAGAATCGTATTAAACATGTTTTAACATTTTTATTGCTACAATTTCCACTTTTAATGCTATTTCACTTCATTGTGTCAAATAATTATTTTTAGTACATTTATGACATTTAATCACATTTTATCACTTAGATACACTTTTCTCATTATACCACGTCATTAAAATATCCGTAACACATTACTAGCTCATTTTCATGGAATTTATGCCTAGACTTATTAATATAACCATTCGTATTGCTAAATATCTCTACATATCAAGCTATGGTTCTTAGCATATTAATACACATAATTAATTTAACCATTTAATCTACTAATTATGCTTATACATTATCATGTTATTAAAGGAAAGATTAGAAAATTCAAAAACACTTACCTCTTACATGAACTAAAATCAAAATAAAGCTTTTCTCTTACAATCTCAACACTCAAGTCCACTTCTTTCATAGCTTAAAGCTTTCTCTTCTACCAATCTCTCTCCCCCATCACAAAAACATACATACAAAAATCATTACTGTTAGAATTAAGTGACCCGAATCCTTATTTAAATAAAATACATGGTAAAATAAAATAAAAGAAGAATCCCTATAGAATTACACTTCTTTTATTTTATTTTAAATAAGGTTTTTAAAACCTTATTAAACTCCATCTATTTGATATTGATTAGAATAAGGTGTTTCAATCTTACTACACTCCTATTAGAATATGGTTTTACAAGCCTATAAATAGACATAGTTTATTCCTCTTGTAATTGATTCGAATTCGACATAGTGAATTTTCTTCTCCTCTGCCTCGTGGTTTTTTCCGAAAGGGGTTTCACGTAAAATCTCAGGTGTTCTTTATTTTTATTTCTCTTTTCTTTGCGATATATTTGTCATTACCGACGTTATATTTTTTCACAAATTGGTATCCGAAGCTTCCGGGTTTTTCATCTCGATCACGGTAATGGCGCCCTTGAAGTATGAAATTTCATCGTTGGATCGCAACACCGCATTCGCGTTGCCAGGCGTATAAAGATGCAGCGGTTCTTGCACGATGGATTTAGAGGAAGCCCCGCTAGGGTAGATAAGATGCCTTCGACATTGACGGAGGAAGAGAAGAAGCGCAAGGATCGAAAGGCGTTAACACAGTTACATCTGCATTTGTCTAACGAAATTTTGCAAGATGTGATGAATGAGAAGACCGCCGCGGCATTATGGAAGAGGCTAGAACAAATATGTATGTCGAAAACTCTAACCAGCAAGTTGCATATGAAACAACGTCTTTATGCTCATTGTTTGGAGGAAGGTGCGTCTGTGCACGAACACTTAAAAATGTTTAAAGAAATTCTCTCAAACTTGGAGGCCATGGAGGTTCAGTATGATAAGGAAGATCTAGGGTTGATTCTACTTTGTTCGTTGTTGCCTGCCTTATTCAACCTTCAGAGACACGATTTTATATAGCCGTGAGTCTCTCACAGTTGATGAGGTTTATGATTCTTTGTCCTCGTATGATAAGATGAAGCATCTTGTGGTTAAACCCGACTCTTAGGGAGAGGGTCTCATTGTTCGTGGGAGACAAGATCAGAATGCTGATGATGATCGTGGAAGGACACAGAACGGAATCCTCGCGGTAAATCTAAGGGTAGATCAAGTCTTCAAACAGAGGTAAAACTTGTAACTTCGCAAGAAAAAGGGCACATTAAATGAAAGTGCTATAAACTACAGAACAAGATTAAAAGGGAGGCTGCGAATCAAAAGGGAAAACAACCAGAAAATTTCGGTGAAGCTGATGTTGTAGAAGACTACAGCGATGGTGAACTTCTAATCGCTTTTGTCAACAATTCTAAAGTGAGCAAGGAGTGGATACTTGATTCAGGCTGCACCTTCCACATGAGTCCCAATCGGGATTGGTTTACAAATTACGAAACAGTGTCTGAAGGTGTTATTTTGATGGGAAATAATGCTTCGTGTAAAATCGCAGGTGTTGGAACAATTAAAGTTAAGTGACGTACGACATGTTCCAGAATTGAAGAGAAATTTAATTTCATTGAGTACTCTTGATTCAAGAGGGTACAAATACACAGCTGAAAGTGGGATTTTGAAGATTTCCAAAGGTTCCCTCGTTGTGATGAAAGGGCAGAGAAAGACTGCCAAGTTATATGTTTTGCAGGGTTCTACTGTTATTGGTGATGCAACTGTCGCTTCCTCTTCCTTGTCAGATGATGATATTACTAAACTTTGGCATATGCGCCTAAGGCATATGAGTGAGAATGGCATGGCAGAATTGAGCAAAAGAGGACTTCTTGATGGGCAAGGAATTTGCAAACTGAAGTTTTATGAGCACTGCATTTTTGGGAAGCAAAAGAGAGTTCGATTCACCAGAGGAATCCATAACACGAAGGAAACGTTGGAGTATATTTATTATGATCTGTGGGGGCCATCAAGAGTGCCTTCAAGAGGTGGAGCTAATTATATGCTAACTTTTATTGATGATTTTTCCAGAAAAGTTTGGGCATTCTTCCTGAAGAAGAAAAGCGATGTGTTTTCCGCATTTAAGTCTTGGAAAACTATGATTGAAAAACAGATGGGAAAATAAATAAAATATCTCCGCACAGACAATGGCTTAGAGTTTTGTTCTGATGAGTTTAATAAACTGTGCAAGTCAGAAGGGATCGTGAGACACTTGACAGTTCGTCATACTCCATAATAAAATGGCGTTGCAGAACGAATGAACATAATGATCATGGAGAAAGTTCGATGTATGTTGTCAAATGCCAACTTACCAAAGTCGTTTTGGGCCAAAGCAGCCTTTACTGCATGTTTTTTGATCAACCAATCTCCATCCATTTCCATTGAGAAAAAGACTCCACAAGAGGTATGGTCTGGTAATCCTGCTAATTATTCTGATTTAAAGATCTTTGGGTGTCCTACGATGCTCATGTTGATAATGGAAAATTGGAAGCTTAGATCCATTAAATGTGTTTTTCTTGGTTATAAAGTGGTGTAAAAGGGTATAAGTTATGGTGTCCTCAAAATAGAAAAGTTGTGATTAGCAGAGATGTTGTTTTTATGAAACAACTATGCTACCTAACTTATCTCTTAAAGACTCTTCCAATAAAGAAAATCAAAAGCGTGTGGAGCATCAAATTAATACAGAGTCGACTCCTCAAGCCAAGATTACAAAAATTGAGAATAGAGTTGCTTCTTCACCACAATACTCTATATCGCCAAAAACAGTAACTAGAAGAGAAATTAAACCTCCAAAGAAGTATGCCAAGCCGATCTAGTTGCTTATGCTTTAAATGTGGCCGAAGATATAGATGCAAACCAAAAGCCGTCTAATTATTCTCGAGGCTAAGTTAATGTGAAGACTCGTAAAAGTGGATGTTTGCTATGCAAGAGGAGATGGAATCACTCCATAAAAACAGAACATGGGATCTTGTGAAACTTCCTAAAGGTAAAAAGGTTGTTCATTGTAAATGGGTGTTTAAAAGAGAGAAGGGACTCAGGAGTTGAAGAACCCAAATATAAAGCAAGGCTTGTTGCAAAGGGTTACAATCAAATTCCAGGAGTGGAGTTCATGCTGGATGTGTTCTCCCGATTTGTGAAGCATAGTTCGATTCGAGCTTTGCTTGGTATTGTGGCCATGCATGATTTGGAGCTTGAGCAGTTAGATGTAAAAACTGCATTTTTGCATGGAGAACTTGAGGAAGATATTTACATGAAACAATCAGAGGGTTTTACAGTCTCAGAAAAAGAGGACTATGTTTGCCTACTAAAAAAGTCCCTTTACGGTTTGAAACAGTCACCAAGACAGTGGTACAAGAGGTTTGATTCCTTTATGACTTCTCATGATTTTAAAAGAAGTAGTTTTGACAGCTGTGTTTACTTTAAGAAAAACAGTGATGGTTCTTTTGTGTATCTACTTCTTTATGTTGATGACATGTTGATAGCAGCAAAAGATAAAGGAGAGATAAGAAAAGTTAAAGCCCAACTAAGTGAAGAATTTGAGATGAAAGATTTGGGACCAGCAAAGATGATACTTGGTATGGAGATTCTCAGAGATAGAAAAGCAAGAAAATTGTACCTAAGTCAGAATGGGTACATTGAGAAAGTTCTTTATAGGTTCAATATGCAGAGTGCTAAGCCTGTTAGTACTCCTTTAGCAAATTTATTTTCAGACTTTCATCGGCTTTGTCTCCACAATCGATGATGAGATTGAGTACATGTCACATGTTCCATACTCTAGTGCAAAGTGGGATCTCTCATGTATGCTATGGTTTGTTCACGCCCGCATTTATCATATGCAATCAAGGCTGATTAGCGATACATGGCGAATCCTAGTAAAGAACATTGGAAAGCAGTTGGTGGATTTTAAGATACTTACGAGGTACTACCGATGTTTGCTTACGCTTGGAAGAACTAGAGATGGAGTCATTGGGTATGTTGATGCTGATTTTGCTGGAGACCTTGATAGAAGAAGATCTCTCTCATTGGTTATGTCTTTACAATCGGAGGTTGTGCAATCAGCTTTGAAAGCTACTTTGCAAACTATAATCGCTTTGTCTACCATTGAAGCCGAGTACATGGCGACATCGAGGCTTGTAAAGAAGCTATTTGGTTGAAGGGACTCTTTAGTGAGCTCAATGAAGACCTTCAAATCAGCACATTATTTTGTGACAGTCAGAGTGCCATCTTCCTTACAAAAGATCAAATGTTTCATGAGAGAACAAAACACATTGATGTTCGGTATCATTTTGTTTGTGATATTATTGCTCGTGGTGATATTGTTGTGAGCAAAATTAGTACTCATGAAAATCCTGCAGATATGATGACTAAGTCACTTCCTATAACCAAGTTTGAGCATTGCTTAGACTTGGTTGGTGTTCATTGTTGAAGTTAAACCCTTAAGGGGTTTTATGGAAGAGGTGGGGAACTTGTTCGTTGAGAGTTCGCGATGAAGAACTTGTTCATTGAGAATTCGTGTCAAGGTGGAGATTGTTAGAATTAAGTGACCCGAATCCTTATTTAAATAAAATACATGGTAAAATAAAATAAAAGAAGAATCCCTATAGAATTACACTTCTTTTATTTTATTTTAAATAAGGTTTTTAAAACCTTATTAACTTCCATCTATTTGATATTGATTAGAATAAGGTGTTTCAATCTTACTACACTCCTATTAGAATATGGTTTTACAAGCCTATAAATAGACATAGTCTATTCTTCTTGTAATTGATTCGAATTCGACATAGTGAATTTTCTTCTCCTCTGCCCGTGGTTTTTTTCCCGAAAGGGTTTCCACGTAAAATCTGTGTGTTCTTTATTTTTATTTCTCTTTTCTTTGCGATATATTTGTCATTACCGACGTTATATTTTTTCACAATTACAATTTGCTCAACCAACTTCCTTGCTCCCTACATCTCAGATATCAAAGTTGGAGATGGTAGAGACTTATTTTCTTACCTTGCTAGGAGTTTTCTATCTCTAGCCATATCTTTCTCTACTAGACCCATAAACCCTAGGTTTTGAAATAATGAGATTGATGGAGAAATCAAGCTTGGATGGAGTTTTCCTATTTATTTTAAGTGAGAAATAAATATATGGAATGATGTTTAGGCTAGGACTTGAAGAAAATGGGTGGGAGAATAAAAGAGAAAGTCTCTTTTGTGGTTGCCGACCATAAAAGGGGAAGAATATGGGTTTCCCCTCTTTTTCTCTTTTTTCACACATTTGAAAATACTAGTCAAAGTCAAACTAAAATATATGGTCCACATTTAATTCTTGATCATTAATCCTTGATCATTAATCCTTGATCATTAATCATATCCAATAGCTAAAATTAATTCTAAAATTATAATATCTCATCATAATAATATTCTCACACAAAATTAATGAGAAATGGTTAAAATACCCTTATACGAAAAATTTGCACTTTTTTTACAACACATTGGCACTTATCAAACTCAAACATCATAATTCACATTTACTCTCTAATATATGTCCATGGATGGTGAAAATTACACTTATACCCTTTCCATGGTAAAAATGGATAAGTTGTAATTTAGCCCCTACACTTTACAATCTTATTCGATTTAGTCCAAATATGATACTCGTCATACCAATACATATTCCACATCGTTCTCATGAAAAATACTCATTATTAAATCACCCTTTCTTAATTTGGTCAAATTGTATTTTAGTCCTCATATTTTTCAATATTTATGATTTAGTCTTTTTTTGCCACATTTTCACATTCACTATTCTCTACATAGATTTCCATCTATAACATAAAATTAATTTCCTTATGGTCTCTTTTTAACTAACTTGCTTCTAGATTTTCTCAATAATTCACTATACTCATTCTCGAAGTAGTACCAATTGTTGTACCGAAAATTTTGGGATGTTATAGTTTTAACAAGCTTATGGAAGATATCTTTTTATGATTTAATTTGAAAAATTTTGATTCTTTACTCAATGAGTGAGGTCAGATTTTATTGTATTTAATTTCAAGATAAGTGATCAACTCTATATGGTTTATGAGAATTTGTGTTATTGATTGATATTTTTTTACTTGTATTTGATTTGAGTTTTTTGAGATAAAGTAGGATAGAAATATTTGATATGTATCTATAATATATATAAAAGCTCTAGTTTGGAAAAGCTTTTGAATTGATGAGAATACCCTTTATTTTCCAATATATTACGGAATTTACATTTAAAAATAATTATAATATTTAATTTAAAATTATTAGGTAAATTTTTTAAATAAAATAGAAGTTATGATAATTATACATTTAAAAATAATTATAATTTAATAAAAGTTGTGATAATTACACATTTAAAAATAGTTAGAATTTAAATTACAACTGTTAGTTAAAAATTGTGCTAATTTTAAAATAAAGTTACTAATTGATTAGAACTCTAAGCATAAAAAATGGGGGAAATTTTGTGATAATTATAATATACAATTATTAGTTCAAAAACTTTGACGTAAAGAAAAGTTGTGCTAATTTTCTTATTATAAAATAGAGTTTTTACTTGAATAAAATTCTAAACATCTTAACTATCACTTAATTAATATTAGAGTTAATTAGTTATTATTTTGAATAATGTTACTTTGCATTAATTACATAAACAAAAATTATATTGTATGTTGAATATATTAAAAATGATTTAATTATTATTTAAATTTTTTTAAATATAATATATGACTTGATAAGTTAATATATATTTAATTATATTTGACAATTCAAATAATAAATATTTTTTACTAATTGTTGTAATTAAAAATACAACATTTAAAAAATTAATTAAATATTAAACGTGTAAAATCACATGCAACTCATGTGACATGATCTGCTGTAATTTGATACGTCAAATTAGGCTTTCCAATATACTTGAGGAGCTTATTCTCAAGCAAATTAAGTGTCTTTTCTATGCTTTTGTTGAATTTTAGCTTTCACCATTAATAATTTTTTTTGGATGAGTTTTGCCCCTTTTTAAGACCCAAACTGGCAACATGGTACCATAGGGGACCTAATGAGGTGTTTGAGTTGGTGTAGGAAGACGACAATGACCCAACCTCGAGGAAAACATGATTCAAAGTGGGTGTCGTGACATTGATAATAGTGATGTCATGACATCGAACCTTTTCATCTTGAGGATGCAAAACTTCAATGTGAAATCAATATGGAGCCTATTGTCGAGAGAGTCGCGACACCGAGGGTAGGATGTCGCGACATCGAGCCAACATCATGATACCGAGCCTCCAAAGTCGTGATATCCCTAGAGGTGTTGAAATGAAGAAATTGGGGCCTATACCAGTGATGTCGCGACACTAGGGGTAGGATGTCGTGACACCGAGACCCTCCACAACCACGAGTTCGCTATTGTCTAGGGTGTCACGACGCCGAAGTCTAGGTGTTGTGACATCGCTGCTTGACGGGAGAAAATAGTTGCAGGGGTAGTCTTTTGTCCAACATTAACCCAAGCCAAAACACAACTTTTAAGGGCATTTATGTCTAAAATTTGGAATTGTATTCAGTTGTTAAAAGACATTTTTGACCGGTAACTTTAAGGGAGCCACCTTTTGTTTCATCTTTTAAGCTTAGTAGTTACTTCTTCTTCATTTTTATGGTTTTAGTTCATAGCTTTTTTGAGTTTAGTTGTTTTTAGTTGGTAGTTTAGTTAGTTTTTACTATAGCTCTAGTATTAATTGCACTTTGGTACTTTTAACTTTTCTTTGTATTTTCATTTTCATCCAAATCCTTCAATATATTTCAGTTTTATTTTCTTTCTAAAGTCTAAAAATCTGAATTTTACTTGTATTTGCTACCTTCATTGTTGCTGTCATCATCTTCTTCTTTAAGCATCCATCAAGAAATTTCTAAGCTTTTCTTAACTCTACTATTGTGCTTTATTTTTATGTATGATTTTAGTATATGTTAAGTTGTTGTGTGCACGTAAATGATGATTGATAACTAAATTCATGGTGGTTGGTTAACGAAAATGTTGTTCGGTTAGTTTTTGGTACAAGGACGAAATTGTAAAAACTGCACTAAACTGAATGAACCTCAATACTTAGAATTGACACTTATAGGTGAACATTTAGATAGCTGAGATTGAGAGGAGATCCTATTGAGCACCAATTTGACTGTCCTGAGTTTGTTTGGTGAGGTTAAGAGATAAACCGAACTAAATTGTCTAATTTGGTAAAGTGGTGACCGAGAGGTAAAATTGAGCCAATTAGAAGTTTAAGCCTTTTAGATCCCTAATCCAAAGACTAATTAGCAACATGGAAGTCAACCCACCGCTTGTTTGTGCATTGAATTGTTAATTACCTAATTTTGATTATTTTACAATTTGGTCCTTTTTAGCATTATGCAGACGATTATTGTAATTTGCCCTTGATTATGAATTGCCGTAATATAGTACTTAGCATGTAAGACCCCTAACCCATATCCGTCGCCGGAATATGATTTCAGAGCATTATCGAAGTTTACTGATCGTGTCTGTCGAGTCTTAAAATTTATAAAGAGAATGATCGAACCTGGAAACTAACTCTGACAACGATTTAAGGCAAGTGCACCTATCGAACAGTAGTATAGCTTAGGCAAGATTGGATTGTCGAACCCAAAGGAACTAAAAGTACTAATACTAACTTTCTTTCTATTATTTAGCCTGAGAATTAAGCGAATGGTTATTTAATCTAAACTTGACTAACTACTAAGCTAAAGACGCAAAGACAAAAAGAATGGATTGGAGAAATACTGTTGGGCAAACTCAGTTGATTAAGACGATACCTTAAAGAGAATCCACCTAGACTTCACTTGTTATCTAACACTGAACCAGACGATTTATTCACTTGACTTGATCCGTAGGATTCCCTAATTTATATTAAACCCTCTCTCGAGGCGAATAACGTCTAACCCTAGGTTGATTAATTGAAATCTCTTTCTAATTAAAACCCCTAAAATTGCATTAACTCGATCTATGGAATCCCATATTAGGTTTCACCCTAATCCGGCAAAATCTCGTCACCCTATCTCTAGGCGCGCGATCAACTCCGCTTAACTATGCTAGATCTACTCTTAGGCAGGGACTTTTGCTCCACCACCTAAGCACATTCAACTTGAATTAATATCCCGGAAATATCAACACAAGAATTAAGCACACATAATTAAGAACAAATCAAGTATTTATCATATAGTTCAGAAAATAATAACAAGATCCGTCTTAGGCTTCATCCCCTTCATGTATCTGAAGGGTTTAGTTCATAACAATAAAAGAAAACATCTCAGAAGAAAAGATAAAACAAAACATAAGAAAACCCTAAAACCCCCTGAAAGAATTGAAAGAGAGATCCTCCGTCTTGAGTAGAATTCTGGCTTCTTGAGATGGATCAACTGGCTATCTTCGAGTGATTCCCACAAATCTGACCTTTCTGGCTTGGCTCCTTGGCCTAGCTAACCGCCCCCTGACTAAAGCCCTGGCAGAAGGCTTCTGCCGAACTCCCTTTCAAGTTGCCCCCTTGGGTGTTTATATAGACTTTGAGATGCCTTACTTGGCCCCTAAGTATCCTAATTCAAATAGGATTCCTGTTTGGGTGTTTGAATAGGCTTTGGAATGTGTTTCTTTGCCTCCAAGTATCCAAACCGAGTAAAACTCCTCTTGGCCGCGGCAGGACACGCCCATGGCACACGCCGTGTAAGTCGTGGGCCGTGCCGTGTTCGAGGTGATAATCGAGGCACGCCACTGTGGTCTTGGGGCCCGTGCCGTGTGGATTTTCGTGATATGGCCCATTTACTCCGTTTTGGGCCCGTTTTCCATTCTTTTCGTCCTTTGGTGCTCTCCTGGGTATAAAACATGAAAACAAAGGATTAAGAGCACCAAATTACATAATTCAAGGCTTAAATCATCCAAAAGCATTCTAAATGTGGGCTTAAAATATGTTACTTTGGAATGTGTTTGAATAGGCTTTGGAATGTGTTTCTTTGCCTCCAAGTATCCAAATCCGAGTAAAACTCCTCTTGGCCGCGGTAGGGACACGCCCATGGCACACGCCCGTGTAAGTCGTGGCCAGGCCGTGTTCGAGGCTGTTAAGTGAGGCACGACCGTGTGGTCTTGGGCCCAGGCCGTGTGGATTTCGTGATATGGCCCATTTACTCCGTTTTGGGCCCGTTTTCCATTCTTTTTGTCCTTTGGTGCTCTCCTGGGTATAAAACATGAAAACAAAGGATTAAGAGCACCAAATTACATAATTCAAGGCTTAAATCATCCAAAAGCATGCTAAATGTGGGCTTAAAATATGTTACTTTTACGGTTTATCATTTACCGATCAAACAGACATAAATTACGAACATTTTGTATCATATAATATTCAGGTCAGAAATCAAATTTTACTCATACATACAATCCCTTATTCGAGCCCTAGAGGCCCAAAATACGCGTTAGAAACAAGTCGAGACTAATTCGAAAACTCAGGAAAATTTTTGGAATACATTAAAAAATTTCGAAGCTGCAGGGTTCACATGGCCGTGTGGTTAGGCCGTGAGACACGCCTATGTCTTAGAACTTGTGGGCATTCGAAATAGGGACACACGGCCGTGTCCCAACCGATCTATACCCGTATAACTCTCTGACTTGGGTCATACGGCCAAGCCACACGCCCGTGTTCCAGGCCGTGTGCCCTTTCTAAATGGCCTCTCACGCCCGTGTGTTAGCCTTGTGTCTCACATGGCTGAATCACACGCCCGTGTGTCTGGCCGTGTGGACCTAAAATGTACCTTAAACAACAAGTTTACCATTCCCTGCAAGCTTGGACATTAAGCAATTCAAAAATCATTCATCTAACCTATTCAAAACATGATCAAACACATCCAAAACATTTCAAAACAATCATCCGAGGAGCCTAACCAATGTACCCTCATTGGTACCACAATTATATCATCAAATTATATTATCAAAACATCATTAAAATTTAAATTATAAACATACCAAGTTCAATCCATTTTGCCTAGTGTATGAGCACTTAAACATAAAATTAAATTCACATGCACCTATTTAGATTTGGTTCAATTTACCATGCCAGAATATAACTTCAAACACAAACACATATACATATGTATATACCAAACCAATATTAAACTTATAACCTCATTTACAATCAAACCACAAAATAACTATTATTTAGACACCCTAGGTACATGCCGACACAAAGGATAAACATCACCACATTTGAGTTCGAGATCGTTGTTGGATGCTGAATCAGCGATCAAAAGTTAAGTACCTAACCTGCGCATGGAAAACAAACCGTACGCTGAGTAAAAACTCAGTGGTATTTCTATAATTTGAATATTTAAAGACAAAATAATATAACATGCACAATTAAATATTAAGCACAATTGAATATTTAAAAGCCACATTTATTTATATAATAGCATTAACCATTCAATACTCAAATCATAAATATATCATTTTATACCATACTCAATTCTCATCACTTGCTATATAATAGCTTTTTACAATTTGATCCTCATATCATTTAAACAATGGCACTATCCATTCCATATACAATTTCATGAGTATATAACTCATGTATTCCATGTATTTACAACATATTTCACATTCTATTTTCAATTCACTATATCACTTCCATTTCTCATATTATGCCATATCAATATCAATTATAGAACTTTATTATTTAATTACCCCTACAAACACGACTCGGACTCGGACTCGGACTCGGACGGATACACTAATCCAACCAACACACCAGTTTGGCACCCAGTGCCTCATCGGATATATCTGAAGTAATAATTGCGCCCAGCGCTATATAAATTTGACACCCAGTGTCTCATCGGATAAACCGAAGTAAATTGGCACCCAGTGCCTCATCGACTCGAAGTCCAAGAATTTTTTGAACTCTTCCAATCCTATGGCATGCATCTATATCCGACTTAGCCCGATACAGTTAATAGGGTTTAATTTCACTTTCCAAATACAACCAATATTCAATATCCAAATTTCACATTAACACATATATTCAATTCAATTCAATTCAATCAACTTTAAATCAATTCAATAATCAAAGTGCCATTTGCTCACCTTAACCACTTACCATGTACATTAATTTAAAATACAACAATTAACAACTGGATTCGGATTATAGAAATACAAACCAGAAATTTCGAGCTATTCGATGTCGACTTTATCTTTCCCCTTTTTAATTGAGGATTCCGGTATGACGTTAGCTACGGAATTAAAACAATTAAAATTCATCAATACAACACAACACAATTCAATTTCATATTAAATATTAAATATTTCAATTTTGACTCAATATTTGCCTAATTTCCAATTTAGTCCCTAAACTGAGACTAATTTTTATTCTTCACAATTAATTCTATATTTTCATACAATTTCCACTTTAAACTAAATTTAACTCCCTATTTTCACTTAAATCTCTAAATTTCAAAATTTTCACAATTTAGTCCTTATTATTCAAAATTTACAATTCATTCTACAATTTAATCCTTTTTCATTTCTAACTTAAAAATCTATCAATTTAATCCCTAATACTAAAATTATTCAACATTAACAACACTTAAAAACTCAATAATTGCTAAAATTTCGACACGGGTCAGGTAGTACTTAACACCGGGATTCCAAAAACATAAAGATTACAAGAAAAAAAAGACTAAATTGACTAACCAATTGAGCTTTGAACCTTAAAAGTCCCTAAGCCTTGCGTCTTTCTTTATCTTTATCTTTTTCTTTCTTTCCTTTCTGTTTTTGTTTGGCTTTGGCTTTCTGTTCTTATTCTGTTTTTTTTTTAAATTCATTTACTTATTTTATTTTATTATACATTAGTTTATTATTATTATAATATATATACTTAAATATTAAGTAAACTTATTTTATTATAATATATATATTAAATTTATAAATATCTTACCTTATGCCGCCTCATTAAAGAACAATGGAATAATTACTTTTTTAGTCCCTTTAATTTTTCTTTAATATATAATTTAACTTTCACCCTATATGCAATTTAGTCCTTATACCTAATTACTCTTAATTCATGCAATTTCACTTAACCAAAATTTAATTAACTATACAACTAGCTTCATAAATATTTTTAATAATTACTTACGAGTCCGATTTATAGGAACGGAGTCTCGAGAATGCACTTTCCAATACCCCTGACTATCGGGTCATTACAATTCTCCCCCTAATTAAATTTCGTCCCCGAAATTTTACCTGAAAAGAGGTGGGGGTACTGAGATCTCATAGTCTCTTCCGGTTCTCAAGTCGCTTCTTCAACACTATGACTACGCTACAACAC
Source organism: Gossypium sturtianum (assembly GCA_025698515.1). Lineage (NCBI taxonomy): Eukaryota > Viridiplantae > Streptophyta > Magnoliopsida > Malvales > Malvaceae > Gossypium > Gossypium sturtianum. Next base: position 49,781,327 of record CM046952.1, on the reverse strand, counting down.
TTTCACTAACGAAACTCGCTTGTTACATAACTCTTTAACCTCAAGTGCCAAAATCTCATTCGGTTCTTCTTCGTATGACAAATCAGGTTGAATCTCAATATCTTCCGTTGAAATAACGTGAGATGGGTCCGATCGATATCTTCTAAGCATTGAAACATGAAAAACATCATGAATTTTCTGTAATTCCGCAGGCAAAGCTAAACAATACGCAACTGGTCCTATTCTTTCTGTGATCTCTTACGGTCCAATAAGACGAGGACTTAGTTTCCCTTTTCGGCCAAATCTCAAAAATTTCTTCCAAAGTGAAATTTTAAGAATTACTTTATCGCCAAAGCGAAACTTTAAGAATTACTTTATCGTCAACAGAATATTCAATATCTCGACGTTTCAAATCTGCATATGATTTCTGTCTGTCAAAAGCTGTCTTCAATCTATATCGAATTTTTTCAACAATGTCTTCCGTTTCTTGAATTAATTTTAGCCCGGTCATTCTTCTTTCACTCAGTTCCATCCAACAAACAGGTGATCGACACCTACGACCATATAAGGCTTCATACGGAGCCATTTGAATACTCGATTGAAAACTATTATTGTATACAAATTCAGCCAAAGGTAAGTAACGCTCCCAACCTGATTCAAAATCAATAACACAAGTACGAAGCATGTCTTTCAAAATCTGAATAACATGCTCAGATTGTCCATCAGTATGCGGGTGAAAAGCTGTGCTAAAATTAAGTCGCGTACCAAGAGATTCATTCAACTGTTTCCAAAATCTCGAAGTGAACCATGGATCTATATCAGAGATTATCGACATAGGGACACCGTGCAATCTCACTATTTATTGAATATAAACTTCAGCAAGCTTTTAAAGTGACCAATCAGTCCTGACCGCAATGAAATGAGTCGATTTCGTAAGTTAATCAAAAATCACCCAAATAGCATTTTTCTTATTTGCTATTACAAAATCCATTGTGATATAATCCCATTTCCATTCAGGAATAAAAATAGGCTGAAGTAATCTGGTGGGAACCTGATGTTCTACCTTAACTCGCTGACAAGTTAAACATTTAGCCACATACTCGACCACATCTTTTTTCATTCCTGGCTACCAATAAGATTCTCGCAGATCGCGATACATTTTTGTTCCTCTAGGATGCAAAGCAAAAAGACTATCATGAGCTTCGCGAAGTATCAACTCTTTTAATTCAGAAACATCCGGAACGCAAATTCAGTTATGAAATCTCAAGCAACCACAATCATCAATGCTGAAATTTTCTAATATACCATTCTGAACCATTTCTCTTTTCTTCGCCAACTTGTCATCTTCTAACTGCGCTGACTTGATCCAATCAAACATCACCGGTTTGATTTTTAGTTCAGCCAATAGGCTTCCATTGTCATTGACACTAAGCTGAGCAAACATTACTCGTAATTCAATTGCTATTTTCCTACTCAACGCACCAGCTACAACATTAGCTTTACCAGGGTGGTAATCAATAACACAATCAAAATCTTTCAGAAGCTCTACCTAACGACGCTGTCTCAAATTCAACTCCTTTTGAGATAAGAGGTATTTGAAACTCTTATGATCAGTATAAATATAACACTTTTCACCGTACAGATAATGTCTCCAAATCTTTAGAGCAAAAACCACAACAGCTAGCTCTAAATCGTTTGTCGGATAATTACGTTCATGCGTTTTTAGTTGACGAGACGCATAAGCAATCACTTTCCCGTCTTGCATCAAAACACAACCAAGACCGCTCAAGGAAGCATCACTATAAACAACAAAATCCTTTCTCGATTTTGGTAAAGTCAAAACTGACGCTTTAGTCAACATCTCTTTCAATTTCTCAAAACTTTCTTGACACTGATCATCTCAAATGAACTGAACATTCTTATGCAATAATTTTGTCATCGACAAGGCTATCTTCAAAAATCCATTTACAAATCTTCGGTAATAACCAGCTAAACCAAGAAAACTACAAGCCTCTAACACATTTCTCGGTGCTTTCCACTGAACAATTACCTCGATATTTTTCGGATCAACTTTAATTCCATCTGCTGAGATAACATGACCCAGAAATACAACTTCTGATAACCAGAATTCACATTTACTAAGCTTTCCGTACAACTATTTCTCTCGTAACACTTGCAAAATAATTCTGAGGTGTTGCTCATGCTCGGATTCAGATTTCGAATAGACCAAAATATCATCAATAAAAACTACCACAAATTGATCCAAATACGGTTGGAAAATACTATTCATGAGATCCATAATTGTTGCTGGAGTATTCGTCAATCCAAAAGGCATCACTAAGAATTCATAATGACCATATCGTGTACGAAATGTCGTCTTCGGTACATCATTTTCTTTCACTTTCAACTGATATTAACCCGATCTCAAATCGATCTTTGAAAAAATAGAAGCTCTTTTTAGTTGATCAAATAAGTCATCAATACGGGGTAGAGGATATCGATTCTTAATCATCAATTTATTCAAGTACCGATAATCAATACAAAGCCGCATCAAACCATCTTTCTTTTTGAAAAAAAGTACTAGAGCTCCCCAAGGCGATATACTAGGGCGTATAAAACCACGACCCAATAAGTCTTGCAATTGTACTTTTAATTCTTTCAACTCCGTAGGTGACATACGATAGGGGGACATTGACACCTGAGCCGTATTAGGAAACACTTCAATTGCAAACTCAACCTTCCGATCCGGTGGTAATCCCGGTATTTCCTCGGGAAACACATTAGGGAATTCACAAATAGTTTGAATTTTACTGTACTGACTATCAACATAATTCGAATTGATAACATAGGCTAGAAAAGCTTCACAACCTTGATTAAGAAGTTTATTAGCTTGAATTGCAGAAATAATATGAGTTGAACCACTTGTTCGAATACAATTCACCTCAATCATATCACTGTTTTCATTCTGAACAACAAACTTCTTTTTACAACAATCTAGAATCACCCCGTGCTCCGTAAGTCAATCCATTCCCAAAATCATATCAAAATTTCCAAACGGCATTATCAACAAATCAACAGGGAAGATTATATTTTGTATCATTAACGGACATCTCCTACACACCTGATCCACTAATACAGATTGTCCCAATAGACTAGACACCACTATCGATACTCTAGACGTCTCAGATTTTAAACTTCCTGACTCAACCAATTTAGTATTAACATATGAATGCGAAGATCCCGGATCTATCAAAGCATAAACAGGTTTTGATGTAATAAAAATATACCTGTCACAACATCATTAGCATCACCATCCTCACGAGTCCGCACAACATAAGCTCGAGCTGGCGTTCTAGCCTCCGACTGTTGAGTAACAGTATCATTTCCCTTTCTAGCACCACCTCTCGAAAATGAACCACTTCGACTTGACCTACGACCCCTAGAAGCAGGCATAGATCTCTGAGAAGTAACAGGTGTAGCATTTTCATTCTTTGGACAATCTCTAACAAAATGTTCCGTAGATCCACAGCGAAAATAGCCTCGAGTTAACTCCCAGCATTCACCATGATGTTTTTTCCCACAATGCTCACAATTCGGAATATTAGTATCTCTGGATGGACCTCGCACACTACCCGTAGACACAGTCGGTTGTCTATCACGATTTTTATCAATTCTATCTGACTTAAAATTTGATCTCCAACTACCATGAAATTCTTTTGATCTCCAACTACCACAAAATTCTTTTGATCTCTTCAGTTGTGGATTTGAACTTGCAGCTCCAGGACGCTTTCCAAAAGTACGAGTATTTTCAGTCTTTTTATCAAAACCCAGGACTTGTTTTACCATTCTTGCTCGTTCAACTAGATCTGAAAACTCAGTAATTCTGTGCGATACCAACTGTACTCGTAACTCATCGCGTAAACCACGCAGAAATCGCTTGAAACTGTCAATTTCAGTCGGCACAAATTCAATAGCATACCTACTAAGTCGCAAAAACTCTCGTTCATAATCAACCACAGACCTTTCACCTTGTTTCAACATCAAAAACTCTTGTTTTTTGTCTTTAATATACAATTCACCCACATATTTCTTTTGAAATTCCTTTTAGAAGAATTCCCAATTAACCTGATCTACGGGTATATGACGTGCCATTGACTGCCTCCAGATATATGCTTCTCCTTGCAGTAGAGAAACAACACATATTACACTTTTACGCAGGTTGCATTCAAGTTGTTACAAGATGCGTTTAGTAGATTCAATCCAAATTTCAGCTGCGAAAGGATCAATTCCTTTCAATCCTAAGTGTCGAAACCATTTTTAAAAAGGTTTTAGAAAATGGGGTTGACTTTTAAAAACAAAAATGGGAGTCACCACCAATCCCTTTTTACTTAGGTGTGATTGGATCACCTTGTAAAACGTTTTATTTTAAAACATTTGATTTTGGTCTTCGAAAAATGAGAAAACGAATTCGGGAGTCGATTACGTATGAGGAAGGGTTAGCACCCTCATAATGCCCAAAAATTGGTACCTAATCGATAGAATCATGTCCAAATGTTTGAAATTTAAAAGTATTTAAAAATATGATTTCTTAAAAACTTCGAGCAATTTGAGTTAAAATTTGAGATTTCTTTGTTCCGAAGGAATATAAACATCACATCCAGCACGATAGGACACGATATTTTAAAACCTTTGTAATCAAAATCATCTCATGATTTACAAAACTTGTTAAAAGGATATTTAGTTATTTAGCCAAACGAAAAATCGCAACCCAGCACGTTAGGGCACTATTTCCCGAATTTCTAAATACAAAATATTGCCTTATTTTGAAACATTTTGATAAAATTCAGTAATTTTGTAAAAAATGTATTTTATTTTAAAAAATGATTCATGAGACAATATCGCATTTATACATTATCAAACATAAATATCAAAAGCAATTATGACATACTAACATTTTATATCCATATAAATAATAAAGTAATAATAATGTAGAATAATAAAAAATAATAAAAATATAATATAAAATAATTAATAATAATAATTTATGTAAGGATTATACATAATAAAAATAATTAGTGAATAATAATTTTGAATAAAAACATATATATACATAATATCCTAATCATAAAAATTATATATGTAATAAATAATGTAAATGAAATAGGTTATATAATATAATAAAATTTATATAAAACAAAATTTTAAAAATAATATATAAAATAAAATTTAAAAAACATATAATATAGTAATTAATATATAAAAATAATATGTAATGAAAATAATTTAAAGCTTAATAAAAAATAATAGTTTAATATATAAAGATATTACATAAAAAAATATATAAATTTATACTATTAATGTATTAATATATAAATAATAAAGAAAATAATATAGATTATCTAATATAGTAAAATAATTTAATACAATATTAAAATAATAAAATTAAAGGATAAAACAAGAAATTAAAACAAAGAAACAGGGATTAAAATGGCAATTTTGCCAAGTTTCAAAACGGCGTTGTAATAAATTTAACCTTTAATGCAGCCCGAGGATTAAATTGGAAAATAATTAAACTTTTAGGGCCAAATTAAAAATAAAAAAAAAGAAATTAAACGGAATTGAAAAATAAAAAAATGTGGAAGGACTAAAACGGCAATTAGACCATTAATAAAAAAATGCGCGGATCCTACTCGAGTTTTCGGGTCAACTCGCGAATCCTCTAGCCTCGAACGACGTCGTTTTGCGCTTATTAGGTTAAGCGAAAACGGCGCCGTTTCCTCTATATTATATAAGTAAAAATTCGACTTTAAAAATCTTCAAAAGCGGTTTTTTTTAAAAAAAAAAAACTTAAAAACACTCTGAAGCTCCCCTTGCTAGCTCCGGCGCCGGACATTCAGGCCTTCGCTACGCGCCACACGCTCCTCCGTGGACGACTGCCGGAGGTCAGAAACCTCGCTTTTCGGTGTTTTCGAAAGGTAAACGCTCCCTTTTCTCCGTTTTTTTTTGTATTATCTTTTTTTATGTAAAAATATGCATACATAAATAAAAAAATAAAAGAGTGCGTAAATAAATAAAAAAATCACCTCTGTATTTGCAAGAATCTGTTTTTTATTTCTGTAACTTTTTTTCTCTGTATCATGTTTGCATATTTTGGTATCTTTTTTCCCATTTACAGATTTTGGAAGGCCTTTTATAGCCTTTCGAAATGAAAAATAAAAAAAAATAAATAAAATCTTTTCCATGTTTGCTGCGATTTCCTTCCATTTGCGCTGCTGTTTCTTTCCTTTCTTGCAGGTAGAAGACGGAGAACAGGCGACGAGGTGCGTTGATGGCGGCGTGACTCGCGGACTGAGGCGCGATTGAAAATTGGTGGCTGCGCGAGAAAGGTGCGACTGTTGGCCTGGACGCGAGGCTTGCGGAGCAACTGTTGGAGTACTGCGGCGCCTAGGGTTTCCCCAGAAACCCTTGGTCTCTGAGTTCAGTTTAGGAGTTGGGCCATTTTGGGCCTGTCTGAATCTGGGTCTATTGGGTGACTTGTAATTGGGCTAAGTGTAACGGGTCTGGGCAGGCAGCTTAGGGTCTGTAAGTTGGTCTTGGGGTGTAATTGGGCTTTGGGTTTATGTAACTGGACTGTTTAAAAAACACTTTTTTTATTTATTATTTTTGGTTTATTTTAAAGCCCGGGAAAAATTGGGTACTTACAGCTGCCCCTCTTTGCTCATTGTCGTGTAACGAGAATAGAGCAAAGACCATAAAAGGACCAATTTTGCCTGATTTTGGCCGAGCTTTGACTTCTTGATCCTTGCCTTCTTCAAACGGCTTCCAATCCCAACTGTATCTTCAGAGGTACTGGAACTTCATCTTGATTTCAATTAGTCTGATGTTTTCAATCTGCTCCCTACAAACTCAGGGATCGCCAGACTGATATCTTCAATCTGCTTCCTGTAACTTCAGGAATCGCCCGATCTGCTATTTTTAATTTGCTCCCTGCAAACTCAGGTATCGCCAGACTGATGTATTCGATCTGCTTTTTGCAACTTCAGGAATCGCCAAATATGCTATTTTCAATCTGCTCCCTGCAAACTCAGGGATCGCCAGACTGATATCTTCGATCTGCTTCCTGCAACTTCAGGAATCGCCAGATCTGCTATTTTCAATCTGCTCCCTGCAAACTCAGGGATCGCCAGACTGATATCTTCGATCTGCTCCCTGCAACTTTAGGAATCGCCAGATCTGCTATTTTCAACCTGCTCCCTGCAAACTCAGGGATCGCCAGACTGATCACTTCGATCTACTTCTTGCAACTTCAGGAATCGCTAGATCTGCTATTTTCAATCTGCTCCCTGCAAACTCAAGGATCGCCAGACTGATATCTTCGATCTGCTTCCTGCAACTTCAGGAATCACCAGATCTACTATCTTCAATCTGGTCCCTGCAAACTCAGGGATCACCAGACTGCTATCTTCAATCTGCTCCTTGCAAACTCAAGGATCGCCAGACTGGTGTCTTCAATCTGCTCCCTGCAAGCTCAGGGATCGCCAGACTGGTGTCTTCGATCTGCTCCCTGCAAACTCAGGAATCGCCAGATCTGCTATCTTCAATCTGCTCCCTGCAAACTCAGGGATCGCCAGACTGCTATCTTCAATCTGCTCCTTGCAAACTCAAGGATCGCCAGACTGGTGTCTTCAATCTGCTCCCTGCAAACTCAGGGATCGCCATACTGGTGTCTTCGATCTGCTCCCTGCAAACTCAGGAATCGCCAGATATGCTATCTTCAATCTGCTCCCTGCAAACTCAGGGATCGCCAGACTGGTATCTTTGATCTGCTTCCTGTAACTTCAGGAATGCCAAATCTGCTATTTTAATCTGCTCCCTGCAAACTCATGGATGCCAGATTAATCTCTTCAATATGCTTCCTGCAAACTCAGGAATGCCAGATTGGTATCTTCGATCTGCTTCTTTCAACTTCAAGAATTCCAGATCTGCTATTTTAATCTGCTCCCTGCAAACTCAGGGATGCCAGATTAATCTCTTCAATCTGCTTCCTGCAAACTCCGGAATGCTAGACTAATGTCTTCGATCTGCTTCCTGCAACTTCAGGAATGCCAAATCTACTATCTCCAATCTGCTCCACTGCAAACTCAGGGATGCCAGACTGGAATCTTCAATCTTACTACATTGTCCTTTAGATGACATAACATGTAGAATGTGTATATGCTTATGTCTAATAATTAAGATGCCTTGATCGAAATGCATCAAATGCTCCTAATTAGACATGCTATGAATGTAAAAATGATATGAGTATGATTCCCACTCAAGGTATTATCACTCATTTATCCGTCAAGGTTTCATCTTCGTTCCCCTTGAAGTATCATTTTCTTGCTCAATTATTTTGCCCTGTGGTAATTCTGAGTCCACTCCACTCAAACCTTGGGACATGAAGTTTGTACCTCCCACTGCAACTTCAGGAGAATAACATTTGGTTTCTTTCATCCAATCTGTTACCAGTCAGAAGTATAGAACTTGTATCATTTTTCATCAATTTGATCCGTTACACCATTCCCTGAGTGTAATGACCCGATGTATGTGTCTGAAATTTACATGAATGCAGGGTATCCCGACAATAATCTCCTTTTATACTTGGATTGACCTTGTTCGTCATTTTCTGATATGGTATCACCAACGGAATTGTCTTATCCAATAAGAATCCGAAGAGATAATCATTTTCAATGTTTCCAACCTTTAGGCTTGGTGAGTTCTAAACAATAGTCATGTTTCAGATTCCTCATATTATTTATAAGTTTTCAGAGTAATATGCGAAACTCCTTTTATGAAAGTGTTATTAGTCCATTAATCGTTATTTCAATATAAAATGCTTGAAAAAGGTCACAAAAATGGACGAGAAAGAAATTAATCAGGAGCATGGCTCAGAAAAAATAATTTAATCAAAGGTAACCAAGTCAATAAAAGAAAATTGATTTAGGTGTATCTCAAAAAGAATAAAGCAATCAAAGATAACAAAATCAAAAATGGGTAAAATAGAAGCTAGGTGCCCCAGATATCGCAGCCTGAGCTTCTCTGTTCAAACTTCTTGAGGACCATTTTAAGCTCAATATGTGTTTAAGGGATCCAGAGTACTTTGTTGATGCCCCAAGACGTAACATACTTCTTCATTGTCAATTCAAACGTAGCAAGACTACTGTATGCCCCTCTTTTGATCAAAAATTGAGCCACCCTTTTCGGGTTTTCAGCTCAAAGCCCCTTTGGTCTCAAAGCGCCCTTTGCGGGTTTTCGCCTTGGCCTCTCCCTTTTTTTTGAGGCGCCCTTTACGGGTTTTCACCTTGATCTTTCCTCTCTCAGGTAAAATACCTCTTGACTAAACCTGAATTCACCAGATTGGGCAAGTCTTCGCCATCTGTCTCGGTCAATATCAATGCTCCTCCAGAATAGGCCCTATATAAGTCCTTTCCAGTTTGACATATGCTTTCCTCTAAAATCATTTTGTAGAAGAAAAATATTTTTCAACATCAGGTTTCTTCATGGAATTCCCTAATATGAACTTCTTTAACGTAAGCTTGCATCATCTAGCCGTGACAAATAGCTTTTAACTTTTTTCTTCAATTAGGTTCAATTGATGAAAACACTTCCAATCTATAAACCAATGTGTAAGATGTTGTCCCGGGAAAGGTCCTGGCCAACGTTCGATAATCATAGAGAGTAGTAATAGCTTCTTATGCCAATCTTTACAAGTCTTAGCCACCTTTTTTTTTGGCAACTTTTGTTGCACTGTGATATGCTGCCTGATCTTTGGACAAACTGTAAACTTTGACTTTGTACAGTTATTTAAACGCGATCCTTTATGGCATTCTTCTAGCATCTGATCTTTTCCTTTTTGATGAATTTGATGACTTTGACCTTGTAACATTGGCATATGAAGCTACTTCCACCCTCTCAGTGAAGTAAACGATGACTGTGCCAATGAATTAATATTGGCTAAAATATTTTGACGAAATTGGCCTCATCACTTCCATGCCCCACATATGAAAAATTTGTGAAGAACTGGAGTAGGCACATGAATCTTGTCTCCTTAAATACGGCATAGCTGATACCATCCCTTTCTATGTAGATTGGCAGTGCCTGATCCTCATGTTTAGCCCGCATCTTAGTAGCCCAGGCATGTCCTGATATGATCGTGCAAAAACATCTTTGAATTCTTGAAAATAACTCAATGATGTCTTGCATTATTTCTGTATTGAGCTAGACTCCGATCTTTACCCACTTCCTAGGCTCATAATATTCAATGACCTTTCGTAGAGTAATGTCTGTTTTTCATCTTGTTCTACTATCCCTAACAAATCAGGAGGTAGGTTACAATCTCTGTCATCTTCAAAGTCCTTAGATCCCTTAGACCCATATCTGATTCAAAAAGGGAGTCAATAACAACGTCGCTCATGTCATTGATATCTAGGGACCTATTGTAGGCTCGAAGGAAGATTCTAAAGAATAAATGATTCAATAAATGGTTAAAAGAATATTTGAATAAAAGAGTCTATACATGGAAAGAAAAAAAATATTTGTTCAAAAAGATACACTTTATCGAAATAAGAATTTAGGACACAAGCCTATTTCACAAAAGGGTTCTTATTGCCTCTAGGTTTAAAGCAACAAGCATGTTTTGCACATTACTATAGATCAGCTCTAAAAATATAGAGATCTCTTCTACAATCTCATTATTCAAGACACTCCCAAGTATCCAAGGGTTTGAAAACATTGTTCCCCAATTCCCTCTTCGCTTTCAATTCCTTCAAGGGTTCGGAATTCTTCATTTGTTCCCGCATTTCTTGTTGAATCTTGGTTAATTGCCCCATGCATCTGTATTTGCATTTGCTCTATTCTCTCCAATCTTTGTTCCATGTTTTCCAGGTTAACTGAGATAATTTTACCTAAGTAAAGTCTAATGCAAATGATGTGATGCAAATGCATGAATGCAAAGAAAGAGAGGCATTGACTCTGAATTCAATTCCATTAGAAAAACTTTTCTAGAAAGCAGACTTTTTACATAAAACGAATCACATATACGACCATGCCCTCATATTCCAAGCAAAAACATCAATCCCCTTCTTCTCATAGGTCAAATCTTGCAAACTTCTAATAGATGCCTCCACTAGCTCCTTTTTGCTTAATCTGGGCCGCGACTCACTGCTCACTGATACTCGCAATGCTTGTTATCCTCTTCAAGAAAGCCTTACCGTGGTGGTTCTCGGATAGTCTTTGTCAGCTTGAATCCTTGGGCAATAAACTCGTGCATTCTTTCACAGGCTATCAGTCTTCTCTCGTTGTGTTTGCTTGAAACATATTCGGACAACCGTATTATAATCCACTTTATCAAAAAATCCATTTCCTTATGACAAACTTTTCTATTTAGCAATCGAATTTGAATCAACACCTCTTTTCTATGATATGAATGCAATGCAATCAAAACAAAAGAGAACGTGTTAGCACAAAGAAATAAATAACGGAATAGGGCACCTATTTGAGTGACTACTAGGATTTTACATAGTTCTACTTAGGGTAAGTCCCTAGGTTTTCTACGTGTGGTTCATCTCTAAAGTTGAGGTACCCGAACCAGCAGATTCCTCAATCTTCACCCATTATAGGCTCATATGGATCGAGTTCGGTTCAGGGGAATACATTTCCATATGGCCATGCGGAAGTGAAAACTTCACGAAGACATAGGTACAGATGTATTCCGGAAGCAGTCCACTAGCCCATGCGGAGGTGAAAACCTCACGAAGGCATAGCTTCTCGCTCCCACTTAAGGGTATGACCACGACGGTCATGCAGTGCAATGCAAAGAGATATATTTTTAAAATCACATGCAATAAAAGGATCATATTTTTAAAATCAGAATTTTAAATTCGAACAAAAGGACATGAAATCATCGATTTTACGGCTTGACTCTCTTATGGTCCCCAGCAGAGTCGCCAAGCTGTCGAAACCATTTTTAAAAAGGTTTTAGAAAACAGGGTCGACTTTTAAAAACAAAAATGGGAGTCGCCACCAATCCCTTTTTACTTAGGTGTGATTGGATCACCTTGTAAAACGTTTTATTTTAAAACATTTGATTTTGGTCTACAAAAAATGAGAAAATGGATTCGGGAGTCGATTACGTATGAGGAAGGGTTAGCACCCTCATAACGCCCAAAAATTGGTACCTAATCGATAGAATCATGTCCAAATGTTTGAAATTTAAAAGTATTTAAAAATATGATTTCTTAAAAACTTCGAGCAATTTGAGTTAAAATTTGAGATTTCTTTGTTCCGAAGGAATATAAACATCACATCCAGCACGATAGGACACGATATTTTAAAACCTTTGTAATCAAAATCATCTCATGATTTACAAAACTTGTTAAAAGGATATTTAGTTATTTAGCCAAACAGAAAATCGCAACCCAACACGTTAGGGCACTATTTCCCAAATTTCTAAATACAAAATATTGCCTTATTTTGAAACATTTTGATAAAATTCAGTAATTTTGTAAAAAATGTATTTTATTTTAAAAAATGATTCATGAGACAATATCGCATTTATACATTATCAAACATAAATATCAAAAGCAATTATGACATACTAACATTTCATATCCATATAAATAATAAAGTAATAATAATGTAGAATAATAAAAATAAAAATAATATAATATAAAATAAGTAATAATAATATATGTAAGGATTATAAATAATAAAAATAATTAGTGAATAATAATTTTGAATAAAAACATATATATACATAATATACTAATCATAAAAATTATATATGTAATAAATAATGTAAATGAAATAGGTTTTATAATATAATAAACTTTATATAAAACAAAAATTTTAAAATAATATATAATATAAAATTTAAAAAAAATATAATATAGTAATTAATATATAAAAATAATATGTAATGAAAATAATTTTAAGCTTAATAAAAAATAATAGTTTAATATATAAAGATATTACATAAAAAAATATATAAATTTATACTATTAATGTATTAATATATAAATAATAAAGAAAATAATATAGATTATCTAATATAGTAAAATAATTTAATACAATATTAAAATAATAAACTAAAAGGATAAAACAAGAAATTAAAACAAAGAAACAGGGATTAAAATCGCAATTTTGCCAAGTTTCAAAACGGCGTCGTAATAAATTTAACCTTTAATGCAGCCCGAGGATTAAATTGGAAAATAATTAAACTTTTAGGGCCAAATTAAAAATAAAAAAATGAAATTAAACGGAATTAAAAAATAAAAAAATGCGGAAGGACTAAAACGGCAATTAGACCATTAATAAAAAATGCGCGGATCCTACCTGGGTTTTCGGGTCAACGCGCGGATCCTCTAACCCCGAACGATGTCGTTTTGCGCTTATTAGATTAAGCGAAAACGACACCGTTTCCTCTATATTATATAAGTAAAAATTCGACTTTAAAAATCATTTTAAAAAAAAAAAAACTTAAAAACACTCTGAAGCTCCCCTCGTCTAGCTCCGGCGTCGGACATTCAGGCCTCCACTACGCGCCACACGTGCCTCCATGGACGACTGCCGGAGGTCGGAAACCTCGCTTTTCGGCGTCTTCGAAAGGTAAACGCTCCCTTTTCTCCGTTTTTTTTTGTATTATCTTTTTTTTTATGTAAAAATATGCATACATAAATAAAAAATATAAGAGTGCGTAAATAAATAAAAAAAATCACCTCTGTATTTGCAAAAGTCTGTTTTTTTATTTCTGTAACTTTTTTTCTCTGTATCGTGTCTGTATATTTCGGTATCTTTTTTTCCCATTTACAGGTTTTGGAAGGCCTTTTATAGCCTTTCGAAATGAAAAATAAAAAAAAGAAATAAAATCTTTTCCATGTTTGCTGCGATTTCCTTCCATTTGCGCTGCTGTTTCTTTCCTTTCTTGCAGGTAGAAGACGGAGAACAGGCGATGAGGTGCGTTGATGGCAGCGTGACTCGCGGACTGAGGCGCGATTGAAGGCTGGTGGGCGCGAGAAAGGCGCGATCGTTGGCTCGACGCGAGGCTTGCGCGCAAGCTGTTGGAGTATTGCGGCGCCTAGGGTTTTCCCAGAAACCCTAGGTCTCTGAGTTCAGTTTAGGAGTTGGGCCATTTTGGGCCTGTCTGAATCTGGGTCTATTGGGTGACTTGTAATTGGGCTAAGTGTAACGGGTCTGGGTAGGCAGCTTAGGGTCTGTAAGTTGGTCTTGGGGTGTAATTGGGCTTTGGGTTTATGTAACTGGACCGTTTAAAAACACTTTTTTTATTTATTATTTTTGGTTTATTTTAAAGTCTGGGCAAAATTGGGTACTTACACTAAGAATTCAGTCGCACCGTATTTACGCAATTCTTTAACCGAAGCTCGACGAACAGTAGGTGCAGATGTTGTAGCGGATGTGGTTCCTACCACACGCTAAAGAGCATCAGCAATAGATCTAAGTAACTGTGAATCATTTCTTTCGTCAATATTACCTCGCTCAACATTAGGTTGTTGAGTACTAACTGGATTAACACTTGGTGTTGCCGATTTAGTTCCATCTAACTCATTGGAGACATCATCTCCGGTATAGATCTCTTGATCAATATCATCATTATAATCATATGACATTTTCAACTATAAAACAAAAAATATATATATCAGCATCCAAATCCCGACTCAATTTGACTCAATTATGGCATATACCTCTGGACTCAATTTCGAGCTCGATTTAGTCCGAGAATCGGCAAAACTTGCAAAGCTCTGATACCACTAAATGTAACACCCCTAACCCATATCTGTCACCAGAATAGAATTTCGGAGCATTATCGAAGTTTACCGATCAAACAGACATAAATTAAGAAAATTTTGTACCATATAATATTCAAGTCAGAAATCAAATTTAACTCATACATACAGTACCTTATTCGAGCCTTCGAGGCCCAAAATACGCATTAGAAATAAATCGGGACTATGTAACACCCCAAACCAGGCCTAGACGTTATTGCCGAATCTGGCGACGTCACATGATAGTGCTTTAGAAAACGTAAATACCATAAACCATTTTCGATATCTTAGGCTATCGCCAAAACGTGTCATTTGTTTATTCATTATCCATTTTGAAACATGATACATTGCGGAAGCTTTTAGAACGATTTGCAAAGTAGTACGTATTTTATTAAAACATTTGTTTTTTTGTTTTTTTTTTGAAAACCCGCGTCTTATCCTACTGCTAACAGTTTATAAAATAATGATCTCAAATTTTAAACAAAAATCCGAAAGGCCTTGTTAAATAAAATTTACCCAAACATAACCAAATCATAATTAAAAATAAACCGTAAGTAAGTGTCCAGAACCGTAGTCACCGCCGAGTCCTCCACCGCACCGATCCGCCTACTGGTGGGGATTACCTGAACATATTAAACAGAAAAGCGTAAGTTTTTGCAACTCAGTGTGTAATCCCCACAGAAAACATGCACACAGTATCATATCAGAAAACAATCATGCATTCACAGTTCGGGTCTGAGCCCATTACAGAAACGATGTGGACCATAGCCCACTCAGTTACAGAATCAGACATATTACAGGGCATTGGCCCATTTCAGACAGAATATGCAGATAACAGAGTCCTACCCACCAGCCTCTACACACCAACTCCGTCCAACCCTACACACCATGTGGGGATTAAATCAACCCACCGAGCCCTACATACCATGTTGTACCGAATGCGGCACATAATCATAAATTTGCAGCTGGGCTGCCAGATAACAGGCTTAAAAGCCTTTCAGATACTTCCTCCAATTATAATCAACCCACCCCGATACAATGCAACATACAAGAATGACATACTATTATGCAAGTAAAGCTCATATATATTCAGATCAGTATACATGCTTAGTACATAAATCAGACAGACAAATCATTCATTTAGGGCTTAAGTACCGCTTACCGACTTTACGGTAGGTCCACAGTCGACTCGGGCGACCTATGTAACCTTACAGAGTTTTCAGAAAAATGGGCTCACACGCCCATGTGGCCTGCCCGTGTGGGCCCACACGACCCAAATTGGCCTTGGCACACGCCCATGTGGTTCACCCGTGTGGGCCCACACTCCCGTGTGGCCCACACAGCCCAATTAGTCGAGCCCGTGTGTCACACACGGCCTCGGTCGCCCCTCACACGGCCGTGCGCTTACGCACGGCCGGGCTCGTCAATCACACGGCCGTGTGGTGACTAACAGTCTTGCACACGGCCTACCACACAGGCGACCACACGCCCGTGTGGCGTCGATAGTAAGGTTTTCGGCTTTCGTGAAAACCTCATTTTCTACGTTTCCGGGTACACACCTGATTCAATTTTGCTGCCTACGCAATCCCGAGATCACTAGAATCTACAAATCCATTATTCGAATCCCAAATTCAGTATTTGTAACGAAATTTTAGCGAAACTAGAATAAGTCAGTCAAACGATAGCTATCAAATCCTTATCTCCAATCGAACAATGAGAACTCCGCACCTTAAAACGTTAATGGCTGATCTCCAGCCCCTCGGTTAATTCCTACAACCAACAAAACTCCTCTTAACCCAACGAATTATTTACCCTAAATAAAAAACGCATCTCAAAACTTA
Organism: Gossypium sturtianum; assembly: GCA_025698515.1. Lineage (NCBI taxonomy): Eukaryota > Viridiplantae > Streptophyta > Magnoliopsida > Malvales > Malvaceae > Gossypium > Gossypium sturtianum. The sequence goes on along the minus strand of CM046952.1, from coordinate 49,764,688 downwards.
CCGAAACTTACCAAACGTGTAAACGATGAGGAGACGACCGAAATAAGTGCTCAGTTTACGAAGAAAGAAGTAAACAGCAGGAAAAAGACACAAAAAGTCGGCAAGAAGGGGAAACAGATGAAGAAAACGGCAGAGAATTTTGAGAAAAGAGGAGAGCCAATTTTTTGGGAAACAAATGTGATAAAACCGAAAAAATAAAAGTAATCAGATTGGCAAAATTTTGATAACTCCCCTATCCAAGACACCTTAATTATCTCCATCAACCTCCCCCTTATCAGAATTTTAGTCCATCTCAACCTCTTCACACGGTACAAGCAGCAAAATAATCCCTTGTTCGCACAGGGATTCTAACTCAGGACCTCAACCATAACCAACACTCCACTTTACCACCAGATCAGCAGGCCCATTCTGTTAGTTACTCACACACTTTAGCTTATAAGCCTACTAACCAGAGTTTGGGCTTTATTCATAAAAATACCAAAATCTACCCAAGTTGAGACTTGAACTTGGGACCTCCCACACACACCCAGAACATGTAACCACTAAAGCAGACAGATAGTTGTGTCAAAATTACAAAATCCAAAATTTAAAAAAAAAAATCGGGGAGTTACAGACTAATTTAAAAACTTAGGAATTTTTTTGGAATACATTAAAAATTTTCAAAGCTGCAGGGTTCACACGACCAAAAGATACGCTTGTGTCTTAGACCGTGTTGGCATTCGAAATAGGGACATACGGTCGTGTCCCAGCCCGTGTTTATACCCGTGTAACACTCTAACTTGGGTCACACGGCCAAGCCACATGCCCGTGTGCCAGGCTGTGTGCCCTTTCTAAATGGCCTCGCACGCCCGTGTGCTAGCCGTGTGTCTCACATGGCCGAATCACACGCCCGTGTGTCTAGCCGTGTGGACCTAAAATGTACCTTAAACAACAAGTTTACCATTCCCTGCAAACTTGGACATTAAGCAATTCAAAAATCATTCGTCTAACCTATTCAAAACACGATCAAACACATCCAAAACATTTCAAAACAATCATCCTAGGTGCCTAACCAATGTGCCCTCATTGGTGTCACAATTATATCATCAAATTATATTATCAAAACAACATACCAAATTCAAATTATAAACATACCAAATTCAATCCATTTTTCCTAGTTTATGAGCACTTAAACATTAAATTAAATTCACATCCACCTATTTAGATTTGGTTCAATTTACCATGCCAGAATATAACTTCAAACACAAACACATATTCATATGTATATACCAAACAAATATTAAACTCATAACCTCATTTACAATCAAATCACAAAATAACTATTATTTAGACACCCTAGGTACATGTCGACACAAAGGATAAACATCACCACATTTGAGTTCGAGATCGTTGTTGGATGCTGAATCGGCGATCAAAAGTTAAGTACCTAACCTGCGCACGGAAAACAAACCATACGCTGAGTAAAAACTCAGTGGTATTTCTATAATTTGAATATTTAAAGACAAAATAATATATTAGGCACAATTAAATATAATGCACAATTGAATATTTAAAATCCACATTTATTTATATAATAGCATTAACCATTCAATACTCAAATCATAAATACATCATTTTATACCATACTCAGTTCTCATCACTTGCTATATAATAGCTTTTTACAATTTGATCCTCATATCATTTAAACAATGGCACTATCCATTCCATATTCAATTTCATGAGTATATAACTCATGTATTCCATGTATTTACAACATATTTCACATTCTATTTTCAATTCACTATATCACTTCCATTTCTCATATTATGACATATCAATATCAATTATAGAACTTTATTATTTATTTACCCCTATAAACACGACTCGGACTCGGACGGATGCACGAATCCAACCAACACACCAGTTTGGCACCCAGTGCCTCATCGGATAAATCTAAAGTAATAACTGCGCCCAACCCTATATAAATTTGACACCTAGTGTCTCATCGGATAAACCGAAGTAAATTGGCACCCAGTGCCTCATCAACTCGAAGTTCAAGAAATCTCTGAACTCTTCCAATCCTATGGCATGCCATCTATATTTGACTCAGCCCGATACGGTTAATAGGGTTTAATTTCACTTTCCAAATACAACCAATATTCAATATCCAAATTTCACATTAACACATATATTCGATTCAATTCAATCTACTTTAAATCGATTCAATAATCAAAGTGCCATATACTCACCTTAACCACTTACCACATACATTAATTTAAAATACAACAATTAACAACTAGATTCGGATTATAGAAATACAAACCAGAAATTTCGAGCTTTTCAATGTCGACTTTATCTTTCCCCTTTTTAATTGAGGATTCCGGTACGACGTTAGCTACATAATTAAAAAAATTAAAATTCATCAATACAACACAACACAATTCAATTTCATATTAAATATTGAATATTTCAATTTTGACTCAATATTTGCCTAATTTCCAATTTAGTCCCTAAACCGAGACTAATTTTTATTCTTCACAATTAATTCTATATTTTCATACAATTTTAACTTTAAACTAAATTTAACTCCCTATTTTCACTTAAATCCCTAAATTTCAAAATTTTCACAATTTAGTCCCTATTATTCAAAATTTACAATTCATTCTACAATTTAATCCTTTTTCATTTCTAACTTAAAAATCTATCAATTTATCCCTAATACTAAAATTATTCAACATTAGCAACACTTAAAAACTCAATAATTGCTAAAATTTCGACACGGGTCGGGTAGTACTTAACACCGGAATTCCAAAAACATAAAGATTACAAGAAAAAAAGACTAAATTGACTAACCAATTGAGCTTTGAACCCTAAAAGTCCCTAAGCCTTGCATTTTTCTTTCTTTTCTTTCTGTATTCGTTTGGCTTTGGCTTTCTATTCTTTTTTTTTTCTATTCATTTACTTTATTTTATTTTATTATACATTAGTTTATCATTATTATAATATATATACTTAAATATTAAGTAAACTTATTTTATTATAATATATATATTAAATTTATAAATATCTTACCTTATGCCGCCTCATTAAAGAACAATGGCATAATTGCTTCTTTAGTCCTTTCAATTTTTCTTTAATCTATAATTCAACTTTCACCCTATATGCAATTTAGTCCTTATACCTAATTACTCTTAATTCCTACAATTTCACTTAACCAAAACCTAATTAACTACACAACTAGCTTCGTAAATATTTTTAATAAATATTTACGAGTTCGATTTACGAGAATGAATTCTCGGGAATGCACTTTCCAACACCCCTGACTATCGGGTCGTTACATAGCGAATAGTTATCTAGACTTTTTATTTACATGCTTGTTTCTTAGGAATCACTTTGTCCCCGAACTCTCTTGGGTTCGATACTTGCAATATTCGAGTGTTCCATTGAAACATTATAAATATTACAACTCAACTAGTCACACTTGTAGTATAATGCGAGATATTTCGAGATAATTGTGTTGATTCATAGTCTCGGTGATGGGGGTGCGGTCATGACATTAGAAGCTAGTTTATTTAATTAGAACTCTTCTCCTTTTATATTCTATTTTAGTTATATTTATATTTATTTTTAAGATATTTTGTATTATTTTATTTAGGGACTTTTTAAAATCTTTTATTTAGGGATTTAGTATTTATAAATAGACTTTTAGACTTAAAGAGAGATGACAATATTCATAATCTTACTTTTGTGTTTTTCTCTCAACTTGAGTTAATCTAAACTTTTCTTTCTAGTAAAAGGATTTTCAAGGTTTCGATTCTACAAGTTTGTGAGGCACAATTAGTATTTTTTTTCTTTCTTATTTTTTTGGGTATGTACATATCTTTTGTTTAAATTTCAAATATTTAAGTTTGTTGAATATAGATCCATATTGGATAGCTTAGAATGTTTGCATTGTCAATTAGAATTAGTAAAGTCATAATTGTTTGATCATTCTAATATTTACGATGATAGTATGGTTGTGTATATCAAAATATGAATTTTTTTGTTATATGGATATGTAATATACTCTAAAAGAACTCGATTGTGTGTGTGTTTAAAGCAAACCTGCGTATTTATTAGCTAGAATTGAGTCTCTTTATCCAAAGTTTTTTGCTATAGAGTTGTTGTCTTGGTTATTGAAAAGGTAAGAATAAATTGATTGTTAAGCGCATCATCGATATCTATAACCAATTTATTAAAGAATATTCACTATAGGAAATTAAGCTTTTAGCGGTGTTTTTAATGGCGTTTGGACCAAAAACGCCGCAAAAGTTATAGATTAGTGGCGCTAATCGAAAAACGCCATAAAAGGTTAGAGCTATAGCAACGTAAACGCCGCAAAAGGTTAGGGCTATAATGTAACACCCCTCACCCGTATTCACCGTCAAAATAGGGTTACGGAGCATTACAGGACTTACAACACTTTTAAACATTCATTTCATATACAATTTATCAATTCAAATACAAATCAATCACAATCAATCATAGTGTCCCTTAAACGAGCCTACGAGGCCTTAAACATACATTGAGAGTGATTCGGGACTAAACCGATAACTCGAGAAATTTTTCAACACTTATAAATTTTTTCTCCAAAACAGGGGACACACGACCGTGTGACCAGGCCGTGTGTCTCACACGGCCACCAGACACACCCGTGTCACAGGCCGTGTGAACATTCGAAATGGGAGCACATGGCCGTGTCCCAGCCCGTGTCCTACCCGTGTCCAAACAAGTAAGGTTACTGACTTGGGTCACACGGCCAACCACACGCTTGTGTGTCTAGGCCGTGTGCCCTTCGAAGTGGCCACACAGGCCCGTGTGCCAGGTCATGTGCTAGGCCATGTCAAACCTGTAGGGTATACTGACTTATGCAACATGGCCAAGTCACACGCCCGTGTGCTAGGCCGTGTGCCAATTAGGGGGTATACTGACTTGTGCCACACGGCCGGTCACACGCCCGTGTGTGAGACCGTGTGGAGCATACTGACTTCATTTCAATTTCAACACCAGGGGATACACGGCCGTGTGTCACACACAGCTGAGACACACGCCCGTGTCCCTACCCATGTGGACAAAAATAGGCTATTTCCCAAGCCATTTTGCCACCCCATTTGGTACACATCTTCACCTACACAAATGACACTAATTAATAGCATAATATACCATCCAAAACAACCAAGCCAAGTCTAATTCTTACCATTTCAATACAAACCAATTCAAGGCACATAAGTACCACAATATGCTAACTAAATTCATACCAATCTTTATAATCCCACATCATCAAAATAACCATTATCAAAGATGCATTATTTGGCCTAATTTCACAAGCATACCTATATCCACAAATCATCCATTTACCATTTATAGTACCTATTACCAAGAATCATCACTACCAACTCAATATTCATAAGACATAAGCATATATATTTGCACATGATTCAAACATACCAAATATACCAAATTTATGCCATCACCCATGGCTATATATATACAAACCAAAATATAAACATTTACAATGCCAATTCATTTGGCCAAAGTCATTACTAAAACATAACTAACATGACTCAAAGTCTCTATACACGCCATATACTTAAAATACCAAAATTCAAAGGTACCAAGTGATAGGTGGTAGTGTGAAACGATCTCCGATAATCCCCGAGTCCGAGCTAGCTTCGATAACACTATAAAACACAAAAAATACAGAAAGTAAGCTATAAAGCTTAGTAAGCTCGTATGTTAACAATGAACAACTATCATCATTCATAAATCATTCATATAATAGAAAACAATGTGCAACAATTCTATTAAATCTCAAGCTATCAAATGATCATTCATATAACTTACCAAGGAACTCATCAATTTCATAATTTTCAATCCTCAATTCATTTTCGTACGTACCTGTACCATATCGTACCAATCTCATAATCAACCACATCCTTTTTTTACCCGTTGAACCATTCAGAATAGAAGTCAGATACCCAAGGTCTCACACGATAAGAACCTATACAATGGCCCGAAGCCAAATCAAGGTAACTTATCCGAAATTCTGATATCATGGCCCGAAGCCAAATCAGTCGATATGCATGGCCCGAAGCCAAATCAATTTATCTCACACACAAAGTGCTATATCATGGCCCGAAGCCAACTCAAGTATACCTAATGACATGTCACTAGCATCCGAAACTATTCCTAAGGTTCAACCGGGATTCCAAATGTCGAATCTTCTTTGAATCATTTCCAAACTTGTCCGTAATCGTATAATAAGAATTCATGCTATATCAAAGCATATAAAATACATTTGAAATGAAATTATAACATACGAACTTACCTCAGATGTTAAAATGGCGAATCGAGTCAATTAATCGATAACTTTATCTTTTCCCCGATCCAAGTCCATATTTCGCTTTTCTTGATCTAAATATATTCAAAATCAACTTATTTAATCATCTATTAATTCAATTTAGTCCAAAACACTCTTTAAAACACATTTACACTTTTGACCCTAAACTTTCACATTTTTCACAATTTAGTCCTTATTGCATAAAATCACAAATTAGTGAAATTCCAAATATACCCATGCTAGCCGAATTACCATAATGCCTCTAAAAGCCCATGATTTTCATTTATTTCACATTTTAACCACTAACTTTACAAATTTCTCAATTTAACCCCTATTTTGTATTTTCACTCAAAATCACTTAACAAAACTTATATATCTCATAACAAATATTCATAATCTATCATCAAACATCAAAACTCATACATATTAATCAATGGCATCATTAAAAATCTTTAACAATTTTGCAAATTAGTCCCTGGGCTAGTTAGTACTAGTTGCAACGATATAAAAAACATAGAAATCATTAAAAACGGGACAAAAATCGTACCTTAATAGCTCAAAATAGCTTGGCCAAATACAAGGAATGGAAATGGCTTTTCTCTAGACCTAATTTCCGGTTGAGGAAGAAGCTAAAAGATGATACATATTTTGATTTTATTTATTATATCATTAATACATAATTTACCAAATTAACCTTGGTTTAAAACATTAATATTCACTTGTTTTATGTCCATAAAAGTCCACTTACACTAAGGATGGTCTAATTACAACATAAGAACCTTTACTTTAGAGTTCTATAGCTATTTAATACCTTTAACTAATAGAACACTACTTTTGCACTTTACGCCATTTAGTCCTTTTTCTCAAATTGACCATTTAAACGATAAAATTTCTTCACGAAATTTTCACATATACATGCTATCATGCTGTAAACATTAAAATAATAATAAAATAAATATTTTGACTTCAGATTTGTTGTTTCGAAACCACTGTTCTGATTTGACCAAAAACGGGCTATTACATATAGCGGCGTTTTTATTATAAACGCCGCAAAAGGAAGCAATAGCGGCGTTTGGACTAAAAACGCCGCGAATATGTATTAAAATTTTGAAAAACGGGACCGCTTTATTCCCAAAACCCTTTCTTTTTTCCCATATCAATTCCCCTTTCCCTTCCCCCAAATCATTTTTCCCCAAATTAGTTTCCCCCTCCCCCAAATCCCTAGTCGTTTTTCCTCTCATTTTCATTTCATATATTCTCTTTGTTTAAATCTGAATTACAAAGGTTTCAGCTCTGAATTGGTTGCAGAGAAGAGAACAAGAAAAGAAACTAAAAAATGGCACGCAAGAAGATCAGAGAGTACGATTCTAAGAGATTGTTGAAGCAGCGCTTCAAAAGGTTTTCCGCCTATGATTTGCCTATCAAATCTGCACAAGTCAGTTCATTTTCTCCTTCTGGATCTCTTTTTTTTTTTCATTCAATATCTCCCATTTTCAGCCTTATTTTACTACTATTTTGTTTGCTCAGCGAATTTCAACTAATTTCAAAACAATGATAAGATAAATGAACAAACTGTCTGACTACGGAATTGTCGGTTCAATTCTATAGTTTGAATGTTTATTAGCATTTATTTTTGAGGGAATAATAACATTCTATCTAGATCAGGAAGTTTTGAATATAACTTTTGGAGGATGTTTATCTTTCCTCGATCCATTGATTAATGATTACTGCGAATGTTGAATTTCAAATTGTTTGTTTGGTTGTGCTGCTGAGTTTAGATGACGGAGTCAACTGATTTCAATGAGCTAGTAGAGAAGGAGCCATGGCTTTTGTCACAGAAACTGGTTGTCAAGCCTGATGTGTTGTTTGGAAAGCGTGGGAAGAGTGGTTTGGTTGGCTTGAATCTTGATTTCATTCAAGTTACTGCATTTGTGAAAGAACGCCTCGGCAAAGAGGTTCACTAAATTTGTTTTCACCTACCCTTTCATTTGACATTGTAAGGTTTAAGGTTCGACTTTGTGTTTACCTCTCCATGACTTGTAGGTGGAAATGAGTGGATGTAAAGGACCTGTTACAACATTCATTGTTGAACCTTTCATCCCTAACAATGAAAATAGAACCTTGCAACCGCCTTTTCCTTCTTTTTGCGAATCTTCTAAGTAATAAATTAATAAGAAAATAGAACAAATAATTTCCTCGTACGATTTTCCTTTATTAAAATTTGACTCTTAAAACAAAATTTTGAAAATTAATTAAATAAACTAAACTACTGCACCCTACAAAGAATCTCTCCGTTTCAACTTTTGGACTTTTGCTTGCTGACATTTCTTACCTCATCAATTTTTTTGCCCCATTTCCTGGATTTTAGCTATATAATTTAATTTATTTGTTTTTTTTTTTACTTTTTTTTCTCAGAAGGAAAAGAAAGGGCCACATGGCTTTGAAATCTTCAAACTTGTTCCGGAGCCATCTTTTTTATGGTAACTCTAGAACCCCCTCCCCTAATTGTTTTTACTTTTTTCTATTTATGTAGAGGAATGGGTATCTGAAAAGAGATAGACTTCTGGTTATTGACAGGGTTTTTGTTGAAGTGGAGAAGAGAAAAAAGCAGAGTAATGGCTAAGCCCCTGAAGTTTAAAGGGGTGGATGAAGAGTTGCAAAAGATTTTGGATGCTAATATGGATGAAGCACCTGCTAGAAGGAGAGCCAGGGAAGCCTTTAAGCATAATCAACTTGGACTTGATCATATGTTGTTCAAGGTCTTTGTTTTTCAACTTCATCCTGCTAATATGACTAAATTACCTAAAAAGGTCCATTTCCAAGTATATTTACGGAAATGAGACGATAACATCATTATTTACTGAAAACGGCCACTTTTTGCAAAACATGCCTACGTGGCCACGTTTAAGGGGGAAATTGCTAGCAAAGCGCGCCCCAAGGAGCGTTTTTGCCACGTCGACAAAATGCTTCCACGCGGTAGCGTTTCTTCGACGTGGCAAAAACGCTCCTGGGGGCGCGCTTTGCTGGCAAATTTTGAACCCTAACGGCTATTTTTTTTACCGTTGGGGGTCCAACGGTAAAAAAAAGTATAAAATCCCCTATTATTTCACACATATTTTCTTTACAATTTAGCAAAAAATCTCTACAATTTCTCCCTAAAGCTCTCAAATTTCTCATTAAGTTTCTCAAAGCTTTTTATAATTAATTATTTACTTTAATTTTTTTCTAAATTAGTATTATTTTTTTTATAATTTCAAATATTTGATCGTGTTAGCAATGGCCGGGGGATTAATTCGTCTCGATCATAAACACATTTTCGTCGAACAATTGAAAATGGTAACGGTTTATTTTAAATTTTGAATATTATTTAATGTTTTTTCATTTATGTAATTTTAATTAATTTGTATTTTATATTTTTTTATAACAGTCTGTAAATCGGGTGTTACAATGTTATATTCGTAATATGTCTGGTCCGCCATCACCGTAGATAGAAAATTACTTGAGGGAAGCGGGTTTTTGGCACGCGACGACTATAGGCCGAGGGTGCAAATTGGACCCGAAACTCATCAGCGCGTTAATAGAGAGGTGGAGACCGGAGACGCACACATTCCATCTTCCATGCGGAGAGTGTACTATCACATTGGAGGATGTCTAGTTACAATTAGGATTGCCGGTGGATGGGGCCGCACTCACCGGGTCCGTTCAATCTGCTGATTGGAGAGCCATATGCTACGATCTTTTGGGTGCGATTTTGGATAATATTTACGGAGGTCGGATCGAGATGGGCTGGTTACGAGAACATTCCCGAAGCCGGGGAATGATTCGACTGAAGTAGAAAGAATACGATATGCTCGGGCATACATCCTTGAGATGATTGGAGGTTATCTGATACCAGACTTGTCACGAAACCTCGTACATCTGAGGTGACTGCTAAAACTCGTTGATTTTAGAGCAGCTGGCGAACTTAGTTGGGGGTCTACCGCGTTGGCAACATTGTACCGGGAGATGTGCTGGGCGACGCCACCAAATAAAGCCAAAATTAGAGGTTGCCTATCACTACTACAATCATTGGCTTAGTTTCGCTTTCCATTTTTACGTTCTCGAGTGAACCACCCATATACATTCGCACTCATAACGAGGTAAATTTTTTATTTGATTTTACAATTATTCCATAGATTTGAAATAAAATTGTATGCTGAAAATTTATTTAATTAGGTGGAACCATCCGGCAAGTTTTGTTGGAATACCTACCGCTCTTGAAGATATACGGCTTCTATTAGACCAAGGGTCGGAAGTGCAAGTAGGTATTATGTAACAACCCATTTTTCAGTGAAATCTAAACAGTGATTTCGGGACCACAAATTCGACCCAAAAATATAATTTATTTTTATTTTATTATATGGTTCGTATTATGATAGACATGTCATGTGAAAAAATTAATACGAAAATTTTATCGATTAACTGTTTAATTACGAGAAGGACTAAATCGCATAAAATGCGAAAGTTAAATTCTAGTAGTTATAAGGATTAAATAGCTATGGAATTAAAAACTAGAGGCCCTTATATGGTAATTAGACCATTAAAGAAGTATGTAGATTTTTTTTGATGACTCATCCATGGAAAAATTAGAAAAGAGTAGGGACTAAATTGGAAAATAAAATAATTAATTAATTAAAAGATGATAAAAATAAAATATCATCTTATTTTGTCATCTTCAACCCCAAAATTCTATGGAAACCCTAGGAGAGAGAAGAAACTTTCAAGGCTTAATTGGGTAAGTTTCCTTGTCCCGTTTTTAGTAATTTTGATATTTTTAAAACCGGGATAGTCTAATCTATCTATTTGAGGGATTAATTTGAAAAGTTATCAAGGTATGAAAAATAGGTCATGGATGTATATGCTGGAAATTAGAAATTATAGTAGAAAATAAAATGTTGTTTATAGATAAACAGATTTTACAAAGTGATTTTGATGAAAACATGATTTAGGGACTAAAATGTAAACTTGTGAAATTGAAGAAAAATTCTGAAATTTTATGAATATATGTGCTGTAAAATTTGTAATGGGATTTTGGTTAGGCTTGGAATAGGGAGTAAATTGCACAAGTTTCATTTTCCGGGCCTAGGGACGTAATTGGAATTTATGGAAAAGTTAGGGGCAAAACGATAATTTTACCTAGGACGTAAATTGAGTCCAAATAAATATGAAATATGTGAAATTGATGATTAAAACTATTTATATAGATTCGATTAACACAAACTCGAGGCTAGATCGAGGAAAAGAAAATGTTTCGGATTAGTAGATTACTTACGCGAACAAGTGTCGAGGTAAGTTCGTGTAGCTTACCCGAACTTGTAAATATGTTTAATTGAATGTTGTGTTAGTATGTAATATGACTTATATTGATATGAATTATTTGATTGCTATAATGAATATTTGAATACATGCTTGGAAATGGTGAAAAAGGGTTAAGTCCCGATTGAATATTAAATTCCGATGACCATATGCGCTTTCCCAAAACTAATAAGGTCCTACATTTGTTGCGGACGAGATTTAGCTCGGACAAGTAATCCTATTAACCTTGTTATAGAAAGGATTTAGCCCGGACGGGTAATCCTGATATAATACCTCTTGAGTATATGTTACAATTAGGGTTTAGCCTGGACTGGTAATCCTAATCGAGCTCTTTTGAGCATACACTATATAAAGGATTTAGCTTGGACTACTAATCCTGTTATATGATATGTGGCTCGAGAGTGTGTTCCTTGGTTAAGTGCTCTAAGAGGTACCCTCGAATAAGAATTGACGGATTATTGAATTGTACACTCCGAGTGTACCACTTGAGTATTCATCAGAATTTCAATGATTCAACGGACATAAAACTCTTGACATGGCATGAGAATTATGAGATGAAATGATAATGTCTTGAAAGAATAATGCATGATGAGCTCATCTACCCTTACTTGATGTATATGTAAACTTTGTGACTAACATGTTTGATTGGATGCATGTGTTTAGGCAATTTAGCCAAATGGATGGAAAACTTGTTATTGTATGCTTAGATTTAATAAACGGAATTGGTAAGCTTAGTTTTCGTTATACGAACTTACTAAGCATGTAATGCTTACTCCGTTTTATTTTCCCTTGTTTTATAGTACTCGAACACTCACGAAGGTTGGAGATCATTGGAGCATCGTCACACTATCAACTAGCTATTTTGGGTATACATAGTAGAATCATTTTGGTATAATGGCATGTATAGGACAACTTGGCCAATAGTGGCTTGAAAATGTTATTTTGTAACCTAGCCATTGGAATGGCTAGTAATGGTTCATTTTGGTATGACTAAGTAGGTAATTATGATATATATACACATGTGTTATGTTAAGAATATGTGATTAAATGTTGTGAATGCCTAAGTTAAACTAAGGTAAGGTTGTGATCATGTATGCATGTAGTGGTATACCTTACGAATGATGTAAATTGCTTAAGTTGAATGCTTGAATTGGTTGGTACTGGATGTGTGTTTCAAGTGCAGGTCATAGGTGTGATTTTGGGTGAGAAATGAAGCTAGAAATGGCTTTATTTTGTCCACACGGGCAGACACACGGGCGTGTGTCTAGACCGTGTATGACACACGGCTAGGTACATGGGCGTGTAGTTAGGCCGTGTGTCCCCTGCACCTTAATTTTGAGAAACAGAATGCTTAGAATTGAGCTTACGGGCAAACACACGGGCGTGTGTCTCAGCCGTGTGTGCTACACGGCCTAGAACACGGGCGTGTGTCTTGGCCGTGTGAAACCTGCACCTAATTTAGAATTGAATTAATTAACCACACGGCCTAGCACACGAGCGTGTGGCATGGCCGTGTGCATAAGTCAGAGAGTTACACGGGGTCGAACATGACCTGTAGCACGGGCGTGTGCTAGGGTCACACGGGCGTGTCCCTTGGACCATACGGGCGTATGAGCCCTGCACATTGGAAAATTTTTGTAATTTCGCGAAAAATTCTTAGAGTTCCCGATTAAGTCCCGACTCAATTCTAAAGCTCGTATTGGGCCTCGAAGGTCCAATTAAGGGACCTTTTGAATGATCTCAGTAAATGAGTAGTAATTTACATAAATTATTTGTGAAATGTTTTAGAAGTTCCGGTAATACTCTGAAATCCTGTTTCGACGACGGATACGGGTTAAAGATGTTACATATTAAATAAAATATATATACATAAAATAGTCGTTTCATATTTAATATTTAGTATTTAGTATTATGTATATAACTAATATTTTTATCCCGTTCATATAGTTTCAATGGACACCATACGAGGATCCGGCAATACGAGCTGTAGTTCCAGAAGAATTCATTCAAAATCCAAACATTTGGCATATTAAGGTCCCATTGGTCAACTATGCTACTGTCGAGATGCACCAGACGGATAGAGTGTTGCGACAATTTGGATTCCGACAATCGATTCCTGAGGAACCTGATGTGCTCGATGACTAGCACAGAATCGACTTACGGCTAACGAATACGGATTGACCGATATTCTGGTCGAAATATATCAAAATTTGGGAAAACCGGTATGATCATATACCTGATCGCGAACTGACCATCATCCTAGAGTTAGCGTGCACCCTGGATTACATGCCATGGTTTAGGATCCATGGTAAGCTGTATTTGCTGTCGGAAGAGCAGAGGCGTCGGCAAATTCGTGTGGAAAGAGAACGACGGGGCCTTTTAAATCCAAGGAGAAGGGATGACGGCATGGGCCCATCAACAGCGCCCTCACGATCACCGAGCCCATCAACAGCACTGCCCACACAATCACCGGGTCCAATGCCTCAACCAACGACACCCACATCACAGCCCTTCAGATTATGCCAGGTGTGTATCCTAGCCCTTTTATGTATCCTAACCCTTATATATTTCCTTTTCCCAATCCTATGCCAGGTTGGAATGCATGGCCCGGTGTATCTCTTTTCCCGATGACTCCGACTCAACCGATGATATATATGCCATCGTCGCCACAGGAATCGCACGAGGCACCGTCGTAGAGCTCATCTCATTACCATTCCCCATCGCCTTATGAGATTCAAACACCTCTGCCGTGGGTGATGCAAACACCTCCACGTTCTTTATTCTACCAAGGTGGGTCATCCTCCCAACACCCACAACCGGAGCAACCACAACCCCCGCCGGAGCAACCAAGGAGGAATCCAGCGCGTAATCATCGTCCACCCCCATGTGGCACTGATTCTGACCGGCATATATATTGATTTTTTTAATATATTTGTAGGAGCTATTTCTATATTGTTTCATTTAATAAAAAAGTTATTTTTAATATTTTAATATTAAATTAATTTTATATTTTGAATAAAATATAAGTTCTTTTGAATAAGGTTGAATAGAAATAATGCAACATCGTTTCATAACAGCAATTATCAACTATTTCGGTTTGGACATGATCAAATTGTATGACCTGGGTTCCTACACCATCCACACAACTTCTGTTGGTTCGTTCTTTCCCGAATATCCATATTATTACATATTCTACTCGAGCAAGGTCAACCTTTTAGTTTTCGACGCAATTCTCTATCCGGTAACAACTTAAATAGAGTAAGCAATATAGACGGCCACTTACGTTCATCTGGGACCGGTGGGAATATGTGTCTCCACACATTGTACATGTTTTCTATTTTGTACACATCGTTGACATATCTCATGGGATCCAAACGGAGATTCTGACAAGCTACAATTGCACGAGCGCATGGATAACGAAGTGCGTCAAATGTCCCACAGTTGCAAATCCTATTTATCAGGTGTACACGATATTACCCGCCGGTAATACATTGGCCCGGTATGTCAAATTCTGTCACACGAAACCATAGGTTGTCGCGATCGTGACACACAGTGTGCATCGTGTTGACCCGCGCCTTCGGCTTGTTAGTTTCTTGCAATACCTTCCGTAACCACACATGGCCTCCCTGCATTTGGCCTTTATAACTCGCTGCTCGTTTTGGAAATAGTGTCGCCAAACGAAAATATGTCTCGCACACAACTAAGGTTATCGGCAAATGACGCGTTCCTTTTAGAACAGAATTTATGCATTCAGCCAGGTTTGTGGTCATATGACCATATCGTAGGCCTCCGTCGTATGCTTGTGTCCACTGTTCGAAAGGTATGTTACAGATGTAGTCTGCGCCTTGATCGTTAATTGAACGCAAATTCCCCAACATCTCAAGAAAACAGTCCTTATTGATCTCGTACCCTGCCAATATAAGTTGATAGCGAAAATTACATACAAATATTCTATTCAGAATAAATTGAATATTACAACCGAAAGTATATTAATAGAGATTAAATACCCATGTTGGTAACTTGCTTTCATTCAGTTGTAGACCGATATTGCCCGTAGTAGATGGATGCAACGTGCTTAGACAATACCGATGGTGTGTGCGATTCCATAGGCTTTCATGTCGCTCAATTGCGGCTAGTATTCTAGTGCCTCGGTCCAATATAACGCAGATATCAGGTTGAGGGCATACATGCCTCCTTAACCTAGAAAGAAAGAAATCCCAGTCATCAGCTGACTCCCCTGGTGTTATTGCAAACGCAATTGGAAGGATTCTACCACCGCCATCCTGTGCCACAGCTAGTAATAGCCGATGGGTATATCTACTATACATAAAAGTACCGTCAATTTGTACCAATGGCTTGCAATACACAAATGCGTCCCGACATTGCTTAAAGCTCCAGAACAGACGTTTAAACACTTAGCATCCACGGAGTAATCGGTCGTAGTACGCAGGGATCGTTTCAAGTTATGTTATGCAACCTGAGACGTATCTCTCCAACACCTGACACCACTGCCAAACCGCATTATATGAAGCGTCCCACCCACTATGCATATTTTTCAACGCCTTTTGCTTAGCTATCCAAGCCTTGCGGTAAGAAGGCGTGTACCTTAATTGGCTACGAATACTGGCAATTATACATGACACAGAAGTCCTGGGATCTGCCTTCAACATCGGTAGTATTAAGCTAGCTATCATGCCTGAATCCATCTTGGGATGATCTTGTGAAACACCTGTTAACGAAGACGTTACATAATGCAACATTAAGTAATAACATTATTATTCAAAACCCTAAACACCTAGTGATACTGTACCGGCAACATATGTAAGTGGACCTTTGTACTTTTTTTATCTCCCACAAGCCTGTCTTTTTCCTAAAAGAAGCCATGATTTTCCATGAACATGTATCGTCTTGCACTGCACACTTGGCCTCGAACTTCTCGGATTTGGATTTAACCACACTGTAATTAACCCCGTGATTGATGCTATGTTGTTTCAAAGCACCAAGAAAACTATCCTTACTGGAAAACTCCTTACCAACTTCCAAATCACCCTAATCCAATGTCGAACCTGTACGGTCACGCGTTCTGTGTGGTAGATTTAGAAACTCCAACACATCATCTGCCGATATATCGACATTATGCATGTGGGCTGGAGGCGAGTACGCCTTTAATCACAGATTTTCTTCTTCATCTAAACACCCTTCAACGCCTTCAGGTTCAGATGGAACAGGCTACGGTTCAGAAAATAATACAACTTCTACACCATCAGGGCTGGGCTCTCGAAGTGGATCCACATCGGACTCATCATCTAACCCACCATCATCTGCAACGTACGAGGTCCCCTCGCCGATGGACATTGTAGGGAGTACATCATCCCTTCTTGTGGACGTTTCGTAACGTCCTCAATCAGATGTGTGGATTGCCAACCACTAGAAGTTGATGTCATTTCCTAATACGTATTTCCAGCATCGAACATTAACCCACCGATGTGCATGTCCCATCCACTAACCGAGTGTCGTGCAAGAGTCGTGTTTTCCATACTGCCACCAAACATGGGCGCTTCCGTGTTCTGCCTCCCACTAACGGAGTGTCGGCTAGGGGTCGTGTATTCCT
This sequence comes from Gossypium sturtianum, assembly GCA_025698515.1. Lineage (NCBI taxonomy): Eukaryota > Viridiplantae > Streptophyta > Magnoliopsida > Malvales > Malvaceae > Gossypium > Gossypium sturtianum. Next base: position 49,747,364 of record CM046952.1, on the reverse strand, counting down.
CTCGAACAACAGTTGATGTTGAAGTCGCAAATGTTTCATTTGGCGATGAAAATTGAACATATAACTCAAGATAGAGTGATCCACTAGTAAGATGAGTCTACGCCATCGCCTCAAAGCTACGAACACCTTTGATATCAAATGAGTCATATGTCACGGGATCAATCGAAGCACAAAATCAATACTTAATAGAAGAAACCCTACTTGGCGTCGTTCCAAAGATTTTGCGCCTAATTCTTTTACAAAATTCTGTAAAATCTATACTCTGGTTAAAGACCATTCGCGTTGTGTTCTCTGATAAAAAAACAACGCCGTTCTCGATGTCATGGACCTCACCATCATAGTAAATAACAGCACTAATACGTTCACTCATCTTCAATTTCTATTCTACTTAGCCTCTCTAATTTTACTTACTGTAACTTATGCATCCTAAGAATGAAATTTGCCTCGTTTATAGCCTAAGGCCAATCATGAACTACTGTAGAAAAAGAGCATACACGTGGGAGCTTTTTTTCAAAAATTTTGCTGACATTGCATCCGACTTGAAGCGTTTTTGACACTATTTGTTCAGAAACATCTTCTCAAAATTATTTTCTCAGGAACTACTGTAGAAAAAGAACGTCTACGTGGGAGCTTTTTTATGTAATTTTGCTGACAGTGCATTCTACTTAAAGCGTTTTTGACACTATTTGTTTAGAACCGTTTTCTCAAAATTATTTTTTCATGAACTACTGTAGAAAAAAAGGTTCACGTGGTAGCTTTTTTCTGTAATTTTGCCTAAGCGATTCGTTATAGGGTTGTTGTCTTGATTATTGAAAAAGTAAGAAGAGATTAATTGTTAAGCGCGTCATCGATAACTATAACCAATTTATTAAAAAATATTAAAATTATCTTTGCATTTATGCTTAAACCCATAAATCAAATATGAAAATTTGTCTTTAACTATATTTTTATTATCTTTAGTTCTCAAATTTCATTTTAATTTTTTAGTAAATTTAATTTTAGTTTTTAAAGAAATAGATTTTTATTAGTTGTGTAGATACTAACCTACTCTTTAGTATCCCAAAATCATTTTTAGTACGATATGTAGTTTTATTGGTTCAACACCCTCAATTAGGGATGACAATGGAGCGGGGTGAGAGTGAATATTTCTGAATCTGCCATCATTTCACAGTTGGTATACTTTGCTCCACCACCTACTTTGCTCCACTATGAATGTATAATCTTAAAAATCATTACCACCTCCATGGATGTATCCAACATCCATCCTCACCCTACTCTACTCCGCTTCAATTTAACTTTTACTACTTATTAATATTTTCATTTTTTTAAGTTAAGTAAATATTTAAACATAATTTTTCAAAAAATATTTAAATAAAATATATAAATTTTTCTATATTACATTATTATTATACTTTTACCCTTTTAATATATTACATATAAAAAAATAAAATGATAATTTCATATAGAAAAACGGGTTGAAATGGAAAAACATTTACTATTACCGCTGTATATATTATCTTCTGTCAAAAAATTCCCAAGAAATTGAAACGGATTCACTAGATTGCGGGATTGAAGAAAAAAGGGTGAGAAACGCATTAACTTTTTTTTATATTTTGAAATTACACGTATTTATGTTATTTTTTAATTATTTAATTATATATTTGGAACGCAAGTATGTGAAAAAAAAAATTATATATTAGGCACATAGATATGTTTTTGGCCTGTAAATTACGCTCACAGATTCGAGAGATGCTTTTTTCTCACCTAATTCCTCATATTACAATTATTTTATTTGGTAGTTATGGAATTGAGCAGACTTTATAGACGTGATTCCTTTTTCCACCCGATTTCCGCATTTTGTAATTCTTTATTTCGTCCCCGTGGAATTGAGTAGACTTTGTGACATCAATAGACAAGTTAATTAAAATGGACCACATTGTATCTATAAATAGAAGCCCATCCTTATTTTCCTATGCAATTCCTTTCTATAATAAGTTTCAAATAAACTATGGCTATCATCTTCATTCTTCTTCTCATCATTCTCGCAAAAGCTGACGTTAACCTCAGCAATGAAATGAGCTCCAACACTGCTTGTCCTGAAAATGAAAAACAAGCACTTTTGAACTTCAAAAAAGGCCTAATAGATGCTGCAAATCGGCTTGCTTCATGGGATCCTCATCATCATCCAGATTGTTGCAGTTGGATTGGAGTTGTCTCTGACAAAAGGACTGCCCACGTCCTCTCTCTCAACCTTTCGCTTCCTCCTTGGGATGAACATACTGACTTCAAATCTTATAGAATGTCAAAGCTAGAAGGTAAGATAAACCCTTGTTTGTCAAAATTGAAGCATTTAAGATACTTGGATTTAAGCAACAATGCATTTGAAGGCCTCTTGCCTTACCAACTTGGGAATCTCTCAAGCTTGGAGCTTATTGTTGGAACATTGGCAGCAACATAGCAAAACAAAATTGAACTTGGTATGTGATCAAAGAAGCAAAACGAGAAAGCAAAAACTTAAAACAGCAGAAAGACAAAAGTTGAAGCAAAAGATGGCTGAAAAAACTCTTGTCAGCTTCTATTTTCATTCAAACTTGATAATATATAACAACTACACAAGCAATTTTTTGACGGTTACAAAAAGCTAACTACTCCCACTAGTACATTGACTAGAACTTAGATTAAAATATACAAAGTAGCTAGCTGACATACTAGCTATTAAATCAATATAAATCAAACTACTTATCCTACTAAGCTATTTGAACAAAGCAAATCATATCCTACAAACTTAGCTATCTCATTACAAAAGAACTAGACTAAGTTGCATAGGAACAAAATACACAAAACATGCTGCTTCATTCAGACCAGCTTCCTTTCTTCACTTCAAAACAGTGTTGCAGCATAGTTGAGCTAAATTTGCAGCTGGTATTTTGTTGCAATGCAGGCCAAATCTTAACACTTATCCATTCTCCTTTGGGTTATTGTATGTTGAGAATCTCCAATGGTTGTCTGGTCTTTCTTTACTCAAACACCTTGATTTGAGTTGGGTGAATCTTAGCAGAGCTTCCAACTGGTTGCAACTGATAAACACAATACTCCCTTCTTTGGATGAATTGCATTTGTCAGCCTGTCAGCTTCTTCCTGGCCCTTCATTGCTAAATGTTAATTTGTCATCTCTTGCCATCCTTGACCTTTCCTTTAACCATTTCACAAATCAAATGGATGTTGGGTGGGTGTCTAACCTTAAGTCCCTAGTTTTTCTCGATCTTGTAGGAAATGATTTTCATGGACCCATCCCTGATTTCCTTCGGAACATGACTTCTCTTACACATCTCGATCTTTCATCCAATTATTTAAATTCTTCAATACCAGATTGGATGTACAGTTTCACCTCTCTTCAGGTTCTCAGACTTCCTAGTAATCAACTGCATGGCGACATTTCTAGTGCCATTGGCAATCTGACTTCTCTCAATGAGCTTGACTTGTCAAGGAATGAACTCCAAGGAAAGCTTCCGAGAGCCATGGGAAAGCTTTGTAAGTTGAGGTCAATCAATCTGTCAGGTATGAGATTGAATCAAGACATATCTCGCATCTTAGAGATTTTATCGGGATGCTCTTCTTCTAGATTGGAGTCTTTGGACTTGGCTAGTTGTCAACTTTCTGGTCAATTGTCCGATCAAGTTGGACATTTTAAAAATTTAACAACACTTGATCTGTCTAATAATTCAATCTCCGGTCCTATTCCAATCCCTTTTTGGCAACTTAAAAATTTAAAAGAACTTTGTTTGAATGACAATTCAATCTCTGGTCCTATTTCAATTTCTTTGGGACAGCTTGCAAATTTGGAAAGGGTCTACATTTTCAACAATTTGTTGGAGGGTGTTGTTTCCGAAAAACAATTTGCTAATCATACCAAATTGAAGTATTTTTATGGATCGGGCAATTCATTGGTTTTGAGAGCCAATCCTAATTGGGTTCCTCCTTTCCAAATTCTTGATTTGGATTTAGGATCATGGCAAATAGGGCCATCTTTTCCCTTGTGGCTTCGTTCTCAAAAACATCTAGAATATCTAGACATCTCAAATTCAAGAATTTCAGACGTCATTCCTAGGTGGTTTTGGGGACTGTCAACCCAATTTAGAGATGTAAATCTCTCTAGAAACCAAATTTCTGGCCAGATTCCGTATCTACCTAAGGGTCCTAATATTTTCACTTTTGTCGACCTTAGTTTCAATAATTTTAGCGGTCCATTGCCTCAAATCTCAATGGGTTCCAATCAGTACATGATAGACCTTTCCAATAATTATTTCTCGGGATCTCTTTTCCATTTTCTGTGCTATCAGTTGAATGGTACCATCACAACAAGTTTTCTTGGTATTGCTAACAATCTTTTATCTGGAGAGATACCCCATTGTTGGATCAAGTGGCAATCTTTGCAAGTCTTGCGGTTAGATGGCAACAGATTCACTGGTAAAATTCCAAGCTCCATGGGAACTTTGTCAGAGCTTCAATCACTAAATCTTCACAACAACAAGCTTCATGGAGAAATCCCTTTGTCACTGAAAAATTGCACAAATTTGGTTGCAATTAACCTTGGAAAGAATGAACTAGATGGCAACATTCCAAGATGGCTAGGCCAGGATCTTACGAATCTAATAAATCTAATTCTTCGATCAAACAAATTTGGAGGTGACATACCGGACCATTTATGTGCTCTTAGTTCTCTCCAAATTTTGGACCTTGCTGAAAACAATCTCTTTGGGAGCATGCCAAGATGTATGAGCAACTTCAGTGCTATGGTTAGAGGGAATGGTTCTAGGGACAACATCATAGAATATAGAGGCCTTAACGGACCATCTACTTTGGAATCTGCATCAATTACGACGAAAGACCAATTACTTGTATATGACAAAACTCTCAACTTGGTTAGACTTGTTGATTTCTCTTGTAACAATTTGTCAGGAGAGATCCCCAAAGAAGTGACGAGCCTCCAAGGTTTGCAAACACTGAACTTGTCTCGAAATCACTTAACTGGAAAGATCCCTGAAAGCATTGGCAGTATGAAATCATTAGAATCTCTTGATCTATCTCAAAATCAGCTCTCTAGTTCAATTCCTGAAAGCATGTCAAGTATGACGTTTTTGAGCCACTTGAACTTGTCCTTTAACAATTTGACTGGCATAATACCCACAAGCAGTCAGCTTCAGGGCTTCAATGAATCATGTTATGCCGGTAACCATCTTTGTGGATCTCCATTAAAGGGCTGTAGAGGAAGTGGTAAAGAACCAGATGTCAGAAACGAAGCTAAAGAAATCAGTAAGGGACAAGAGATAAATTGGTTCTACATAAGCATGCCACTAGGATTTGTTACTGGTTTTTGGTGTGTATTGGGGCCATTGGTGATCAGCAAACGATGGAGGATCTTGTACTTCCGATTTTTGGAAGCAATGTGGTGGAAAATATGCGATTTTGCTGGTAAATTTTAGTTTTATATATTTATTTTTGTTTCATCAGAACTATAAATGTAATGTTCGCATTAGTATCACTCAAACTTACATGTAAGTTATGAGCTGGTAATTCTAGATTAATATATGAAACCATAATCTACAAGATTGCAAATCTCTTTTTCTATTGAAGATATATGTAAATATATTCTTAATTAAAAGAAAACAGTTCTGTTCAATTACTTTTTGACACATGTTTAGTCATTGTTGGAACATTTGACTGTTTCATAGTTTGTTCGAACAAGTGTTAGAACGTGCAGATATTTCTGTGTCATTTCATGAGTTGTTTAAACCGACTTTAGAACGAGTTATGATTATTTTGGCCAAACCAGGAAAGTGTTGACCAGGAAAGTGTTGCGAGATGACTATTTATACAACATGCACATTTGACAAACCCTCTAAGATTGGCAAACTCACAGTAAGTGGCGAGCTACCTCAAATGAATAGTAAGTGGGGAACTTATTACTTTGGCGAACTAGAATTAGAATGCAAACTGGGGTCACGGTAAATATACAAGCAGTCTGAAGCATGAAGCTGCAGAGCTACTGGATTTAAAAGAACTTGCATGCAAGTTATGTTTTCAGAATATGTTTTCCAAATTTTTTAGGAGATTTAGTATTTATTAGCATAATATATTTGATGTTTATTAGTATAAAATATTTTTTATTTCTTTCCATAATTAGGAGTTTTTCTTGTTATAAATACCTCTATTTTATTGTTCAATAATAAGAGTGCAATATATTAAACTTTAGCAGACAAATTTGTTGCTAAATTTCTCGTTTCTTTTCTGCAATTTTTTCCTTCTTAACGTTGAAATTCTAACAATTGGTATCAAAGCTTCTGTTCTTAAGGGTCGTTGTTGTTTCTTTCTCGATTAAATATGGTTTTTTCTCCACCTTCACCGTTCATTTTCAATGGTGAAAACTACCATATATAGGTTGTTAAGATGAAGACTTATTTGCAAGCTTATGACTTGTGGGAGGTTGTGAATACTGATATCAAGCTCGCACCATTAAGGGACAATGCTACAGTCGCACAAATCAAGCACCATAGTGACGAGCAAGCTAAAAGATACAAGATAATGTCCTGCATACAAAATGATATCTCGGATGTAATATTCACACATATTATGACCTGCGAGACTCCAAAAACAAGCTTATAATAAGCTAAAGGAGGAGTTTCAAGGTTCGGACAAGACCAGGCAACAACTCATTATTCTCAGGAGAGATTTCAAGAATTTGAAGATGAAGGAGGTTGAAATAGTAAAGCAGTACGCAGATAGGATTATGGTGATAGTTAATAGCATCAGGTTACTTGGGGAATAGTTCGCAGATAGCAGGGTCATTAAGAAGGTCATACCAACACTTCCTAAGAGGTATGGATCTAAAATTTCCTCACTTGAAGACTCAAGGGACCTATCAGACATCTCTCTTCCAGAGTTGATATATGCCCTGTATGCTTAAGAGCAAAGAAGAGCATCAAAGCGAGAGGAGCACGAAGAAGAAGCATTGCGAGTCTTAAGTATTGAAGGTGCGAACCCCTAGAAACATAAGGGTAGGGTAAGAAAGGTTGGAAAGAGAAGAAAGAGAAGTCGATGCAAGATGGTGGAAAGAAGAAATATTCACTATGCTTGCATCCGTCCCCCAAAACACGCTAGAATAACTGTAAATATAACTCGATAACTCACAAAAATGCTGAACTTCGGTATTCAGTGTAAAATAACAAATCAAGAATCATCATCTCATCACAAGTCAATCTCGTAGAATGTGTAAAATAACCTATTGGCATGCCAAGTGTATCCTATCCTATGTTCATCTGAGCTCGATACATATAATCGTATAATACTTTACAATTCAATCACTTTCTCACCTGGTACCAATTTGTGACAATTCAGTTATATATATACATATTCAACGAACCACAATTCACAAGGCAATATAGTATTACAAATTATACAAAACTAAACCGTATGAACTTACCAAAGCTAAACAACAAAGATTGAAATGTCAGGGATTAATCAACAATTTTCTCTTTTCCACGATTATCTATCGGTTCTTGATCTATACATTAATTTTTATTTCAATTACCAGTCCCAAATACTTATAATAATCCATTTAAAGCATATGAATTCTTTATTGACATTTTTCACAATTACCCTAAACTTTTACATTTTATTCAATTTAGCCCCTAAAACCGAAACAACGTTATTTTCACAACTAACCCTTAAATCTATATTACTAAATTCTTAACCATCCCTATACAGACCTCTAATTATGAAATTTTACAAAACAACTCAAAATCACTTTACAAAATAATCCAAATTCATCATCAAGCTTCAAACTAAACCATTAACAACTAAAAAGCTTCAAAATATAAATGGAATGTTTTCAAATCTTTGACATTATTTCAAAATAGTCCCTAAGCTAGATAGATTAAGCTGTAATGATCGTTGTTTTATGCGATGTCAAAGTCTTAAAATTTATAATGAGAATGATCGAACCTGGAAACTAACTATGACAACGATTTGAGGCAAGCACACCTATCGAACAATAGTATAGTTTAGTGGCAAGATCGGAATGTCGAACCCAAAGGAACTAAAAGTACTAATACTAACTTTCTTTTTATTATCTAGCCTAAAATAAAAGGGAATTTTTTGTTTAATCTAAATTAATTAACTACTAAATTAAAGACTCTAAGACAAAGAAGAATGAATTGGGGAAAATACTTTTGAGAAAAACCAATTGATTAAGACAATACCCGAGGAAGAATCCACCTAGACTTCACTTGTTATCTAACTCTGAACCAGACGATTTATTCACTTGACTTGATCCGTAAGATTCCCTAATGTATATTAAACCCTCTCTCGAAGCGAATAACGTCTAACCCTAGGTTGATTAATTGAAATCTCTTTCTAATTAAAACCCCTAGAATTGCATTAACTCGATCTATGGAATCCCATATTAGGTTTCACCCTAATATGGCAAAATCTCGTCACCCTATCTCTAGGCACGCGATCAACTCCGCTTAACTATGCTAGATCTACTCTTAGGCAGGGACTTTTGCTCCTCCACCTAAGCACATCAAACTTGAATTAATATCCCGGAAATATCAACACAAGAATTAAGAACACATAATTAAGAACAAGTCAAATATTTATCATATAGTTCAGCAAACGATAACAAGATTCATCTTAGGTTTCATTCCCCTCAGCTATCTGAGGTTTTAGTTCATAATAATAAAGGAAAACATCTCAAAAGAAAAGATAAAACAAAACATAAGAAAAACCCTAAAACCCCTGAAGGAATTGAAGAGAAGATCTTCCGTCTTGAGTATGATTCCGGCTTCTTGAGATGAATCAACTGGCTTTCTTCGAGTAAACTCCCACAAATCTGCCCTCTTTGGCCTAGCTGGACGCCCCCTGACTAAAGCCTTGGGTTCCTGGCGAACTCCCCACTTAAGTTGCCCTCTAGAATGTTTATATAGGCTTTGAGATGCCTTAATTGGCCTCCAAGTATCCTAATCTGAGTGAAATTCCTATTTGGGTGTTTAAATAGACTTTGGAATGTGTTTCTTTGCCTCCAAGTATCCTATTTCGAGTAAAACTCCTCTTGGCCGCGGCAGGGACACGCCCATGGCACACGCCTGTGTAAATCGTGGCCAAGACGTGTTGGGTCTATTAATGAGGCACGGCCGTGTGGTCTTGGGCCTAGGCCGTGTTGATTTCGTGGTATGGCCCATTTGGTCCATTTTAAGCCCGTTTCTTGTTCTTTTCATTCTCCGGGGCTCTCCTGAGTATAAAACATGAAAAAAAAAAGGATTAAGAGCACCAAATGACATAAAATAAAGGATAATTCATCCAAAAGCATGCTAAATGTGGGCTTAAAATATGTTACTATTACGGTTTATCAAATACCCCCACACTTAAGCTTTTGCTTGTCCTCAAGCAAAATTCTCAACTCATAATTAAAACGAACTTTCCTCAATTCATAATATTCATCAATAATGTTTCATCATAATTCAAAGATAATTCATACATGGATAATTCAACTCAAAGAGTCCTAAAGATTCAAACAATCTAAGTCATACATTTGTAGCACAAAACATAGGTGTTTCCCCTCATCTAAATAATTACCTCTGATTCAAAATCGACAAGAATTGACATCCTCACTAACGATTCACTCAAATCACTCGAAGTGTTTAAGGTTCAGAATTAAGCATTCAAAAGTCAAACATGGAGAGTTAATCCCATAGGCTTGCATGAAAATCAAATCTCCACCACTGTAAAATGAGATGATACACAAATCAAAAGGTCTTTAACAGGGTTGTAACGGGGCTTGGATTAAAGGTGAAGATAAAGGCTGAATTAGAAGGTTAGAATTGAGATTGACCTGACAAATTACCTAACTAGAAACAACAAACTGAATATAAGTAATTACATCAATTTGAAAACTAATAATACTACTATTGATAATACTCTAATACGAGCTTCTTCTTCAATAATTGGAATTTAACGTATAAGCTCACCTAATCACAAAACTAATAATTAATATACTTCGTTTTTTTTAAGAACAAGTCAAATATACAGGATAAATTTAACGATTGAAATAAATAAACTAGTTAGGCAACTGATCAAATCAAATCTCGACATAAGGGTAGTCAAAAGGAATGGTGATAACAAATACAAAGGGTTTTGGGTTAATATTAGTGGGTGAGTTAATAAAAAGGGTTGTTAGGATTAAACGGGATTCACTAGGGGTTAATTATGAAGGTAGGCTTTTAGTGGAGTAAGTGGGTTAAAACCTAGGTGCCTTTATCATCTCTGTATATCAAATCAAAGGTGTGGTCTCGATATGTATAATCGATGCAAGTTCTAGAATAACAAATCAATGTTGACACACTCATAATCAATAAAGTGAGCAAGAAAAAGAATATATGCTCTATGTGGGCTTAAAATAAAGGATAATTCATCCTAAAGCATGCTAAATGTGGGCTTAAAATATGTTACTATTACGGTTTATCATGTAACGATTTCAAAAATATAAAATTTATGAGAAACGGGCTGAAAAATCATACCATGCATAAGAAATGAAGCTTGTCTGATTGTTCCAAGGTTTCAACCATGGAGTTTCGTTTGAGAGAACAAAAATAATGAAAGTGGCCTTTGTTTTCCTTTTTGTTTTATTATAATACTTTAACCTTATTTTAATATAAAAATTTTAATCATAAAACTTAATAAATCAAGCTTAAAACCGGCCATTAACATCAATAATTACTAAATTTCCATATTAGACCATTTAAATATGCTTTTATATTCAATTTTCACTTTTAAACGCATAGTGATTGACTTTTGTAGTTTTTACGATTTAGTCCTTTATCCCTAATTAACTAACGAAACGTCAAAATTTTTGGACCAAATTTTAATGACACTAAAGACCTCGTAAATATTAAATAATTAATATTTATGGACTCAAATGTCAGAATTGTGGTCTTGCAACTACTATTTTTGACACCACTTGAAAATGGGATGTTACAGAACTCAACAAAAAGAAAACATATTTTGTTATAACAAAATATATCATGAGCAACAGTAGTATTCCAAACACAAATATATTTTGTGTCGCACGCCCGTGTCATTTACTCAGTATTGCCCACGGTTTTAAGGCTCACCCGTGTGAATTTATCAGCATCCCATGTTCCTTAGTCAGTGTTGACCACGGCCGCATCGCACGGCCGTGACATTTTATCGTAGCCCGTGTTTTGGGGAAAATTTTGTCTCGTGTCCGCACGATCTCTGCCACGCTGGTGTACCCACTCATGGTGTCCACACGGCCACGACCACGCCCGTGTGTAAGGCCGTGTGGTAGGGAACCTGTGCTTATTAATCTGGTTAGTTTTTAGTTAGGTGCTAAAAATCGAAAATATGGATATTAATGAGGTTAGCGCTCGGGTTGCCTCCCGAGAAGCGCTTGTTTAGAGTCTAAGATCGACTCACCTTTCATTCGCATAATCATGGTGGTTTGAGGAGTTGAAACTCCTCATTTCTGCTATTAGTTTTGTTAAAATAAGGTTTTAGATGAGTACTATTTACCTTGAATGTGCCAAATTTGGAATGAGTTACCTCGACTGTACCGTAAAAGGAGTCACTTCGTTTGTATTCAGCTCTGAAGTGGTTATTCGAGGGTCTGTTGCATCTAATAGTACCTGGTCCCCGACCTTGAAGTAGTTTGCTTCATTTTTAAGTTCGTCATGGAGTTGCCTTGGTTTTGCTTCGTCTGTTCTTGGGTTCTCCTTGGCATGTGTCCTCCACTCATCTAGTTCATGGATCTGAAGCCTTTGCTCCTCATGAGTTATTTCATTGTTGGCACGAGAACTAGGACGTGGCTTAGTTGTGTTTTTCGAGGTGCTTCCTGAAAAGAGGGTTGAACCGAATGGTTATTAATAGAATTTATGTACTCACCTTTATTACTCGATGTCCTAACCGATTCACGAGCTTGAAGAGTGATCGTTTCATCACCTACACGAAGTGTGAGCTCACCTGTACCAACATTAATTCTCGTTTTAGTAGTTGCTAAAAAGGGTCGCCCTAAAATTAAAGGTGCGTTACTGTCCTCATCCATGTCTAGAACAACGAAGTCAACTGGGAATATAAATTTATCGACTTTTACAAGCACATCCTCGATAATTCCCCTAGGAAATCTAATAGTTTTATCTGCTAGTTGAATGCTCATCCTAGTTTGTTTAGGTTTCCCAAGACCTAGTTGCTTAAACATGTTATAAGGCATGACGTTAATACTCGCCCCTAAATCAGCTAAAGCATTGTTAGCATCTAAACTACCAATAAAGTAAGGAATAGTAAAACTCCCTGGATCCTTTAATTTATCGGGTAGTTTATTCTGTAGAATGGCTGAGTAGACTACGTTTAGCTCCACGTGCGACGCATCGTCTAACTTCCATTTGTTTGCTAGAAGCTCCTTTAAAAATTTGACTGAGTTGGGCATCTGCGAAAGAGCTTCGATAAATGGTAAGTTAATATGTAATTTTTTCAAGAGTTTGAGAAATTTACCAAATTGCTCATCTGTGCGGTCTTTCTTCGTCGCGTTAGGATAGGGCACACGAGGTATATGCTCTTTACTTACCGGTTTCTGTGTATTGTGGCTTACCCCAACCTTACCTTTACTTACCACAGGTTCTTGCCTCGGTTCGGATTCAGATTCTACTAACCCTTCTTCGTCGCACACCGTGATGGCATGGAGTTGCTCCTTTGGGTTAGTTTCAGTGTTGCTTGGCAAGCTACCTTATGGTTGTTCTGAGATCAGCTTAGCAAGCTGACCTATTTGGTTCCCGAGCCCTTGAATTGACGCTTGCTGATTTTTGAGTGCTATTTCGGTGTTTTAAAAATGAGTTTCTGACACCGAGATGAATTTTGTTAGCATCTCCTCAAGGTTCGACTTCTTCTCTTGTGGGTAGGGTTACTGTTGAAAGCCTGGAGGGGGTTGCTGTCTTTGGTTTCCTTGATCACCCCATGAGAAGTTTGGGTGGTTTCTCCAACCTGGATTGTAAGTGTTACTATAGGGATTATTCTGAGGTCTAGAATTATTACCCATATAGTTCATATGTTCGCTCTCTATGCCAGGGTTGTATGATGGATATTCTGTATTGTTTGTCTCTCCTCCATTTGCATCGCATTGCATCACTGGATGTACCTGCGAAGAACCACACAAACCATCAATCTTTTTACTTAAAAGTTCTACCTGGTTTGATAGCATGGTAACTGCGTCGAGGTTGAAAACACTGGCGACTTTTGTCGGCTTTGTTCTCATGACTTGCCACTGATAGTTATTCAGTGACATCTCCTCTATAAATTCATAAGCCGCTTCAGGGGTTTTGTTATTTAGGGTTCCACCGGCGGCTGCATCGATCAATTGCCATGTTGAGGGGTTCACACCATTGTAAAAGGTTTGAACCTGTAGCCATAATGGTAACCCATGGTGAGGGCATCTTCTCAATAGATCCTTGTATCTCTCCATGCATCGTAGAGTGTTTCTAAATCCATCTGCACAAAAGAAGAAATATCATTCCTCAACTTAGTCGTTTTAGCCGGCGAAAAATATTTAAGTAAAATTTTTTCGGTCATTTGCTCCCATGTAGTGATTGATCCTCGTGGTAACGAGTTCAACCACTATTTAGCTTTGTTCCTCAACGAGAAGGGAAACAACCGAAGGCGAATGGCATCATCAGAAACGCCATTAATTTTGAAAGTATCGCATAACTCTAAGAAATTGGCCAAATGAGTATTCGGGTCATCATCCTGCAAACCATCAAACTAAACAAACTATTGAATCATTTGAATAGTGTTAGGTTTCATTTCAAAATTATTTGCGGCAACAGCAGGTCTAACAATACTTGATTCAGTTCCTGTTAAAGTAGGCTTAGCATAATCATACATAGTACGAGGAGCAGGATTTTGATTCACCGGATTTGCGGCAATCACAGGGGGTAGCGGATTATTCTCAGCCATCTCCTCGGTAGTATTGGTGTCTTCCTCTTACTCTTCTTGTATGTATTGTAGACTTTGCCTTATTTCTCTTCAGTTTCTGCGAGCTGTACTCTCAATCTCACTATCGTAAAGCAGAGGTCCTGATGGGTTTCTTCTAGTCATAAACTAGAGACACCTCCCAGAAGCAAGGAAAGCGTAAAATTAGAAAAGTAAAAATAAAAATAAAAATAAAAATAAATTGCAATAATAATAAAAAAATGGCTAAAGTAATAAAAATTTAGCGTTCCTAATATCTTAGTCCCCGGCAACGGCGCCAAAAACTTGATGTGTCTCTAACTAACTATGATCACAATAAAGGCAAGCGCACCTATTGTTCAATAGTATAGTTATGGTAAGACCGGAAATATCGTATCCACAAAGACCAAGAGTACTAGTAATTACTATCTTCTTATTATCTAGCCTAAGAATTGGAGTGATTTCTTTTAAACTAAAACTAAATTAAAAACACGACAGAGAATGAATAGGGAAAATACTTTTTAACAACTTTATGAGAGAGGCAATACCCAAGGAAGAATCCACCTAGACTTCACTTATTACTTTTGATTCATACGATTTATTCACTTGACTTAATCCGTAGAAATCCCTAATTTATGTTAATATCTCTTTCAAGACTAAAAACAACTGACTCTAGGTTGATTAATTGAAATCTCTTTCTAATTAAAACCCCTATTGTCGCATTAACTCGATCTATGGATTCCCTTATTAGATTTGACTCTAATCCGGCAGATTTATGTCGCCATATTTCTAGGGTTGCAATCAACTCCGCTTAATTTGTGTTGATCTACTCTTAAACAGGGACTTTTGCTCCTCTGAATAAGCACATTCGACTTGAATCAATAACCTGAATTATCAAAACAAGAATAAGAACTCACAATTAAGAATAAGAACAAGTATTTATCTTATAAATCAAATAATAATAAGATCCGTCTTAGGTTTCATCCCCATAGGTATCTAAGGGATTTAGTTCATACTGATAGAGGAAAACATCTTAAAATAAGGAAAACTACAAAACATAAGAAAACCCAAAAACTTCAAGAGAAATTGATAGGAGATCTTCAGTCTTGATGGAGATCCTTCTTCCAAGCTGCTCCCGATGGCTGTCTTCGAGTATTTTCTGCTTTCTACTCTGTGTGTCCTTTTAGGTCCTCCCCTAGGGTGTTTATATAGGCTTCGGAACACCTTTCTTGGCCCACAAGTAGCCTTTTCCGAATAGAATTAGACTTGGGTTCGGCAGGGACACGCCCGTGTGACACGCCCGTGTTCGATAGCCTTAGGCCGTGCTCGACTCTGCTCGTCATACACGGCCGTGTGGTCTGCCCATGTGCGACAGTCCAGGCCGTGTTGATTTCTAAGGTAGGCCCATTTTGCCCCTTTTTGGCCCGTTTCTCGTTCTTTTCGACTCTCTAAGCTCTCCTGAGTGTAAAACATGAAATTAAAGGATTAGGAGCATCGAATTCACCAAATCTAATGAAAATTCATCCAAAAATAAGCCAAGCATTGGGTTAAAATATGTATAAATTATGGTTTATCAGTATTACGTGGTCGGATCGTAATACAAAAAGACAACTTATATTAGTAGACGAACCTAAACATTTCCTTAATCTAATCTGAAATGAGCAATCCGATTGAAAGGCTAATATGTCATTTATCAAGTCCAATTGGGGAGATGTTTTGTCTTGGGCATATAAGCAGATGACTCTCAGAAGATAAATACATAAATGTGATTGACTAGACTAACAGTACATAGGACAGGACCTAAGTTTAATAGATTCTGAATTTGTTTGACGATTTATTCACTTGTGATGTTCATAGTGTGACATACTTTAATCCCGAGTGAATGATGGACTATGTATGCATGACTCATATACTTTGATGTAAGTAAAAAGCCTGAGTTAAAATAGATAAGGAACCGAAAGCCGGTGCATTGGGTATACGACTTTTGCAGTATGTAGCATCATTCACAATAGTGGAATTCATGAGTAAATGATATCCTCTCATTAGTATTACATGATAGATAAAAATAAACGTGGTTATGGGTCATTCGTCTTTCTGATGAATGACTTAATTACTATTTGATACTAATATAATTTTCATGAAGGAATATGTAATGGTTACCATGAGATAAAATATGATCACATTGGGAGAACAGATTTATCCCAAAGAGATTAAGGATACCCTATGAGGGTAACACACTTATGACAAGGTCATTGGATGAGTACTAATCGAGTTGCTTTCGTAATGGTATGTCATTAGGGAGAGCTTAGTCACGATACTATAGTGGAATGACTTCGTGACTAAATGAGTTTATAATTAATAGAAAAAAAGTTAGAACTTAAATATAAATAATTTGAGTCCTAATTACATATGTCCAATTGGTCCCTCTGCTAGCTTATTGAAACTAGAAATGAATTACATGTTGAATCAAATGAACAAAAATGGATAAAAATGATAAAGTTGGAGAAATGGGTTACATTTAGAAATGAATTTGGTTTCCAACTTAGTGAGGAAATGACTTGAAATTAATTTAAGTTTTTCAAATTATTATTTAATTAATTAAAGTTTGAAAATGGAATTAAACTAATTGGTCATTATGAATCTATTGAAGGTAGAAATTAAATATATTTTCTCATAGATTCTTTTACTATAAATTTGCCATGATTTTATCAGAATTAGAATTGGATTGAGAGAATTATTTAATGGAAAAAATTAAATTATTTAAATTAATAAATAATTTCTATTTGAGAAATAGAAAAATATGTATTAAGTTGGATTAAATTGTAAAATGTTGGATTAAAAATATAGGAAGCACTTATAATTGAACCTAATACAGGAGAGGTTCAAAGCCTCTTATATTGAATACAAGGGGACGAAAAACCCTAGTATTTTAACTAGGGTTGTGTCGCCCCTCTCTCTTCTAGTTTAACTAGGGTATTGTTTTTCTATTAAATACAACTAGAATTTGTAGAAACTCTAGTATTCCTAGAATGCATTCTACAAATTCAAATAGGATTTCACTTCCTCTCCCTATAAATAGATGATACTGGTAGGACTAAAAAACACAATAAGTTATATACAACTTTGATATATTTCTAGTTTGCCAGAAAGTTGTAACACCCCTAACCCGAAACAGTCGCCGGAATAGGGTTAAGAGGCATTATCGAACAATCGAAATATTTCACATCCATTTCACGACACAAAGTCAAACACAAATCAAACATATTCAAACACGAGTATATAGTCCCTTATCGAGGTCTTCGAGACCTCAAACACATGTTAGAAAGAGGTCGGAACTAAACCGAACACTTACGAAAGTTTCCAGAAACTCCAAGATTTTTCCAAACTGCAGAGGTCACACGCCCGTACAGTCAGGCCGTGTGCCTCACACGGCTACTAGACACACCCATGTGTCCAAGCCGTGCCAAAACAGAGCATACATACTGACTTATTCCCACAATCACTAGACACGCCCGTCACTACAGCAAAATAGGTTTTTAGCGGCGCTTAGACAAAAAACGCCGCTATAGATCGAGCATTAGTGGCGCTTTTTGAAAAACGCCGCTAACGGTCGACCTTTAGCGGCGCTTTTCGAAAAACGCCGCAAAAAGATTAAGCACAACGCCTTCGTTTCATGTTGAGCTTTAAGGGCATTAGCGGTGCTTTTTGAAAAACGCCGCTGTAGGTCGACCATTAGCGGCGCATTTTGAAAAACGCCGCAAAAAAGTTAAGTACAACGCCGTCGTTTCATGTTGAGCTTTAAGGGCATTAGTGGCGTTTTTTGAAAAACGCCGCTATAGATCGAGCTTTAGCGGCGCTGTTTCAAAAACGCCGCTATAGGTTGACCATTAGTGGCGCTTTTTAAAAAACGCCGCAAATAATTTTAAAGTTTTTTTGGGTATATGATTGATTGTTTTTTAATTTATATATTAAATAATTTCTTATATAATCGTAAAAGAGATAGTATTAATTTTAAAATATTGAAGTAATTATCATTATAGTTTAGGGTATATGGTTTAGGGTGTAAGGTTTAAGAGTTATTATTTTAATGTTTAAGGATTATGGTTTATGGTTTAAGGTTTGGGTTTAAGGTTTAAGGGTTAGTGGTTAAGGGTTTAAGGGTTAAGGGTTAAGGGTTAGGGATTTAGGGGTTAAGGGTTAGGGGTTAGGGGTTTAGGGGTTAAGGGTTTAGTTTAATTAGTGTCTTTTAATTTATATATTAAATAATTTCTTATATAATTGAAAAAGAGATAATATTAATTTTAATATATTGAAATTATGATTATAGTTTAAATTATTTAAGAGATAAATAGATAAACTTTATATATATATTAAATGGTTTAGGATTTAAGGTTTACTTGAGATTTTTTAAATGATGAAATTTTTTAAAATATTCAAAAAATAAAGAAAAAGTAAAACTCAAAAAATAAAAAGTTTATAAAATTTAAAAAAATGAAATACATGTAAATTATCATATAAGTTGTTATGTTTAAAAACTTAAAAAGTTTTAGTCATTATTTCCGTTTAAAAAATAACAGTTCAACTATGTTTTTTTAAATTAATAATTTAATTTAATTTATTTAAAAACTTGAGGTGAACTTTAACTAAAATAAAATAAGTATTAAAATGAAAAAAAAGATACAAATACATTACCCTTACCTGCCGACTAATGTATGTATATTACAAATACAAATATTGAAGTACATAATATTCCTAAAATATTGAAAGTATATATAATTACAAAAGAGAAAAAAAAAATTTAAAGCTTTTTTTTTTTCATATTTTGGAATTTTTTTATTTTTGTTTTTGTTTTGTTACATAAAAAATTATATAAAAATTATAATTTTATCTAAATCTTTGAAATATTGCTTAAAATTAAAAAAAATATTTATTTAAAATTTATATGAAAGATACAATAACTCAATATAAAAATTATAAAAAAGCCGAGTGCTAGCGGCGTTTATAAAAAAAATACTGCAAAAGGTAAGCAATAGCGGCGTTTTTATTGCAAACGCGGCAAAAAAGTTGAATAATAGCCACTAAAAGTAAAATAAAAGGAAAATATAACGAGGGCAGTAGAGAAATGTAACATCCTAAAATCTAGAGAGTGTCAGTAAATTTGTGCAATTGTATGTTATCTTTGGTTCTGTGTGTTGTTTAAGGGTGTTTGGGGGCCCTAAGAAGGCACTGAGGTCGAGTTGGGCCACAGTAAAAATTTTGGTGTTTGGGCACTTAAGGGAGAGAAGGTAGTTGGCGTCAGGACTTAAGAGAAAAAGGTTGGTAATTGCTAGCATAAGTTGAGCACTTGGTGGACTGGTGATGGCATGATAGGGCAGAGGGGAGAGCTTGGGTTCGAATCCCACCTGCTGTAATTCTTTTAATTTATTTTGTGCTAAGCAGGTGGGGGTAGTAGAATTCAGCTTGGACTCTGTAAGAGGAGTTGAAGACTCAGTCAAATGAATTTGAATGAGTGATGGAGAGGAGTTTGAGGAGAAAATCAAGGAGCAAATTATGGGATTGAGGTGAGAGGGAGTAGTGGTTGATTTTGGGGAAGTACATGGGGGGAGAATTTCGGTCAAGAGGGGTCTTTTACGTTAGTAGTGAATTCGGTTTTGGTAGGGGAAGTAAGTGTCGAAATTCTGAAACATTTTTGTTGAACTTTTATGCGTTAAGAGTTCTTTCTTTTTGGCCATTTTGGTGCATCTTTTCTTGCAGAAAACCGTGACCATTAAGGGACTTCTTCTCTTTTCTTTTCTCATCTTTTCCTTAGTCTTTCTTTTCTCTTCGCTAGTTGTCAAGCACTTGTGGCCAAATCCCTCTTTAATCTTTTTCTCTGCGTGTTCTAGCACCATCTTTCTTGGCCGAACCTGGTAAGTAGATTCCTTCCCTTCCTCTCATCTTCTCTTCTCTATGGCTGAATGTATGACCCTCATCATTCGTTTGTTTCATTTTATCTCTAAACTGAAAATCCATTCCCCTTATTCTTTCTCCTTGTGGCGGCATCTTGTAGTTGTTTAAATAGAGTTGGCCGAATCTCTCTTCTCAGTCGACTCATCTGTAATCAAGGTAAGGTGATTCTTTATCTTATTTCTTTTTGTTTCGATCTTATGTCTCCCATAGAAGAGATGGCTTTGTCACTTTCTCTTCGTTCTCAACTAATCTCTTTTTCTCCGTCTTTCATCATGCCATAGCCGAATCTGTCTGTGTTCGATTCTCCTTTGATCAAAGCCGAGTGTATTAAGGAGCAAGCAAATCCCTTTTCTGTTTTCTAATCGTATGGACTTCAGGTGGTGGTGGTAAGAGTCGAAACCCCTTGTGCCGTTTTCACTGTGGTACTTTACTTATCGGGTTTTCCTCATGGATGCAAGTGATAATCAGTCGAAGGGGGTAACGCTAGGGGAACCTAAGGAGAGTGGTCTCGTAACCCCTGCTCCCAAGTTCAAACGAAGGAGGGTGTCAGTAGTTCGAGATTTTTCGTCGTGGTGTGGAAGGGAGTCGACATCCGGTGCGGATAGGCAAATTGTGGTTGTTCGCGATAGTAAGGGTAAGCATTGTAAATCGTTTGATTTAGATGTGGGTTAAGATCTCCCTTTTGTTAGTTAATTGTGTGATATATTGGTATAGGTGACGGCGAGCAAGAGGGTATAGTTCTCTACATAGTCAGGTGTGTAATCTCGCACCGTAGCCAAGTAGTTTCATAATATGCCGCAATGTTGGTAAATACCGAATCACCGTTATTCGTATGCTTAATAAACCCGAGTACTGTTTGTAATCGAACAACTCACTTAAGCAACTACAGTTCAGAAATTTGCTAGAATTGGTGTTGGCAGGCCGATTTACCAAAATGCCCTTATTGGGCCGATTTACCAAAATGCCCTTATTGGGCCGATTTACCAAAATGCCCTTATTAGGCCGAGTTACCAAAAATGCTCTAATAGGGTCAATTGTATGCTACGTTATGCTTTGAAATATTGACATGTATGTTGCATTCTATCATGTTGCATGGGGCGGGATATTGAATGAAGAGCAGTTTAGCCCGGTGGCTCAACCACAATATATATATAAATATACATACTGGTGATTATGACTCTGGTGGCTCGGCCACAAACATTCTATGTTTAGGAGCTTGACTGCATATTTGGTGTGAGCGGCGGGGTGGGTTGACTTGATCCCCACAGGTGTGATTGGCTGGTCGGGGGTATGTTGGATGGATGGGTGGGACTGCATCAATTCATCACTTGCATTATTATGATTGTTGGGCTCAGGCCCACTTTGATTTCATATGGGTTCGGGGCCCAGTTGGTGATGGTAAGGGGATTACATACTGAGTTCCTGTAACTCACCCTTTTTTTTTCCTTAATCTCGCAGGTAATTCTCAGCAGTAAGGATTTGGAGCCGTGGACGACTCGGTGGAGGCCATACATTAGAAACATCGCTCGCGAACTTTAGTAAATTTCCTTTTTGCTTTAGTTCTAAGATTATTTTTGTTTTGTGGGTTTAATCGTTTGTAATAAGGCCTCTGGTTAAATTTTCTTTCAAGTTTTTATTAATAACTGTTGGTTTCATAAATACGGGATTTTCTTAAAACATAATTAGTCATTTTTTTTAAAACATCACGTTCCCACAAATACTCAAGTTTGATTTTTCCCAAGTGGAAACAATTTTTTTGTTAAAACAATAATAACTTCATAAAGAGGACATTAAACAAACTGGGTTTTTACTAACGAATATCGAAACTCGGAGTTTTAAAGAAACGCGATATTTTCAACTTACGCTTAGCTTTTTAACAAACCTCCTATGTGACACACTAGATCCGGTCGTAACGTCTAGGCCGGGTTTGGGGTGTTGCATTTAATGGTATCCGAGCCCGATTGCAAAACTCGGCTGTGGAATGGGTGCAAAAATGTTTTTCAAAGTTGTTTGAAACTTGGTTTTAAAATGCACGTCTTTAGTGGAAGTATGGCACCACGAGTATCCGGCACCAAATCCGTAAGTCTTCTCATTATATGATTACTGATATGATAATGTTATGATGATAGTAAGAAAATTGTATGAGACAGTAGTACACTGGAACTTCTAGCTCTAGGAGCTAGGACTATAGAGATTGAGACTTTAGGAATACGATTCGCGAAAACAACATTTATACTTACACTCCATAAAACACTTGTTAATAAACATTGAATTAAATACTGATTCATAAGATTCCTAATCAGATTAAATTGACCTAGCAAACATGAGCGCTAGAGGACGTGGACGCGGAAGACGTGGCCGTGGTAGGGGCCGATGTGCTGGGGTTGGGTCCGAAACATCTGGGAACATGCCTGAAATGGATGCACCTGCATCACTAGTGACTGAAACTGGGTCTCATGACCGTGTGGGAGGGGACGATGCTCTGTCCCAAGCTATGCTGTTGGTACTGGAAAGGGTTGCTGGGGCAAGTATTGGGTCGGCAACCCGTGGGTCTATATCTAAGCGACTTAGATCGAATGGGGCCGAAGTTTTTAGGGGCATTTCGGGTGTAGCCCCAAATGTAGCTGAATACTGGCTTGAGGCTGTAGAACGAATTATGGATGATTTGGATTGTACATCTAAACAGAAACTGAAAGGGATTGTGTCGTTACAGAGAGACGAGGCGTACCAGTGGTGGCTCATTGTTAGAAAAGGCACTCAAGCTGATCGCATCACCTAGGATTTCTTTAAGACAGCATTCCAGGGAAAATATGTTGGGGCTAGCTATGTGGATACCCGGAGGAAAGAATTTTTAAATTTGGTTCAGGGAAGTAGAACTGTGGCAGCGTATGAGGCGGAGTTTCTGCGTCTGAGCCGGTATGCCCGGGAAATAGTGTCGACCGAATATGAACATTGTGTGCGTTTTGAAGACGGGCTGCGTTATGAGTTGCGGGTACTGATAGCCCCGCAGAGGGAGAGGAATTTTGCTACACTAGTGGAGAAAGCTAAAATTGCTGAGGAGGTGAAGCACTCGGAACCGCGAAATTGAGATAGGGACAGGGGCAAGAACAAAAGAGATTCTAGGTACTCAGGTCCTGCAAGAGGGTTTTAGAAAAGGCCCAGGTACGAGGGGCCAGTCCGAGTGGGTGTTCCGGTATTGCACAATCGATTCTGACCTTGTGTGGATCATGTGGGAAACTTCACTTGGGTGAGTGCTGGAAGAGAACTGGTGGGTGTTTCAAATGCGGATCCAAGGACCACCAGTTTAGGGATTATCCTCGAGAGCCTGTTCAGATACAGGTAGTTCGTCATAGATTTGCGCAGCCAGCCGGAGCCGCTCAGCAGCTGCCAAGAGGTCGTGGGGCTAGTCGAGGTGGAAATGGTACAGGACGTGGCGAGGAGCACTGGTAGGGGTCTTGTGCGAGGGTAACACAGATGAGAGGCGGCCGGGATCGGTTTATGCGGCTAGACGTAGAGAGGATGGCGACGCACCAGACGTCATAACCGGTACATTTTTCATATTTGATGTGCCCTTTACCGCTTTGATAGATATTGGATCTACTCATTCGTATGTTGCCTGTGCTGTGTCTGGAACTTTGGATATTAAATCTGAGATTGTTGCTAGGGAAATGACTGTGATTAGCCCTTTAGGACAATCTGTAGTAGTGAATAAGTTGTTTAGGGATGTGCCCCTAAAGGTTCAGGGAGTGGTATTTCTGGCGGATTTGATGGAATTGTCGTTCAGCGAGTTTGACCTTATATTGGGTATGGACTGGTTAGTTAAGCACCGTGCGAACTTGGATTGCGCTGCTAAGCGCATGTTAATAAGAACTCATGATGATAAGTAAGTGATGGTGATAGGTGAGAGGAGGAATTACCTGTCCAATGTGGTCTCGACATTAAAAGCTGAAAAGATGGTGCGAAAAGGGTATGAGGCGTTTTTAGCCTTTGTCAATACATCTGACGAAAAGGAACTGTAGGTTGGGGATGTTAGAATCGTGAAGGAGTTCCCAGACGTTTTTCCTGAAGAGCTTCCGGGGTTGCCTCCGGATCTCGAGGTCGAATTTGGTATTGAGCTGTTACCGGGTACGGCTCTGGTGTCCATCGCCCCTTATAGGATGGCGCCGAAGGAGCTGGTGGAACTGAAAGCTCAGATTCAAGAGTTGTTGGACTAGGGTTTCATCAGGCCGAGTGTATCACCATGGGGAGCGCCGGTTTTATTCGTTAAGAAAAAAAGATGGTTCAATGCGTATGTTCATTGATTATCGGCAATTGAACAAGTTGACGATCAAGAACAAGTACCCGCTACCGAGGATTGATGATCATTTCGATCGATTCATGCGAGGGCTTTGGTTTTCTCGAAGATAGACTTGAGATCTGGGTATCATCAACTAAAGGTCAAGGAGGCGGATATTCATAAGACTGTGTTCCGAACTCGATATGGGCATTACGAGTTTCTAGTGATGCCGTTCGGGTTAACAAATGCACCAGCTGCTTTTATGGACATGATGAACCGAGTCTTCCAACCCTATCTAGACCGGTTCGTAGTGGTATTTATAGACGATATTCTGGTGTACTCAAGAACGGAGGAGGAGCATGATTCTCATCTTCGGGTTGTGCTGCAGATATTAAGAGAGAAACAACTGTATGCCAAATTCAGTAAGTGTGAATTTTGGCTGAGGGAAGTGACCTTTTTAGGGCATTTTGTTTCTGCCGAAGGGATTAGAGTGGATCATCAGAAAGTTGAAGCTGTGTTAAACTAGAAGCCACCGAAGTCAGTGCCAGAAATCAGAAGTTTTTTGGGTTTGGCTGGGTACTACAGGCGGTTCGTTGAGGGGTTTCGTTGATTGCTGCACCCCTAACTAAGTTACTGCATAAGGGAGTACCATTTGTGTGGTCAGATAAGCAGCAGGAGAGCTTTGAGAAACTGAAGAAGATTCTGACAGAAGCGCCAGTGTTGATTCAGCTTGAGGTAGGGAAAGAGTTCGTTGTTTATTGTGATGCGTCACACACGAGCTTGGGATGTGTGTTGATGCAAGATGGGAAAGTGGTGGCTTATGCATCTCGTCAACTAAGGCCGCATGAGGCGAACTATCCCACACATGATCTGGAGCTAGCCGCGGTAGTGTTCGCTTTGAAAATATGGAGGCACTACTTGTATGGAGAAAAGTCAATCATCTATACTGACCATAAAAGCCTGAAATATCTCCTCACCCAGAAGGAGTTAAATCTTAGGCAGCGGAGGTGGATAGAATTACTGAAGGATTATGACTGCTCGATCGAGTACCACCCGGGTAAAGCCAACGTGGTAGCGGATGCTCTAAGTCGGAAGGTGGTGTCTGAATTGAGAGCTATGTTTGCCCATCTCAGCCTTTATGAGGATGGTAGTTTGCTGGCAGAGCTTTAGATGAAACCGTCTTAGGTTAGTCAAGTTAAGGAAAAGCAAGTGTCGGACGAATTGTTGGGTCCTCGGTTTCAGCAAGTGAAAAGTGGTGAGACGGTGGACTTTGCATTAAACAGTGAAGGGGTATTATGTTTCCGCGAAAGAGTTTGTATGCCGAAGGATTCTGAGTTAAGACAGACGATTTTGCGGGAGGCTCATAGTAGCCTATACGCTATGCACCCCGGTGGAAGCAAGATGTACCGAGATCTCTGTGAGCAGTATTGGTGGCCAGGGTTGAAACGAGAGGTTACCAATTTTGTGAGCAAGTGTTTGACATGTCAGCAAGTGAAGGCGGAACATCAGTTGCCTTCAGGATTGCTACAATCGGTGAAGATTCCACTTTGGAAATGGGAACGGATAACGATGGACTTTGTTAGTGGGCTACCCCTGACGCCTAATAAAAAAGACTCAGTGTGGGTGATCGTTGACCGGTTGACAAAGTCCACTCACTTTGTACCAGTTCGTACTGACTACTCGCTCAGAAGTTGGCCAAGGTGTATGTGGCGGAGATTGTGTGACTGCATGGGGTGCCAGTGTCTATCATATCGGACAAGGACCTAAGATTTACATCTCGGTTTTGGAAGGCTTTGCATCAAGCTCTGGGTACCAAATTGGATTTCAGCACAGCGTTTCATCCTCAGACTGATGGTCAGTCGGAGAGGGTAATCCAGATCTTAGAAGACATGTTAAGAGGCTGTGTAATTGATTTCAGTGGCAGCTGGGAAGACTATTTGCCTTTAGCGGAACTTGCGTACAACAACAGCTACCAGTCCAGCATTCAGATGGCGCCCTACGAGGCATTATATGGTCGTAGGTGTCGTACCTCTACTTGTTGGACGAAACTAGGTGAGCGACGGTTGTTGGGTCCGGAATTGATTTCAAAGACGGAGGAAAAAGTCAGGTTGATTCGGACTCGGTTAAAAGAAGCTTTCGATAGAGCGTAAATCGTATGCGATCCAAGCGTAAAGAGATAGAATTTTGATGGGGATCAGTCTTTTGAAGGTCTCACCTTGGAAGAAGGTCTTAAGATTTGGACGGAAGGGTAAGTTAAGTCCCAAATTTATTGGACCGTACCGGATAGTGAGACGTGTGGGACCAGTCGCTTATCAGCTTGAGCTACCTCCAGAGTTAAATCGGATACATGATGTATTCCATGTTTCGATGCTCAGGCGCTATCATTCAGATCCATCTCACGTAGTGCCAGTGGAAGAAATTGAAGTAAGATCTGACCTATCTTTTGAAGAGGAGCCAGTACAGATTTTGGATCGAGATGTTAAAGTGTTGAGAAGGAAATCTGTTCCGTTGGTTAAAGTGTTATGGCGTAATCACGGATCTGAGGAAGCCACGTGGGAGCCAGAAGAGGCGGTCATGGCGGCAATACCCTCATCTCTTTTAATCGGGTAAAATTTCGAGGCTGAAATTTCTTTAAGGGGGTAGAATTGTAACATCCTAAAATCTAGGGGTCTGTAAATTTGTGCAATTGTATGTTATGCTGGTTCTGTGTGTTGTTTAAGGGTGTTTGGGGGCCCTAAGAAGGCCTGGGGTCGAGTTGGGCCCTGGTAAAAATTTTGGTGTTTGGGCACTTAAGGGAGAGAAGGTAGTTGGCATCAGGACTTAAGAGAAAAAGGTTGGTAATTGCTAGCATAAGTTGAGCACTTAGTGGACTAGTGATGGTGTGGTAGGGCAGAGGGGAGAGCTTGGGTTCGAATCCCACCTGCTGCAATTCTTTTAATTTATTTTGTGCTAAGTAGGTGAGGGTAGTAGAATTCAGCTTGGACTCTGCAAGAGGAGTTGAAGACTCAGTCAAATGAATTTGAATGAGTGATGGAGAGGAGTTTGAGGAGAAAATCAAGGAGCAAATTATGGGATTGAGGTGAGAGGGAGTAGTGGCCGATTTTGGGGAAGTACATGGGGGGAGAATTTCGGTCAAGAGGGGGTCTTTTGGGTTAGTAGTGCATTCGGTTTTGGTAG
Source organism: Gossypium sturtianum (assembly GCA_025698515.1). Lineage (NCBI taxonomy): Eukaryota > Viridiplantae > Streptophyta > Magnoliopsida > Malvales > Malvaceae > Gossypium > Gossypium sturtianum. The sequence goes on along the minus strand of CM046952.1, from coordinate 49,719,949 downwards.
GGGAAGTAAGTGCCAAAATTCTGAAACATTTTTATTGAACTTTTATGCTTTAAGAGTTCTTTCTTTTTGGCCATTTTGGTGCATCTTTTCTTGCCGAAAACCGTGACCATTAAGGGACTTCTTCTCTTTTCTTTTCTCATCTTTTCCTTAGTCTTTCTTTTCTATCGCTAGTTGTCAAGCACTTGTGGTCGAATCCCTCTTTAATCTTTTTCTCTGCGTGCTCTAGCACCATCTTCCTTGGCCGAACCTGGTAAGTAGATTCCTTCCCTTCCTCTTAACTTCTCTTCTCCATGGCCGAATGTTTGACCCTCATCATTCGTTTGTTTCATTTTATCTTTAAACCGAAACTCCATTCCCCTTATTCTTTCTCCTTGTGGCGGCATCTTGTAGTTTTTTAAACGGAGTTGGCTGAATCTCTCTTCTCAGTCGACTCATCTGTAATCAAGGTAAGGTGATTATTTATCTTATTTCTTTTTATTTCGATCTTATGTCTCCCATAGAAGAGATGGCTTTGTCACTTTCTCTTCGTTCTCAACTAATCTCTTTTTCTCCGTCTCTCATCATGCCATAGCCGAATCTGTCTGTGTTTGATTCTCCTTTGATCAAAGCTGAGTGTATTAAGGAGCAAGCAAATCCCTTCTCTGTTTTCTAATCGTGTGGACTTCAGGTGGTGGTGGTAAGAGCCGAAACCCCTTGTGTCGTTTTCACTATGGTACTTTACTTATCGAGTTTTCCTCATGGATGCAAGTGATAATCAGTCGAAGGGGGTAACGCTAGGGGAACCTAAGGGGAGTGGTCTCGTAACCCCTGCTCCCAAGTTCAAACGAAGGAGGGTGTCAGCAGTTCGAGATTTTTTGCCGGGGTGTGGAAGGGAGTCGACATCCGGTGCGGATAGACAAATTGTGGTTGTTCGCGATAGTAAGGGTAAGCGTTGTAAATCGTTTGATTTAGATGTGGGTTAAGATCTCCCTTTTGTTAGTTAATTGTGTGATATATTGGTATAGGTGACGACGAGCAAGAGGATATAGTTCTCTACGTAGTCAGGTGTGTAATCTCGCACCGTAGCCAAGTAGTTTCATAATATGCCGCAATGTTGGTAAATACCGAATCACCGTTATTCGTATGCTTAATAAACCCGAGTACTGTTTGTAATCGAACAACTCACTTAAGCAACTACAGTTCGAAAATTCACTAGAATTGGTGTTGGCAGGCCGATTTACCAAAATGCCCTTATTGGGCCGATTTACCAAAATACCCTTATTGGGCCGATTTACCAAAATACCCTTATTGGGCCGATTTACCAAAATGCCCTTATTGGGCCGAGTTACCAAAAATGCTCTAATAGGGTCGATTGTATGCTACGTTATGCTTTGAAATATTGACATGTATGTTGCATTCTATCATGTTGCATGGGGCGGGATATTGAATGAAGAGCAGTGTAGCCCGGTGGCTCAGCCACAATATATATATATATAAATATACATACTTGTGATTATGACTCTGGTGGCTCGGCCACAAACATTCTATGTTTAGCAGCTTGACTGCATATTTGGTGTGAGCGGTGGGGTGGGTTGACTTGATCCCCACAGGTGTGATAGGCTGGTCGGGGGTGTGTTGGATGGATGGGTGGGACTGCATCAATTCATCACTTGCATTATTATGATTGTTGGGCTCAGGCCCACTTTGATTTCATATGGGTTCGGGGCCCAGTTGGTGATGGTAAGGGGATTACATACTGAGTTCCTATAACTCACCCCTTTTTTTTCCTTAATCTCGCAGGTAATTCTCAGCAGTAAGGATTTGGAGCCGTGGACGACTCGGTGGAGGCCATACATTAGAAACATCGCTCGCGAACTTTAGTAAATTTCCTTTTTGCTTTAGTTCTAAGATTATTTTTGTTTTGTGGGTTTAATCGTTTGTAATAAGGCCTCTGGTTCAATTTTCTTTCAAGTTTTTATTAATAACTGTTGGTTTCATAAATACGGGATTTTCTTAAAACATAATTAGTCATTTTTTTAAAACATCACGTTCCCACAAATACTCAAGTTTGATTTTCCCAAGTGGAAACAATTTTTTTGTTAAAACAATAATAACTTCATAAAGAGGACATTAAACAAACTGGGTTTTTACTAACGAATATCGAAACTCGGAGTTTTACAGAAACGCGATATTTTTAACTTACGCTTAGCTTTTTAACAAACCTCCTATGTGACACACTAGATCCGGTCGTAACGTCTAGGCCGAGTTGGGGGTGTTACAAGAAAGGGAAAATCGCAAAATCCCCAGATTTTCTTTCCATCCAAACACACCTCTTTCTCTATGTCTTTGGTTTATTATCTTCACTGTTTCATTTGTATCTATTATAATTATTATCCAAGCTAGGGTTTCTACCGATGAAGCTATTGGTAGCCGTAATGAAGACAATAAATTGAGCTTAGGAGTTTCTGATGAAGAAGCTAGGGTTTCTCCAATGGAGCACGATTTGAAAGATTTTCTGGTTTTAGAGAATAATAAATCTGGTTTTATGGGTTTGAAGTGGGTGATATGGTTTGGGGAAAGGTGAAATCTCATTCTTGGTGGCCTGGGCATATATTTAACGAAGCATTTGCATCTTCATCTGTATGCGGACAAGGAGAGAGGGACATGTGTTAGTTGCGTTCTTTGGGGATAGTAGTTATGGATGGTTCGACCCAGCTGAGCTTGTCCCTTTTGATCGTCATTTTATGGAGAAATTACAGTAGACAAACTCGAGGACTTTTGTCAAGGCTGTGGAAGAGGCAATGGATGAGGCAAGTCGGAGGCGTGGTCTTGGTTTGGCTTGTAAATGTAGGAACCCATATAATTTTCGGCCCACAAATGTCGAAGGGTACTTTGTAGTTGATGTGCCTGATTATGAACCAAATGGGGTTTACTCAGTGAATCAGATTAGGAATGCAAGAAATAGTTTTAAGCCTAGTGAGACCCTTTCATTTGTGAAACAATTGGCATCAGACAGTGGAGCTTTTGACCAACAGAGCATTGAGTTTCTTAAGAATAAGGCTACTATTTGTTCTTTCCGGAAGGCTGTGTTTGAGGAGTATGATGAGACGTATGCGCAAGCTTTTGGGGTACGGCCATCACGCCCTTCTAATTCGGCTGTTGATGCTCCAACATGACCTTCTAAAGAGGCACCGTGAGGTACTTGTCTAATATGCATTGCTGATTCTTGGAAACTGTTTCAGGTTTTGATTTCATGGATTTCTTTGCAATCTGTTCTGCCTTCTCTGTTACATTAAAATTCAAATGTTGTGTTGTTTTTGAATGCAGTATTACCTGCACTCATGAGACTTTAGGCTGAAATAGTTACAAGTCTCACATGGCTAAAGCTGGTATTTTATTGCATTCATTTCATGGCTTCTAATTCTTTTTTTTTTTAATTTCTACAGTTTGGTATCACATTTTTTTTATTGAATCATGCATGTTAAAGTCAGATGTGCGTTTCTAATGACTTTGTTGCGTTAGTGGTGATACTCAATGCATGCAGGTTTGTGTCAGTATGATATCTGTCATACGTGTCTTAATACAATCATGAAATGAGTTTCTTTTATGATTTTGATCTCTCAAAAACTGTCTTTTAACTGTAGTTTTGGTTTTTATCAAAATATTGGACAAGTGGGCCTATTTGCTTTGGAATTGTAAAGACTCTAAGATCAAATTGTTTTAAGACATTGGATATTGCATTTTACCTTTTTAAGTTGTCTTGAGGGACTATTTTCCAAATTTTAAAAGTCTTTATTTATTCTATGAGGTAACCTTTTGCAAAATGTCAACTTGGGAGTCTTAACCTGATCCATGCGATATAAGAAAGTGCACTGACAGAATGTCTTTATTGAAGGCAAAAGTAACTTTAGCTTTGTCGAGACCAACATTAAAGCACGATTTATCAGAAGGAATTGTGGAAGCATTAAAACTTGGATAACTTGCAATAACCTTGTGCACTTTTTGTTAGAGAAAGATTGCAAGGATATCCTATAGCGAAATACTTACTTTGGCTTAAGCTATTTTCAGTCTTACTATTGTGAAGCATCTTGAAGACATGAACTTCTGTTGTTCTGCTGTGTTCTTAATTAATAATTTAAAAACCTTTGTGCTCTCAAATTATGATTTAAAAGCCTTTCTGGAATTATTTTACTCTCTGAGTTTATCAGGTTTTTAGATCTACTATTAATGCAGGGCCAAGAAATTTATAAGTCGAAACAAGTGAGAAACAAGCAAATAGCTCGCATTATTGGAAAGGTTTGTGCATTTAATTCCCTTTTCCCTCTTTATGTCTTTTGTACTCTAAAGCAGGTGCTTCTATACACTAGGGCGTATCTTTAACTCTGGTGCATGAACTTGTTACTTTCATCTTGTCCTATGGAATTTGGATAATACAGAACCTATGGAATTTGGATAATGATATTTCTCCTTTTAAAATATCTTGTTGCTTGATATGCTTTTGATAATACAGAACCTGTGGAATTTGGATAATGATATTTCTCCTTTAGCTTACTATGATTTTTCTTTATCTTGTTTTTTTTTTTAATTATTAATGGTTTGATACTTATTTATAATCACAGTTAAATTGAATATCCTTGCTTGATATGTCTCCTATAATTATTTGATAGGTGGAGTTTTTTTAACTCGATAAACGAGGTTAAAAAATAATCATGTTGTATTTGATTAATATTTTAAAAAAAATATAAATTGACGATTTCTTAATTCTGTTTGTGAAGTTAAAAGATTTGTATTGTCAATATATCAAATAATAATATATTATAAACTTTACTGATACTTGAGAAGTGCATAAATTTCAATTTATTTGTGATAATTTTCCTTTTGAATTGTGCTATTTAAGTTCTTAATTATTTTATGTTTACTTGTATTTGATTTTAATGGAGTAAGAGAAAGAATCAGAGAAAAATAAGCTTAAAAATTAATTTTGACAAGTTTTACAATTTGGACTTTTAACTTGATACTACTTTAATATTTTGGCCTCGAGCTACAAAATTTCGATTTAAGCCCATAATATACTACTTCGTAGAGAATTGAAAGATCTAACTTGACTTATTTCATGACTTGAGGCAAAAAAAAAAAATAAATAAATAAAAAAACCAAGAAAGTGCCCAAACATGGCCTAGAAGTTCACAACACAAATCTACCAAAAACTTTTAAAAAATTGCTTTAATTTATTAAGGACATTTTTGTTTTTTCTTCATTATATGAATTTTGCCTGATAAATACATAGTTTTAGATTTAGAATTAGATAATATTATTTTATTTTTACGTTTTTTTTCTGTGAGTTGATAAATTCTTTTTTAGTCAAAGAGATTTCGACGTTTTACTTCTAAAAGCTTGTGATATATAATTTGTTTTTAATATTTCTTTATTCTTTGGTATTTTCATTTATTTTGATTTAATTACAAATATTTTGGTTTGTTGAATAATGGATCTGTATTTCATAACTTAGCATATTTGTCTTCTTAATTAGAATTGTTTAATTACTCTAATAGTTATGTTGAATAGCATGATTGAGTACAAGCTACACATTTAATTCATGTTATGTAGATATGTGATCTAGTCTAAATAAACTTTGTTTGGGTGTTTGTTGGCTAGAATTCAATTCTTTCAATTTTAAACCTATTGATAAATTAAATCCTAGACATTCGTTATAGGGTTATTTATCGATAACAGAAATAATCAATGGCGTTAATATTGGTTATCGAGAAGGTAATAAGAGACTGGTTGCTAGGCGTTCGTTAGTAACTATAACCAATTTATCATAAAATATTGAAATTTATCTTTACATCGATGATTAAACCCATGAATCAAAATCGAAATTTTGTCTTTAACTAGATTCTCATTATATTGATTTTCTTAAATTTTATTTTGCGATCTTTACTTTACATAGTTTTAAACTAGTTTTGTAAAGTAACTCTTGTATATTATCCACTTGAGCATATCAAGCTTCTTTTTGTCATAATTTTGTTGTGACAATGATTCTGAGCTTATTTTTGGTTTTCTTTCTCTTGGTTGTTATAGGTTGTGCTCAAGATGCTTGGCGAGATTGGAGCAAAGAGAGAACATTCGAGTTCATTGAAGGTGTCAAAAGCAGGTGAATATTGTATATATAATTTCTTTGTTAGTTCAAGCTAAAAGTTCGACATGCGAGTGCTATATTTTCTTGTGATTGTTTTATTTATTTTTGCATATATATTCATTTCTTGAGAAGCGGAAAATGTCCGGTTTTGGCCACCGTGTATACAAAAACTATGATCCAAGGGCAAAGGTGATAAAGAATTTGGCAGAGGAAGTTTTTTCTCTGCTCACTTTGAGAAACTATATAAATGTATAAGATATATTTTAGATGTTGGACCAGTGACAATTGAGGTTTTATTCAATATGGCCATGGGATTTCCACCAGAGTTTTTCACTGTGTTATTTGCAATCCCATGTTTAAAAAAGTTAATCCGATTAAAATGTAAAATAGGCTTTACTTTATTCAATCAGTTAGTGTGTTATTTGCAATCATCTAGTGCCTAAAATAGGCTTTACTTTATTCAATCAGATTAAAATGTATATTGGAAATGAACATCTAATAGTATGTGGCGTTTTTATAATTTTTTTATTTTTTTTATTTTTTATGACCTTTAGCGGCATTTGTGGAGAAAGCGCCGCTAAAGGTCATGTTCTTTAGCGGCATTTTTTGGAAAAGCGCCGTTAAAGGTCATGTTTTTTAGCGGCGTTCTTGGAAAAGCGCCACTAAGCGTCGCTAAAGAACATGACCTTTAGCGGCGTTTGTGGGAAAAGCGCCGCTAAAGGTCATGTTCTTTAGCGGCATTTTTTCACATAAACGCTGCAAAATTTAGCGGCATTGTCTATAGCGGCGTTTTTTGCGGCGCTTGTAAAAGCGCCGCAAAAGCGCCGCTAAAGGCCTAAAAAACGCCGCTAAAAGTCTGTTTTGCTGCAGTGCGTGTGCCATGACCGTGTGAAATTAGGCTAGCTACTGACTTGGTCACACGGCTACCAGGCACGCCCGTGTACCACGACCGTGTAACCTACCCAGACACACCTCGAAGTGGTCCTTGAGCCACACGGCAGAGACACACGCCCGTGTCCCTTGGCCATGTATGCAAAATAGGCCATTTGCAAGGCCAATTTGCCACCCACACTTGGGTCATACCTACAAACTTCAAAGCAATACCAATTCATACTTCTAAATGCATTCAAGCATGCCATTTCATTCATCAATTAATCATCAACAATATCATCTACTTCCATACCTACTATCATCACAAATGAGTCCATTCAAAGTAACAATTATACATCTCAAAACATATATATATCAAACATAATGTAATCCATATCATAATTCATCTTCAACCACATCTTTCATCAACCACATAATCATGAAATATATCATATTTATAGCTCATTTATAAGTTCAACATCATTCAACTTCCAAGCCAAATCACATGGCAAGGATTAAGCATTTCAAAATATACCATAACTTCTAGCCTATACATGCCATACTTCAACTATATACATTTTTTCAAAAGTACCCAAAAATAGATTGCCGATAGTGTAATAGAGATGCTGACGATCCCTGGATCCGAGCTAGCTTTACTGACACTGTAAAACAGAGAAACAAATTACACAGTAAGCTTTCAAAAGCTTAGTAAGTTCGTAACATAATACATTATACCAAAACAAACCATCACATAGATTAATTCACAATCACATATACCATACCATCCAAGCTAATATGTTCAATCAACCTTCCATAAACTCATTCATGTTCACATCAACCACATAGGTTCCGAACGTACCTTAACCAACACTTAGTTGTCGATTACATATTCTACTCAATACTCACTATTTCATCTCGATCAACTTTCGTCTCTTCTTCGGTTTAATCGCACACTTAGTGCCCAAATAGTTAGCCGAAGCTTAATTAACATCGCACACTTAGTACATCCATGACAAACTGATCTTAAATCGGTATCGCACACATAGTGCTAACCACAGAGTCGAAGCTTATATTATTTCGCACACACAGTGCTAATCATCTCGGTCACATTTTCGAATATGCACACTTAGTGCCACATAACTCGAGCCCTCATACAGCATTCACAATTCAATAATATCACACCATTAATTTCATAACATTAAACATAGTTAAATACACGTATTATGTTCGAACTTACCTCGGACGTCAAAATATCAAAACGGTCGTTTAATCGAGTACTTTGTCTTTGCCTCGATCTCGATCCGAACTTCTCCTCTCTTGGTCTATACACATTCAAATTCAACTCATTCAATCACCAATTCATTCAATTTAGTCCTCACGCACATATTTAGGGCATTTTACAAAATAGCCCTCACATTTTCACATTTCGACACTTAAGTCCCTATTTCATAAAATCATCAAATACACAAAATTTCATATCACATATACTTAGCCGAATTCTTCCCATGCTAATACAAGCCCACACATTTCATTTATTTCACAATTTAATCCCCCAAAATACTATTCTTTCAATTTACTCCAAATTATTCAAAATCAACAAAACTCCAAAAATAAACTATATTAACTAACCACATATCTTTCATTTTCCACCTTTTAACATCCAAGAACTCACATGTTCATCAATGGTACATTTCAAAAATATCATCAATTTACAAAATTTAAGCATGGGTTAACAAGAGCACGAAGCAACAATTACAAAAACGTAGAAATTATTAAAAATTGACTCAAAATCATACCTTAATTAAGCCAAGCCCTAGCCGAAATTATCAAAGTTTCAAGCTCTCTTCTTTTGTTCTTATTTCGGTGGATGGAAGATGAGAGAATGGCCATTTCATTTGTTTTGTTTTAATTTTAATAACTTAATAATCATTTTACCAATTGCCCTTTTACTAATCATATAAGAAAAATAAACATTAAGGTTAATATGTCATTTAACCATCCACTAACTTTAATAATGGCTAATTGCCTCATAAGGCCTCCACATTATAAAAACAACAACAATTAAATACTTAACGATCAGCACACAGCATTTTACACTTTATGCGATTAAGTCCTTTCTCACAATTTGACACACAGTCGATAAAATTTTCACATGAAACTTTCACACAGGCTCCATCACACATTATAAACATCAAAAAAAATTTTAAAATATTTCTCCGACCTCAGATCTATGGTCTCGAAACCACTATTCTGATTAGGGTCTAAACCGGGCTGTTACAAAAGTAGTAGAAATTTATTTTTTAGAATAAATTTTATTTTTTGAGAATAACAATTTTACCAGTTTCTATTGAGAGAGAGAGAGAGAGTTACTTTCCCATAGAAAGTAAAGAAATATTTCTAGTTCTGTGTTTGATTCAAATTTGTTCGAGCCTACACTCAAAGCAGTTCATGGTACGAAAATAATAGAGAAGGTTGTTTGGTTGAAAGTCGGAAATGTCTAGGATCCGTCTTGTAACACCCCTAACCTGTCTCTGTCGCCAGATTAGGGTTACAGAGCATTACCGTACAATCAAAAATATTTAAACACCATAACATTCATTAATTTAAATTTATCATAAACCATTCAATCACATACATTTCATCCCTAAATCGATCCCTCGAGGCCCTAAAAATAGCTTTGAAGCAGTTCGAGATTAGTTTGAAGCAAAACGAAAAGTTTAGGAAAAAGTTGTAAAAATTGGGAAACAGAGGTCACAAGGCCGTATGGAATCACCCCAGACCATGTAACTTTTGAACAAAGGACACACGACCGTGTCCCAGCCCGTGTCCTCACCCGTGTAACTCTCTGAGTTGCCCCACACGCCCATGTGCCAGGCTATGTGCTAGGCCGTGTAACTCACTAACTTGAACCTTAAGAGATTCTTAGATGACACACGGCCATGTTGCCAGGCCGTGTGTCTCATACGGTCGTGTGATAGCCCGTGTCCCAGGCCGTGTGAACCCAAATTTTACCTAAAATCAAGCCATTTTAAAACCATTTCATGCATAACTATTTAAACCATTTGTGCACTCATTCAAGGGGTTCAAACACCATTCAAACTTGCATAAGCATACCATTTCAAGCATCCTAATTTACCTAACCAATATGCCATTCAAAGGCACCACAAATATGCCAAAACATAACATGCTAACACAAGTCAACATTACCTTATTACAAGCATTATAACTTAGTTCAATTACTTACCAAAACATACCACAAATTGACCATTATCAAGCCATTGCAAACATACCAAAAGAACCTTATATACATGTACTTAAAAGTGACCAAAATGACATGGTTAGTTAAGGAACTATAGTTCACCAAATCAAGCATAACTTTAAGGCTTAAACTTACCAAAACTTACATTAACACATTCATTAAATACCATTACAAAACAACCTATACATGCCATTATAAACCTTGGCCAAAATGCTCAAAAACTACCGAAAAGACTTCTGGATAGTGTGATAGATCTCTGATGAGCTTCCAAACCAATCGAGCTTTTGATAATCTATAAAACAAAAGAAAGAAACTACGTAAGAAACAAGTGCTTAGTAAGCTCGTATAAACATAAACATAAACATAACTTACCATTTCCATAATACAATATTTAGATTAAACACAATTCAACACCAATGCCATAAGCTTAGCAAAGCCTAATCAACATCACCAACTCACAAGTTAGTATGTCTGTCCATAACATAAATGAAATCAACCATAAGATATGTAAATTTCCATATGTACAACATTATTTAGTTTATCAATCCTTTCATTAAGTCATGATTCAATCCATTTGCATACTTACCACTTCATTCCCTTTTCTTTCCCATTGAACCATCTAGAATTATATCGAATACACGGGAAAGCTCACACGAAGTGTGCCTGTACATATAACTGTAACCTTTCCTTTACATCAATGTTCAGACGAGCTGTGAAATGGGCCTGCTCACACGAGCTGTGGGACGGAATGTAAGCTACACGATGCTTCTCACACGAGCTATAGAGAATCCGCAACAAATGCAGGACCTCAGCCATCGGTAGGACATTCAAGACCAGCACCCGAAACGTGAAATCCCTAATGACATGTCATTCGTATTCTAAGAATTCTTAAGGTTCAAACGGGAATCAGTATCCGTCAATTCATCATAGCATTGATACGTTTATATATCGATCCATTTACATTAAAAATAACATAGGAGACATTCAAATTAAATAACATTAACACGATTACTGTTCATACGAACTTACCTCGATAATTAGGGCGTAGAAGTTAGATAGAACTAATCCGAAGCTTTAGCTTTTCCTCGATCTAAGTTCAAACGTGGTTTATCTTGATCTAACTAGATAATTCAATCAATTAAATACTTCTAGTATTCAATTTAATCCACATTTCATATTTATTCAAAATTACCAATTTGCCCCTAACATTTTAACTTTTCATACTTTAGTCCTTAAGCTTATAACTTAAAATCTAACCATTTTAATCTAAATCCATGTTAATCAAGGATGCAAGGGACCTTGAAAAAACCCATATTTACCATCATTTCACAATAAAACCCTAGAATTTATACCTTTAACAAATTAATACATATTTCTAAAATTCATCAAAAATCACTTTACAGAACTTGTTTATTTTTCAACAAAGATTCATAATTCATTAAATAACATCGAAACGTAACCAAAAAATTCATGGAAAGTCCCTCAACCTTTAACATTTTTGCAAATTAACCCCCGAGCTAGCTAGATTAAGCTAAAACGGACTCAAAAACATAAAATCATTAAAACCGGGATCGAAATCACATACCATGCAAGGTTGGAAGCTTGATCGAACCTTTCTCTTCTCCAATGGCTAGTTTTAGGGTTTCAAAATAACAAAAAGATGAAGATGACAACTTTGGTTCATCTTTTCTTACTTAATTTTCTTTTTAATTACTAAATTACTAAATTAACCTTTTAAAATCATTAAAATTTTATTAAAACCTTGTCCATAAACATCCACTATCTCATTAGTTGGTATAATTATCATTCAAGTCCTTTAGTTTAAGATTTTATAGTCATTAGACCCCTTTAGCAAATAGATCTCAACTTTTACAATTATTATGATTTAGTCCTTTTCACTTAATTAACTGATTAAGCATCAAAATTTCTTAACGAAATTTTAATACGACTTTAATATTTTCCTGTAAACATTACATAAATAGTAAAATAATAATTTACTCATCAAAATTGTGGTCCCGAAACCACTGTTTCCGACATAACTGGAAACGGGCTGTTACACGTCTAGTCCAAAACACAAGTACAATTTCGAGAAAAAAAATTATTGTTATAAATATCATAAACTGGCTCGACTTTAAAAAAAATTGTGTTTTATATTTAAACTTTAAATTTATTCGTTGAGAAAGTAAGTTTGGCGCCCCGAACCCGGCTAGGACGGACTGAACCGAATCTGGAAAGCCATATTAGCCACTTGCGTGACCTCCTTATCGAACACCAATCACACCATAAAACCACCTTTCACACCTCACAATAATTCATGCATAACAACCAATTGACAATTAAAACAAACATATAAACCCTAAAATCATGCTTTTCTAGCAAAATCATCAAAATATCAAGTAGGGGTAAAATTATAATTTAACATATATCATGCAAATCAATCGTAAATCACCAAATTAAATATACACATAGTTTAAGGCATCTTATTAAGGACAAAATTTGAAAGAAATAGTTAAAACCGATAAATAAAACTCAACTAATTTAAAACAAAGGTTTAAGGACTAAATCTTAACTTAGACAAAATATCCAAAAAATCTTTTTACAAAATCAAAAGTAGATTTATGAAATTAAGCGTATACAATTTAAGCATGCAAAATTTCAAGGCATTTCATAGCATTTGAAGTCTCCAATTACATCACATAAAAATCAGGACTTAATTGCAAAGATAACAAAACATGTCATAAACACTCAGTCTGTCACGTCACGACCACACGAAACTCCACGTCGCAACATGCCCTGGACAATGCCTCTTGTCACGACAATGCAAAAAAGGGCGTCCCAACGTCGATCCCTCGTCGTGACGTCATACCAACGTCATCGTGACATCACTTGCAATTTATGCAAAAACAACCCAAAAACCTGCATATGACACTTTGGCACACAACTTAACATGCCTTTTCATGCATTTGAGCAACCCTCTCTAGTCTAACATGTCATATAACATATATAGATGATTCAAAATATGCTCAATTACACTATAACATTCAAATACTAAATTTGACACCCTAAGTAATTAGCTATGTTAACATGCATTTCCAATTCCCCAATTCCAATACTCAACATACCAAATTTGCATTTTATGCATTTCCAAGTGCAAAATAGGTTCATTCCATACCATTTGGTCATTTCAAACTTGTCTAAATATTCAGAGTATAATTCAAGCATGCTTAATGCCAAATTACCAAATTTTATGCAACCATTTCTCATAAAAAATCAACCAATGTCAAGCATATTCAAAACATCAATCCAAAGTAACCAAACCGTCACCAAACCAAAAATAGAAGTCCTTAAACAATCCATAAAAGTCCATTTACAAACCAAAGAAGTAATAAAGTCTAATCCCTCAAGAATAGTCCCCACATTGCCTTCACTTTTTGTTACATCTCAAAAATTGGGTTAGCAGAATTGAGTTATTAAACCGAGGGTTTGAGTTAGATTCCAAAAATTAGGGTCGTAAATAAGTAATTAAAGTATTAAAGTAACATAATAAGGTTTTATTTTATTAACTAGGTTAAAATGAAATTTAATTTTAAGGTTTAATTTGAAAAAAAAAATTAATTGAGTTAGGACCTAATTGGAAAAATAGGAGAAAGGGAGTGGCCAAAAGGGCAAATTGCCTATTTTTTGGGAAATTAATCTTCTACTTGGAATCATTCATGTCTTCTTCTCTTTTAAACCTAAACCTATTCAAATTTTTTCCAAAACCAAAATCAGAGAGTTCCTACGAAATTGACGTATCCTTTTAGATTTATTAACCTCCTAAACACCAAAATAACCTGATCGTTGTGAAGTCAGAGTTCATAATAGTAAAGAAAAACATCTCAGAAGAAAAAATAAAACAAAACATAAGAAATCCCTAAAACCCCCTGAAGGAATTGAAGAGGAGATCCTCCGTCTTAAGTAGAATTTCAGCTTCTAGAGATGGATCAACTGGCTATCCCTGAGTGAATCCCCACAAATCTGCCTTCTCTGGCCTAGCAAGACGCCTCTAAATGATGGCTTTGGGCCCCCCTTTTTAGGTCATAATTAGGGTGTATTTATAGGCTTTTGAAATAGGTTTCTTTGCCCCTAAGTATCCTTTCCAGAATGAAATTGTTCTTCTCCACGGCAGAGGCACAGCCATGGCACACGCCCGTGTGAATCGTGGCCAAGCCGTGTTCAGACTTCTAATGAGGACACGTCTGTGTAGATCAATACCAGGCCGTGTTCTAATGTATTGAGGAGGCACGGCCGTGTGGGCTTTAGTCCAGGCCGTGTCGATTTCGTGCTTTGGTCCATTTGTCCCGTTTTAAGCCCGTTTTGCGTTCTTTTCATCCCCTGGTGCTTTCCTGAGTATATATCATGAAAAGAAAGGATTAAGAGCACCAAATTACATAATATAAGGGATAATTCATCCAAAAGCATACTAAATGTGGGATTAAAATATGTTACTATTTCGGTTTATTAAATACCCCCACACTTAAGCTTTTGCTTGTCCTCAAGCAAAATTCTCAACTTACAATTAAAACAAACTTTCTATAATTCATAATATTCATTGATAATGTTTCATCATAATTCAGAGATAATTCATACATGGATAATTCAACTCAAAGAGTCCTAAGGATTCAAACAATCTAAGTCATAGATTTGTAGCTCGAAAATATAGGCGTCTCCCCTTATCTAAATAATTACCTTTAATTCAAAACCGACAAGGATTGACATCCTCACTAGAGATTCACTCAAATCACTCAAAGTGTTTAAGGTTCAGGAAAAAGCGCTCAAAAGTCAAACATGAAAAGTTAATCCCATAGGCTTGCCTGAAAATCAAATCTCCACCACTATAATATGAGATGATGCACAAATCAAAAGGTCTTTGTCAGGGTTGTAACGGGGATAGGGTTAAGGTGTTGATATAGGCTAAATTAGAAGGTTAGAATCGAGATTGAATTGATAAAATACCTAACCAGAAACTATGAACTAAATAAAAGTAATTACATCAACTGAAAGCTAATAATACTAATAATATGAGCTTCTTCTTCAATATTTGGAATTCAAACGTATAAGCTCACTTAATCACAAAACTAATAATGAATAATGAATATACTTTGATTTTTTTTTTAAGAACAAATCATAAATACATAACAAGGGATAAATTACTGAAATAAGAAACATAGTTAGGCTATTAATCAAATCAAATCTCGATATAAGGGTCGTCAAAAGGAATGGTGATAACAAAAACAAAGGGTTTCTGGGTTAATATTAGCGGTTATGTCAATAAAAAAAAGTTGTTAGGATTAAAAGTGGTTCACTAGGGGTTAATTGTGAAGGTAGGCTTTTAATGGAGTTAGTGGGTTAAAACCTAGGTCCCTTAATCATCTTTGTATATCAAATCATAGGTGTGGTCTCGATATGTATAAACGAGGCAAGTTCTAGAATAACAAATCAATGTTGACATACTCATAATCAATAAAGTGAGCATGAAAAAGAATATATGCTCTATAAGGCTCAAAAACTCACAAAAATTATGGGTATTTTTGACATCAACCTTGTAAATTTCAAACTTCAAAGTAATATTTAAACTCAGTTCGACAACCTAGAAAATTTTTAATTTCTGAAAAATAGACTTATCATGCTTGATTCTCTAGTATTCTTAGAATTTAATTATCAATGCACAATTATCAATGACTTAATCTAAAACATATCAATAAAAATCATAAATCATTAGAAATTTCATCCTAATTAGTAATATGAGAAATTTACTTAAAAACAAGACTAAATTTAGGATTTTGAGAACAATGCAAAAAGTTTGGCACCTAATTTCAGAAATTTGAGAATAATGAAAAAAGTTAGGCACCTTTTTAGGTTGTTCACCCCCCCACACTTAAGATGTATATTGCCCTCAATGTACAAAGTTAGATATATAGACAATAATACTAAAATCATAAGATATGGAGAGAAATGAAACTCCCTAAATTTTGGATGGATTCCTTGAGTCGGAGGTGAAAGATAAGTTGGAGGGGCCGGTCTGGATGACGATCCTGTGCTAGATGAAGAAATTGGGTAGCTCGTGGAGGATTAGCCAGGATATAATAATAATTAAAACTATACTAATTAAATAATTAAAGAAAAGCAAGCTAAAGTGAATAAAAATAAAGATGAAACTAAAATTAAAAGAAAATATGGATGGACCGTAGAGTCCTTATTGTTGGGTGTGATTTCTAAGGCTGAGGATATGGTGGTGGTCGTGGTGTGATTCCCTAGCAGCCTTTAGAACCTAAAATCAAGAAACTAAGATAAAATAAACTAATTTAAGCAGAAGATAAGTAAAGATAAGGAAATTGAAGCAAAAAAGAAAAATGAAATAAAAACTAGATAGCCTTAAATATCCTTGGCTTGTCGTATGAATGAAGCGGCCGACATGAACTTATATAGATCGGTCTCCTTTGAGGAGACTTTGCTTGGCTTCTTCCGCTTCTTTGGCATTGTTTTGGTGTAGCTCAAGGTAGAGAAAAGGGAAATGAAAAGTTGAAGGTTGAAAGTTAGTAGGAGAAGAGGGAAGGGAGGGGGGGTTAAATAGATTTTCAAACCTGGTACCATCCCACGCCCGTGCTTTTCGCGATTTTGAATTTTGGGCGCGTTCAGGGTGCTTGGCCACGGCCGTGCTTAAAGTGACACACCCGTGTTCTTAGTTACACGATCATTTGAAACGGGCGTGTTTTGCCCGTGTTCGACAAGTCAGTATCTCCTCATGGTTGTGTAGCACGGGCGTGTTCAGCCTGTGTTTGAAAAGTCAGTATCGTCCACTGTTTCTCAGCACGGGCGTGGGGCTATTTTCGTAGCCCGTGTTGATGATAAAAGTCACCTTTGTCGAGCACGGCTATAAGTACGCCCGTGTTTCGTCCCATGGCTTACACACGGCCACGGGCACGCCCGTGTGCAAGGCCATGTGGTCTAAAACCTGCGCTTTATTGGATTAATTAGTATGGGATTAAATGCTAAAAATTAAGAATCTAATGTTAGTGTGGTTAATGCTCGGGTTGCCTCCCGAGAAGCGCTTGTTTAAAGTCTTAAGCTAGACTTGCCCTATTTTTATTTTAGAAAGAAGGTTCACGGAGCTGAAGCTCCTCTCTCATATCCCTAAAATCTTCACCATTATAGATTTTGAGTCGGTGACCATTTACCTTGAATGTGCCTTGAGTGGGATGAGTTACCTCGATTGTGCCATAAGGAAAAATTGTTTTGATCATGAATGGACCTGACCATCTTGATTTGATTTCAGGAACAGTTTAAGCCTCGAGTTGTATAGCAGGACCAAGTCCCCTACTTTGAATTGTCTCGATTTCTTTAGACGAGCATCATGGCATCGCTTTCTTGCCTCCTTGTATAGCTTCGAGTTCTCGTAAGCATCAGTTCTCCATTCGTCTAGCTCATTCATCTGCATCATTCTCCTCTCACCTGCAGTTTTAATATCATAATTCAAAAATTTTATAGCCCAGTAAGCTTTATGTTCTAACTCAAATGGTAGATGACAGCTTTTCCCGTAGACAAGTTTGTATGGGGATGTTCCTAAAGGGGTTTTAAAGGTTGTTCTATAGGCCCATAAAGCGTCGTCTACTTTTATTGCCCAATCTTTTCTGTTGGTTTCGACTGTTTCCTCTAAGATCCGCTTAAGTTCTCGGTTTACTACTTCTACCTGCCCACTGGTTTGAGGGTGATATGGGGTAGCTATCCTATGGTGTACTCCATATTTTTTTAAGACCTTGTCAAATTGAGTATTACAAAAATGAGTACCCCTATCACTAATGATGGCTCTAGGTGTTTCGAATCGAGAAAACAGTTTCTTGAGAAACTTAACTACTACCCTGGCATCATTGGTAGGTAAAGCTTCAGCTTCCACCCATTTTGACATGTAATCAATTGCTACTAGGATGTACTTATTTCCGAATTAACTAGAGAATGGACCCATAAAATCAATACCCCATACATCAAATATTTCAAAAGAAAGCATATATGTTTGAGGCATTTCATCACGTTTAGAAACATTACCTGTTCTTTGACATTTATCACATGAAGCGACATACCTGTTGGCATCTTTGAATAGAGTGGGCCAATAAAAACCTGATTCGAGTATTTTATGTGCTGTCTTAATGCCACTATAGTGTCCTCCTGAAGGTCCTGAATGACAATGTTGTAGGATTTTGCTTGCTTCTATCTTTGTAACGCATCTTCGAATTACCTGATCTGCACAAATGCGAAAAAGAAAGGGGTCTTCCCAGAAATAGTTCTTCACATCATAGAAGAATCGCCTTTTTTGATGATGTGTTAGTTTTTTCGGTAGAACGTTAGCGGCTAATTAATTCGCAATATCTGCAAACCATGGTACCTCGGAGCAGGTTATAAAAAAGAGTTGTTCCTCAGGGAATGAGTCGTTTATCTCACTTTCGTCGAGTTCTTCGATATGTGGGTTCTCAAGCCTGGAGAGGTGATCTTCTGCGAGGTTTTCAGCTCCCTTCTTATCCTGTATTTCCAGGTCAAATTCCTGTAAAAGTAAAATCAATCTTATGAGTCGTGGTTTTGCATCAGGTTTAGTTAAAAGATAACGAAGAGCAGAGTGGTCAGTGTAAACGACAACTTTAGATAATACTAAATATTGTCTGAATTTATGAAACGCAAAGACCACAAAACTATTAATTCTTTTCGGTGGTGGTATAATTTTCTTCTTGCGTGTTAATGTCTTCTTTGGCGTAATAGATCGACTGGAAGTGCTTGTCTTTTCGCTGTCCTAAAACTGCACCTACTGCAAAATCACTTGCATCACACATTAGTTCAAAAGGGAGATTCCAATCAGGGGCAATTATAATTGGGGCATTTATTAATTTCTCTTTAAGAATATTAAAGGCATCTAAACATTCTTCATCAAAATTAAAAGGTACATCTTTTTCTAGCAATTTCGTTAGAGGCTTAGCTATTTTAGAAAAATATTTAATAAATCTTCTATAAAATCTTGCATGTCCTAAAAAACTTCTGATAGCCTTAACTGAACTAGGAGGAGGTAATTTTTCTATGGTTTCGACCTTTGCTTTGTCTACCTCGATTCCTTTACTAGAAATTTTATGTCCTAATACAATTCCCTCTTGTACCATAAAGTGGCATTTTTACCAATTTAAGACAAGATTTGTCTCCTCACATCTCATTAGAACTCGTTTTAAGTTTTTAAGGCAAAGATGGAAAGAATTACCGAATACCGAGAAATCTTCCATAAATACCTCCATAATGTCTTCCACAAGTTAGTCAAAGATTGCCAAAGATGCATCACGTGTTTGAAAAGTAGCAGGAGCATTACATAATCCAAAAGGCATTCTACGATAAGCAAACGCACCGTATGGACATGTGAATGTTGTCTTCTCTTGATCTTCGGGTGCTATTGGGATTTGGAAATAGTCGGAGAGTCCATCTAGGAAGCAATAGTACATATGCCCAGATAACCTTTCTAACATTTGATCAATGAAGGGCAAAGGAAAGTGATCTTTTCTAGTGGCGTCGTTCAGCTTCCTGTAATCAATGCAGACTCTCCAACCTGTAACTGTTCTAGTGGGAATTAGTTCATTCTTCTCGTTGGCTACCACCAGTCATGCCTCCTTTCTTTGGAACAACTGCATGCAGGACTTACCCAATTGCTGTCAGAAATAGGATAAATTATTCCAGCATCTAGAAGTTTAATTACCTCAGCTTTCACAACTTCTTTTACGTTGGGATTCAATCGTCTTTGAGGTTGCACACATGGCTTGTATTCCTCTTCCATCAAAATTTTGTGGGTGCAAAACGATGGGCTTATTCCCTTAATGTCAAAAATTTTCCAAGCTATGGCTCTTTTATGTTCTCTCAGTACCTATATCAACTCCTCTTTTTCCTTGGGTTCCAATTCTGAAGAGATAATTACTAGTAGCGTAGAATTATCCCCGAGGAATGCATATTCTAAGTGTTTCGGCAACTGTTTTAATTCTAATTTGGGCGGCTCATCAATAGAGGGTTTTTGTTTCAGTTCGTCATTGACTTCAATGCTTTCTTTTTCTGTTTGTCTAGAAGAAGATGTATTCAGATTCAGCTCGTCAGCTTTATCTTCTTCCCCCTCTTCTTGAGTCAGGCACAGTTCCATCGTGTCATTATGTATAATTTCCTGTAATGAGTTTTGAATGATATGATCAGTAGTATCAACAAAATAACAGGAATCATCTTGTTCTTTAGAATATCGCATGGCATCATAAATTTGAAAGACAATTTCCTCATCACCTATTCTTAATGCAAGTTTACCGTCACCTACATCGATAACAGCTCTAGCAGTAGCTAAAAAAGGGCACCCTAAAATTAAGGGAGCATTAATATCCTCACCCATGTCAAGCACAACAAAATCAACAGGGAAAATAAATTTATCAATTTTTACCAAAACATCCTCGATAACTCCTCTAGGATATTTAATTGATCTATCAGCTAATTGAATACTCATCCTAGTGGGTTTTGGTTCCCCTAGATCTAGTTGTTTAAACATTTTATAAGGCATTAAATTAATACTGGCACCTAGATCAGCTAATGCTTTCTTAATATTTAAACTACCAATTAAACAAGGAATAGTAAAACTCCCTGGGTCTTTTAATTTGGTTGGTAACTTGTTTTGGAGGATAGCTGAACATTCTTCATTAAGCTCCACAGTTGATACTTCTTCAAGCTTCCTTTTATTCGTCAGGAGTTCTTTTAAGAATTCTACGTATGTCGGCATCTGTGAAATGGCTTCAACAAAGGGTAAGTTAATATGTATTTGTTTAAAAAGTTCAAGAAATTTACCGTATTGGGCATCTAATCGGTCTTTCTTCAACTTTGCTGGGTATGGGATTGATGGTTTATTTTCCTTGTGTACTGGAGTTATATCCTCAACTCTCTCATCCTTTGCTTTGTCATCTTCATGTGGTATTTTTTTCTTTGGTTCGACTAACTCCTTTCCACTTCTCGATTGTGCTTTGTCTTTACACATTACTGTTCCTTTAGAAAGATCTCTCGATTGAATTTCAGAAACTATCTTAGTAAGTTGCCCAACTGACTTAGTAATTTCCCCAACTGCCTTAGTAAGTTCCCTAACTTGGCTCTCGATCCCTTCGATCGATGCTTGTTGGGTCTTAAGGGTGGTTTCAGTGTCTTAGAGATGGTTTTCTATGGATGCCATGAATCTTGTCAGCATCTCTTCAAAGTTCGGCTTCTTCTCTTGTGGATAGGGCTGATTTTGGAAATTTTGAGGAGGTTGTTGTCTTTGATTTCCTTGATTTCCTTGACCTCCCCACGAAAAATTTGGGTGGTTCCTCCAACCTGGATTATAATTATTACTATATGGGTTATTATTAGATCTGAAATTGTTACCTATATAGTTCATCTGTTCGCTCTCGGTGCTCGGTTGGTAAGGTGGGTACTCAGGATTCGCCACGGTTCCACTTACGTCGCACTGCATTGCTGGATGTACCTGCGAAGAACACAAACTATCAAGCTTTTTATTCATCATCTCTACCTGTGTTGATAGCATGGTTACTGCATCGATGTTGAAAACTCCGACTGATTTTGTTGGTTTTGTCCTTGTAACCTGCCACTGATAGTTATTCAATGATATCTCTTCAATAAACTCGTAGGCTGCTTCAGGAGTTCTATTGTTCAGGGTTCCACCGGTGGCTGAATCAATTAGTTGCCTCGTTGAGGGGTTCACACCGTTATAGAAAGTTTAGACTTGGAGCCACAAGGGTAAACCATGGTGCGGACACATTCTCAAGAGATTCTTGTATCTCTCCCATGCGTCATATAATGTCTCTAAATCCATCTGCACAAAAGAAGAGATATCATTGCGTAATTTGGCCGTTTTGGCCGGTGGGAAATATTTTAATAAAAATTTTTCGGTCATTTGATCCCATATAGTGATTGACCCTCGTGGTAACGAGTTTAACCACTGTTTGGCTTTATTCCTTAATGAAAAGGGAAATAACTGAAGACGTATGGCATCATCAGAAACGCCATTTATTTTGAAGGTATCACAGAACTCTAAAAAATTAGCTATATGAGTATTCGGGTCTTCGTCCTGCAAACCATCAAATTGAACAAACTGTTGAATCATTTGTATAGTGTTAGGCTTTAATTCAAAATTATTAGCAGCTATAGCAGGCCTAACTATACTTGATTCTGCTCCTGTTAAATGAGGTTTAGCATAATCATACATAGTATGCGGAGCATTATTTTCTGCCACATCTCGTGGTGGATTATTCTCGTCCATCCCTTCAGTAGGATTGGACCTGTCTTCTCGCTCTCCTTCTGTGTAATTTAGGGCTCGCCTAATTTCTCTACGATTTCTTCGAGCGGTAGCTTCAATATCACTGTCGTATACTAGTGGTCCTCTCGGGTTCCTTCTAGTCATAAACTAGAGGTACCTGGAAGGAAGAATTAATAAAAGAAGAAAAAATAGCAAATAAAATAAGCAATAAAATTAAATTGAAAAAAATAAAAAAATGGCTAAAGTAATAAAAATAGAGTGTTCTTAATATTTTAAGTCCCCGGCAACGGCGCCAAAAACTTGATCGTTGTGAAGTCAAAGTTTTAAAATTTATAATGAGAATGATCGAACTTGGAAACTAACTATGACAACGATTGAGGCAAGTGCACCTACCGAACAGTAGTATAGCTTAGGCAAGACCGAATTGTCGAACCCAAAGGAACTAAAAGTACTAATACTAACTTTCTTTCTATTATTTAGCCTAAAATAAGTGAAGTTGTTTATCTAGTCTAAATTAATTAACTATTAAACTAAAAATTCTAAGACAAAGAAGAATGAAATTAGGAGAATAACTTGGGAAAAACTCAGTTGATTAAGACGACACCCAAGGAAGAATCCACCTAGACTTCACTTGTTATCTAACTCTGAACCAGATGATGTATTCACTTGACTTGATCCGTAAGACTCCTTAACGTATATTAAACCCTCTCTCGAGGCGAATAACGTCTAACCCTAGGTTAATTAATTGAAATCTCTTTCCCATTAATAACCCCCTAGAATATGATAGAATTGATCTATGGACATCCCATATTAGGTTTCACCCTAATCCGCAAAATCTCGTCACCCTATCTCTAGGCGTGCGATCAACTCCGCTTAATTATGCTAGATCTACTCTTAAGCGAGGACTTTTGCTCCACCACCTAAGCACATTCGACTTGAATTAATATCCATGAAATATCAACACAAGAATTAAGCACACATAATTAAGAACAAATCAAGTATTTATCATATAGTTCAGAAAACAATAACAAGATTCATCTAGGTTTCATCCCCCTCAGGTATCTGGGGGGTTTAGTTCATAATAGTAAAGAAAAACATCTCAGAAGAAAAGATAAAACAAAACATAAGAAATCCCTAAAACCCCCTGAAGGAATTGAAGAGGAGATCCTCCGTCTTGAGTAGAATTCCGGCTTCTAGAGATGGATCAACTGGCTATCCCTAAGTGAATCCCCACAAATCTGCCTTCTCTGGCCTAGCAAGACGCCCCTAAACGATGGCTTTGGGCCCCCCTTTTTAGGTCATACTTAGGGTGTATTTATAGGCTTTTGAAATAGGTTTCTTTTCCCTTAAGTATCCTTTCCCGAATGAAATTGTTCTTCTCCACGGCAGAGGCACGGCCATGGCACACGCCCGTGTGAATCGTGGCCAGGCCGTGTTCGGACTTCTAATGAGGACACGTCTGTGTAGATCGATATCAAGCCGTGTTCTAATGTATTGAGGAGGCACGGCCGTGTGGGCTTTAGTCCAGACTGTGTCGATTTCGTGCTTTGGCCCATTTGTCCCGTTTTAAGCCCGTTTTGCATTCTTTTCATCCTCTGGTGCTTTCCTGAGTATATATCATGAAAAGAAAGGATTAAGAGCACCAAATTACATAATATAAGGGATAATTCATCCAAAAGCATACTAAATGTGGGATTAAAATATGTTACTATTTTGGTTTATCATAACCCCCAATTTTAAAGGAAAATCACGTTTTCTTCCCCAATTTCGTCATTGTTCTTCTTGAGTTCAAATCTTGAATTAGATTTGTAGATCATTGTTTTCAAAGAATTAAGGTAATATTTTGAATTTTTAGGATTAATTAAAGAGTGTTGTTAATTCAAATTGAGTTTTAAATGATTGTATGAGGATTTATTTAAATTTACTATTTTTAAAGCAAGCTTGGATTAAAAAATGACAAATCTCGAAATCCTGAGTAAAATCGTGTTTTCAAAGTGATTTTTTGTTCATTCTAACCTAATTAGAAGGTATTCTATCTCAATTTGATAGGTCCTTACCGAATTTTTAAGAATCAAGCAATTTCCCTCTCTTA
The DNA here is from genome assembly GCA_025698515.1 of Gossypium sturtianum. Taxonomy (NCBI): domain Eukaryota; kingdom Viridiplantae; phylum Streptophyta; class Magnoliopsida; order Malvales; family Malvaceae; genus Gossypium; species Gossypium sturtianum. The sequence continues at coordinate 49,695,276 of CM046952.1, read as the reverse complement.
CATGTTCTTGAAAGCTTGAATTTTTGAAAATTTTGGAACCATGGATTTAGGTAAAATTAATGTTTTAGATATGAAATTAAATGATATTTAGGATGTTTGAAATCAAAATTGAGGATTAGAAATGAGATTAGAATGTCAAAACTTTAATTTTGACAAAACTAGCTAGTTTTTAGTAGTGAGAAATAGGCTTGAATTGTATTTTCCTTATTGTTTGGTTGTGTTCAAGGCTATTTTTTTATGAGTTTGGAATGTTTCTGTTGTGTGTGCAAAGTGACGGATCAATAGGGAGCCACTACGAGTAAGTCTATATGTAAGAAAAATCTTGTTTGAGTTTTCGGCGAGTAAGCGGAAGCGTGATTGATGAGTGTCCGGAGTTGCTGCTGGTATGCACGATTCATAGTGTTAATCAGAAGCTTAGGATTAGCCTAAACCCCTATACTAAGTTTCGAGAGTAAGTCTTTTCTATATTTGCTACCTTGTTGTGAAATTATTTTTAAGTAAGATGAATTGTGATATGCGATGTTATTACAACAGGTAATATGTGAAATACATGAATGTGATATGTGATATACTAATTTTAATGCACACGCATGAGGTCTGATATATCATAGCTCAATGAGCATTATTATGACACTTGAAGTACAATTAAATGTGAATCTGATAAGCATGCGTCCTGTATGAGATTGTGATGAAAATTGATGATTATGAACAAAGGTTGTGTGCATTAAAATAGTAATTAAATATGTGTAATTGTGGATATTTTGGCCTTGTGATATCTTGAAACCGTTGGATGTAGTTGGCATATCATAGGATTGTGAGTACTCACCTTTGTGTTTTGTGATTTTGGCATTGAGGCCCTGGGACAGGTTGGAGAGATGAGGGAATGTCGAGCTAAGCTTCATTCATCGCGACATGTTGGGGTGTTAGAGAGTGTTTAGCTTTATGTTACACTTATGGGACATGTTAGACTGTTTAAGTCATAGGTGTGATGGAGATCTGTTTATCCATTGTTTGGTGATATAGTCCACTTTTTACGTTTCATAATCTCAAGCTTACAAATTATCATTATTTGAATTATATATGAGTTACGTTGTGTGTAAATGCATGTGAGAGTATATGCTAGCCATGTGAGATAATGAAGCATGATTATGTTATTTTGTATTGATGAATATATGGTTGTGAATGTGTCTTAGTGCGCTCTTGCTTAACTTATGTTGTTGTGTATGCTTTGTGGTAATTTTGAACATTCACTAAGCTTATTTAAAATTACACACTCCACATTAAAATCTTTCAAATAAGTAGCTCTTTTGGTGTGAGTGGAGCAGCAAAGGAAGTGATCTAAGCAATGTATAATTTTCGAGTAAGTGGTTTTGCGATTCTTTTAAACATTCTGAATAAAGGCAATGTGGGTTATAGTTACTATTATTATTTTTATTATTATCATTATTTTAGGATTAGACTTATGGATTGTTAATTTCGTATTTGGACTTAAGCTGTGGACAATTTTAATACTTGAGACTGATATTAGTAATGCATTCTATAGTTTGCTTGATGAATATGTGTTAATATGGTATGGAAAATGGTTAAAAGATGTTGGTAGGTTTGATTGAGTTAGTCATTCCTTGTATAATGAGCAGGAATGTTGTTTTGAGCATGTAGAACGTTTTAACTTGTGATTCTGGGTAAAAGTATCAATACTCGGGACTAAAATATCAATACCATAAGAATGAAACGTTTTCTAAAATTGAAAGTAACCAAATTTTATATCGATACCCAATCACAAGTATCAATACTCGTGATAAAAATACTGATACCTCTGCAAAGGTATCGATAAAATGGTTTGAACCAAAAAATGGCAGAGAACTAAAATGGTATCGATTTTTACATTAAATCGATACTTAACACATAAAGATCGATATTTGCTTGTTTGGTATCGATACTCATGCTAGATTTCGAAAATTTTCAAAATGGTTCTTATTTCTCGAATAATTCTATTTCTAATATTTATTTAAATTTTTAATTATTCATGATTTCATCTCTAAAGGTTGATAGTGGTAGTCATTGCTCTTATTTGAAACTGTGTATGCATGTGTATAAGTTCTGATAGCTGTTGTAGCATCCTATAACTTAGATCTAGTGACCGGATCGGGTGAGGGGTGTTATATTTTCACAACTGGAAACCACAACACATACTCAATAGGATAGCCTTATTTGGATCACTTGACTTTCTCACTTCTCATTGTATTCAATTATTTCTCTACAAAAATGTTCATAAAAGAGTGTGAGATTAACTAAGCTCAGTGAATGTTCATGAAAGCCACAAATAAACACATAATTCATGGTTAAAGAAAGCATACTATATTGATCGTGTGTCAGAGTCTTAAAATTTATATAATGAATGATCGAGCCTAGAAACTAACTATGACAATGATTGAGGCAAGTGCACCTATTGAACAGTAGTATAGTTTAGTGGCAGGACCGGATTGTCGAACTCAAAGGAACCAAAAGTACTAATACTAACTTTCTTTTTATTATTTAACCTAAGATTTAAGACACAGAGAATAAATTGGGGAAATACTTGTGGGAAAAACTAATTGATTAAGACAATACCCAAGGAAGAATCCACCTAGACTTCACTTGTTATTTAACTCTGAACCAGACGTTTTATTCACTTGACCTGATCCGTAGGATTCCCTAATTTATATTAATACCTCTCTCGAGGCTACTAACTTCTAACCCTAGGTTGATTAATTGAAATCTCTTTCTAATTAAAACCCCTAGAATTGCATTAACTCGATCTATGGACTCCCATATTAGGTTTGACCCTAATCCGGTAGATTTTCGTCATCCTATCTCTAGGGTTGCGATCAACTCCACTTAATTATGCTAGATCTACTCTTAGACAGGGTCTATTCCTCCCCTGCCTAAGCACATCAATACTTGAATCAATATCCTGAAATATCAAAGCAAGAATTAAGAACACATAATTAAGAACAAATCAAGTATTTATCATATAGTTCAGAAAACAATAACAAGATCCGTCTTAGGTTTCATCCCCCTCAGGTATCTGAGGGGTTTAGTTCATAATCATAAAAGAATACATCTCAGAAGAAAATATAAAACAAAACATAAGAAAACCCTAAAACCCCCTGAAGGAATTGAAGGAGAGATCCTCCGTCTTGATTATGACTTGGCTTCTTGAGATGAATCAAGCGCTTTTTCTTGAGTGAATCCCACAATTCTGACCTCTCTGGCTCGGCTCCTTGGCCTAGCTGGATGCCCCTTGAAGGTTGGCCTCTAGGGTGTTTATATAGGCTTTTGGAAAGTCTTTCTTTGCCTCTAAGTACCCTATTCCGAGTAGAATTCCTCTTTGTCACGGCAGGGACACGCCCGTGTAACATGCCCATGTGAATCGAGGCCAGGCCGTGTTTGGGTCTGCTAGGGAGGCACGACCGTGTGGTGAAACCCTAGGCCGTGTTGATTTCTTACTTTGGCCCATTTGGTCCGTTTTTGGCCCGTTTCTCGTTCCTTTTATCCTCCGATGCTTTCCTAAGTATAAAACATGAAATTAAAGGATTAGAAGCACCAAATTCCACAATTCAGGGAATAAATCATCCAAAAGTATGCTAAATGTGGGATTAAAATATGTATATATTACGGTTTATCATATATCAATCATTCATGACATTACATTGATCATATCTCATAGCATACATATTGATATATTGACATTTAGTGACTATGAAACATGTATTAAGCATAATGCATTGGATAAAAGGATCTCCAAACACAACCTTGACTCAAAAAAGTCTAACATATCCCATGAAGTGAAGCATATAGCTGACAGTATCCACACACAACCACCATATCCCGTTGAATGGAGCTAAGCTCAACATTCCCTTATCTCTCTAACATATCCTGGGGCCTCAACGCCCAAACATAAATATATAGGTGGGTACTCACAATCCTATGATATGACAATGATATCCAATGGTTCCAAAAGGTCACAACGCCAACGTATCCAGTCATAAACTCATATACTTACTATTTTATGCTCATGTCCACTAATCATATAACACATATTCATAACATGTTCATATTAACTTATTATGGACTTTTCAAGTGCACACATAATGCTCAAAGATCCATATCTTATAGATTTCATATGTGTGCATAAAACTAGCAAGCCTCATATCATATTCTGACATAATCTCATATCATATACAAAGATTCCACAACATATGTCATATATCATATCACATAGGCATTAGTTGTAAAATAATATTAGATCGAGTAAGAGAAATTACACACAGAACTTAGGATAGGTGTTTTGGCTAATCTAAGCTCCTATTAACTCGACGAATTATGCCTAAAAGCAATTTCCAAATCACTCACCGGATCTCTTTCGTTCAATTGTCGAAGGCTAGATAAGCTTTTTCTTGCCTTTCGATTTGCTCGTAGAGGCTCTCATTGGATCTGTCACTTTGCATACATATTAAACACATTACGAACACATCATTTAGAGTATTAATCACATTCAGACAACGGCAAAACCGCAGATATAAGCTTCCCCTTCCTAATACTGAAATTTAACTAGTTTTACCGAAATAAGAGTTTTCCTTGCTCAATTTTTGTTTCTAATCCCTAAACATGTTTCTAAACATCCTAATTGTCATATTACTACATATCTAAGCCAATAATTTCATCTAATTTCTTGGATCTAACTTTTCCTGAAAATTGATCAAGCATGAACATTCGAAAAGGGAAAAATCTCAATTCTTTAAAATTATTTAACGATCTATTAAATTGAGTTAAAAAAATCTTCTAATTAGTTCAAAATAAGTTGAAAACCAATTTAAAATAGTGATGGTCACTAAACTAACTATAAATACGACTAAGGCAAGCGCACCTATCGAACAATAGTATAGTTATGGTGAGTAGGGAATATCGTATCCACGAGGACTAAAAGTACTAGTAATTACCGTTTTTCTATTATTTAGCCGATAAATTGAAGTGATTATTTTTAATCTAAATTTACTAATCTAATTTAACTACGAACGCAACAGAGAATGAAATGGGAAAATAATCGAAGACAACTAATGAGAAAGACAATACCCAGGAAATAATCCACCTAGACTTCACCTATTATTCTGAATCTGAATTAGACGATTTATTCACTTGTGTTTTGATCCGTAGAAATCCCTAAATTATGTCAATATCTCTTTCGAAGAGTAAGAACAACTGACTCTAGGTTGATTAATTGAAATCTCTTTCTAATTAAAACCCCTATTGTCGCATTAACTCGATCTATGGGTTCCCCTATTAGATTTGACTCTAATCCGGTAGATTTATGTCGTCCTATTTCTCGGATTGCATGCAACTCCACTCAATTATGCTAGATCTACTTTTAAATAGGGACTTTTGCTCCATTGAAATAAGCACATTAAACTTGAATTAATATCTCAGAAATATTAAAACAAGAAATAAGCATACATAATTGAGAACAAGAATCAAGTATTTATCGCGTAAATCAGAAATCAAATAATAAGATTTATCATAGGTTTCATCTTCCCTAGGTATCTAGGGAATTTAGTTCATAATCCTGAATAGAAACATCTCAAAGTTAGGATAACAACAAGACATAAAGAAACTTAATAAAACTTCGAAGCAAATTAAATAGAGATCTTCAATCTTGAAGGAGATCCGCTTCCGAGTTGATTCCGATGGCGTTCTTATAGTCTTTTGTTCGATCTTCTCTCAGTGCCCCCTTAGGTCTTCTTCTAATTGGTATTTATAGACTTTAGAATGCTCAGAAAGCCTAAAAATTGGGTTTTTTTCGCGTATTTGGGAAGTAGGGTGCAATATCAACACGGGCTAGCACATAGGCGTGTGGCCAGCCTGTGTGCAAATGCCCAGGCCGTGTGGATCCTGGAAACAGCTCTATTTGTCCGATTTTGGCTCGTTTTTCGCTCCTTTAGCTTCCAAATGCTCTCCTAAGTATAAATACATGAATTTAAAGGATTAGGAGCATCAAATTCACTAATTTACATAATTAATCATCCAAAAATGCATCAAGAATGGGATTAAAAATATGTTATTTTTATGGCTTATCAAATAGCAAGTTAATTTAGTATTTCGAGTTTTACCATTTTTAAGCCAAACTTTGGTTTAAAATATTTAGATCTAATGAAATCTCATAATAGTTTATCGAATCTCAAATTGTAAAAACAACAAGCTTAGATTTATCAATAATCAAAATATTACCTCAATTTGAGAAGAACGATGAAGTGTAGATCTAATTCGGTAAAAAAACGTTTAAAGAACAATGAAGAAATTGATGAAGAAAACACAGATTTTCTTTTAAATTGGAAGATGATTTGGTGTTTGGAAGTTAGGAAAATCATATTTGTTTGGTTAATTTGAGAGTAAAAGCTCTGATTTGTGTTTTAGGAAATTTTCAAATGGCAAATGTGAGGGAAGGAAGAGACTTAGGTGGTCTTAAATAAGCAACAAAGTTTTAAAATTTGGGTCATTGTCGTTTAGGCCACTTTTAGTTTTAACCCTTTTCAAACCAGTCCTTTAATTCAAATTAAAACTCATTTCCTTAATTATTTTCAAATCCAATTTCATTTTTAAAATCCATTTTAAAATAATTAATAACTAAACATTTAATCTTAATTTCCCAACCTAAATTTTTAGACCTGATTATTTCTATAATATTTTATTTAATTATAAAATCACCTCTAACCTAATTTTGGTATCCTAATCAGCTATCCGACCCACTAACCCGATTCTACTAATTTGATTTTTGGAATGTGACAATAAGAAGCAATAGTCTGTAGATAAGTGGGAGAAATTATGAGAAGATAGAGAGAGAAGGGAAGAAACTTACCACTACTACGGATGGGATTGTGGAAAAGGAATAACGATAAACTTGTTCAAATCTTGGAATATTTTTAAGGGCTGATAGAATTTTAAGGTTTAGAGTAACTTATTGTAGAGGCGATGGTGAGAGTCGGCGGGGAAGTTCTAGAACTAAAATTTAAAATTTAAATCTAAATAATAAATATAAAGAGAAGTAATTTTGTTAATATTTTGGAACGAGTTTATCTTAAACTCAATCCAATGCGCCTCAATTTCAATTTAATCATATCCAACAGGATGGAATTAAAATCCATAGGATGTATTTTTCCTTGAAAATCAGTAGTGGAAGTGCGATTACATCCAAAATGGCCATTAGAATTGTTTATTTGGTGTTTGTGGAAATAAATTGACTTTATAGACACCATTCTTGTTTTCACCTCATTCCACAATTTACAATTGTTTATTTCATCTTTGACTACACTTTTTACACATTATTCTTTTATCTTTTACTCATTTCGTGTTTCACATTTTACAATTATTTGTGTTGGGTAAATTCGTCGAACATATAAATTTTACGTGGAAAAGCTCATCAAACAGGATAAAATATCACAGGTAAAAGGAGATTTCACTAATAAGAGAAAAGTACAAGATGGAGAGAATAAAAAATAAAAAAAACCCCTTCAAACTGAAACACAGAATTCTCTCTTAACTATGTTTTTTTTTATCTAAGTCTAATCCACACGCTAATCCTGGTAGTTCTAAAGTGATTTATATAGGCTATATAACAGCCCGATTTTAGCTAAATCGAAACAGTGGTTTTGGAACCACAAATCCGATGTCGAAAAATTATTTTAATATTAATTTTGGTTTTTACAGCATGATAGCATGTATGTGTGAAAATTTCATGAGCTAATTTTTTCGTTTAATTGCTCAATTTGAGAAAAAGGACTTAATCGCGTAAAATGCAAAAGTTGCATTCTACTTGTTAAAGGTGTCAAATAGCTTTGGCTTTTAAATATGATGGCCTTAATTGGTAATTAGACCATTTTAAATGTTAGTGGAATTTTATGGACATTATTTAAGTGATTTTAAATGTTATAAGTCAAGGTTAATTTTGGTATTTGTTAAATAATCTTAATATTAGTAAAACAAAAGGAAATTTTTGTTCATATCATCATCTTTCCAACCAAAAATTAGAAGGGAGAACACCATTGTTAGGGCTTTGAAGGTTCGGCCATTGTTCTTGCTATTTGTAAGTCCGTTTTTCTCGGTTTTTAATTATTTCTATGTTTTTGTAATCGTTGCAGCTCAATCTAGCTAGCCTGTACCTTTAATTTTGAAACTGTTAAAGATTTTGAGATTTGCTATTGTTGAATCTATGAGCTCTTTGATGTTTAATGTTGAAATATTAAAGCTTGATGATAGTTTTACATGTTTTGTTAAGTGATTTTTGACAAAAATGTCAAAAAGGGATTAAATTGTGAAATATGCAAATTGTGTGGTTGAAATGAGAAATAAATGAAAGTTTTGGGCTGTTAGGGACTTATATGAAATTCGGCCAAGCTTGGGTTTATTGAAAATATGTGAATTTTGTGTATTTGTGAAATAGGGACTAAATTGTTAAAAGTGTAAAAGTTTAAGGGCTAAAGTGCAAATAGGCCTAAATGTATGTTTTGGACTAAATTGAATGAGTGGTTGATTAATGAAGTTAATTTTGAATATATTTAGATCAAGAAAAGAGGAATCCGGAATTAGATCGGGGGAAAGGCAAGATTATCGAGTAATTGACTCATTTCGCCGTTTTCGTACTCGAGGTAAGTTTGTATGTGGTAATTTCATTATAAATATATGTTAAATGCTTTGATATCGCATAAACTGTGTTTATGAGATACGGATAATATTTGAATTGTGAATAAGCCTCTACGGATATGTTCAGCGATGAAACCAACAAGTGTAAATTCCCGGGCTACGATATCGGCACTACGGGTGCGAGTGATACCTTGATTTGGCTACGGGCCATGGTATAGGTATTTATCGATTGAGATTCTTGAGTATCCGACTTCTATTCCGAATGGTTCAATGGGTAAATTGAATGATGTGGTTGAGAAAGAGGTTAGTACGAGGCGATACAAGTACGTATAGAACCTATTCGAGTATTAAATAGAGAAAGTTCGATGAGATGGTATTTAATCATGTTTTGAGACATGAGAAAGGTTTGTAGTTAATGTGTATATGGTGATGTTATGTGAAATTGGTTGATTTGCATTTATTTGATGAATTAAGTTATTCACATACGAGCTTACTAAGCTATGAAGCTTACTTTGTGTTATTTTTCTATGTTTTATAGTGAATCAAGGCTAGCTCGGATCCGGGAGTCGTCGAGAACATCATCACACTATCAAGCATCTGATTGGTACTTTTGATTTGTATAAATATGGTATATGGCATGTATAGGCTACTTGTGGTATTTTGGTTGTGAATATAGCCATGAGAGTTGGCTTGTAAATGATGTTAATATGGTTGTGTGTTTAGCTATTACAAATGGCTTGTAAATACATATGTTTTGGTTGTATATATAGCCATGAGTGATAGCTTATTTTGGTATGTTTAGTATGAAAATGGTTATGGTTTTATAGTTGCAAATGGTTAATTGATTTATGGAGTTTAATGCTTGGGAAATGCTTTGGTGAAGTATGATTTTAGAAGTAAAGTTGATAAGTATTTGAATAGGTAATTGGCATTGAATTGAGTATTGAATTTGGTTGAAATGGATATGGTATGAATTGTGTTTTTGGTTGATGATTTTGGCTGCCTATTGTATGATGAAATGGTACCATTTTGGTTGCTTAATTGAGCATGAGAAAAGGTGGCAAATTGGCCTTGCAAATGGCCTATTTTTGTCCACACTGGCGTGTGTCTCAGCCGTGTGCAACACACGGACATGTTACACGGCCGTGTGTCCCCTGGTGTTGAAATTAAAATGAAGTTAATATGCTCCACACGGGCATGTGACTGGCCGTGTGGCGCAAGTCAGTATACCCCCTAAATGGCACACGGGCTAGCACACGGGCGTGTGATTTGGCCGTGTTGCATAAGTCAGTATACCCTACAGGTTTGGCACGGCCTACCTCACGGCCTGGCACACGGGCGTGTGTGGCTATTTCGAAGGGCACACAGGCTAGATACGTGCGTGTGGTCGGCCGTGTGACCCAAGTCAGTATGTATGCTCTGTTTTCACACAGCCTGAGACACGGGCATGTCTGGAGCCGTGTGAAAACACGGCCTGTTCACACGGGCGTGTGACCCCTGTATAGATGAAAAATTTCTAAGTTTTCCAAAAAAATTCGTATGTTATCGGTTTAGTCCCGAACCATTTCTAAAGCATGTTTAAGGCCTTGTAGGCTCTTATAAGGGACAATGTGATTGTGTTGAATGGTATTTGAGTATGAATGCATAAATGTATGAATATTGTATGTTAAATGATGTATATTGATCAGTAATACCTCGTAACCCTGCTCTGACGGTGAATACGGGTGAGGGGTGTTACAGGCTACATGTTACTTGGTGCTCACTTACCCTAGATACACTTTAGATACTAATTAATGCAATACACTATTAAATGCTTAGGATCTAATTAGTAAATAATCCCAAAATTACCATCCAAAGAATCAGCTGCATATTTCCATATCTCATTACGCTGTCGGGACAAAAATTTTCTTCTCGTCGTGGCGTCGACTGCTCATCGCGACGTCGTGCTCTCCGACGTTGTAAGCTCACTCCCTATTTTGGTCTGAAATACAAAATATATTCGATAATTTATTTGATGTTTGTGGAATTCACTGGACTTTGTAGACATTATTCTTTTTCTTTTTCTCACTTTATGTATTAAGCATAATGCACTGGATAAACGGATCTCCAAACACAACCTTGACTCAAAAGAGGCTAACATATCCCATGAAGTGTAGTACATAGCTAACACTCTCCAAACACAACCAACATATCCCGTTGAATAGAGCTAACCTCAACATTACCTTATCTCTCTAACATATTCTGGGGCCTTAACACCCAAACATAAACATATAGGTGAGTACTCACAATCCTATTACATGACAATGATATCCAATGGTTCCAAAAGGTCACAATGCCAACATATCCAGTCATAAACTCATATACTTACTGTTTTATGCACATGTCCACTTATCATATAACACATATTCATAACACTTTCATATTCACTTATTATGCACTTTTCAAGTGCTCACATAATGCTCAAAGAACCATATCATATAGATTTCATATGTGCACATAAAACCAGCAAGTCTCATATCATATTCTGACATAATCTCATATCATATACAAAGATTCCACAACATATGTCATATATCATATCACATATGCATTATTTGCAAAATAATATTAGATCGAGTAAGAGAACTTACACACGGAACTTAGGATAGGTGTTTAGGCTAATCTAAGCTCCCATTAACTCGATGAATTGTGCCTAAAAGCAGAAATTCCATATCACTCATCGGATCTCTTTCGTTCGATTATCGAAGGCTAGATAAGCTTTTTCTTACCTTTCAATTTGCTCGTAGAGGTTCTCATTGGATTTGGCACTTTGCATACATATTAAACACATTACGAGCTCATCATTTAGAGCATTAATCACATTCAGACAACAACAAAATCGCAGATCTAAGCTTCCCCTTCCTAATATCAAAATTTAACTAGTTTTACTGAAATAAGAGATTTCCTTGCTCAATTTTCGTTTCTAATCCCTAAACATGTTTCTAAACATCCTAATTATCATATTACTACATAAATAAGCCAATAATTTCATCTAATTTCTTGGATCTAATTTTTCCTAAAAATTGATCAAGCATGAACATTCAAAGAGGGAAAAATCTCAATTCTTTAAAATTCTTTAACGATCTATTAAATTGAGTTAAAAATCCTTCTAATTCGTTCAAAATAAGTTGAAAACTAATTTAAAACAGCAAGTTAATTAGTTCAAAATAAGTTGAAAACTAATTTAAAACAGCAAGTTAACTTAATATTTCGAATTTTACCATTTTAAGCCAAACTTTGGTTTAAAAGCTTTAGATCTAATGAAACCTCATAATAGTTTATCGAATCTCAAATTGTAAAAATAACAAGCTTAGATTTATCAATAAGAATCAAAATATTACCTCAATTTGAGAAGAACGATGAAGTGCAGATATAATTTGGTGAAAAAACGTTTAAAGAACAATGAAGAAATTGATTAAGAAAACAAAGATTTTCTTTAAAATTGGAAGATGATTTGGCATTTGGAAGGTGGGAAAATCTGATTTGTTTGGTTAATTTAAGAGTAAAAGCTCTGATTTGTGTTTTAGGAAATTTTCAAATGGCAAATGTGAGGAAAGGAAGAGACTTGGGTGGTCTTAAATAAGCAACAAATTTTTAAAATTTGGGTCATTGCCCTTTAGGCCATTTTTAGTTTTAACCCTTTTCAAATCAGTCCTTTAATTCAAATTAAAACTCATTTCTTTAATTATTTTCAAGCCCGATTTCATTTTTAAAATCCGTTTTAAAATAATTAATAACTAAACATTTAATCTTAATTTCCCAACCTAAATTTTTGGACTCGATTATTTTTATAATATTTTATTTAATTATAAAATCACCTCTAACCTAATTTTGGTATCCTAATCAAATATCTGGTCTACTAACCCGATTCTACTAATTCAATTTTTGGAATGTGACATTAAGAAGTAATAGTCCGTAGATAAGTGGAAGAAATTATGAGAAAATAGAGAGGGAAGGAAAGAAACTTACCACTACTACGGATGGGATTGTGGGAAAGGAAGAACGATAGACTTGTTCAAATCTTGGAATATTTTTAGGGACTAATAGAATTTTAAGGTTTAGAGTAACTTATTGTAGAGGCGGTGGTGAGAGTTCCCGGGAAGTTCTAGAACGAAAATTTAAAAGTTAAATCTAAATAATAAATATAAAGAAAAGTAATTTTGTTAATATTTTGGAATGAGTTTATCTTAAACTCAATCCAATGCGCCTCAAGTTCAATTTAATATCCAACCGGATAGAATTAAAATCCTTAGGATGTATTTTTCCTTGAAAATCAGTAGTGGAAGTGCAATCACATCCAAAGTGGCGATTAAAATTGTTTATTTGGTGTTTGTGGAAATAAATTGACTTTATAGACACCATTCTTGTTTCCACCTCATTCCACATTTTACAATTGTTTATTTCATCGTTCACTACACTTTTTACACATTATTCTTTTATCTTTTTCTCATTTCGTGTTTTACATTTTACAGTTATTTGTGTCGGGTAAATTCGTCGAACATATAAATTTTACGTGAAAAAACTCCTCAAACAAGATAAAATATCACAAGTAAAAGGAGATTTCACTAATAAGAGAAAATTACAAGATGGAGAAAATCAAAAAATCAAAAAAACCGAAACTTCGAAAAAAAACCCTTTCAAACTGAAATAACTATGTTATTTTTTGTATCTAGGTCTAATCCACACGTTAATCCTGGTAATTCTAAAGTGATTTATATAGGCTACATGTTACTTGGTGCTCACTTACCCTAGATACACTTTAGATACTAATTAATACAATATACTATTAAATGCTTAGGATATAATTAGGAAATAATCCCAAAATTACCATCTAAACAATCAGCTGCATATTTTCATATCTCGTCACGTTGTCGGGACAAAAATTTTCTTCTCGTTGTGACATTGACTGCTTATCGCGATGTCGTGTTCTCCGACGTTGCAAGGTCACTCCTATTTTGGCTTGAAATATGAGATATATTCGATAATTTGTTTGATGTTTGTGGAATTGACTGGACTTTGTAGACATTATTCTTTTTCTTTTTCTCACTTGATGTTTCACATTTTACAATTATTTATTTCATGTTTATGGAATACTTTATTACATTAATCAAAAAACTTAATCAACTAATAAATATTGCCTATGGAGATTAATGAGTAAATGGAAATTATTTATAATCTTATGAATTATTGTATGAATTGATTAAATTTAATTTTGTTGAGGGGAGGTTAAAGAAAAACAAATTGGAAAAGGTGAAAAAAAATTGAAATGTATAGCAATACGTAGATATATTGTCCTTTGTTAAAAAATCCAAAATCTATATAAATCTATAAATTAATTATTAATGGATTTATCAGGTAAATAGATTAACATTTTAATACCAAAACAAATTGCTTAAATTTTCTCTAATTAATATTTATTACAAAATATATAATTTAAGCAAAAGAAATTTTGAAGACGACATTGTGCCTATAAATGCAAGTCTATCCTTTCATCTGCAAGTCCTTCGTTTAAGTTATAGTTTTATAGTGTAAACTATGACTATCATTATCATACTTCTCATCTTTCTCGCCAAGGTTGACGCTAACTTGAGCCATGGAATGAGCCTTAACTCCCATGCTGCTTGTCCTGAAAATGAAAAACAGGCACTTCTGAACTTCAAAAAAGGCCTCATAGATGAAGCAAATCCGCTTGCTTCATGGGATCCTCATCATCATCCAGATCGTTGCAGGTGGTTTGGAGTAGTCTGTGACAATATTGTTGGAGTTAGAAGCATATAGCAGCTTGTGTATGGTCAGAACTTGCGGTGCAAGTGTCGAGACTTCTTTGAAGAAGAAAGAAAGAGAGATGATGAATTCTTTGAGAGAAAAGAAAGCTAAGGAAAAATGGAGCTTAAGTGTGAATGAATTACAACTATATTTCATTACATTACATTAAAGATATATTGCCAATATATAAAAGCTTAGTCAAAGTAAATCATATGAAATCTTTACCTAAACATACCTAATCCCACTTAAACTTATGGAAACTTGAAATAAAAAACTTGCAAGCTTAATCTTGCTGATTTGATCACTTTGTCACCATCAAAATGACATGAAATATCAACCTAACATGGTTCAAAATAAACCAAACTAAGTTACAATGGCATTGGTTCACAAAAGACTAGAATGAAGCACTTAGTTCACATGAAATATTGTCGCAAAGATAGCCATGAAGATTGAGTGGCTTTTGGACGTTGCATGGGCTGCATGGAGTTCATAATTCAACACTCCTCATTGGACTCCTTGCAGCATACACCAAGTTTTCTTCTCAATTGAGTGAATCTAGTTGTTTTGAGGGCTTTGGTGAAGATGTCAGCGATTTGATCTTCTGAATTGCAATGAACCAGTTCAATTTCGCTAGCCTGTTCCATCTCCCTCACCACATGAAGCTTTATACTAAAGTGTTTGGTTCATCCATGAAACACAGGGTTCTTTGCAATTGCAACAGCCGATTTGTTGTCACATAGCATCTCTGTTGCTCCCTCTTGCTATAGGTTTAAGTTAGTGAGTAGCTTCCTAAGCCATATGGCTTGATTCACAGCAGCTACAGTGGCTACATATTCAGCTTCTGCCGTTGATTGGGCTACAAGGTTTTGCTTCTTCGAACACCAGCAAAACATTGCTGAACCAAGAGAAAAACAATAACCTGAAGTGCTTTTTAAATCATCCTTTGATCCTGCCCAATCACTGTCTGTGTATCCAACTAGCTTTAAGTTATCAGTTGTGCTAAACTTTAAGCCATAGGATAATGTTCCTTTGATATATCTCGGGACTCTTTTTCCGCTTGGAAATGTTGCATGTTGCAACAATGCATGAACCGTGATAACATGCTCACAGCAAACATTATATCCGGTCTTGTAGCTGTTAAATAAAGAAGGCATCCCACCAAACTTCTGTAGGTGGACTCCTCGACTGCATCATAGTTACCTTGGCTTGTCAACTTTAACTTAGCAGCCATAGGTGTGTTCATTGGTTTCTTTGTTTTCCATGGAAAACTTGTTCAAAATTTTCTTAGCAAATGCTTGTTGGCTTAGGAAAATCTCTCCTTGACTTGGATCACTTCCATTCCAAGGAAGTAAGTCATATGCCCGAGGTCCGACATTTGAACATCTTCTTCATTTTGTTCTTGAAATTCTTCAAGACAATGTTGTCTCCTCTGTAACCAAAGCAAATCATCGACATAGAGAGACACAATAAGTCGAGTTTTAAACTTCATTCTTCTTAACATATGATGTGGGCTCACCGATGCTCCTTTGAAATCCCAAACCGATGAGATAGCTATCGATTCGTGCATACCAAGCTCGGGAGCTTGTTTGAGACCATATAGGGCCTTCTTGAGTTTATAAACCATGTGTTCTTTGCCCGGCACTTCAAAGCCTTGAGGTTGGTCGATGTATATCTCCTCTTCAAGCGATCCATTTAGAAATCTTGACTTGACATCGAGTTGGTGTATGGACCATTGCTTTTGTGTTGCTAGAGCAATCAACATTTCGATGGTGTCGAGCCCTCATTGGAGCAAAGGTTTCCATGTAGTCCAGGCCATATTTCGACTAAACCCCTTGACAACCAGCCTTGCCTGCCTGAGCTTATTCAAGCTCCCATCCGCATTCTCGCTAGCACGATACACCCATTTAACACCTATGACCTTCTGTCTTGTGGCCTATCAACCAAATCCTGTGTTTGGTTCTTCTCGATCATCTTTATTTCTTTAATCATTGCGACCTTCCAACCTTTGTGAGCTTCAAACCTCTTGAAACTTGTTGGCTCCATGATGGCTACTTCAGCCCTTTCATAAACATCTATCAATGATCTGGTCCCTCTAACTGGAACATCATCAATGTCCATCTCTTGACCACCTTGTTCAGGTTCTGACTGCCCCACTTCAAGCTCTTCGGTAGTCTCCATTGGTTGATTGTTATCCCAGTTCAGAGGCATTTTCATCGAAGACAACATCCCTACTCACTTGAACTTTCTTTGTTGTTGGATCAATGATCCTATAGCCCTTTTAAATCGAGCTATATCCTACTAAAACACTGGAGCGACTCTCCTTGAAAGTTTATCCCTCTTTGAGATGGAATCTGCACATAACATAGACATCCAAAGAGTTTTAGATGAGCAAGAGAGGGTTTGAAGCCATACCAAGCTTCAAAAGGTGTCATTCGAATCAGGGCCTTTGTTGGTAGTCTATTTTGAAGATAGATCTTTGTGTTGATGAAATTTTCACGCCCACATGAACTTTGGCATTTTCTTCTCAAACAGCAGACATCTTGCCATATCCATGATGCTTCGATTTTTCTTTCACTCACTCCATTTCTTTGAGGTGTGTACACATTGGTTAGCTGGTGTTTAATGCCCGCTTCATCACAAATCGCTGGAATTGAGTGAAATGTATTGACCCCATTATCCGACTGATGGTCTTGACTTGCAACTTTGTCTCGCTTTCTACATGAGCTTTGAACTTCATGAACACTTGTGGAACTTGGACTTGTGTTTTAAAAATAAATCCAACAGAATCTTGAGTAGTCATCGATAAAGAGAATGAAGTACTGTTCCCACCGATTGATTCTGTCTTCATGGGGCCACAGACATCTCTGTATGAACAAGTGAAGCTTCTTGGTTGCTCTCCGTGCTTGGTTCGAGGGAAAGGGTAGTCTAGCTTGTTTTCCAGTGACACACTTCACAAACTTCATTATTGCATCTTTGAGTTTGTGAAGTTTTCGACCAATTCTTCATGAATCATCCCGCCATTGTTTTAAAGTTTGCATGGCCGAGCCTTTTGTGCCATTTCTTTGAGTCATTCTTCGAGGCAAAGATATAGGCTTCATTCGAGCTTTCGACTAGTCAATCTCAAAGGATTTATCACCATAGTGATTTGTCAAGAAGCATGATCCACATGGATCAGTTATTTGACACAGTTTGTCTTTAAACACAAGTGAATACCCTTTGTCAATGAGTTGAGGTATGCTCAACAGGTTTTTGTCAATATCGGGTACAAGTAGTACATTAGAAATCACCTTGTTACCCTTTGGAGTTGATATCAAAACATCACCCTTGCCTACAGCATTGATGTACTGACCATTTGCAACTTTGACCTTGGTTTGAACAGTCTTGTCCAAGGTTTTAAAGATGGCTTCATTAGGAGACATGTGGTTTGTACATCCACTATCGAGGAGCCAAATTTTGGAGCCTTTCTTCTGGTCACTTGAGCATGACAAGAAAACTTCTTCTTCTTGATCATCGCTACCTTGACCACTCGAGCCTCGGTCTTAGTTTGTTGTTGAGCCTGCTTCGGTCTGCCTTTTGCCTTGCACACTCTTTCAACATGTCCCTTCTTCTTACAGTGTTGGCATACTGCATCAGGCCGAAACCAACATCTATCTTCAGGATGGCCTGGCTTTTTGCAAAATCTGCAAAGGCGATCATTGGTCCTTGCAGCATCAGGCTTAGGCCTGCTTTTCTAGGTTTTCTTGCCTTTGTAGGCAGTGTTGGATGAGGAAGTCCTGGCTTTATCTTGGAAAGCACCTTCTTGGTGCTCCTCGTTCCTGCTTGCCCTTCTTTGCTCTTGAGCATAAAGGGCATTGATTAATTCGGTCAAGGTGATGCTTGAGAGGTCCTTGGAGTCCTCGAGGGAGGATATTTTTGCTTCATACCTTTCAGGTAAGGTTGAAAGCACCTTCTCCACTATCCTTGCTTCACTAAACTGCTCACCAAGGAGCCTTATGTCATTTACAATGACCATTATCCTATCTCGAAATCTTGTTTTACAGTCTCTTCCTCTTTCATCTTCAAGTTTTCGAAGTCTCTCCTCAAGTTTAGAAGTTGCTGCTGCCTAGTCCTTTCTGTACCTTGAAACTCCTCCTTAAGCTTGTCCCATGCCTGTTTTGGAGTCTCACAGGCCATAATTCTTGTAAAAATGATGTCCGAGACACAATTTTGGATGCATGACAAGGCTTTATGTTTCTTGGTCTTCTCCTCAAAGCATGCTGTCGTATTTGAGCCACAGTTGGGTTGGCTCAAGAGGTTTACAGTTCAGCATCGGTGTTCACAACCTCCCATAGATCAAGAGCTTGAAGGTAGGTCTTCATTTTAACTTGCCATATATGAAAACCTTCTCCATTGAAGATCGAAGGCACAACAGGTGAGAAGCTTGATGAAGCCATTCCAAATTGATCTTAACAGCAACAGGTCCTCAAAGAATGAAGCTCTAGATACCAATTGTTGGAGTTAGAAGCATATAGCAGCTTGTGTATGGCTGTAACTTGCAGTGCAAGTGTCGAGACTTGCTGAAGAAGAAAGAAAGAGAGACGACAGAATTCTTTGAGAGAAAAGAAAGCTAAGGAAAAATGGAGCTTAAGTGTGAATGAATTACAACTATATTTCATTACATTACATTAAAGATATATTGCCAATATATAAAAAGCTTAGTCAAAGTAAATCATATCAAATCTTTACCTAAACATACCTAATCCCACTTAAACTTATGGAAACTTGAAATAAAAAACTTGCAAGCTTAATCTTGCTGATTTGATCAGCTTTGTCACCATCAAAATGACATGAAATATCAACCTAACATGGTTCAAAATAAACCAAACTAAGTTACAATGGCATTGGTTCACAAAAGACTAGAATGAAGCACTTAGTTCACATGAAATATTGTCAGCAGCATAGCCATGAAGATTGAGTGGCTTTTGGACGTTGCATGGGCTGCATGGAGTTCATAATTCAACAAATATGACTGGCCACATCCTCTCTCTCAACCTTTCAGTTCCTCCTTTGGATGAAGATAACTTGATATCTCGTCTGACGTCAAAACTCGAAGGTAAGATAAACCCTTGTTTGTCGAATTTGAAGCATTTAAGATTTTTGGATTTAAGCGGCAATCAATTCGAAGGCCTCCTGCCTTACCAGCTTGGGAATCTCTCAAATCTTCAATATCTCAATCTTGGAGATAATGTTTTATATGTTCAGAGTCTCCAATGGTTGTCTGGTATTCCTTTACTGAAACATCTTGATTTGAGTTCAATGGATCTTAGCAGAGCTTCCAATTGGTTGCAACTGGTAAACACACTACTCCCTTCTCTGGAGGAATTGCATTTGTCACTGTGTCAACTTGTACCAGGACCTCCATTGCTAAATTTAAATTTGTCATCTCTTGCCATCCTTGACCTTTCCTACAACGATTTCTCAAATCAAATGGATCTTAGGTGGGTGTCTAAGCTTAACTCTCTAGTTCTTCTCAATCTTGGAGGAAATGGTCTTGATGGACCCATCCCTGATTTTCTTCGGAACATGACTTCCCTTGGACATCTAGATCTTTCACATAACTATTTCAATTCTTCAATACCTGAGTGGCTGTACAATTTTAGCACCCTCCAGGTTCTCAGACTTTATGGTAATGAATTGCAAGGTGACATTTCTAGTGCCATTTTCAACATTAGAACTCTTCAGTGAACTTGACCTGTCATGGAATGATCTTGAAGGGAAGCTTCCGAGAGCCGCGGGAAAGCTTTGTAAGTTGAGGTCAATCGATTTGTCAGGAATTAGATTGAATCAAGACATATCTCATATCTTTGAGATTCTGTCAGTCTGCTCTTCTCCTAGATTGGAGTCATTGGCCTTTTCAAGTTGTTAACTTTCTGGTCAACTGACTGATCAACTTGAGCATTTTAAAAATTTAAAACAACTTTGTTTGGACAGTAATTCAATCTCTGGTCCTATTCCAACTTCTTTGGGGCAACTTGCAAATTTGGAATGGGTTGACATTAGCAATAATTTGCTGGAAGGTGTTGTTTCCGAAAAGCATTTTGCCAATCTTACTAAATTATGGGATTTTAGAGGGTCAAATAACTCATTGGTTTTAAGAGTCAATCCTAACTGGGTTCCTCCTTTTCAACTTCGTTTGTTACAGTTAGGATCATGGCAAATAGGGCCATCTTTTCCCATGTGGCTTCGTTCTCAAAAACATCTAGAATATCTGGACATCTCAAATTCAATAATTTCAGACGTCATTCCTAGGTGGTTTTGGGGACTGTCAACCCAATTTAGAGAAGTAAACCTCTCTAGAAACCAAATTTCTGGCCAGATTCAGTATCTACCTCAGAGTCAAGTTTACTTCGTCGTCGACCTTAGTTTCAATAATTTTAGCGGTCCGTTACCCCGAATCTCTGTGGGTCCCAACATGGGTCCTTTTTTTGCAAGCTTTGTAAAGCTTTCCAATAATTATTTCTCGGGATCTCTTTTCCACTTTCTGTGCTATCAGGGGAATGACACCTTGCCGATGGTGGTTCTTAGTCTTGCTAACAATCTTTTATCTGGAGAGATACCGGATTGTTGGATCAAGTGGCAATATTTGCGAGTCTTACGATTAGATGGGAACAGAGTCAGTAGTAAAATTCCATTCTCTATGGGGACTTTGACAAAACTTCAGTCGCTACATCTTCACAACAACAGGCTTCATGGAGAAATCCCTTTGTCACTGAAAAATTGCACAAATTTGGTTGCAATTAACTTCGGCGAAAATGAACGAAATGGACACATTCCAGGATGGATGGGCCATGGCCTTCCAAATCTAATAATATTGATTCTTCGGTCATACAAGTTTGGAGGTAACATACCGGACCATTTATGTGCTCTTTCTTCTCTCCAAATTTTGGACCTTTCTAATAACCACCTCTTTGGGAGCATACCAAGATGTATAAGCAACTTCGCTGCCATGGTCAGAAGGAATGCTTCTAGGGAAAGAAGTATAATATATAATACCAACATAGAAGATGTTTATGAATCTGCTTCAGTTGTGATGAAAGGCCAATTTCTTGAATACGGTAACACTCTTAACTTGGTCAGACTTGTAGATCTCTCTCGTAACAAATTGCCAGGAGAGATTCCCCAAGAAGTGGTAATAATTCTTATACATTTCTAGGTGTATTATTTAACTACATCTATCTCACTAAGCCAATTTTTTTAAAAAAATTTATGATATTTTTATTAAAAATTTCAAAATTCTTTAAAAATATAAAATTTTCATTAAATATTCAAAAAATTCCTAAAATTTTAAAAAAACCATAAAATTATTTTAAAATTTCATAAAATTTTAAGATTTTTCTAAAAATACCTAGATTTCCAAACGAACAATTTTTTTTAATTTAACGAAAAAATTTAAATTATTTAAAGATTTTCAAGGTTTTTCAAACTTATAATTTATAATTATTATTATAATTTTCAAAATATAGATTGTGATTTTTTTAAAAAGTTTAATAATTTTTATGCTATAAGATTTTTTTTGGGGGGGGGGGTTCTCAGAATTTTTATCAATTTTTATATGTAATGATTTTTTTAAATTTTCTTACATTTTTTTTAAATTTAAGATTTTTTTACTTTAATTGACACGTAGTAACTTGTCATTTTCTGATTTAAATTTTTTTAATGAAAAATATATAGGTTTACAAAATGAAAATATAAAGGTCAAATTAATAAAAAATAGTGTAAATATCAAAATAATAATTTAACTATAGTACAAGAATGGAAAGAGGTATAAATTGTAATAGTTTTATATATTTGTCTCAAAATTATGAATGGCATTAATATACGTAAATGTTGAAGGAAAATATGAAATCATTATCTATATGATTTACAAATCTACACATATTCTCTAACTAAAACACTACACTTCTACTCTTTTACATACCACCTTTAACCATCATTCACATATACCAAAGTCTAGCTCCACTTTTTTTACTTTTTAATTGTATAAATAAAATTTCAATGCCATTTCCATTTCCTTTGAAATTCTCAATATTTTTTCAAAGTAGCCTCTAGACTTTTTTTTGGATCAAATTAGTTATTAATATTGGCATTTATTATACAAATTGGTCCCTATTATTAACACCGTTTGTTTTTTAACTATGGAGTAATGTGGCCAATCATGGGCGTGACACGTGGATAAATAGGGAAACTCACATGTCATCTTATATAATTATTCTAAAAATTTCAAAAAAACCTTAAAAATTCAAAAAACTTATATAAATTAAAAAAAAGTGAAAAATATTTTAAAAATATTTTTTTTAAAAAACTTAGTTTAAATTTCAAAAAGTATAAAAAATTGAAAAATATAGCCAATTCAAAAATTATTTTAAAAATAAAAAATATGTTAAAGAAATTTTGAAAAAATAGTTAAAATTTTAGAAAATTAAAAAATGGAAAAAAAAATATAATAAAATTCAAATATTAATTTAATTTTCAAAAGAATTATAATAAATTGAAAACATCTAGAAAAAATATTAAAAAATTTATTGACATTGACTGGACAATAACGGCATTGTCAATTTTTGCTTTTTGAATTTTTATATTTTCAATTTTTTTTGTAATTTTCTAAAATTTAACTATATTTTAAAGGTTTTCTAAATATTTTGTGAATTTTTATATTTTGTGAACTTTTTATTTTTTTTTTTGAAATTTTAACCTTTTCTCTAATACATATTTAATTTTCTGATTTTTATAATATATCATTTTTTTAAATGTTTTAATTTTTTTTTGAATTTTTTAAAACAATTAAAGATGAAGAAACGTGTTGGTCCCCTATTTGCACTGTCATGTCCGTGTTTAGACACGCCATCCCATTGATAAAATAAAATAAAATGTGTTAACAGCAGGGACTAATTTGTGTGACAGATGCCAATATTAGGGATCAATTTTGATCCAAAAAAATATCTAATAGATAATATGAGAAAATTGTCAAGTTCAGGGACTTGAAATTTTTTTATACTATCTACAAGCAATTGAGTCAAAGAGTTTTAAGATTCAGAAACGACATAGGACTAAAATGATAAAGTTTGACACCTAAACTACTACAAAGCTAAACGCATTTCTTGATTCATCAATCATAATATTTTAAAACATACAGAACAAGGAGGATAAACCAAAAGTTGCATTATCATGGAAATGTCATACAAAAGAATTATCTTTGTCCTACAATGCTCTCTTGTACAAGTTACTATAAAACAATATACAAAAAGGAAAAACAAAAACAAAAGATGTTCAAACTATACTCTAATATATGACGCCCATCCTACCTCTGTTTTTGGTGCAATGGGGAGAATCGCATAGAATAAGCTTCCATGGATACACAAAAAATTGAAGGAATTGACAATTGTCTGGATTATTACATATAATATGTGTATATGCATGTATGAAACGTCTCCAACCTCTAGCATCCGGCCGCTTTCAAGGAACTTATCATATGGGCTTGATGGTAGTAACCTGAAAAAATGTTGCTTACTAAACTTCGGATCTTCTGAAAACTCCACTTCCTGAAATAGAAAAAAATTAATTTACCAAAACTACTATTATTGGTTGCATAAATAATGCGCATCCATGGTAACAAAAATAAAAACAAAAAGAAAAGCATTAATAATTGTCCAGAAAAGAATACAGAAAGAAAAGGAAGAAAGTAAACTAATTAATACAGAAAGAAAAGGAAGAAAGTAAACTAAGTAAGATTGTTATATATATGTATGCATGTATGTGTGCATAAAAGATATCAAACCTTTTTAGCATCCAGCTGCTTTCAAGAACTTGTCATAGGGACTTGATGGCGGTAATTTGAATGAATGTTGTCCATACTCCAATGAACAGAGGGCGAGTTGTCCCCTTGCATGAACTTGCTCGTTGCTAATCAACTTGAGATCTTCTGAAAACTCCACTTTCTGAAATAGAGAAAAGATTAATCCACAAAAGATACTATTATTGGTTGCATCAATACTATTTAATTCATTAAACTCATGCTATTGTACCATGCCAATTAGTACTATTAGCAATCATCGATAATACTACTATTTACTGAAAGGCAATGGTACAAATTACACTTTTACTTAGGGAAGAAAGTGGAAAGGATAATCAGAGACTCCACACAAGAAATTAAGACATTAATACAAATGCTTTTCATGTGTTCATAAACCAACTCACCACATTCGGTAAACAGAGGACCTCCTTTCCATTTTCCTCAAAGGTTGCCTTGGCTTCCTGTTGATGCTTGAAGCTATGAATCACTGACATCTTCTGCTGTTTACCAATTATAAGAGCTTCACACTGACTCCTCATTTGTTCATAAGGAATGGGTGTAGGCGAAACTGAAAAGCTTGCTACTTGTCGCGCTGTTTCCAGAACCTACGGCAAATAAATAAATATAATTCATGAGAAAATGAATGAAAGCTAGATAGATCTCTTGAGACAATGTTATGAAGAATGCTTAGATTAGCTCTCTGGACCCAAAAGCCAAGAATCAATTTAAATAGCATAAAACCAATTAAATAGTTTCTCTCCTCTAACTTCCAAGTTTTTTAGTTTTGAGTAGCTCAATACATGTATTGATGAGTTTATATGTTGTTCAATTCTGAAAGGAAAAAAACCCCTCAAATTCCCAACTAAGTTGAACTAGGAAGGCTGGTTACAGTTAGAGAATAAAACATATTGCATGAGTAAAGGTAAGGTACAAAGATGCATAATTTAATGTTGAAGAATTAAACGCGTTTGATCTAGGTCAACTTCATTGATCAGTTTATGGATATATGCATTAAAGTTTATATGCTATATAATCTTGTCTAGCATGCAATAGAATACATGATGTATGTAACATGTATGGTCTGACACGACTCGCAAGTAAAAGCAAATGTTTGAAACATTTACAACAAAACAAAGGCACTGAAACTGCAGTGTTATGTAGCGAAACTTATTACTCACCCAAAGAAGCAATTTTTAATTCCACCCACAATCCAACAAACACAAAGCAGTCTCTACCTGTTTTAAGATTTTATAAATTCTAAGAACCTTAGATGAAGAAAGGCAGACTTCTCCATACACCGCCTTTCTTCACCAGAGGAGTTGAATGAAGACATATCATCCTTTTGTAGATTTTATTGTTTCCAAATTCATTGAGAAATTGCAATATATATATTAACTGCTCATCTTACCGAATCCAAAAGTTCATTGACACTTAGCACATCTAGTGTACTGAGCGATAGTGATGCTTTGCGACCTGATTGACTTCCATTGCCTTCAGGAAAGGCTTCATCATCAGTTATTGCAGCAAGTGGCATAATCTGAAAGAAAACCATCAAGTCAACCAAACAATATCATAGTATTTTAGGAAAGGATGTAATCCAAACAAGATATACCTCTTCAAATGCCTGAAACTCCATCTGCGCAAGTGGGGAACATGGTCTTGGGGTCTCCATAAACAATGGAGCACCAAATGGGTATGCATCATCTGGTGAAAAGCCCTCAAGAATTTGTTTCTTAATACTTGATAATTCATCCTGTAAGAAGCAAACAGAGGTGGTTACGAATCTTATTTGCAACCAAATTCTGATAAGTTCTATCAATTCCTTTGACATGAAATTTGCAATAACTTGATAAGATGCAACACCATTGTCTCAATACCTTTCCAAGAGCATTGATAATAAATGTAACTATTACCCTTTACAAGCCACACACATGAACAAGGGAGAGAGGGCAACAATTCACTGATAATAAATGATTCTCTCGTTTTATCCTGCTATTTTCTTGCCATGAGAACCTTTCTTCTTATATTTCATCTAATGCAGTAGCTCCCACCATTCAAAGCATCATTACTCCTAATTACATTCTGTTTTATGATGATTCTTTTCATTAGTTAACAAATAGCTGCTCACAGCCAAAATCTTTCATATAAAAGGTTTATTAAATGAAGGAACCTTAAATATCTAGTCCAAAGCACCTTTGTTCCACACTATCATCACTTTAAGAAAAATAATTTACATCAGTGTAAATGATAATGTACTACCGAAAGACCCATCACACAACCTCTGATGATGCAACTGCTTGTCATCTTCAATGGTAAATAGTTATCACTGTCAACAGAGCTAGGGGTGATGGCAGAGTATAAACCTTAAAACAAAAGACTAAAAATAAGAAACTGATGCATTACCTCTGACAATTTGTCAAACTTAATCATGAAATGGGAAATGACCGTCTCCTTCAAATGAAGATCATCTAGCTCTATTGCCAAGAGAGCTTTTGATGCAGCAGCATCATCTTCCTTTGATCCATATGCTACACTGTCCACATCAGATTTCACACGCACAGCCTGGAGTCTCACATCCTCAACTAATTTGAGGTAAGGATCAACCTGTGTGAAGGATGATAGACTCAAGTATTAGCCTGTTGGCACATATAAAAAAAGAACTGCGGTATCAATATAAATGATCTAATATAGTTGAAGGATAAGAAACTGACTATTTTATCTGTCAGAGATGCTTTAACAATAGGAATTAACTCTGGAAGATCGCCTGCCCTGGCTGAGAAAATAAGCATGTAGGATGCCAAGGTAAAGAGAGACCTTCTGCGAGACGGTTGCAAACCTCCTTCAACATGCATGCAAGACACAGATGTTAGAATTTTTAACCAAATTGAACAAGCACCCAACCTAAAACCATTTGGTGAAATGTGAAGAGGCCAAGTTTAATATAAGACTAAATGCAATATATGATTTAACCGTGGCAAGATAACACCACTTCAATAGGCCCTCCATAATGTATACATGGAGACAAAGAACCCTACCACGTCACAAACTTGGACAGGTAACATGCATCAACTACTAGCAAGCTAAAACAGAGAGACAATTGGATCTGAATGTTTCAAACTTGCATTGCCTGCATAAAGTCTATTACATATATCCTATTCATAGGCAATACAAAAAATAAGGAAAAGAAATCTACATTTGTTAATCTCTATTTAAAGCAATTACACCAATATTCACAACTAGGAAATCTTCAACAAATTCACCTATAATTCAGCCAACATTATTTAGCTAGAATCTGGTCAACTCTTCAACACAATTGGGATAAATCACATCTTGAAGACTGTTCATTTTCCCTCACCACAGACAAGAAAAAATAAAAGGCTATTCAATGCAAAGCAATTTTTGACGCTATCCTCTTTATTATTATGTGCATGATCTTACATAAACAATCAATTACCTTTTATGCACCCACTAAGCATGTGCTAAAAGGTATCGTATTGACAGGAAAACTGGACGGGCATAGAACCATACATCAATTATATATTTTTACTTGGTAAATATCTAGACAATAATTAAAATAAAGCTTTTGAGCCAAAGTTTTCCTTGTGATGATTTTTTAGATGGATGGGAGAAAAATTAAAATAGAATCACAATAAACATCAACAAACATAAACACAGTCATGGAAGTGTATGGAATGATCCAATTTGTGAGGCTTCCACTTGACAAAATGGACAGAAAGCATACTCCTACAGCATGTGTACATATAGCACTGAGTTCTTTCACTCTATAAAAAACATAACACCAATACTGTAACATACCTTCTTGATCCAGAGAGATGCTCCTCAAGGAGAATGCCAACTGAAAACTCCGAACTAGGGCCATGTGACTGGAGGTCTATCATCAGCAAGTTAATCAATAGACCAGTTCAGAAATAGCTACCAAAATGCAAAGAAAGCTGCTAATAGCATAAAAAATTAGATGTAACAGATTTCCATAGACAAAACGCATAGGAATCTTCCTAGCAGAAGATCTGGACCCTTCCTCTTAGAAACTCAAAGTCATATCCAAATTCTATCACAACCCAATTATTGGTCCACGGCACACCTCACAGCAGAAACAAGTTGAAAAATAAAGGATAAACCTAACTTAGGTTCATTCAACAGCAAGGTTGACATTGTTATCCCACTTTGAGTTTTTTGGATGATGGTAGATTGTACCGACAACTAGAAAGAGACAAGACATTAAAGAGGGAGTTGACATTATTATTTTGTTTGACATCCATGGAAAAACATCCATGGTGAGAACTATAACTTCTATAATATTTGAAAAGGACATTTCTAATATCAAATTAAGCACAATCAGCAGTAGCAACAAATAAATAAGTTGTCCATTCATCTATTTTGGGTTCTTCCAAAATATTTCCATTACCAAAAGTAACATATTTTCCAATTTCACTATTCTACCTCTTTTTTTGTATCATACTTCATCTTAAAAAAAAATTCCATAGGTGAAGTGGTAGGCCAAAGATCCCCAGCCAGGTAGCTCTATTCCTCAAGAAAGTTCTCCTATCCCAATACTATATTTTGATAAACCATGTTTTGAGCCAAGACCATCCAAGTGTAGGAGAATAACATTTTGGAACAAAGGCAGCATAAAAGTACTAGTTACCTTGGATCGGGTAAACAATACTGCAAGATAAAATGAATGGGCCATAGCCTCAAAATTTGCAGGGGTATTATCGGTGGAATTCGCCTGGACCCATATTGATGAAAGAAGAAGACTCACTTGATGGCTGCTTAATCGAAGGGAAGTGAGCTGCTAAAAAAATTCAGATACATAAGAAAACTAAATAGTGTCTAATTGATAATAACACCAAAAAAAAGAAAATGACAACAGTTTCACACCATTTTTCTATCACCCAGAGCATGCTTGAAACTAAATGAATTCCCATAGGACTGATAGATTATTGATCCTTCATTTCCATTTTCTTTTAGTCTTTCTGTTTGTTCTTTACCTTCATCCTGAAAGGCAAAGCTGTGACTTCTTACCTTCACAGATGCAGTAACTGATAAGTCAGAAGAAACAGTTTCAGCAATTTTTTTATTTTCTTCTGATGAAGACGAAAGCAAGGATGGCATAAGCACAATGGAGAAAATGCTGTGTGCCCCAACTCGAGTTTCATGGTCTGGATGGGACATTGCAAGGAGCAACTGGTGAAATAGAGCATCAGGGAAGGTCTGTGACAGATTATAATGTCAGAACTTAGAACTTACATGCATGTACAAGATAAGAACAAATATGACAGTTTATTACCCAAGAATACTTGCCTTTTTATGATATGATATGTTTGGGATGGAAGAAATGATATTTGCGGTTCGATGAACAGAAGAGATTGTTGATCTTGCAACAATACTGTTGGTCGAAATATTCTCTAGTACCACAGCCATCATATCAAGAATTGGTCCCACATCCCCAACCTGTTAAATACATATAAAAAAAGAGTTTCAACTAAATGGGGGAAAAAAAAAGCTTCTGTAAGTATCTTAAATAACTAGATTCAACTAGAAGTTGGATGTGCACAAGAACATTTTCCCAACCTTATTTGAGAGCTTTGAGATACACTTTTCTAAGGCCAACAGAAGATCAGTGTTATATTTATCAATATCACCCCCAGAACTTGATAGTTCAGCTGAATTTTGAAGGCACTTTCGTAAATGCTTCATCAAGTCAGCTATTGTACCAATGATTGCCATTGAGGGCTGAAGCTTTGCATTTTGTGCAAGCTGAGTTATGACATTGACAATGTTAACTTGTATATGAGGTTGCTTGGCTACATTCTTATGCTCCATGTGCTTCACCAAGATAGCCAATAGTTGATCAGATTTTTCTCCTGATATCAAAATATAAATATCATTATATCTACAAAAAAATTTATTAAAAAAGGTATATAGTAAGAAGGATTAATGCTAAAAATTTCAAAGCAACCTGTTTCTTCAATTAGCAACTGCAAATACATTAAAAGAGAAAAAGCAACTCCTTTCTCTTTGGACCAGTGATTTTCAGCATCAAAATTATGAAAAAGAGGTTCAAGAACTCGCCGGATAGTTGTTGCTTCTTTTGCCAATCTGGCTATATTATTCAAGATAACCCTTGCCCAATAAGATGGACTTTTGGAAGTATCCCTGTTAAAGAGCCAAATGAAGCAGATTATATTTGGACATATCATAAAATATATCCTAATGAACTGAATGCAACGAGTTATAATGAAATAATGCCGTACATGGTTGGATCAAAGTCTGGGTTAATTACAAGGTTTGGTACAGACAATGACTTCTCATTGATATCTAGGACGGATGAACCATTTTCACCCACTTTACTTCCATTGACAGGGGACATTTGGATATCCATGTAGTTCTCCAAGGTCACTGATATGATCTACACAAGATAAAAAATTCATGATGAACAAAAAGGCCAATACCTACTGCTCATCTGTTTGTCTACTGAATGCTTTACAATATTTAGGAGATTCAAGAGGCAAAAGAATGAAACTCCAAAATAGAACTGAGAGAAGCTGAACTGAGAAACAGATAAAGAGATTAATCCAAACTTTTGAGTGGAGAAAAATATACTTCTCTTTACGTTTCAGCTCTATTTCAATCTTTCTAATGAAGTTCCAGTTGGGTGAAAGAGACTTAATTATTTCAAGATTTTTCAGTGAAGCTGCAGCTAGGACTAAAATATACTTAGTTACATTTGCATAATTAAATTGTATCAGATCAGAGAAGCATCAAGATTTGAATACAAAAGTGAATTGGTAGGAAAGCCACCACTGGAAAAGATAACTTACACTATCGAAGTCCATTGATATATGAGAGTGTTCACCCATGAAGCAGACCTAGGCAGAAGTAATGAGAAAAAGAGAAAGTGGTAAGTGACAAGAATTGGAAGTCAAAGTAAACAAATATGAGTAGAAAATACTAAATGAGAAAAGAAGTACAGAAAATGAAACATTATTAATGAATACAATATCTGAATAAAATTATTTAAAAAGAGAAACTCCATGAAAAAAAGCAGGAATTAATCTGACTTGTAAAGAACTGGATGCTAACTCATTTTTTTACAACATAAGGTTTTTTACAGGTGGATTAAAGCTGTAAGTTCAACAAAAGCACACTTGATAACCCCTTATTCCCTTACAGTCCTTACAGAATTAACTTCTTTCATATCTAAAAATAAATCAATCTAAACAATTGTTTGAACTGTTAACTAGTCTAGGCTCAACCTTATCCTACATTAAGAAACACAAAGCAGCAAAAACCAAGCCTCTTTCCATTGAAAAATATTGCAATAAGTCAGCCGCTTAGTTTAAAGGATGTCTTCTAACTGAGGATTCGGACTGTTGCATAAAGGTAGAAAAGAAGCAGCTACTTGAAAATATTTAAATAAGCTGTATGATAGTCTTGCCGAGCCTATCCTTAAAACTGGTAGACAGTAGTCATTTTCGGTAATCAAACCAGAAAATTCACTGGAAACAAGTCTAAATCAGCAGAATAGGAAAATTGTGAAGAAAAGAATGATCAGAAAGACATGCATGCACACAACTACAACAAGTGTTAGATACAAGAAATAATAGATAAAAGAGAACACAATGACGGTTTGAATATATGCATGCATGTGTAATAAGGAGGAAAAGTTATGGCTACTTAAAAATGTTAGCTCAGCTAATGTAAGTGCATTTATTATTTGGGAAAGAAGAGTTACTTTTGAGAAATATTCAAAATCAAAGAGAAAACTCTACCATGGAAGCCAGAACTTGCAATCCTGATGAACGTAAATGCAAAGCTCTGTCATCATCTCCATCTTCTTGAGCCAGTTGACAAAGTTTAGGAATAAGGCCCTCTAATTGGAACATATGTGTGCCATCCATCTAGTTTCAAATCCCATAGAATTAGAAAAAATATATGCCAGTTACAGCTAATATGTAAATCATTCTGTCTCTATTCTGTTTGCGATCTAAAACAAAAAAGTGAACTGCTAATCTGCTATATAATCATTCTGCAGGTCTCAGATAGAAACATCAAGTTCGAAGGCTACTTGGCAACTGCTATCAGTGCCACACCTGTACGTACCACTGGCATTTCAGTACTACAACGCACCTGACTATTTATGAAATCTACAAGAGCATTGCAACCCAAAATTCGCATTTCATCCTGTCGGGTTTGTTCCAAAAGAGCCCGAATGATCCCTAATAAACTACTAGCAAAAAGTGGCCTGCAAGAATAAAGTGCTCCCGTGAATGATACAAATAAAATAAAAGCTACCTCATAAACTAACGTAAATATAAACAATGAAGACAATCATAAACACCTGATTAGTTCTCTAAATACAAAAAATGAAAACTGAATCCATGAAGGTAGATAAAATTACTAGAATAATTTTCTAAATAATTTAATCCTTCACTAAGCATGATCTTGAACTACATCGTAAACCCATTTTAATTTTTTATGCAAAAATATGGTTAAGTTTTTAGAATCACAAAATACTCCAAAGTTTAGTTGACATGTCAAAGTTCTAAGGAAGCATCTGCACCTTAGTAATATAATATCTCAAAACATAAAAAGCATTAAATTATTATTTATTGAACATATGTACCTATTTAATTGATAAAACCAAAATGTTAATCTTTATATTACCAGTATTCTTGACATGCAACCAAAGACAAGGTGAAACTTCAGATAATAACAAAGAAGGTTAGTAATTAGATTATAAATTAATAAGTAGTTATCTTCCAACGTTTAATCCCTGCTAGAATATGGTCCCCCAACCCTTAAACAATAAGTTACAATAACAAGCCAAATATTATGCTCTACCTAACATATAGTTATTAAAGTCAGTGGTTCTTTCTTTGAAACTCCCCTGCTCCAAACTGCACACCCCAAAATGAAATGTGGCTGAAAAATTGATGCCAAATGATTTTTATATCATTAAATGTTAAACTTTCAACACATCAAACTTACATCTGCTCCTTGCATGACGATAGCAGTTTCCTATAAATGCACAATACGGCTTTCACACATCCAAAGTTCTCATTCCGTAAATCCTTGAAACATCTTTGCTCTAGGTTACTTGTAATCTGTGCAGACAAATTGTTTAAAGATGCGAAAAAACAAATCAGCAAGCAATTCAGTAAAGTTATATGCATTTCAGGATTTAGTAAATTTCAAACTAATTTTGAACATCTCAAGGATACTTGCATTAATTTGAACTTTCCGAAGATTAATACCAATTAAAACCTTTCAATCAGTTTTGCACATTTCTTGACAAAATTTACCAACATTTCAGAAAATATTTGCAAACCATCTCAAATTTAACTAATATAAAATAACCATCTTAAAAGCAAGATTGGATCCTAAACAACTAGTAAGATATAAAACATCACCAAACTTATTATTAGAGAAGCCAATATAATAGAAAAATAGGTAGCCATGTTGTCACTTACAAGTTTCGTATTTTCATTTAGACTAGCAGAGATAAAGATAAGCACTTGTCAAAAAAAAAAAATTGTGGAAACCAACATTGTAAAAAATTTTGAA
This sequence comes from Gossypium sturtianum, assembly GCA_025698515.1. NCBI lineage: Eukaryota > Viridiplantae > Streptophyta > Magnoliopsida > Malvales > Malvaceae > Gossypium > Gossypium sturtianum. Next base: position 49,661,378 of record CM046952.1, on the reverse strand, counting down.
AATGGGGATAAGAACTCGCCAACAAAATAGTGGAAAACAGAATATTAACATTTAAGAATTCCATATTAGAATCAAACTCCTCCAGGATAAATGAACTAAAAGAAAACCCACAATACCTTTGGTATTCTTAATGGGTTCCTCGAAGCATATTCACAGAGCTTCCCAATCTTCCTATCGTTTGGTTCTGCATCCTGTCAAATCAAATGTAATTGGAAAATTGGTAAGCATATCAAATACCCGTTTTTCTTCCTTTTTATAATGTTTTCTGCCCACAATCTGGGATGAAGAGATATGTTACCATTCAAAGGGCCTAAGGACCATTTCCAGAAGCATATAAATGTGATCCCAAATATAAGAACAAACTAATAGAAATAGGTTCACTTCTTCGTCAATGTTGGTATTGTTCAACAATATCAAATACCACAGACATTAGAAACTTTAACTTATGCAGCGAAAACAAAAATAGCAGCGGCAGCAGTTGTTGTGGTAGATCTTACAGGCAATCCATACTTCTATAAACTTCAAAATCTATATCTATTACAAGTCTTAAAGCCATCACTCAATACAAATAGACAATATCAGAATCATACTACACGCTTAACGGAATTTAATATTGAACGTCAATCGTTCAGTATAAACTACAAAACAATAAACAAGCTGGACTAGTATCCAAAGGCAATTTTCACTAGAAGAACCAAACATTAAAGAAATAACTAGTAAAAAATTCCCAAATTCAAGTAAAAATAGACAGAAGATGAGCTGAAAATTACCTGATTTCGGGGGAAAATTTCCGCTAGCAACTTCTTGTATCTTTTAACAGGTTGTCTTGACCTTGCACGCATCGAAGGGCAGAAGAAACAGAGGTTACCGCAAGCGGGCACAACCCGTCTTGACATTACCCCCATTTTTCTTCAATGAAAGTCCAAGCACACACTTATCTGAAAATCCAAATTAACACCAAAAACAAAAATCAACTAAAATACTACACAACAATCCGAAGAAAATGAACAAAACATGCCAATTTACTCATTGATCATAACGGTCAAACTTAGAACAACACTAGAAACAAAAAGCACTAACTAAATTTCTATCATATGTCAAAGAAGAATCAGCAAAATTCAAGGTCATCAAACTTCTTATTTCAGAAAAAAAAAAAGAGCTAAAGATTAAAAACTAGAATGAAAGCAAACTTATTGAGAATTAAGAAAAAAAAAACCCCACCAATTCAAATACTGAAACTCTTAATCTACTAAAAGAAAATTAGCTCAACAGATCGCCGATCTGGCTTAGGCCTGAGAGCTGTAAAAGAAAAAAGAGAAATGGTTCAACGAAAATAGTTCCAGAAAAAAATATATTTTTCGAAGAAAGTCCAACTCATTGATCATTCTATTACTTTTATATAATAATATAAGTAATTATATAATTTATCGTCAAATTAAATCGTAATTAATTGTTTTTACTTCAGTAAACTGCCACTTGGAAGAAAGATAATGGCTTCTCAGGTCCCCTGGAACAGTGTTTTTCTTTTTATTAATTTTTAATAATTGCAAGCTAAAATTCTGCTTTCCTTTTTAATTACTGTGTTAAATCAAATAAAAAGAAAATTAGGGAGATAAAGTCACGGAGCGTTTAGATTTTTGCAAGGGAAAGATGGCCCACGTGTAGTTGTTTTCTTTATATATTTTCTGGTCGGGGTAGTGCTCTTATTTATTGAGTACCGTGTTTCACAGGACATTGATTGTAACTCTAGCGTCTCTTTTTGAACACGATTATTGAAAATGGATAGCTGCTCCCAGCCGTATGATGACAAAACCTCCAAACGGTTCCGAAAATTAAGGGATGTTAATTGAGTTCTTTATTCGAATATATTTAATTAGGGGAGGAGAATGAGATGATTTGGATCGAATTTAAATTTTCTTATGGATTATTTTCAATCACATCATTCATAATTTTGTCTAATTAAAAGAGGAATTTTTTATTTGAAAGTTTAATTTAATATGCATATAATGTGGAAAGAATTTATAAAATAATTTCTCTTATAATATAATGATCTTGTCATTGAGTCAAGAAGTTATCGGCTGAATATTAATTTTTTAGTACTTCTAAAAAAATAAGTTAATTTTGAGATTATGTCTCAAAAAGCAACACTTCTTCCATGAGCTTTAGAAGTCTTAGAAATATTGATAAATCTTTAAATATTTTTATAAATGATCAATTTTGATAAAAGCTTAGAAATATTAGTAAAATTTAGATATATTGATAAATCATTAAAAACATTAGTAAATTCTTCTTAAATATATATATATATATTTACGATGGCATCAATTGATCGTTCATTTGAATTTGGTGTTTTTAATCTTTGAAACATTAAAAAAGGTACTATAAAGTATATTGGCTACACTTCAACAACCATGAGTATTATAAATAAAAAACCATGGGTATTAAGGTTAGGACTCGCTATAATTTTTCACTCTTTTTTTTTTAGATAAATAGCTGGCTTCTATTAATAAAGAGGGAGAAAACAAGATATACCAAACGTTGCCCCAACAAACAAATATCTGAAAAAACAACAAAAAACCACGCCCGCAATAAATCAAAACCAAATTTCGAAAAAACAAAAACAAAGCAAAAAAAAAAAAAAAAAACCCAAAAGGCACAAAGCTTCTCCCTAGCAAAACCAGGAAAACCATGAATCCAGCTGAAGAATCCTCTCTTAAGCCTGCAACGAACCAGCTGCATGGATCGATAGTGAATTTCCAAAGAGAGTGAAGTTTTGGTACCTTCATCGAAGTGAAGAAAGGTAGATTCCGAAAAACCAAAACAAGAAAACAAATTAGGTTTTCAATAAGCAGTGCGACCAATCCATCGCTGTCGTTCGTTTCGCTATCTCCGATGCCTCTATGATCCAAAATCTTTCAGCATCGAACCGTCGTCCCTCCCTAGCCAATACATGAGCCACATCGTTAGCATCTTCTTTTACATGCAAAAAGGTAATCCTATAAAATAAACCCAAACAACCTTTAATATATTCAATTAACTAGCACAAAATTAATCTGTCAATTGTACAAGATTTTAAATGTTTAATGATTTTCAATGAATCGCCTTCAATCTAAACCCTACGAAAACCTTGATCAACTACAAATAGGACTACTTGTTCACATGCCCAGGCCTCAGCAACGAATGCATCTGCAATATTAGCATGTGGGTAGGTACACGCCCCCATAATCTGCCCCAAATCATTCCGTGCTAGAACCCCTATTGTGTGTGAATATGATATGCAAATTGTGCAAGTATACATGTCGAATCAAGTAATAAAGTGATGAGTGAAATCGTCTCCACAGGAATCGAATAGGTGTAAATCGGTCAAGTTATTATAGTGAAGTGTGATTAATGCTATGGCAAACCAATAATAAGAATGCAGTGGCAATTGAGAGAATGATGATGTATAAAATGTGCAAAACGAATAAGCAATCAATTAAGAAGGTTGTGACAAAGACACTATGACAAATGATAGAGGGCTACGATATTGATTGAGTAGGCTAGGATTAATAAAGAATCTACCCTTACTAATCTCTAACACTTCAGCAAAATCTTAATTATTCTACTGCTCAGAATGGTTTTACTGTGGTTTGATTCTTTCGAGAACAAGACCTAAAGTACCTCACATAGGGCGCTATATGTCTATAGGCCTTGAGTTTGGTTCCCAATATTGTTTCTTCTTCCTTCCGTATGAAATATTGTTCTATGTGTAAAGACTACTACAAGTAATTGATTAAACACTCGCTCATATCATTCAACTTCGATCTAAGTAACCTAACCTTATTAGACTTAGGTTATTTTTTATATACTTGTTGCACATTCGTCAATGCACTACATGCATGCAATCCTGAAATACCATTGAATGAAACAGTAGATTAATCTAGATCTAAACTTCAGCCATTAATAGAAATAAGTGTTTCATCAAAGTAATCCCAACCCTAAGAGATTTAGCTCATGGGTTGGCAAATAAAATTCAAGTTTAACACAATAACCAACCATTTCTTCATCAATTAAGCTCACGAAGAAACAAGATACGAAATAGAGGAAGAATTCCAGGATGACAGCTTTAGCCTATCAAGCTCTCAACATAGGAAACGCAATGTCTTACGGTGGCCAAGGATGACTGCCTTCTTCTTCCACCTTTTTCTCTGTCCTTGTTCTCAGTTGCTTCCCTATTATAACAGCCCATTTTTTAGTGGTATCGGAAACAATGGTTTCGGGGCTACAAATCTGACAAGTGAGCCCGTAAATATTATTATTTAATATTTACGAGTCAATTATAGTATTAAAATAAATTTTGAATTGGCAAATTATGTTATTTGAATGAATAATTAAGTTCAAGTGGTAGGACCCTAAGGTCAAGTGATTTTAGAAAATGAGGTATTGGGACCTCGTTTCTATAAACCGAGCTGTAAATATTTTAATAAATATTTACGGAGTATTATTAAGGTTGTATTAAAGTTTCATTAAGAAATTTTAATGTTTAGATAGTTAATTAATTAAAAAGGACTAAATCATAAAGGATGTAAAACTTGATCACTATTAGATTTGAATGATTAAATGGCCTAATTAGTAATGTGGCAGGAACAATAGGGAAATTAGTCATTATTTTAGATAGTGGAAGGTAATGGAGCTAATTTTAAAGAAAAAAAATTGAAAGAAATTGGTATTAATGACAATTTTGTAAAATTTGTGAAATTAAAACAAAATTAAATGTTGTAAAATGTGTTTCTTCTTCATTTTGCCTTCTCCATAGTCGAAAAACACCCAAAAACCTAGCTTGAAGGTTCGACCATTGTAGCCTCTTGCATGTAAGTCCATTTTGATTTCGTTTCTTGTAATTTTTATGTTTTTGAGATTGTTGCAACTAGGTCCAGCTAGCCCGTACCTTCGTTTCGAAACTGTTAAAGATTTTGAATTTTTCTATTGATGAATATTTGTGATTTTAGATGTTAAATGATGAATTTGAAGTATTAGTTGTTATTTATAAGTATTTTGTTAAGTGATTTTTGATGAATTTAACGATTAGGGATTAAATTGTTGAAATAGTAAAAGTACAAGGATTTAATGTGTAATAACAATAAATATGGGTTGTAGTAAGGTTACAATAAATTTGGGTAAGCTTAAATTTGAGTAAAAATGGTTAATTTGCATGTTTTAAGCTCAGGGACTAAATTAAATAAAAGTAAAATGTTGGGGGTAATTTTGTAAAAATGTCAAAAATGACTAAATTGCATAAAATGAATTGGTTTTGCTGTCTGAATTAATGAATTGAATGAAATTGTTAATTTAGATCAAGAACGAGTGGAAAATCGAGGAGAAGAGAAAATTACCAAATAGCCCATGTACTTAGTCATTGCTGCAATTTAGTTAGGTAAGTTCCTAATTTGATTAAATCAATTAGTTGTTGTTTCGATTGTTTAATATCTAATTGTTTATATATGAATCGTGTTTGTTGGCTTGAAAGAAATGACTAAGACCATAGTTGAAAGACACTATCGCACCATACCAGAAACAAGTAAGACCATAGCTGAAAGACGTTATGGCATCACGATTCTATCGAGTAAGACCGTAGCTGAAAGACGCTATAGTATCACGAATCAAATAAATAAGACCATAGTTGAAAAAGACTATAGCAACACGATGGAAAATGAATAAGACCATGGTTGAAAAACACTATGGCATCAAGACGAGAATAAATAAGACCATGGTTGAAAGACACCATGGCGCTCTCCAATCATTTACTATTCAGGTAACATGTTTCAAGTTAGGTATGTATCGTAAGTATGAATACGAGTTGAAATTTTGACTAGCATAGTTTGATAGTGAATGTCAATGCCTTGGTGTGATTATATATACCTTATATGTCTATAAATATGTTAAATCGTGATGTTGTGGTGTGTTTAGAGAATTAAATGGTGATATGAGTATTTTCCTAGTATTCGATGTTATTTCATTTGATTCAATGGGTAAGTAAAGATTAATGGAAATAAATATATAAAAACTTAATGTACTAATGTTAATAAGAAACGGAAAGATGGATATGCATATATGCAATGAAAAGGATCGAAAAGGTAAGCTTTCATTTGGCAATATGCATATGTTTATGGAAAAGTTAAATGATTTAAATGAAATATGTTCACATGGAAATGGATCATCATATGTTTAATTCAAGTGAATTATGTATGTATGCACTAACTTGTGTATTAATGATAATGTTTAGGCTTGTGCCAAGCTTGTGGTTATGGTTGATTTTTATGCTTATGCTTTGTAATATGCAAATGGAATAGGTAAGAAAAGGGAATGAAATGGTAAGTTCATAATTGGGACGTAATATGATGTTATAAAAGGATTGGTGAGTCAGTGATGTACTTATATGTGAGAAATCTACTTATACTATGGATGAATTTACCTATATCATGGATAAATACACTAACTTGTGAATTGATAATGTTGTTTAGGCTTATGTTAAGCATTAGGAATGGAATGGGAAGAAGTAAATAGAAAGATTCATAATATTATGAAATGGTTGATGATTTCGTAATATGTCTTATAGAATCCTATTATGTTATGAATGAAAAATATATGTGATGCTGATGGACTTACTCATTTGTGAGTTGATGGTTATGTAGTTTTATAAATCTTATGGCATTGGTATAGCTTTATATTTATCCTATAAAGTTCATTATTGAAATGGAATATTATGTTTAAAGTTTATACGAGCTTTCTAAGCATTCATTGCTTACGTAGTTATTTTCCTTTACTTTACAGATTATCGGAAGCTCGATTGGTTGGAAGTTCGTCGGAGACCTATCACACTATCTAGTGGAAAAATCGGTAGTTTTTGAGTAATTTGGTTACGGTTTATAATGGCATGTATAGGACTATTGTAATGGTATATTAGTGCATGTGTTAATGATGTTTTGGTATGTGTAAGCTTGGAAAGCTATATTGGTTTGGTACATCTTGTCACCTTACCAAATTATGCGATGTTGATTACTTTAAAGTGCTTGTTGATATGGTGCACTTGGCATGTTGATGATAGATTGAAAATGGTTACTTGTGACATGATTTAGATCATAATTGAACTAGGTTATTATGTTTGAAAATGGGTTGAAGGTGATTTTGTAAGTATGCATTATGTAAGTTAACTAGGTTGGTACATTTAATGCCTTGTTAGTTTGTGTCATTGTGACTATACCATGTTGTATGTTTTGAATGGCTCAAATGGCATGTTTTGTAATGGAATAGTAATGGTCATATTTGTGGTTTAATTTGTTAGAAGTTGAATTAGGTTTGATAATAGAAATGTGATCAAATTAATGCATGTTTAGGAAAGTTTAAATGTTTGCATTTGAGGTGCCTTGATTGGCATATTGGTTGATTGATTTGGGATCATTAAATTGGTCATTATATGTATGATTTGGTAAGGTTTTGATGCTTTGATAATGTGCACAAAATGCTTTTAGGTGGTTGCATAAGTTGGTGTTGGAAATGGATTGATTTTGGCCAGTTTCATGTCCACACGGCCTGAGACATGGGCGTGTGACTCACCCATGTGTGATACACGGCCAGGTGATACGGTCGTGTGTCCCTTGTAGGTTTAAATGCATGCAAGTCCGACTATTACACGGCCTAGCACACGGCTTGGCACACAGGCGTGTGGCTTGGCCGTGTGACCCAACTTAGAGAGTTACATGGGTGAGGACACGGGCTGGGACACAGCTGTGTGTCCCTATTTCGAATGTTACATGGCTTGAGACACGGGCGTGTGTAACACCCCTTACCCGTATTCAACGCCGGAACAGGGCTCGAGGCATTACCGGACTTATAACACAAGCATTCACACAATTTCGAGTCATAAATTTGTGTCCAAATTAAAACCATTCATATTCAATCATAAAGTCCCTTATACGAGCCTACGAGGCCCAAAACATGCTTTGGAAGTGGTTCGGGACTAAACAGAGAACTTTAGAAAATTTTTCAAAACTTAGAAAATTTTTCATGTTACAGGGGTCACACGCCCGTGTGGTTCAAGGGACACGGACACGCCCGTGTGACCCTGAGACACGCCCGTGCTACAGGGCGTGTGCAATTTAGGGTGCTCTCTGACTTGTGCCACACGGCCGTGCCACACGCCCGTGTGCTAGGCCGTGTGGTCAATTTGATTTTCATAATTTTTCATAAAATAGGTGCAAACTTCACACGGCCAGGGCACATGCCCGTGTTCAAGGCCGTGTAGCACACACGGCCGAGACACACGCCATTGTATTTGCCTGTGTGCTCAATTCTGAACATTCTGTTTCTCAAAATTAAGGTGCAGGGGACACACGGCTGAAACACATGCCCGTGGGGCAGACCGTGTGTCACACACGACCTAGACACACGCCCGTGTGGACAAAAATAAGGCTATTTACCAAGCCATTTGCCACCCTCATTTACACCTACACTTACACCAATTCAATGACACAATTCATAGTATACTTAAGTAACTAAAACATCCACAACCGAGACATCCACACATCATTCACATGCTACATCTATCATACATAAACATCGCATACTTATCAACTCAAATCATGCAAGCTTCCACATCCATGAAAGGCATCGTCATATGAATATACTTATACCAATATTAGCCAATTTCAAATGGCCTTATACAAAATGAACTTTCAACCAATATAAGCCAACATATTTGGCCAAATCAATTATGACACATAAAAAAATGACCAAGTCCCCTATACATGCCATAACTCAAAATGTTGAATTCATTGATACCAAATAATTGTTGATAGTGTGAATGGATCTCCGGCGGTCTCCGATCCCCGAGCTAGCTTGGTGACACTATAAGACAAGGGAAATGAAGGGGAGTAAGCTATAAAGCTTAGTAAGCTCGTATGCAAGAAATAAGCAACCTTACCATGCATATAACATTCAAATAATATAACACAATTAAATGTACATTTGACATGGTCTCATGATCATAACTCATTTCATCACAAAACTTACCTCATATTCATCATTTCAAGCATTTAATAGACATGAGCTTCAAGTGCATACCTGTACCATCTCGAAATGAATTTACACATAATCTCATCTTTAACATACCCGTGAACCACTCGGAATAATACTATCGGATACTCGGGATTGTTGCACACTAAGTGCCACGTATGTAGCGAATGCTACCTCAATCTCATATCACATAGTTGCTCGCTCTCGAGCTATCAACGGGCCTGCTCATACAAGCTGTCGGTCAAGACGTAGCTACGCGGTGTTGCTCACACGAGCTGTCAAGTATCTGCAACATATGCCGATATACTCAGCCACCGGTAGGACGTACGAGACCAACACCCAGATCACATAATCACATAACACATAATGACCCTAGTGACATGTCACTTGTATCCTAACCTATTCCTAAGGTTCAAACGGGATTTCTTGCTTGTCGGTTCGTCTTCGGAATTGTTCGTAGGATTATACTCATTCACAAAATCAAACATACAATTCATACAATATTAAAGCATTTAGATACAATTATTCTAAAGCTTATTTTTAACATACGAACTTACCTCGGTACAAAATGGATTATTGTTCGATTTAGTCCACAATCTTGTTCTTTCCCTGGTCTAAGTCAGAACCTCGTCTTTCTTGATCTATAATATCAAATTTAGCTTATTCAATTTAACCCCAAAAACACCTTATGGAAAAAATTACATTTTTGCCCCTAACTTTTCAACTTTTTACATTTTAGTCCCTAGGCTCGTAAAATGATTTTCATTCGATTTTCATCACAACCAAGCCTAGACAAATCTATTTCATGCTCATAATAGCCCAAATTTTTCATTTATTCACATTTCTACTACATATTTTACAACTTTTACAAATAGGTCATTTTAGGCATTTTCAACAAAAATCACTTGGTAAATGTTGTTTATCTAACATCAAACATACATAATCTACCATTAGACACCAAAATACACAAATATCTAACATGGGTAAAATTTTATACTTTGATTTCTCTTCAAATTAGTCCTTGAAATAGCTAGATTAGGTTACAAGGATCTCAAAAACATAAAAATCATTAAAAAATGGGCTAGAACGGACTTACAATCGAGCTTGAAACATGAACAAAACCTAGCTATGGACTCCTCTTGTGAATTTCGGCCATGGGGGACTAAATTGATGAAGATGAAAACTTTTATTTAGTTATTTTGGCTTTATTTACTAGATTACCAAAATGCCCTTCATGCCAAACTTTAAAATTTCACCTAGCCATGTCCATTTTTGTCCATACTAAAGTATAATGGTCTAATTACCATCTAAGGACCTCTAATTTGAAATTTCATAGCAATTAGACACCTCTAGCTTCTAGAACACACATTTTGCACCTTTTGCAATTTAGTCCTTTTAACTAAATTGAGTGCCCAAACGTCAAAATTTTCAAATGAAATTTTCACGAAATCATTCCATAAAAATGTAGACCATAAAAATATAATAAAAATAAATTTTACTGCGTTGGATTTGTGGTCCCGAAACCACTGTTCTGACTAGACCCAAAATCGGGTTGTTACAGCGTGTGTCTCAGCCGTGTGAGTCACACGGCCTGGCCTCACGGCCGTGTGACCTCTGCAGTCAAAATTTTCTAAATTTTTCCTAAAATTTCCAAATGTTTCCAATTTAATCCTGGATTGTTTCTAAAGTATTTTTAGGGCCTCAAGGGCTCTATTTAGGGACGATTTGTATGAAAATGAATGAATTATATTATGTTTAAGTCAATGTTTGAAATGTATGTTTAATGTTCAGATTGTACGATAATGCTTTGTAACCCTATTTAGGCAACGGATACGGGTTAGGGGTGTTACACCTCTATTGTCTCCGCATTGTTGTCCTCTATTTTTTGGGCTTTTATATCTCTTCTTTCTAGGGTAGGTCCATCAACCCATAATCCTTTCTCTCTTTTTCAGGTGGATTTATCTGGTACAAGTACAACTGGGGCTGAAAACAATACACATTAAGTGTTGACTAGGCATCTTCCAGGCATTTCCAGAGTATTTGTGTTGGCAAACTATCCAAAATTTATCACGGCAAACCTTCAATCCTTTACTCCTTTTCTTATATTCTGCACATGCCAATCAACCACTAAGAAAGTCCTCCCCACAGGCTATTAAAAGCAACATGTAATAACACTTAAGTATAATTTAAGCTCTTTAATGCAATGCTCTAAAAATACCACTGCAATATCCTAAAATACAGATAAACTCACCTAAGTACATGCAATTAACTAAGCCTAAAAGCATGAAATAGAACTCTTTTCAAGAGTTATCAACCCCCGAGATAGAGTTTTTTCCTTTTCATTATAAGAGGTTCCAAAATTTAATTTAACAAATCCCGGATCAGGTAGCCTCCATATCGGCTATTGAGATGGAGAAATAGGATTCCTGATAGTAGCTAAAGCATTAATTCCATGCATAAAGCATAATATGGACCCCGATATTTCACTTACAGTTTGTCTGACACCCTCATGAATTAGTTGATTTCTCACAAACCAAATTGCCCAAAAAGCAAGTGTCAGTAATTTCCTAGAACTCTCATTTGCAGCATGAAAAGTCTTGGCTAACCATTTTCTATAATCTGAGAATGTTGAAACAGGGGACACCATAAGTATCAAAGCACTCAAAGTTTAGCATGGGAATAAGTAGAAACGCAGCAGGTGGTCTACCGTTTTTGTACCTTCTTGACACAAAGGGCAGACAGTAAAAACTTGAACATTTCTTTTGCTTAGATCTACATATGTAGTAAGAAAATCATTGTATATTTTCCATATTATAATATTTATTTTCCCTGGAAGTTGTAGTAGCCAGAAAGCTATGTAGAAAGGTGTATTAATTGTTGTCATATGAGTATTGCATACTCCTGAGTTCTGCAATTTTTCATGTAGCAGTAGCTTGTAACCACTCTTAACTGTGTAAACACTTGTCCCTTCATGCCTCCAAACCATGATATCTGCTGGTTTCATCTTAGCAAATGGGATATCTAGAATACGATCAGCTTGATCAGCATAAGCTATTGTATGGATAATGTCTTCCTTTTAGGTACAAGTATCTAACTGGATTAAATGGGCCACAATTGCGTATCTGATATCAATATTTTGACAACGAATTTTTCCATCCCCAGGTTCAGGAATCCAAGGGTCATTCCAAATATACACAGTTTCTCCAGTACCTATGCACCAACCCAAGCATTTTTCAACAAAATGCCTCTAACGCCCAAAATGCTTCTCTAGGTAAGAGAAGGGTGAGTACCCAATCTAACTGCTTGAAACTCTGTAAAGGGGTAATATCGTGCTTTAAAGACCTTATCTAATAAACATGTTGGTTGAGTCAGGATTCGCCAGCACTACTTTGCCAACAAAGCAATGTTAAAAATCGCTAAATCACGAAAACCCAACCCCCCATCAGATTTAAGATAACATAACCACTGTCAGGAACTCCAATGAATTCTTTTAAGCGATTTGGAATTCTTTCACCAAAATTGATTAAGAATACTTTCCAAATTATTACACAATGATTTTGGAAAAAGGAAACACTGCATGGCATAAAATGGAATATATTGCAAAACAACTTTAATTAAAACCTCTTTCCCTCCCGCAAATAAGAAACGCATATTCCAATTCTCTAGTCTGCTTCGAACTCTATCTACATAATTCATAAAATCCCATCATTTATTCTTGCCTACCATCATAAGCAAACCCAGGTATTTTTTTGGGTTTGTCGAAACTCGAACTCCAAGAATGTCACCCACCAAATGCTTTTTACATTCATCGACATTTGCTCCAAAATATGAAAGTGACTTGTCATACTTCACCTTCTGCCCAGAAGCTTTCTCATACTTATAAATTACACGATAAACATTTTTGACTTATTCCTTTATTGCATCAACAAAGAGGATACTGTAACGCCCCGAATTTGGGCCTAGTAGAATTGGGCCTATTGGGCTTTGGGTCTCAGAAAATTTTTAGGTGAGTGAGAAAATGACAATTGGGATGTGGGCTTTGAGGGTTAATGATTTGGAGTGTCTAGGGTGTTGGAGATGTCCTGGGATCAAGTAAGGGTATAGGAAAAATTTTAGTTTTAGCCCCAAGGGAACTATGACTTCAGTTAGTAGGCCTTTTAAATAAATGAAGAAGAAAAATGACACAAAAGAGCTTGTGGTGTAGTGGCAAAGTGGCGCCACTTAGGGAGCAGGGAGGTGGCGTCATTAGCAGGCAAGGGAGTCCAAGGTTCGAGTAGTGGCATGGTATTTTATTGGGGTATTTATTTTGCTGTCAGGACGGCTAGAGTTTGTGTTGCAGTGAAAGTCTGATGGATGAGAGGTTTGAAATGGCCATGGAGAGAGTGTAGGAGCTTATCTTGGAGAAAATTTAGGATGAGATTGAGGAGTTATCAGGGAGAAAAGTTAGGAGCTGAGAAGTGTGAAGAGTGGTGAATTTAGGGGCTTTATTTTTTTCACATGGAAGGAAGGTAGTGGCGCTAGAGTGGACTCTGGAAGGGAGTGTTCAGGAGAGAAATTTAAGGTAAAGATAATATAGAAAAGATAGGGGATTGAGGTGTGGATGTGTTGGTGCCAAATGGGACTTTGGGGAAAGGTAGTTTCGACTTTTGGCTATAAAAGGGGGGTGCCGAATCCCTTTGAAAGATTCCTTGGGTTTTCCATTACTTTTCTTTTCTCCCCCTCATTCTGTTCTTCTGTTGCCGAATTCTTCCATTTCCAAAAAATAATCATTCCTTTTTTCTGAAATCCATATTGGTGTTGCGTTCTTCTTCTTTCTCTAAAAGCTGAATACTCCCTTATAATTGAATAGCCCTATCTTTTTACCGAGTCCTTGTTATTTTTCCTCCATCACAAATCGGTTGTTGTTATCTACTCTTAATCAAGTTTTAAAAGCCGGATCTTGTTTAGTAACTATCTAGGTCGCAGGATCAAAGGTTGGATTCGGGTAGGGTTCAAAGATCGCAAGCGTGGTAAGGATCGCTAGCAAGTGATCTAGGGGATATTCGTGAATAGTAACTAAGGAAGGGCTACTAGAACTGGTGGCATATGGTTCAAGGCTGGGGATAGTGTAGCACGTCGGATTAACCAGGTGTGTACATACACTTCACACACGATAATCGGCAAAAGCCGAAATCCCGAAAAATCAGAATATCGAAAAGCCGAAAAGCTGAAAGGTTGGCGCCGACAACCACACGAGCGTGTGAACATTTGTGTGGGAACACCGATACAATTACCGGGGCTAAGAGAGTGATCTCATGGTCTCGGGCCACTGTTTGGCCGATCGGGTCAGACGGGGCTAAATGGGCCTGCCGAGCTCGTGGGCCCAAATCAGTAAGAGTTGATATGTGAAATTGAATGATGAATTGATATGGGTTGTTGCATGATTTGATTATGATCGGGCCTAATGGGCTACATAAACATGATTGGGCTTACTGGGCTATATGGACATGATTGGGCTTAGTGGGCCTTATGGGATTTTAGAAATGCATGCTAGGGTTTAATGGACTCTAGGCCTAGTTCTGATAAATTCTTAAATAGTATAAAACTTATTTTAATAATCAAACATATCTGTGGACAAGTCGCTAGGTTAGAGTGTGGCAATGGACATATGCATGTCTAGTATTGGATCTAGGGAGAGCTTGGTACTTAAGCGGTCCTAGTTACCCACCTCCTCTTCTTTGGGATCCTACCTGGTGCATAGTGTCTGTTCACTTTAGCCGCAAGGACTTATTGATGGGCCAAAGTTCATAACTAAAACCCGAGATTAAAGAAATTACGAAAATACCCCTGTAGGGTAGATTTACAAAAATACCCATGGGTAGTGAAATGACTAAAATACCCCTAGGTGCTTAATGTGTGAAAATATGTATGTTGCATTCATGAGATATATGTTGCACTTGGGTGGGTTTGATGATACGGAGGAAGATATGTGAGGATCGCATAGTCGCTTGACGACCGTGGATCCACCGGTGGCTTTAAGAATTTTGTTTAAGTTTCTAGTTAGTTTATCTCTATTACTTAATATTAGTTATACTCACTATTGGATTGTTAGTTCATTTAGTCCTTGTTTAAGTAATAGCGATTAGTATTATGCTGATAAAAGTTATACAATATGTCTTGGCTGGAAATATTACGTGAATCGTTGAATATCTGTTATTTTCAGGGCCATAATGTCATCTTCCCAAGGCAAGAAAACCGCCGCCCCCGCATCCAGAAAACGAAAGGGATCCGACGCAACCTCCTTGAGTGCCTCTGCCGAAATACGACATCCATTCCTACAGTTTCCTCCAGGAACTCAGGAGGAGCTTTATCAGATACTACGCGCAAGACCTCTCGGCATAGGAAGGTGTATCGATTGGACCGCCCTGGAGCAGGTCCAGCTAGCAGATGAGGTTCGGGCCTTATTATTCACCGACCCGTGGGGGCAATTTTTCGACATCATCGAGCCCACATACTTAGAGCTTACGCTAGAACACTACTCTACTTTCCACCTTCAGACGGTAATGACTAACTTCGACGACTCTGGCACTATCCAATTCTGCCTAGGAGGTCTAGTCCGTGAGATGTGTGTCCCACAATTCGGAGTTGCTTTGGGACTTTACACTAACGAATTTATGGAAGATGACGAGTTCAAAAATCTTCACTGCCATATCCATAAATCTCCGGTTGACTGTTGGAAAAACCTAGTCCCCGTCTCGGCCACATATGACCCTAGTCGCTCCAAAGCGACAGCTTTCGCCCCACCCCTGAGGTACATACATGCTATCCTAGCTCATACACTGACAGGGAGAAAAGAGAGCACCAACGTCGTAAACACTCACGACGCCTACTTCCTTTGGTGCATGGCGAATGGGCATGTGTTCGACCTTGCCTACTTCATCGCTCTAGCCATTCAGCACCAGACGGAGCGACATCGTAAGGGGGTAATTTCCATGGGGCCTTATGTCACAAGGCTCGCGAGGCATTTTGGTCTCCTCAACACCGCAGCACAATCGGCCTCTCTCACCTTGATGGGCCAGATGTCTCTACAGGGCATCTCGATGATGATCAACATGCAGATGATCAAGCGTCGCCGCGGGACCGATCCTCCCCAATATCGGCTAGCCCATACCACCGAGGAGGAGGACCCTGAGGACATTACTGACGATGTCCCACACCCACATGAGGAACCACAACCAAGCCATCGCCCAGTTCATGCGGCTGCTTCACTTTCAGACATCTCTGCACGCCTCACTCAGTTCGAGCATTACTGTACTTAGCAATTCAATGACACCACTCGACGATTCGACAGCATTGAGGCGACTCTTCAGCAGATTTGTCATCACTTTCACATATCGCCGCCACCACCACCTCGAGATCACTCCGATGATGATGAGGACCTTTGAGTCCTTTTATTTTCTTTATTTTTATTTTTATTCTTATTCTTATTTTTATTTCTATTTTTACTTTAGTGCATTTTTCTTTATTATTAAACTCTTTAAATTTTTAAGTATAATTTCATTTCTTTTTTCCCGACTGTCTAATTTTCGAGTAAATATCATAACGAAAACCCCTAAAAAGTTACTGATGACTCTGCAGTTTTAAAAGATTCAAGGTGCTACTAAGAAACTGGAATATATTCACACACTTTCACCTCTGCTTAGTTCATCATGCATTCCAATTACTCCATCCCTACAAGCTTCATTCTCAAGAAATCCGTCCAAAAATTCAGGGAGTTTCACTTCTATCCCTATATTTTGATCTTATACTATATTGTTTTTATCTATTTTTGTACATTGAGGACAATGTACATCTTAAGTGTGGGGGGGTTAACTATAGTATTATTTGAAAATCCCTGAATTATGCATTTTTTTAAGTAATTTTCTCATATTACCTATTAGAATGAAATTTCCTTTAATTTATGATTTTTATTGATATGTTTTGGATTAAGTCATTGATAATTGTACATTGATGATTTAAACTTTAAGATACTAGAGAATCAAGCATGATGAGTCTATTTTCAAAAATTTTGTTAGGTTGTTGACCTAAATTTGAATATTACTTTGAAATTTGAAATTTACAAGGTTGATATCAAAAACCCATAATTTTTGTGAGATCTTGAGCCTTTTAGAGCATACTTTCTTTTTCTTGCTCACTTTATTGATTATGAGTGTGTCAACATTGAATTGTTATTCTAGAACTTGCTTCGATTATACATCTCGAGACCACACATTTGATTTGATATACAGAGATGATAAAGGCACTTAGGATTTAACCCACTTACTCCACTAAAAGCCTACCCTCACAATTAACCCCTAGTGAACCCCTTTTGATCCTAACAACCCATTTATTGACTCACCCACTAATATTAACCCAAAACCCATCTTGTATTTGTTATCACAATTTCTTTTGACTACCCTCATATCGAGATTTGATTTGACCGGTTGCTTAACTATTTTCTTCATTTCAATTGTTAAGGTTCTTTCTTATTATTGTAAATACTTGATTTGTTCTTAAAAAAAATATTTTGTTAGGAATCTATTCATTATTACTTCTTTGCTATTGGAGCTTAAACAGTTAAAATCACATCTTTAGAAGAAGCTCATGTTTTTAATGTAATTATTCATTAGCAGTTCAATTGTTTCTAGTTAGGTAAATTGTCAATTCAATCTCGATTCTAACCTTCTAATTCAGCCTTTATCCATACCTTTAACCCAAGCCCCGTTACAACCCTTTTTAAAGACCTTTTGATTTGTGTATCATCTCATATTATAGTGGTGGAGATTTGATTTTCATGCAAGCCTATGGGATTAACTTTTCATGTTCGACTTACGAGTGCTCTTTCCTGAACCTTAAACACTTCGAGTGATTTGAGTGAATCTTTAGCGAGGATGTCAACTCTTGTCGATTTTGAATTAAAGGTAATTATTTAGGTAAGGGGAAACACCTAAGTTTTATGCTACAAAAACTATGACTTTGATTGTTTGAATCTTTAGGACTCTTTGAGTTGAATTATCCATGTATAAATTATCTATGAATTATGATGAGACATTGTTAATGAGAATTATGAATTGAGGAAGTTCGTTTTAATTGTGAGTTGAGAATTTTGCTTGAGGACAAGCAAAATCTTAAGTGTGGGGGTATTTGATAAACCGTAATATATACATATTTTAATCCCACATTTAGCATACTTTTGGATGATTTATTCCCTGAATTGTGGAATTTGGTGCTTCTAATCCTTTAATTTCATGTTTTATACTTAGGAAAGCATCGGAGTATGAAAAGGACGAGAAATGGGCCAAAAACGAACCAAATGGGCCAAAGTAAGAAATCAACACGGCCTGGGGTTTCACCACACGGCCGTGCCACCCTAGCAGACCCAAACACGGCTTGGCTTCGATTTACACGGGCATGTGGCATGGGCGTGTCCCTGCCGTGACAAAGAGGAATTGCACTCGGATTAGGATACTTAGAGGCGAAGAAACACATTCCGAAGCCTATATAAACACCCTAAGTATAACCTAAAAGGGGGCTTTTGTGAGGGGGCATCCAGCTAGGCCAAGGAGCCGAGCCAGAGAGGTAAGAATTGTGGGATTCACTCGAAGAAAGCCAGTTGATTCATCTCAAGAAGCCGAAGTCATACTCAAGACGGAGGATCTCTCCTTCAAATCCTTCAGGGGGTTTTAGGGTTTTCTTATGTTTTGTTTTATATTTTCTTCTGAGATGTATTCTTTTATGATTATGAACTAAACCCCTCAGATACCTGAGGGGGATGAAACCTAAGACGGATCTTGTTATTGTTTTCTGAACTATATGATAAATACTTGATTTGTTCTTAACTATGTGTTCTTAATTCTTGCTTTGATATTTTAGGATATTGATTCAAGTATTGATGTGCTTAGGCAGAGGAGGAATAGACCCTGTCTAAGAGTAGATCTAGCATAGTTAAGCGGAGTTGATCGCAACCCTAGAGATAGGATGACAAAAATCTACCGGATTAGGGTCAAACCTAATATGGGAGTCCATAGATCGAGTTAATGCAATTCTAGGGGTTTTAATTAGAAAGAGATTTCAATTAATCAACCTAGGGTTAGACGTTAGTAGCCTCGAGAGAGGTATTAATATAAATTAGGGAATCCTACGGATCAAGTCAAGTGAATAAATAAATGCAGTTCGAGAGTTAGATAACAAGTGAAGTCTAGGTGGATTCTTCCTCGGGTATTGTCTTAATCAATTGGTTTTTCCACAAGTATTTTCCCAATTCATTCTCTTTGTCTTAGCGTCTTTAGCTTAGTAGTTAGTTAATTTTAGAATAAATAACAAAACCCTTAATTCTTAGGTTAAATAATAAAAAGAAAGTTAGTATTAGTACTTTTGGTTCCTTTGGGTTCGACATTCCAGTCTTGCCACTAAACTATACTACTGTTCGATAGGTGCGCTTGCCTCAATCGTTGTCATAGTTAGTTTCTAGGCTCGATCATTCTTTATAGAAATTTTTAAGACTCTGACATACGAGCACCTAGTTCTGATAAATTCTTAAATAGCATAAAACTTATTTTAATAATCAAATATGTCTGCGGACAAGTCGCTAGGTTAGAGTGTGGCAATGGACATATGCATGTCTAGGATTGGATCTAGGGAGAGCTTGGTACTTAAGCGGTCCTAGTGCCCCACCTCATCTTCTCTAGGATCCTACCTGGTGGATAGTGTCTGTTCACTTTAGCCGCAAGGACTTGTTGATGGACCAAAGTTCATAACTAAAACCCGAGATGAAAGAAATTACGAAAATACCCCTGTAGGGTAGATTTACAAAAATACCCATGGGTAGTGAAATGACTAAAATACCCCTAGGTGCTTAATGTGTGAAAATATGTATGTTGCATTCATGAGTGATCGTGTGTCAGAGTCTTAAAATTTTATATAAAGAATGATTGAGCCTAGAAACTAACTATGACAACGATTGAGGCAAGCGCACCTATCGAACAGTAGTATAGTTTAGTGGCAAGACCGGAATGTCGAACCCAAAGGAACCAAAAGTACTAATACTGACTCTCTTTCTGTTATTTAGCCTAAGAAATAAGGAAATTGTTATTTAAACTAAAATTAACTAACTACTAAGCTAAAGATGCTAAGACAAAGAGAATGAATTGGGAAAATACTTGGGAAAAACCAATTGATTAAGACAATGCGAGGAAGAATCCACCTAGACTTCACTTGTTATCTAACTCGAACTGCACGATTTATTCACTTGACTTGATCCGTAGGATTCCTTAATGTATATTAATCCCTCTCTCGAGGCGACTAACGTCTAACCCTAGGTTGATTAATTGAAATATCTTTCTAATTAAAACCCCTAGAATTGTATTAACTCGATTTATGGACTCCCATATTAGGTTTGACCCTAATCCGGTAGATTTTCGTCATCCTATGTCTAGGGTTGCGATCAACTCCGCTTAACTATGCTAAATCTACTCTTAAGCAGGTACTTTTGCTCCACCACCTAAGCACATCAATACTTGAATCAATATCCTGAAATATCAAAGCAAGAATTAAGAACACATAATTAAGAACAAATCAAGTATTTATCATATAGTTCAGCAAACGATAGCAAGATTCATCTTAGGTTTCATCCCCCTCAAGTATCTGAGGGTTTAGTTCATAATTATAAAAGAATACATCTCAGAAGAAATGATAAAACAAAACATAAGAAAAACCCTAAAAACCCCCTGAAGGAATTGAAGAGAAGATCTTCCGTCTTGAGTATGACTTCGGCTTCCTGAGATGAATCAACTGGCTTTCTTCGAGTAAATTCCACAATTCTGACCTTTCTGGCTTGGCTCCTTGGCCTAGTTGGACGCCCCCTTTAAGGTTGGCCTTTAGGGTGTTTATATAGGCTTTTGGAAAGTCTTTCTTTGCCTCTAAGTACCCTAATCCGAATAGAATTCCTCTTTGTCGCGGCAGGGACACGCCCATGGCACACGCCCGTGTAAATAGTGGTCAGGCCGTGTTCGAACCTGCTGAAGGAGCACGGCCGTGTGGTCTTGGGCCCAGGCCGTGTCGATTTCGTGATATTGCCCATTTACTCTGTTTTAGGCCCGTTTCTCGTTCTTTTCATCCTCCGGTGCTCTCTTGAGTATAAAACATGAAATTAAAGGATTAAGAGCACCAAATTACATAATTCAAGGGATAAATCATCCAAAAGTATGCTAATTGTGGGTTTCAAATATGTTATTATTATGGTTTATCAAATACTCCTACACTTAAGCTTTTGCTTGTCCTCAAGCAAAATTCTCAACTCACAATTAAAACGAACTTTCTCAATTCATAATATTCATCAATAGTGTTTCATCATAATTCATAGATAATTTATACATGGATAGTTCAACTCAAAGAGTCCTAAAGATTCAAACAATCAAAGTCATACATTTGTAGCATAAAACATAGGTGTTTCCCCTCATCTAAATAATTACCTCTGATTCAAAATCGACAACGGTTGACATCCTCACTAAAGATTCACTCAAATCACTCGAAGTGTTTAAGGTTCAGGAAAAAGCACTCATAAGTCAAACATGAAAAGTGAATCCCATAGGCTTGTATGAAAATCAAATCTCCACCACTATAATATGAGATGATACACAAATCAAAAGGTCTTTAAAAGGGTTGTAACGGGGCTTGGGTTAAAAGTGTGGATAAAGGCTGAATTAAAGGGTTAGAATCGAGACTGACCTGACAAATTACCTAACTAGAAACAATGAACTGAATATAATTACATCAATTGCAAACTTATAATACTAATAATTCGAGCCTCTTCTTCAATAATTGGAATTTCAACGTTCAAGCTCACTTAATTATAGAACTAATAATGAATATACTTCGATTTTTTTAAGAACAAATCAAGTAATATAATAATAAGATAGAATTTAACAACTGAAATAAAGAAAATAGTTAAGTAACCGATCAAATCAGATCTCAATATAAGGGTAGTAAAAAAGAATGGTGATAACAAATACAATGGGTTTTGGGTTAATATTAGTGGGTGAGTCAATAAAAAGGGTTTTTAGGATCAAAGGTGTTCACTAGGGGTTAATTAAATGGGTAGGCTTTTAGTGGAGTAAGTGGGTTAAATCCTAGGTGCCTTTATCATCTCTGTATATCAAATCAAAGATGTGGTCTCGACATGTATAATCAATGCAAGTTCTAGAATAACAGATCAATGTTGACGCACTCATAATCAATAAAGTGAGCAAGAAAAGAATATATGCTCTAAAAGGCTCAAAATCTCACACAAGTTATGGGTTTTTGATATCAACCTCGTAAATTTCAAACTTCAAAGTAATGTTCAAATTTAGGTCAACAACCTAGCAAATTTTTCTGTTTCTGAAAAATAGACTTATCATGCTTGATTCTCTAGTATCTTAAAAATTTAATCATCAATGCACAATTAACTATGAATTAATCCAAAACATATCAATCAAAATCATAAGTCAAAAGAAATTTCATTTTAATCATAATATGGGAAAATTACTTAAGAGACAAGATATAATTCAGGATTTGAGAATAATGAAAAAAGTTTGGCACTTTTAAGATTCACCCCCCACACTTAAGATGTGCATTGCCCTCAATGTACAAAGATAAATAAAAATGTTATTGTAAGAAAATCAAAAGATAGGGGGAGAAGTGAAACTTTCTGAATTTTGTTTGGAGTCAAAGAAAAGAAGCGATGGAATTTCAGCCCGAGCTGGAGTTGGCAGTGGTCGTGGTATGGTGGTTGCCCACTATTACTGCGCTAGATGAAGAAATTGGGTAGCCCGTGAAGAAATAGCCAGGACATAATAAGAATAATTCAAACTATACTAATTATATATTTAAAGAAAATCAAGCTAAAGTGAAGGAAAATAAAAAGTGAAATAAAATTAAAAGAAAAGATTAATGGACCGAAGAGTCCTTATTGTTGGTTGGTTGGCGAGGTGGGTGTGATTTCTAAGGCTGTGGTGGAGTGGTGGTCGTGATCGAGGTGTGATTCCCTAGCAGCCTAAAAGACCTAAATACACGAATTTAGAATAATATAAACTAAGATAAGGAAAATAAAGAAGAAGATAAAAGAAAATTAAAAACTAAATGGCCTCAAATGTCCTTGGCTTTTTGAGTGAATGAAGCGGCCGGCATGAACTTATATGGATCGGTCTCCCACAGGGAGACTGTGCTAGAATCCTTCCGCTTCTTTGGCATTTGGACGGCGTATCAGGACTTTGTGAAAGGAAAAACAGAGAAAGAATGGAGGAGATGGGAGTTTGAAGGTGAGTGGGGGAGAAGAAAGGGGGGTTTAAATAGAATTTTCAGGTTTGGTACGTCCCCACGCCCGTGTACCATGGGCGTGTTGAGTCATACGGCCGTATCACACGGCCGTGTTGTGCTATGTCGTTTCTCCCACGCTCGTTTCGTGATCACCACGCCCATGCTTGATAAAACAGTGTCGACCACGGCCGCATAGCACGGGTGTGTCTCACACCGTGTAAATTCTCAGTGTCGGCCACGGCCATATCGCACGGCCGTGGCGACTTATGACCGTCCGTGATCTGGGGATCTTTCGTCACTGGCTCGTACTACCTCTACTATGTCAGTACGAAAGTCCGTAGTATCCACATGGCCACAGCCACGGCCGTGTGCAAGGCCGTGTGGTATGGAAATCTACACTTTGTTTTAGTTAATAGTTAGTTGTTAAAAAGGAGAAATAAAAGTAAAAATAAAATAGAATAAACTAAAATGTAAAGAGTAATGGAGTTAGTGCTCGGGTTGCCTCCCGAGAAGCGCTCGTTTAAAGTCTTTAACTAGACTTACCTCTCGTTCGCATAATCAGGGTGGTTTGAAGAGTTGAACATCCTTCCTCATGCTATCTGTCCTATTATCAGTATATAGTTCAAGTCGAGTAGCGTTTATTTTAAAAGTGCTAAATGTAGGATTACTTACCTCGACTGTTCCGTATGGGAAAACGTTGATTACCTTAAAAGGGATTTCTTTGTTTGTATTAGGGTCAGGAGGAGATATTCGAGGGTCCGCTTTATCTAACAATACCTGATCTCTGATTTTGAATTTGTCTGTCCCATAGAGTGGCTTTGGTTCTGCTTCATGCATCCCTAGTTTTTCCTTGAAATGTGTCTTCCACTCGTCTAGTTCATTGATCTGAAGCCTTCGTTCCTCCTGAGTTATTTCTTTGTTGGTATGAGGTCTAGGGTCTGGCTCAGTTGTGTAGTTTTGTGTTGTTTCCTGTGAAGAAGGTTGAACAAATTGGTTATCGATTGAATTAAATTTCTCACCTTTATCACTTGATGTCCTAGCCGAGTCAAGGGCTTGAAGAGTGACTGTCTCATCACCTACACGAAGTAGAGTTCTCCTGCATCAATATAAATTTTTGTTCTGGTAGTTGCTAAAAAGGGTCTTCCTAAAATTAAAGGGATCGTGTTGTCCTCATCCATGTCTAAAATGACAAAGTCTACTGGGAAAACGAATTTGTCAATCTTTACAAGTACATCTTCAATTATACCCCTAGGAATTCTAATAGTTTTATCAGCTAATTGAATGCTCATCCTAGTTTGTTTGGGTTTCCCTAGACCTAGCTGTTTAAACATTTTATAAGGCATGACATTTATGCTTGCCCCTAAATCAGCTAAAGCATTATTAATAGTTAAACTACCAATTAAGCATGGAATTGTAAAACTTCCTGGATCTTTTAATTTCCGTGGTAATTTATTTTGCAAAACTGCTGAGCACATTGCGTTTAGCTCCACGTGTGATGCTTCGTCTAACTTCCGTTTATTTGTCAACAGCTCCTTTAAAAATCTCCTGGAACCAGGCATCTGCGATAGAGCTTCAAGAAACGGTAAGTTAATATGTAATTTCATTAAAAGTTTAAGAAACTTACCGAACTGTTCTTCTGTGTTGTCTTTCTTCATTGCTTTGGGATATGGTATGCGAGGTTGGTATTCTTGGATTATCGGTTTTGGTTTATCAAGGCTTACTTCAACCTTACCTTCTTCTACCACATTCTCTTGACTTAAATTGGGCTCATCTAACCTTACACTATCTTGAGCTGTTATGGCTTGAATTTGCTCCTTTGGGTTAGTCTCAGTGTTGCTTGGTAGGCTTCCTTGTGGTCTTTCGGAGATCAGTTTAGCAAGCTGCCCTAACTGGTTTTTGATCCCTTGAATTGATGCTTGTTGATTTTTAAGTGTTGTCTCGGTGTTCTGGAAACGAGTTTCTGACACCGCTATGAATTTTGTTAGCATCTCCTCAAGGTTCGGCTTCTTTTCCTGTGGGTAGGGTTGTTGTTGGAAGTTTGGAAGGGGTTGTTGTCTCTGATTTCCTTGACCACCCCATGAAAAGTTGGGGTGGTTCCTCCAACCTGGATTATAAGTATTACTATAAGGTTTATTTTGAGATCAAAAATTGTTACCCATATAGTGAACTTGCTCGTTTTCAGCGCTCGGGTTGTAAGGTGGATATTCTGTGTTGTTCATCCCTCCACCATTCGTATCGCACTGCATAACTGGATGTACCTGCAACGAACCACATAAACCACCAACCTTTTTATTTAACATTTGTACCTGATTTGATAGCATGGTGACTGCGTCGAGGTTGAAAACACTGGCTACTTTCGTTGGCTTTGTCCTTGTGACTTGCCACTGATAGTTATTCAGTGACATCTCTTCAATAAATTCATAGGCAGCCTCAGGTGTTTTTTTATTCAAGGTTCCGCCAGCGGCTGAATCAATTAATTACCTAGTTGAAGGGTTCACACCGTTGTAAAAAGTTTGGACCTGTAGCCACAAGGGTAGTCCATGGTGTGGGCACCTTCTCAATAAATCCTTCATATCTCTCCCATGCATCATAAAGTGTCTCTAAATCCATCTGCACAAAAGAAGAGATATCATTCCTTAACTTAGCCGTTTTAGCCGACGGAAAATATTTTAATAAAAAATTTTCGGTCATCTGTTCCCATGTAGTGATTGATCCTCGTGGTAGAGAATTCAACCATTGTTTGGCTTTATTCCTCAAAGAAAAGGGAAATAATCGAAGACGGATGGCATCGTCAGAAACGCCATTTATTTTGAAGGTATCACAGAATTCCAGAAAATTTGCTAAGTGTGTGTTAGGATCCTCATCCTGCAAACCATCAAACTGAACAAACTATTGTATCATCTGTATAGTGTTAGGTTTCAATTCAAAATTATTTACAGAAATAGCAGGTCTAACAATACTTGACTCAGTTCCTGTTAAATTAGGTTTAGCATAATCATACATAGTACGAGGAGCAAGATTTCGATCCATCGGGTTTGCAGCAACTACACGAGGTAGCGGATTGTTATCAGCCATCTCTTCGGTAGTATTAGTTTCGTCTTCTTGCTCTTCTTCTATGTAATTTAAGCTTCGGCTTATTTCTCTATGATTTCTGCGAACGGTTCTTTTAATATCACTGTCGTAAATTAAGGGTCCTGTCGGGTTCCTTCTAGTCATAAACTAGAGGTATCTGCAAGGAACAAATAAAAGAAGAAAAATTAGCAAAGTTAAAAAAACAAAATAAAAGTAAATTGCAAAAATTAAAAATGGCTAAAGTAATAAAAATTCAGCGTTCTTAATATTTTAGTTCCCCAGCAACGGCGCCAAAAACTTGATCGTGTGTCAGAGTCTTAAAAATTTATATAAAGAATGATCGAGCCTAGAAACTAACTATGACAACGATTGAGGCAAGTGCACCTATCGAACAGTAGTATAGTTTAGTGGCAAGACCGAATTGTCGAACCCAAAGGAACCAAAAGTACTAATACTGACTCTCTTTCTGTTATTTAGCCTAAGAAATAAGGAAATTGTTATTTAAACTAAAATTAACTAACTACTAAGCTAAAGATGCTAAGACAAAGAGAATGAATTGGGAAAATACTTGTGGGAAAAAACCAATTGATTAAGACAATACCCGAGGAAGAATCCACCTAGACTTCACTTGTTATCTAACTCTGAACCAGACAATTTATTCACTTGACTTGATCCGTAGGATTCCCTAATGTATATTAATCCCTCTCTCAAGGCGACTAACGTCTAACCCTAGGTTGATTAATTGAAATCTCTTTTTAATTAAAACCCCTAGAATTGCATTAACTCGATCTATGGACTCCCATATTAGGTTTGACCCTAATCCGGCAGATTTTCGTCATCCTATGTCTAGGGTTGCGATCAACTCCGCTTAACTATGCTAGATCTACTCTTAAGCAGGGACTTTTGCTCCACCACCTAAGCACATCAATACTTGAATCAATATCCTGAAATATCAAAGCAAGAATTAAGAACACATAATTAAGAAAAAATCAAGTATTTATCATATAGTTCAGCAAACGATAGCAAGATTTATCTTAGGTTTCATCCCCCTTAGGTATCTGAGGGTTTAATTCATAATTATAAAAGAATACATTTCAGAAGAAATGATAAAAAAAAAACATAAGAAAAACCCTAAAACCCCCTGAAGGAATTGAAGAGAAGATCTTCCGTCTTGAGTATGACTTCGGCTTCCTGAGATGAATCAACTGGCTTTCTTCGAGTAAATTCCACAATTATGACCTTTCTGGCTTGGCTCCTTGGCCTAGTTGGACGCCCCCTTTAAGGTTGGCCTTTAGGGTGTTTGTATAGGCTTTTGGAAAGTCTTTCTTTGCCTCTAAATACCCTAATCCGAATAAAATTCCTCTTTGTCACGGCAGGGACACGCCCATGGCACACGCCCGTGTAAATCGTGGTCAGGCCGTGTTCGAACCTGCTGAAGGAGTACGGTCGTGTGGTCTTGGGCCCAGGCCGTGTCGATTTCGTGATATGGCCCATTTACTCTATTTTAGGCTCGTTTCTCGTTCTTTTCATCCTCCGGTGCTCTCCTGAGTATAAAACATGAAATTAAAGGATTAAGAGCACCAAATTACATAATTCAAGGGATAAATCATCCAAAAGTATGCTAATTGTGGGTTTCAAATATGTTATTATTATGGTTTATCAATGATATATATGTTGCACTTGGGTGGGTTTGACGATACGGAGGAAGATATGTGAGGATCGCATAGTCGCTTGACGACTGTGGATCCACCGATGGCTTTAAGCCCATTATATGCTTAGCAGCCTTGCTGCAACGTTGAGTAGTGCCGCTATTGGTGCTACCTTTGGAGTGTAGGGATGGGTGGGTTGATATTTATATCGCCACAGGAGTGTAGGGTTGGAAGGGAAATGGAGTGCAGGGTTGGATTTGGGATGGGAGCATTGCATTCATGTGATACTGATGTGATATGAGGTCATTGTGGGCTAAGGCCCAAGACAACCGATTTTGATAGGGCTTAGGCCCAATGTGATAATCGCATGTTGGTTGGATTACCAAGGGTCGTACACACTGAGTTTCGAAACTCACACCCTTTTATTTAATGTTTCAGGTGACTCTCAGTAAACGGCTCGACGCGGAAGAGGACTCGGAGGT
The DNA here is from genome assembly GCA_025698515.1 of Gossypium sturtianum. Lineage (NCBI taxonomy): Eukaryota > Viridiplantae > Streptophyta > Magnoliopsida > Malvales > Malvaceae > Gossypium > Gossypium sturtianum. The sequence continues at coordinate 49,632,811 of CM046952.1, read as the reverse complement.
GGCCACACTGCAAGCTACTTAGAAGTTTTTAATTAGTTTCGAATGACTTTATTTTAATTACTTTATTTTCATTGGGATGTAATAAGGCCTTGTATCTCCAATTTGACTTTACATTTGGGTTTTATTATTGTTTCAACTGCCTAATTATTAAACTTAAATAGATTTATAAAGTTTAACATGGTTTTCGAAATAACTATAACATATGAAGGTTTTGTTAAAACATGGGCTTTCTTCATAACTTAACAAGTTGCAAGGATTTTGGGTTTCTAAATCTTAAGCTTAAGTTTTGAACTAAACAAAGTCGTTTTGGAATTATCCCTTTGATGTGACATCACCGGATTCGGCCATAACGCCTGGGCCGGGTCTGGGGGTGTTACAGATACAATCGTCAGTAGAGAATAAATGGTTAATAGCAAAAGATCCCATACAAATCCAAACCTCTTTTATTAAATCCATGGCCTTTTCCACATCTAAAATAGCTGAATACCCTTCTACACACAACAAAAATAAATAAGGATTAAGAGGATCACTTTAACGTAAACCTCTCGACGGAGTGAAACTTGTGCTAAAACCCCTATTGATTTCAACCGCATAAGAAACCGAAGCTACACAACTCATAATTAAAGTAACCCAGTCAACATGAAAACACAACTGTATCATCATCCTGGCCAAAAAATCCCACTTCACTCAATCGTATGCTTTGCTCATATCCAGTTTAAGAGAAAATTTCCCTTTCTTGACCCATCTTCTAATTTTAAGCAAATGTAAAATCTTATAAGCAACTAATACATTATCAGAGATTTGCCTTCTAGGTATGAAAGCCCCTTGCGACTTATTAACACAAAAATTCAATATACCACTCATTCTGTTTACTAAAACTTTAACAATAATCTTATATAAGACATTACAGAGGCTAATTTGTCAAAATTGCATAATGGTTTGTGGCTTACTAACCTTTGGGATCAGTACTATATGTGTTTTTTTGATGTCTTCCAACACTATTTCACCTCGAAGCATAGTGAGACAGTAAGACATGACGTTCGTCCCCAAAATGTGCCAATATCGTTGATAAAACAAAGCTAGAAAACCATCAACCCTTGGAGCTTTAAAAGGAGCCATATCTTTGACCACAAACCAAATCTCCTCTTCACGAAAAGGTTGCATCAGTTTATCATTCATCTCATCGGATATTCTCCTTGTCATATTATCATAAATTCATGATGCATCTCCAGCTTCAGAAGCCGTAAACAAATCTCGGAAATAGGTAGTAGCCAGTTTCATGATCTCATCTTCATCTAAAACCCATCGCCCCTCATCATCCTCTAAACCTCTTATTGTATTTTGCTGCTTCGTTCCTATAGCCACCTTGTGGGAAAAAGTAGTGTTCCAATCGCCATTAGAAAGCCAATTGATATGCGCACGTTGTTCCCAAAAAAATATCCTATTTATCCACTTATAGATTCAGTCTAAGTTGAAATTTTGTTAGCTCAGCAAGAGTATCATCATCCGGGTCTTTCACATACAGCTCTTTCATTCTATCCTCAAACCCTTTCTTACGGGCCTTCTAATTATTCCTAATAGTGTGGCTCCAGTTGACAAGTTTTTGCCCCAACCCCTCAAGCTTGACTGGATATTTTTCGGAGGCGAACTCCTAATAATCCCAAATTTATTTCTCACATGTTCCACCCAAACACCAATCTACGTCGAATTTAAAATTCTTCCTCCCATTCCCTTGTCTTATTATACTTTGCCATCTCGTATCCACCATAATCGGACAATGGTTGGAGATAATATGGCTCAGATGAGCAACAGAGAATTCTAGAAATTGATTCCACCACACCGAGTTTGTAACTCCTTGATCTAATCTTTCCCTAATTTTGGTTGCAGCAAATCTTCCTCTTTCCCAAGTGAACCACCTCCCCGTAAAGCCTAGGTTAATGAGATTATGACCACCCTTCTTTTCAAAAGAAAACACAATTTAATTGAAATCACCAACTACTAGCCATGAGAGACTTTGGTCTTGGCCCAATTGTCGAATGAGCTCCCATGTTCTTGCTCTTAAGCGTTCATCTAGATGTCCATAAAATCTGGTAAAACGCCACAATAACCCTTCTTGATCATCTTGTATTACGAAATCTATGTGACGGTGCTAATAACTTCGTAAAGTTACTACATCATGGTACCTCCATCCTAAAGACAGACCACCTTTAAAGCACTCAGCACCAACATCAATACCATGATGAAAGTCACATTTCCGTCTAATACCCTCCATCCTTCGTACACTAGTTTTTGTTTCCATCATAAAAAAATTTTGGGGACGAACTTCTCTCAGTTTATTCCCGAGACAATGAATTGCCTGTGGCTTCCCCAATCCACAGACGTTCTAGATTTTCATTGTGTTCAGTTACCCTGCCTAGCAGAGTCAGCAGATATATCTTCATTGCATTGTAGTACACCAATATCTCCTTAAATCAAAATAATAAATTTGCTACTCAAATTTCTTTGTCTTTTTCCCCCTCCTCCATCTGGATTGGACTATCCTTATCGTCCGAACCTTGTAACACCCCAAACCCGGCCCAAACACTACGACCGAATTTGGTGTGCTACAGAGAAAACATCTTTGAAAATCCTTTTAAGTCGAATTATCTTTTTGGTAAAAGATGGTTATTTTGTTTGAAACATTTGAGGTGTATAAAATCCATACTTAGGTTTATTTTAAAATATTTATTAAGCGATTGTAGCCGATTGGATGTGCCCGATGGCACGATAAAACATTTTTGCGATTTAAAATTTTAGAAACCACGTGTACTTAATTTAATGTTAGAAAATAGTTTAACAAATTAATCCAAACATAGAATAATAAAATTATGTCTAGGCCTTACTACAACTTAATTAAAATAAACCAACATTAAATAAAATAAAACAAAGTCCAAGTTCGTCTAATTAAAATTTCCTTTGCATGGCCACCTCGAGTCCATCCGGCTCCATTTCGCGATCTACCCATCCGCAAAATGTTAAGGGAAGGGGTGAGTCACCAAGACTCGTGTGTAAATCCCCCACCGGAAAATATATCTCATACACAATTCATTAATAAACATGCTCATGCAACCCAACTAGCCATCCATACTCCTTTTCTACCCCGTGTGGTCAAAACCACCGATGACTTAAAGTCACAATTTAAATGATGGGGCCAACCCATCGTGTGGTCAAAACCACCGATGACCATAGGTCACAATATATCAAGTGTGGTCAAAACCATCGTGGTACCAAACCACCGGGACTTAGTCTCAAATAATCAATCGTTGTGGTCAAAACCACCGATGACCATAGGTCACAATAATCTCGATGGGGCCAACCCATCTTGTGGTCAAAACCACCGACGACAGTCCATAGTTCATCCCCCTCCTCTCATCAATCCCACCATCACATGCTTACACATCAAATTTCATATATCGTGTCATAGTATTAAACATCATGTGATGGCATGCAAACATATAAAAATTACAAGTTAGGGGACTTACTCGAAATCCATGATTATGCCACAAACTAACCACAACCAAAAGATCTAAGGCAAATAATAATGACATGTAAATTAATAAAGTGTGTATAGAGATCTTACACACTGTTACTATCGTAATTCCTAGATCCGAAAAGCCGATCTATAACGTTAGATCTCTTAACTTTAAACGGATTTGATTTCCTAACAAATCCGAAGCCTTAATTAGTCCTTTGGAAAATAAATCCCAAAGCTTCCCTACAATTGGTTTTAATAGAGTTAATACGAATCATAGGCCATAATTTTAATTCCATAAGAGATGATTACCCTTACCACACTTATTGAAAATTGGCGGCACCTTGTTGGAGATATGATATTCGACCTAATACACAATTGGAAGGGCTGGAAATTTTAGTGAAGGAGGAGGGTGTATTCGGCTAAGAGAAACAACTTGATCTTTGGAATTTTCTCGAACAATTTTGGCTAAGAGTTTAAGGAGATTTTAAAGCACAATGAAGAGAGGAAGAAGAGAAAGAGTTTCTTGGAAATTTCCTCTTAAAGAGGGGGTATATTCGGCTTGTAAAAGAGAAGAGAAGCTGGAATTTTGAATGGTTTTGGCTATGAAACAATGGAGATTTGTGTGAGAAATTTGGAGAGAAAAGAAGAATTTTGGTTGAACTTTTGGCACTTTCCTAATATCCTTGCCGTCCACTCTACCCCAACCAAGAGTTTAAAATTCCTCCAATTCCTTAATTTACTCTAGACCCCATATTTAAATGGATAAAAACAAAAACATCAATTATGGCCTACTAATGTCCCACTTAATCCATTATCACCTTTTTCAAAATAATAAAATACAAAATAAAAGAAAACCATGTGCTTATCAATTCCTATATATTCTCTTATCCTTTACAATTAATAAATTAACCCCATGCATTATATCCCCACTCCAAATTAATTTTAAACAAAGAACCCATGTGCAGGCCAATTCACTTTGTCAAGTCAGCAGCAAAAAGGAAGGAAAAAAAAACAAAGTGCTGCTTCTTTGATTCGAACCACCGACCCCCACTGCAGCCCTCTCTTACCGCCCCTTTCCAACTCTCCCAATTGACTTTCATGTCACGTTACCCCACCATTTAAATATAAGCCCTCTTCCTGGCCCTTACTCCTTCAACGCCTAAAGCCCAAAAATAAAACTCCTTGCTTCCTTCATGTCTCGAACCCGAGACCTCATACCAAGGCCCTTAAGCCACGCCCCTTGCCACTTCACCGAACCTAACTTTCGTGTCACAAACCTCCTTTATTTAATTATAAGGCCTTCCTACTTAAGCCCATCACCGCATATATAGAAAATAAAATGCAAAACGCCGCTCCGACCACTCAAAGCTGCGACTGCGCCCATTCTCTCCTCCAACTCTTAAGGCGCTAGGTTACCACTTTGCTACTCTTGCCTTATTTCGTGACATGTTTCTCCCAAATTTCAAATTTACCCCTATCTCCTAGCTTCCTCATTTAAGATACTTAAAAGAAATTTTTAGTTCCAAGTCCGACCTAGCTCTAAGGGGTTAGCTCTAGGCCCTAGAACATGCTTAATACTTCTAGAATTTAATTCTTCAAGCACACACATGGGAAAATATTTAAATTACAAATAACCCCTAATTCAGGGTGTTACAAACCTAATTCCATAAACCCAACCACATTGGACACAACACCTCTAGGCCCAACTCCAGTCTTAGTATTTCCATGAGTTCTCGAGAGTATCCCCCCATCAACGATTCCGATTTTGAAATTGGAAATAGGATCAAAATTCCCTGGTATATCCACATGATTACTGTAATAGGCCAATTTTGGCCCAAGGCCATAAAACACATTAAAACACAAACCAAATAATAGTCCAAAATGAAAACAACAACAATGTCCATTTACAAGCAATCAACCCAACTACCCCTAACCTAGCCCAATCCATAGCAGCCCATTTCAGAAAAAGGCAGCAGGCAAACCCTAGCCTCTCAGCACCGCCGACCTTTGGCCTCCCTCCGTGGACACCATGCGCGTCACCAGTAGCCACCATGCGTGCCAATCAACAGCTACCCACGCCTCTGACCACCTGCAACAACAAGAAGACACACAACAACACCGAAACAAGGGGAAAAACGACAAACAAAACAGAAAAACAAAATAGAAAAACAAAGTAGAAAAAAACAAAAGCGAATAAGTAAAATCGGTTATAAAAAACCGAAACGAATCCACTGTATTTTCTTCTTCCTTCCTTTACGAATACTAAAAAAATCAAAAAACAAGAACAAAACTTTGAAGGTTGATTTCGTTCTCGATCTTACTATCTACTGTTGTTTTTTATTTATTTTTTATTTATTATTTTCAAGCTCTTAAAACGAAATAACAAAGGAGAAGGAGGGGGCCTTACCGAAACCTTCGCGGCCGTGGCGTCGGAGTATTCTCTCCGTCGTCGAAGCTTGGACCGATGAGGGGTATCGAAGGTCCGTTCACTTTGTTTTCGGGCGCCGAGAGTCGGGGTTGCAAAGGGGTTTTGAAAGGGGGCTAATAGACCCTGTCTTTGGCATCGCCGGCCACCGATACGGTAGTGGCACGGTGGTGCAAAGCGACGAACTGCCGGGGAAGCCCAACCATCGGGCATGAAAAGGGAGGAGCGAGAGAACCTGCAATTTTTTTTTTATTTTTGGAAGAAGAAAGACTCAAATGAAAAAATAAAAAATAAAAATGGCTTTATACATTCAATTAAACGACGCCGTTTGGTGCAAGGGTTACTGCGCATGTCCCTCAAAAGGGATATTTCGCAACGGATCCCTCCCCATTGCAGTGCCATTCAATTGGGCCCAATTTGTCATCTTTCCTTTTTTTACAGATTTCACCATTAATTTTGTTGGGTTTTAAATTGGATCCTTGACCCATAGACGCGCACAAGGGCTGGGAATATTTTCCCAATCAGTCCCTCTTGCTTCAAGCGTGTTCTATCTTGATCCTTAGTAACCCCTTTTTATTTATTTACCATTTAAACCCCGAATTTTAGTTCTATTTTCAGTCTCGTCCTTAATCCATTTAATTTATTTTTTTAAAAAAACTCTTTTATTATTATTTATTCTAAGTTTTTTTCCATATATTATTTGTTTTTAAATTGTTTTACACATTTTTTTGTATACTATTTATTTTAAACTCTCTTTTATTATATATTTTTGGATTATTTTATTATTATAAATTTTTGTGTATGTACTCATTTTATTTTATTTATCTTCAATTCTTACGTACTGTGTTTATAAAATTTTTACACATTATTCATTTTAAATTTTTATATACTATTTATTTTGATTTTCTTTTATACATATTATTTGTTTTGGACCTATTTACATATTATTTTAAGTTATTGCTAAATATTTTAAATTCGTATATATTATGTAGTTCAAATTACGCTATATGTTATCCATTTTAATTTTCATTACTATTATTTGTTTTAAAATTGTTTTCATCATTACTTATTCTAAGATTTTGCACATTGTTTATATTAAACTGTTACGTTTTTTTTTATATGTATTTTTGTTATTTTAAATTTCTTTTTACACACTATTTACTTTAGACTTTTTATATGTTACTTTAAATTGATACCTATATATTATTTATTTTAAGTTGCATTATTTTATTTTAAATTATTTTGTATATTATTTATTTTAAATCGTTTTATACTATTTACTTTAAGTTGCTTTTTATTGTATCTATTTTAAACTTGTTTTTTTATGTTTTATTTATTTAAGATTATCTTATTATTTATTTTAAATTGTCTTATGTTATTTATTTCATTCTTTTGACTACTAATATTGGTATTTAAGCGATATATGTTGTGCGATTATTGCCATTGTGTATTATAATTTGTTTATTCGTATTTTCATATTATGGTCATTCACTCGTGTAATATTTTATTCTTGTATTATTATTCCAAGCTCATTCCTATATTTTTATTTCATATCATCGCATCGTAGATTAAACCCCAACATTTATCCAACTTAAATCGTCATTTTTATAATCCAAACAAATCATACATGTCTTTTGAATATTGTACCCGTTATCGTTTTAAAATAAAAATTTTCAAAATAAGGTAATATTTTGCGTTTTGGAAATTCGAGAAAATCGTGCCCTAGCTTACTGGGTTTCGACTTTTCTCGTTTAGCCTAAATAATAGAATATCCTTTTAAAAAAAATACAAGTTTAAAATAAAAAGCTTATTCTCGAGAGTTCAAAGTGTTGTGCCCTAACTTATTGGATGTGACATTTAGTTACCTCGAGATAAGAATTTCTAAAAAATGACAATATTCCATATTTAGAAATTTGAGAGATCGTGCCCTAACTTACTGGGTTTCGAATTTACTCGTTTAATCTAAATAACCGAGTATTCTTTTAGAATTAAAATACACGTGCTTTTAAATAAAAAGCGGGCTTATTCTCAAGGATTCGGGGTGCCGTGTCCTAACTTACTGGATGTGGCATTTCGTCGCCTCGAGATGAGATGGTCTTTAATGATTATTCCAACTCATTCAAGTATTTTAAAATCAACACTAATAAAAAGGATCGTATTTTAAATTCGTTCTCAGTTTTCAACTTTTGACATTAAGACACTAATTAATCGATTTGGTACCAATTTTGGGCGTGACGAGGGTGCTAATCCTTCCTCGCACGTAATCGACTCCCGAACCCATTTTCTCGAAATTCGTAGACCAAAAAATTTGTTTTAGTAAACTAAAATGTTTTATTAAAACAGAGGTGACCCGATCACACCTCATCAAAAAGGATTGGTGGCGACTCCCATTTTTATTTTCGTTTTCAAAACCAAAGTCGATCCTCGTTTTCAAAAAAATGTTTTCGACAGCTTGGCGACTCCGCTGTGGACAAAATAAGAGAGTCAAGCCACGATTTGATTACTTTTTGTCTTTTTATCGAAATTTGAAAACTCGGTTTAAATGTACGATCCTTTTGTTGCATTTCACCTGTTACGATCTTCATCATTGTGGTTTATAATTGCTGTGTCGGTTTAAGTTTTGGTGTCTTCTGCACATTGCATCGCATGATCGGTCGATTTTACCCTTTTAAGTGGGAGTGAGAAACTACTCCTTCGTGAGGTCTTCACCTCCGTGCAGGATAGTGGATCACTTTCAGGATACATCCGTACCAATGTCTTCGTGAGATTTTCATCTCCGTGTAGCCATAGGGAAATGTATTCCCCTGAACTGAACTCGATCTATATGAGCCTTTAATGGGTGAAGATCGAGGAATCTACCGGTTTGGGTACCTTTACTTTAGAACCGAACCCCATATAGTAAGCCTTAAGAGCCCACCTTAGGTAGAACCATTCCAAACCCCTAGTGGTCACCCGGATAGGTACTCTATTTTGTTTATTTCTCCTGTGCTAACATGTTTTGTTTTGTTTATGATTGCATTGCATCGCACCGCATCATAATAGAAAAAGGAGGTGTTGATTCATATTCGATTGCTAAATAGAAGAGTTTGTCATAAGAAAATGGGTTACTTGATAAAGTGGATTATAATACGGTCATTCGAATATAGTCCAGGTAAACAATGAGAGAGGGCTGATAGTCTGCAGAAGAATACAAGACTTTGCCCGAGGATTCAAGCCGACAAGGATTATTCGAGAGTCATCATGTCTCAATTTTCTTAAAGAAACTTATGAACATCGCGGAGGATAAGTGAGTGAAGAGGTACGGCCTGGACCAAGCAACAAGGAGCTTGAAGAGGCATCTATTGAGAAATTTCACGGGACACGACCATAACATCCAGATACGAAGAAAAAGATTGGTATTTTCACCTAGACTATGAGGACAAAGCCGTATATGCAATCCGTTTTATGTAAAGAAATTTATTTTCTAGAAAAGTTCTTCTAATGGAATTGAATTCATGATCAACGCCTCTCTTTCTTTTTGCATTCATTACATGCATTTGCATTGCATTTCATGCATTTGCATTACATCATATCACATGCATTAAAATTTGTAGAAAGACCCTAATTAGGTGAAATTATTTCAGTTAACCTAGAAGACATGGAACAAAGGTTGGAAAGAATAGAGAAAATACAAATACAGATGTAGGAGCAATTGAGCAAAATTCAACAATAGATGCGGGAACAAATGCTAGAATTCCAAAAAAATATGATGGGCCAGCTAACCCAGTTACTAGCCGGAGGACTTGAAAAAAGGAGTGGCCCAGTGGTCAACAGTGTGGATGATGATGAAGACATTGTTTATTCCCCAAGTTTTTCCCCAATAAGTGTCCCGACTCAACCAGACGCACATTCGCAAGGGGTACCTGTCATTATCAAACCCCGATATTTGATTGATACCTCGGTATTGTTGAAGCTCTCAATGGGTTCAGGTTTTAATTCGAGGGATGATCGAGTCAATCCTGTGGTACATGGCTTAGCCGAAACAAAGAAAAAAGGAGAATGGACCTTAAAGACCCTGAAGAAGAAAAAAAAGGAAGTGAATAATACGAGTAAGTATAACAAGGGTAATTCGAAGCCGATTACGATAAGCCAGCCAAAGACAGCAACTACCAGCTATCAGGTCTCCCCAAGACAAGAGCCCAATCCAAAATCAAACTCGGAAAAACTCCAGTTCGCGCCTATTCCAATCTCGTATAGGGAGTTGTACCAAATTTTGTTTGAAGAACATGTGGTATCCCCTTTTTACGTGGAACCAATACAGCCTCCATACCCTAAATGGTACGATGTGAACGCCCAATGCGAATACCATGCAGGAATCACAGGGTATTCGATCAAGAACTGTGCTGCTTTTAAAAAGATAATCGAAAGATTCACCAGATTGGGTATCGTAAAATTCGATGATCCCACTGGTGCAAAAAATTCGGTACCCAATCTTTCTGTTAAAGGGGTAAACATTGAGAGTTCCATAATAGATAGGGGCATGAGATCCAAGAATGCATCGAACATTAACGCCGTATCTGAAGAGGGAACTGGGGAATAGAATTTTTCAAGCGTCTGCCCTTACATACTTGGGAGTGTTTTGAACAATGGGTGTAACACCCCAAACCCGGCCCATGCGTTATGACCGGATCTGACATGTCACATGAGAAAAAAAACATGTTAAATCCTTTTTATTTGTACTAAAATAGGTATTATTTTGTTATAATCAAGAAAACAAGTTTGATTTGAAATATTTGATAAAGTACTACTAACCTCGAAGGTTGATTGATAAATCGATAATTTGAACTAGAGATCTTATAAACCATGACTTTTGAAAATATTGTTGATAATTTGAGAGAAAATTTCCGAGTTAAAAATATTTGTAAAAGTTTGTTATGTACTCCATTTGTTAATCTATTTTGGAAAATATTTATTTATGTTTTTAGTAAAATTCCCATTTAAAACAATTTAAGCAAGATAATAAGTTCGTCAAACATAAAGCAAAAATAAAATATTCCAGAGGCCTTATTACAACATAAAAACCCAAAATAGTAAAAGTACTAAAGTGAACGAAAATAGAAATCTAAAGTTCAATAAAAATTATTTCTGAAGTATGGCCTCCACCGAGTCATCCATGGCCCAAGTCCACTTCACTGAGCATTACCTGCAAGGGTTAAGGAAAAAGGGGTGAGTTACTAGAACTCAGTGTATAATCCCCTTACCGTCATCCACTAGGCCTGAATCCATTTAGAATTAACTTGGGCCTAAGCCCACTTACAAAATAATATTAATAAGACATGTATGCAACCCATTTGACCATCCAACACACCCCGCATCACCCAATCACACCTGTGGGGATCAAGTCAACCCACCCCGCCAATCACACCAATTCGCAGGCAAGTTGCCATTTATAATATTTTTATTATGACCAAGCCACCGATATCATACGTAAACATTTTTAATAAACATTTTATTGTGGCAATGCCACCAGGCTACACTTCTCTTCAACATTTTTCCCAACCCATGCAAAATATAACATGCAACATACATAATAAAGCATAATATCCACATATATGTACAATAATAATTAATCCAATAATTTAATAAGATGAATAGGCCCATTATAAAACCTTGTAATTTGGACCACTAAGGCATTCTAGAAGATCGGCCCATAGGGGCATTTTGGTAATTCGGCCCATAGGGGCATTTTCGTAATTCGGTCCATAGGGTATTTTCGTAATTCAATAATTTTAATACCAATTTTGACAAATCTTTTAAAAATAATATACTTTAAGCAAATTTTCTCATTTTATGCCATATTACGATTTTTAGTCGATTGATAATAACAATCTACTATTAAACATGTTACCGAATCATGGATCTACGGAATTACGGTGTGAGATTACACACCTGATTATGGTAAGTATCAAACTCTCTTGATCGTTGGCACCTATGACAACATAATACTCGATTAATCTAATGAACGAGATTTTTATTAATCTAAATCTAAACCAAGCGATCTATTGAAACGCTTACCCTCGATATCGCGGAAGCGACCACGATTTGTCTATTCTCACCGGATGATGGTCCACAACCGGTGGGAAATCTCGAATCGCCGATACCGCTCTACGCTTGAACTTAGGAGTAGGAATCGCAAATCCACTCCTTTTGTGTTCTCCAATCACTTTTCCTTTCAAATCGGTTCCACTTGCCTCCATTGGAAAAAGTCGTAATAAAAAATGATATTACGATGATATAAAACGATTGTCTAAGGAAAAAGGTTCAGCTTACCACTATTTCCGTATGATCAACAAGTGGATAGATCGAGCGATTTAGTCCCTAAAAAAATAAACGATTAGTCACAACTACTATTTCGTTTAGCAACTAACCGGTCAACGAAAAAGATTAAAATGAACAATGACGAATCCCTTACCTTAATGATGATGAATCCGATTTCTATCGATTGACTTATGGCTACGGATGAGACAAGATTATGAGAATTGGCTTTCCTCTATAACACTACACTAGAAGAAAAACATGATTTAAGAGAGTAGGAGAGATATATTTTGATAAAGAAACAAAGTGAAATACCGATTAGTGATGGACACACATATTCGGCTAGGAAGAAAAAGAAAATGAAGATGAAAAGAGGGGAATGAAGTCACTTACCAATTCGGTCAAGAAAGGAGTGTCCAACACAAAAGAAAAAGAAAAGAAGAAGAAGAGATTAGGTGTTAATAGGTTCGGCTAGTGAAGAGAAAAGAGAAAAAAAGATAGAAAAGAAGTGTTAGGGAGTCTCGGTTGACACATAAATGAAAATGATCAAAATGGTCAAGATGATCAATATGAGATGGGTGTTTCGGCAACAAGGGAAGAATGAGTATAGATGGATTGAGAGTTTCGGCACAACAAGGGAACAAGATGAACAAAATGCAAAGAGAATTTTGGCCAAAACAAAGGAAGAGAGTTGGGAAGAGAAAACACCAATATGCTAAAAAGAAAGTAGGCCTTCCAAGCACTAATTTGCCAAATGACTAATGAAGAATTCGGCTACCCCAAAACCCCCTCTCAAACCGTGTATCATCTTTACCAAAAGATGAACATTGACCAAATAAAATCTTTCCAAAACACCTTCCACACTATAAGCCAACATGTTCCCTTCTCTTTCCTTTTATTTCATTTCATTCCTTGTTTTTCCCTTGTTTTCCTCCTTACCATATTCCTTAGCCATCTTTCCATAAATAAAAAGTCTCCCTTACCAAAAATACTATCATGGCCGACACTTAGGGAAGGAACACAAAAATAAATCCCAAAATTTGCACTAGGTGGGATTCGAACTCCACCCCTCAAGCCCATACATGCAACGCCACACCACTCCTCTACTAGCTTCACTTGTGCTAGCAAAATGCACACTTATTTCCTTAAGCCTTGATGCCACTTACCTTCTCTCCTTAAAGTGCTTAAACACAAAAATTTTACTAAGGCCCAACTCAACCCCGAGCCTTCTTAGTACCTTAAAACATACACAATTTATAATTTAACTAGCCTAATGCAAGATATAATGCAACACAATAAAATTCTAAATTTTAGGATGTTACAATGGGACTGTGGAAGAGATCCTTGTATTTTTAAAGCTAATTCAAAGTAATGTCCAAAACACGCTTATTGCTCTAAGCCTAGGAGCAATAAGAATCTTTTTGTGAAATAGGCTTATGTTCAACATCTATATTTTCAATGAAAATGCATTTTTATGTTTCACTTCGAGCAAATATTCTTTTATTCCTTTATTTCATTCATGTTCATACCACATAAATAATCATTCTTAGATTCATTTGTTCTTTGAATATTCTTTCGTACCTACAACAGGTCCCTAGATATTAATGACATGAGCGACGCTGCTACCGACTTAGAATCCACTTCTGAGTAAGATATGTGTCTAGAGGAATCTTAGGACTTTGAAGACGACAGAGACGGTAACTTATCTCCTGATTTGTTAAGGATGGTAGAATAAGATGAAACAGATCCTACCCTACAAAGAATCAATGGAAATTTTGAGCCTAGGAGAAGAGAGAGAGGTGAAAATTGGGGCCTGTATCTCCACAAAGACAAAGCGAGACGTCATTGAGTCATTCCAAGAGTTCAAAGATGTTTTCGCATAAACGTATCAGGATATGCCCTGGCTACCGAGACATGTGGATGCTATTAAGGCTAAGGAAATCTTAGAAGAGGAACACATTTACAATGGCCAGGCAAATCATGAGGTTCGGGTACTGGGGGTCCATCATGGAAGGGGATTGCATCAGTCATACCAAGAAATGTCATAAGTGCCAAATTTATGGAGACAAGATTCCTGTGCCTCCTTCATCTCTTTACGTATGACATCTCCATGGACTTTCTCTATCTGGGGCATGGATGTTAGTGGGCCGATCATGCCTAAAGATTCTACAAGTGTCGTTTTGTCTTTGTGGTTGTTGATTACTTTACCAAGCGGGAAGAAGCTGCTTCATATGCTGATGTCACAAAGTCGACAGACAGCAAATTCTATATCGATATGGAATCCCCGAAAAGGGATCACATCTGACGATGCATTAAATTTGAACAACAGTGCGACATCAGAAGTTTACAGTCTGCTCAAGATTAAACACCGTATTGCCTCAAAATGAACGGTAAAAAAAAAGGATTACGGGAAAATGATTGAGGCTCATGAAGATTGGCATCTGTGCTTGTCGAACGTCTGTTAGGACCCTCATCGGGGTAACGTTTTTCTCATTGATTTATGAAATAGAGACGGTTTGGCCCATTGAAGTCAGGATTCCTTCTCCCTACGTTTTATCAGAGTTGAAGTCAGATGAAGTAGAATGGATCCAATCCCAATATGATTAGCCGAACTTGATCGAAGAAGAGAAACTAAGGGCTATCCACATGGTCAATTGTACCGAAAGCGAATGATGCAGGCCTATAACAAGTAGGTTCGCCCTAAAGAATTCCATGAAGGAGACCTAGTTTTGAAAAGGATCTTTCCCATACATAAGGACTTTTGAGAAAGTGGATGCCAAACTGGGAAGGACCTTATGTGATAAAGAAGACCTTCTTTGGAAAAGCGTTGATTTTGACCGAGAGGGATAACAAGGACTTGCCTAATCCTCTAAGTTCAAATCAGGAAATATTTTAGTAAAAAAAAAGAAAAAGAAAAAGATAAAAAAAAAAGAAAAGAAAAAAGAAGGAAAAGGAGAGGCCAAGGCGAAAACCCGCAAAGGGCGCCTTGAGACCAAAGGGGATTTGAGTTGAAAACCCGAAAAGGGCAGCTCAAATTTTGGTCGAAAGTAAGGCATACAATAGTCTTGTTATACTTGAATTAACAATGAAGAAGTATGCCACGTCTTGGGGCATCGACAAAGTACTACGGATCCCCTAAACACATATCGAGCTTAAAATGGTCCTCAAGAAGTTTGAACAGAGAAGCTCAGGCTGCGATATCTGGGGCACCTAGTTTCTATTTTACCTATTTTAAATTTGTTATTTGTGATTATATTATTCTTTTCAAAATATGTTCACAATAAAATTCCTTCTTGATTGCGATTGCTATATTTGCTTAGCTTATTTGTTTCGAGCTATGCTCCTAATTAATTTCCTTCTTGTCCATTGTTATGATCTCTTTCAAGCATTTTGCATTGAAATAACGATTGGTGGACTAATAATACTTTCATGAAAAAAGTTTCGCATATTACTCTGGAAGCTTCTGAATAATACATGAACTTGAAACAGGACTATTGTAACACCCCAAACCCGGCCCAAACACCATGACCGGATCTGGCATGTCACATTAGGGAGATTTTAAAAGATATCGCAATTTTGGAAAATATTTTTCTTGAGTTTAACACTTTATTCGAGAAAACTAAATGGTTGGATGATTTGTAACAGATATACATTTTATATTTATGCCTTAGTGGATTAAAAACCGAAATTTGATACATGCCTTAACTTAATTAAAACGTAAAATGTAAATGTCTAATAATAATAAAAGCCCAAAACAACCGAAAATATGAAGCTAGTGGCCCATGGCCTTATTACAACGAAATTTAAACCCACTAATTAAAAATATTAAAAATAAATAAACTAGTAAAGTCTATTGCTGAATCAAAATAATCCCTCGCATGGCCACCTTGCGCTCCTCTCCAACCCGGTCCGATGCACTAGGTGCTACCTGAAAGATGTTAAACAATGGGGTGAGTCGCGAGACTCAGTGTGCAACCCTCGTGCACCATCAGATTGGGCCTTATTACACAAATGTTTCCAAAATTAAAAACTTAAGGAAAAACCAAAATAATCTATAGGAATAAAAACTTGATGGCCCCTCGAGTCTGCCTTTGCTCCCATGTCCACGATCTACTGCTCATCTGCAAAGTTAGGGAAAAATAATAGGGTGAGTCACCAAGACTCAGTGTGTAAATCCCGAAAACACATCAAAGGCTTGGCCCACAAACACATTATGGCCTTGGCCCGTATACAAGGGTAACTATATATGCATCATGGCCCATCCCAGCCAAGAAATCCATCCTCTACACACCAACCCGTACCAACCATCACACCTTGGGGATTTCTACAATCAACCCTCCAACCGCTACACACCATATCGACAGCTGTGCTACCTGTCTTAAAGATCGATCACTGTGTGACCTATGTGGCAAAGCCACCGATCGCTATGCGACCTTAATAATACATCGTAGTATTTTGACAAATGAGTTACTGTCATTATAAAGACCGATCACTATGTGACCTATGTGGCAAAGCCACCGATCGCTATGCGACCTTCTTCCCCTTCATCATATCAATCCCATCCCATGCATACATACATGCAGAATCAAAACAATATACTACCTAAAAGTTCACAGTCTATCACATATATCGATACACATAGAGAAGTTTTTATGATTACGTACCTGGCATCCCTTGCCTACCCTTTTTGGGTAATCCGACTGTCTATACTGAATTTTTTTCCCGGCTTTTAGCCCATAACATATATTTAGTATGACATTACTATCTGACCTTTTTCCGGCATTTAGCCCATAACATATATTTAGTATAGATTACTATACAGCATTTTTCCGGCTTTTAGCCCATAACATATATTTAGTACAGATTACTAGTGTGTTAGAGATCTACACACCTAATTACCGTTAGAACGAGACCCTCTAAGTCGACGCTATCCGTAGCCAACACCAACGCTATCTGCCTTGAAATCCCGAAAAGTGATATGAGATTCAAGAACTAGTGTTTCTGGCTTTTAGATCTAAGAGATCTTACTAGAGAAGATTCGGCTACTCCCAGAGGATTCCAGCTTTTTGCGAAAAATCAGGAAGAGAAGATGATTCGAAGAAATCTATAGAGATTCGGCTTTTAGAAGAAAGAAGAGAAAAGAATAATGGAGTTTTCGGCTTTCGGCTTTTTAGAAGAAAGAAAAGAAGAGAATAATGGAGTTTTCAGCTTTTAGAAGAAAGAAGAGAATAATGGAGTTTTCGGCTTTTAGAAGAAAGAAGAGAAAGGAATAATGGAGTTTTCAGCTTTCGGCTTTTAGAAGAAAGAAGAGAATAATGGAGTTTTCAGCTTTTAGAAGAAATAAGAGAATAATGGAGTTTTCGGCTTTTAGGAGAAAGAAGAGAAAAGAATAATGGGGTTTTCGGCTTTTAGAAGAAAGAAGAGAAAGAAAAGGTGGAAACCCTAAATACCGAAAAATAAAGAAGAGAACCCTCCCTATTTATAGAAATTTTGGCACTTACCTATGAAAAATCGAAAGTGCCCTTCCTGATAACTAAAAATTAATCAAATAAAAAGGGAAAATTCGGTACCCCCTTTTCCATAAAGAAACCGATTTCTTCACTTCTCTAGGTGATGGAATTTCGACCAACTCCTAGCCTTGTAGATTGCTCCTATCTTTTCTCCTTTTTTTTTCTTCCATATTATCAACTATATTATCTACATTATCCCATTCACATAAATCCTCCTATTTTTCAGCCTTGTTACCGTCCACTCTACCTAACCCTAATGCCGAAATTTAGCTAACTTAAATTAAAAGAGTTGGGCTCCATGTAACTTAAATTTGGGCCCCTTACTCCCTTGTATGGCGTCACCTCCTTGCTCCCTAAGTGGCGCCATCGACCACTGGGCCACAAGCCCATTTTGATATTTTAAACTCGGGATACCACCTTTTAAACCCTATAGTGCCCAAACAAAAATTTAACTAAGGCTTCAAACCCAATCTCGAGCCCAATTTGGACCCCTAATGCCCAAATTAACTCATTACACATATTCACCCATTAAATGCATAGGCCCAAAAATTCAGGATGTTACAGTTCTACCCCTTAGAGAAATTTTGTCCTCGAAATTTCCAACTAACTACTAATCGTACTACCCAAGTCTCACCACTATGCTTTTATTGCGCACTCTAATTTAATAATATATAACCATTGCACGCATACAGTTTCTATACCCAAAAATATAGCATCCACACAAAACATACCCGACTTAATGGTGATTGAACAATCCCGAGCCTTATGCTCCTCAGACCCGCATCTTAAACACGTTCCTGACTTCCTCCAACATTCACCCGGATGACGCCTTCTGCAATATTCGCAAACCCGAAAGTTTGGACATACCTTAACATGCTTCACAGAATGAGACTGCAACCCTAAAAAACTACGATCTCTTTTTTTCTTACAGTCCATGCACCCAACCCGAAATGTTTCACCGATTTCTTTAACCTCCTTCAGTACCTCCCTAACTAGTTGAGTCAGCACATCAGTCATAATACTTCCACGGCCTCGACCGCGGCCTCTTCTTCCTCTCCTAGCGCTCATCGTCGATTCTCGTAGTATCTGAATTAGAAATTTTATGAACTATTAATTTCTTTCACTAATTAACCACGAATAATCTTATGGAAAGTAGTTTTAAGAGTGGTTCTTTTGAATTCGAACCTATCTACAGTTTCAGTCTCAAGTTTATCTCCTAATTCTAGAAACCTCATACATCAACTCGCATACATCAATCACCCAAGTAGCATCCATGCACACACATTCATCGCATAAGTTTTGTTTTTCCGTCATTCCTCTACCCAGGGGTATTTCCGTAGTTTTGCCCTACAGGGTATTTTCCAAAATAAAGTGTCTTGGTGATTTTCTCAAAATAGGGTATCTTGGTGTTGTTGTTATTTTCGTTTTTTTTAGCAGGGGTATTTTGGAAAATTTAATTTTTCAAACCGGGTCACATTTGTAAATCTAGGGGTTTTTGGGTAAATTTGCAAAACATGGGTATTTTATAAAATCACGGTTGTTTGGAAATTTTCACAAATCAAGTGTATTTTGGAAATTTTACAAAACTTGGGAGTATTTTTTGGCTGCGAAATAGGGTATTTGGTCTTTTCGGGTTTTAATTATAGATTTTGGCCCGTCAACAAATCCTCGTGGCTAAGGTGAACAGATCCGCTGCGCACTGTAGGATTCCAGTGAAGAGGAGGTGAGTCACTAGGACTACTTAAGTACCAAGCTCTCCTCGAATCCAATCCTAGACATGCGTATGCCTGTTGCCACACCTTAACCCATCAACTCGTTCACGGGTTTGTTTGGATAGATTAAGTCTTATGAATTTAAAGAGTTGTTTTAACTAAGCCTATAGTCCATCAATGCCTAACATACTAGTCTACGTCCATCAAGCCCATCAAGCCCACATACATATCACATCCAAAAGTTTAGAATACTTACCTGCGTGGATCGGGTGCCGATAGACTCGAAGGCCATATCTTCTTCCAGATTTTTTCTCAATTTCACATAAATTTTCAAAACACTACTAGAACCATTTCACAGCCCGAGTTTTGAACTGGGCTCTGATACCAATTTGTAACACCCCAAACCCGGCCCAAACACCATGATCGGATCTGGCATGTCACTTAGGGAGATTTTAAAAGATGTCACAATTTCGAAAAATATTTTTCTTGAGTTTAACACTTTATTCGAGAAAACTAAATGGTTGGATGATTTGTAACAGATATACATTTTATATTTATGCCTTAGTGGATTAAAAATCGAAATTTGATACATGCCTTAACTTAATTAAAACGTAAAATGTAAATGTCTAATAATAATAAAAGCCCAAAACAACCGAAAATATGAAGCTAGTGGCCCATGGCTTTATTACAACGAAATTTAAACCCACTAATTAAAAATATTAAAAATAAATAAACTAGTGAAGTCTTTTGCTGAATCAAAATAATCCCTCGTATGGCCACCTTGCGCTCCTCTCCAACCCGGTCTGATGCACTAGGTGCTACCTGAAAGATGTTAAATAATGGGGTGAGTCGCGAGACTCAGTGTGCAACCCTCGTGCACCATCAGATTGGGCCTTATTACATAAATGTTTCCAAAATTAAAAACTTAAGGAAAAACCGAAATAATCTATAGGAATAAAAACTTGATGGCCCCCTCGAGTCCGCCTTTGCTCCCATGTCCACGATCTACTCGCTCATCCGCAAAGTTAGGGAAAAATAATAGGGTGAGTCACCAAGACTCGAGTGTGTAAATCCCGAAAACACATCAAAGGCTTGGCCCACAAACACATTATGGCCTTGGCCCGTATACAAGGGTAACTATATATGCATCATGGCCCATCCCCAAACCTAGAAATCCATCCTCTACACACCAACCCGCACCAACCATCACACCTTGGGGATTTCTACAATCAACCCTCCAACCGCTACACACCATATCGACACGGTGTGTCGCTGTCTTAAAGACTCGATCACTATGTGACCTATGTGGCAAAGCCACCGATCGCCATGCGACCTTAATAATACATCGTAGTATTTTCGGACACCGAGCCGTCATCATAAAGACCGATCACTATGTGACCTTTGTGGCAAAGCCACCGATCGCTATGTGACCTTCTTCCCCTTCATCATATCAATCCCATCCCATGCATACATACATGCAGAATCAAAACAATATACTACCTAAAAGTTCACAATCTATCACATACATCGATACACATAGAGAAGTTTCTATGATTATGTACCTGGCATCCCTTGCCTACCCTTTTTGGGTAATCCGACCTGCCTATACAGACCTTTTTCGACTTTTAGCCCATAACATATATTTAGTACAGACATTACTATCTGACCTTTTTAGGCTTTTAGCCCATAACATATATTTAGTACAGATTACTATACAGCCTTTTTCCGGCTTTTAGCCCATAACATATATTTAGTACAGATCACTATACAACCTTTTTCTAGCTTTTAGCCCATAACATATATTTAGTACAGATTACTAGTGTGTTAGAGATCTACACACCTGATTACCGTTAGAACGAGACCCTCTAAGTCGACGCTATCCGTAGCCAACACCACCGCTATCTGCCTTGAAATCTTGAAAAGTGATATGAGATTCAGGAACTAGTGTTTCCGGCTTTTAGATCTAAGAGATCTTACTAGAGAAGATTCGGCTACTCCCAGAGGATTCCGGCTTTTTGCGAAAAATCAGGAAGAGAAGATGATTCGTAGAAATCTATAGAGATTCGGCTTTTAGAAGAAAGAAGAGAAAAGAATAATGGAGTTTTCGACTTTCGGCTTTTTAGAAGAAAGAAGAGAAGAGAATAATAGAGTTTTTGGCTTTTAGAAGAAAGAAGAGAATAATAGAGTTTTCGGCTTTTAGAAGAAAGAAGAGAAATGAATAATGGAGTTTTCGGCTTTTAGAATAAAGAAGAGAATAATAGAGTTTTCGACTTTTAGGAGAAAGAAGAGAAAAGAATAATGGGGTTTTCGGCTTTTAGAAGAAAAAAGAGAAAGAAAAGGTGGAAACCCTAAATGCCAAAAAATAAAGAAGAGAACCCTCCCTATTTATAGAAATTTCGGCACTTACCTATGAAAAATCGAAAGTGCCCTTCCTGATAACTAAAAATTAATCAAATTAAAAGGGGAAATTCGGCACCCCCTTTTCCATAAAGAAACCGATTTCTTCACTTCTCTAGGTGATGGAATTTCGGCCAACTCCTAGCCTTGTAGATAGCTCCTATCTTTTCTCCTTTTTTTTCTTCCATATTATCAACTATATTATCTACATTATCCAATTCACATAAATCCTCCTATTTTTGAGCCTTGTTACCGTCCACTCTACCTAACCCTAATGCCAAAATTTAGCTAACTTAAATTAAAAGAGTTGGGCTCCATGTAACTTAAATTTGGGCCCCTTACTCCCTTGTATGGCGTCACCTCCTTGCTCCCTAAGTGGCGTCACTGACCACTGGGCCACAAGCCCATTTTGATATTTTAAACTCAGATACCACCTTTTAAACCCTATAGTGCCCAAACAAAAATTTAACTAAGGCTTCAGCCCAATCCTGAGCCCAATTTGGACCCCTAATGCTCAAATTAACTCATTACACATATTCACCCATTAAATGCATAGGCCCAAAAATTCAGGATGTTACAACTATTGTTTAAAACTCACCAAGTTTAAGGAAGAGTCTAGACTAAGGCTATCTCTTCGGATTTTGTCAAAAATGGTGACAAGATATAGCGTCGGTGATACAATCTCGGCGAAAAATGGTCAATGTTAACCCAAGTGTAAAAGGGGAATCATTCGCGAGAAAAAATGATATTCTGCACCCATGCAAATATCATGCATACACGCTTGGTTAGGTCACCTGGGGAGAGATCAGTTGATTGAACAAGTTACAATCCTCTACCATTGAGTTGCGGTGGTACAGATGGAAAATGATACAAGTCCTGTACCCTTGAATAGCAATGGGATGGATAGGAAAAGATTCAGATCCTGTACCCCGAGGTCACAATGAGATGAACCCTGAAGTTACAGTGGGGCAAATCTGTTGAACAAAATATAATTGTTTTCTTGGGTTTTCTGTTGAGAATACCAGCAAAACAAGATGACATCACAATACGTCAGTGATAAAGCCCTGATAAACAATGAGTGATGACACCTGAAATAGGAATCATTCTCATAACATTTTCGCATTTATATATCATGGCATGTCTAAATAGGAGCATTTGACTTATTTCGATCATGGCATCCTAATTATTAGGCATAAGCATGCACCCATTCTACAGGTTATGTCCTCAAGAGGACAGTGTAGTAAGGTAGATCGAAGATACCAATCTGGCATCCCTGAGTTTGCAAGAGCAGATTGAAGATAGCAGATCTGGCATTCCTGAAGTTGCAGGAGCAGATCGAAGATACTAGTCTGGCATCCCTGAGTTTGCAGTGGAACAGATTGAAGATAGCAGATCTGGCATTCCTGAAGTTGCAGGAGCAGATTGAAGATAGCAGATCTGGCATTCCTGAAGTTGCAGGAGCAGATCGAAGATACCAGTCTGACATCCCTGAGTTTGCAGTGGAGCAGATTGAAGATAGCAGATCTGGCATTCCTGAAGTTGCAGGAGCAGATCGAAGATACCAATCTAGCATCCCTGAGTTTGCAGTGGAGCAGATTGAAGACAGCAAATCTGGCATTCCTGAAGTTGCAGGAGCAGATCGAAGACATCAGATCTTGTCTCCCTGAGTTTGCAGTAGAGCAGATTGAAGATAGCAGATCTGGCATTCCTAAAGTTGCAGGAGCAGATCGAAGACATCAGATCTTATCTCCCTGAGTTTGCAGTGGAGCAGATTGAAAATAACAAAATCCTATCTCTCTGAAGTTGCAGTGGAGCGAATTAAAATGACGAATCATATACCTCTGTTATTCTGATGGGTCGGATTGAAGCCACCACTTTATCTCCTCGGTTGCAAAGTGGAGCGGATGAAAATAGCGAATCTTATTTCCTTGAGGTTCCATTGGAGTTGATCGAAACTACAAATCTCTTCTCCTTGAAACCACATTGGAGCGGCTCGAAGCCACATTTCTCTTCTCCTTGAAATTACATTAGAGCGAATAAAGCTACAAACCTTATCTCCCTGAAGTTATAGTAGAGCAGGTTGAAGTTAAAGTCTTATCTCCTTGAAGTTGCAGTGGGGCAAATTAAAGCACCAATTCCTATATTCCTGAAGTTACAGTGGGTTAGAGTGAGGTTACTTGAAGAAGAAGAAAAGAAGCGCCAAAAAAGTCAAGACTCGGTGAAACTAGGCAAAATTGGCCCTTTTGAAGTCTTTGCTCCATTCTCGTTACACGACAACAAGCAAAGAGGGGCAGCTGTAATAGGCCAATTTTGGCCCACGGCCATAAAACACATTAAAACCCAAACCAAATAATAGTCCAAAATGAAAACAACAACAATGTCCATTTACAAGCAAATCAACCCAAATCAACCCAACTACCCATAACCTAGCCCAATCCATAGCAGCCCATTTCAAAAAAAGGCAGCAGGCAAACCCTAGCCCCTCAGCGCCGCCGACCTTTGGCCTCCCTCCGTAGACACCACGCGCGTCGCCAGCAGCCACCATGCGCGCCAATCAGCAGCTACCCACGCCTCTGACCACTTGCAACAACAAGAAGACACGCAACAACACCGAAACAAGGGGAAAAATGACAAACAAAATAGAAAAAAAAAGTAGAAAAAAACAAAAGCGAATATGTAAAATCGGTTATAAAAAACCGAAATGAATCCACTGTATTTTCTTCTTCCTTCCTTTACGAAACTGAAAAATCAAAAAACAAGAACAAAACTTTGAAGGTTGATTTCGTTCTCGATCTTACTATCTATTGTTGTTTTCTATTTATTTTTTATTTTTTATTTTCAAGCTCTTAAAACGAAATAACAAAGGAGAAGGAGGGGGCCTTACCGAAACCTTCGCGGCCGTGGCGTCGGAGTATTCTCTCCGTCGTCGAAGCTTGGACCGAGGAAGGGTATCGAAGGTCCGTTCCCTTCGTTTTCGGGCGCCGAGAGTCGAGGTTGCAAAGGGGTTTTGAAAGGGGGGCTAATAGACCCGGTCTTGGGCATCGCCGGCCACCGATACGGTGGTGGCACGGTGGTGTGAAGTGACGAACTGCCGGGGAAGCCCAACCATCGGGCATGAAAAGGGAGGAGCGAGAGAACCTGCAATTTTTTTTATTTTTGGAAGAAGAAATACTCAAATGAAAAAAAAATAAAAAATGGCTTTATACATTCAATTAAACGACGCGTTTGGTGCAAGGGTTACTGCGCATGTCCCTCAAAAGGGATATTTCGCAACGGATCCCTCCCCATTGCAGCGCCATTCAATTGGGCCCAATTTGTCATCTTTCCTTTTTTACAGATTTCACCATTAATTTTTTTGGGTTTTAAATTGGATCCTTGACCCATAGACGCGCACAAGGGCTGGGAATATTTTCCCAATCAGTCCCTCTTTCTTCAAGCGTGTTCTATCTTGATCCTTAGTAACCCATTTTTATTTATTTACCATTTAAACCCCGAATTTCAGTTCTATTTTCAGTCTCGTCCTTAATCCATTTAATTTATTTTTAAAAAAAAAACTCTTTTATTATTATTTATTCTAAGTTTTATTTTCCATATATTATTCGTTTTTAAATTGTTTTACACATTTTTTTGTATAGTATTTATTTTAAACTCTCTTTTATTATATATTTTTGGATTATTTTATTATTATAAATTTTTGTGTATGTACTCATTCTATTTTATTTATCTTCAATTCTTACGTACTGTGTTTATAAAATTTTTACACATTATTCATTTTAAATTTTTATATACTATTTATTTTGATTTTATTTTATACATATTATTTGTTTTGGACCTATTTACATATTATTTTAAGTTATTGCTAAATATTTTAAATTCGTATATATTATGTAGTTCAAATTACGCTATATGTTATCCATTTTAATTTTCATTACTATTATTTGTTTTAAAATTGTTTTCATCATTACTTATTCTAAGATTTTGCACATTGTTTATATTAAACTGTTACGTTTTTTTTTTATATGTATATTTTGTTATTTTAAATTTCTTTTTACACACTATTTACTTTAGACTTTTTATATGTTACTTTAAATTGATACCTATATATTATTTATTTTAAGTTGCATTATTTTATTTTAAATTATTTTGTATATTAGTTATTTTAAATCGTTTTATACTATTTACTTTAAGTTGCTTTTTATTGTATCTATTTTAAACTTGTTTTTTTATGTTTTATTTATTTAAGATTATCTTATTATTTATTTTAAATTGTCTTATGTTATTTATTTCATTCTTTTGACTACTAATATTGGTATTTAAGCGATATATGTTGTGCGATTATTGCCATTGTGTATTATAATTTGTTTATTCGTATTTTCATATTATGGTCATTCACTCGTGTAATATTTTATTCTTGTATTATTATTCCAAGCTCATTCCTATATTTTTATTTCATATCATCGCATCGTAGATTAAACCCCAACATTTATCCAACTTAGATCGTCATTTTTTTAATCCAAACAAATCATACATGTCTTTTGAATATTGTACCCATTATCGTTTTAAAATAAAAAATTTCAAAATAAGGTAATATTTTGCGTTTTGGAAATTCGAGAAAATCGTGCCCTAACTTACTGGGTTTTGACTTTTCTCGTTTAGCCTAAATAACGGAATATCCTTTTAAAACAAAATACAAGTTTAAAATAAAAAGCTTATTCTCGAGAGTTCAAAGTGTTGTGCCCTAACTTATTGGATGTGACATTTAGTTACCTCGAGATAAGAATTTCTAAAAAATGACAATATTCCATATTTAGAAATTTGAGAGATCGTGCCCTAACTTACTGGGTTTCAGTTTTACTCGTTTAATCTAAATAACCGAGTATTCTTTTAGAATTAAAATACACGTGCTTTTAAATAAAAGGCGGGCTTATTCTCAAGGATTCGGGGTGCCGTGTCCTAACTTACTGGATGTGGCATTTCGTCACCTCGAGATGACATGGTCTTTAATGATTATTCCAACTCATTCAAGTATTTTAAAATCAACACTAATAAAAAGGATCGTATTTTAAATTCGTTCTCAGTTTTCAACTTTCGACATTAAGACACTAATTAATCGATTTGGTACCAATTTTGAGCGTGACGAGGGTGCTAATCCTTCCTCGCACGTAACTGACTCCCGAACCCATTTTCTCGAAATTCGTAGACCAAAAATGTCGTTTTAGTAAACTAAAATGTTTTATTAAAACAGAGGTGACCCGATCACACCTCATCAAAAAGGATTGGTGGCGACTCCCATTTTTATTTTCGTTTTCAAAACCAAAGTCGATCCTCGTTTTCAAAAAAATAGATTCGACAATTACGCTATGAAGATTCCCTTTCCTTATACATGTGTTGACCTCTCGTTCCATCTGGTTCTCACAACCAACGACTAACTCCCACTGGACCTCGCCTTGTCGGATCTCTCAACGTAATATCTTAACCAAAAATAATCTGGGATGGATCCACCCTCACCCTCACCAGACAAAAACTTTCCCCGTGTCCAAGTTTGCCACAGATGAAATAGAAGAGACTAAGCTTTTCATATTGAAACCAAGCATAATACAATCTATCACCTAATAGGACCTTATTTTTCCTTTTAAGTGCCAAATGCACATCTAGACGAACCTTTATCCTCATAAACTGTTGCAACCCTAATGAAGGAACCTTGGTATCGTACTCCATAAATTCTCCCAAAAAAAAAGACCCAAACCTTCGTGCCATTGTTTCCAACATAAGCACCGGTGGAAAATCATGTATTTGAATCCAAAATATAGCATTATTAAGAGGCAACTGAACTGGATCTTCTCCATTTTGTAAATTGTGCAGCAATAGTAAATGGTTATTGAAAAACCACGGCATTCCCTCAATCACCTTGTTCAAATCAACAACATAAAAAAACATAAGCAAATATTGTTTCTCACCCAAATTAGAAATGGCGATGCCCTCAATTGGGCGCCATAAATCTGCCATAGTGTTTCACAGGGATGAAAAATTGACCACACTATCTATCAAGAAAGTTCTGACAAAAAAAATGAAAATCATCATCAGACACTTTCAAATCCTCATGAAAAGCCTCCTCATCCTCGTCGGCAAGATGCGTATTTGCCAACTCATCCTCCATTGAAGCACTACCTCAGATAGGAAGGCCAGTAGAACCACCAGAAAACTGACTATAAACGTGTCAACAAGGACATACGAAAAACGTGCTAGAGAAACGACAGACGAAAAACATGGACTATTCACTCCCCTTTTCTTATTTCACATAAATTCTGAAACCTTTTTTTTTATTAAATGCTAAAATTTCTACTTTATCATTCTTTTTTTAACTTATTTCTCTGTAACCGGTTGTTAAAAATTATAGCATTAAAATTTCAACATGAACACATAGCTCTCTAGCCATGAACATAATAAAATTACTCAATTCTATTATTTTATTTCGATATTATTAGATTTAACTACAATTAAATTTTATTACTATTGGAATTCTATTTAGATTTTAGTAAATTAAATATTATTTTTTGTGCAATTTTTAAGAGGATGAAAATCAAATTGTTTTCTCGACATAATCTTCATTTTGGTGAGTCGGATCTACATATCAAAGATCACTTGCGAAGGTTTGGTTTATTCGTAGTAGTTAAAATGCAAATGGTATCGTAGTTGCTTGTCATTTTACTTTAAAAATGGAGGACGAAAATGCATTGTAATAACCCATTTTGCCCGGGCTCGTGTGAAATGAAATAAAAAATAAAAAGATAAAGTCCAGTTTGTTTACAAACCAAAATAGATTAGACCCATTATCTTAGGCCCAAATTATACCCTTTGACCCAATATAAAAACCTGTTACACTTAGCCGAAACCACTAAACTACCCAGCAGCCCACAACTAACCTAACCCATCAACCCCAGACCCAGATTTGTGTGGCCCAAGAGACCCAAATCTTTGACAATCAGGAAACTTAGGGTTTCCTGAAACCCTAGCGCCGCAGGGGTCAACCCAAACGTCAAGCCTTAATCCCAGTAGCCCAATCGCCGCGTGCATGATTTTGCTCCAAGCGACCTCCGACTACGCCATCATCAGCGCGCATATCGCCCCACAGCCAACGATCTCCACTTCTGACCTGCAAAAGAAGAAAGAAATCGAAGCAGAAAGGAGCAAATTGCAGCAAAAAAGAAATAATAGATATAAAAAGATATGCTTTCCTTTTTTATTTTTGTTTTGGGGTAATAAAACCCCTTTGTAAAATCTGTATCGAACACTGGAAAATTATCGCAAAAACACAAAGAGATTTTGAGAGAAATACAGAGGGGTTAGATACTAAAAAAAACACAGTTGGAATACAGAGATTATCAAAAAGCACAAATCGGTACAAAGAGTAGGTCGAAAGCATTGTCAAAAACTCAGAGAAATAATAAAACCGAGTTCACCGAGGTGATTTCTTTAAGTTTCATTTGGTTTATTTTTTTTTTCTATC
The DNA here is from genome assembly GCA_025698515.1 of Gossypium sturtianum. Taxonomy (NCBI): domain Eukaryota; kingdom Viridiplantae; phylum Streptophyta; class Magnoliopsida; order Malvales; family Malvaceae; genus Gossypium; species Gossypium sturtianum. The sequence continues at coordinate 49,603,452 of CM046952.1, read as the reverse complement.
TATTGCATGAATAACTACTGTTGAAAAAGTAAAAGGAACAAGTTTACCTTCTCGAAAGCACGAAAACCGTCGACTCAGACCTCCGGCCACCGGCCCCGGAGGCGCGTGTGCAAGTGGCCCGGACGAACGCAGACGAAAGGACGCGGCGTTTCTTCCCCCCCTTTTCAGAGATTCTAAGTTTTTTTTTTAAACCCTAAAACTAATATTTTTTTTCAGAAAACAAATATTTATAGGTGAAATTAAACGGCGTCGTTTTGGCAGAGCAGGATCCGCGCGTCGACCCGGATCCGAACCAGGGTCTGCGCGTTTTTTTTAAAAAAATGGAAAATTATGCTTTTGATCCCTCCACTATACTTTTAAATTCAATTACGTCCAATTAATTAATTTATTTTGTAAATTAGCCCTAGAAATCTGCTTGTATCTCAATTTAACCCTATTTTTAAATTTATATATATATTATCAATATTAAATTAAGTATTATATTAACTATCTTATTTTTTGTATACTAATTATTTTTTTTATTACATATTATTTTAGTATTCATATATATTAGGTATTATTTGTTATATTACGTATTATATTATTATATTATACCATATAGTTAATTAAGACTATTTATATTATATTCCATTTATAAATATTTTTCCATTATACACTTTTTAACACATTAATTATATTGTTTATATATGTGTTGATTTATTTAAATTTTCATGAATTATGTTCATGGTTAATTCTATTGGTCATTATATTTGTCTATACTTCATTACATCTGTACTTGCTTTAGTATAGAAATTATTATTTGTTGTATCTTGTGTAATATATTATTGTTTATATTAAATGTGTATGTTGATAGTATGTAAATGCAATGTTGTTACATATTCATATAGAAAACTCATTTTTTGAAACCATTATATTTTTTTTTAAAAAGGGGTTTTAAAAAAAAGGCAATGTTTCGGTATTTAGAAACTCGGGAAATAGTGCCCTAACGTACTGGGTTGCGATTTTTCGTTTGACTAAATAACTAAATACCCTTTTTCAAGTTTTGTACATCTCGAGATGATTTTGATTACGAAGGTTCTTAAATATCGTGTCCTAACGTACTGGATGTGATATTTACATTCCTTCGAAACAAGAAAGTCTCAAATTTTAACTTAAATTGCTCGAATTTTCTTTAAGAAATCATATTTTTAAATACTTTTAAACTTCAAACATTTGGACATGATTCTATCGATTTGGTACCAATTTGTGGGCGTTATGAGGGTGCTAACCCTTCCTCATACGTAACCGACTCCCGAACCCGTTTTGGTTTTTCGTGGACCAAAATCAAATGTTTTAAATAAAACGTTTTACAAGGTGATCCAATCACACCAAAAAGGATTGGTGGCGACTCCCATTTTGTTTTTAAAGTCGATCCCTGTTTTCAAAACCCGATTTTAAAATGGTTTTGACAGCTTGGCGACTCCGCTGGGGACCTTGTAAGAGAGTCAAGCTGCAAAATCGATAGTTTCATGTCCTTATGTCTGAAGTTTAAAAATCTGATTTAAAAATTATGATCATTTTTATTTGCATGCGATTTTGTTTGTAAATAATATTTCTGCATTGCATTGCATGACCATTACGGTCACACCCTTAAGTGGGTGTGAGAAGCTACTCCTTCGTGAGGTTTTCACCTCCGTGCAGGATAGTGAATCGCTTCCGGGATACATCCGTACCTATGTCTTCGTGAGGTTTTCGCCTCCGTGCAGCCATAGGGAAATGTATCCCCCTGAACTGAACTCGGTCCGTATGAGCCTATAATGGGTGAGGATCGAGGAATCTGCTGGTTCAGGTACCTCAACTTTATATCAAAATCGCATATAGTAAACCCTAAGAACCCACCTTAGGTAGAGCTATGCCGAACTTTAATAGTTACCCGGATAGATGTTAGTATATTTTACTTGTTTTATATTCTATTTTATGGTACTAATTTGTTGTGTTTACTTTTGTGCATGTCATTTCATATTTTTAAGAGGTATCGATTCACGGTCAGTTTCTAAGTTAGAAAACGGGTTATGGAGAACGGATTCCTTGATAAAATGGAGGACAATGCAGCCGTCCGTAAGTGGTCAGAGTAAACACAACTAGAGAAAGGGGATAGTCTAGCTGAGGGGCATACATCAGAATTATGGGACTACACTCGCATCAGTGTGACGCAGAATGATCTTCAGGAGTTGAGAGAGATATGGGATCAATGGAGCGAGGAGACCAAGCAGTTGTTTTACAGTAGCTATGGGGACTTGCCATACTTGTTGGACATTCAGGTAGATCCACATTTATTTCGAGCTATTACTCAATATTGGAATTCAGCGTATAGTTGCTTTACTTTTGGAAAAGTTGATTTGGTACCTACGGTAGAGGAGTACACAGCTTTATTGCGATGTCCTAGAATTCTAGTTGATAAAGTTTACTTGAAGGCTGCTACTGTTCCGACCTTTCTGAGGAAGTTGATGAGTATTACGGGGATGAGCAAGCAGTGGGTCACGTCTAGAATCAAGCAGAAAGGTGAAATTAAGTACATTCCTTGGAAAGCTCTGAAAGACTTGATCTTAGTACATCCTGATATGAAGAAGAAGATAGATGTTTTTGCTTTAAGTATATATGGGTTGGTAATTTTCCTTAAGGCATTGGGATATGTGGATGAAGCTGTTTCAGATATTTTTCATCGACTTGATAAACAAGTCACACCTGTTCCTGCAATTTTGGCGGAGACATTCCGATCGTTGAGCGCATGTAGGAGAGCTGGCGAAGGTAGATTCATAGGATGTGCGCAGCTTTTGTTGGCTTGGTTCCACAGTCATTTTTGGAAGACGGATAAGGTTTCCTATCGGGTATTCTCAGAAAATTATTCACCATTAAGGGAGATAGTGGCCACCCCGAGGAGAAATGATATATCGGAGGAAAATTGGGCAGCGCTTTTATGTAATCTTCAAGGCGAGGATGTTGAGTGGAGAGCCCATTAGTTGATTCCTGATGAAGTCCTCTATCGATGTAGAAATCTTGATTGGGTGCCTTTGCCTGGAATTTGGGGAGCTATTGGGTATGCACCATTGCTCGTACTACGTCAATACAAAGCAGGTCAGTTTGTACCAGTGACTTATGGGTTAGCTCAAAGTGAATTCTCATATAAAGGGGACAATTATAAGAAGAGGATTCGAGAGATTTTTGAGGCTTGGCAGCAGGCTTGTCGTATAAAGATATTGACTCGAGGACCTATGACAACCCCAGAATACAGTGAATGGTTGAGTAGAAGAGTTAATGACAATCTCCCTATGCCAAGACTAGAAGGTGCTCGATCGATGGAGGAATATTTACGAGTAGTCCCATCAGAGTTGGAGATGATAAAACAGGATTTCGAAAGGCAGAGTTCGGAGTTTGAAAAAAGGATAGAAAAGCTCGAAGAATAGAAGATGTATTTGAAGCTAGATGTGGATACTCAGAAATCGAAAACCGAGAAAGCAGGAAAGGAAAAGAGAAAGATTGAAGAAGATCGAGATAGCTTGAAGATCGAATATAAGAAGATGCGTCTATCGATGAAGAATACTGGATTGGGGAAAACTTCAGAACAGTGGCGACAAGAAGTCCAAGAGGAAAAGACCAAGGCTGACTATTGGGAGAGAAAGTTTCGAGAGATGCAAGCGCGAAACGAGGCCTTAGAGAAGAACTTGGTAGAGAGTTCAAATGAAAAGGAAGAATTACAAGTTAGAGTAGCTGAACTTGGACGATCTCTTCATCACCATCGGAGCCGTAATTTCATGATCGAGTTAAAGTCAAGCCTGAATAAGATTGAGGAAATGAAGGGTAGAATTGAAGAGTTAGAATCCGCACTGCACAGTTATGAGCTTCGAGAAGGACATTTGAGGGAAGAGCTCCATCATTCACACAGCCAGGTCAGAAATCGGGATTATCTCATGGGGGAAGCCATAGTTCATATTCAAGAGGTAGCTGATCACCTGCAAACTTTAGCAGCACAGGCTGACGTATTGAGCATAAAGTATGAGCTACAGTCAGGGCGTAACCAAGAACTATTTTCGTTATTAGGGAAAATTAAGACATTAGGACTTAGGGTGAAAGCTTATTTGTAATTTGTTTTATGTAAAGGATTTTGTTTTCTAATAAAGTTTTCTACAATGAAGTTGATCAGAATCGATGTCTCTTTGCATTCATGCATTTGTATTACATAACATCATATGCATTCAAATCTATAGAGAGAGTCTAATTAGTTTAAATCATAGGAGAGAGAGAGAAAGAAAATCTGGAAGCTGAACACCCTTACGGTACACGAGCAAAGTCAAGGAAAATGGACCAAAGGATGGAACAATTCCAAAGAGAGATGCAAGACCAGATGCAAGAGCAGATGGCAAAGCTCCAACAGGAGATGAGGGACCAAATGTTAGAGGCCCAAAAGAACATGATGGCCCAAATGGCCCAAATGATGAATGGGATAATGGATAAGGCAAAGGGCCCTATAATCAATACTGAGGACAATGAGGACTTCCCTAGAGGATTCACTCCAACACATGTGCAAGCGCAACTTGAAGACTACCCTAGAACGCCACCTGTCACAATAAGGCCTCAGCAAGGGCAAGCTGACATTGGAATGACTGCAAATTTTCAGGTTGGTATGGGATCCAACCCAGGAGACAACCCTATTAATCCTGTTGTCCCTGACTTGGACATGGCAGAGGGAGAGGGAATCAAAACTGAATCTACAAAACAGTTAGAAGATCGCTGTAGGTGGTTGGAGGAAAAATTTAAGGCTTTGGAAAACGCCGACCATCATCAAGGAATTGACGCAAAGGACTTGAGCTTGGTCCTAAATTTGGTGCTTCCTCACAAATTCAAGATGCCGGAATTTGAGATGTACAATGGAACTACTTACCCTGAAGCCCACATCACGATGTTCTGTAGACGTATGACGGGCTATGTGAACAATGATCAACTTTCGATTCATTATTTCCAAGATAGTTTGATAGGAGCAGCGTCTAGGTGGTACAACCAACTTAGCCACACTAACATTAGTTCCTAGAGGGACTTGGCCCAAGCCTTCATGAGACAGTACAACCATGTCACAGATATGACGTCTGACTGAATCATGTTGCAAAACATGGAAAAGAAGTCAAATGAGAGTTTCAGGCAATACACGCAGAGATGGAGGGAAATAGCCACGCAAGTTCAACCATCTCTCCTGGAAAAGGAGACCACTATGCTGTTTATCAACACTCTAAAGGCGCCATTTATCACCCATATGATAGGAAGCACCACCAAGAGCTTCGCAGACATAGTTATGGTAGGAGAAATGATTAAAAATGCCATAAGGGGTGGCAAGATCGAAGCGGGAGAAACCACTAGGAGATCTGCTCCTAAGAAAAAAGAGAGTGAGGTAAACAATGCGAGTACGTACAATAAAGGGTACTCAAAAGCAGTTACTATTAATCAGCCGAAAGTACTTACTGCTGGACAACAAGGGTCGGCAAGACAAGAATCAGGTCCCAAACAAAATGCTGACAAAATCCAATTTACGCCAATCCCTATGACGTATAAGGAGTTGTATGATACTTTATTAGAAGAACGCATAGTGTCCCCATACTCTTTACAGCCAATGCAACCTCCATATCCTAAATGGTATGACTCAAATGCCCAATGTGATTACCATGCAGGAGCAGTGGGGTATTCTATAGAAAACTGTACTGCCTTCAAAAGGGTGGTTGAGAGGCTTCTTAAATTGGGAGTTGTCAAGCTTGAGGACATGCCCAGTACGGCGAACCCATTACCCAATCATGGAGACAATGGGGTAAATGCGATTGGGGAGGATCGTATAAGAAGGACCAAGGGGTATATCTCGGATGTGAAGACCCCATTGAGAATAATTTGGAGGGAGATGGCAAGATGGGGACTAATAAAATCAAGTCTCGAAGAAAGAATTAAAGAACCAAGGAACTACTGTGAGTTCCACAAAGTTGATGGACATGAGATCCAAGATTGTTCTGAGTTTAGGATATTGGTACAGAGCCTTATGGACAATAAGGAGTTGGAGTTTTGTGAAAAAGGTTCAGAGGGAGGAAATATACACGCAACTGAAGAAGAACTGACAAATCAAAAAGTCAATTATCCAAGGGTCATTATTTCCCGACCGAAGAATACAGAAGGCGGAGCACAAATTGCGCCTAAAGTGATAATTCAGAGACCTGTGTCCTTTCTTTACAAGGAAAATAAAGCTGTACCATGGAATTACAATTGTAACATAACGACACCGAAAGTAGTAATTGCAGCTAGCACTTCTAAGGAGGTCCAAAGAGATGGATTCTATACGCGAAATGGAAGGCGTTATGACTCGGTAAACGTCAGAATGGAACCAGTAAAGTCAAAGGATGTGCCTGTTGAGCCAGAGAAAGAACTTGATACCCTTATCAACATACCTGTAAAGGAGGAAGAGGCTAAGGAATTTCTAAAATTCCTAAAGCCACACGATGAATACAAGTGTGGTAGAACAGTTGCGCAAACAACCGGCTCGTATTTCAGTGCTAGCCTTACTCTTAAGTTCGGATGTTCATCGTGAGGCTTTAATGAAAGTGCTGAACGAGACTTATGTTACTAAAGACATATCTGTCAACAAGCTTGACCGATTAGTTAGTAACATAAGTGCTGATAACTTTATTTCCTTCAGTGATTGTGAAATTCCACCTGGGGGTATAGGGTCAACTAAAGCCTTGCACATTACCACTCGTTGCAAGGGATACACTCTGCCAAGTGTATTAATTGACAATGGATCAGCTTTGAATGTCTTACCATTTTCAACTTTGAAGAGGTTGCCGATAGACAATTCTCACATAAAGACATGCCAGAACATGGTGAGAGCATTTGACGGCACTGAAAGAAGGGTGATGGGGAGAATTGACATACCATTGCAGATTGGGCCAAATACATATGAGGTGGATTTTTTGGTGATGGATATAAAACCTTCATACAATTGCTTGTTGGAAAGGCCTTGGATTCATTCGGCAGGGGCAGTGCCCTCATCTCTTCATCAAAAACTGAAGCTAGTAACGAATGGTCGACTAGTCACTATAAATGCAGAGGAAGACATTAGAGTGATTGCTACTAATGACGCACCATATATAGAGAAGAATGAGGAAGCCATTGAATGTTCTTTCAGGTCCTTAGAGTTTGTCAACGCAACTTTCATCTCGGAGGGAAGTGAAGTCCCAGTGCCCAGGATATCCAACACAACGAGGATGGGCTTACAGATGACAGTGGGAAAAGGAGCCCTACCGGGGAAAGGATTAGGCAGATACCTCCAAGGGAAAATTGGAGTGCCAATACTGAAGGAGAAGAGGGATCATTTTGGCTTGGGCTTGAAACCGGATGTTAGACAAAGAAGGAAGGACATAGAGAAGAAGCAGGAGAGGAGAAGGGCACGCTTGAATGGAGAAGATGTCCAGTGGGAACCAATGATATTCCCGCACATATCCCAGACCTTTGTATCAGGAGGGATAATTCACCCTGAGAGAAGGTTATTGGAAAGTCCTCACATCAATGCCATACATGAGGAAGGAATGGAATAAAGAAACCCGATGGGCATTTGCCCTTATGAACCTGGAAGCGTTCTGGACAATTGGACTGCAGAGGAGCTCCCTGTAGTTTTTAGGAATTATACAGAGTAATATTCAGAACGCTTTGTTGTTTTTTAGCTAGGAATGATAAAGATCTATTTGTGAAATAGGCTTATGTTCAAAACTTATTATTTCAATAAAATACATTTTGGATAATTAACTTGAGTAAATATTCTTTCATTTCATTCTTTTGACATTCTAATTTCCTCCCAAAATGGTATATTTTTCATTCATATCATGTGAATATTTGTCCTCAAATTCATTTGTTCTTTGTACATTCCTTCGTACCCATTACAGGTCCTTAGATATCAATGACATGAGCGACGATAATACGGATCCAGAGGTCCATTTCGACCAAGACATGTGTTTAGAAGAATCTTGGAATTTTGAAGATGACCGAGATTGTAACTTATCTCCAGATTTGTTAAGAATGGTAAAGCAAGAGGAGAAACAGATCTTGCCCCGTGAAGAAGAAATAGAGAATATAACCTTGGAAGAAGGAAAGGTTGTGAAAATTGGGACGCACATAGCCAATGAGACGAGACAGGATCTTATTGAGTTATTGCGAGAGTTCAAAGATGTCTTTGCATGGTCATACCAAGATATGCCTGGGTTAAGTACTGATATTGTGGTACATCGCCTTCCCATCAGAGAAGAATGTAAACCAGTTCAGCAAAAGCTACGAAGGATGAGGCCTGATAGAGTATTGAAAATAAAAGAGGAAGTCCAGAAACAGTTTGATGCTGGTTTTCTACAAGTGGTCAAATACTTGGAATGGGTTGCCAATATTGTGCCTGTCCCTAAGAAGGACGGAAAGGTCCGGATGTGTGTAGATTACAGGGATCTTAATAAAGCTAGCCCAAAAGATAATTTCCCTTTGCCGCATATCGACACGTTAGTGGACAATACGGCAGGATTTTCATTGTTTTCCTTCATGGATGGCTTATCAGGGTACAATCAGATCAAGATGCACTCTGAGGATATGGAGAAAACTACCTTCATAACACTATGGGGTACATTTTGCTATAAAGTAATGCCTTTTGGACTAAAGAATGATGGGGCAACATATCAAAGGGCCATGGTTACTTTGTTCCACGACATGATGCACAAGGAGATTGAGGTGTATGTTGATGATATGATTGCCAAATCTCGAACAGAAAACGAACACATTGAAGTCTTGAAAAAATTATTTTTGAGATTGAGGAAATTTCAATTGAAACTCAATCCGGCAAAGTGTACTTTTGGTGCTCGGTCAGGAAAGTTACTGGGTTTTGTAGTCAGCAAGAAAGGAATTGAAGTTGACTCAAACAAAGTTAAAGCTATACAAGAATTGCCTCCACCGCGCACTCAGAAGGAAGTTCGAGGTTTTCTTGGAAGGCTAAATTACATTGCTCGGTTCATTTCACAGTTAACGTAGAAATGTGATCCTATATTTCATCTTCTCAAGAAACATAATCCAGGTGTATGGGACGATGAATGTCAGAGAGCTTTTGACAAAGTCAAAATGTATCTATCAAATGCACCAGTATTATCCCCGCCTAATCCAGATAAACCATTAATACTGTATTTGTCAGTATTCAATAACTCCATGGGATGCGTGTTGGGACAACACGATGAGACAGGAAGAAAAGAAAAGGCGATATACTATTTTAGCAAAAAGTTCACTGATTGTGAAATGAGGTATTCGTCAATCGAGAAATTGGGTTGCGCTTTGATTTGGACAACTCGGAGATTGAGACAGTATATGTTATATCATACAACTTGGTTGATTTCCAAGCTTGATCCGTTAAAATACATGATGGAGTCCACTGCTTTGAATGGAAGAATGGCTAGGTGGCAGATTTTGTTATCTGAATTCGATATAGTCTATGTGAACCAAAAGGCTATAAAAGGGAGCGCGGTAGCAGAATTCTTGGCTAGTAGAGCTTTGGAAGATTATGAACCCTTGAACTTTGATTTCCCAAATGAGGAACTGATGTATGTGGCAAATATTGAAGATTGTCGGTGGAAACTGAATTTTGATGGAGCATCGAATGCTATGGGAAACGGAATTGGGGCAGTCTTGGTATCCCCTGGTGGTGACTATTATCCATTCACATGCAGATTGGATTTTGACTGCACAAATAACATGGCAGAATATGAAGCATGCATCATGGGACTTCGAGCAGCCCTAGAACGCAAGATCAGAGTGCTAGAAGTATACGGAGATTCTGCCTTGGTAATTTACCAGCTTAAAGGAGAGTGAGAGACAAGAGATCCCAAACTAATTGATTACCGAAAAATAGTTCTGGGATTGATTGAGGAATTTCATGACATTACCTTCAAATACCTTCCACGTGATGAAAATTAGATGGCAGATGCATTGGCAACCTTGGCTTCTATGATCAAAGTAAACAGACCAGAAGATATGAGGCCTATTCAGATGAGTATTGTCGAAGTTCCAGCCCATTGTTATGACATAGAGGAAGAGGAAAGAGATGACCATCCTTGGTATCAGAATATATTGCGATACGTGAAAAATCGCGAATACCCGGAGAATGCCACTGAGAATGAGAAAAGGACTTTAAGAAGAATGGCCTCTGATTATGTCTTGGATAGAGATATCTTATACAAAAAGAGAAAAGATCAAGTGCTATTAAGATGTGTTGATGCTGTTGAAGCTAAGCAAATCCTTGAAGAAGTGCATGAGGGCGTTTGTGGAACACACGCTAATGGATTCACAATGGCCAGGAAAATAATGAGATTTGGATATTATTGGTCTACCATGGAAGGAGATTGCATTAACTATGCCAAGAGATGTCATAAATGCCAAATTTATGGAGACAAAATTCATATGCCTCCGTCGCCTTTGCATGTTATGACTTCCCCATGGCCTTTTTCCATGTGGGGCATGGATGTTATTGGGCCAATCTCACCAAAAGCTTCGAATGGGCACCGATTCATCTTTGTAGTAATTGACTACTTCACGAAATGGGTAGAGGCTGCTTCATATGCTAGTGTCACTAAGTCAGCAGTTAGTCGATTCTTGAAGAAGGAGATTATTTTTCGGTATGGAATGCCTGAGAGGATCATATCAGACAATGCGCTGAATTTGAACAACAACTCGATAGCATAAATTTGTAGCCAATTTGGGATCAAGCACCACAATTCGTCTCCATACCGACAAAAAATGAATGGGGCAGTGGAAGCGGCTAACAAAAACATCAAAAAGATAGTAGGGAAAATGACTGAGACTTACAAGGATTGGCATGCGAAACTACCGTTTGCACTCTATGCTTTTCGGACATCTGTCAGAACCTCTACTGGGGCAACACCTTATTCATTGGTTTATGGGATGGAGGCTGTCCTGCCTATTGAAGTGGAAATCCCTTCTCTTCGTGTGCTATTAGAAATAAAGTTGGATGAAGCTGAATGGATTCGGGCTCGGTATGATCGGTTGAACTTGATTAAAGAAAAGAGGCTGAGGGCTATTCGTCATGGTCAGATGTACCAAAAATGAATGATGCGGGCCTATAATAAGAAGGTTTGCCCAAGAGAGTTTCATGAGGGGGACCTTGTATTGAAAAAGATTCTTCCCATACAAAAGGATTCCAAGGGAAAATGGATGCCGAATTGGGAAGGACCATATGTGGTGAAGAAGGCTTTCTCTGGAAGAACACTGATCTTGACCGAAATGGATGGGAAAAGTTTACCCAATCCTGTGAACTCTGACTCAGTAAAAAAGTATTTTGCTTGAAAATGAGAAGAAGCCAAAGTGAAAACCCGCAAAGGGCGCTTTGAGTTTTCAAAAAAAAAATGGAGAGGCCAAGGCGAAAACCCGCAAAGGGCGCCTTGAGACCAAAGGGGTTTTGAGTTGAAAACCCGAAAAGGGCGCAAATTTTGAATGGACGCGCAGTCATCTCGCTACAAAAAAACAATGAAAGGAAAAAAGTCGCATATTGGGGCATCAACAAAATACTTTGGGTCTTCTAAACGCATGTTGAACTCAAGGCAGTCTTCATAAAGTTTGTATATGGAAGCTCAATCGGCGATATCTAGGGCATCTAATTATTGTCTTATTCATTTTGCTATCTTTGGATTCTTTTTCTTCTCAAAGATATGTTCCAGTTAATTTTTCTTTGTATTCTTTTTACAAATTTATTCAAATTTTAATCCTTCTTTTGAGATCAATTTGTTACCCATTATTCATAAATGTTTTGCACTGAAATAATGATTGACGAACTAATAATTTCACAAAAACAAGTTTTACATATTACTTTGGAAATTTCTAGATAAGACAAGGAGCCAAAACAGGACAAATTGTTTAGAATTTCCATGTACATAGAAATATTTGAGAAAGAAGAGTCTGGATAGAGACTATTTCTCTGAATTCTTTGTTCAATAGATAAGTAGACATGATGTCATCAGATCATAACACTTGGGGTGGTGCGATGAACTAAGAAACCCTGAATAGTGGTGAAATGGGTTGAATATGAAATAAACCCTATACCCTGGAAATGGCGAATAAGTTAGGTTGAAAAAGTTCAATTCTCGTTGTAATAGGATGGTAGAAGCTTTGTGTTTTCAAGATCCAAGCGGAGTTGACTTTGAAATTGCATTAGGGCAAGCTAGTAGAGTAGAACATGATTGATAAACAAAAATGACGAATAAATGAGTGATAACGCCTAAAAGTAGGGATCATACTCATGACATTTTTGTATCATAAGTAAGTCTCATTAGGAGCATTTGATTCATTAAAATCATTGCATCCTAATCCTTTAAAAGGAATCAATTTTATGACATGTTGCACCTGTAGCTAGAAGCATTTGATTCATTCTGATCATAGCATCTTAGCTATATGACATAAACATATGGAACCAAGGCTGCAGGACATGTACCTCAGTAGCTGTTGTAGCAATATCGATGAATTTTTAGATCTTATCTTCCTGAAGTTGCAGGAAGCGGATCGAAGACATCAGTCTGGTGATCCCTGAGTTTGCAGGGATCAGATTAAAGATAGCAGATTTGACATTCCTGACGTTGCAGGAAACAGATCGAAGACATCAATCTGGTGATCCCTGAGTTTGCAGGGATCAGATTGAAGATAACAGATTTGACATTCCTGAAGTTGCAGGAAGCAGATCAAAGACATAAATCTGGTGATCCCTGAGTTTGCAGGGATCAGATTGAAGATAACAGATTTGACATTCCTGAAGTTGCAGGAAGCAGATCGAAGACATTAATCTGGTGATCCCTTAGTTTGCAGGGATCAGATTGAAGATAGCAGATTTGACATTCCTGACGTTGCAGGAAGCAGACATCAATCTGGTGATCCCTGAGTTTGCAGGGATCAGATTGAAGATAATGATTTGACATTCCCGAAGTTGCGGAAGCGGATCGAAGACATCAATCCGGTGATCCCCGAGTTTGCGGGATCGATTGAAGATAGCAGATTTGACATTCCCGGTTGCAGAAGCAGATTGAAGACATCAATCCGGTGATCCCCGAGTTTGCAGGATCAGATTGAAGATAGCGATTTGACATTCCTGAAGTTGCAGGAAGCAGATCGAAGACATCAGTCTGGTGATCCCTGAGTTTGCAGGGATCAGATTGAAGATAACGGATTTGACATTCCTGAAGTTACAGGAAGCAGATCGAAGACATCAGTCTGGTGATCCCTGAGTTTGCAGGGATCAGGTTGAAAATAGAAGATCTTATATTCCTGAAGTTGTAGGAAGCAGATCAAAGACATCAATTTGGCATTCTTGAAATTGCAAGAAACAGAATAAGGCTAGTAGACTTACGGAAATCAAGATGAAGTTCCAATACCATTAAAGTTGCAGTAGAGTTGGAAGCCATATGAAGAAAGCGAGGATCAGGAAGTCGATGCTCGGCCAAGACCGGGCAAAATTGGTCCTTTTATAGTCTTTGCTCTATTCTTGTTTCACAACAATGAGCAAAGAGGGGCAGCTGTAATAACCCATTTTGCTCGGGCTCGTGTGAAATGAAATAAAAAATAAAAAGATAAAGTCCAGTTTGTTTACAAACCAAAACAGATTAGACCCAATATCTTAGGCCCAAATTATACCCTTTGACCCAATATCAAAACATGTTACACTTAGCCGAAACCACTAAACTACCCAGCAGCCCACAACTAACCTAACCCATCAACCCCAGACCTAGATTTGTGCGGCCCAAGAGACCCAAATCTTTGACAATCAGGAAACTTAGGGTTTCCTGAAACCCTAGCGCCGCAGGGGTCAACCCAAACATCAAGCCTTAATCCCAGTAGCACAATCGTTGCGCCGCAGTTTGCTCCAGCAGCCTCCGACTACGCCATCATCAGCGCGCATATCGCCCCACAGCCACGATCTCCGCTTTTGACCTGCAAAAGAAGAAATAAATCGAAGCAGAAAGGAGCAAATTGCAGCAAAAAGGAAATAATAGATATAAAAAGATATGCTTTCCTTTTTTATTTTTGTTTTGGGGTTATAAAACCCCTTTGTAAAATCTGTATCGAACACTGGAAAATTATCGCAAAAATACAAAGAGATTTTGAGAGAAATACAGAGGGGTTAGATACTAAAAAAAACACAGTTGGAATAAAGAGATTATCAAAAAGCACAAATCGGTACAAAGAGTAGATCGAAAGCATTGTCAAAAACTCAGAGAAATAATAAAACCGCGTTCACCGAGGTGATTTCTTTAAGTTTCATTTGGTTTATTTTTTTTCTATCTATTGCATGAATAACTACTGTTGAAAAAGTAAAAGGAACGATTTTACCTTCTCGAAAGCACGAAAACCGCCGACTCAGACCTCCGGCCACCGGCCCCGGAGGCGCGTGTACAAGTGGCCCGGACGAACGCAGACGAAAGGACGGGGCGTTTCTTCCCCCATTTTTCAGAGATTCTAAGTTTTTTTTTTAAAACCCTAAAACTAATGATTTTTTTTTCAGAAAATAAATATTTATAGGTGAAATTAAACGGCGTCGTTTTGGCAGAGCAGGATCTGCACGTCGACCCGGATCCGAACCAGGGTCCGCGCGTTGTTTTTAAAAAATGGAAAATTATGCTTTTGATCCCTCCACTATACTTTTAAATTCAATTACGTCCAATTAATTAATTTATTTTGTAAATTAGCCCTAGAAATCTGCTTGTATCTCAATTTAACCCTATTTTTAAATTTATATATATATTATCAATATTAAATTAAGTATTATATTAACTATCTTATTTTTTGTATACTAATTTTTTTTATTACATATTATTTTAGTATTCATATATATTAGGTATTATTTGTTATATTATGTATTATGTATTATTATATTATACCATATAGTTAATTAAGACTATTTATATTATATTCCATTTATAAATATTTTTCCATTATACACTTTTTAACACATTAATTATATTGTTTATATATGTGTTGATTTATTTAAATTTGCATGAATTATGTTCATGGTTAATTCTATTGGTCATTATTTTGTCTATACTTCATTACATCTGTACTTGCTTTAGTATAGAAATTATTATTTGTTGTATCTTGTGTAATATATTATTGTTTATATTAAATGTGTATGTTGATAGTATGTAAATGCAATGTTGTTACATATTCATATAGAAAACTCATTTTTTGAAACCATTATATTTTTTTTTAAAAAGGGGTTTTAAAAAAAAGGTAGTGTTTCGGTATTTAGAAACTCGGGAAATAGTGCCCTAACGTACTGGGTTGCGGTTTTCCGTTTGACTAAATAACTAAATACCCTTTTTCAAGTTTTGTAAATCTCGAGATGATTTTGATTACGAAGGTTCTTAAATATCGTGTCCTAACGTACTGGATGTGATATTTACATTCTTTCGAAACAAGAAAGTCTCAAATTTTAACTTAAATTGCTCGAATTTTCTTTAAGAAAACATATTTTTAAATACTTTTAAACTTCAAACATTTGGACATGATTCTATCGATTTGGTACCAATTTGTGGGCGTTATGAGGGTGCTAACCCTTCCTCATACGTAACCGACTCCCGAACCCGTTTTTGTTTTTCGTGGACCAAAATCAAATGTTTTAAATAAAATGTTTTACAAGGTGATCCAATCACACTAAAAAGGATTGGTGGCGACTCCCATTTTGTTTTTAAAGTCGATCCCTGTTTTCAAAACCCGATTTTAAAATGGTTTCGACATGCATACTTTTCATTTTTTATGGAAGGAAGTTACTATAAAATTGAAATTGTAGCTAAAATAATGAGTCTTTCAATTGACAAGCAACTAATAATCAAAGATAGTGCAGTTGACCTATACTCTACCAATTGTTGGATTCTATTCCGAAGTAGAAGTTTCATTTCAAAAGGAATGGCGTGAAATACACATGGTTGATAAAACTAATCTAATATGTCCCCCAATGTTAACGCAACTCCTGAAAAAATTGATCGATATGCCATAACTTAGATGTTACTCGTGTTCGAAGGAATGCTGTTGTAACGATCCAAATTTCAGTGGTGTCGAAAAATACGATTTCGAAACTCCATTTTTGTAAACCGATTCTATAAATATAAAATAGGAATATTTACAGAGTTAATATAAAAATATATTGAAGTTCGGTTATGTGATTTAGCCGAAAAAATAGTTAATTAAAACTCGGGGGCTAAATTGTAAAAGTTTAATTGCTATTGAGTTTTAATTAAAAAATGCTTTAAGATTTAGAAAGTAATTATTCCAAGGGCTAAAAATGTTATTTAACAATTATTAATATTGAGATAGTGGATGATGATGGTTATTATCATTAAGATTAACTAATAGTAATTAAAGTAAATTAAACTATGATTAAACTAATGAATTAAGATTAATTAGAGACTAACTAAGGTATAAATAGTTTGATAGTAGAAAGAAAGATGTTTTTTTATCATCTTCCACCATTCGTCCAAAAAGAAAACCAAACTCCATTTTCTTTGAAGCTTAACTTTCGACCATACAAAATAATAAGGTAATCAAGATAGTTTTCATGTAAATTTTATAGATTTATGATCATGGGAGCTTGATTTAGCTAGCTCATGTATCAATTTTTTCAATTGTTGAATTTTTAGCAAGTTGCCATAGTTGAGAAATTGATGAATTAGGCTTGAAATTGATGAAAATTAAGCTTAGATCATGATAATGACTAAATTGTAAAGCTTAATAAGCTTGATAGTTAACTTTGTAACTTTGGGGACCAAAAAGAATAAATTGAAAAGATTTCATGAAACTATGCTAGAATAGAAAGTATAGGGTCCGTAACGAAAGAAAGTGAAATCAAATTTTGATCTGAAGCTAAATATCGAAAGATATGCATATCTCGAGTTTAGGGACTAAATTGAATAAAATAAAAAATATGTTTGGCTTTGTATTTAAATGTGAATTGGATGAAAATTGATATTTTTATTTTTCGTATTATCTTAAGTAGCTAAAGACGACACCGGGTCGTGGAGAGAAAGGAAATGCAAGAGTTGTCGACAAGTAATGCAACAATTTTGTTTGAACTTTTATGAGTCGAGATCAATCTATTTATTTGCATATTCATGTTAAATTGCATGATTGAGTGTAGAGGTGAGTTAATAATGATCGTATGAATTGATCTGCTATGATTATTATTGAATATCAAGATAATGGACTGAATTGGATAAAATAGAAAATAGCATGATTAGTTTAGACATGATATGTAATATGAAAATGGATTGAAACATGCTATATGATATGAAATATTTGTGTATTGATGATGAGTTGAAATGAGATTATAAAATTGAATGTGAAATTATATGTGAATTGGATTGTATAATGAAACTAGATTATTGATACCCTATTAATTGTCTGGGCAGAATCAGATATAGTGGGAATGCCATAAGATAGATTGAGTATGAGTTAGTTTGACTAAATGTTTATTAACATTGGGTGCATTTTCCTTTGGACGTCGATGAGTGCTAGACACACCTTTTATTTTGGTTATACCGATGAGCGCTAAGCTTAATTTATATACTTCAGACATTCCAATGATGCACAAGGTGTCAAATTGGTGTGTTGGTTGGAATCTGTGTATTCGTTCAAGTCCAAGTTAGGTTAATAGGGATATAAAATGTAAATTTGTTAGATGATGTTTGAAATGAATTGAAATATGAATTGGTAATACTACAAATGTATATTGCGATATACGAATATCTATAGCATGTGGTGTTGGATCTGATGCCCTAAATGTAGTATTTTTTACACTTGTAATTTTTTTAACAGATTGGTTAATTAAATTATTCATGAATTACATCAATACTTTGTATAATTTTCTCATATGATTTTTGCACGTAAAGCAAAATGGAAGCAAATGTTGCTCATTGGTTGTCTAACATTTAAACTAATGTTAAGCGGTATTACGTGGTCAGATCATAATATGGAAAGACAACTTGTATTAGTAGATGTCCTTAGTCTAATCAAAACCGAGCAAATAGATTGAAAGACTAATATTCCATCTATCAAGTCCAATTGGGGAGATGCTTTTTCTTGGGCATTGGAGCAGATGACTCCTAGAAGATAGAGACATAGATGAAACTGACTGGACTGATAGTACATTGGACTAGACCCAAGAAGTATAGATCCTGAATCCGTTTATGAATTTATTCAATTGTGACATTTATAGTTTGGCATACCTAAATCCTGAGTGAATGAAGGACTATGTATGCGTGACTCATATACTTTGATGTAAGTAAAAGCCTGAGTTCAAATAGATAAGGAACTGAAAGCTAATGCGTTAGGTATATGACTTCTGCAGTATGTAGCATTACTCAAAATAGTGGAATTCATAGCCAAAGACACGGGTAAATGATATCTTTTCATTGGCAATACATGATAGATGAAAAGTAAACATGACCATTGGTCGTTCATCTTTGTGATGATTGACTTTATTACTATTTTAATAGTAATTGACTTTTCATGAAGGAAAATGTAATGGTTACCATGAGATAAAATAACATCATATTGGGAGAGCGAATTTATCTCAAAGAGATTAAGGATATCCTATAATGGTAACACACTTATGACAAGGTTATTGGACGAGCACTGGTTGAGTTGCTTTTGTAATAGTATGTCATTAGGGAAAGCTCAGTCACAATACTATAGTGGAATGACTTCGTAACTAAATGAGTTTATAATTAATAGGCGAAAAGCTGAAAGTTAATTATAAATTATTTAAGCCTTAATCACATATGTCCAATCAGTCTCTCTGCTAGCTTGTTGAAACCAAAAATGAATTGTATGTTGAATCAAATTAACAAAAATAGATAGAAATGGTTAAGATTGAGAAATTAGAAACATTAGAAAATGAATGTGGTTTTCTCACTAAATGGATGTAACATCCTAAATTTTTAGGCCTGTGCGTTTATTGGGTGGATACGTTTAATGTGTTAATTTAAGAGTTAGGGGTTCAGATTGGGCTCGGGAATGGGCCGAGGTCTTGGCTAAATATTCTGTCTAGTCACCATAGGGTTTAAAGTTAGGTATCTGTGTTTAAAATGTCAAATTGGGCTTGTGGCCCAAAGTTAGGTGGCGCTACAAAGGGGCAGAGGGTGGCGTCACTAGTGCATGAGGAGGGCCCAAATTTTGGTTGCTTGAAGCCCAAGTTATAGGGCCAAATTTCGGCACTTAAAAGGGGACTAGGAGGGGACAGCACAAGGCTATTATTTATGAGATTTTAATGTTTTAATTATGAGGATAATAAGCAGATAAAGAAGGGAGGAGTTGGTGCTAATTAGGGCTATTTTTGAGGAATCAATAGATCAAGATAAGGGAAAAGATGAGAGCTCATCCAGGAGGCTAGAGTTGGCCGAAAATCAAACTCAGTGGGGGGGGGGAAATCGGTTTTGGTAAAGGCTAGGGGGTGTGTCGAATTTTCATTTGTTTTCTCTGCGAATAGCCTTTAGTTTTTTCTCTCTTTCGAATCATATCTTCTTCTTTTTCTTTTCTGTCAGAAACTGAAACCCCTGAAGTCTCATCAATTGCCAAAATCCTGCCAACCACCTTTTCCTCTCCTTAATATTCATTGGCCGAATCTCTCTTGGCCATCTCTTCAATTCTTAGTTCTTTCAAAAGCCGAAAACACGTCAGATCATCTTTTCGGGATTTTTCCTTAAAGAGCCGAAACTCCTAGATCTCTAATCTTCTACAGTTGCCGAATCTTTCTACAAGGGATAGCCGAAATCTTCTATAGGGTAAGTAATGATTTGGGTTTTCTTTTGATTCTTTTTCGGCTTTTGGAGGCCATAGCCGAATGGCTATATGGGACTAATATTTTGTTTTCTTTTGCGGCATTCCGGATTTGAAGGGGATTCATTTGCTTAGATCTCAAGTCGAGTTCAAGAACACATGAATCGTGTTACTTACTGGATTTCAAGGTAAGGAGATCTATTGTTTTTAACGTGAAAAATTCAGGACTTGCTAACCCTTGGCCGAATGTAGGGAGCCTAAATCTTCGTGTTCTTAGGCTTTTGAGCAAGGTTTTAGACTAAGGGTTGTAGATCCGGATAGTAAGAATATTGACTAAGGGTGTAAAACTACGCGATATCGGTGTGTAACACTTCCACACCATTTAGATTGCTGTTAAAATTTGTTTACAAATCGTTATATTTTGATAAATGCCAAATCCCGGCATAATGGTTGAAACCCGAGGAGGGTAAAAGCGAATCACCGAGTTAGTGATCTCTGTCATTCCTAAGTGAATGTTCTGTTAAGATGATATGTGTGATAAGTATGCCGATTTCGTGATTGCATGGGGTTGGGTTTGAAGAAAGGGAAGTGTTACATTGTAGCGGCTTTGCCGTGACACATTGTAGCGGCTTTTGTCGTGACTCGTTGTAGCGGCTTTTGTCGTGACCTATTGTAGTGGCTTTTGCCATGACTGTTGTAGTGGCTACGCCATGATCCGACGATGAGCGGCATGAGCGCCATCGATGGTGTGTAGCGGTGTGGGTTGATTGTAGAAATCCCCAATGGTGTGATTGGCGGTAAGGGTGGCGTGTAGCGGATGGAAACCTAGGATTGGGTTGGGTTTTGCATATTTTCTGTTATATTATAATCTGTTATTCTATTCTGTGGGGCTAAGGCCCAAATCTAATGGTGCATGAGGGTTGCACACTGAGTCTCGCGACTCAACCTATTATTTAACATTTTCAGATAGCACCTAGTGCATCAGGCCAGCCGAGAGGAGCGCAAGGTGGCCATGCGAGAGAGTATTTGGATTCAGCAAAAGGCTTTTTATTATTCAGTTATTTTATTTTTATTTTTTATTAAGAGGATTTTAAGTTTCAATGTAATAAAGCCATGGGC
Source organism: Gossypium sturtianum (assembly GCA_025698515.1). Lineage (NCBI taxonomy): Eukaryota > Viridiplantae > Streptophyta > Magnoliopsida > Malvales > Malvaceae > Gossypium > Gossypium sturtianum. The sequence goes on along the minus strand of CM046952.1, from coordinate 49,582,482 downwards.
CACTAGACTCATATTTATTTTGGGTTTCATGTTGGGTTTTTATTATTGGACTTTTAAATTTGATGTTAAAATTTAGCTAAAGCATGTAACAACTTAGTTTTTTTTCCTAATTCACCAAGGTATCATTTGAATTTATATTTTATACAGAATATTAAATTACTAAGTCTTTCCGGTTAAAATGATTAAACATGATACTCGTTTTCCAAAGTGTGACAATCTTATAAAATTCCTTAGTGACATACCAGATCCGGTAGTAGTGTATGGGCCAGGTTTGGGGTGTTACAAATTGGTATCAGAGCCCGGTTCAAAACTCAGCTTTGAGGGTTTGGGGCTCAAAACGTTTTCTAAAAATAGGTTTTTTTTAAAACATGTATATTTATAAATCATACAGGAGGGTTTTCTCGGCATGGCACCTGCGTCTCCGGCCCAAGTCCGCCAAGTAAGTATTCTGAACTCGCTGTGTGATATATATATATATGTGGGCTTGATGGGCTTTATGGGACGTAGACTATCTAGATTAGAACTTGATGGACTCTAGGCTTAGCTGAAACAACTCCTTCAATCTCATAAGACTTAATTTCACTAAACAAACCCGTGAAGCAGTCGCAAGACTAGGGGTGTGGCAACAGCATGCGCATGTCTCAGGATTGGGTCCGGAAGAGCACAGTACTTAGCGATCCTGGTGACTCACCTCCTCTTCGCTGGAATCCTACCTGGTGCGTAGTGACTGTTCACCCTAGCCATGAGGATTTGTTGACGGGCCAAAATTAATAATTTAAAACCCGAAAGGGACCAGCCATTCTATTTTGTAAAACTACTAAATTACCCCTGATTTATAAATGACTAAAATATCCCTGATTTGTAGAATTTCCAAAATAACCCCGGATTTGCAAAAAAATTACCAAAATACCCTTCTTTCACAAAATCACCAAGGAACCCTATTTTAGAAAATTACGAAAATACCCCTGTAGGATAAATTACGAAAATACCCCTGGATAGTGAAACGATGAAGACACCCCTACATGATGAATGTAAGTTCGTGGATGCTACTTGTATGTGGATGGTTGATGATTGAACGTATGTGCTTCTTAGGACTAGAAGATGTAAACTTGAGACTGAAACTTGTAGATGTAATTCCGAATTCGAAAGAACTACTCTTAAACTACTGTTCATAAGACTGTTCGTGGTTAATCAATGGCAGAAACCTATTAAGTCATAAAATTTCTAATCAGATAAACGTCAATCGGAAGAATGAGTACAAGGGGACGAGGACGCTCCAGATGCGAATACCGGTGCGTACTCTATCATATTATCCTAAGTGTTTCTTTTGGCTTTAGAATTAGAGTTCACAGCGGAAATATAGTGGTGAGACTTGGGTGGTATGATTAATAGTTAGTTGGAAATTTCGAGGACGAAATTTCTTTAAGGGGGGTAGAACTGTAACATCCTGAATTTTTGGGCCTGTGCGTTTATTGGGTGGATACGTTTAATGTGTTAATTTAAGAGTTAGGGGTTCAGATTGGGCTCAGGAATGGGCTGAGGTCTTGGCTAAATATTCTGTCTAGTCACCATAGGGTTTAAAGTTAGGTATCTGTGTTTAAAATTTCAAATTGGGCTTGTGGCCCAAAGTTAGGTGGCGCTACAAAGGGGCAGAGGGTGGCGTCACTAGTGCATGAGGAGGGCCCAAATTTTGGTTGCTTGAAGCCCAAGTTATAGGGCCAAATTTTGTCACTTAAAAGGAGACTAGGAGGGGACGGCACAAGGCTATTATTTATGAGATTTTAATGTTTTAATTATGAGGATAATAAGCAGATAAAGAAGGGAGGAGTTGGTGCTAATTAGGGCTATTTTTGAGGAATCAATAGATCAAGATAAGGGAAAAGATGAGAGCTCATCCAGGAGGCTAGAGTTGGCCAAAAATCAAACTCAGTGAGGGGGGGAAATCGATTTTGGTAAAGGCTAGGGGGTGTGCCGAATTTTCATTTGTTTTCTCTGCGAATAGCCTTTAGTTTTTTTCTCTCTTTCGAATCATCTCTTCTTCTTTTTCTTTTCTGTCAGAAACCGAAACCCCTGAAGTCTCATCAATTGCCGAAATCCTGCCAACCACCTTTTCCTCTCCTTAATATTCATTGGCCGAATCTCTCTTGGCCATCTCTTCAATTCTTAGTTCTTTCAAAAGCCGAAAACACGTCGAGATCATCTTTCCGGATTTTTCCTTAAAGAGCCGAAACTCCTAGATCTCTAATCTTCTACTGTTGCGAATCTTTCTACAAGGGATAGCAAGAAATCTTACGTAGGGTAAGTAATGATTTGGGTTTTCTTTTGATTCTTTTCCGGCTTTTGGAGGCCATAGCCGAATGGCTATATGGGACTAATATTTTGTTTTCTTTTGCGGCATTCCAGGGATTTGAAGGGGATTCATTTGCTTAGATCTCTAAGTCGAGTTCAAGAAACACACGAATCGTGTTACTTTCGGGATTTCAAGGTAAGGGGATCTATTGTTTTTAACGTGAAAAATTTGAGATTTGCTAACCCTTGGCCGAATGTAGGGGAGCCCAAATCTTCGTGTTCTTCCGGCTTTTGAGCAAGGTTTTAGACTAAGGGTTGTAGATCCAGATAGTAAGGATATTGACTAAGGGTGTAAAACTACGCGATATCAGGTGTGTAACACTTCCACACCATTTAGATTGCCTGTTAAAATTTGTTTACAAATCTGTTATATTTTGATAAATGTCGAAATCATGGCATAATGGTTGAAACCCGAGGAGGGTAAAAGCGAATCACCAGGTTAGTGATCTCTGTCATTCCTAAGTGAATGTTCCTGTTAAGATGATATGTGTGATAAGTATGTCGATTTCTGTGATTGCATGGGGTTGGGTTTGAAGAAAGGGGAAGTGTTCTGTTTTAGCGGCTTTTGCCGTGACCTGTTGTAGCGGCTTTTGTCGTGACATGTTGTAGCGGCTTTTGCCGTGACCTGTTGTAGTGGCTTTTGCCATGACCTGTTGTAGTGGCTACGGCCATGATCTGACGATGAGCAGCATGACTGCCATCGATGGTGTGTAGCGGTGTGGGTTGATTGTAGAAATCCCCAATGGTGTGATTGGCAGGTAAGGGTGGCGTGTAGCGGATGGAAACCTAGGATTGGGTTGGGTTTTGCATATTTTCTGTTATATTATAATCTGTTATTCTGTTCTGTGGGGCTAAGGCCTAAATCTAATGGTGCATGAGGGTTGCACACTGAGTCTCACGACTCAACATATTATTTAACATTTTCAGATAGCACCTAGTGCATCGGACCGGGCTGGAGAGGAGCGCAAGGTGGCCATGCGAGAGAGTATTTGGATTCAGCAAAAGGCTTTTTATTATTCAGGTATTTTATTTTTATTTTTTATTAAGAGGATTTTAAGTTTCAATGTAATAAGGCCATGGGCCACTAGACTCATATTTATTTTGGGTTTCATGTTGGGTTTTTATTATTGGACTTTTAAATTTGATGTTAAAATTTAGCTAAGGCATGTAACAACTTAGTTTTTTTTTCCTAATTCACCAAGGTATCATTTGAATTTACATTTTATACAGAATATTAAATTACTAAGTCTTTCCGGTTAAAATGATTAAACATGATAATCGTTTTCCAAAGTGTGACAATTTTATAAAATTCCTTAGTGACATACCAGATCCGGTAGTAGTGTATGGGTCGGGTTTGGGGTGTTACAATGGAAATGACTTGGAAAATTAATTTATGGTTTTCAAATTATTATTTAATTAAATAAATAATTGAAGTTCGAAAATGGAATTAAATTAAGGCATAATTGTAGAAAATACCCTCAACGTTTATGGGCTTTCACGTTTGAGCCCTTAACTTTTTTTTTCGGATTGACACCCTCAATGTTACAATTTTTTCAAAAATCAATCCAATTTTAATGGTAAACGTGAATTGACCATTAATCAAACCACAAGTCAACGAAGTAGACTATGTGGCATGCCACATAAACGCACGACGCCATAGATGGTGTAATCAATAAAAAAATTGTTTAACATATTTTTTTTCCATTTTGTTTGGTCTTCTCCTATTTCCCTCTTGCCCTTTTATCTTTTCTCTTCGTTGTCTCCAACTCCCACCACCTCCGCCGCCTTCTCTCTCACTCCTCACCATCCCAACCCCCACCACCACTCCGTTCCCTCTTCTTGTACGGCTAACCAAGTCCATATCTAAGCTTCAGTCGATGAATTGCATCGCGGAGTTTCTTCACCAGTGTTGCTTTGGGACTCAACAGCTGATCCTCAAGCATGAGATTAAACTACATTGCACTTGTAAACAACTGAAACCTGAGTCTAAGCTGCTCCATATTCCAGATTTTACCCAAATGAGAAAACAACCTGTAATGGCCCATTTTTGCCCGGGCCCATAAAACTAACCAAAACAGAAACAAAAAAAAATAAATGTCCAGTTTTATACAGTCCATTTAACAAAACCAAACAAGCCCAAATACTGGCCCATTACACCAGACCCAATCGTAAACAGAATACCCAACCTAACCCAAACTACCTCAGACCCATTCCTAAACTTGTGACCCAACACACAAAACCCAGACCCTAATCAGACCCAAGCCAAACGCAGCCCAAAAGGGCCCAAACACTAAACGTCCTCAGTGGCCTAGGGTTTTTGAAAACCCTAAGCGCCGCAAGCCTCGATCTCCGCAGCGCCGCAAGAGCCAGTGCCCTTGATCGCGCCGTAATCCTCGCGGACCACTCCGACATTACGCGCAAATCACCCCCACCGCCGAGATCTCCGCTCCGCCTGCACAAAGAAGGAAAGAAAACAGCAAGAATATGGCAAAAAGATTTGTATTTCCATTTTTAAATTTATTTTTAGGGTTATAAAAACCCATAAACCTGTAAACACAAGGGGGGAGAAAATACATGCAAATAGATACAGAGAAATAAACAGAGGTTCATATTTTTATTTTTATTTTATTTCTTTTTCGAATCGTTTAAAGTTTTAATTTTTATTTTTATTTTTTTTACCATACATATATATATATATATATATTTAAATAAACTAAAAAAAACAAAGAAACTTATCTTTTGGAAATTCCGGAGCGGAGGACGGCGGTCGGAGTCCCCTGGAGCATTGCCGAAAATCGCCCAGGCTTGAGAGAAAAAGGGAAATCCCTTTTGTTTTTTTTAAAAGCTGCTGCAAGAATGAAAAAAAAATCAGAAATGTCCCTTTTATATAAAACAAAAACGGCGCCGTTTGAGCGGGTAGAGGATCCGCGCGTCGACCCGATTTGTGGCCTGGATCCGCGCCTTTCTACCTTAAAGGGTTTATTTTCGCATTAAGTCCCTCCATTCTATATTGTGATGCGATTAAGCCTTATTTCAATTTCTTTACATTTTAATTTTGTCACGAGATTTACTTTTTGTTTCAAATTAGTTCTAGTTAAGCGCGCCGTTTTGGAATCTGGTTTAATTTCGCTTTTAGTCCTTTCTAGTTTATGCGTATTTTATTTTGATCCTTAACCTTATTTCAATAATTTTGTTCATTTTTAAATCATCCTTTTAATTTTATTTTTAGTTCAATTTCGTTTTTTTAATTCTTTTGTCTTTTTTTTATTTCATCATTATTTTTTATTTCTATTATTATTTTTATTTTTACTATTATTTGTACATTAACTTATACTATTTTCAATATTATTATTATCATTACTTTTAACATTATTATTCCTATTTTTTATTATTATTATTTCATTACTCTTTTTTTCTTACTATTATTTTTCCTATTATTATTAATACTATTATTATTATTATACGTACTATTATTATTACATTTTTACTATTATTATTATTTTTAATCTTATTATTATATTTACTATTATTAGTATTATTACTATTTTTTTTAACCTACATTATTATTGCTATTTTTTTTTATCATTTCTATTAATTTTTGTTGTTAATATTACTTTTATCTTTACTACTATCATTATTACTAATTTAATATCGTTATTATTTTTATTGTAATTATTATTTTAATATTACTACTATCATATATTTTTAATTTTATAATTATTATTATATTCATTAGAATTATTATCATTTTTTTATTTGTTACTATTTATATATATACATGCATATTGTTATTATAATTATATTTATCATTCTCATTATTTTTATTATCAGCATCCTCATTGTTATTTTATTATTGATATTTTTTTTACAATTATGTTTTATCTACTCTTGTTTCTATTATTTGATCGATGATTTTGAATTAAATTTTAATGTATTTTTTATTTTTGCTTTTATTTATTTTTTTATCAAACTCATAAAAAGGTTTTTTAAACAAGGCAATGTTTCGTGTTTGGAAGTTCGAGGAATCGTGCCCAATCGTGCTGGGTTTCGGTTTTTCGTTCGTCCAAATGACCAAATATCCTTTAGAGATTTTGACCGTGTTTTCTTAAATAAGGCAATATTTCATGTTTGGAAATTCGAGGAATCGTGCCCAATCGTGCTGGGTTTCGGTTTTTTTAGTTTGGCCAAATAGTGGAATACCCTTTTAAAATTGCAACGCATGAGTTTTGTAAATCGTGAGATGATCTTAGTTACGAGGGTTTAAAAATATCGTGTCCAATCGTGCTGTATGTGATGTTTATATTCTTTCGGATCGAAGAACTCTCAAATTTTAAATCAAAGTTTTTTTAGAAATCACATTTTTAAATACTTTTAAGTTTCAAACATTTGGACATGATTTTATCGATTAGGTACAAATTTTTGGGCGTTATGAGGGTGCTAACCCTTCCTCATACGTAACCGATTCCCGAACCTGTTTTTTGGTTTTTTTTTAGACCAAAATTAAATGTTTTAAACAAAACGTTTTACAAGGTGATCCAATCACACCTAAGTAAAAATGGATTGGTGGCGACTCCCATTTTCGTTTTAAAAGTCGACCCCGTTTTCTAAAAAAATTTAAAACGATTTCGACACAACCCATTCATTGCACCCACAAAGGACGAAAAAACTAAATACCAGATTTGCAAATCTATAAAAACTCATAACCTTTGAGGGTATTTTCTACAATTATGCCTTAAATTAATTGGTCATGGTAAATTCATTGAATATAGAAAAATTATATATTTTTTCTTATAGATTTTTTTACGATAAAGTTGCAATGATCTTAATGGAACTAGAATCGGGTTGAAAAAATTTATTTAATTGGGAAATTTATTTATTTATTTAAATTAATTTATATTCTTTATTTTGGAAAAAGGAAAAACATGTAGTTGGATTGAATGTTAAAGTGTTGGGTTAAAAGTCTAGGAAGCATTTATAATTGGACCCGATACGGGAGAGGAATATTTAACTAGGTTTGTCGCCCGTCTCTCTCCTAGTTAGACTAGGATTTTGTTTTTATATTGAAAAAGACCTCTAATAATTCAACAAGGGTTTCCCTTTTTCTCCCTATAAATAGATGGTATCAATAGGGCTAAATACAGAATTTTTGAGATATTGTTATTCTGCCTTAAAAGAGTGAGAATTTATTTTCTAAGTATAAATTCTATTTTCCAGAATAACAATTCAACTGGTTTCTATTAAAGAGAGAATTTTGTTTTTCCACTGAAAGCAAAATAAATAATTTGTGGTTCTATGTTTGATTTGAATTCGTTCAAGCTCACACTCGAAGCAGTTCGTGGTATGAGAATAGCGGAGAATGTCGCCTGATTGAAAGTTAGGAATGACAAGGATCCATCTAGCAAAAAACACAGATGCGATTTTAGAAAAGTTTTATTACTAAAAATATCACAAATCGCCTCGATTGTCAAAATTTTAGTTTTCCATTACGCAAGAAAACTATTTTTGAATCGGATTTTTTTCCAACAATCGATATCAAAGCCAACTTATGCTATGTTTATATTATAAATTAATACCAAAATGTTTTTCTCTTCTTCATGTGTGATTAATTTTGATAAGATGTGTCATTCTTGTAATTATATGCATGTTTAGGGGGAATGTATGCTAATGAATGTATGTTATTATTTTATTATTATGTATGATATGGTAATTTTGTCAAAATTGTGATTCACAGAAAACTAAATGTAATTTTTATTATTTTTTGGGTATGTATAATTAGACCATAGACTATCATCTTCTAATAGGATTATTTTGTTATTTTAGAATAAATTATGAGTCGGAAATGGATATAGGAGAACCAAGACGCATCCAGGCTGATCGAGACAGTGCAAACTCGACCTAGCCTACTCAGCAAAAAGATCGACAATGGTCCGGCAATTGGAGGTTGTTGGTGGTCCGACGGTGATGATCGACGGTAAGGGCCAGCGATGGAGGTCGACGACAGTGGTCGGTGGTGGTCAATGGTGGTCGGCGATGGTCAACGACAACCTAGTGATGGCCGATGGTGGTCGACAACAATGGTTGTGTAACACCCCTCACCCGTATTCAACACTGGAATAGGGTTACGGAGCCTTACCGAACTTATAAAACAATTAAACATTCATTTCACATACATTTTCAAATTTCATGCAATCATCATTCAAATTCAATCACATTGTCCCTAATACGAGCCTACGAGGCCCTAAACATGCTTTAAGAGTGGTTTGGGACTAAGCCAATAGCTCAAGAAATTTTTGAAACACTTAGAAAATTTTTCGAACTTCAGGGGACACACGCCCGTGTGCTAGGTCGTGTGTTAGGCCGTGCCAAACTTGAAGGGTATACTGACTTAGGCCACACGGACAATCACACGCCCGTGTGCTAGGCCATGTGGAGCATACTTACTTGATTTTTAATTCAACACCAAGGGACACACGACCGTGCAACCTGACCGTGTGTCGCACACGGCTGAGACACACGCCCGTGTCTCTGTCCGTGTGGACAAAAATAGGCTATTTACTAAGCCATTTTGCCACCCAAATTGCATGTACCTACATTAAACCCAATTGACACCAAAACATAGCATATATAGGCATTCCTTTAATCTCAACCAAGCATAAAACATACCATTTCAATACCAACAACAAGGCACACATGTACCACAATATACTATTCCATTTTATACCAAATTCACAATTCCAAATCAACTAAATTGACATTTTTAAACATGCATCAATTTGCCTAAAGTTACAAGCATACAGATTCTCAAATCATCAACCATTTGAAATTCACAATACCTATTATCAACAATCATCATGTATCCATCATCAAACTCACAACACAAGTCATATGCACAAACATATACATGATCAAATCAACCAAAAACAGGCCAACTTACATGGCTATATACAAAACCAAACTTTTAACATTTACAAAGCAATTCAAATGGCTAAATTCATTACCAACTCATATACCAAAATTAACCAAATACATGTACATGCCATATACTCAAAATACTTACATTCAAAAGTACCAAAGTGATAGTAGGATAGTGTGACAAAGTCTCCGACGATCCCTGAATCCGAGCTAGCTTTGATTTCACTATAAAACACGGAAAAATAAACGATGTAAGCTAAAAAGCTTAGTAAGCTCGTATGAAATAAACTCAATTAGTCATAAATACACAATTCAATCATTTTAATATTTCAACACAAAATTCATATTAACTAACAAACCTTTCACATTTTCATTTACAAATTTGATATGAATTTCACAGCTTTCATCGATTCAATACTTATACAGTTCATGTACATACCTGTACCATCTCGTATCAATCACATAATCATCTGTATATTCGATATACCTGTTGAACCTTTCGGAATACTATTGGATACTCAGGAAACTCACACCTTAACTGCCACATATATAGCCGAAGCTATCTCAATCTCGTATCACATATACTACTCACACTAGAGCTATCAACGGGTCTGCTCACACAAGCTGACGGTCATGAAGAAGCTACACGGTGCTGTTCACACAAGCTGACGAGTATCCACAACACATGCCGGATAACTCAGCCATCGGTAGAACGTACGGACCAACACCCACATCACAAAACCCTTAATGACATGTCATTTGTATCCTAAACTATTCCTAAGGTTCAACTGGGACTTAAAACTTGCCAAATTGTCTTCGAACGTGTCCGTAAGGTCATATTTACAATTTATGCAATATCAAAGCATTTAAAACACAGTTATAACAATGCTTATTACATACAAACTTACCTCGAATGCAAAAACGGCGAATTAAGTCGATTAATCTGAAACTTTGTTCTTTCCCTGATCTAAGTCTGTATTTCGCTTCTCTTGATCTATATAATATCAAATTTAGCTTATTTAATTACCTCCCTATTCAATTTAATCCAAAACACACTTTCAAGCCACTTTACACTTTTACCCCTAATATTTCACATTTTTACAATTTAGTCATTATTTCATAAAATAACAAATTCACGCAATTCAATCAAAACTTGTGCTAGACGAATTTCAATTAGGTCCCTAGTAGTCCATATTTTTCATTAATTTCACAATTTAACCACTAAATTTACACATTTTACAATTTAACCCCTAATTGACAATTTTGTCAAAAATCACTTTACAAATGTTGTTTATCTAACAACAAGCATGCATTTTCTACCATTAAACATCACAATACACCAACATTCATCAATGAAAAAATCCTAAACCTTTAACAATTTTGCAAAATAGTCCCTGGGATAGCTAGACTAAGCTGCAACGATATCAAAAACATAGAAATAATAAAAAACGGGACAAAAACGGACTTAAAATTAAGCTAGCAATTGACCGAAGCTTTAAACCCTAGAATATGGATTTTTCTTCTCTTCAATTTCGGCAAATGATGAAGATGAAAGCATATTTTTTTTTGTTTGTTTTATTTAATTAACATTTAATTACCAATTACCAAATTAACCTTAATAATAAACCATTAAATCACCTAATTAATGGTCATACTTATCCACTCATAATAAAAATGGATTAATTGCCACATAAGGACCTCCACTATTTAATTTCATAGCCATTTAATACCTTTAGCTATTAGAACATACATTTTACATTTTACGCGATTTAGTCCTTTTTATCAAATTGACTAATCAAACGATAAAATTTCTTAACAAAATTTTCACACAATCATACTATCATGCTGTAAACATTAAAATAATAATAAAACAAATATTTTAACCTCGAATTTATGGTCCCGAAACCACTATTCTGATTTGACTTAAAAAGGACTGTTATAGGTTGAGGCGATCAGCGGCGTGACGACGATGGCGGCGACAACGCGAAAATGAGGGTGGAAAAATAACGTTAACGATGTGAACCGGTACTACAACAGAAGTCCGTGGTGGCAAAATAGAAGACCCAAAGTATGGTTTGGGGTGGATTTTATACTTTTATATTTTTTTAGGATGGAATTATGGAAAGTTTGGCTGGTCAGGGTTATTTAAATTTTGTGCTTTTATATGTGATAGCATGATGATATTTATTGACTATGAATGTATGTTCATGCATCTGTATGATAAGCCAACCATATAGTTTAGGGAAAGAATGTCAAAATTTCTTGTCATGCTAAATACCGCTACACATGCGAACATCTGGACTGGAAATATTGTAACAAAAAGATAAAACATAGAACAACGATGTCCGCAAGTATACAGGTCAAATTGTAATATAGTAAGTTTACAATGAAACACTTTGGCTATAGCTACCGGACCACCGTCGGTCACTTCTCGATTTGTTTGGGTCAGATTTGTGTCGTCTCGATTGATTTAGATGCGTCTCGATTTTTTGTGTTTCGCCGAAAAAAATTAGGTTACAAAATTCCTATGTCCATTTCTAGCTCACATATTTTAATCTAAATAAATAATAAAATAAAAACCTTGCGTGGAGATGATAGTCTACGATTTAAAATATACATGCTCCATATAATAATAAATTACAATTAAAATTTTAGTAATCACAACTTTGGCAAAATTACTTTATCATCCATAATAATAAAATAATATCATACATTCTTTCGCATCATTCCTAAAACATGTATACAATTACGAGAATGACACATCTTATAAAATATAATCATACATGAAGAAAAGAGAGAATTTTGGTCTCAATTTGCACCATAAACACACCATAACTATAGCCTCGATCAAAGGTATTTTTCAAGTTGTGCAAGTGTAAGTGTTCATAAGATGAGAGAATGGGACAAATGACAAAACTCCGGTGGGAGAAGGAGCAATTGGAAGAGCTGAGATGGGCAAGACCAACAAATGAATTCGATGGTAAAGTTTAAGGAATTGTCGAACAAGACCAATAGCACAACATAGGTTTTTAACCATCGAACATAATTAATTTGTAAATATTTTACATTAATTTGTTAGATTTAGGAATTAGACTTTTTATTGTGTTAGAATTAGTAGGAAACAGGTTTCCGAGTACAACGGAGGAGCTATGCGTCAATAGGGTGCATGTATGGGCAACCGAGGACCTTCTACAAGTCCCGGAGAGGCGAAATCGAAGCCATGTTTTCACATAACAATCCCATGGCGTGACACAACCCCTGTGAGCCTAAGAACACCAAAATTTATCGTCATGTCGCGCCATGCACCCCTGTGGCACGACATGCAAGCCATTTTTGGCAACTTTCTAGTCTTGATTCAATGCAAACTTCAGATATTTTCACCAAGTTTGGATGAAAATTAAAGCCTTAGATGGCTTCTATATATTACCCTTACCAGCTGATACACCTTTAAAACCGTCATAGTCACCCAACTTAACGTTTGTGACCCTTTTCTTCGGGATTTTACGAATTCACTTCCTCTTTTTTGCTTATTAACCCCAAAACCATGACTAGAAACTTGTAGAACGAAGAATTAATTGCTGATAACTTCGAAGATCTTCGACAAAGGGAGAAGGAAAAAAAAACTTGAGAGTTCAGCTAAAAACTCCACTTCAAGAGAGAGAGTTTGAACTCTTAGCATCGTTGATGAGTGAGACAAGAGACATAATCGTATCACTCTATTGGGAAAAACTTTGTATGACCCCCAAGGAACACGCATGTATCCTAGTTGTCTAAGAAATTTATGCCGCCCTGAAAGAATCTGAGATGAATCAAGAATGGGACATGCCGTAGCCTCGGGTAATTATTCGAGGCAAAAAAGTTCCAATATCACCATTGGAAATATCGAGGTATTATGCAATTCCTATATCTCTCTATTATTCTATACAACGAACAAATCTCATGCACTTTTCGAAAGAGAAAAGAGATGACATAGTCAATCTCCAAACGAATGGATAAGGTGCGTGGGAACTACGTCCAGAACAAATTTCCCAACATCAATACCGCAAGAACAGCTAACTCCAAATGCAATAATGTGGCTACAGTTTATCAATACTCGAGTTTATCTAGCCGCTAACATGTGCAAAATAGATACGTTTCAAGCCACGATGTTGTATGTCATACTATGGAAAGAAAAAATTTGTGTTGGTACATGGATCTAGTAGAGCATGTTGTTTTGTGTCAAGAAAAACAAGGTTGAATTGTTTTTCCCTCATTTAGTAATGGCCTTGTGTAAACAAGCACGAGTACCAATGGGAAAATCAGAATGTTACCTACAACCATCAGAATTGCCAATACACGAACCAAATCGAAAACACTTGCTGGGAAATAAGAAAGGAAAAAGGGCCATTAAGTCAAAACCCCATCTAGGTAAGAATGTATTACCTAATTTCGAATGGATGATTCAACGGATGCAAAAAGCGAAACCAATTTATGAAGATTATGCGAGGAAAAACCGGATGGAGCTACCACAATTCCCAACTGATAAGTACAAGGCAAAGATCGAACCAAGCAAGGAGATAGATTTGGAAGAAGAAGAAGAAGAAGATCCGGAGGAAGACCCGGAGGAGGAGTCGGAAGGCAAACCAAGCAATGCGGATGAAGAGTCAGAACCTAAGTCCGACTAATTCTGAACAATTTTTTTTTTTATTTTTGGGATTTTTTACTTTATTTTTATTTGGAATGATTTTTAATTTTTGGTTTAATTTTTAATTAGTTAGGATTTAGTATTTTCTATATTCGTGTGTTGATTTTCCTTTGTAGGAAACTCGAAATTTGTTACGGCACTACCATTGTGCTCCAAAACTTAAAGGAGTAGTCCCACCCTTTATATTTATAATTTCACATTAGAGACAACGTGTTAAATAAAGTGTGGGGTGACTTAGGAAAATTTTTAAACATTTTATGTTTATTACTTTATTTTCTTTCTTTTATTTTTAGTTTATAATTTTTTTTCATGTTTTCTATGTGCTTTAGCTTGTAAAAATACAAGTGATTGGTTAGGAGCGTATACCTAGGTTGTTTGTTTAAATTGTAAATTTAGTATGAAATTAAATAATTTAGGTTGTTTATATTTAGACTAATTTGTTCAGTTTATTAAACTGTAAATAGGAAAAGAGATTAAATATACCAAGTGATAAAGGTAGATATGAATAGGTAATTATATTTGTAGAAGTCTAGGATGTTCGAATTAAAAAGAAAATACTCGGTAAAATTCATGGTTATGGAAACGGTGCAGTATGACTAGTATAACCCTTATAAAAAGTGCCTGAGAAAATCTCAATCGTATTGACACAAACAAATAAAAAAATCATAAGGGATTATACAGGGAAATATTATTACATTATAGTTCAAAGCATGAACAAAAATAAACTGAGTATCAAAAAATATTCGAATTGACTATACCCTGCAAAAATAAATATTATATTTGTATCTACATTTTGATGAAGCTATATATTTAATTTTCTTTAACTTGTTTACTTTGTAATTCGTTGAACTAATCTGTTTACATGTAAATAACCTTGAATTGTTTAAATTTCTAGGTAAAGTTATATATTTAGGCAAATCTTCCTAGTGTCAATGCTCCGATCTAATCTCGTTTATCAAGCTAGTTCAAGTACATTTTCATTTCTTCGCATGTTTATTTCTTGTTTTCAGTTTTAGTTTATATTCGGTTTTTATTTCGTTTTGTTTTGTTTGCTTAAGGACGAGTAAAGACTTAAGTGTGAGAGTATTTGACCTGTTGTCAAAAATAGTAATCAATTCGGGCCAATTTCGCACTTAAGGAGCTTATTTTCTATGCAACTTAGGATTTTATATTACATTTTCTGTAATTAGGTCTTAAGATTAAATATTAGTAAAATAAGTGTTTTTTAACACATTTTATAAGTGTTGTGACTCAATAGGCTGACACGGGCTTTAGGTTATGCTAATATGTTCAAATGAGTGTGTAGAATGTAGGACTAAAGGTCCAATTGATGTGGAAGCAAGCGACAAGTGATGCACAAGATTCCTAAGACATCAAAGCACAAAACAAACGACTAAGGAGAGTTATCGAATTAAATACATGTGTTTCTAGACTAAAGAGACTTATTGAATCCTGGCTTCCAGCCAAATGATCTTCTCCACTATCCTCGAAACCTTGTTTGCTAAGAGAGTGGGCTCTTATCATGAAATGAACATGAAAAATATAAATTTCCAATGGGAGGAAAGTTCACTTTCCCTATAGGGAACCAAATCGAAATTCACTATCATGTTTTAACAGCCCATTTTTAGTGGTGTCGAAAATAGCAGTTTTGGGACCACAATTCTGACCACTAAGTCAGTAAATATTATTCATTTAATATTTAAAAGGTTATTAGAGTGTTCTTTTAAATTTTGGTCTCGTAATTTTGATGTTTGGCTAGTTAATTAAGGAAAAAAGACTAAATCGTAAAAATTGCAAAAGCTAATCACTATTAGTTTATATGGATTAAATGGGTCTAAATGAATAAGTAAATGGTTTTAAATTGAAAATATGTCATGTTATTTTCAATGGATGGAAAATGGTGATTATTAAATTAAAATAATATTTAAATTATAATAATTAAACTTAAGTAAAAATAAAATAATATTTGTTAAAAACAAAACAAAAGCATCATCTTCTCTTTTCTTGTTTTCTCCCACCGAAACATCATTTTTGAAATATCTTATAGTTTAGTCAATTGTCCTCCTTGCATGTAAGATGAATTTAAGTCTGTTTTTAGTAAATTTTATATTTTTGATATCGTTGTAGCTTAATCTAGCTAACCCAGGGACTATTTTGTAAAACTATTAAAGGTTTTGAAACTTACCATTAATTATTTTTAGATGTTCTTTAAGTTAAATGATATATTCGTGAGCTTGGTTATTAAATAGGACTACTTTGTAAACAGATTTTTGTTAGTTTTAAGTTTATGGACTAAAATGATAAAATAATAAATTTAGCAAGAAATTCTTCTAAAATTTCATTAATTGTGTGCTATAAGAGAGTAAAAAAGAGTTCCGCTAACATGTTTTGGGCTTAATTGTGATAAATGTGTAAGTTTCAATTTTAGGAACTAAATTGAATAAAATGTAAAAGTTTAGGAAAATATTGTAAATTGTTGTTAAGGGTTCATATGCATAATTTTGAGCATTTAAGGTATTTAGAACTGTTAATTGAATTAAATTATTATATAGATCAAGAAATGGACCAACCAGTCGATAAACGCAGAAAGGGGAAAATTGTTGAGTAGTCCTCGGTGTGGTATTTGTTGCTATCTCATTTAGGTAAGTTCGTATTAGGTTTATATTTTTTTAATAATTGCTTAATTTCATATTATGTATGTGTACATATGTATATGTTGATATGGTTGATTGAGATAAGTATTCAAAGTGGAATTGAGGGACTAAATTGTAGAGTATGACAATTATACATGTTTGAAATGAATTGTATCATTATATGGATTGTATATGATCATGTTAAATATGGTATTATGTTATAAACATGGAAAAAGTATGGAATTGAGTTAAGGTTCGTATGAGCTTAATGAATGATTAGGATACAAATGGCATGTCATTAGGGTTTATCAGGCACTAAGTGCCCATGGTTACATTTATTAGGTACTTTGTACCGTGTTATATTTATCAGGCACTATGTGCCGGTGTTATATTTATCAGGTACTATGTACCAGTGGTGGATACCATACTGAAGGTTAAAATCTAGCATTTGTTGCGGATTCTCGACAGCTTGTGTGAGAAATATCGAGTAATGGTTAATGTCTCAATTGTCAGCTTGTGTGAGCAAAGTTATCCTGAGTATCCAAAGTTAATTTACTAAAGTTCTCCAGGCAAAACAAGTTAATTAAATGAATGGAAATGAAATCGTATGGCATGAAATGTTATTCATTAACTGAATGTAAATGGCATGTGTATTATGCTATCTATATGTCTTAATAATGCTATATGCTCATGACGAACGATTTTGGTATGGTAGGGAATTTGTAACATGGCAAGGAATACTAAGTTGTATGTTAATTTCAATTAGTAAGATTTTAATTGACAAGTATTTGTGTTTAGTTATACAAACTTACTAAGCTTTAAGTAATCTAACCTCATTTTGTTTTCTTCCCTATAGATTATCAGATTCATGTTGTCAATTGGATCATCTTTGGAGATCACACTATCCGTCAACTCTTTTGGTAGATTTTTATCCATTTTGGAATAGGTTATAAGTGGCACGTAAATAGGTATTTTGGTTATGAATGTATTTATATGCAAGTTGTGGTTTCAAAGGGTACTTGAATGTTAAAATGATATTTTAGTTAAGATGTTAACTTTATGGATGTGAATGTCCATTTGTAAGAAATGCTTTGATCTTGCTCCATAGGTTAAATTTTACGGTACTATGGAATGTATTGGTATGACATTTATGTGCTTTGGATGTTGTATGTTTGAGCTCTTAAGTAACACTTTGGGTGATGTAGATTTTGAATTGGCTAAGTTAGGTTATATGACCCTTAAGGTAAGGTTATGCTAAGTGCTTATAAATGCTATGTTTTGGTATTTGAAATGATGGTTATGTGAGAATGTTTAGGTAGGTGAATTGTGGTATGAATGGTGATGAATATTTGGTTGGGACGAATGGTTGAATTAAGGTGCCAATTATGGCATATTGGTTAGGCACTTAGGATGGATGATATATGGTATATTTTGGGAAGTTCTTGATGCATTTGAATAGGTTAAATGGTTGGCATATTGCATGACTTGTGGCTTAAGTAAAACTAGGATATGGTTGCTTGTTTTGGAAGGTATTTTAGGCACACACGGTCTGGTACACGGTCTTCCATAGGGCCGTGTGCTATACACGGACATAAGGCACGACCATATGGTTTATTTAATTTAGGTGCTAATTGGTCCACACGACCACAGTCTGTTACACGGCCTGGCAACACAACCTTGTGACCCTGTCTTACACGAATTCAGTCTGTTGCACGGTTTAGGCACACGGCCATGTCTTTAATCACCACACGACATCAGCATACCACACAGCCTGGCCACACGGCTGTGTGACCCCTGTGTTTGCTTTTTACCTATCTTTTCGTAAAAGTTTCAATTTAGTCCTAATTTGTTTCCAAATTGGTTTTAGAGCTTTGTAAGCTCGAATAGGGCTTGGTTTTGATTGTAAATCATATCATACTTTTATTATTAATGTTTTGTAGTTTGGTTGATTATTTATGTCGAATTCATGAATGATATTGATTGCTAACTGTTGTAATACCTTATAGCTCGGGTTTGGTGGTCGGACTAGGTATAGGGTGTTACACATTTGTACTCACGAAAAATAGAATTTATTTTGTAGGTAAATAAATTTTTCCTAAATTTCAGTAAAGTGCCAACGTATCAAAAGTGTAGATTCGGCTACCCCATAGTCGATATTTATAGGAAAAAACACAAGAGTTCTACTAGAATAGGAAGAGAGGGAAAAATAATATTTTAATAGAAAACTAAGAGTCCCACTAGGGCTCATTATAACGGGCAACACACACTGGTATTCTCCCAATGTATTGCCCACACCTAATAAAATATAGGCTCATTCGGCCTTTTATGTACTAGGTACAATTATAAGTGCAGTTGAGCTCTAAATTAAATTAAAACAACCTCATATAATTATTCAAACTAATAACCAAATTTTTATTCCCAACATACGATTTATTTAATTAAATTATGTTTTCAACCCATTTCTAATTCCATCAAAGTCGTGACAACTTTATTGTATTAGAATCTATGAGCAAATAAATTTAATTGTCCTATTTAGTAAAACTGCAATGACTAATTAATTTAATTTTCATTTTGAACTCAATTATTTAATTTCATTCAATTAAATAAAAATTGAAAGAAATTATATTAATTTCTAGGTCATCTCTTACTTATTTCAAGAAAATGCATTTACTGTGGATAGTAACCCTTACAATCTATTTCTCTTGGTTGTTTGCATTTATTTATCGTATCGATTCTATTTGCAATCCATCCAGGGTTGTCTTGAGCTAACAGAGGGACCAACCAGACTTATATAATTAGTGATTAAATAATTTTTAATTAAGTTCTAACTCTTCCTCTATTAATTAACATCATTTGGTCATGGAGTCAATCCACTAAAAGTACCACGGGAACTCCTATTATATACCATCACGAAAGCAACTTAGATTTATGTTTTGTCCAATGAACTTGTCATTAGTGTGTTACCCTCATAAGATATCCTTAAATCTTTTTGGATTTAATTCGTTATATAATCCTATTTTATCTTTTCACGATGAAAAAGATTATTACTACCAAATCGTAATAACAATCATTCATCCATGACAAATGGTCAGTGGCCACATCCCTTTTTCATAATAAAACCAATGTCAGTGAGAGGATCTCATTTACTCTTTAATTGAGCTATGAATTTGAATGATGTAAGTGAAGTTATCTCATACACAAGTCATATATCTAACATACCAGTTTTCAGTTCCAATACATTAAACACAAGCTCTCAATAAATCAAAGTATATGAGTTATATACATAGTTAGTCACTTACTTAGGATTAAGGTCACCCACACTATGAACATCACAAGTGAATTAATCTATAAACAGATTGAAGATAAATTCGACTTGGGTCCTACCTGATGTGTTGTCAATCCGAAAATTCACACTTATATTTCTATTTTTCTAGTAGTCAAGCACTCCAATACCCGAGATAAGTTATCTCCCTAACTGGACTTCATAGAAAACATAGTAGTCTTTTAAACCAATTTTTTATTTTGATTCCTCAAACTACGAACCATTTAGATTACCCACTAATATAAGTTGTCTTCTCACATCATAATTCATCCCTACGAGGGAAATTAGTATTAGCTAAACCTTAGGTTATCAATGAGTCAATATTTACTTATTCATTTCGTTTTTGATGCAAAAACCATTGAGGACAATTGTACAAGAGATGATAATTTAATCATGGGAATTTTATTAACCAATTTGTTCAAAAAACTACAAGCACAATTGATGAAATATCTGCACTAAGGGCACAAAATCCCAACACTTGCAATGAAAATAAAATCATCCTCTTAATTCTTGGTTAAATCCCATTCCATTTTACACGAAATAGGTTTTCTATAAATACGCTACCAATGTTGAGTTCTCTTGTTTAGTTTTATCTTCATGTATCGTGGGATAAGTTGGATAAATAAGTTATTAACAATGTATTTCAATATTCTATGAGCAAGTCATAATTTGAATGCTTCAAGTCAACCAAATATGATAAGTTACATTGGCCTTCCAGATGCAAGCTAAGTTACAACTAGCCCATGTAAATGGCACTAACAATCCCCTCCTTTTGAATTTTTATATAAAAAAAAAAGTAGCACAATCAAATAAGGTCAATAATCATCTTCGACATAACACTCCCCCTTAAACCAATTATCCACCTATGTAAAAAAACTACGTATGGGAAAATACTTCTTATTTTGACCAATATTTATTTTGGCTTTTCTTCTCCTAGTTAAACTCTATTTTTAGTTTCCCACTTAAACTCTAATTAACCTAGAGTTGTTGTATTCATACATGCTACGAATTTTAGCCTACAAATAGGACTTAGTTACTCTAGGTTTTACATAACAACAAAAATATTTAGATTAAGAGAATTTTGTTCTTTGTTTCGAAAGGTTTTTCTTGTGAGGCTTCGGGTTTTTCTTTAATTCTCTCCATCTTTTGTACTCTCCTTTATTATAGTAAAATCTCCTTTTGTCAGTGGTTTTTATCCTCTCTTGAGAAGTTTTTCCACGTAAAATTTACGTGTTCGATCTTTTCGATTCTTATTTTATTCACTTTGTTCGTTGCTTAACTAGGTTTATCCCCAACAAATTGGTACCCGAGCTAGTTTGATTTCCGTAGTCAATTGGTTCAGAGATGGCAGTGTCAAGGTTCGATATTAAGAAGTTCGATGAAATTGCAAATTTTAATTTGTGGCAAGTTCGGATGACGGTAATACTGGCTCAAAACGGTCTTAAAAGGGTCATTATAGGGAAGAAGCCCTCAGATATGGATCAGTCAGAATCGGAAGAGCTGGATGAAAAGGCTCTATCCACTATTTAGTTATGCCTCACGAATAATGTTTTACAGGGGGTTTTGAAGGAGAAAATATCGTTTGCATTATGGAAGAAACTAAAAGCCTTATATATGACGAAATCTCTAGCCAATAGGTTAGTATTAAAACAACGCCTCTACATGTTCAGAATGGTCGAAGGTGAGTCCATCAAAACTTATATTAGCGAGTTTGTTAACCTTCTTCATGACTTAAAGAATCTCGAAGCAGAGATTAGTGATGAGGACCAAGCTATATTGTTGTTATGTTATTTTCCCTTTTCTTATAAAACTTTCAGGTAAACTTTGATTTATAGGAGAGATTATCTCTCGTTCGAGGATGTGAAGAGGAATCTTCTGAGTAAGGATAAACTAAACAATGAGTTAGGCCCAAACAAAAAAATCAAATGGGCAAGCCTCAGTTCTAGTTGCAATAGGTAGACAACAAACTAAAAAGATAGATCGGAACAGGTCTAAAGCAAGATCCAAATCCAAATATCGTGACAAATATTATGGCTATTGTAAAAAGGTGGGCCATGTTAAGGCAGAATGTTGAAAACTTTAAAATAAAATCAAAAGGGATGTCGAAAATAACGAGAAAAACAAAGAGAAAGCCAAAGTTGTTGATGCTAGTGCAGCCGAGGACAGAGGTGATGATTTCTTGTTGGTGTCAACGAGCGAAAGCTCTAATCTTACTTCTGAATGGATCTTAGATTCAGGGTACTCCTATCACATGTGTCCCAATAGGGGCTGGTTCTCCACATACAGTTCAGTTGAAGGTGGAGTTGTGCTAATGGGGAATAACTCTCCATGTAAAATATCTGGAATTGGAACAATACAAATTAGGATGCACGATGACATTATTCGAACACTTTCAGATGTCAGGTATGTTCCTAATTTAAAAAAAATCTTATCTCATTGGGAATTTTAGATTCTGATGATTGCAAGATATTCATTAAGTCAAATGGTTTAACAGTTTCTCATGGGGCTATTATTGTGATGAGAGGAAAGAAAGAGGGTAGCATATACGTTCTGCAAGGGTCAACGGTGACTGGTGCAGCTACTATTACCGAAAAAAGCCAAAATTTCTACAACGTCACGACAAGAATCAACCTGACATCACGATGACACGAAGTGACTCTTTCTCTACCGATTTCGATTCAACCAAACTTTGGCACATGCGACTGGTTCATATGAATGAGAAAGGTATGACAATCTTGTGCAATAAAGGTCTTCTCAAAGACACTAGAGTTGGTAAGTTAGGTTTTTGTGAGCATTGAATTTTCAAGAAACAAACCCGAGTCAGTTTCGATTCAACAGTGCACAGAACAAAAGGAACTCTAGATTACATTCATTCTGATTTATGAAGTCCAGCTTCTGACAATTCAAAAGGAGGTAATAAATATTTCCTAACTTTTATTGATGATCACTCCAAAAAATTTTGGGTTTATTTCTTGAAACAGAAAAGCGAAGTCTTCGGAATCTTCAAACAGTGGAAAACATTGTTAGAAAAACAAACCGAAAAATTCGTGAAGCGGTTGAGAACGTATAATGGTCTTGAGTTCTGTTCATTAGAGTTTAATGATTTCTGCAAATAAGAAGGAATTGATAGACGTTGAACCATTTTTGGAACTCCGCAGCAAAATAGAGTTGTGGAAATAATGAACAGAACCTTGCTGGAAAAGGCTCGACGCATGCCTTCTAATGCATGCTTAGGGAAGGAATTTTGGGCTGAAGCCGTGAACCTGAAAAGTTATTTCGTAAATCGATCTCCTCATCGGGCATTGAATGGTAAGGTTCCATAGGTGTAATGGCCTGAATTTTCAATGGTGTCGGAACGGTGATTCGAGGTCACTAAATCTGACAAGTGAGGAGAAAATATTATTAATTTAGTGAGTATAAGTTAAATGTGAAGTTAGGAAAATTTTTGAAATAGTGAATAGTCTACTAGAAATAAATATTAAAATAATTAGAATCGAAAACGAGGTATCGAGACCTCGGAGATTTTTAATTGAGCCATAAATATTTTTATAAATATTTATGGAGTGTTAATAAGTTAGTATTAAAGTTTTGTCAAGAAATTTTAAAGTTCCGATTGTTAATTGAACAAAAAGGACTAAATTGTAACAAACGCAAAATTATGGGAAATGATTAAATAGCTTAAATGATAAAAGAAAGAGGGCTTAAAAGCCAAATAGACCCAAGGTATATTTGGGCTGGACTGCAAGGGCATGAAATCAGCAAGAAAATAAGGAGAATTAATGATAAAATTGGAATATTGCAAAATTTACTTAATAAAGCTAGGATTAAAGTGGAATTATCTAGATTTCTCTTTATTTTTCTGCATTCTCATCAGAAAAAAACACCATAGAAGGTTTCCTTAAGCTGGTTTTTCATATTTTTACTGCAAGTAAGTTCAATTCTTGATTATTTCTTGAAATTTTTGTGTTTTTGTGACTTTTACAACTAGGTCCACTTGTTGAATTCATTAGTTTTAGATTTTATGAATGAAATTAAAAGTTGCTATGAATATGTGCTGGAAGTATATGATGATTTATCATGGAATTAGAGCTTTAAATTGTTTATATGCCGATTTTATTGAAAGAATTGAATAGAGAGTGAATGTTTGAGACCTAATTGTAAAAGAGTTTGAAGTTAGGGTTTTATGTGGGCATTCTGAATTTCAATAGTTGTGAAATAACTTATAAAGTCTAGGTAAAGTATTAATTGAGAAAAATTAGCTTAATTGAGGGGTTAATTGAGCAAGGACTGAATTGTATGAACTGTGAAATTTGGGGTAAAACGGAAATCAACACTTTGCATTAAAACAGTTTTGGACAGAAGCAGTAGTCTTTGAAAAATAACCAAAAATTGTAGAAATCGAATTAGAGGATGAATAAAATATTAAATTAAATCTTATTGAGTCTAGTTTCTTATAAAAGAAACGGTGTAAGCAATGGAATTGTAAATCATGAGATATAATAGGTTTTGTGAGACAATGTTAGAATGATTTCGGGTTCCCCTGTTCTAACTTTGGAAAATAATCAAAAATTTGATAAAAAATAATTAGGGGCTTAAATTTATATGTTTAAAATTCTGAATGAGTCTATTTTCAAGATAAACAAACGGGAACATCATCCGAATCCCGTATGAGAAGATAATTAATTTTTAGTGAAGAAGGATCGGAACTGCCAGACAGCAGAACAGGGGTGACTTTAAAGAATTAACTGTACTTATTAGCTAAACCAAAAATTCTGAAAATTTTATGGTAAAAATATGTGTGAGTCTAGTTTCAGGGAAAATTAGCGGATCTTAATTTGGAGTTCTTTATCTCAAGATAAAAATAATTTAGTGACTATGACTCAAGGCGACAGCTCTAAATGAACTATAAATAATAATAGAATTATAGAGAATGCTACATATGAACATGAAATGTATTAAATTGATGATTAAATTTATTTATTTAGATCCGGAAAACTCAAATACGAAGCTAGATCGAGGAAAGGAAAAAGTCCCGGATTAGTGGATTTTTGTGTACGAACAAGTATCGAGGTAAGTTCGTGTAACTTGAATTATATTCTTAAATGCTTGAAATATATTTTTATTGATGTGAATATGATTTGGATGTTTATTGTATGATAATTGATGAAGCATTGATATTCTTGATGCAAATGGAAAATAAATCCCGGTTGAATGAAAGGAAAATTCGATGGATCTCTGAAAAGGAATTGACGGTAAAAAGGATCTAGCCCGGACGGGTGATCCTATCCTGATATAGCCCTCCCGAAGAATATGTGGAAAATGAATTTAGTCCGGACGAGTAATCCGAATTAGGGTCTAAATTTAGCCTGGACTGGTAATTCAGATCCCAGCTCATTAGAGTAATTGTCGTTGCTGGGGATTTAGCCTGGACTGGTAATCCCGACAATACTCTATGAGTTTATATTACAGGGGATTTAGCCTAGACTGGTAATCCCGCTGTAAGGATGAGGTTCGCGGGAGTGTGCTCTCTAGAAAAAGGGTATACCCATATGTGTACGAATTGACGGACCCGGAATTGTACACAAAAGTGTACTACTGAATATCCATCGAAATTCCAAGAAATTCAACGGGATAAATATGAGAAATGGAAGAACATGAAAATTATGGAATTGATGAGCTCATCAATCATTTATCTTTGTATTGAATTTATATGATGTTACTTAACTAATGCAAAAGTTGAGTTTGTATGTGATAGGTATATGTTTATGTGAATTGGATGTGTGCTTGTGTTGTTAAATGATGGATGTATAAGTATGGTAAGTATAATTCCTGTTGCATGAACTTACTAAGCACCATGTGCTTACCCCGTTCTCCTTTTCCCTGTTTTGTAGTGCTCGGGAGCTCGAACGTTGGAGATTAGTCGGAGCCTTATCACACTATCAACCCATATCTTTTGGTATATGAAAGTGACTTATTTTGAAAGAATGGCATGTATAGACTAAATATCAATGTTTACATGAAAATGGATGTTTGTAACTTAGCTATTGGCATGGTTAGAGTAAGTATAATTTTGGGATTTTGCGAAAAATTCTCTGTGATTCTGATTTGGTTCCGTAAGTTTCGGTAATGCCTTGTACCCTATTCTGGCGACGGATATGGGTAAGGGGTGTTACAATAGGAGATATGGTCAGGTAATTGACCGCCTCTGGACGTACTAACGTCCAGAGTGTGAATACTACAATAAAATATAGAATGATAAGGCGGTATTGGTAAGTATACGGGTCGAGTTGTAATATAGTTTTACAATGAAGTAAGTGAATACCCTGAGAATCATACCCAAGGAGTGCTAGATCAATTCTTTCCTAAAAACTAAAAGATCTAATTAGTACTCTAAACAGATTATAGTACGAAAACATAAAAGAAAGGTTTTTAAAGTTTTTAGGTTAATAAAATAAAATAACATAAAATAAATAAAATTCAAGAGATAGAAAAGTAGAGTAAATCAAATCTTGATCATGGGTGATTAGCTCGCTTCAATAATCCTCATCAAATCTTGCTGCGGGTTCCTCGTCAATCAACTAGTCGCTACCCTAGCAGGATTTTTCGATCTTCCACTAACATAACAAGTCAGCAATAACTACTTATCTTCCGACCTCACAGTCCAGACTGACTTGGGGTGAAGGTGTTCACTAATGGGCAATACCAATTTTGGGTTAATTCCCACCTTGATGACTTCCCGGGGTTGTCAGGCCCAGGGTTTGTTTCACGTTCTTCCTTTCCTAAACAGTTGATCCGTTGAGTAACCCTATAAAACAATTAATAGATCATACCTCCATTCACTAATCCCCCATAAAGGGATTAGTTCCACATGGCTTTCATAAACAATATGGAATAGATGAAATAATTAATCATAGTGGATGAATTGAAGTAGAGAGTTTAAGAAAATCTTGATTGATATTAATAAGAAGCACGAATCCACAGAAGTTGATCTCCTTCACAAATTAGATCTCTTGAAAGAAAATAAAGAATAAACTAACCCTAAATAATAAGAAAGTAAGAAAGCAAAACTAAATCTAAAGAGAAAATCTAAGCTAATGGAATAGTGTCCATAACATGTGCCAAAGGAGCCTATTTATAGCCTTCAGGTGGTTGTCGTCCTTAACCCTAGGCCTTGATGTTCTCGAGCTTTAAGTTCGATTGTGCAGACCAAAACGCCCCTATTTCGTGTTTAATTTTCATCCCAAAGCCGATGTCGCGACACAACAGGACATGTGTCATGATAGAGGTGGCAGTATACTCCTCCTTGAGACGTCTTCAGGGGTATGTCACAACACCCTCAATCTGTGTTGCGACATCGAAGGCAATGTCGTACTTTCTCCATTTTGCTCTCTATGTTGCAACATTGGGCCTCCCATGTTGCGACATAGTGTCCAGTATCGGTCTAAAATGTCTTCTAATGGTCTCCTGCACACTTACAAGGTACGTTAGCTCTCTCTTAGGCTTCATTCGGCCCTTAAGGTCAATAAAAGACTCAATTTGCACATTTTATTGAATGTAAGTAAAGTTAACGAAACTTAACTAAAATATAATGAAAATGCTTATATTCAGACTCTTTAAGTGCGAAAACTAGTTTAATCTACTACACTGAAGTTTAATCTGCTACACCGAATTACGGCAAATCAATAATCCTCCCAATTATTCTAATATTAGAATTTTCGGTAGTCTTACTTATGCTAAAGTTAGCCAAGGAAAGCTCAAATTAAGGGTCATTAAATGCATCTTTCTGGGATACTCTGTCGGTATAAAAGGTTTTAAGTTATGGTTTTCAGAATCCGACAAAATAATTGTTAGCAAAGATGTTATGTTTGATGAATATGTCATGTTCCAATCAGAAAATGAGACTTTTACTTTTAAAGACACAACAAATCAGAGTGTCTCAAGCAAGATGCAGTCAAAAGTCAAAATAGGGGGCGACATCACGATGAGCAAATGCTTAACATCGCAACAACCCGATGAACAGAGGTCTCATCCCGATGAAGAGTCTCACGATGTCGTGACGACACAACAAAATTTTGATTCTTGCAAGTTTGAAGTTGTTTTAGATCTATTTGGGGTTCCATCCAACCTTCAGGTACCTTCACCATCTAAATTAACTAATTATAAATTGGTTAGTGGCAGGAAAATACGAGAAATATAACCACCACAGAAATATTGTGAATGAAACCTAGTGGCTTATGCTCTAAGTTTTGTTGAGAGCATTGATTCAACTAATCATTCGTGTTATTATAAGGCAGTTCAAGCCTCCAATTCTAGCAAATGACTCGTTCCAATGGAAGAAGAGATGGAATCCCTTCAAAAGAACGAAACTTTGAGGCTAGTTAAATCACCCATCGATATAAGAATCGTTGGTTGCAAATGAGTGTTTAAAAAGAATGAAGGTTTAGGTCCTAACGACACTAGGTATAAAACAAGACTGGTTGCAAAGGGCTACAGTTAAGTGGAGGGAGTTTATTTTCATGATGTTTTCTCTCCCGTTGTGAAACATACGTCCATTCGGGCGCTTTTGGCCCTTGTTGCATCAAATAATCTTGAGTTAAAGCAATTAGATGTAAAGACTGTTTTCCTTCACGGTGACCTTGAGGAGGACATTTACATACAACAACCGAAAGGCTTCAAATTTTAAGGTAAAGAAGATCATGTTTGTCTCTACAAAAGCCTTTATATGGTTTGAAACAGTCTCCTCGACAGTGGTATAAAAAGTTTGACTCCTTCATGTTGATTATTGATTTTTCTCGAAGTAAGTATAACAGTTGTGTTTATCTACAATGTCTTGATGATGGTTCTTTTATATATTTGTTGTTATATATTAATTGCGGCTAAGAATCCATCTAAAATTAATCACCTTAAAATCATGCTTAACTTTAAGTTTGAGATGAAGATTTAGGTGTAGCAAAGAAAATTTTGGGAATGGAAATTTTGAGAGATAGACATTCCAAGAAATTGTTTTTATCGCAATAAAGGTACATCAAAAGGATCCTTGAGCGATTTGAGATGTAAGATGCAAAACCAGTAAGTACTCCTTTAGCTACACACTTTAAACTCTCAATTTCAGATTCCCCACAGAATGAAGAAGATGAAAGGTATATGTCAAAAGTACCTTATTCAAGCACAGTTGGAAGCTTGATGTATGCAATGGTATGCATTTGTCCCGATATTTCACATGTTGTTAGTGTTGTTAGCCGATACATTGCAAATCCTGGTAAGTTACACTGGCATGCAATTAAATGGATTTTCAAATATTTACGGGGTACTTCTAACATGTGCTTAGAGTTTGGAAGAACTCAAAAGGATCTAGTCGGATATGTTGATTCTGATTATGCATGAGATTTAGATCGAATAAGGTCTCTCACAAGTTACCTATTTGCTTTTGGGAATTGTGTCATTAGTTGAAAAGCAACAATTCAAGCTATAGTGACTTTGTCGACTACTGAAGGAGAATACATGACAATTACAGAAGTAGTAAAAGAAGCAATTTAGTTAAGGGACCTGTTCAATGAACTGGTAAGTGAAAAATAGGCAATTGTCGTATATTGTGATAGTCAAAGTGCCATACATCTCACCGAAGATCAAATGCATCACGAGAGAATGAAGCACATAGCCATTCGTTATCATTTTGTTCGAGAGGTGATCATTCAAGGGGATATTCAGATTCTTAAAATTGGCACAGAACACAATCCGGCCAACATGTTGACAAAAAGCCTTCTAGTTTTAAAGTTCAAGCATTGTTTGGACTTGGTAAGTATCCGACGAAGAACTAGTTAAGCCCGTAACAAGGCTCAATAAGGGAGTTGGTCCAAATACGAGTCAAGGTGGAGATTTGTGGGAGAATATCTCTTATTTTGACCAAAATTTATTTTGACTTTTCTTCTCCTAGTTAAAATCTGTTTTTAGTTTCCCACTTAAGCTCTAATTAACCTAGAGTTGTTGTAGTCATATTTGCTACGAATTTCAACCTATAAATAGGCCTTAATTATTTTAGGTTTTACACAACAAAAAATTTATTTAGATTGAGAGAATTTTTTTCTTTGTTTCAAAGGGTTTCTTAAGGGACTTCGGTTTTTCTTTTAATTCTCTCCATCTTTTGTACTCTACTTTGTTATAGTGAAATCTCCTTTCACCCGTGGTTTTTTATCCTCTCTTGAGGAGTTTTTTCACGTAAAATTTTCATGTTCGATCTTTTCGATTCTTATTTTATTCACTTTGTTCGTTGCTTAATCGGGTTTATCACCAACACTACAAAATCAATTATTAATGCATAAGAATAAAGAAGCCTTAACAAAAGAAAATGGCTTAATGATACAAAAAATCCCTCAAAGTACTCCAAAAAAATAATCCCCTAAAACTTTTTACACCCAATTGATCCCTCCGACTAATAATATTAATCTATTAATCTCGTTGATTGTTAGATTCATTAGTTTATTGTTAAATCCAAACGGTCTTATTCATGTTGCCGTTAATTATTGCTAAGTCAATCATCACAAAGCTGACATGATGATTCATTAGCAAAAATAAAAAAGAAATTCTAAAAATATTAAAATTTCAAGTCTAAAATAAACCTGAAAAAATGTCAATGTAGCATTGGTATCTAATGTACTTTCAGAATATTTTAGTTGTTAACTTCATTTTAAATAATAAAAAGATAAACTAATAAAAAAGTCCAAATCAATTTGTTTAGACATTAATTGTATATCTTACCATTTAATTATAACTTTACTTCTTTACATCATATGAATATCATAATATCTTATCCCATAATACTTTTAAGTATGTCAACAAGTATGGAATGTAATGACAATACATATTACACTTTTAAGGGAGAGTAGGATTTGCTTGGTAGGATGAAAAGAAGATTGAATGGATGGAAAATTGAAGGGGTAGAAAACTAGAAGGATGGAAAACGTAATTTTTCTTTCCATTTCAATTTGGAAGTGATAGCAAGATAAATTCGTATTTTTAATATATTTATTTTTGGCTAATTATCGGATAAAATGCTATTAAATTTAAATTTTTCTTATCAGGAATGAAGTTGTGCTGAATTCAAACTCTTACAAAAAGAGGCTAAATTTGAACAAAAAGCAAAAAGGAGGGTTTGATTGAAAGATTGAAGATACTAAAATGACTGGATAAAGATTGAATGGTTGAAGATTTTTTTTCAAAAGTGGTTGGATAAAGATTGAAGAATTTTTTATATTGTTACAACTCTATAATTAGTTTAAATTTGATTTTTTAATTTTGAATTACTTAGTGATAATATTTAAAATTATTTAGTGATAATATTTAGGAAAAATCTAGCTAAATTTTAGCACTAAAAGTGTGTGTATAAATATCTAATGACTACAGCCAATTCAACACACATTTTAGCATTTAATAAATTCTCTATTTTTTTTCTCTCCTGCGTCTTTGCCATTCAATTATGCAGTTTCATTCTTCTTCTTCTTTTCTTTTTTTGATTTCAACCTTTTGGTTTAATTCCCTTCTAAGGCCTTGCCTTTCCCACTTTTCACAATTCCATTTAAATCATTTATTTTCAAGCATGATTTTTTTTATGATTAATTAAACCCTTTTTAGCTTTAACTCGGAAATTACTCCAACAAAACAATTGTGAGATACGAACCCGCTCAAAAAAACCTCTCAATTCGGTATTCGCTATCTTTCTGGTATATGGGATAGTACAAATTCATCCCTCAAAGTTGATTCGATTTCAATTCAAAAAATGCGCGTTGGGTTGGAATCGTTTGGCGTACAGTTGGGAAGTTGAGTCGGCAGTGCTATATTCAAAATATCGCGAACAAATTGGCGTGTTCAATTGGAAAAAGCTAGTTTGATTCCGTCAAGGGAGATAGTGATCGGATTTAAACGACCCACACGGTTAAGGCCGTTAATTCGAGTTGGGCTTTTCAGATCGCAAGGCTGTCGATGTCTTAAATTATGGGTACGTGCCATGTGGTTGGAAATTCAACAAGGGTCGATTTGCAGATGATACCAGGATCGACTACGAAAGGAAAAGTTGGCAGTTTGAGGGATCCTCGATTGCTATAACCAGCTTATCGCTTGAAAGGGAAAATTTGTTTCAAGGATCGATTCAAGATTGGAGTACACCGAGGCTAAGGCTAAGCTTAAAAAATATTTTATTTATCCATTTATTTTATTTTCTTAAATTTATTTTTGCATTTCCGAATTTGTTTTTATTTTATTTTATTTTTCGTATTTCCTTATTTTATTATCTTAATCAATTTAAAACCCCCCATTTTATTTTCCAGCATTGCAACACACTGGCTATGGGCACAACTGTTACCGCGACAGCAATTCTAATCACGAGAAAAGGCGAAATTAGACAACTAGTCCCTGTGGATTCGAACCTACTACTCTATATTTCAATTTACTGTTATTTTGTCGTAGGATTTTATATTTGATGGTTTTGACGTCCATCAAGAAGAATTGATTTTTATTCATTAGGATTGAAAATGATTTTCTCTTCTATTTTCTTTCCTCTCACTTTTATTCCTAACCAAGCACAATAATTTTTTTTTTTTCACTTTTTCACTCCCTCCTCCTGTCCTTCCACTTTTCCACCCAATCAAATACAATCTTAAAGACTATATTATTGAAAGGAAAAGCCATAAATGATTGAAAGAATTAGTTTTCATAGACAAAAAAAATATCTTAATTATAAAATACTTTTCAATTTATCTCTCCATAGAATATTCAATTACTTATTTTTTTTTCACTTTACACATAATAGTGTCATATTTTTTTTGTTTACATGCACCTAATGATTAATCAACAATTAATTAATTGGACCCACTACAATAAATTTAACTTTTTACTTTCATTACCCCTAATCTTAGCCACATTATAAGCAAAATAAAAATATTGTATAAAGGTTTTTTGTCAGAAAACTTAATTAATCAAGTTTTGCCAATTAATGTCCCTCCAAACCACTTCAATTTCCTTTGACCATTACAATAAGGCGTTCTTTTAAATGTTCAAATTGAGTACTGATATTTTAAGCGTTGAATTTCGAGTTTCATTTATAAATTATGTATTAAGATAATTATTCCCTCCAGGGTTTAATTGATGGTAATTATTGCTATAATTAAAATATATATAATAACCATACTTTTTTATAACATTATTGTTAAAGTTTTAGTTTGATTGACATTGATATTATTAGTATAAGACGATGTGGGTTTGAACACACTTATACACGATATATCTTTTTTTATTTAAGGGTTTTTATCTATTATATTTTAAAAAAAAAAATCTCTCTTCTTTTTCATAGAAAAACTCCTAGTGCTCAACTATTTCAAACTAAATCTTTACTTTGTCATAGACGATGCCAACCTTCGGGCTGGTTGCTGCTCGCTATTTTATTTAACTTTTTTTCGTAGTTTTATTTTGCTTTTAATTTCAATCCAGATTATCATGGTTTGTTCATAGTTTTGTGGTTTTATTTTGTCCACAGTTTCATGGTTTTATTTGTCTACATTTTCATGGTTTTTATTTTGTCCATTTTGTTTTCTTTAAAAGCATATGTGGTTTTACTTTTACTTTTAATTTTTAGTTATGTTCTAGTGTATATGTGTGATTTGCCAATATAATGATGCTGCCAAATCTATTAGGTGTCATTCTCGAAGGGTTTTATCATGATAAATTATAGCAATGGTGATATATTCAAGATAATGAGGAAGAGGATAGACCATTTGAGACTTGGCTTTTTGTGCATTATTGATGCGATGGATCTCTTGAGGCTTTTGCAGTTTTTTATTGATTGATCGGTGTTCATCGTCAAGTTGATTTGATGATTGCGTGACAATGATGCGAATTCCAGTAATTTAATCAAGTTGATTTATCTCTGATTTGTTTTTCAATTATTCAAGTGATGCAATTATTGTCCATTTGTCCTTTTCTTTTTTGAAATTATTCTATAGATATGGCCTTTATGCATTAATTTATGGTGATTTTTATCATATCTTTGTGATATTATTTTTTATGATTCCAATTAATAATAATATTTTCTTAAAAAAATGATAAACTAATATAATAAATAAAGAAAATGATGAGATAAAAATTGATATTATTATTGGATGAAATGTGGTTACATGTCAATGTCCAGCGATTACAAGGTGTAATAAGTGGCACATAAACGAATGTCCCACAACCCTGACGTGTGTTTTGTTGTGGATGGGTAGAGTTCGAGGTGGTGCTTTCAATATAATGTGTGTTTATATCTAAATTCATAAAACAAAATTTATAGCATTTTTTATTGTATCAAAGTCATCCATTAAATTAAGTTATATGTATTTCTTGTATTTTTTAAAACACCTTAAATGAAGCAATATCGTTATTTCAACCTTTCTAATATATTCAATAAATTTTCAATCTTATATATGTGGATATCTTAGTTAATTCTAGGTCAAACTAATTGAAGACCAGAAGTCATGTAATTGCCCTGCCCACAAATCTTTATACATCTATATTCGCTTACTTTATCAATCACTAATTTTACTTTCTTTCTTTTTTATATTCTTTTTAACTCATTATTTAATTTTTCGTCTTTTTTAATCTTTAAATTTGTATTTTTTGTCAAATTACCTCAAAATAGATGAAACAGTTAACTGACGCTACGTAAAAGTCACACCAACAATTAATTAATTTTTAAACTTAAATATTCAAAAAATTATAAAAAAAAAGTATTTAAAAATTAAAAACCATTAAAATTAGTACTTATAAAATTATAAAAAAAAATATGTTTTTTAATTTAAAAAATTGTTGATGTTCACGTGGATTCCATGTCAATAAAGTTAATATATATTGATTTTTTGTCATCTATTTTTGAGTGATTTAACAAACAACGTATTTTTAAGGGCAGAAGAAAGCGAAAAATTAAATAAAAGGCTAAAATATTTTTTTTTTAATTTAAAAGGTAAAATAATTATTTTTTAAATATATTACATAAAAATTGAAAGATTTGGGATTATTTGGAAAAAGAGGTGGCCAAACTCAAGCCTAGAAAACATGTATATTCTTTTTTTTGTCGAGCTGTCTCTAACCCTTTTTGTTTGACTAATTATTAAATAATAACAAATATGATTAAAGAAACAAGGTGGCTTTTTGTAAAGAAGGCAAATGTTTCATTTTAAAGAACAGAAAATTCCAACTTTTTTTTTTTCATAAAATTTTAACTTTATTTAATTTGGTAAAATGATTGCCAACCACTTTGGATGCCTCAAAAAGAAAAGAAATTACGGACAAAAATAAAAGAAATTTATTTTATTTATAAAATGGACCGTTCATGGCCAGCAAGTTGTAAATTAGAAAGAAAAGCTAACAAAAGTTAATTGATTCATCCACTAACTATAATGATCCTTCACTTATGCCTTTGGAATACCTTTTACGCTTATATTTGGGTAAAAAAAAAATTATATTTACTATATTTAAAAATAAATCATCATATTTTTTTGTTTTTTTATTAGGGTAAAATTTGTTTAGGGATTGAATTTGAAACTAAATCAATTCAAAACTTGAACACAAGTATTTTGTCATTCTATATGTGGTTCAATCAACGATATTAATTTGTATTTTTTTATATCATTTCTTAGAAAATAATCCAAGCCTAAAGATACAAACCACACACTCAAGTAAATCGACCAAGTACAAAAGGTAAATCATATGAAGAAAGTCAGTTAGCACATGATATACAAATAGTGAGTCATTATCAACATGATAAATGATACTTACCATAAGTCAAAGGACGAGAACAACAAAAGTTTTGGAGGCATAATCTTGAGAAGAGAATACTAACCTCAAACAATCAAATGTAAGGAATGGTTATTGCTATACACGCATTCTTATGTAATGGCAATCCGAAGAATGCAATGATTCATTAGTATAAAAGGTTAGGTGTAGTAAGCTCAAGGTAAGACCGACATCTACTATTACTCTATAAGTTGCTCTCCTTGTCAACCATCATCTTCCCTTATTTAACTTAAGCAATAGAGAGCATCTTGAAGCACAAGCTCTAACGCTTTCACAACTCTCCCTTTGTTTTGTAGGTCCAATATCTCCATCAAGCGAATGATATCTTTAACCCAACCTTCTCAAAGAAACCTATATTAGGGCATTCAAATAACACCATTATTAACCATGAGGTGTAGTGTGGTGATTACTTACTTCATCTTTTAATCATGTGATTGGGGGCTTGATTTGCGCTCATGAAAATGAAACGTATTTCATGGTTAATTGTTTACCTTTTCGAAGAATACTCGTAGCAAGTGAGTTAATTATTGCTGCTGACGGTGTATACCCTAATTACAACAAAAGAGAA
The DNA here is from genome assembly GCA_025698515.1 of Gossypium sturtianum. Taxonomy (NCBI): domain Eukaryota; kingdom Viridiplantae; phylum Streptophyta; class Magnoliopsida; order Malvales; family Malvaceae; genus Gossypium; species Gossypium sturtianum. Next base: position 49,546,195 of record CM046952.1, on the reverse strand, counting down.
GAGGAAATCCATTGTCTAATGTAAAAAATAAAAACCCCAAACTTATAAAAATTGGGAAGTCATGTATTGGTGGTAAAAGAATAGCAACTTCGGTAATAGCTTCTTTACCTTGTTTATGTTTAGCACTATTTATTGATAGGAAGGAAGATTCCTTGTGGTTTCCTTTTTCAAGTTGAAAGCTAAAGTTTGATTTAAATGATGTAGTTAAGTAGTTGTGTGACATTTTGAATAAATGAAAAAGACATACATATAATCCAGATGTTTCATTTGTGACATTTTTAATCGGATTTTTATTTATTTTTGTTATGTAGAAGTACTTATTGAATCAGATTAGGTATGTTGCTGAATTCTGAATAAATTTAATTAATTAAATAGTAATTTAAGCCAAGCTATGAGCTGTGACTACAATTGTTATGTTAGGTTGTGGCAGGCAGCCATGCTGGTTGTTGAATTGGGCAGAGATGGATTATTGGCTAAAAGTGACATCACATTCACAGCTTGGTTTTTGTATTAGACCAGCTGGAGCCAATTGGAAACTGTTGAGTTTGGGATTGGGCTAATTAATAACTTGTGCCAGAGTTTTCAGTTTTATGGTTCAAATGCAATCATTCTTAGTTGGTCAGTATTCATAACTTGGGATTTGAATATCCCAAAAATCCTTAATAAATGTGTATCATTTCATTCTTCTGATTTGGCCGAATGTGTTAAATATATTATAATCCACATCATCCAAGGCATGCAGTCAAAATTAGTTCTTTAGGTTCATATCAAGACCCCCAACATGACATGAAAAAACATATGATCACGTACAAAAAATTGTCAAAATTTATAATAGCATCTTAAATACGATTATGGCATAGAAAATACATGTCAGCTGTAGTAAGCTCCAACTCAAAGTATTAAAGGCGCCATTTATTGATCAACTTGTACAATGTGGAAATTCTCCAACTTTCTTGATTTTTCTAAGTTACACAAATTCATCTTGAACCAGGCACTAGTTCTGCTGCCACCAAGCCAAACATGCTATGTTTTTCTTTGAGATGGTACCGAGATTTGGTTGAGCGAAAAAATAGAAATAAAATAAAATTTGAGTAAGCTTGATAAGAAAAAAAAATAGAAAGATGACTATTTTTTGTTCTAATGCATAATGGCAAGAAGAGAAAATGATAAATAAACAAGTTCCTTCAAAATTATACATTTTCAAATAATTTCATTTTTGAACTCTATGAAGCAATGAAAGGGAAGAAAATTATCTTTTCTTTCAATTTCTCCCTCTACGAAGCAAAATCTTGGCGCATATAGTTTTCCGTTTTATCAACATTGCAAGTCAAGTTTTAATCTAATTGTACTCGCTCAAAATAATGATAGTTTGGTCTTTGTCTTAATTCCACTCCAACTAGAGTCGAAAGATTTCCTTCTAAAAGAAATAGGAGACTATAAAGCAAGTCTTGTAAAAGTCCGAGGAATTAATATCTTGTGGATAAACACATAGAGTTTTGAGGAGTACCCTCAGGGCATTCCTTAAAGTTACTACATATAGTAATATTTTCACCCTGGCAGTAATTGCAATTAATAGAATGTTATTACTATAAATATAGTATTAAGTAACTAGGCTCAAAGTGTTTCATAAAGGCACGCATGCAAAACCCCTAAGAATGTCGACTATAATAACTACCTGCTACAAAGACCTGGTTCTCTGATCTTTGCAGATTCCAATCCTACCGATGATTGCAAAGGTTTAGCATTGCTGATATAGTAGGTCAGTCATTAAGCATTAGCCAGCCAAACTTAAAATCCTTTATGACCAACACTAAAAGCACTCAGTAACTACTTGAGTGGCCAGCAACAGTCCATTTTTGACATTTCTACTCTCGTACAGGCCTTTAGGCAGTAGCTGGAGCCTATAGGAGAGTGTGTATAATCTATAACCAAAATAAAATTTGATGCTTCTCTTGTCTCTTTCTAAACAAGTTTGTATATCTATACCATTCTTAAAACTTAATTTGTGTTATGAGTCTAAGTAACACTAAATTACTTAAAAGTTCAAACAAAATAGTAATAAAAAATTAAAAATATGCAAGAAAATATATTTTTATGTATTGTATTATCTTTTTCTCAATGTTTTTCTTTAAAAAGGAACTAGTCATCAACTCATCAAGTAGCTTCTTGTGCACTGGGCAGTGGGTACCTTCTTTTTTCTTTTACAAATTATTTTTCTTTTTCACCCCATAACATATGTGGATGTGTCAGAATCTAATAAAAACTCAAATGCTTCTCTAATTTGCATAAGAGCTGGGAACTAGAATTAGCATTGAGTTTCAGTGGGTCATAAACAATTTTGATGACATGTCATTAGCTTCAGCCTAGCTTGCTCAAGAAAGCTTTATGCCAGACATATAGCAAGTACACATACCTTTGTTCAAAGATGAATTCTACAAGCTTTACTTGGATATTTAGTTCAATGGTTAATTGTGGAGCTCGTTTCACCTGAACAATTAGCTCAATAGTATATTCATGTATCTCTATCCAAAGATGAATTCTACAAACTTTACATGGACATTAAGTTCAGTACCAAATTATGGAGCAAGTTTAACCTCTGTATTATCTTTCTCACAAGAAATAAGACTAATATTTATATGCATAGTGAGCCTAACTTTAGGAAACTCTATACTAGGAAGCAAACTGATTCTAGGGATGCTGTCCCTTAAAACACAGCCTTAAAGTTAGGGATAGCAATTAATAAAATATCTACAGGATTCTTTCTGATACACTGAATATTCCTTATTAGGAAACTGTAATCGACACTCCCCTCAAGCTGGGAAGTGGATATCATCCATTCTTAGCTTGCTTACTAGTTTCGAAAGGTCTTCCCGGATAATCCTTTGGTAAGGATATCTGCGATTGACCATCGTGGACACATATGGAGTGCAAATTAAGCCACTTTGTCAAGTTTCTCCTTGATGAAATGTCTGTCAACCTCAATGTGCTTCATGACGATCATGTTGCATTGGATTATGTGCAATATTGATAGCAAACTTATTATCACAATACAACTTCATTGGACCTTCCCACTTGATCTTCAAATCCTCCAAAATAATTTTCAGCCATAATAATTCACAAATTCCAAGAGCGATCGCTCTAAATTCAGCTCTGACTAGATCTAGCCACAACATTCTGCTTTTTACTCATCCAAGTTACAAGGTTGCCTCCCGAAAAAGTGCATAGCCCAAGGTTGATCTTCTATCAACCATAGATCCCGCATAATCTGCATCAAGTATAGGCTTCAAGGGTTAAATTCTCCCCTTTCGTAAATAAGATTCCTTTGCCCGGAGTGCCTCTTAAGGCATCTCAGAGAATCGATATACAACTCGAAGATGTGATTCTTTAGGATTGTGCATGAACCGACTTACAACACCAACTCCATAGGCAATATCCGGTCTAGTATGTGACAAGTAAATGAGCTTCCCTACGAGTCTTTAATATGAACTTTTATCAACTACTGCATCTTCTAGTGCATCTCCAAGTTTGTGGTTCACCTCTATGGGTGTCTCTGCTGGTTTACATCCCAACTTGCCCGTCTCTGTCAACAAATCAATTATGTATTTTTGCCGAGATATGAAGATTCCTTCCGAGAGTGTGCTACTTCAATACCAAGGAAATATTTTAATTTACCAAGCTCTTTGACCTCAAATTCTTTTACTAGGCATTTCTTTAAATTTTCCATTCCTTCCAGATCATCACCTGTCACTATAATGTCATCTACATAGACTAATAAAGCGGTCATTCCCCGAAGATGAGTGTTTTACAAACAGAGTGTGATCTTCTTGACTCTGTTTATACCCCAACTTGAGCATTACTTTGGTAAATCTTCCAAACCAAGCTCTCGGGGATCCTGTTTAAATCAGTATAGAGCCTTTTTTAGTTTGCAAACTACTGCCCCTGTATTTGGACCGAACCACAGTGGAACATCCATATAGACTTCCTCCTCAATATCACTATGTAAGAAAGCATTTTTATGTCAAGCTCGCTGTAGTTTTCAGCCTCTGTTGGCGAAAGAAGTGACAACAACACTCACACAGTGTTCATCTTTGCAACCAGGGCAAATGTCTCAAGGTAGTCTATTCCATACTTTTGAGTGTACCCTTTAGCAACTAATCTTGCTTTGTACCTCTCCAAAGAGCCATCCGAATTATATTTCACTGTGTACACCCAACGACATCCAATCTGGTTTCTTTCCTTTCTGGTAATTTTACCAAATCCCATGTCTTATTTTTTTCAAGTGCTTCCATTTCAACCTTCATGGCATTTTTCCAATTCTCATCATTTAATGCCTCGGATACAGTTTTGGGAATGGAGATAGAATTTAGGCTAGTAAGAAAGGTTTTGTGGTTATGGGACAAATTTTTGTAAGACATGAATGAGTACAAGGGTTGTTTTGTACAGGCCCTAGTTCCTTTTCTAATAACAACAGGAAAATCATAGTCTTTCTGATCTGAATTTTCAGTAGTATTCAAAGTAGGTTCAGTAATTACCTCGGGTTGTAGAGTAGTAGGTTGTTTACCCGAAGAAGATGATTGAACTTGCACCAGTGCCTTCTTCCTTGAGTAAACTAGTAAAGGACGAGTAGTGTCCTGAATCCCTTTGGGCGACTTAGGTGTAGTAGGCTCTATTTCGGGTTGCATAGGTTCAAGTTGGGGGCAGCTGGTTGGTAGGTAAGGACCGAGTGTTTAGCTGCTGAATAGGAGCCGGAAAATTAAGTTGGGCAGTGGTTAGTAGGTCGGGACAGAGCTGGAAAATCAAGAAGAAAAAAATTCTCTGTCCTTATCTTCTGTGAATAAGTTCTCCCCCTGAAGATAAGGACGAGTAAAGAATTTTTCTTCTTCAGCAAAAGTGACATCCGCTGAAACATAAAAATTTTTTGTGGCTGGATTATAGCATCTGTACCCTTTTTGTGTAGGGGAATAACCGAGAAAGACACATTTGACAGCTCGTGGATCAAGTTTTCCCCTATTTTGAGAATGTACATGTACAAAGGCAACACATCCAAATATTTTGGGAGTAAGGTTTAAGGTATTGAAATCAGGAAAGAATTTCGATAGAACTTGCATAGGACTTTGAGAGTCAAGGACCTTTGTAGGCAACCTATTTATCAGATGAGTAGCAGTTAAAACAGCCTCCCCCAGTATTGTTTAGGGACATTTTTTTGAAACAATAGAGCTCTAGTAATAGCTAAAATGTGACCATTCTTTCTTTCGGCAACGCCATTTTGTTGGGATGTGTTAACACAAGAGGACTCATGTATAATGCCTTTTTCTTGAAAATATGGGGAGAGAAACTGATTGAAATAGTCTTTAGCATTGTCTGACCTAAACCGTTTTATTTCAGCCCCAAATTGTGTTTTGATCATGTTGTAAAAGGTTGTAAAAACAGACCTTACATCAGATTTTTGTTTTAAAAGAAATATCCAAGACACACGGGTACAATCATCAATAAAGGATACAAACCACCGAGCCCCAGAGATGTTTGAAATATTTGATGGTCCCCAAATATCACTATGAATAATTGTAAAAGGAGTGGATGTTCTTTTATTACTTACCGGAAAAGAGGTACGTTTATGTTTGGCAAGTTCACAAACATCACAATGGAATTTTTCAACAGTGATTCCTTTGAACAATGAAGGAAACATAAATTTAAGGACTTGAAACGAAGGATGACCAAGGCAGAGGTGATGGAGCCAAATTAGGTTTTTATTAGCTTGAACAGACTTGGATAGGAAAGATAATGGTGAGGAATTCAGAGTACTAACTTCTCCACTAGATTCTTCAAGATAGTATAGGCCATTTGCTTCCTTAGCATGTCCAATCATCCTATTCGTATTCTATTCTTGAAAAAAACATCGATTGGGATAAAAAACCACACTACAATTAGAGTCCTTGGTAATTTTTTTTATGGAGAGAAGATTGGTAAATAGTTTAGGAACATGAAGGACATTTTTAAGAATAAAGGTCTTGTTTATAACAATATCACCTTGACCAGCCACTGTGATCACAGAACCATCAGCTATTGTTATCTTTCTATTACTAGGACAAGGTGTATATGAAACAAATTTGTGTGAGGAGTGGGTCATATGGTCTGTAGCTCCTAAGTCAATGACCCAAGACCTGTTGGTGACTGTGTCCGAGACATTAGAATTTTGAGAAGAGGATATACCTGAAAGCGCCAAACTACAAGTACCTGTGGAAGAAGACTTTTCCAATGATCCCAGTAAAGTCTTTAACTTCTCAATTTCATCTTTATTAAAAACACTGGGTGAGTCTTGAGAATTACATTTCTCCATCCAAATTGCCTTGCTATATTTGCTCGCCTCGTTCCTTTGGTTGTCTCTTTGGTTTCGAAAAAAAAATTTTGATTGTCCTGTGGCTTCCCATGGAGCTTCAAAGCAGATTTTCCTTAGTGTGACGAGATTTTTCTGAAGAAGTGCACCATACTGAGACTCCCTTTTAATAAGCCTTGTAGGTTCTTTCGCTAATATCGTTGCGTTGGCTATTCCATGGCAAATCTCCTCTCACCGACAGCCTTTGTAGCTAAGGCGTAGAACCATCCACTTGACTATTCTCAAGCATAACTCCTCTTCTTCCTTCTTCAAAGACGAACTATCGCGATTGTCTTATTTAGTGATGGTAGCTCCTCATTTCCAAGTATTTGGACTCTTATCGCATCAAATTCAACATTTAGCCCAAAGAAGAAAATCATAAATTCGATCCTTTTCAACGAACCTTTTCAAGAGTGTTGCATCCGTGACCGCACTTCATCCGAATGCACTAGTAATGATCCATCTCTTGCCATAAGCTTTGCAAAAGATTAGAATACTCCGTGATGGAACAACTTCCTTGCTTGGTAGATGAAATCTTAGTCTTGATTTCATAAATTTGAGCAAAGATCTCGAACTTTAGAATAAGTCCGCTTCACTGCCTCCCATATTTCTTTGGAAGAGTTAAGAAACATGCATGTGTCACCGATTTCGGCATCATAGAATTCCATAACCAAGACATGACCATGGAGTCTTGTTCATCCCAAGCATCAAACCGAGGATCTCCTTCTTTAGGTCCTGTGGCCGAGTAAGTGACTCTCGACTTTCCTCTCCGCGCTTTCAAGAACGTGCGAACCATTTGAGACCATTTCTGTAATTCTTCCGATTTAACTCAGAGGCCACTTGAATGTTCTGCAACTCACTTGTTGGGTTGAGTTTTTCATAGAGACTTCGAACTATCCTCATTGGTATTGGTTTAGATAATTTCAGACATATTTCTTTTGAACAAAATAGGCAGGCTTGAGGGTTGAGTGGGAGTAAAAGATTACCAGAAAAAATTCCCAGAAATCGGTCTAATGTGATACCATGTTAAAAATAGACTTTTCTGTATTATCTTTCTCACAAGAAATAACACTAATATTTATATACATAGTGAGCCTAACTTTAGGAAACTCTATACTAGGAAGCAAACTATTCTAGGGATGTTGTCCCTTAAAACACAGCCTTAAAGTTAGGGATAGCAATTAATAAAATATCTATAGGATTCTTTCTGATACACTGAATATTCCTTATTAGGAAACTGTAATCTGACACTAGTCATCAACTCATCAAGTAGCTTCTTGTGCACTGGGCAGTGGGTACCTTCTTTTTTCTTTTACAAATTATTTTTCTTTTTCACCCCATAACATATGTAGATGTGTCAGAATCTATTAAAAACTCAAATGCTTCTCTAATTTGCATAAGAGCTGGGAACTAGAATTAGCATTGAGTTTCAGTGGGTCATAAACAATTTTGATGACATGTCATTAGCTTCAGCCTAGCTTGCTCAAGAAAGCTTTAAGCCAGACATATAGCAAGTACACATACCTTTGTTCAAAGATGAATTCTACAAGCTTTACTTGGATATTTAGTTCAATGGTTAATTGTGGAGCTCGTTTCACCTGAACATTTAGCTCAATAGTATATTCATGTATCTCTATCCAAAGATGAATTCTACAAACTTTACATGGACATTAAGTTCAGGACCAAATTATGGAGCAAGTTTAACCTGAACATTTAGCTCAATTTATGTTCATATGTCCCAAATCAAAAATGAATTCTACAAGCTATACTCAGACATTTAGTTCAATAGTAAATTATGGAGCGAGCATTTAGGTCAATAGTATGTTCATTCACCTTTATTTAAAGATGAATTTTACAAGCTTTACCTGAACAATTAATTCAATGGTAAATTATGGGCAAGCTTCACAAAAGATTAAGCTGAATAGTATGTTCATATATCTCTATTCAAAGATGAATTCTACAAACATTATTTAGCTGAACAGTAACCTATTGAGCAGGTTTCACCCGAACATTCCGCTCAATAGTATGATAATATATCTCTATTCAGAGATGGATTCTGCAAGCTTTACTTGAACATTTAGTTTAAAAATAAATTAAGTTTCATCCGGAACATTCAGCTCAATAGTATGTTCACATCTCTATTCAAGGAATAATTTCTGCAAGCTTAAATAAAATATTAAGCAAGCTTCACCTGAACATTTAGCTCAACTATATATTCATATATTGTATTCAAAGATGAATTTTGCAAGCTTTTCTCGGACATTTAAATATATAATTCAAAAATAAACTATGGAGCAAGTTTCACCCGAACTTTCAATACAAAAGTGATTTCTACAAGCTTTACTCGGACATTCAATTCAATAGAAAATTAAGAGCAAGTTTTACCCAAGCAATGAACTCAATAGTATGTTCATATATCTCTATTCAAAGATGGATTCTGCAAGCTTTACTTGAACATTTAGTTTAAAAATAAATTAAGCAAGTTTCATCCGGAACATTCAGCTCAATATTATGTTCACATCTAATCAAGGAAAATTTTCTGCAAGCTTAAATAAAATATTAAGCAAGCTTCACCCGAACATTTAGCTCAACCATTTGTTCATATATCCTATTCAAAGATGAATTCTGCAAGCATTTCTCGGACAGTTAAATATATAATTCAAAATAAACTATGGAACAAGTTTCACTCGAACTTTCAGCTCAATAGTATGTTTATATATGATATATATCAATTCAAAGCTGAATTCTAATCTTTACTCAGACATTTTAATGCAAAAGTAAATTTGGAAGAAAGTTTAACCAGAACATTTAACTAAATAGCATGTTCATATATCTCTTCAAAGATGAATTTTACAAGTTTTACTTGCAGATTTTGTTCAATGATAAATACATATATCGCAAATGGATAAAAATGCTAAACTTACAATTGTTTGGTTTCAAAGTTTGCTACAAGCAATATGCCAATATAGAAAAGAAGCTACCAGAGTTGGGTTTCAAAAAGCAACAGACTTGAATCACTCTAAATTTTATTCAGAAGCCTAATCTCTGTAAATAAAAGCACCAGTAAAAACAAATCTTTTACTACAGAAAATAGGGCAAAAATGATTGAGAAATGAAAGACTAACCCTGGTTATGGCCAATTTGGCTCAATCTTTCGGCACCATCGATCTCCACACCGACTCGGCGTAAAGAATCAAAGACCGGCAAAACCAATCTACGGCGGTCAATAGGTCTAGAGATCTCTTCATCGACATCGATGGCGATGTTGCTGATGCCGATTTCCTTCAAGCGGAAGCCGAGCTTCTCGCCGACTTTGGAAGCGACTTTGGAGTCCCAGAAGCGGCGGGAGCGAGGGAATTGGTCGAGCTTGGATCGGTATTGGATGAGGAATTCTTGCTCGGTGGAGGAGGCCATGGCGACGATGTAGGATGTCCCCGGCTGAGTGACGTGGGCCTTGATGCTGCGGCATGAGAGGACCAAGCGAAGCACGTGCTGGCTGTGAGTTGCAGACATTGGCTTTGGCTTCCAGCAATGTTTCCACCACGAGAAGTCCCGCCGAGTTTCATCATTTCACGCTTATTGGGAGATCAGAAATAGATGTCGGATCGGGTCAATTAAGTAAATCCCAAAACTTTAACAAAATAATTTAAAATTGGGTTAGAAGGTTAATCTTTAATTTGTTATGAAATAAAAGAACAGAGAGAATAAAAATTAAAAGAAAAAATATAGTAAAACAGAATTTGCATTTTATTGATTAATAACAATTTTTTTCATATTTTTCTAAATTTTATATTTATAGATATAAGAATTATATATAATATAAAGCTTTATTTTTAATAAATATTAGAATACTAAAGTACATTAAATTTATATTGATTTTGATGAACGTCTACATAACGTGGCTCTTTAAAACCTACTATAAAAACTATATGGGAAACAAAATTCTTAGTGAAGAAAAAATGGTGCAGATATATATAATACGCATAATTGACCTCATCCGAACGTGTGAACTTTTAGAGTAAAAATCGTGTAAATAAAATATATAATTAAAGTGCGTTATCTGCAAGCGAATATGTCAAATTGTAATATAATTTTGTGTTACAACGAAACACCGATAAGCATTCTGAGGATCGTATCTAAGGGAGGCTAGATTAAATCTAAAAATATTGTCTTGTAGTGTAACGACCCGATAGTTACGGGTGTCGAAAAGTGCATTTCCGGGATTTTGTTTTCGTAAAACGGACTAATAAATATTTATTAAAAATATTTACAAAGTTATTTGTGTAGTTAATTAGATTTTGGTTAGGTGAATTTACATGAATTAAGAGTAATTAGGTATAAGGACTAAACTGCATAAAGAGTGAAAGTTGAATTATGGATTAAGAAAAAAGTAAAGGGACTAAAGAAGCAATTAAGCCTTATTCTAACAAGAGGATGGTGTTGTTAAGTACATGTGTAAAATTTATATACATATATTTATTAATAAATTATACTTACTTAATATTTAAGTATATATATTATATTATTATTATAATAAGTAAATGAAATAATAATAATAAAACAAAACAAATAAATAGATAAAAGAAATAGAAAAAGAAACAGATATAGAAACGAAAACAGAAAGGGAAAGAAAGAAAAAGGAAAAGAGAAAGAGAGAAGAAATTAGGATTTCAAAGTTTAAAGTTCAATTGGTGAGTCAATTTAGTCTCATTTCTTATAATTTTTATATTTTTAGAATCTCGGTATTAAACACTACCCGACCCATGTCAAAATTTTAGAAATTATTGAGTTTTTAAGTGTTGTCTATGTTGAATAATTTTAGTATTAGAGATTAAATTGCTAGATTTTTAAGTTAGAAATGAAAAAGGATTGAATTGTAGAATAAATTGTAAATTTTGAGTATTAGGGACTAAATTGTGAAAATTTGAAATTTAGGGATTTAAGTGAAATTAGGGAGTTAAATCTAGTCTAAAGTGGAATTTGTATGAAAATATAAGATTGATTGTGAAGAAATAAAATTAGTCTCGGTTTAGGGACTAAATTGAAAATTAGGCAAATATTGAGCAAAAATTAAAATATTCAATATGAAATTGAATTGTGTTGAATTGATAATTTTTTTATTAATTGTTTTAATTCCGTAGCTAACGTCGTACCGGAACTCTCGACTAAAAAGGGAAAAGATAAAGTCGACGAGGAATAGCTCGAAATTTCCGGTTTGTATTTCTATAATCCGAATTTAATTATTAATTGTTGTATTTTGATTAAATGTTTATGGTAAGTGATTGAGGTGAGTATTGGTATTTTGATATTGAATTCAATTTATATGTATATGTGATTATATGAAAAATTAATATTGGATATTGATTGTTTTTAAATTATGAAATTAAACCCTATTAACTGTATCGGGCTGAGTCGGATATAGATGGCATGCCATAGGATTAGAAGAGTTCAGAGATTTCTTCGACTTCGAGTCGATCAGACACTGGGTGTCAATTTACTACTTCGGATTAATTCGATGAGGCACTAGGTGTCAATTTACTTCGGTTTAGCTGATGAGACATTGGGTGTCAATTTATTACTTTGAATTATCCGATGAGGCATTAGGTGCCAAAATGGTGTGTTTTGGTTGGATCTGTTTATTTGTCCGAGTCCGAGTCGTGTTAATAGGGGTAAATGAATAATAAAGTTTTATGATTGATATTGAAATGGCAAGGTATGAGAAATGAAATGTAAAATAAATTGTGAAAAGCTATTTATATAGCAAGTATGAGAATTGAGATATTGTGAAACAAACGAAATATGATATGATTGTTGTAATAATTAAATAATAATATGTGTTTATATTTCAATCGTATATTTGTAATTTCTTATCTTTAAATATCGGATTATAGAAATACCACTGAGTTTTTATTCAGCGTATGGTTTTGTTTTCCATGCGCAGGTTAGGTACTTAATTTTGATCGCCGATTCAGCATCCAACAACGATCCCGATCTCAAATGTGGTGATGTTTTATCCTTTTGTGTTGGCATGTACCTAGGGTGTCTAAATAATAATTGTTTTGTGGATTGATTGTAAAGTAAATGGGATTATAAGTTTAATATTGGTTGGTTATATACATATAATATGTGTTTATGTTTGATGTCATGTTATGACATGTTTAAGTTAATGTTTAAATGAACATGAATTAGGCAAAGTAAATTGAATTTGACATGGCTAGAAATTGGATTTGAATGATGTTTAAATGGTATGAAATGATGATATAATTGTGGTACCTATGAAGGTACATTGGTTAGGCACCTAGGATGTTTATTTGATATGATTTGGATGAGTTTGATTGTGTTTTGAATTGGTTAAACGAAAGATTTTTGAGTTGTTTATTGTCTAAGCTTGTAGGGAATAGTAAACTTGTTGTTAAAGGTACATTTTGAGTCCACACGGCCAGACACACGGGCGTGTGACTGGACTGTGTAAGACACACGGCCTGACCACACGGGCGTGTGAACCCTGCTGTAGTTTTGAAAATTTTTATTATTTTTCAAAAAAATTCTCTGAGTTTCCGAATGAGTCTCAACTTGTTTCTAACACGTAATTTGGGCCTCGAGGGCTCGAATAAGGGACAATATGTGTGAGTTTGATTGGTTTTGACTTGAATATTATATGATATGAAATGCATTGAAATTATTTCTGTTTAATCGGTAATGCTCTAAAACCCTATTCCAGCGACGGATGTGGGTTAAGGGTGTTACATGTAGTAGCAAATCTAAACGATAATCACTAAAAATTATATTACGATAATTAATGCTAACTATTAAGGTCATAAAATAAAATTTAAACTACTAAAAAGAAGTTGACAAACAAAAAACTCACGGATAATCAGCAGAAGATTAATTCGCTTCAGTCGTTGCAATTAACTCCAGAATTTGAGTTTTATTAGTGAATTAGTTATTAACTAACCACTATTACCTCTCGGCCTTTACTAATTAATTAATCGACTAATACTCACTTATATCTCAACCTCACTTTCTTGATTGAGATAAATCACGTTTTACTTGGCAAACTTATCTCTCGACCTCATTTAACCTAGATTACTTCCTAGGGTTGTCAATCTTAGGGTTTAAGCACACATAAATTTATACCAACTAATTCGCATGGGAAACCCTCATTCTTCCATTTATTACTCTCACATCCGCTTGTTAATCTCCCTAAAGGACTTAGCCACTCATCGATTCAATGATGTTAGCTCGATAATGGATCGAAAACTCAATCGAAATAGCCAAGAAGGGGGTGAATTGACCTTTTAAAAATTTGGCGGAAGCAATAAAAGAATATGAAACAATTGACACAATGATTTAGAGTGGTTCGACCCCAATTGCCTACTCCACTACCTTAGCTTTCCACAGCTAAGAATTTTCCCAAATTTACTAATTTGATCAAAAGGTTTAACCTTACAACTCGGTTAAGATTTCTACACAAATATTAAGACTCAAACTCTCTCAAAGAGAAACAAATAAGCAAACAAGAAATAACTCTTACAAGATCAAAGTGTTTGCCAATTAAGCACACTTACAAAGAAACACACCTAAGTTGATAGAATAACAATGAAGCTTATAAATGTATGTAACAAAAGTATGGAAAAATTGAGCACAAAGGTTGTTTGATTGATCTTTAAGCTTTAATAATCTCTCTTGTTGTTGTAGGTCCTTTAGAAGTTGGTATTTATACCGTCTAATTGATTTCCAACCGTTGTGATTGTTGGGATACTGAATAGAGCTGTTCTGATGAAAATACCAATGTATTAATTTCACCTGCAACAACAAGTATCGATATTATTCTACGAGTATCAATACCAATAACATTTAATGCCTAGTTTAATGGCTGTTGGAAGCATTTTGACCGATACCAAAATAATTTTATCGATACTAAACAAAAGGTATCGATACCGTATTGATACTTAATGAATCCTTTGGAAGTCAAAATGCAAATTTAGTTTTGATATTAAAAAGCGTATTGATAAAGGTGTGCTACTATCGATACTTAAATAAATTTATCGATACCAAACAAAAGATATCGATACCGAATAGATACTTGGTAAATATTTTGGAAAACAGAATGTCATTTTCGTATCAATACCGAAAAATGTATCGATAAATTTTTGAATCTATCGATACTCATTTAAGTGTATCGATAATTGACAAAAAAGTATAGATGCTTTTTGGCCTGGAACAATTTTAAACATATTTGTAAAATGTTTAAAGGTTTGTTTAACAACTTGACCTTAAAATATTTTCTAAGTATGAGTTCAACCATTTTTCTTTTCAGAGGTCATTTGAAATGGAATTTTTGCCAAGTTATGTTCAAAACAAAATATTTGTTTATATTAAAATTATTTGCCAAGTAAAGCTTTGTTCAACAATCTCCCCTTTTTGATATAACAAAACATTTTGATAAATTTGGTTTTGAATAAATTTTCTCCCCCTTTCTAAAAATCATTTTGAATTTAGGCCTTAGAAAAATTTGTTTTTCATTATCAAAATTTTGGCATTCATTTATAAATTGGTCAGATTAAGACATTTTGAAAAATTCAAAAAATTTGGTCATTAAATTTACATTTGGCATATGCATAGAGGTGATCACGGGCCGGGCCGGGCCCAGACAAAATTTTAGGCCCGTTTTCTAAGCCCGAGCCCGGCCTGGCCCGAAATATGGGCCTAAAAATTTATCCAAGCCCGGCCCGAAAGAAAATTGAAAAACTGAGTCTGCTGGCCTGCTACATATATTAATTTTTTTAGTTTTTTTCATTAAATAAAAAATTTTAAAACAAATATTAAAACAAAAAAAACAAATAAAAAATATGTAAATGTAAAAAGTATATTTGATTAAAAATAAAATATATATTTAATATATATTCGGCAGGCTCGGGCCAAAAAAGTTTTATCTTTGAGCCAGCCCGTTTTCTAAATGGGCCTCGTTTTTGCCCAAACCCATATTTCGGGCCTATATTTTTACCCGAACCCTCTCATTTTTCTAGGCAGATCGTCGGGCCGGGCCGGGTAGCCCAACCCATGATCACCTCTACATATGCATAATATGAATCATTAACCAAAATTAAAGTTACCTTTCTCTTTTCCCCTTTTTGTTATATCAAAATAAAACTAGTTAAGCTTAAGATGGAAATAGAAATGATTAGTTCAATAAGATGAAGCAAATAAGACATAAGAACTAACATAAGAGTAAACATCAAAGTATCTCAATGTACCAAAATAAACATTTAGCTTAAGCAGACAAAGTCATAGGAAACAAGATAAAATGACTTAATGATGCACATGAAAATGTATGAATATGTAAAACCTATCCTAATCCTCTTGAGGTGGAGGAAATCTTGTCAAAAATTGAGCCACTTGATCCTCCAAAATAGACATCCTAGACCCCATACTATGAAACGCATCGTGGACCTTTACTCGAAAACCTCAGAATTTATATCCCAAAGAGTTAATCGCATCAAGAAACACGTTACTTAGCTCGTCTGAAATAGGAGCAACTTTAGAGGAGCCAACTGAAGGAGTAGGAGGGGGAGCTGGAACCTCATCATGACTGCCCTCAACATCTTCATCATCTTGAGCTGTTGGTTGGCCATCCTTTACCCATTCGCACACACATATGAGACTTTTTCAATGATGTTTTACCTCACGTTGATTTTATCTAATCTAATTGCTAGATTTAAAATATTCACACACACGTATACTTGGCATTGATCGTAGGGAGTACCTTAGGATTTAGAGTTTGTTTAACTATATTTTGATTTGAGATACTAAGGCAATTTCTAAACATTCATTCTTTGTCTTTTTCTAGGGACTAGCAAAAATCTAAGTTTAGGGTGTGATAATTCTCATATTTAGAGTTATTTTAGTATAATTTTATAGTATTTTAGGAGATAATTTTAGCATTGAGGTTAGTTTTTATTACATTTTATATTTCTTGGGTTAATTTTTTTTTTCAATTTTTATCAAATTTAGAGATAGTTTGGGTTTCCTTACCATTTTTCTTTCTTCTTTGTAGGTATCGAATGAAGAAAAGAAGTCTTTTGCTCCGCTAGATCAAATTCAATGTGATGGAGCATTTTTTCAATTCAGAAATCATCATAGCAAGTAGTCTGCTCCAACGCAAATTTCATGTTCGATGAAGCTACACGAGAAAAAAACCCTAAAAATAATGGTAACGAAATTTAAGAGAAAGAAAGGAGAAAAGAGCGAAGAAATCGCTTAGAGGCTAAAGAAAAACTCTCATACCAAGGTAAACTTCAAGCATGTAAAGAAAATATGAAAAAGAGATTCGAAGAACTCAACATAAAATTTTTAACTATTTTCTCTCTAGATTATTTCTTTTTATTTTTATCAGTGCAAGTTCATTGTAAATCTCTTTTGTGTTGTTTTCTCAACTCATTATGAACTAAACTATATTTTCTTGAAACGATAATAGATCATATTTCTTAGTTAATTGATTTATTTTTTCTTCACTTATTTCAATCCTTGTTAATTATTTATTTAGTCTTGTGCTTATTTAATCACCAAGTTGTACTAATTTGATAACCTTGATTTTCTTGGAAGAGAAGATTAAGGCTGAGATCTAGACCGAATAAATTAGGACTAACTTTAGTAGTATTATCAAACAAATTGATTTGTGGGTAGGATAGGAATATACCTAATGCCCTAATCAATCCAATAAGCTTGTTCTTAGTGACTTCACTCAACTTGCCTAGCATAGGAATATGCTTAATGAGAAAGGGAGATTAACGTAGATAGATACTGGAAGGGTTAAGTTAGTGCCATTGAATCCTAGGCTAGTAAATACATAGATTAAACAATTGAATTAGAGATAATTAATTAACTAAATTAGGTGAAGTTAGAGTTCCAAGTCTAAAATTGATTGAGAAACTTAGAAGTTTTCATTGTTTAAGTTTTAATAAAATTTACATAATTTGTTTAGTTTAATTTTTTTAGTAATCAAAATTTATTTTATTGATCTGGAATAGATAAAATTGAATGGTTGATATTTAATAGCTTAAAATTTTGTCATTGTGGGAACGATATTTTCTTATCACTTATTATTTTATTGACACACATGTATTTGTGTTACAAATTCCACTCATCACAAAATACATGAAAAATATGTGACATATCTAACATGTCACATTAGATGGACGTTACTCTATTAACGGAACTTAATAGTTGGGTAACCGTTTTATAACAACCCGAAAATGTTAGTAATAATTTTGCAAGATTTAAAAATTAAGTGATGAAAGTTCAGTGGGACGTAGTTTACCCAAATATTAATTGCTATTTATGCCGTTCCTATTTTGATGGGTTGGGCAGTCGGGCTGTTCCTTCAACAAAATAACTTGCATTTGTCGTCTCGGGTACCGAATCTAGAGGGAGACAGCGAAGGAAGAATAATAAGAAATTGTTGATCGGTTCTAATATCCAAGACGATAATGTCAAAATCCAAATCATGGCTAAGTTTATCCTGGGTTTTCGTTATACAACTCCTTTTTCAATCGTCATCGACAATTGCTGCCACCAGGTCCATTACAATCTAAACTATCTGGGTTAAAGTATTTTCTAGGATTTTTTTTATCCACGAAGTAGTTTTGGGTAGTTTTGTTTCTGCGTTTTGATTCTGGGTTTTCTTTTTCATTTTTTAATGGAATTGTAGAAAGGAGATTGGCTTTCCAGAGAGGCGCATTTGCAGAACAACAGTTCAAGGAAGATATTTATTATCTGATGATAATGGTAAATAAGTTACTATGTCCATCATCTTTCTTTTTTGCATTTTCATGTTCTACTTTTGTAATTTGTAAATTATGAAGAAAACAATAAATTGATTTTTAGTTGTTTATGGAATTAATGGGTGGAAATATATAGGAAAAACTGAACGAAAAGAATTAAAAGTTGTTTATTTTCTTGCAAAATCTGGGATTATATACATAGCTTCTTGCTCATTGTCTTTCAAGAAAAGCATTATTCTTTTTGAAACTGATTTGAAAATGTTATTACCGAAGATAGACGTGCACTTTATGCTGTTTAATCTTCTGCTATACCTGCGCAATGGTCACAAACAAAGCAAATGGAGAGAAAAAGACTGTGGTATAATGGACAGGAGAAAGTATGAAGTTTGATCCGATGTGTTAATTTCATGGTTGTTGCTTTAATTTACATTCAACTTTATAATTTGCATACTGTCAATACTTGAGAATTTGCCTAACTCTTTCTCTAGTTCTAACTGTGGGATTTGTATTACCCATTGTATCTAATAAGTCAGGCCTGTTATCCATCCTTTGGTTTGGTTAGTTTCACAACAGTATTTACATTGTAGGCTATGTGTGTGATGCTCTCTCATTGGATCCGCAGTACCGTTGCTGTCCTGAAAGAGGAGACAAATTCTCTTGCCAGTGAGTTTTTCTCCCCTATGGTCTCCATGATATTGACTTAGACACATCTTTATGGTGTCTTGTAACACCTTTGGTTCTTATTTGCAGTGGATGCAACATTCTTTCACAGTGTTGTAACTCCTATGAATTTTGTGTTTCATGCTGTCTACACCCTGCACGAGTATCATTCTCAACCACTTTTTTTTTTTTTTTTTACTAGTTATCATACATATGTTAGGCATAATAAATTTAGTCTAGGATTTCTTTTGCAGACACAAAAGGAACAAGTTTTGAAACTAAAAATAGCTAAGCCATCTACATCAGGTAAGTGTATTGTTTTAGTTAGCCACAATTGTTTATTTCCTTATAAAGAGGGGCAATGGGATGAAGTCTAGAGCTTTGATGGCAGGAAAGTCTGTCATGAACATTTTTTATATTTGTAATGTCTCATATAAGTTGATGGCTTATTTTTAACCCTTGTCATCTGCTGCAATAGAAAATCTCAGCCACTCTTATTTCTCTGGAATTTTTTTTCCAAAAGTGAATTTTCATATTTTATGAGAATCATAGATCCCTGTGCCCTTTTGAAGTAATTCTTTTGCTTCCTTTCTTAAGAACCAATTTGAAAGACAGCTTGTCTAGCACTATAATAGCTACTTAAAGATCTCCTAAGGAGATCATCTTGCAGTATTCTTTTGAATGTGATGGTTATGCCTAAGTTTGGCACTATGAAATTGTATACTGTGAAAAATTTATTCTGAATGATATATTCCTATTTTTGAGTAATTACTGGCTTTTGGTTTTTTAATGTGGTAGTTTGCCTCTTATTTTTGAGTAATTACTGGCTTTTGGTTTTTTAATGTGGTAGTTTGTCTTACTGGAGATATATTTAATAAGAAATTTTTTGGTAGTTTATCTTTCAGCAATGTTATAGCTACCATGTGGTTTCTCTATGAGGTACTAGGTCTTCATAACTTTTCATCCTTTTTTCCTCTGTGGCAGGGACATATCTCAGTGTCTTTGACTTTTGTGCTGGGAGGTGTCGGCATAACTCTGAAAGTGTGGTAAGTGATACTCTATAGATATAGGAACATATTTACAGTGTACTGGATCATTTCTCTTTATCTTTTAAAGAGAAAGGGATCTACCCAGGTGTGATTTCCTGGAAACCATTGGTGAAAACTGTCATTCTAATGCTATAAGTTACAAACCACAATGACAGCTCCTGTTTAATTTATTGACCTGTGTCATTTTCTTCAATAGTGAAATTTTCTTTAGGTAGTATATGTGATTCAAGTAAGGGCAACTTTTTTTTGTTTAAACTATGTTTCAGGCTGGTTAAATGAGCTTTATTTTTCAGGTTCATGAAAATGCCTATGTTAGCGATTTTCATCATTGCTTTTCTCTGCCATCAAATTCTTCTGGTACGTTTAGACATAACCTTTTTTTTGACATGATCATTATTATTATGTCTTCAGTTCATCCCTTTTTAGTTACTTTACATTTGCATACTCATATCTTCTTAATTTCTGCTCCTCTGATGTAGCCCTAGGTATGAAAAGAAAGAACGGAGTAAAATCAGAGAAAAAGGAAAGAAACAGAGGGAATTGTGTGGAAATAGTGGATCTCAGTAATCCAGAAGCTTGTAGAAAGTGATATAGACTACTCCAGTATACTTTCCAAATAAGCATAGATTAAATAATTAAATAGCATCAGATAACCAAGAATCATTATTAAGCCCATAAGCTATAACAAAAGATCTTTTGTACATACATGCATACATATATTTGTTCGCAGACATGACGCCCTATCTGTTTGATATTTTTGAATTCATATAGCTGTGATGTTTGATCAGTTCTCTTTCTGATTTAATTCAGTAGGTAGAAATTTAGCATTAAATTATATGGTTGAATTTTCCATGCGCCAGGGTCAACCATCTCACCTGTAGAAGCCAGACTGAATGGTATTAATGTTGTCATTGGAAGGTGAATTTCCATTGTGGTTGGTTCTGTTTCTAGATTCTAATATGTAATATCTGTCGAGTTAATATGTTTTCTCTTTTTCCCATGAAACAAAGGCAAGGAGAGTCTTGTGATTCAGTTTGCAAGTCAAATGGACAATCATGCGTACTAAATAAGCTTTTGATACTTAACCAGTGTGATATGTAAGTTCTTCACCGTCTTCTTTCCTCTTTTATCATGTGGCTTTGTGGTTCATTATTTGCTTTAGTGCATGGCTAATATTTTGTTGAGTGTATTCATCTGTTTGGTTGATCTTCCTGCAACTGCAGTTAGGTATATTATAGAATCCTTCTTGTTATTGCACTTATCCAGTTATCTATTGTATCTTGAGTTGGTTGAATATTGTCTATGTTTTTACACATTCCATCTTCATTTATAACATCAAGGAGGAAAGTATAGGTATAGTCAAACAGGGAGGTTGTTAACAATTTGTGCTTGAAGTTATTTTATAGTGTTATGTCTCACGCGCTTTCGATATCTTCTTTTCTTAGACTTTGGTTTGTTTTTTTCTTTATAAACAGTATCCAGAAATATATGAGCTGCAAAGGAGCATGCTTGGCAAGCGTTGGACCCGATCAACCTGCTGAAGTTGTAGATGATGCTCCCAAAAATTTGGTATGTTTCCTTTTCCGTAATGCTTTACATTTGCAAAACTGTGTATCAACTAGAAAATTGATAAGATAGAATTTTTAATATGTCTATTGAAACTTTCATGACTATGTAGCATACATAATCTCCTGTTGCTTATCTTGCCGTGGAAGTAAATTGAAGTGTGCTAAACTGATTGTTATGCTCATAATTGAAATAATTACTTTCTACTTGGTTTTTTTTTTTCCTTTTATGAAAAGCAAATCATGTCATAGAAAATGAAGGCTTATCAATAAAATGAGAAATTTAATGCTAAAAGTTGAGAATGACATATTCCCTGTCTTTCAGAATCCAGGAGCATGCTTGTATACTCGAACACAATCAATGCTATCTTGTGATGGTTCTCATCGGCATACCAGGAGACTTTGTCCCTGTGCATAGTGCATCACCTTGGTGAGTTTGGTTCTTTTATTGACTATTAGGAATTTTTTTCAATGTCAGAAGATAACTGCATTGTTGCTGTGATCTTGTTAGAATATTGGAGGGACAGTTTCAGAGTTGAATCATGTCTTAAGTCGGGCTATTTATTCCCGAGTACTTCTTGAAGGCGTCAGACTTTCAGGAGACAAATTTTTGCATTGGACCTATAAACGTACCTGTTGGTGTTTCGATATGAATTTGTTAGGACAGAAATGTATAGGGTTGCACGTGTCTTGACATTGTTGTATAATATTAGATGCAAAATGCCATTGACATGCTAATTTAAGTTCAAATTCCATGCAATACAAGAGAGTAAAGATTGTGGAAATGGGAACTTTTTTTCCCTATCAATGGGTTGAAATCAAGGGGAAAATGTTATTACTTGCAAGCAAAGCATTGAATTCTGACTTTGCTTCCAAGTAAACTGATAGCGTAAGCTATGTTTTAGAGTTCTTTTAAAAATTCTTGTCTTGAATAAGAGGGATATGGTTTCAATGTTTATCATCTATTTTCCTTTTTAGAAATTTTCCAAAGAAAAAGTTAAAATATCTCCGTGTCTCTATATTCTTCGTACATTTGGAACTTAGTTATTTTACTTTTTTGGATTTAAAAATTTAGATTCAATTATTCACATTGTTAAAAGTGTTGTGTTAAATTCATGGATGTGACATTTTAAAATTAAAAAAAATCACTTAGTAAACATGTAAAAAAATGATATTATAATATATTTGAATTTAGCATAATTTTAATGGAGTTAAACAATTGGGCTTGTATGTTTAATTTTAAAAGATTAAGTTGTTGAAATTATTTAAAAGTTATAGTGATTAAAAGAAGGGGACAAAGATTTTAAGTAATTGAATTATATATTTTTTTTAAAAATATTTTATAAGAAAAATAGGGTACCCAAAGTAGGTAAATTTTTTTATTTAGGTTTTTTTTTTTTTGGTAAAAGTAGGTATATAAAAAAAACCTAAAAACCTTTTAACCAATCAAATTATTACATGTCACATTTTTTATTAAATAAAAGTATAACATTAAGATTCAATAAATATTAAATTAAAAATAATAAAAAAAGTAATCTCTCGATCTCTCTTATATATTCATATTCTCCACTTTCATCTTCTCTACAAAGAAATTTCTATAAAATTTTGAAATAAGCTCTACTGAAAATTTTTCCCATTAAAACAAATCCCATTTTTAATATTCATCTTCTTCTCAATTAAAACAAATCTTCATTTCCAATATTAACAACTCAAGGGAAAAAAAGAAGAGAAGAAAGCTAAAATAGAGACTATGATGAAGCATTGTAATCATCCCTTTTGATCAATAAAGTACATCCTCTCTATTGCTTTCATATTTTCTTTATTCTTTTTTCTCTCTATCTCTCTTTATTTTATAACAAAAACAACAATTTTACAATAATTTAATTATACCTAACAACTTCAAGAAAAGAATTATAAATAAACTAAAATTTCCATAACAATTTGTAAAAATTCTGAATTTAATATGTCAAATATCCAAATCCATAAAAACCCGAATTTGAAATCGGAAAATAATATTAAATAAAATTAAAATTATTCATTATTTACAATAAATAAATGTGTATTAACAAAATAGTTAAATAACAATTCAAACAAATTAAACATAATAATTCCAAACAAATTAAAAGTTACATAACAATACCAAATACCTTAATTACTTAACCTTAACTATATGTTATGCTAATTGTATATATTATAATCAACCATAAAGTTAGTTAGATTCAACGTATCAGTAATATAAATATGTATATTACAATAAGATAGTTGTGTATATGGTTATATATCATTAATAGTTTACATTAATTATATAATGTTAACTTTATATTATTATAATCTACCATAAAGTTAGTTACACGTTTAGGGTTTAAGTTTACATATATAAAAATGCACATTATAATATCATAATTGTATATTATGTTACATATCATTAATATTAATAATCTACCTTAATTATATAATGCTAATTGTTTATATTATAATCTACCATAAAATTTAGGGTTTATGGTTTAAGCTTATATATTAATAGAAAAATGTACATTATAATAATATAGTTGTATACAGGATTACATATCATTAATGATATACCTTAATTATATAATGTTAATTAAATATATTATAATCTACCATAAAATTTGTTTCATATTTAAGGTTTAGGTTACATATCATTAATAAAAGAATACACATTATAACATTATAACTGTATAATAATTATTATGCATTTCTGATTACTTATATATAAAAATGATATGTTATATGTCATTAAAATTGTATGCATACCATTTTTTATAATATAATATAATGCTAAATATAAGAGTTAATTTCACCATTTTGGATCACCGGTTCGCCCCGTGGCGCAACGGAAAAGTTATTCCAGCGATCGTCAACCAAGGATCCATGTACAATGAACGAACCGAGTTGAACAAGGGTCGAAAATATCCCTTTCAAAAGTTGAAAAGCGATGAATGGCGTTGTTGATGGGACCCCTTTCGAAGATGTCGATCTCAAGCCGTAATAATAATGTCTCGGTCTCTACGTAATCCACCCAGTCAAAGAACGAACAACAAAATTCTCTTGAACTTTTCAGAGAGAATTTTCAAGAACGGCTACTAGACCTCTTTATTTTGTTTTAGTGGTAACCCTAACATACTAAAGGATTCATTTCCTTTTATTTAATCTGATATCATATATCAGAAAATAAAAACGGGATTATTCCCTTATTATTAGAGAAACAAGTGGAAAGTTAGGAAAAAGATTATATTCTTTCCAAAAGAATATCACTTTCCATGTCCTTTTATATTTAGACCGAAATTATTATAACTGTTTATATTAATAATTTCGGTAAAATACATATAATTAATATTTTGTTTGAATAAAATTCATATATTAATTTAATCTATGTTCTCTATTTGTGTACAACAAGTTTGTACATATAATGTGTTTAATATTTAACTATCAATTTAAATTAATTCAACAATTAATTTAACTCATTTGATAGCTAAATACAATACCAAATGCATTTGGATTTTGTTCGCTTCAACTATAGAATGTGACCCTGTAGGCTCTTGTAATGTTAGGTAGTAATACTAGAATGTTTCTAACATTACAAGCTATGAGTGGCATCAAGCAATGCATCATTGCTACTCAAGTTACAAGAAGTCATGATTCGACATAACCTTTCTGTGATAATCTTTTCATGTTTATATCCTTTTATCCTTAATATCTATATTGGACACAAGTCATGGAATAGTCACACTTGTATAGTCCAATCTCGTATTTCTTGATTTTCAGAGTAGACTATAATAAACAAATAAGTGTGATATCTCATATCAACTTATTTGAGCATGGCCATGCATTTCTAGTCTCACTCTATCAAGAGGCCTCATATATCACCCCCATTATGTAGGAGGGATAAATTCTATCTTAATCAACCATATCCTACTACATAGATTGTGGTATATCGAACATCAATCTTTATAGTACAACCTGTTACGGTATACATTTGACTGTATCAAAATATACAACTCACGATGTTGAGACAATGATGATCTTAAGTCTGGGATCATATACATAGTTATCACTATGAGTAATATTTGTGGCTATTACATAATAATCCAAGAAAGATACTCATGACAGGTCAGTCTAGTATGTTGTTCTCTAACACATACTCATGTATTGATTTTGACATCCCTATGTCAATGACAACACTCTGTCATCAATCAACTACACATTAGTCTTAATACATTATCATTGTCCAAGCCCACAATAATACTCAACTAAAGACCTTTTTAAGAATAATCATATTATTCTTAGGACTTTATTATTAACCGGTTTATTTATACACATAGAAAAGAAACTGAAATAACAATGACAATGCCTTATATTAACAAACAAGGTAAAACGAGAATGTGATTACAATCATCTCATGATTGGTCTTTCGGCATACTCTAACACACCATACATCCCCAAACTATAACATTCATTCTAAATTGGTCCCCAAACTTTAAAAAATTCTAATTACATCCCTAAATTATCGAGGTTATGGAGTTATGCCTCGTATTTTTCGGTTTTTCTTCTTTTAGTTAAACTCTATTTTTAGTTTCCCACTTAAAATCTGGTTAGTGTAAGTTATATTAATATTATTTGACCTACAAATTTAGCCTATAAATAGACCCTTTTTTCCACCTTAGAAAAATAACTCATTACACGTTTAGGTATTAGCTTTTACAAGCTTTTAAAGAATTTTGTGTTTACGTTTTGAGGGTTCTTATTTCGGGTTTAAAGTTTTAGGGTATGTTTATTTGCATGTAAATATTTTCTGTAAAACATTTTCATTGTTTTACAGTGTTTGTTTGGTGGAAAATG
Organism: Gossypium sturtianum; assembly: GCA_025698515.1. Lineage (NCBI taxonomy): Eukaryota > Viridiplantae > Streptophyta > Magnoliopsida > Malvales > Malvaceae > Gossypium > Gossypium sturtianum. Next base: position 49,519,905 of record CM046952.1, on the reverse strand, counting down.
AACTATCAAAGGAAATCATTCTCCAAAAAAAATGTAAAATCAAGGCTTTTTTAAGGAAAATGTCTTACCAAAAATTTTTTCGTAAGACATTTTCCAAACTAATAAGGCTCTGTTCACTGTCTTAACTGTTAAAGAAAAGAAAAGGTGAAGTTTTCAGAGCAACAAAAGGAAAGATGTTTTCATTGTTTAAGAAAACAGTCCCTTATATTTTAATTTTATATTTTTTTATGATTTAGTCCGTGAAATCTAAATTTTTATTATTCTATAATTTAATTCCTAAAAAAAAAGATTTTCTTATTCTACAGTTCAGTCCTAAACCTCGTTTTGTACAGCTTTTGCCAAACAGTCCATTTTCTAAAATTTCTAACTTTTATAATTTAGTCTTTACAACTAAAATTGTCAAAAATTCAAAAAATTTATCATTAATTTTTGAATAGTTAAACTTTCATATTCTATTTTTCAAAATTGTAAATTCTCAAATAATGTAAATTAGTCTTATAATTCAAGTTTTGAAATATTTATAATTTAGCCCCTATAGTTTCAAACTTTATTATTTAATGCTCAATATCCAAATGTTCATATTTCATAATCATATAATTTAGTTACTACATCAATGTTTCAGATTTCACTACTCAAACACTTGGAATTAGAAAATTTACAAATTTTACAATTTGGTCCTTACTTCAATTTTTATCAAATTAAATCATTTTTCAACTTACTCATCCAAATAATATTCAAAGTAAATATTTACCACTTTCAACTTAATTAAACATAAATTTATATTCCCTAATGTACGAAATTAACAATTAAGGTTAATTAAGTAAATTAAAATTAATTAAAACTAAAACATAATTAATTAACATATAAACAAGCTTTATGAAATCAATTAAACAATGAAAATATAATAAAATCTCAAATGTATGTTTATTTCATTGAAAGTAGCTTTTATGAAATATTTTCAGTAAATCTGCCAAACAACAGAAAATATTTTACACAAATTCATTTAAACGTAAAAAAATATTAGCTTTTTCAAAAAAGTAATTCATTTTATAAAAATCATTTTTCGGAAGCTATTTTCAGTGAAACAAACAGAGCCTTAGTTTTATCTCCATCTTTTGTACTCTTTGGTTTTTGTCATTTTAGTGAAATTATCTTTGCCCGTGGTTTTTTATCCTCTTCAGAGGGATTTTTCCATGTAAAATATTTGTGTTCGATCTTTTCAATTTCTTCGTTATTTTACTCGTTCGTTGCTTAAACCAGGTTTATCCCCAGCAAACTGGTATTAATAGTTAGTTCGATTTCCGCAATTAACCCATTCAGAGATGGCAGCAAAAAGGTTTGATATTGATAAGTTTGATGGCATCACAAATTTTAATCTGTGGCAAGTTAGAATGACGGCAAATTTGATTCAGGGTGATCTTGAGAAGGTCTTTACAGAGAAGAAACCTGTAGACATGGATAAATCAGAATGGGATAGGTTAGACAAAAAGGCTTTATCCATGACTCGATTATGTCTAACAAATAATGTGTTGCAGGAGGTTTTGATGGAGAAAACGACATTCACTTTATGGAAAAGGTTAGAAACCTTTTACACGAAAAATTCTCTAGCTAATCAATTAGTTTTGAAACAACGGTTGTACACGTTTCGCATGAACGAAGGTGAGTGTAACACCCCTAACCCACATCCATCGCCGAAATAAGGTTTCGGAGCATTACCGAAACTTATCGATCAAACATACATAAATTACAAACATTTCTTATCATATTATATTCAGGTCAAAAACCAATTAAACTCATACATACTGTCCCTTATTCGAGCCCTCGAGGCCCAAAATACGCGTTAGAAACAAATCGGGACTAATTCGGAAACTCAGAGAATTTTTTGAAAAATATTAAAAATTTTCAAAGCTGCAGGGTTCACACGGCCAAGAGACACGCCCTTGTCTTAGACCGTGTGGGCATTCGAAGTAGGGACACACGGTTGTGTCCCAGCCCGTGTCTCTACCCGTGTAACTCTCTGACTTGGGTCACACAGCCGAGCCACACGCCCGTGTGCCAGACCGTGTGCCCTTTCGAAATGGCCTCGCACGCCCGTGTGCTAGCCGTGTGTCTCACAGGGCCCATTCACACGCCCGTGTGTCTGGCCGTGTGGACTCAAAATGTACCTTAAACAACAAGTTTACCATTCCCTGCAAGTTTGGACAATAAGAAACTCAAAAATCATTCGTTTAACCAATTCAAAGTACAATCAAACACATCCAAATCATATCAAACAAACATCCTAGGTGCCTAACCAATTTACCCTCATAGGTACCACAATTACATCAACATTTCATATCATTAAAACATCATTCAAATCATCATTTTAAATCATGCCTAATTCAATTTATTTTGCCTAATTCATGAACACTTAAACATTAACTTAATTTCACATGTTTATCTATATACCAAACTAACATTATATTTATAACCTCATTTACAAACAATTCACAAAATAACTATTACTTAGACACCCTAGGTACATGCCGACACATTTCAAAAGGATAAACATCACCACGTTCTAGTTCGGGATCGTTGTTAGATGCTGAATCGGAAATCAAAATTAAGTACCTAACCTGCGCATGGAAAACAAAACCGTACGCTGAGTAAAACTCAGTGGTATTTCTATAATCCGAATATTTAAAGACAAGATAATATAATATGCACATTTTAATTATAAACACAATTGAATATTAAAAACCACATTTATTCATACAATGACATTAGTCATTCAATATTCAATTCATAAATACATCATTCATACCATACTCAATTCTCATCGTTTGCTATATAATAGCTTTTCATAATATGATACACATATCATTTAAACAACAATATTGTTCATTCCATATCCAATTCATGAATAAACAATTCATGTGTCTCAATCCATATTTTAATTCACTGTCCCATTTTCATTTCACATACAATATCATCTAATATCAATCATAGTGCCATTTCAATTAATTACCCCTATTAACATGACTCGGACTCGGACAGATACACGGATCTAACCAAACACACCAGTTTGGCACCCAGTGCCTCATCGAATAATTCGAAGTAGTAAATTGACATCTAGTGTCTCATCAGTTAAACCGAAGTAAATTGGCACCCAGTGCCTCATCAAATAAATCTGAAGTAATAAATTGACACCCAGTGTCTCATCGACTCGAAGTCAAAGAAATCCCTGAACTCTTCCAATCTTATGGCATGCCATCTATATCCGACTCAGCCCGATACAGTTAATAGGGTTCCAATTCACTTTTCAAATAAAACTAATGTTCATTTGAATTCAAATAATCAATATATTCAATATATATATACCAATTCAATCCATTCAGTCAACTTAAATTCAATTCAATGACAAAGTGTCAAATACTCACCTCAACACTTACCATATGCATTAAATAAAAAATACAATAATTAATAACTAAGTTTAAATTATTGATACAAACCAGAAATTCCGAGCTATTCCTTGTCAACTTTATCTTTCCCCTTCTTAGTCGAGGATTCTGGTATGATGTTAGCAATTGAACTTGGAAAATTGAAACCCCTAAGGCTATGGCTTTCTTTCTTCTTTCTTTTTTTTTTCTTTCTTTTTTCGTTTTGGCTTGGCTTTCTTTTTCTTTTTATTTGTTTGTTTTATTATTATAATATAATATATATACTTAAATATTAAGTAAATATATTATAATATATATTAACTTTAAATTTTATATTAATATTACCCTTATGCCACCTCATTTATGATCATTGGCATAATTGCTTCTTTAATCTCTTTAATTTTTCTTTAATATATAATTCAACTTTCGCTCTATATGCAATTTAGTCCTTATACCTAATTATTCTTAATTCATACAAATTCACTTAATCAAAACCTAATTAACTACACAACTGACTTTGTAAATATTTACGAGATCGATTTACAAAAATGGGGTCCCGAAAATGTATTTTTCAACACCTGCGACTATCGGGTCATTACAGTGAGCACTTTAGAGATCACATTAGTCAATTTATTACTCTTTTTAATGATTTAAAGAATGTTGAGGTTTAGATTAACAATGAAGATTAGGCTGTGCTATTATTGTACTCTTTACCCCCTTCATACAAGTGTTTTAGGGAAACCCTGATTTATGGCAGAGATAATCTTTCATTTAAGGATGTGAAGGGTCATCTGTTGAGTAAAGACAAATTCGACAATGAGTTTGGTTCGAATAGTAAATCAGAATGAGTTTGGTTCGAATAGCAAATCAGATAGGCAAGCCTCAATTTTGGTAGCATCAAGGAAGCGAGACAAAAGATGTCACTATTGTAAGAAGTTAGGTCATATCAGGCAGATTGTTACAAACTACGAAATAAAAGGGCTGCTGAGAGTGACGAGGAAGATTTAGCTAGTGCTAATTTGGCCAATGACAAGGGTGATTATTTCTTGTTGGTGTCAACAGTGAAAACCCCGAGCTTGCATCTGAGTGGATCATGGATTCAGGGTGTTCTTTCCACATGTGTCTCAATAGGGAATGGTTCTCCATATAAAGTTTAGTTAAAGGTTGAGTTGTACGCATGGGGAATGGTTAACCTAGTAAGGTAATCAGTATTGGTACTGTTCAGATTAGGATGCACGACGTGACAATTAGGACACTGTCAAATGTCAGGAATGTGTCTGACTTAAAGAAAAATCTCATCTCCATGGGAATTTTCGACTCGAAGGGTTATAGAATTAACGTCGAGTCAAACAACATTAATGTATCTCGTGGGGCCCTCGTTTTGATGAAAGGTAAAAAGATTGGCAGACTTTTTGTTCTGGAAGGATCAACGGTGACTGATGAAATAAGACATCCCTTGTCACATCCCAAAAATTGGGTTAGTAGAAATTGAGTTAATGAATCGAGAGAGTGGTCGCTCGAGTTTTATTTATTTATTATTTATTTATTTTAGATAATATTTTGATATTAATAAATATTAAGTATAGCGGTTGAGTAGTGGTGGAGCTGTCCATGATGACTTGTGTTTGAATCCCTTCCCTCAAACTATTTTCTATGTGGTGCAATTTTGCCTCAAACCTTAGCAAAGGTCACACCATGTTTTTAAATAAATTTGTTAGGAATAAAAACAAAAAAGTGGAGTGGTCAAGTGGTTAAGTGCTCTTTACCTATCGTAAAGGTCCTAAGTTCAAGTCTTATTGTTCTCATCTTTTTATTTAATTTTTAACACAATTTCCATGTGCATAATGTGCTTATCGTCCACCCCATCGTTACCATGTTTAGGAGGGTTCCTTTCCCTCTTTATAAGTCAAACTTACCATATGTTGAGGTAACATGATCCCCTCTTCACTCCATGTCTCCATCCATTGCCAAAATTTTATATATTGCCTTTTGTTGTGGTTCAACGAACCTGGTCACAGTTGACCAAGCTTACCCCACCTCCTTCCATCCATACCATTCATTTATTCCCATATTCTCATTTTTTTTTTCATTTATTCCTTTTTCATTTTCTCTCATTTTTGACAAACAACCACAACCTTCAACCACCATATAAAATTCTTCCACTATGACCTATAGCTTCACCACCTCCACACCACCATCCAAGGTTCTCGTCTCCTCTTCTTTTCTTTCGATCACAACCCTTCACCGCCACCCTCGCCACCGTGAACCACCGCGAACCACCACGGGAAAACCTTCATCCACCACTCATTTTCTTTTCTCTTTTCTTTCAATATTGTGAACAAACCCTCCCACTCTTTTTATATTTTTTCTCTCACCTCAGTGGACCATCGTCGGGCCACTGCTCCTCCATAGCAGGACTATTATCGATCCGCCATCGAGCCGCCGCTGTCAGACCACCGCTGCCGGTGACCAAAATTTTCCTTTTTGCTTCATTTTTCTTTTATCGATTCCTTAGTGACTAAAACTCATATTTTTCTCTCACTTATTCGATTATTTATTTCTAGATCACTCGATCTCATTTCGTTCTCAATCATTCGATCATCTCGTATTAAATCAAGTGTAAGTAAATATGTTCGATTTGTAAAATTCTTCATTTTAAAAATACCATGGTTTGGCCGAATGGTATAGGGTGATAATATCATCAAGTTATTTTATTATTGGTTTAACATAAGTACTAATGTGATTTTGTATCAACTTGAAGGACCAAACGACGATGATCAAAGAGATCCTTAGTGTGATAACATAGACAACTAATCCAAGTCTCGATTTAAGGGTAATTGATGGTGAGAATTTTTTCGAACGATTAAAATTTTAAGTTTTAAAAATCAAATCCGATAGATCTAACTAAAATACGTGTTTGATGCGATAGATTCATCTACCAACTTAGATCTAAGTGAAATCTCTTCTAATAGGATTGTGGCAATCGAATCTACGGTTTAGGGTGTTAGATCTAACTCTCATTTTAAGCGAAATATAATATTATTTACTTTAATAAAATGTTAATTAATTAATTAATTTGTGAGTACATTAAGTACTCGAGTGGAGTTGAAAAACTCAATCAAAGATGAATCCAAGTAAGTGTCCTAAACTATTAAGTGTTGTGAAAATTTCTTTGTTATTTTACTTGTCTGTTGCTTAAACTGGGTTTATCCCCAATAGATGTTATATCAATAAGGTCCTTATATTACTAAAATTGTTAAACAAGACATCAAATCTTATGTGGCCTAGTTTAAAATGCAAAATTTAAAGAAAAATAAATATTGAAAAAATGAATGTTTTAAAAATTTTGGTTTTAATATTTTCAAAAGTTTTATAAAAGCTTTATCGTTTCTCTCTCTCTCTCTCTCTCTCTCTCTCTCTCTCTCTCTCTCTCTTGTTAAACTTTTTTTAGTTTTAACTTTTAAAGGTTATGCAATAATATTTTACTTTGCTTTAAAATTTTCATTTTAAATTATGCCATATAAGATTTGACGTGTTATTTAATTAAACGACTTTAATAATATAAAGATCTGGTTGATATAACATTGATAGTTTGGATGTAATTAGAATGTTTTGAAGTTTGAGGACCAATTTAGAATCAGAATCATAGTTAGGAAATGTATGATGCAATTAAATCTAAATATAATTATGTCACATTATAAAACAAATTCATGTTACAATATTTGTTTAATTATTAAATATTATTTAATTTTGCTTTAAAATCAAATAATAAAAAGGATAAACGCATATTTAAGAATTTCGGTGATCTCATCTCATTATTCAATTAATTTTATGGATACAAAAAAATATGATTTAAGAGAAGTAGCATAGCATGAGATTTAAGAGAATAAGTTCTTTTTTATATTATTATGAAGTTTTTTTATTTGAAATTAAATATCAAACCGATTGAAATTTTTTAGATTGAAAAAATGCTCTTGTCTTCATTGTTTGATACTGCACATGAGAATGGAGATGATATCTCTAATCCTGATGACTCCAGCACTAAGAAGGTTCAATTTAAGGAATCGGACGCGTCTCCTAATGATGTGATGGTTGTGGATCCAATACCTGAGCCTTCGCTATCATGGAAGGATATGATAGTGGGAAAGGAAACTTTTGATCTGAACAACAAGAATGATGGCCATCATTTTGCTGATAGTTTCGCCCTTACAGAGCAGGATGTCAAGAAATATTTTATTGATGGGGTTCCTTCCATTGATTTTTCGGAGAGAGTTTATCAACTCTTGGAAAAGGAAATGTCAACCTCTGTGGTTCTTAAGATGTTGGGAAGAAACCTTGGAATCACGACCTTGCAAAACTGGTTATATGGAATATGGAGACAGTCTAAGCCTTTTCAATTAATGGATATTGAAAATGGTTATTTTCTTGTAAAATTTCAAAATACTGAATACTATGACAAGGTCCTTTCTCAGGGACCGTGGGTTATTTTTGGCCATTACCTTACTGTTCAGCCTTGGACGATTGACTTCAACCCCAACCTACCTTACCTAAATTCGGTTCTCACTTGGATTCATTTTCCCGGTTTACCCAGCCATTTTTACAAAAAAATAGATTCTCATGGAAATCGGGGGTATGATAGGTAAAGTTACTAAGTTGGATTTGAATACAGATAGCAGAGCAAGGGGACGGTACGCTCGTATAGCAGTTTTTGTGAATCTAGGGCGGCCTTTAATCTCTAAGATCCTTATTTATGGTAATCCTAAGAGGATCGAATATGAAAATTTACCTGTGGTATGTTTTAATTGTGGCTGTTACGGCCACACTAAAGAAGCATGTTCTTCGGTCACACAAATCCCAGGGGGAACAGAGAAAGGTGAGTCGTCGGGCCATGTTTCTGCTACTACTGCGGTGGCCGGAGAAGAGGTTTTTGGACCTTGGATACTGGTGGAGAAGAAGTCCAGGCGTGGAAACTAGGAGGGATCTAAAAAAGGTAACAATTTGAAAGGTGAGAAAAATCTGGGATCGCGTTTTCATTCTTTAGCAGATTTGGAGGTGGTTCCTTCGGTAGAAGAAACGATCAAGGAATCTCAGATTGCTTTGAAAAATAAAGGGAAATCTCCTTTAATTGGTTCCCATATTCAGACTTCAACGGGCATAAAATCTTCTAATAATGGTTCTAAGAATTCTATATTGGGCTTGTCGGTGGAAAAATTACACAAGGGCCAGGCACGTGCTGTTCAGACCATTATTCCTCCAGCTAGTTAGCCCAGGGGTCGGACTATGATAGGCCTAGATCAACAGATGTCTTTGGCTGCTTTTAGCTCGTCTCCTTTGCCTAATAAGAAATAGGTCGTTAGTAATGGTTGCAGTGGGACACAGCAAGAGGACCAAAACCCGGAAGCGTCTACAGCAGTTTTTTCCAAAGTCTCCAATAACACGCATGGTCATTTACCTAATAATGAAGAAAATAACGAGCCTTTAATCTCAGGTAATTCTAACTCGGGTTTCCCTTTAGTTTTAAATTCACAAAATGTTGCTGTTTCAGGTCATTTACAAATGGAACCTTAATTAGCTCTCCAAAAACAAGCGGACCATATTGTGCATTTTAATCCTGCCTTTGAAGAGAATTCTTTTGTTAATGTGGAAGTTAAGGAAGGTGTTCTGGAGGCCAAAAATCATTCGGCAGTCGTGTTTTCTAATAAAAGTCTTCTTGAGAATGTGGCTGATGTTTCGGGAGGTAGTCAATTGGCAGTAATTAATTTGCCTAAAGAGGTTTTTAAGGGACATAAATTCTAAAGGGACTGGTTCTAAAGGAGGTTGGAAGCTTAATAAAACTTTAAAAGGACCAGGAAATCATTTCAAGAATTCTGAAAATATTCGAGTTCCATTTGCTGATTCTATGAAGCGAGCAACGGAACTTATTGCATCTGAAATCGATGGAAAATCTGTTATAGATTTATCGTGGTAACTCGAAGAGGAAGTGGAGTTTTCTTCTTCCGTTCAACAATAAGATAAGTTTTTTCTTATCTTTTTAATATTTTATTATTATGAATTTGTCTATTTTATCTTGTAATTTACAGGGATGTGCGTTTGATAAATTTTTGCGAGCTTTTCGTGAGTATAATAATCAGCATAAGCCTGATATTGTTAGTCTACTAGAGCCAAGAATTAGTAGGAATAAAGCTGACACAATCATTACAAAGTTGGGCTAGGATAAGTCTCATCGTGTGGAAGCAGTAGGTTTCTCTGGAGGTATCTAGATTGGATGGAAGAATTCGATTGACTTAGAGGTGGTTGGTAACCATCATCAATTCATTTTGGCTCGTATCTGTTCTATTTTAATTCCTAAGCCAATTTTTGTTGCTTTTGTGTATGGGAGCCCTGATAAAATGAAAAGAAAGGTTTTGTAGAATGATCTAAGTCGCTAAATTCCAATTAGGGATGATCTTTGAATGGCAATTGGAGATTTTAACGCCATTCTCTCTTCTGCTGTTAAGAAAGGCGGTCACATCAAAGGTCGTAGATGCCAGTTTTTTGGTGGTTTTATGGATAAAGCTCAATTACACGATTTGGGTTTCCAGAGACCTCCTTTCACGTGGCATCGTGGTAATCTCTCTGAAAGACTTGATAGGGCTGTGGGTAACAACCTTTGGTTGGAAACATTTCTTAACTGTTCGGTGTCCCATTTACCTAGAATCAAGTCTGAGCATCGTCCACTTCTTTTTAATCTTAGTCATGGAGATAGACTTGTCCCTAATCGTCCCTTCTGATTTTTAGCTGGCTGGCTACAACACCAAATTTTTCTGATTTTGTCAAGGAAAATTAGAGCTTCGATAGTAATATGACTAGTGTGATTACTGGTTTTACGGGTAAACTTAAAAGCTGGACCAAATGTGTTTATGTACATATAAATCAGAAGAAGAGGCAGTTAATGCATAAGCTCTCTAGAACTCAATTTGCCTTAGATCTTTCAGGATCTAAATCTCTGTTTCATCAGAATATTTTGATTCGTGAGGAGATTAAAAATATTCTCCACCATGAGGAGTTACTCTGGAAGCAAAAATCAAGATGCGAATGGCTGAAATTGAGAGACCGCAACACGAGTTATTTCCATAGATGCACTATTCAGATGAGGAATTTTAATAAAATCACTGCCTTAAGGAATTCTGATGGGGATTGGATTTTTTATCCTGAGGTTCTCAAGATTGAAGCGGTTAAGTTTTTTCAGAATCTTTTTGGGGAGAATCCAGGCTCGCTAGGAATTATGCCTCCTAGTGCTTTTCCTAGCCTTCACACTGAAGACACTGATTTTCTCGAAAAGAATGTTACGAACGAGGAAATAAAGGCTGCTCTTTTTGATATGGCACCCCTAAAAGCCCCAAGTAGTGATGGTTTTCAGGCTGCTTTCTTTCAGAATCGATGGGATAATATTGGGGATGCCATCTGTGAGTGGGTCAAGAAAGTTTTCGAATGAGGTATCATTGATTCGAATTTCAATAACACACTTATTGTGTTAATTCCCAAAGTCTAAAATTTGGAAAACTTCTCTCAATTTCGGCCTATCAGTCTTTGCTCGGTGTTGTACAAATTGGTCATGAAGGTCATTGATAATAGATTTAAGAGTATTTTTTCGAAGATCATAGGCCAAGAACAAGCAGGCTTCATTGTTGGAAGAAGTATTATTGATAACGTTATTATTGCTCAGGAAGTTTTACACTCTATGAGGACTAAGAAGAGACTCCAATGGATGGCAGTCAAGATTGATTTGGAAAAGGCTTACGATAGAGTCAGATGGGATTTTGTTGAAGCCTCCTTAAATGCAGCAGGTATTCCTTCTCATTTGGTTAAAGTTATTATGAATGTTATATCTTTATGTTCTAAGCAGGTACTATGGAATGGTGTGCCAACCCAAAAGTTTAGGCCGGTAAGGGGTATTCGACAAGGATGTCCACTGTCACCATACCTCTTTGTTCTCTGTATGGAATGGTTGGGGCATAGATTTCACGGAAGCATCTCTGTAGAGGAGTGGAGTCCCATCCGTTTATCGCACACAGGTCTGAATCTTTCGCATCTATTCTTTGCAGATGACTTGGTGGTTTTCAGCCAAGCTGATTTGTTTCATAGTGGCCTCCTCAAGGATTTTTTGAGTAACTTTTGTGAACTTTCTGGTCATAAGGTTAATGCTCAAAAAACGAATGTGTTCTTTTCTTCGGGGGTTAATGAACCTTTAAGGAATGCCATTAATGGTATCATTGGTTTTCAAGAAATTAATGACTTGGGCCACTACCTTGGGGTTCCACTTTTCCACCGAAGAGTTACTAATAGCATCTTAGATTTTTTGGTGGAAAGAGTTCGTAGTCGACTTTCTAGTTGGGATGCTAAGAGACTTTCTTTTGCAGGAAGGGTCACCTTAACACAGTCAGTTCTGTTGTCTATACCAAGCTATCTCATGCAATCAACCCTTGTCCCTAAAGGAATTTGCGACTCTATTGAACAATTAGCAACATAATTCATTTGGGAAGCTACGGATGACAAAAAGAAAATGGCCTTAGTAGGGTGGGATGATATCTGTCAGCCTAAGATTCATGGAGGCCTCGATTTTTGTCGCTTGGGGGATCAAAATAAAGCTTTCATGTTGAAAATTGGCTACAATCTTATTGCTAAGTCTGAAGCTCTATGGGTTCAGGTCTTTAGAGCTAAGTATGGATTGTGTGATAGTATGCTGGACTTTATTATGAGGAATAGTTGCTCCTATATGTGGAAAACAGTTTCCAAAGCTTGGCCTCTATTGCGCAGTAATATAATCTGGTCCATTGGAGATGGGAAGACTGTTCGGTGTTGGAAAGACAATTGGGTTCCTAATATGGGACCACTTAACCAGTATGTTTCGGGTCATGGCAACATTGTTCCTGAGACCAAAATTAATGAGATGGTTTCGGTAAATAGTGATTAGAATCTCGATATTTTCAGATTGTGGCTGCCTGAAGAGGTGGTCAAACGTATCATTAGCATTCCCCCTCCTTTAGACCAGGCTGGACCAGATATGTTATCTGGGTCTAAAACGACAACATGGGTCTTTTCTGTGAAAAGTACGTACTTTATGTTGAAGGAGGAGACTTGGAATCCGAAGGAGGTGAATTGGAGTACGCTTTGAAAAATCCTAGGGCCCCAACGTGTGAAACACTTCATCTGGTTACTCCTCAAACAGAGACTTTTAACTAACTCTGAAAGAGTTAGAAGGGGGATTGCGCAAGACGGGTCGTGTCATCTTTGTGGCCATATTAAGGAAGATATTCTTCATATCCTTAGGCATTGTTCTTTTGCGAGGGAGGTTTAGCACAAAATCATCCCTGCTAATCAACTTGGAAGTTTTTTTTCTGGCAATATCTCGGAGTGGCTTATCTCGAATCTGCAATTTCTTTCTACAAACAAGTTGGGAGACTCATCTTGGGCTTGTCTTTTTGGGATCATTCTTTGGCGTATCTGGAAGAACCACAACTTGACCATTTTTCAAGGAAATGCTATGACTCCGAAGGACATTATCAGTGTCTCTTACAGTTGGGCGAAGCATTTTCTCTCCACTCATAATGAAGAGTTGACTTCTCAGCCAAAGTAGTCCTCAGTCCGCCAAAACTCAGGTACGTGCGTATTCCTTAATACTGATGGTGTTGTTCACTCTGTGTCTGGTTTCTCTGCTGCAGCTGGTGGGATACACAACAGCAAAGGGGAGTGGATCTTAGGCTATAATCGTTTTTTGGGGAAATGCTCAGTTGCGAATGCTGAATTGTGGGGCATATTGGATGGATTACTTATACTTCAAAAACAAGGTTATGATGAGGTCATTATTCAATCAGACAATCTTGAGAATGTGATTTCTATCAGTGATAGCAAGTCTAATGGTCCAAAAAAAACCCTTTGATAAGGAGGATTCAACAAATTCTAGCCTTTGAAGAGAATTGGTCCTTGATTTATGTTCCCAGAGAGACCAATCGGGTAGCTGATGCTTTGGCAAAAATAGCTCTGTCAAGTGATGAATCTTTGAACATATTCGAGGTTCCCCCTCTGGAGATTGAAGAGATCTTGAAGGATGATAAATCCTTTTGATAATTTGCTTATGATCTACTCTATGTAATTACCTTGTTTATTTTATCAAAAAAAAAAGAGAAAATAAGTTTTTCCCATAAAAAATTACCATATTTAATTTTAAGATTTTATTATGTTTCTATATTCTATTTAATAATTTGTGTAACTTATAGTCAAGCTTTAACATAAGTAATGATTACTTAAAAAATAGGGATAATTAAAACATGGCTTTGTATATAAGAAATTTTGGGTTTAAAATTTGTTAGAAACAAATATTGACTTCAGATCCAAATCTATAATATTCGAATTCGTAAAATTTGAATGACTATTGCCATAGAAATTAAATTTGATAATATTATTATAGAGAAAAGTGAGTTTTATTTACAATTCATTAATGTCCGATTTTCAGGAGTAAAGGATTGGTTTTGTGAGTTTTGTGCCACACTTCAATCTTGTTTGGGTGAGTCAAGTAATTATATAAAGTTGGCCCATTCATCCACAAATTTATAATGTAAAATCTAATTTCAGGCTAAACTTTTTAATTAACATTAATCTCCAATTTAATTGAAATTAGAAAAAGAGAAAAGAAAGTGGAATTAGAGCAGTAAGATTTGTTGAGTAGCAATAATGACATTCCCCTGCAAGCATAAAAATGGCATCCAATAATATATGCTGTTCATCTTAAAAACGACAATTAATATGCAATCATTAAACTACAAAACGACGCTCAAGTTGAATGCCCCAATTGTTTAATTATTTGGTAAATTTATATTGGATAGCAAAAATACCATTTTATTTATATAATAATATAAAACATGATAATTGATATACACCTTCCGCCTGCCTATGTTTTCCTCATTAAATGTGTTAAAAAAATTTGTTATTCTTGTGGAAGAGTTGTAGTATGGTATGGACCATTTTGCCACTGAAGAAAAAGGAAAGGTAATATATATAATTTTGAGGATAGTCCTGTACAAATCTATTTGTGCAGATTTAGTCTCTCTACTTTTTTTTTTCAGTTAGCTCTGTTAAAATATGAGGTACAATTACAAATTTAGCCTCTCAACTTTTATATTTTTTGTCAATTTGACTCTTACTCTTTTTCAATTTTTTTTAATTATAAAAAAAAAAAACACATTGAAACTTAATATTAACCACCACTAGATTACAAATCATTATTCAATTGATTATGAGTTTATTATTACATAATTTTCTCAATAATAAACTCTGGAAAAAAGAAATCTCTCGCTTTCAACTTTCTTACTTTCTTCTATTATATTCCCTCAACTCTCAAACTTCCACTCCCCTCTCTTTCATAAACCAGATTCAGAGTCCGTTTTAAAATCAAATTTTCCACATTTACTTTCAAGCTCACCCAAACATGACTCTTACTTCAATTCTAACTTTTTCATTCTTATTTTTTTTTTTTAAAATATGTATAATAATCACCTAAATGATATCCTAAAGTAAACCCTAATCTTAGGATTGTTGCGGGCACTAAGATGAAACTCACCTAATCAAACTTGAAAAAATAAAGCTAAAAAGAGTAATTAAAAATTGAAAACACGTAAAGTAAGAATGTGGATAAGTTATTTGGTTAAAATAATTTAAAATTGTTATTGTAAGTGACTTAAGTTGTTAATAGTTAAAGTTAAACGATGTAAAGTTTATGATCTATTTAAAAATTGAGGTTAAATTTAATGATTTATAATCTAATTACCTAATCTACATGCTACTTATTGTCGCTAAATAAGAAGTACAAGTTAAAATTTCTAGTAGTAATGATTAATAGTAAGTTTTGTTTCTTTTCTTGTTGGCACATATGGGAAATATTTATAATTTATTAATTTTTTCTATATACATATATACTTTTTAAAGTTTTAATAATTAAAGCAAAAAAAAAAAGTAGGGATCAAATTGACAAAAATTGTAAAGGTTGAGGAGTTAACTTTGTGATTGTACCTAACTATTTAACAAAGCAGAGGGACTCAAAATGAGCAAATCGAAAAATAGAAAGACCAATTTTGAGCAAATAAAAGTAAAGGAACTAAATCCTCACAAACCGATAAGTACAAGGACTATCCTCAAAAATTAATCCATATAGATAGATAGAATAAAATGTTTAAACATTGATGGGTAGATTTATTATTATACTAATCAAAATTAAGTAAATTAACAAAAAAAAAATCAATATTCTGATTAATTGCCCTTAGATTCTCACCTTCAAAATTGATAATCTGATTGTTTTAAAAAGACTAATTTGCTCAACATCGAAATTGAGAGGAATTAAAAAGGTCTTCTTACTTAAGAATTTTAAGAATGGTAATCCTGTGTTATAATTTTTCTTTTTTTGCCTTTCTTTTGTAATTTAAATAATAAAAATAAAAATGAGTATTTGATATAATGACAGTGTATTTTTTAACTCCACAAATAAAATTAAAAAGTTACCATGTGTGTAGAATTTATTTTTAATTCTAAATGTATCAAATATTTTCCCAAAAATAAATATCGATAAATATAATTCTTTAGGAAAAATAAATACAACTGAAGATAGCAAATCCTCTGTTTGGCCACCTGAGTAACATCAGCATGCAGGGAAATTCAGCACTTGGCTAATATGTCTACAACAGCATTACATTCCCTGTAATTTTCAATGACTTGTAGAAAATAAATTTCGATCAAATTAAATATGACATTATAAATCTATTTCATAAAATATTCATATCTTTTCCCCATTTTTAAAAAATCCCACCTTCATTTATCAATTAGGTTTTTTATCCAAATAATATAAAATAAAAAATAAATATTGAAATAAGATAAGTACCTCATTATTTACGTATTTAGGCAAATTCAACAGTACACCGCTGATGTCGCCTGAATAATCGATGGCACCAGTATTTAATATCAAAAAATACATTGTATTTTTAAACGTTTAAAACGAAAAAAAAAAAAAACAGGAGCTGCTACTGAAGGTCCCCCACCCTGAAAATCAAAAGGTTTGTTTTATTTTATTTTTAGTATAATTAGTTATATTAGTAGTAGTTTAGTAGGCATGTTATTTAATTAGTTAAAAGGTTAGTACTAATTATTCCCCAAAATCAAAAGAAATGTATGTTTTATTTTATTTTTTTAGTATAATTAGTTATATTAGTAGCAGTTTAGTAAAAGGATAGTACTAATTATTTTGCATCTTTGATTTTTTTATATTACAAATACTTGGATGGTCCCTCCCTCCCTTCCTCCCCATAGCCGAAGTCCCCCCAAAAACAAATATATGTATTTTTTTTCTAATAGTATAATTATTAATAGTTTAAAATTGTGTTAAAAGTTTATTTTTTTAAATAATATGTTAACTTTGAAAATAATTAGAATTGTGTTAGTTTAAATATTTGTAATAGTATATTTAAAAAAAAAAATAGAATGGTGTATGCCAATTTTGTAGTGTATGTATGTTTATTTTATTTTGTAGTGTATGCTTTTTTTAAGATAGGTTTGGTAGTACATGTTTATTTTAGTAGAATTATTAGAATTGTTAGAGTTTTGTATTAAGATAGATTTGTGTTGAAAGTAATATTAAGATTGGTTTGACTAGTGTATTTTTTTATGTTAATAATAATTTGTATCTTTTAAGATATAAAAGTGAACATTATATGTTCGTTTAAGTAATTAGATTTTTGTTGATTACGAAAATGGGCTTCGAAAAAAATAGTTGTCGTTATTTTTATATTGTTTATTTGTTAAGTCGATAATTAAAATTTTAATTGTTTGTGCAGATATCGATATAAGTTCTTTAATTACTGCAAAAGACCACATAGCAAGGACGACCCATTTGCCAGTAAGAGAATGTTCTAATGTTGCACATATTAAAAAAAATTAATTAGATAATTACCCTTTTTCACAATTTGAATTCCTTGTGGAAGTTAACCGTAATGTGCCGAATACAGTAGACGAATCTCCACGGAACACCCGAATGTCTAATCGCGGCAATTAGCCCCTTTGATCTATCAGAAATTATGCAAACGTTGTCTTGAGTGACAACATATCTCTTCAAGTTCATCAGGAAAAATTATCACGACTCCATTGTCTTTCCCTCAACAATGGCAAATGCTATTAGTAGCAAGTTCCAGTTCCCGTCTTGTGCAACTGCAATGAAAAGGATTTGCGTATATTTCTCGTATAGTCAGGTCCCGTCAACCTGCACAAGCAGCTTACTGTGGGGAAAGACCCGGATGCAAGGATCGAATGTCCAAAATATCCGGTAAAGTTCTTTTCCCCAGATGTAGTTGGT
The DNA here is from genome assembly GCA_025698515.1 of Gossypium sturtianum. Classification (NCBI taxonomy): domain Eukaryota; kingdom Viridiplantae; phylum Streptophyta; class Magnoliopsida; order Malvales; family Malvaceae; genus Gossypium; species Gossypium sturtianum. Next base: position 49,502,115 of record CM046952.1, on the reverse strand, counting down.
TGTCCCGGTCGTAATAAGACAACCTCTACAACTCAACGACAATCCTCGAAACATACTCTCGCTGTAACACCCCAAACCCAGCCTAGAAGTTAGGCCCGAATCTGGCGTGTCACATTGAGGTGTTTTTCGAAAATCGCGTTTTCATAAGTTACTTGTTTTAAACTAAGCTTCCGCAATGAACAAGGTTTTGAAGGTAATGCCTTCTTATTAAATGTCGACTATTAACAACAAACGCAAACTGGGACTTTAGTTTTTCTAAATATCAAGAAGGGTTTTCAATGAAAACACGGTTTTCGAAAAACACCTCAATGTGACACGCCAGATTCGGGCCTAACTTCTAGGCCGGGTTTGGGGTGTTACATTTAGTGGTATCAGAGCCAGGTTGCAAAACTCGGGCTGTGAAATGGGCTTTAGTTTTTATTTTAAAGATGTTTACAAATGATTTTGAAGTAGTTTTGGAAGATTTTTGTGTGTGGCACACCGAGTCTCCGCGTCGGACCAAGTAAGTTCTCCTATCTGTTTTTAAATCGTTATAATTGTAGATAGTTCTTGTGCTTACTTTAGATGATAGACTATCACGAGGCCCGTAGGAGACTAAAGCGTAGTGAGTTTGCGATTTGAAAACAACTCTTAACTAGTACTTCCATAAAACATTTGTTTAATTATTGGAACTATGGGCTTATTCATAAAATTTCTAATTCAGATAATATGCGAAGTGATAATGTGCTATTTATCTAGGTTGCAATTGGGACTAGAGTGCGCAGCAGAAGCATAGTGATATAATCGGTATTGTGCGGCTATTAGATAGTTGGAAATTTCGAGGACGAAATTTCTTTAAGGGAGGTAGATTTGTAACGCCCCGAATTTGGGCCTAGTAGAATTGGGCCCATTGGGGTTTGGGCACGGGAGTGTTTAAAAATTTTTGAGAATAAGAGAACGGCTCTAATGCGTGTTGGACCTATTAGGTGAGTGATTTTGGAAGGTTAGGGGGCTTCTATGAAGTCCCGGGATCAAACTTGGGCATTAGGAAAATTTTGGTTTTAGGTGAATAAAACCCTGGGAGTTAGTAGTAGGCTTTAAGAATAAAATGTGGAGAAAAATGACATAAGGAAGGGAGTGGTCTAGTGGCAAGGCGTCATTAAGGGGATAAGGGAGTGCTTGGGTTCAAGTCTTGGCGCTTGCATTTCATTTTGATTTATTTTTAAGTGAACTTAGACCTTGGCCTATAGACTTATATTTAGTTGCGCATGATTTTTAACACAAGAGGAGCTTGTGGCCAAGTGGTTAGCGGCGTGGATTATGCTACAAGGGAGCCTGGGTTTGAATCTCATGACAAGCAAGGGAGTATTTATTTTGCGGATTGGACGGCAAGAGTTTGTGTTGGATTTAAACTCTATTGAAGGAGGGATCCCACATCGGAAAGCTAGCAAGAGGAAAGGTGAGAAGCTGGCTATAAATGGGGCTGTCTATGAGGAGAGGAGGATACCTGGTTGGCGTTGGGCATAGGAGCATTCGGAGCGCAGATTAGCTTCAGATTCCTATCAGGTGTGTATTTTGCCCTACTTAGTCAGAGGCGGCAAATGCCGAAATGCCAGATCACATGCAGTAATGGTAGTTACACGAGCGTGCGGAAGACGTGTGGGAGCTTCGACGCGATAGTTGAGGCCACCATGAGTATTCTTGTGGGTTAGGCTGTTTGGGCCTCGATGGGCCGAAAGGGGCTAAGTGGGCCCATATGATTAGGTTGTACGATTGTGTAGTGGATGTTGGATTAGACTATGTGAACCTCATATATGTGGCTAGATTTGGGCTAAACGGGCCACACGAGCGTGTAGACCCATTTGGGCCGAGAATGGGCCCTAGGCCTATTCGCATCGTTATCTCTGTTTAGAATACCCTTGGTTTACAAAATTACTGAAATACCTTTGGTTTACAAAATTACTAAAATACCCTTGGTTTACAAAATTACTGAAATACCCTTGGTTTGCAAAATTACGAAAATACCCCTGATTTACAAAATTACTGAAATACCACCGGTTTACAAAATTATCGAAATACCCCCGATTTGTGAAATTATCGAAATACCCCCGGTTTGCAAAATTACCGAAATACCCTCGGTTTGCAAAATTACGAAAATACCCCTTGTTTGTAAAATTACCAGAATACCCCAGTTTGCGAAATTACCGAAACACCCTCGATGGGTAAATTACCGAAATACCCCCAAGGGGTGAAATTATCGTTTTACCCCTAAACGACAAAATGACCGTTGTACCCTCGTGGTAGTAGTAACGTTGTATGTGTTAATTGTATGATTGATTATGTTTGAGATGCGTTGCATACATGGATTGGTTATGAGTAGAATTACCAGAACTACCCCATGTAGGGTAGAATTCTTGAAATACCCTTTATAGTGGTAAAATAACCGATTTGCCCTTGTAGGTAAATGATCGACTTGTGCAATAAGTGGACTAATTTGATCGTGGTTGTATGGTGATATACTTTTATTACATGTTTAAATAATTGTTACCGAAAGCATGGCCATTTTGCATACACGTGTAATGATTGAGCATGACATACACGACATATTGCATGGGGTTGGGATTATTAATACGGAGGAAGTGCTAATAGGATCGCATGGTCGCTTGACGACTGTGGATCCACCGAAGGCTTTATAGCCACCGCAGACTTTTTAGCCACCGAGCGACCATGCCGCACCGATAATGTTATCGAGGGTCGTGTGTGCCATTAATATGGCTTCGCGTCGTAATTATGGGCTTTGTGCCAATACGAAGGCTTTGTACCGATATTATGGCTTTGTGCCAATCATATTTACCGTGGCTATGTGCCTAACTTATATATCGATGACTCTGTGTCGATCATATTTACCCCAAGGTGTGTGCCGATTATATTACCGTCGCCCGATGGCTATGTGCCAAATATAATCTGATCATCGATGGCTTTGTGCCAATTGTAATACCGCCATCGAAGGCTTTTTTTAGCCACCGAGCGACCATCTTCGCACCGATAAGTTAGTACCGCAATCGTGTGCTACATAAGGAGTGTACGGATGGGTGGGTCGATTAAATCCCCACAGGAGTGCGGTTGGCTGGACAGAGACGGAGTGTGGGTGGTATGGGCATTAATGCATTGCATATATGGATTTTAATATGAAATGGGCTTAGGCCCGGATAAATATGATATGTGACATTTGGTATGGGTTAAGGCCCAACTGAGGCTTTTATGGGCTAAGGCCCAATTACACCAGATGCATGAAATGGGCTTCGGCTCGGATTATTGTGATTCATGTTCTTACTGAGGAGGGTTGTACACACTAAGTTTTCGTAAACTCACCCCCTCTTTTTATTAAATGTTTTAGGTAATCCTCAGAAGGCGGTTCGACGTACTGGAGGACTCGGAGGTGGCCACACTACGAGCAGTTTCAGATTTTCGTATTCTACTTATTTTTATTTTATTTTGGGTTCATATTTTGTAATAAGGCCTCTCTTAAATTTCAGTTTTTAGTTTGGGATTTTTAGTTTATTATGTTTTAAATCTGCTCAACATTTAATCGCGGTTTTCCAAAACAATATCTGTTTTCAAAACACTACACTTTCGCAACTAAGTTGTAAATATCACGTTTTCATAAGTTACTTGTTTTAAACTAAGCTTCCGCAATGAACAAGGTTTTGAAGGTAATGCCTTCTTATTAAATGTCGACTATTAACAACAAACGCAAACTGGGACTTTAGTTTTTCTAAATATCAAGAATGGTTTTTAATGAAAATGCGATTTTCGAAAAACACCTCAATGTGACACGCCAGATTCGGGCCTAACTTCTAGGCCGAGTTTGGGGTGTTACACTCGCATTGTGACTATCCACCATTGGAGTTTGTTGTACAACACATCCCAATCTTCGTACAACTAATCTATGACCATTTTTTTAGCCAACCATGCCTTCCGGTATGAAACTTGGTACTGGAACCGTTCTTGCATTTCGACAATCAGCATCGATACAGGAATGGTGGGCATGTCTTTAACCTTTGCCAATATGCAATTGCAGATGATTTTTGAATCAAGCTTGCGGTGGTCCTGCGTCATACGTGCAGAAGTGCATGTATGAAGCCCAACATATTTCCGTATCTCCCACTGCTGAGACCTTTAGATAAATGCAGCTTGTACCCGCCACTTGCACCCTTCTGTCAACTTCCAACACTCACCAACATAGATCATCGGTTTAGAGTCAGCCATTCAGTAGTCGACAGGCACCTTCAAACTATAACACTTGATGGCATCGACACACTCGTCTTTGCTCACGAATCTTTGACCTACAAACAACACTTTCGGTTCAGGATTTGCTAACATCAGGTGAGTAGGTATTATGTCCAGGTACCCAGGGAACTCGGTAGCATACGTCGCATCAGGATCGACGATCAACATATGGGCCCCGGGATCATTGCGTATGACGATGCCACGACTCGAGTTTCTGACCGAAGGGGCGTGATTATTTCTATCATTTGCTCATTCGTCGTTGATATCATCTGGGACATCGTCTAAATCGGGGTCACTAAAATCTTCACATTCGTGATCATAACAACCATTATTATCATATCCATCTTCACCAAGCACATCAGTTTCAATAACGACTAGATGTATCTATAATCTACCACCGTACTGATTTGAACATCCAACCTTCTATCAACAGACTCTCTGGGAACCTTTGTACGTAGGTTTTCAACTCCATATTGTTAACTTAGTTGAGTTACATTTTCAACGGGCTCCAAATCTGCTAACTCAGCAAACAACTGGATCGGTTCAGTGTTCACCCTCCCTGGCGGGCAATACAATGCGACCATTGTCTCGATGTCGTCATCGTCTAAAAGTTCCATCTCGATAAATTTGATAGGATTTGACGAAACTGGAAATTTGTAGAATAGTTTCGTCATCCTCATTCCACAAGACGAGAATTTTTTTCATTGACCTTCTCTTTCATATCACCTAAAGACACATTCCTATCAAATCCCATTCCTATTTTCTGGCGAGTTTCAAAAATACAACCAATGGTTCTCCATTTTTTTCTGAAACTAAAAAAATACAACCAAACATCTTACTAGACGAACAATACAAAGTAAACATACAGAATTATAATAATTTTCATAATTAACATACCTTAATACTCGGTGTGGTGACTAATCTGTGGGGGTTGGGGAACAAACCAACCCCCCTTTTATAACGAAGGAAATAATATAATAATACTAATTTTTAAACAAAAAGCAAAAAAAAAAATGAAGGGGTATTGGAACCCAGACTCGTGATCGACGGGTCACATCAACGGTAGGCAGCACCGGCCTGACGACCTGCCACCGATGTGACCCTTCGGTCATGGGTTCGGTTCCAATACTCGATAAAAATTCAATTTTTTTCAGTTTTAAAAAAAATATTTTATGATAAAATATTAGGGTGTCGCCTGACACGTTGGCGACACCAATAAACAAAATATATTTTTTTGTTTTAAACGTTTAAAAATACAAGGTATTTTTTGGTGTCAAATACTGGTGCAGCCGATTGCTCAAGCGACACCCAAAAAAATTATTATTATTTAAATGTGATGATTGAAACAATGATTGGTGACAGAAAGAGGGGTGCTGCCGGTTGCTCAGGCGACACTGGTGGTACAAAAATCCTATTACGTAACTAATGAGGTATTTATCCTATTTCAATTTTATTTTATATTATTTGAGTAAAAAACCCTTTATCAATTATCATCAAATATATTAAAATTAGGATTTATATTAAAATAAGTGAATTATGTAATATAATTTATTAACTATTATAAAATTTTATTACATATATATTTAAAAAGATTAACATAAAAAAATGTTTAAATTTATTAGTTGAATTGTATGAGACAGTACGTTCCTGAAACAAGTGAAAAAGGTCACAAGATAAAAACAGGCAAAATAACAAAAAAAGTCGGGCATCATTTCTCTTTCTCACATTTATATAAATTTTATTACACTTTGCTTTTTTTACTAATAAATTAATTTTTATACATTAAATTAAAATGTAAATTAAATTTTTTTATTAATTTTTACTATTAAAAACTATTGTGACTGAAGAAATAACTAAATAGTTATATGTAACATGATGCCACATAATGGATACAATTTTTAACAGAATAATTACTTTACTTTTTTATTTAATATATATAAACTAATTTAATTTTTTTAAATAAAAAAAAATATAATCTAACACTTAATACAAAGATTTTTATTGTATCAATTAATATTTCAAATACAAATTAGTACGTCTAAATTCTATAAGCCATTGTTGCCACTTGGAAATTAAAATTGAAGCTTGAAAAAAAAAACAAGAAAAAATATTACAATATAATGAAAAAGAAAGATGAAACCATCCCTGTAGAAAAAAAACAAACCCAATAATTCCACCAGTTTTTTATGATTACAGACATTAATACATTACAAGTTTAGAAAAACCCAAATTAGATTTTACAATGTATTTTACTTAAAACATTGAAAATTTCATGTCTGTCGGATATATTAGAAACTGTAATTTGGTTTGAAAAACTTGTTGCTGAGTGGCTTTGTGGTTCCATCTCTAACAGTAACACCTCCATTTTCACCTGTTTCAGCCTCTTCTTCTTGACCCTCAAAAGCTGGATGACTAAGAATACTGTTAAACAACTGCGGTCCTCTCAACGCATTCGTCAATGGCAGATGCCCTTCGGGTGTTTCATCATTGAGTTCCCAAATGAACTCATCGGGAAATGCCCTGTAATTGTATTGTACGATTTCCGTGTCGAGCTTTTTCATCCACCCCAGTTTGAGGAACAACTTGGTGAAGTCCTTTTTTACTTTTTGCCAGTGTCTTTTTTGGACGCTGTACCCGAATTTGTTGTTGCTGTGTTTTTTCCAAAGTTCGTCAATGGCTTTGAGGTCATTTTGGGAGATGAATTGGACTTCGGAGAAGAAGACGTAGCCGCGCTTCTGAGCTGCTTCGCCGGCTAGAAGGATGAGCAGACGGCGGGTTTCTTCGTCGGCCTGGCGGAAGTTTTGATTGGAAAGGTGGTGTTGGAGGGTGTCAAAGGAGATAGCTTGGGAAGTAGTGGTGGATGTGGTGGAAGAAGGAAGAGAGAAGGTGGTGGTAGAGGAGAGAGAGGAAAGAGTGTTTGTGGTGGAGGTGGAGGAGGAGGGGCGCTTGAGGAAGAAGGAGGAGGGTGGAGGAGGAGGGGTGGAGAGGCGTTTGAAGGAAGAGGAATGGTGGTGGTGGTGAAGGGTTCTAAGAGAGTGAGTGGTAGCCATGGTTTTGTTTGATTGTGAGGGAACTTAAGGGGTGGAAGTGAAAGGCTTTTAAGACAAGGAGTTTGTGTAGGGACTTAGTTTGATGGAAGATAAAAGATTAGATATGAGAAATGCATTGCACGATTCTGATTGGTCAGCTTTGGGTGAGACTTATTATCTTTTTATTTCTTCTTTTAATAATCACACTATTCAGTTCAAGAAATTAAAAATTATTCTAAAAATAGAAATTAAAATTGGCAAAAATGTCTCTTAATCACAAGCCGGTCAGATCGATTTAATGAGAATTAAAGGGGAATTGGTTTGTTTAGTTATTATTATCATTCTAAATTTTTCTAAAAAATCATTATATTAGCAGGGTGGTTGGAACATCCGACTTTCTCCGATTTTGTTTTGGATAATTGGATGTTTGATGGTAATTAGAGGTGTTCATGGGCCGGGCCGGGCCAGGCTCAACTAAAAATTTAGGCCCATTCATCGGGCTCGGGTCGGGTCGGGTCCAAAAAATGGGCCTAAATTTTTTCCCAAGCCCGACCCATATAAAAATGCTAAAACCCGGGCCCGGCCCAGCCCGCTCATATTAAAATTTTATATTATTTTATATAAATTTTAAATATATATAATACATCAAAAATACTAAAAAATTAAAATAAATATTTCCCAGCAAATTGAAAATAAATTTTTAAAAAATATGTAGACTTAAATAACACTAAGATAAATGTAACTTAACAAGCAAATACCTCTAAAATAATAAAATTAACAAATGCCTTTAAAATGATAACAAAATTAACAATAAAATAAGTTTTATACAATATTCAATCAATAACAACAAAATAGTAGCAACATAATAGTAATATGGTTGTAAAATAGGGAGAAAACAACAAGAAAATAACATTCAAAAAAAATAATAAAAAGCGATTTTTTTGTCATTTAGTGAATCAGGTAGTCGGTGAGCCGGGCTCGGGCCAAAAATACCTTACTCGAGGCCCGGCCCATTTTTTAAACGGGCCTTATTTTTTGTCCAAGCCCATTTTTCGGGCTTATATTTTTGCCCAAACCCTCCCAAATTTCGGTCGGGCCGCCCGGCCCATGAACACCTCTAATGGTAATATGTCTGCTACGTTAAATCGGCTCACCGATATACTTAGGGACGGGAAATAAGTGTGTTTATGGCTATATTAATACTTGCAAGAGACAGCTGCTTCGTGAAATAGCTGGTGTTCAACGAGCTATGGACCTTTCCGGTTCTAATTCCCTATGTAACACCACTCACTCGAGACCGTTGCCGGAGTCGAACACGAGGCGTTATTTAACTTAACTTACCACTTCGGGTATAAAAATAATTTATTTCATCATTCACAACAAATCTGTCCATCTGCGCAACAGTCATTAATTTAATTATAACTCGAGTTACAAAACTCGAAATTTAGATCCGTAAATTTTCCCTGATCACCTTCACTATTCCTTCTTTCTTGATCTATATTAGCACAATTTAATACATTTTATCAACATTCCATTCAAATACAATTCATACACAATATTTTAGCAAAATTACGTTTTTCCCCTAAAGTTTCATATATTTACACTTTTGCCCCAAAGCTCGGAAATTAAACTTTGTCCCTTATTCTTATGTTTTATGACATGCTGATCATTTTCCCCTTCTATGACAACATCAAATTCTCACTCTAACATATACTTATGAACATTAGGTATTTTTACCGATTAAGCCGTCTTACTCGTTTTCACTTAAAATCGCTTAGAAAAAGTTGTTTAACATAATTTCAAACCTCATATTCTATCATAAAACATCAAAATAAACAGATTTCACCTATGGGTATTTTTCCAAATATGAACCCTAGGTTAAATTATTGCTAGTATAAGCTAAATCAAGTTACCGGGACTCTAAAAACGTAAAGAACATTAAAAACGGGGCTTGAATGCACTTACTATGAGCTTGATAAGTTGAAGAAACCCTAGCTATGGTGACATGAAATTTTCGGCAGCAAAGGGGTCTAATTGAAGAAGATGAACACTTGTTTTCATCTTATTTTGGCTTTTATTCAATTTTGACAAAAATGCCCTTGACCCACTTACTTACATATTTTTCTAGAATTACCCTTATGTGTCCATAACACTAATTTATGGTCTATTTTTCACATAAACACTTCCAATTTCATGCAATAATTCAATTAAATCCTTTAATCACTAATTAGACACACTTTGCATTTTTCTCAATTTTGTCCTAAAAATTCAATTAGGCACTAAATCATTAAAATTTCCTATCCATATTTTCACACAATATTTCAATCAATCAGTAATTAATAAAAATTTATAAAATTAAACTATTTCACTTCAGATTTGTGGTTACGAAACCACTGTTCCGATTAGGCCCTATTTCGGGCTATCACAACTCTCCCCCCTTTAAGGATTTTCGTCCCCGAAAATCTTACCAGTGAATAAGCTGGGATACTGTTTCCTCATAGCCTCCTCAGTTTCTCATGTTGCCTCTTCCACTCCATGTCGTTGCCATAACACTTTCACTAAAGCAATTTCTTTGTTTCTCAACTGTTTCACTTCTCGTGCTAAGATTCGAATCGGCCCTTCTTCGTATGTCATATCCGATCGAATTTCCACTTTAGTTGGTGAAATCACATGCGATGGGTCCGATCGATATCGCCTCAACATAGAAACATGAAACACGTTATGAATTCTTTCTAATTCTGATGGTAAAGACAATCGATAAGCCATTGGACCGGTTCTTTCTATCACTTCATACGGACCAATAAATCTTGAACTTAATTTACCTTTACGGCCAAATCTCAAAATTTTCTTCCATGGAGACACTTTCAAAAATACTTTATCACCCACTTGAAATTCAATCTCTTTTCTTTTCAAGTCCGCATATGACTTCTGTAGATCCGATGCAGCTTTCAAACAATCACGGATTATCTTCACTTTTTCTTCGATTTCTTTTACCAAATCAACTCCATACAACCGATTTTCTTTAAGTTTAGTCCAGTATAATGGAGTCCGACACTTTCGTCCATACAACGCTTCATAAGGTGCCATTTTTATGCTCGATTGATAACTATTATTATATGCAAATTCCACCAAAGGTAGATATCTTTCCCAATTACCTTCAAATTCCAATACACAACATCTCAACATGTCTTCGAGTACTTGAATTACTCTTTCAGACTGTCTATCGGTTTGGGGATGGAATGCTGTACTAAAATTCAATTTAGTACCCAATGCCTCTTGTAACTTCTTCCAAAACCTTGAAGTAAACCGTGGATCTCGATCAGATATAATAGACATAGGCACACCATGTAATCAGACTATTTCAGCAATATACAATTCGGCTAACTTGTCAAGTGAAAAATTCATTTGCACAGGAATGAAATGAGCCGACTTAGTCAATCGATCAACTATCACCCAAATTGAGTCTTTCTTTTTCGGTGACAATGATAATCCAGACACAAAATCCATAGTAATTCTTTCCCATTTCCATTCCGGTATAGTAATTGGCTGGAGTAATCCCGAAGGTACCTGATGTTCTGCTTTGACCTGTTGACATATCAAACATCTTGATACAAACTCAGAAATATCACGTTTCATACCTGGCCACCAGTACATCTTTTTCAAATCATTATACATTTTATTACTTCCCGAATGTACGGACATAATACCACTGTGTGCCTCGTGTAAAATCTTCTGTACAAGCTCTGAATTTTTTGGTACACAAACTCTGCCTCTGAATAATAAACAACCATCAGTCCCAATCTGAAATTCTGAATCATTACCTGACTCACATTGTACCCGTTTATCCTGTAATTTCTCATCATTCTTCTGAGCTTCACATATTTGCTGTAGAAATGTCAGTTTAGCTCTCAATTCAGCTATGATTGAACCATCATCAGTTAGTGACAACCGGGTATTCATAGCTCGTAAAGCAAATAGAGATTTCTGACTCAAAGCATCAGCTACAACATTAGCCTTACCCGGATGGTAATCAATAATCAAATCATAGTCCTTTATCAGTTCAAGCCACCTGCGCTGTCTCAAATTCAAATCTTTCTGTGTCATCAAATATTTCAAGCTTTTATGATCAGTATAAATATGACATTTTTCACCGTACAAGTAATGCCGCCATATCTTCAGCGCAAATACAATAGCAGCTAATTCAAGATCATGTACTGGGTAAATTCTTTCATGTGGCTTAAGTTGTCTTGAAGCATAGGCTATTACTTTACCTTCTTGCATCAAGACACAACCTAAACCATTTAATGAGGCATCACTGTAAATAAAAAATTCCTTACCCGGTTAAGGCTGCATTAATACAGGTGCTTTCGTTAGTAGATCTTTCAATCGGTCGAAACTCTATTGACATTCATCAGTCCACTCGAACTTCACATCTTTCTGCAATAATCGAGTCATCGGAGAAGCTATCATAGAGAATCCCTGTACAAATCTCCGATAATAACTAGCTAAACCCAAGAAACTTCTAACTTCGGATACATTCTTCGGTGGACTCCAATTGACAATAGCTGAGATTTTAATTGGATCTACCCTGATGCCTTCGGCGGATACAATATGTCCAAGAAAACCCACTTCTCGAAGCCAAAATTCACATTTACTGAATTTAGCATATAACTGCTTCTCGCGCAGAATTTGCAACACAATTCTCAAATGTTTTGCGTGTTCTTCTTCATCTCGAGAATAAACCAAAATATCATCAATGAATTCTAACACCCTGAACCCGTGTCCATCACTGGATTAGGGTTATAATGTATTACCGAACACGGCACAGGTCACAACTAATATATATAGTTCATATGATCATTTCCGAATGCGTTATGACTAAATTCGTTTTTTTTTATTTTATAGAATGCTTAAACAATATCATACATATCTTAAACCCATTAGCCAAATTCACATATACGCAAATTACAACAAATAGCAAAGGCTACTATTCATTTGGTCATTTAAGCCACATTAACCGAATATGCACATGCTCATAATTACTACCTAAAACTAGATATCAATTACCAAATCTAAACATACATATATGCGGTTGCATGATGCCTTGCTCAACCGAATTCAAATAGACCAATTAAGGACATCCAAACAAAATATACATCAAGTCATTTATAAGTTAAAATTTTGAATCAACCTACACCAAATATAACATCCATAAACTAAAACACTTATACATATACATAAATCACATATACATTTATAAGTCATGCCGAATATGCCAATCCTAAGTACCAAACCTATAATTTCATCAATTGACCGAAAATGTAATTTATCATATAAATGATTTACAAATTAAATTCATGTTACAAATTATTCACCTCACAAGTTTAATACTTTCAATCCATAACCCAAACTTGTTCAAGTATACATATGTCCACTTTCCAAATACAACTTATATGACTTAAACAGATACTTCATATCAAAACATATATTTATACTTGTGCATATAATGTTCTCACATCACAACCATACTTATAATTCAAGCATGACAAACACACACAATAATACGATTAAGAACATTTAAGCATAGAATCATTGGCATTAAGATCAAGCCATTTTCGCATGGCTTATATTTACATCATCAAAACATTAACCAAGAAAATAACTAGCCTATACATGCCTTAAGTTGAAACCCAAGTTTTAAAAGTACCAAAATAAGTCGATAGTGTGGATGACTTGAAGGCGATCCCAGAGCTCGTAGCTTACAACCGAAATCTATAAAAGCGAATAACATAACACACGAAGTAAGCTATCTTAGCTTAGTAAGTCTTAAGCAAATATAGCAAAACAATTGCACATTCAAGTAATTTTAAACAATCACTTTATGACATAGATGTAATAACATAACACAGATAGACAATTATAGCCGAATGCTAATATCCTTGCTTGGCATAACATTTATCACTTGACAACCTCAATATATCACTATCTTACCTTAATTATACAAACTTACCGAATACATATAGTTTAATATGTTCCCACATACCCCCGAATTAAGTAGATACTATATACATAATAACCACTTATAACCGAATATACATATATATATATATCCATTAAACATCACATATGCATTTCCCCATTTGGCCGAATCTAAAAGACACATTTATGCTCACATCCAAAATTAAACTCCAATATGTTATACTCATCTTATATAAGGCCGAATACACTTACTGGAATTTTACAAATATACTTCAACTGTATCACATACCACTAGTAACAAATAGTAATATACCAACTTACCTTATATCCTACAACCATAAAGCTTATATGTACCTGAACATTTAGCTCATTTGCTGTATTTAAATTCCACATCATTAATAATCCCTTGAAGCATATACTTATAACAAATCACCGGCATAAATCCTGCTAGGCATAAAGCCTGAAACACACACCGGCACTAGGCCTGCTAGACCCGAGGTCTGATATTCAATCACCGGCATTAAGCCTGCTAGGCACAGAGCCCGATTAAGTTCACCAGCCCAAGGCTTGCTAGGCTCACAGCCTGAATAACGATACTTTTAAGCTGTCGCACACATATATTTCATATATCAAATCTCTCATATACTTCGTAGACTTTGTACGAGCACTCAAATATCATATCACAATCAAACAACTTAAACATATTAAATCTTAGATTTAATCACATTCGGCTCTTCAATAATATAGATAAAAAATTTCCAAATTAACATATACTATGTTACATACATAATTTACAATGTTTTATTGCTTAAGGACTTACCTCGGATAACGTCGGACGACGAAAACAGGCTATTCGACTACTTTCGTTTTTCCCCGATCAAAATCCGTTTTCTTTGGTTCTTGATCTAAACATGTTCAAATAGAGCTCATTAAAATATATTTTCATTCAATTTAATCCAAAAACACATAAATGGGCAAATTACCATTTTGCCCCTAACATTTTACACTTTACAATTTAATCCTATTTGCACAAAACACAAAATACACAAAATTTGGCTACACACCTTAAGGGTTGAATGATCCTAGTCTTCATACAAGTCCATGCATTTCATTTATTTCATATTTTAGTCCCTCAAAAAATTATTTTTGCAATTTAGTCCAACATATTCAATTTCATCAAAAATTCAAAGACAAAACTTGTTAATCTAACATATATTTATCATAATTCATCCTCAAACAACATAAACAACAAACTATCATCAATGGCTCAACTCAAAATATTCATCAAACTCAAAAATTAAAGCATGGGTCTTGTACATTTCATAGCAACGATTTTAAAAACGTAAAAATTATCAAAAACCGAGCTAAAACTCACCTTGAATCAAGTTGGAAAGTAGCCGAACCTTAACACCCCTTTTATTTCTTTTTCTTTTCTTTTGTATACGGCAAGAACAAGATGAACACTCAAAATGGCTTTATTATTTTATGTCTTTTATTTTTTTAATAGTTTATAATATGATTTTATTATTATAATATAACTTAACATAAAATAATCATGTAAATGCATTATGACATATACATTGCCGTCCACTATCCCATTTAAAATGGGTAATTTACCACCTAGATCCTCACCTATATAAAAACACATCAATTAACCACTCAATCAATCAAATAGGCTACTTTTACCACTTATGCAATTTAGTACTTTTTCTTAAATTAATCCTACAAACGGGCAAATTATTTTACGAAACTTTCACACATGCTCAATCATATATAATTAACACGAAAAATAATATTAAAATATTTTTCTGACGCGGATTCGTGGTCCCAAAACCACCGTTCCCATTAGGGTCAAAATCGGACTGTTACAACTCTCCCCCCTTAGGGATTTTTGTCCCCGAAAATCTTACCAGTAAATAGATTCGGATAGCGCTCTTTTATTGTATCCTCTGAATCCCATGTTGCTTCTTTAACTCCGTGCTTCTGCCACAGTACCTTAACTAACGAAATTTTCTTATTTCTCAATTCCTTTATCTCACGAGCGAATACAAATCGGTTCCTCTTCAGTATGTCATATCGGTGAATCTCAACCTCTGTCGGGCAAATCACATGTGAAGGATCAGATCGATATCTACGAAGCATCGAAACATGAAAGACATTATGGATCTTTTCTAGCTCAGGTGGTAACTGCAATCTATAAGCAACCGGCCCAATACACTCTGTGATTTCATACGACCCAATGAATCTCGGACTCAATTTGCCTTTACGATCTTTAATCAAATGAGTACTTTCTTCCACGGTGAAACTTTCAAAAATACTCGATCTCCGATCTGAAACTCAATGTCTTTACGTTTCAAATCTGCGACACAACATTTCACGATCCTCATGTATCTCAATGGTTCAAATCACTTTCCATCCTTGCATGGATGAAAACTTTTGTTCTAAAGCATCTTTAATCAAATCAACCGCGTGTATGTTTTCTTCGGTAAAACAATAGAAATAGGTACATCATTTGTAATCTCACAATTTGAGATAGGGTGCCATTTTGAACTCTAGATTGAAAGCTATTATTGTAAGCAAATTCAATCAAGTCCATTAATAACGAACGAATTCTAGTCCATGTACTATTAATCATATTCATAGGGTGCCATTTTGATACTAGATTAGCTACTATCGAGGAAATTCAATCAAAGGTCTCAACATATCCTTCAAGGACACAACATGGTTCATTCGGACTAGTCCATCCAATCTGCATTGAAAAGTCATGCGGATGAAAAGCGTACTAAAGTGTAGTTTAGTACCTAAAGCATCTTGCAATTTCTTCCAAAACCGTGGCGTGAATCTCGGGTCTGCATGCGAAACAATAGAAATAGGCACATCATGTAAGTGATTCTCGATTAAGCTTATCGAGCGAATAGTCCATCTGTTTGGAACAAAGTGGTGATTCGAGTTAGTCTATCCACTATAACCCAAATTGCATCTTTCTTGCTCGGTGTTATAGGCAAGCGGGATACAAAATCCATAGTGATTCTCGTCCCATTTCCATTGGGTATCATGATTGGCTAAAGTAACCAGAAGGTACACGATGTTCCTACTTTACTTGTTGACAAACTAAACACTTCGAGACAAATTCGGATATGTCTCGTTTCATACTGAGCCACCAATAATAATGCGGTTTGAGATCGTTATACATTTTCGTGCTACCGGATGAACAAATAATCGATCATTATGAGCTTCATTTAAAATCATCTCGAATCAAATCCAAATTCCTCAGAACACATATTCGGTCTTTGAACTCAAGCGATCATTCTCATCAATTCAAAACTCGTCTCTACATCACTTTCACACCGAGCTCGTTTTGCCAACAAATCTTTATCAACTTGCAGGCATCACCAATTTGTTGAATAAAAACGGTCTTGCTTTTAATTAGGCTACAATCGAACCATCATCGGACACAACCATATGCGCGTTCATTGCACGTAGAGCAAATAATGAATAAAGACTTTTCATTAGCTTTTCCGGATGAAGTCATCCGCTAGATCATAACTTTCAGCTTCTCAACCATCGCGTTGATGATAGTCAATCACTAGATCATAATGACATTTTTCAACAGCAAATCTAACCATGAAGCGTTGTCGAATCAAATTTCACGAGTCATCTAACCAAACTAAAACTTTTGCCTGCTTTTTGTGATCCGAATAAACATCAGGTAATGACGCCAAATCTTTAACGCAAACACAATGGCTGCTAGCTCCAAATCATGGGTCGAATATTTTCTATCGTGTGGCTTCAATTGTCTCGAAGCATAAGCTATGACTTTGCCTTCCTGCATCAAAACGCAACCCAAACCATTCAAAGATGCATCACTATAAATAACAAATTCTTTACCCGATTCATTTGAACTAACACTCTGAGCTTCTGGCCAAAAGGAGGACTTTCAATCGATCGAAACTTTTCGACACTTTTCCGACTACTCAAACTTAACATCTCTTTACGTAATAGCTTTGTCAACGGTGTAGCTATCATAGAAAAACCTTTCACAAATCGTTTGTAGTAACCAGCAAGTCCCAGAAAGCTTCGAATTTTGGAAACATTTTTCGGTGGTTTCCAATCGAGTATAGCCGATATTTTATTCGGATCAACGAATACACGATCTTCAAACAACGCGTAGCCAGAAAACTGAATTCACTCAACCAGAATTCACATTTACTAAACTTTGCATACAACTGTTTATCTCGCAAAGTTTGTAGCACAAGTCTCAGATACTCGGCATGCTCGGTTTCATCTCTAGAGTAGATCAGAATATCATCTATAAACACTACCACAAACCGATCCAAATCACCGTCTAAAAATTTGATTCATCGGATCCATAAAAATAGCAGGTGCGTTAGTAAGTCCGAAGGGCATAACAAAAAACTCATAGTGTCCGTACCTCGTCCGAAAAGCAGTCTTTGGCACATCAGAATCTCTGACTCGCAATTGATAATAACCCGACCTCAAGTCTATCTTTGAAAACACTGAAGCCCCTTTTAGCGATCAAATAAATCGTCAATCCGTGGCAACACGTGATATTTATTCTTTATAGTCACCTTATTAGGTTGTTGTTAATCAATACACATTCGCATAGTTCCATCTTTCTTTTCACAAATAGAATCGCGCGCTTTGGAGAGAAAACTCGGTCGTGCAAAACCCTATCTGTTAACTCTTGCAAGCGTGCTTTCAACTCTTTTAATTTCAGAGGTGCCATCCGGCACGGAGCTATCAAAATCGTAGTCGCCACGGTACTAACTCGATACCAAACTCTACTTCTCAAACATATTCGATAATTCTTCGTGAAACACATCCAGGATTTCTGATGCAGATTCAATTCTCTTTTACTACTTTCTATCAGTACATAAGCAAAATAAGCTTCATAACCCTTTCTCACATATTTCCGGGCTAACATCGAAGATATTACCGCTGGTAACCCATTCAGATCATTAGATTCAATCCGAATAATTTCACCGTTCTGGCATCTCAAATCAATGGTCTTTCTTTTGCAATTAACAACAGCATCGTGCAAAGTCAACCAGTCCATACCCAAAATTATATCGAATTCATCAAAAGGCAACAACATCAAATCGGCTGGGAAACATGAATCTCGAATCATCAATGGGCAACTTTTACAAACTTTATCAACCAGAACGCACCGACCCAAGGGGTTTGATACTCGAATCACAAACTCAGTAGACTCAACAGGCAGAGTCTTACTGGATACTAATGTTTCACACACATAAGAATGAGTCGAACCAGGATCAATCAACGCAATAACACTAGTATCATAAAGAGTGAAAGTACCGGTAATAACATCCGGGAAGAAGCATCCTCACGAGCGGCGTAGATAGCATAGGCTCTAGCAGTGCACGAGCCTCTCGATCAAACCGCAGATATCCATTGTTCCTCTCTAATCGCCACCTACATTTCCGAATGCACGGGTGAGTCTCGTCTCAGGCCGACACGTTACTCGGTCTCGCATTCTAAACAGTGTTTTGCTCGGCTAACATCGGGCACTCCCGGATAAAATGGTCCATCGATCCACATTTAAAACAGGACCGATCATGTAATCTACAACTCCCAAATTGCCATTTTCCATAATGCTTGCACTCAACCCTGTTCTGCTGAACATTACCAACACTAGCAATCGAAGTGGCTCGGGAACCCGCAGGGGGTCGATCTCGGTCTCGTCTAGAAAAGTCTGAAGCAGCTTTAGGTCGACTAGAATCATCTCTGAACTTCTTTGATACTGAATGAAAAGTTTTACTCGATGATCATTTACAAAAGTCTCTGGCTTCAAATTTAGCTTTTCTTTTATCTTTTCCAAGCTCTTCGGCTTTACTGGCTCGTTCGACAAGTACTACGAACTCTTTAATCTCAAGTATGCCGACCAGCAACTTAATGTCTTCATTCAAACCATCTTCAAATCTTTTACACATGATTGCTTCAGTTGAAACACATTCACGAGCATATCGGCTTAATCTCACAAATTTCCGTTCATACTCAGTTACGGTCATACGACCCTGTTTCAATTCCAAAAATTCTTTGCATTTTTGATCGATGAATCTCTGGCTGATGTATTTCTTACGAAACTCAATCTGGAAAAATTCCCAGGTCACTTTCTCTTTCGGAACCACCGATACTAGTGTATTCCACCAGTGATATGTGGTGTCCCGTAATAAGGATATAGCACATTTTAAGCATTCATCCAGAGTACATGTTAGCTCGTCAAACACACGGATAGTATTATCAAGCCACAGCTCAGCTCATTCCACATCATCATTATCATTAGCTTTAAACTCTTCGGCCCCGTGTTTCCTGATTTTATCTACAGGAGGCCTGCTAAATCTCATCGGATCTATCATCGGAGGTACCATAGGTATCGGAGATGGATTATTCGGGGGTGGAGGTTATTGCACAACCAGATTAGTCTGGATAAATTGAGTAAACCAATCGTTCATCATTTGATAGAAGACTTGCTTAGCCTCCCCCTCATGGCTACTCGAGATAGGTCGAGATTCTACCAGCGCTGTCCCGTGCGCGAGATTAGGCACTACGCCCTCGACATCATCAGCTACGGCTCTATCGGGATCCATTTACTATATAAAACACAATTCAGATGTCAGAAGTCATCACACTATCGCATTATAAATTAAGGCATGTATAGCTAGACTCACACGTGCTACGGTAGTCCTAGAATCGACTAAACCGTAAGCTCTGATACCAATCAAATGTAACACCCTAAACTCGTGTCCGTCGTCGAATTAGGGTTATAAGGTATTACCGAACACGGCACAGGTCACAACTAATATATATAGTTCATATGATCATTTCCGAATGCGTTATGAGTAAATTCGTTTTTTATTTTATTTTATAGAATGCTTAAACAATATCATACATATCTTAAACCCATTAGCCAAATTCACATATACGTAAATTACAACAAATAGCAAATTATACTATTCATTTGGTCATTTAAGCCACATTAACCGAATATGCACATGCTCATAATTACTACCTAAAACTAGATATCAATTACCAAATCTAAACATACATATATGCGATTGCATGATGCCTTGCTCAACCGAATTCAAATAGACCAGTTAAGGACATCCAAACAAAATATACATCAATTCATTTATAAGTTAAAATTTCGAATCAACCTACACCAAATATAACATCCATAAACTAAAACATTTATACATATACATAAATCACATATACATTTATAAGTCATGCCGAATATGCCAATCCTAAGTACCAAACCTATAATTTCATCAATTGACCGAAAATGTAATTTATTAGATAAATGATTTACAAATTAAATTCATGTTACAAATTATTCACCTCACAAGTTTAATACTTTCAATCCATAACCCAAACTTGTTCAAGTATACATATGTCCACTTTCCAAATACAACTTATATGACTTAAACAGATACTTCATATCAAAACATATATTTATACTTGTGCATATAATGTTCTCACATCACAACCATACTTATAATTCAAGCATGACAAACACACATAATACGATTAAGAACATTTAAGCATAGAATCATTCGGCATTAAGATCAAGCCATTTTCGCATGGCTTATATTTACATCATCAAAACATTAACCAAGAAAATAACTAGCCTATACATGCCTTAAGTTCGAAACCCAAGTTTTAAAAGTACCAAAATAAGTCGATAGTGTGGATGACTTCGAAGGCGATCCCCGAGCTCGTAGCTTACAACCGAAATCTATAAAACAGAATAACATAACACACGAAGTAAGCTATCTTAGCTTAGTAAGTCTTAAGCAAATATAGCAAAACAATTGCACATTCAAGTAATTTTAAACAATCACTTTATGACATAGATGTAATAACATAGCACAGATAGACAATTATAGCCGAATGCTAATATCCTTGCTTGGCATAACATTTATCACTTGACAACCTCAATATATCACTATCTTACCTTAATTATACAAACTTACCGAATACATATAGTTTAATATCTTCCCACATACCACCGAATTAAGTAGATACTATATACATATTAACCACTTATAACCGAATATACATATATATATATATATCCATTAAACATCACATATGCATTTACCCATTTGGCCGAATCTAAAAGGCACATTTATGCTCACATCCAAAATTAAACTCCAATATGTCATACTCATCTTATATAAGGCCGAATACACTTACTGGAATTTTACAAATATACTTCAACTGTATCACATACCACTAGTAACAAATAGTAATATACCAACTTACCTTATATCCTACAACCATAAAGCTTATATGTACCTGAACATTTAGCTCATTTGCTGTATTTAAATTCCACATCATTAATAATCCCTTGAAGCATATACTTATAACAAATCACCGGCATAAAGCCTGCTAGGCATAAAGCCTGAAACACACCCAAGACTAGGCTCGCTGACCGAGAGGTCCGATATTCAATCACCAGGCATTAAGCACCGCTTAGGCACAGAGCCCGATTAAGTTCACCAGCCCAAGGCTTGCTAGGCTCACAGCCTGAATAACGATACTTTTAAGCTGTCGCACACATATATTTCATATATCAAATCTCTCATATACTTCGTAGACTTTGTACGAGCACTCAAATATCATATCACAATCAAACAACTTAAACATATTAAATCTTAGATTTAATCACATTTGGCTCTTCAATAATATAGATAAAAAATTTCCAAATTAACATATACTATGTTACATACATAATTTACAATGTTTTATTGCTTAAGGACTTACCTCGGATAACGTCGGATTTACCTAAAATCGGCTATTCGACTACTTTCGTTTTTCCCCAATCAAAATCCGTTTTCTTTGGTTCTTGATCTAAACATGTTCAAATAAAGCTCATTCAAATATATTTTCATTCAATTTAATCCAAAAACACATAAATGGGCAAATTACCATTTTGCCCCTAACATTTTACACTTTTACAATTTAATCCTATTTGCACAAAACACAAAATACACAAAATTTGGCTACACACCTTAAGGGTTGAATGATCCTAGTCTTCATACAAGTCCATGCATTTCATTTATTTCACATTTTAGTCCCTCAAAAATTTATTTTTGCAATTTAGTCCAACATATTCAATTTCATCAAAAATTCAAAGACAAAACTTGTTAATCTAACATATATTTATCATAATTCATCCTCAAACAACATAAACAACAAACTATCATCAATGGCTCAACTCAAAATATTCATCAAACTCAAAAATCAAAGCATGGGTCTTGTACATTTCATAGCAACGATTTCAAAAACGTAAAAATTATCAAAAACCGAGCTAAAACTCACCTTGAATCAAGTTGGAAAGTAGCCGAACCTTAACACCCCTTTTATTTCTTTCTTTTCTTTTGTATACGGCAAGAACAAGATGAACACTCAAAATGGCTTTATTATTTTATGTCTTTTATTTTTTAATAGTTTATAATATGATATTATTATTATAATATAACTTAACATAAAATAATCATGTAAATGCATTATGACATATGCATTGCCGTCCACTATCCCATTTAAAATGGGTAATTTACCACCTAGATCCTCACCCATATAAAAACACATCAATTAACCACTCAATCAATCAAATAGGCTACTTTTACCACTTATGCAATTTAGTCATTTTTCTTAAATTAATCCCACAAACGGGAAAATTATTTTACGAAACTTTCACACATGCTCAATCATATATAATTAACACGAAAAATAATATTAAAATATTTTTCTGATGCGGATTCGTGGTCCCGAAACCACCGTTTCGATTAGGGTCAAAATCGGACTGTTACATGAATACTAGCACAAATTTGTCTAAGTACAGTCTGAATAACCGGTTCATCAAATCCATGAATACTGCGGGTGCATTAGTTAACCCAAACGGCATAACCAGAAACTCATAATGCCCATACCTGGTTCTGAAAGCGGTCTTTGGCACATCTGACTCTTTAACCCTCAATTGGTAATATTCGGATCTCAAATCAATTTTGGAGAACACGGTGGCATCCTTTAACTGATCAAACAAATCATCTATTCGAGGCAATGGATACTTATTTTTCACTGTCACTTTGTTAAGTTGACAGTAATCAATACATAATCTCAATGTCCCATCTTTTTTCTTCACAAATAGCACGGGAGCACCCCATAGGGAGTAACTTGGTCTCACAAATCCTTTATTAGTCAACTCTTGTAATTGAACTTTTAATTCTTTCAGTTCGGTTGGTGCCATTCTGTAAGGAGCAATCGATATTGGAGCGGTACCGGGCGTTACTTCAATACCAAATTCCACTTCTCTAACCGGAGGCAAACTTGGCAACTCTTCCGGAAACACATCTAAATATTCACATACCACCGGCACTGATCCGATCTTTATTTCAGACACTTTTGTATTCAACACATAAGTAAGATATGCTTCACAACCATTTTTTAAACATTTCTGAGCAGACATGGCAGAAATCACAATTGGCATCACATTTGACTTATTTGTTTTAACCCGAAAAACTTCACCGCTACTACACTTCAACTCAAGAATTTTCTGACTACAATCTATCTTGGCCTTATGTAATGTCAACCAATCCATTCCCAAAATAACATCAAACTCATCAAATGGAAACAACATCAAGTTGGCAGGGAAACAATGACTTTGTATCATCAAAGGACAATTTTTACATATTTTATCAACTATCACATGCTTATCTAAAGGATTCGACACTTTAACCACATACTCAGTCGATTCAACACACAAATTCTTATCAGACACTAAATTCATGCATACATACGAATGAGTGGAACCAAGATCAATCAATGCAAGAACATTAGTGTCGTAAAGAGAAAATATACCAGTGATCACATCAGGGGAAGATGCTTCTTCTCCAGCTCGGATGGCATAAGCTCTCGCTGGAGCTCTCGCTTCGGATCTTACGGTTATGTCTTTTATTATACCTTTACCACTAGTTCCAGTCTCCACATTTCTTGGTGGTCTTCCTCTAGTAGTCATACTGTTCGATTTCACATTTTGAAACTTTTCTATCTCTTCTCTTTCTGGACAATCTTTCACAAAATGATCTTGAGATCCACACTTAAAACATGCTCGGCTGATAAAATAACATTCTCCCAAATGTCGTTTTCCACAATGTTGACATTCTGGTCTAATAGGTTTAACACTACCTACACTTGCCATAGAGGTCGCTTGAGCTTTAAAACTTGGATTTTGTCTTCCTCGATCTCTTTGAAAATTCACACTAGAAACATTCGATCAAGTATTCATTTCTCTAGACTTCTTTGCTTGAGACTGGAATGACTTGCCCATTGATCTTTTTCTTGCATCTCTTACTTCACTTTTCACCTTTCTTTTCTCTTTGCTCAACTCTTCAGCCTTGATAGCTCTTTCAACTAGTACCACTAATTCTTTAATTTCAAGAATTCCCACTAACAATTGGATATCCTCGTCTTCAAACCTCTTGTACAAAGTAGCTTCATTAGATACACACTCTTGGGCATACTTGCTTAATTTGACAAATTCTCGTTCATATTTGGCTACCGTCATGTGCCTTTATTTCAATTTAATAAACTCTTTTCTCTTTTGATCAATGAAACGCTGACTTATGTACTTCTTCTGAAATTCCTCTTGAAATAAATCCCATGTAACTTTCTCTTTAGGCACCACTGACACTAAAGTTTTCCAACAATTATAAGCTGAATCCCTCAACAAGGAGATAGCACATTTGAGACTTTCTTCTGGAGTATAAGATAATTCATCCAACACTCTGATGGTATTTTCAAGCCAGAACTCTGCTCTCTCAGGATCATCATTTACATTATCTCGAAACTCTTCGACTCCATACTTTCGAATTTTGTCCACTGGAGGCTTTGACAATCTTAACACTTCAGTTTGTTGAGGAGTTATGGGAACAGCTTGAGGAATAGGAGGGGGCGGAGGAGGTCGAGCATTAGGATTAGTTCTAACAAACTCGGTATACCAATTGCTCATCATATGGAGAAAGGCTTCCCGAGCCTCATCTCCTTAGCCTTGAGTCTCGGGTCAATTTTTATCTGGCGCCGTCCCTTGCGCGGGAGCAGGCGCATTACTTTGAGCATCATCAGCTGTAACTCCATTAGGATCCATTACTATATAAAAGAAAACATTTTAAGATGTCAGGAGTCGTCAAACTATCATTATTCAATTATGGCATGCATAGGTAATCTATTACACTTGCTACGTTTGTCCGAGAATCGACTAAACCGTAGCTCTGATACTAATAAATGTAATACCACTCACTCGAGACCGTTGCCGGAGTCGAGCACGAGGCATTATTTAACTTAACTTACCACTTCGGGTATAAAAATAATTTATTTCATCATTCACAACAAATCTGTCCATCTGCGCAACAGTCATTAATTTAATTATAACTCGAGTTACGAAACTCAAAATTTAGATCCGTAAATTTTCCCTGATCACCTTCACTGTTCCTTCTTTCTTGATCTATATTAGCACAATTTAATACATTTTATCAATATTCCATTCAAATACAATTCATACACAATATTTTGGTAAAATTACATTTTTGCCCCTAAAGTTTTATATATTTACACTTTTTCCCCAAAGCTCATAAATTAAAATTTGTTCCTTATTCTTATGTTTTATGACATGTTGATCATTTTTCCCTTCTATGAAAACATCAAATTCTCACTCTAACATATACTTATGAACATTAGGTATTTTTACCGATTAAGCCGTCTTACTCGTTTTCACTTAAAATCGCTTAGCAAAAGTTGTTTAACATAATTTAAAACTTTATATTCCATCATAAAACATCAAAATAAACACATTTCACCTATGGGTATTTTTCCAAATATGAACCCTAGGTTAAATTATTGCTAGTATAAGCTAAATCAAGTTACCGGGACTCCAAAAACGTAAAGAACATTAAAAACGGGGCTTGGATGCACTTACTATGAGCTTGAGAAGTTGAAGAAACCCTAGATATGGTGACATGAAATTTTCGGCAGCAAAGGGGTCTAATTGAAGAAGATGAACACTTGTTTTCATCTTATTTTGGCTTTTATTCAATTTTGACAAAAATGCCCTTGACCCACTTACTTACATATTTTTCTAAAATTACCCTTATGTGTCCATAACACTAATTTATGGTCTATTTGTCACATAAACACTTCCAATTTCATGCAATAATTCAATTAAATCCTTTAATCACTAATTAGACACTTTGAATTTTTCTCAATTTTGTCCTAAAAATTCAATTAGGCACTAAATCATTAAAATTTCCTCTCCATATTTTCACACAATATTCCAATCAATCATTAATTAATAAAAATTTATAAAATTAAACTATTTCACTTCGAATTTGTGGTTACGAAATCACTGTTCTGATTAGGCCCTATTTCGGGCTATCACACCCTAGCTCAACGTGAATTGGAGATTCATGCGATGTTGGAAAATGTCCTTCATTATGAGGAATTGCTTTAGAAGCAAAAATTGAGATGTGATTGGTTATGTTTGGGTGATCATAAAACTAAGTACTTCCATAGACGCATGATTCAAAGAAGGATATTTAATAATATCACTGCCTTGTGAAATTCTGATGGTGAATGGATCTTTGAGACTGAAGATTTAAAAGCTGAAGATGTGGTTTCATTTCAAAATTTATACGGTGAGGTTCTAGGCCCTATGGGGAACTTACCTCCAAGTGGTTTTCCATAGCTTGAGACTAAAGATATTGATTTCCTTGGAAGATTAATTTTTTATGAGGAGATTAAAAACGCCCTTTTTGATATGGCCCCATTGAAGGCGCCAGGAAGCTATGAGTTTCATGCGCTATTTTTTCAGAAACAATGGGTTACTATTGGAGGGCTATCTGCGAATGGGTAAGGAAGATCTTCGAGGATAAAACTATTGATTCGGAACTTAACAATACCCTTATTGTTTTAATCCCTAAAGTTTTGAATCCTGAACACTTTTCGTAATTCCATCCAATTAGTCTTTGTTCTGTCTTATATAAGCTAACAATGAAGGTGATAGCGAATCGATTCAAGATTGTTTTTCCTAATATTATAAGCCAAGAGCAAGCGAGATTTATTGCAGGCATGAATATCGTTGATAATGTCATCATTGCGCAAGAAGTGTTGCAATCAATGACAAGTAAAAAACTACCCAATGGATGACAGTTAAAATAGACTTAGAGAAAGCCTATGATAGGATGCTATGGGATTTTGTGGAAGCTTCTCTTAAAGCAACAACTATTCCAAACTTCCTTATAAAAGTTATTATATGGGCTATTTTGATGTCCACCATGCAGGTGTTGTGGAATGATGTTCCAACCACTAAATTTAAGCCTATTAGAGGAATTCACCAAGGGTGCCTTCTTTCACCTTATATGTTTGTGTTGTGTATGGAATGGTTGGGTTATTGGTTTCTTTCGGATATTTCTTCTAGGGAATGGAGTCCTATTCGGCTATCTAGGAGAGGGCCTGCTCTATAACATTTATTTTTCGCGGATGACTTGGTGATTTTTAGTAAGGCAGACTTGAGGCACAATAAACTTCTTAAAGACTTCCTATTACAATTATGTGAATTTTCTAGGTACAAAGTTAATGTTCGGAAGACCAGTATGTTCTTTTCTGTAGAGGTCAAAGAGGATCTTATAGGGAAAATTAAATATATACTTGGATTCCAACCTGTCCAAGATCTTGGTCATTACTTAGAAGTTCCTCTCCTTCAGCAAAGGTACTTTGAATTTTGTGGTAGATAGAGTTCGGAAGAAGTTCTCCAATTGGGAAGCTAGAAAACTTTTTTTACGGGAAGGTTTACTCTTGCACAGTCAGTTCTACTTTCTATCCCAAGTTATATCATACAATCCTTAATAGTTCTGAGAGATGCCTATGAAGAAATTGAAGGAATGGCATGATAATTTATTTTGGGTGCTTCTGTTGGCCAAAGAAAAGTGGCGTTGGTAGGATGAGATGCAATATGCTAGTTTAGGTCATGTGGAAGTTTTGGGTTGCGTCATCTCAGTGATCAAAACTCGACTTTTATGATGAAGCTTGGTTTTAACATTATCACCAAAACTAATGCCCTCTGGGCTCGTGTACTTCAAGCAGAGTATGAGATCAATGATAGATTCGGATTGCATTGTGTGGGGGAAAAGCTCTTTTCTATGGAGATCCATCTCTAAGGTATGACCTTTACTATATGATAATTTGATATGGTTAGTAGGAGATGGAAATGAGGTTCATTGTTGGGAAGATGCATGGGTTCCAAATATGGGACCATTAATTAAACATGTCCTTGCTTGTGCGAATGTCGTTTCAGATTGAAAATTGAGTGAGATGGTTATGGAGAATGGCACTTGGAATCTTGACCTTTTTCCAATTTGATTATCAGAAGATGTTATTATGCGCATTGTTAACATTCCACCTCCAATGCCTTCTGCAGGACCGGATCAGATTTCTTGGTCACATTCCACAACAGGGATTTTCTTTATTAAAAGCGCTTCTTGGATAATGAAAGAGGGGTCTTGGAATGCTAAAGATGCAATTTGGAACATAGCTTGGAAATATCATGGGCCTCAAAGAGTGAGGCATTTCATCTAGATTGTTCTGAAATAGAGGCTCCTAACAAATGTCGAAAGAGTTAAAAGGAAGATTGGTCAGGATGAATCTTGTCCTTTTTGTAGGCATGGCTATGAGGATACACTACATGTACTTCGAGACCATTCTGTTGCGAAAGATGTCTAGCACCAAATTATCACATCAAACCAACAGGCTGTTTTCTTTTCTAGCAATTTAACATATTGGTTGACCTTTAATCTTAACACGAAGGATTCGAGGTGGGCTTGTTTGTTTGGTTTATTAGTGTGGCATATTTGGAAGAATAGGAACACATTCATTTTCCAAGGTATATCCATGAGCCTGATTGAGATTGTTAAGATCTCATATAGTTGGGCCAACCAGTATAGCTCAGTGCACATGGATGTGTCGATGTTGGGGTCAGTGCCACCCTGAGAATATTCGCGACCAGGTACGTGTTTTTACCTTAATTCTGATGATGTTGTTCAGACAAATTCTGGTCTATATGCTATAGGAGGAGTGGTTTGAGATGGATTGGGAAATTGGGTCTTGGGATACTATCGATTTTTAGGAAATTGTTCGATTTTTGCTGCTGAGTTGTGTGGTATTCTGGATGGTTTAATCCTTCTTTAAAAGCAAGGTTATGACAGAGTCTTCATATAGTCTGATAATCTTGAGGCAGTTAAAGCTATCTATGATACAAAGCAAGCTGGAGTAAGTATTTCACTGGTTAGAAAAATCCAACAAATTTTATATCATGAAGACAAGTGGACTGTGCAACATATTCCAAGAAAGGAAAATCAGGTAGCAGATGCATTGGGTAAATTGGCCTTTGCAAATGAAGAAGATTTATGTTTATTTAATGCCCCTCCCATGGAGATCCAAGTTATTTTAGATGCAGATAAAATGAGGGGTAACTTATCCCCCGAGTACTTCTTTGTAAATCTTTTGATTCAGTTTAGTTTGATTTTTTACACAAAAAAATCATTATAAAATTAGGGTAAGTAAAAATATGAATCCGAATTTTAATATTGTGGCTCTATCCACAAAGGGGCATTGGTATTGTATAAATGTGGAATACATTACTTTAAGACGAAATTGAATAAAATAAATTAAATTAAATTCAATGAAAATTTGAATGATGCCCAACTAATTGATTGCCATCAGCATTCAGTATCATTCAAGTATAAAATATAAAAAATGCTTAATAATAAAAAATAAAATCGGACGACTTGGTCATATAGTTTTGATTAAAAAATAATTAAAAAAATTTAAAAATAAAAAAAAATTCAATTTAATCACCGATTTAATTAATTATTTAATCAGTTCAATTGATATATACCAATTCCTAATTTAATCAATTCAAAATCATTATCCGAATTGATACTCCGATCAGTTCTTGACAGTTCAATTTAAACATTATTGCATATTTAACCAAATTTATCATATTTTATATAAATTAAGAGATTAAAGAAGCTTTACCATATCCAATAAATTTGGTTTAAAACAGACTTTTTCTTTTCAAGTATTTTTGTAAATTATTTTATCAATTCATATGTATCAAATGTTATAGGCCACAATGAATGTAGACACATTTTTGAGGACTAGGCTAAGCTCTAAGATGTAGCTAATTAACTCTAATGATTAACTTGCCTAATTTGGTATACGTTAAACTAAAATTCCCACCAATTATCCATTTTTGGTGTTTACCATCAGCCTTTATAGTTGATATATTATTTGGTATTTATATTAAATTTCAATGTTCATGTTGATATTTGAAAATTTTTTGTTTCAATCTAAATTTGACTTCAATGTTTATTTTAATACTAAGTTTTTTCAAACTGATACTTAGTTTTTTCGTCCTATATACATACCTAAATTTGACTTCAATATTTAATTTAATACTTGAAATTTTTTTATTCCAATTAAGTACCTATATTTTTTTTAATAGAGCACACATGTTGATATTTATTGGACCATATAATAATGTTTAGCTTAAGTACTAATTTGAACAATAAAACCAAACTTAATACCAAATTAAAAAAACCCCTTAAATATCAGATTAAAAATTGAAACCAAATATAAACCTTTGAAAATTTCTTTATCCCACTAAAAAAATCATAGTTGTTTACTATATTTTAAATTACCATGAACCCAAAATAGAATTTCTACACGAATCCTTAATATAAAATATGAATTATCATTCTATAAACTTGATGCTGGTATTTTAATGTTTTTAAAACCAGATTGGTACTGATCGTTTCAACCGACTTGATTAAAAAATTATTAAAAATTTATAAAAAATATAAAAGAAAACTTGATTCAACATGTTTGTACTGATGCGCAGTTCAACCACTCCGATATCATTCTTTAAATCGGCTCATAGTCCAACTGATTCGATTGACAGGTCCAGTTAAAACATCAACCATGTCCTTAGAATATATATTTTTTAAAATATTAAAAGAACAGTTAACAAGACTAGTGGAGTTTTATTTATTTATTCCACTAATGGTGCGCAAAATAAATAAATATCCATATAGCATTACATAAAAGAACATGGTAGGAGTAATTTCGAAAAAATAGCCAAAATATACAATCACACTCATGAAGAAATTAAATTCAGAAACTAAAAGAATTACAGAAAAGTTAATTTAGTTTCGAAGAAATCACGAATGTGCAGGATTATATTGTGAGAGAATCAAAATTCAGACCTGGCCATTACCATCCCAAACAATCAAACACACAAACAAATCCAAATAAAAAACTCAAAAGAGCCATCAAAATGTATTTATGCTCATAACAATCCGCAAATCTTCACTTAACCAACCACAAATTCATCTAAAAAGCAAAACCCTCTCAATGATAACGTGGATTATGTTTGATGGCATGCATGCATGAGTGAGCATCGAACTTAGAGGACTTAATCTGTAAAGATTTGGAATAGACGTGACCCGGCTAAATAAAGGTTGAACATTTGATCATTTTGATGCTTACTGGAGTTCTCCTTGAAGTTTGTTATTTTCTGAAGCTATTTACATAGTGTTGTTGAAAAAGTTACAAAACTTATTCCCCTCCTAGATAGATATCTACCTTCACAAAATATTCATGGTGACCAAGACATCAGCTATGGTGATATATGCATCAATAACATATACTCATAAATGGTAAGGCTAAACATTGTTTTTACATAAACCAACGAGAATGATTAGCACTAACCATCAGTTTTCCCTAATAAATTTGTCAATCTGAAAGAAAGGTTATCTGAGGCTTTAAGGATACAGGTAAAGTGGGGGAAAGATGAAATTGTGAGATTTACACTGCTTACCTTCCTGAAAGTATGAAAGAGAGTATATACAGTCCAGATTCTCGGCGTCACTAATAAAAAAATGATAACCATCTATGTGTTCATGTCTCACAAATTTTAATAAACTAAAACCCATGGCTTTGGTTTGACGATGATGATGATGATATTACCTAGAATAGGGCATATTTTGACTATAATATTTTGTGATTTTCTGCTTCTCCAGCATGGGAGTCTTGGCAATCAGATAACATGAACAAAATCTAAGTGCACCTAAATTAGAAGAGAAGAGAAGCTATCCACAGATTTTGAAGTGTTCTAATACATGCCAAGTAAAGATCCTCGCTACTTAAGTTAGTACATAGGGTTGTTGCATGTCAGTGAAAGGTAGAAGGGCCTGAGTCATCTGAAACCCTCAAATTATAGCACCGTGCCAAACGTCGAGCAGCTCCATCAGCCATCAAACTATCTATCATCTCATACTTCTTGTAATTTGCTTTCAGAGTTTCTCCTTGCTGCTTTGCAAGCTTCTCCTCCTTTTCCAGTTGATGCTTCAGAGCAACAAGTTAACAAGTTCACTATGAAAAACAATATCTTACACACCTTGAAATGAATGGATTTTTATACAAGATTTAGAATTCACCTTGAGCATCACCGCAGTTTCAGTAGCATGCCTTTTCACCAGCTGCTTAAGCTTGCTTGCTACCTCGAAATCAGGGTCGGCAGTGTCCAACCAACAGATACGTATCTGTCGGCCGGGCTTTCTCGGGCGATCACCAAACATCTCTGGCACAGCAGCACGTGCCCTTACAGGCCTTGGCATTCCAGACATCATGAAAGGGAATTCTGACAATGTAGAGATGACAACTTTAGCTTGCTTTTCTTTCTCCATCTCCACTAAAGCGCATTGCGGCATGTTCCGTGGCTGCAGATAGTTTGGAATGAACTCAACACTCTTGACAGTTCCATACTGATCAAGAGCAGTTCTCACGACTGACTCGGTTACATTCGGTGATAGGTTGTCCAAGTAAACCGTCCTCCTCACCTTCTCCTCGAAAGCAGCATACTCATTTTGTTTACCAGACTCCATTTAAGATCAAAACCTATAAGCCCGACCATTCAAACCCAGAGGTAGTTGGACAAATCAAATCCTTTTCCCGAATTTCCAAGACAATAAAATCTTCCAGACATTCCAATAAAATGTGACATTCCTAAAGTAAGGCTCCTCCATTTGGTCCTTATCTTTTTTTATTTATATATATATATATATATATTATTTTTAATTTACTTGTTCGAAAGTTGTTATAAAGAAAAATCAGAATTACTTCAAAGATAAATACAAATGAATAAATCCACCAGACAAATAGTAACATATTTGTTTCATATATAAAACTTAAATTCTGATCTTGAAAAGAAACTAAGTCTTCCCCTTTTTAAATCCATCAAATTATAGTTTCCTTGTCATAGATTTTTAATTCAACACAAATAATATAAAACTAATTCAAAGAAAATAACCTCTTATATTTCTCTTTAAATCTAGCGGAAGAACAGAAAAATAAACAAAAAAAAAATGAACAAGAAGAAATTCAAAAGGAAAAAAATATTTAGGGGAAAATCAAGAGTAAAGATAGTGGAAAAGGTACCTTGTGTTATAGGCCGAGCAATGAGGAGTGACGGAAGCGAGGCTGTCGGGGAGTTTAGTGAAGGCCGCAGAGAGCCACCGGAAACAGAGAAGAAGTGAAGGGGAATTCAGTGAAGCGAAGAAAGAAGAAAAATAAGAGGGAGGAAAATGATCGCAACGGGAGAGACAAAGAATACGGCGGTAGAGGCGGCGACGGCAACAGCAGCAGCAGCGATAGCGAAGCCGGTAACAGGATATTTGAGAGAGTGCGAGAGGGTTGGGTAGGAAAATTTGAGAAAAAGTTTATATTTAGATTTAAATAAGAATGGACAATTTTGGAAAAAAAAGGAAAAACAAATAAATAAATGAGCCGTTTTAGCTGAGGCCCAATCCGGGTCGGACAGGTACGTTCAAGCCCGAGCTCGAACCCAGATGAATTTTTATGTCAATTTTTTTGTCATTATATGTAAATAAATTTAATTATTTTGAGAATCCAAGGATGAGAATCTGATTATAAGCTGGAAATGGCGATTTCCTAAGTAATTATTCTCGAGTTATATATATATATATATATTGAGGAGTTTAACTTCTTTCTATTTACGTCTCTCTGTTCAAAACCAGAACTTCAGCGCCACCCCAGCCACCATTAAATTTCTTCTAATTTATATATATATTTTTGTTCAAAATAAATAAAACCCACCATCATTCCCTTTATGAATCAAGGCCTTGTTTAGGTTTTTGGATGATTGGGTATGAGAAATGGGTTCAAAGAAGAAGAAGAAAGGGGGAGGGAGGAGGAGTAAAGGAAGGGCTTCTTCGAAAGATCATAATTCCCATGATGGAGATGATAATGAACTTCTCTCTGAAGAGATCACTGCTCTGTATGTTAATGTTCTCTCAACCCATTTTCTTTTTGTTCTTTGATCCTTGTTAATCTTCGCTCGCATAGCTAGTATATATTAAGGAAAAATAATGACATCTTTGTTACTGAATTTACTAAGGATATGGTCTTAAATGGGGGCAGAGTAGTGCAATACGATTCATATGGCCGACCCAAATGACGGGCAAAAAGCTTTGTGCGAACATTGATTGCTTAATTTGGGAATAGTTAGCCACTGTTGAGAAAAAGATTAAGGGTCTTATTGAGCTTATATTGGTTGAAACTTGAAAGTAATTAAGTGGTAATGATAGTAAATCCTATTCGGTATTCAAGGTACTTAAATACAGAAAAGGCCTCTGACCTACTGCAAAATGATTTTAGATTGGAAACTCCTTTTATTATTGTCACACAAATATTGTAGAGCTTACGATGATTGGAACAAATTGTGCTTAAAGTTGAAGTTCGTTGTATTTGATAAAGTGTTCATATATTTTATTTTATTTTATTTTGGAATCTTCTATATATACATATATATCCTAAGAATGGACATCTTTTCCTAAAAATGCATTATGATTTATGAATTCTGCATTAACATGTTGAACTCTTAGTATTTCCATTTTATTAACTTTTGCCTCCATTATTTCTTTAAGGCTTCTACTGATATTTTGTTTACTCTTCAACATGTTTACAAGTTTTCTTTGTTTTAAGAATTTAGAATCATCCATACGTTTCTTTTCTTTCTTTTTTTTTTCAAATGAAATCAAATTGAAGATTTAATTATTAGGGACATATGATATACTAAAAATGTATTTTATGTCAAATTTCTATACTTTTAGGTGTGCAATATTTCAAGAAGACTGCAAAGTTGACTCAGGGTCACCTCCACAAATCATCATTAAGCTCAGGTTTGTGTTATTCGCTTTGTATCTAATTGTCAGTTGAGCTATGTTTTTTCCTGATCTCAGTTTTTCTAGTTATGAAAATTGAACAGGCCTTACTCAAAGGATATGGGTTATGAGGACCTTGATATTTCTGCTCTCCTCTTAGTTAGGTATAAATAGTGGATGAATGTTGCTTCATGTTCATTTTATATCAACATATGTTTCCTTTCCGTTCATTTTAATTTTTCTTGTTTATCAGGTGCTTGCCAGGATATCCTTACAAGTGCCCAAGGTTGCAGATCACTCTGGAGAAAGGCCTTACAAAAGGCCAGGCTGATAGTCTTTTGTCTCTACTTAATGATCAGGTTTGTGTTGACTTGTGTTCTTTTTATGCTATTTAATAGAAGTTCTGCCAGTGACAATAATAAATGATTCTGGTAATTTGTAATGTCGAATGGAACTACTTTGTCTTTATGATTCTAGAAGCTTGTGTCCATGCAGATAATTTTTTATTTTTCCCCAAAGAGCACATTGATTACTTATAAAAAGTTCAGAATTTGTTTGCATTGCACTCTGCTTTTTGCTTGGCATGGCTTACCTGATTTGCAAATGCATTGGCTTCTGTTTCTAGCATCTTATACTTAATTAGTACTATTAACTTTTTTTCCCCAGGCAAATGCTAATGCTCGAGAAGGACGGGTAATGATTTTTAATTTGGTGGAAGCTGCCCAAGAGTTCCTGTCTGAAATTGTTCCAGCAGGCCAATCACATGAATCTGTATGCTTTTATCCTCAGTAATAATTAAAATATCAATTTTTACTTGTCTCCATGTCATATTTATTGATCTATGGTGATTGTCCATTTCTTTAGTTTGGTTTCATGAGCACTTCCTTGTATTCCATGCTTAAGTTCTGGTAGTTGCTATCCATATTATGCTTAGTGATGTCTTCTATATAATGATAATTTTCTATAATATACTGAACTTTAATTTTTCCTAGTTCGATTTATTCATCTTGTTTGAAACATTGCTGTAAATGGACATGAAAATATCTTTATGGACCATAAGTTGGTCATTTAATACGTTTTCTTTGTTTGTCTAGAATGACTTTCAAAATTTATGTTGTTTTTCTCTAGCCAAAAAATTTCTTTTTCTTGTTGATAAGAGTTTTCAATCAAAAATAAATATCTAATCCTTTTTTTTCTTTTAACCTAAAATCTTTGTACCCTTGGTTTTGAGTAACATGGAGTATGACTGCAGATAAAGATATGCATAACCAAGTAGTTTCAATTGTAGCAACTAGTGAAATGATGTGAAATTCGTATTAAAGACTATCACACCAATGATCTGTTAAAACTCTTATCTCTTTGCTTTATCTGTGGAGGGACTTTTTTTTTTTTTTTGTAATATTTTGAGATGATATTTCTTAGTTCATACTATTTTTTAATAATACAGCTTTAGTAGATGAGATTAAGGTGGGAGATAATTGCAACTTAGAGCTTTGAAGGCGTACTTAAAATCGAAACAATTAATGTTAAGAAGGACAAAAGCTGAATATGAAGTTCTGTTAAATTAAAAATAGAGATGAAGATAGAGCCAGTATACATAACTAACAAAGATGCTTAGAGTTGATATCCAATGTTTCTGTTTGATAAACCCTAGACCCTGATGAAGAGCTTGAGCGTGATGTCTTGGCATAGGGTTAGAACAGGTTGGATGAACAAAAGAAGTGCTGCATGGATATTATCTTACTGTGATTGCCTGTAGGTTGAAGGGAAACTTTTATGGAATTCCCTTAAAATACAGAGTTTATTCTTACTGAATGTTGGGTGGTTACCTAACATGACCTTAAATGACTGTAGTTGAAATGCACAGTTGTTAAGATGGAGATATGCCCATTACATACCACAAAAGATGATTTATTCGTAAGAAGTTAGTGATGGCACCAAGATATGATTAGTTAATGAAAGATGACTTGGACTGTACTCAGTTTAGACCTAAGGATACTCTGTTATTTGAGATTGATTTGGGCCAAGTAGGATAAATGGAAAAAGGTACGAAAAGATCAGAAAAACTTCATGGATTAAGATCACTAAAAAAAAAAAATGAACAGATGGTTTAGCTTCCTTTGATTCTTTATAGGATTTAGCCTTTAATTAAAAAGTAGGGACAAAATGGATTAATGAAACCTAGTGCACCTAGTTGGGAATTAAGGTGCTGTTCTGTTGAGTTTATGTTCATTCTTTTATAAGGGTGGATTATATAGTTAAGAAATAGGCATCTAAGTCCTGTTAACCATTTGTTTTCCTTTTTCCTTTTTGCTCTTTTATTTGGTTATCATGTCTGAAATTTATCTTTCTTCTTGAAGGCTTTATGTTCAACCACAGGTAGCAGCGGCCAGTTGCTTCAGAAGGATGTTGCAATTTCAAGTAACAAGGGTTCCTCTTCTAGGGGCCCTTTTGTCTATGGTTTTATAGATCTTTTCAGTGGATCTGGAGAGTCATGGAATTGGCCTGTGGATATGGACAAAAGCAGAGGTATCATTTCTGCTGTACAGTCACTTGCATCTGATGGTCGAGACATTGGATATGACTTTCAACAAAAGAAACTCAAGAAGAACCCAAAGTTGTTGGAAACGGAAGAAAAAAAGGAAGTCTCACCTTTACCTGTTGCCAAATTGAATAACGTGAAGGAAGAAAGTGAAGATGACAGTAAGAGCTCATCTACTGCTGATTCAAGCAATTTTTTGACAGACTTGGTTAGAAATGGCATTAATAGCGAGGAGGAGGTAAGCCATACTGGATTGGTGTTTAATACCAATAATCTTTAACTTAATCATTCTTATTTGACTTTTATTTTTGCTATCTAACCTTCTCTAGCAGAAGGTATTCCTAGAAGTTCTTAATACACAAAATATGGTTTCTTATAAGTTATAACTATATGCTGAAATTGAATTACGTAGATTCTTATTGTTAGGTATATTGCTATTTACCCCTAGTTTAGATTGTTTGTGTTTAATATGATTTTTATAAAATTCTATCTTGTAGAAATTGTAGAAATCAGATTCTTACTTTAGCTAATTAGGTTACAGGTATAAAAAGAGATAAACTACTCTAAGAAAGGAAATAATCCCTAAAAGACTGTAATTATCCTAAGAATCAGTAACTATGATTAATTTCTATTTACAAGATTTCCTCAATAATCTATCCCTAATTCTAGGGATTCTAACACTCCCCTCAAGTGGAGTGTAGATGTTTATCAAACCCGACTTGCCAACATGTTGTTCAAACATGTTTTTGTTTAAACTTTTGTCAACATATCGCAACTTTGTTGTGCTGGTAGATAGATAGGTAACGCTCACTTCCCCGAGTGTATTTTCTCTTTTATGAAGTGTCGGTCTATCTCGACATGTTTGGTACGATCATGATGCATGGAGGTTGTGAGCTATCTTGCAGTGACTTGGTTGTCACAATGCAAATTGTATAGGTCTATTATAAGGAACCTTTAGTTCTCTCATCGACCTTTGTATCCAAATTCCTTCACAAATACCTTGTGCAAGTGCTCGATACTCGGCTTACGCGCTGCTGCGTGCTACCACAGACTTTCTTACTCCTCCATGTCACTAGATTACCCCAAACATAGTTGCAATAACCTTTGGTTGATCGTCTGTCATTAATAGAACACGCTTGATCGACAAGATCGGTATACACTTCCACATTTCTCATTGTCATTTTTCTTGATGTATAGGCCCTTACGGGAGTTCCCTTTAGGTACCTTAGTATCCGATATGCGACTTCTAGGTGTTTTTCCTTGGAGCATGCATATATTGACTTATGACGCCGACACTAAAAGCAATGTCGTATGAGTGTGAGCCAAGTAGATAAGTCTCCTACTAGGCGTTGATATCTCCCCACGTCGACTTCTCCATCTTCATTAGTACCTAACTTGAGATTGAACTCCATAGGAGTTTCAATTTGTTTACAACCCATCATCCCAACCGATAGCAAATCGAGGACATATTTCCTTTGGGAGATAGAAATACCCTTTTGAGACCTTGCTATCTCACGCCAAGAAAATATTTAAGATTTCCCAAATCTTTAAGTTCAAAAACTGTTCCAAGAAACTCTTTCAACCTTCCAATTTCACTTGTATCATCACCTGTTACTATTATATCGTCCACATAGACAATTAGAATGCAACATTTTCCTTGTGCTGAATGCTTGTAGAACATGGTGTGGTCTGCGCCTGTCCTTGAGTATATTTCCTGCTCATCATAGCTTTTGCAAACCGATTAAACCACGCCCTTGGAGATTGTTTCAGCCCATACAAAGATTTTTTCAACTTACACACTTGGCCCTTTCTTTCTTCAAACCCATGTGGGAAGTCCATGTAAACTTCTTCATTTAACTCCCATTGAGAAAAGCATTTTTAACATCCAACTGGGTCAATTCCCAATTCAGATTGACAAAGAATGGACAAAAGGACTCTAATTGTGTTTAGTTTGGCAACCGGTGCAAATGTCTCCTCATAATCCAAACCCATAAGTTTGAGTGAAGCCCTTAGCCACTAGACGAGCCTTGTATCGATCAACTTTGGCCATCGGGCTTGAATTTGGTAGTAAAAATCCATTTTGACCCTCTTTGTTTTCTTTCCTTTAGGTAGATCCGAAACTTCCCACGTTCCATTATTTTTGAGGGCCTCCATTTCCTCCATCACGGCTTGTCTCCATTCTCGCTAATTCAAATGCTTCTTCTATGGTTTTGGAGTTTTTATAGAATCAACATTAGTCACAAAGGTTTGATAAGACTTAGATAAGTTACCATAGGATACAAAGCGAGAGATAGGATGTTGAGTGCAGCTCCCTGTCCCCTTTTCGCATTGCAATTGGAAGATAGATAGATGGTGATGGAGGTGAGACTTCGTTTCGAAACAGTCCTCGGTTGAAGATGTGGACCGCACCGCCATATCGATTCAGACGTCGATTCCGTGCGGAATAAACCCGCAGATTCGCACACGTTGCACTGTTGTTCTTCTTTGTTTTCCTTGATCAAGGGACTATTCAGTGATGGTGTTGGTATCGGGAAGTATAGTGTTAATTTCTTGTGGCATAGGAGGAGAAATAACAGTATCAAGGTTGGGAGGTTTAGTGATAGTAGTGGTAGCAGGGTCGGAAGGTATAATAAGGAGGGTATTAAGGTTCTTATCTTCATTAAGAATCTCCCCACGAAGATGAGAAGTTCTAAAGAAAGGTTCGGTTTCAAAGAAGGTGACATCCCGAGAGACAAATAGCCAGGTGTAAGGTTGGTGAGTAGCATTTGTAGCCTTTTTGAGTAGGAGAATACCCAACAAATATACAGAGGTGGGCTCGAGGATCAAGCTTGGATTGGTTGGGTTGATGATTATGGACAAAGGCTTTGCACCGAATATTTTTGTTGGAATAGTAGGAATATGAAATAGAGGAAATGATTTGTGAAGAGTGTTTAGAGGTGTTTGGAAATTTAGGACTTTTGAAGGCATCCTATTTATTAGGTAGCAAGCGGTAAACGACTTCGCCCCATAAATATTTAGGGACGTTCATTGTGAACATTAAGGCTCGAGCAACAGCAAGGAGGTGTCGGTTTTTCTCTCGGCGATCCCATTACGTTGAGGGTGTTTGGGCATGAACTCGGTGTATAATTCCTTGGTCCGAAAGGTATGACCTTAGGACGAGAATTAAAGTATTCTTTCCGTTGTCGGTGTGGAGAGTTTGGATGGTAGAGTTGAATTGGGTTCGAACCATTGAGTGGAATTTTGAAAAACTTTGGGAGCTTGATTTGTCTTTTAAAAGATAGACCCAACATACCCTAGTGTGATCATCAATAAAAGTAATAAACCACTTCTCACCGTAATGTTTTTCACTCGGCTAGCTCCCCATAAGTCACTTTGTGTATTAACGAAAAAGGTTTGATTTGTGTATATGGTTTGAAAGGATATGGAACACGGGTATGTTTGGACAATTCACAAATATCACACTTCAAGGAATTTATCTTTTTATTTGAAATAACAATGGAAGATGCTTTTTAGGTACAAAAGATTTGGATGTCCTAACCTACGGTGCCATAGCATAATAGTATCCTCTTTTTGCAGTAGATAGAGCTAATCCCTTGTGTCTTTGTCTTTATTCCACACATACTGATCCATCATCAACCTTAGCAGTGCCAATCATCTTCCCGATTTTTGTTCTGTATTACACAACCAAATGAGAAAATTCAAACAAGCGATTTCCCATCTTTAGTAAGTTTACTTATTGAAAGTAAATTACAAGATAATTTTGGAACATGTAGAACATTATCAAGGGAAAAATTCTCGGCTACTTTTACTTTCCCTACTCCACATACGGTGAGTATGAACCATCGCAATCTGATTCGGGACTTGTTATGACGAGGTGGTGTAAGTTTGGAATAGAGTGAGGTTACTTGTCATGTGGTCCAAGCACCGAATCTAGTATCCAAGGAGAGTGGTTATTAGATTCAAGAGCAATATTGAGGGCGTACCTTGAGTGGCTAAATTCCCATGACTAGTAGAGGTACTCGAGAATTTTATGGAGATTTTCGAGTTGTGTCTTGGTTAGCGCACATCAAAGCACCTCATCGTGATATTGGAAGATAACAGAGCAGTTTTCTTGTCTTTCTTTTTGTCCGGATAACCATGGAGTTTAAAACATTTTTCCTTTGTGTGTCCAACACGGTTGCAAAGTGACTACACCATGGTGCTGTTTGATCCGGACTCATTCCCAAAGACGAGTTTTTGTGTTTGAGGACCTTTGGACACAAGAGCAGCAGATTCAAAGAGTGGTCGGTAGAGATTATTGGTTTGGGTTCTCCCATCATGACAAGACGACGCTTTTCTCTTCTCTCCTCACTACGCAAAAGCTTCACTAATGGTTGGGAGAGGTGATCTCGCCCAAAATTCCCGCCACGAACCTCGCCTAACTCATGCCTCAGCCATTGACTAGAAACTCATAGAGACGCTCGTTGTTGAGGTGAGTCATAAACCTAGTGTGTTCTAGGCCTTCCCCAATTAGCTTCATAGTACATGTCTAACTCTCGCCACAATATTTTCGATTGTTGTAGTAGTGAGTTACCTCAAGTGTCCCTTGTCGAATGTCTTTCAACTTGAGTTTGATCTCAAAAATTTGGGAAGCGTTTCCAAGATCGAGTAGTTCTCTTTATTTGCATCCCACATGTCTTTCGTGATCTTGAAGAGAAGATAAGTTCGGCTTATATGGCCTTCCATAGAATTGATCAGCCATGCCATAACAATTGAGTTATTAAGTTCCCAAGTAGCATAGGTAGGGTGCGCTACATCAGTCGTGGGAGGTCTCCATTGATATATCCTAACTTACCACGACCACGAAGCACCATTAGGACAGATTGAGACCATTGTAGGAAGTTTTTTCCATCTAGTCGATGACTAGTGATTATTAGTGAAGAATTGAGGTCACTTTGATTGATCCCTTGATTGTGATCCGAGATATTTGTGAGATCTCGGTTTCGGACATGGTGTCATTGTGAAGATCACCCATGGAAAAATAGGAGAGGAAATTTTAGGAAGATGGCTGAGAAATCGGAGGAATTTTTAGGAAGATAGACAAGAGAATCGAATAATTCCTAAGACTCCGATACCATGTAGAAATTGTAGAAATCAGATTCTTACTTTAGCTAATTAGGTTACAGGTATAAAAAGAGATAAACTACTCTAAGAAAGGAAATAATCCCTAAAAGACTGTAATTATCCTAAGAATCAGTAACTATGATTAATTTCTATTTACAAGATTTCCTCAATAATCTATCCCTAATTCTAGGGATTCTAACATAGCTCATTGGTGTTTAAAATGATTTTAGAAGATGCAGAAGAGTGGGTGAACACTTGTTTTCTGAAAGAATCAAACTTTTATTGTTCAAATTGTTCTTATTTCATGGTTTAGTTCTTCGTGGAATATTACATAGTCATTTGATGATTTTTTAGGATACTGTTCATGAGGAAACAGAGGATGATGATGATGATCTTGAAAGTGAGACTTGGCAGTTATTATCTTCTACATCTATTGGTGATAATCAAGCATCAGAAGTCATTGGAAAAGATCTAATGATGGTAACTTTTTCATATTTTCTCAA
This sequence comes from Gossypium sturtianum, assembly GCA_025698515.1. Taxonomy (NCBI): domain Eukaryota; kingdom Viridiplantae; phylum Streptophyta; class Magnoliopsida; order Malvales; family Malvaceae; genus Gossypium; species Gossypium sturtianum. Next base: position 49,458,353 of record CM046952.1, on the reverse strand, counting down.
TTTATTTTATTTTTCAACATGTAAGCTTAATTTGCTTTAAAGGCTACCTGTTAACTTTGTCTAGTATATCTTCGTTACACGCACAGGTTCATCTACTTCGTCTTGCTTGTGCTTCTAAAGGACCATTAACTGATGCGCTACCACAGATTATAACAGAGCTGTATAATTTAGGTGTATGTAATTATTAACAATCTGCTTGTTGGAAAGGAAAAACAAGTATGATTATGTTTAGATTTTAAAAGTTTGAATTCCTTTTGCTTGATAAAATGTTGATTCTCTGATGATTTTGAGTTCAGATGTTTTCAGAATGGGTGCGGGATTTAGCTCTTAAATCTTCTCTGACATTCAAGAAAACCTTTGATCATGCTTTCCATCAGCATATGGTTATCACTTTTTGTTCCTTTTTTCTTTCTTGTTTTCCTTCTCTTTATCAATTAAGCTCTAATTCTGATTTGCATTATAATTTTTTGTGCATTTATTTAGGTTTCATCCAAAGTTTCTGAATTTTGGAAACCTACTTCTGATTTGGGCGGGCCTAGTGCATCTCTCCCAAATTCTCGATATTTGAGTGACTTTGAGGAGCTACAGCCACTTGGTATGACAGTTTTTCCAATATTCATATTCATATTCATTTGCTTCTATTTCTCCAGTTGAAAAGTAAATTGGTGATTCTGGTTTGATCTTAGAACTAAACTGATGATGCACTTCCACCTGATATTGGATTGTTGATCAGGCTAAAATTCTCATGTTTCAAGTATGAAAGTTCTAGAAGTTTAGACACTGACCTCACCTGCATTGGAACAGTAGTAATGGTGTATTTGTACGGAATGAAAATGGTGTCCATAAACATTGGGCCTACTTGTTTGAGAAATTCATGATGTCTATCAGAAGTGTCAATTGTTTCATCTATCATTCTGTCATTTTTTCCTTTCTTTATTTTTGGGTATAACATCTTGAACCAAGGACCCTTACCAAAAATCTGTTCACCTTACCACCTTAGTTAAGCCCAAGAAGCAGTCGACTTTGCTATGTAATTCAATATTTCAAGCTCTCTGTATTTTTAGATTCACCAAGACACCAACCCACTTTTAATGCTTATTCTGGTGGCTTCTTTGTTTTGTTTTTATTTTCCTTTCATTTTTTAAAGCTGTGTATTAATTTCGTTCACATGATTATATTATTTTTCTTTAACTTTAGGACTACTAAGACTTTTTTCTTTTGATGGCAATAGGCCATGGTGGTTTTGGCCATGTCGTATTGTGCAAAAACAAGCTAGATGGAAGACAATATGCAGTCAAGAAAATTCGCCTAAAGGACAAAAACCTGCCCGTTAATGATCGAATATTGAGGTAACTTCATTTCTCGTATTATATATCCAAATAGAAATTTACAGTTGTTTACTTATAATGATGCTAAGTGTAGTAATTACAACTTATTAAATGGTCTAGTAATGAAGGATTGCTGGTAATTTGTTATGTTTCTTAGAGATGGATCGAGTCACCAGACGATTTACAACTAAGTCACGTTGGGAAGAGGGATTATCTTCCTTGTTCTTGTTTCTTGAGCGACCTATCCTGTATAAAGTTCAACTCATCAAAGGGAGTTGATACCTTAGTGCTCATTAGAGAGAGATCCAAATCTCATAGGTTAAATAAAAATGCTGCTTATCTTATTAATAAGAAAATAACTCTCTTAAATAGAGATTTACAGCCTTGAAAACAAGTAAAATATGATAAATAAGGAAACTAGTAAAATAGGGAAGACTCCTAATTCATAGGGCATACTGCTAGTATATTGGGATTCTTTAAAGAAGAATCCTTATTCAATAAATATTCTATTTATGCTAATTTTTGCTAATTGATATTCTTTTGCCTGCCATAAGTGTCCCTAACATAATTACGTTTCTAGCAAACTAATTTATACCTTGTGTGTTGGGTTTCGTCTTTGCTTTTTCATTATCTAATTCAGTTGGAACCTCCATATGCTCCTTAGGTTTACTGTTGAGTCTGTTCTTTACAGCTTGTCACAATTCTCAATATAGAGAAGCTTATTCCGGTGTGCAGTTAACATGGATGTCTGCAACGTTGGTGCAATTTGGTGCATGGGAGTACTCCAACTTTATAAGATTTGTGTATGTTGTCAGTTTCAGATTTAGGAATTTGTCAGCTGTGTTGTATTTATTTAGATGGTTTAATCAGAGACAATTGTAGATCTCCTTGTTATGGGGATATGGATCGAGTTGCCGGGCAATTCACGATGATAAAGTTTGCTTCAATTGAGGAAGCCTTTCCCTTGTTGCGGTTCCTCCCACGTGAATAGCATATGATTGTGGAACTTGCCAAAGGGAGCTCCTAACCTTGCTCTCTTTAGGAAGATAGAGTCTTAAGACCCTATAAATTGGAATAATTTCAGTCTTATTTTATCACTAAGAATTGTCTCCTTAAATAGAGGTTACATAGGTTTTTATTCTTGTAGAATAAGAAACTAGAATTAAGGACTTTTAATTGCAATATAATACTTGCTAAATAAATTATTTTAATTAGGAGTATTTCTAAAATAAACTTCATGTCTTCTTTCTATTTTTGGTTTTGAATAGTTCATGCATTTTTTGGCTTGTTATCAGCTTATTTCATTCAAGGATATTTTAGGTTTCATACTCATGTCTTGATTTTGCACAACGTCATCAGGATCCTTTATCTCCAACCAAAATAAATTTTTACGTTGGTGCTGAAATGAGTACAGTTCATCACAATTGTAGCAACGACCCTTGTCTATTCATTTTGCCTTCTCTGCACAAGTCAACTTTTTAACAAAACAAGGAGTTGCACTACTTAGACTTGAACCTACAACTATCACCCCGTCATACCCAGGGCTATTTTTAGCAACAAAAGGGGAAACTGTCACTACCGGGTTGGTGCCTTTAGTATTCAAGCGCGTTGTATCTAGGTTCTCTTAGCATGCTTGCCACTCTTGCTATCTATTACTTCTTCTCAAAGGCCCATGCCAAATTCATTTCTTGAACAAGGTTGGAGGGATTTTGCATCTCCAGATCAAGCGTAATTGAGTCTGTTAATCTTGCAGTAAACAAGTCAACTTGTTGGTCTACTTGCATTGCACTAGCACATGCCAACAACCCTTGAAGTTGAAATTGATACTCATCAGCCATTCCAGTCTTCTTACCTTTTTAGGTGCCTTTGACTTCTTGTCTTGCCCCCAAAGGCAACCGTAATACTTTGGTTTAGCCTTTTCTTGTCTCTTCCTTTCTCAAAATGTATGCATGATATTGCTTTCCAACTTTTTCTTTGTTGGCCTTCTTGCTTTCTATTCTGTATTTCTGTTCCAATCTTGTTGGTGTTCTGTTCCACTGTTATATATGTAGTTAGTTAACATTTTCATTAAGAAGTTGCTTTATGGTGTAAAATTTCTATTCAACTTTTTAAATTTGGTTATTTTTCTCAGTATCTGAGTTTTGGTGCAATTTCCCATCTTTATTCTGCTTGATACTGTATTACTTTGTGCTAATGAATCGATAATGTTGACTGGTGAGGTACTTAGGGAGGTAGCTACACTTTCACGTTTACAGCATCAGCATGTCGTCCGTTACTATCAGGTAAATTGAAAAGCGTTTGACGATTTTGTTTCTCTCTGCATCTTTGGGAATTGTCAAGCCTCTGCCTAGCCCACATTTTTTAACCATTTTTTCTTACCTAGGTCTTATAGGAAGGTACTAAATTGACTCCCTAATTGCTTTATCCACGAAAGAGATATTAGGAAAATGAAGGAAAGAAATATATTTGCTTCAGAATTATGAAAAATAATGCACCCATTTTAGACTTCTGTTAAGTGTTAAATATTTGCAAACTTCCAGGCATGGTTCGAAACAGGAGTTGCTAATTCTTTTGGTGATAATGCATGCGGTTCAGAGACTGCAACAAGCTCCTCATTTAGTAAGGGTGTGGGCTTGACAGATGTCCCTGGACAGGAGAACAAACTTGAGTCAACGTATCTATATATTCAGATGGAATACTGCCCTAGGTATCTGATTTATTTGCTTGTCTTTCGTTCTTATCTGGACTGGTCTCATTCATGTTGTACTTTGTATCGTAACTTTTTTAGAAATAAATTGGAGTTAAAGCGAACTAATTTGAAGTTGAAAACCATTGAATTCATTCTTGATACTATTGTTGTTTTTATGAATGTTTCTATTTGGTGGATTATACCATCAAACATAAGTAATTATTTTTCCTTTGACATTCATCCTTGTGAAGTAATGTAAGAGTGCTGAAAGTATATGTTCTCACAATGGATAGGTAAAAGAAACTCTTTGGAATAATCATTTTAATAGGATTTTTTTTAATCATTATCTTCCTGAAGCATGTAATTGACTTGAGGTAGGTATTTCAGTTCAACATCTTTTACCTTTTCGATATTCACAGAAAAATTATGCAATTTCTTCTGCTTTTCATGTTATATTCTTTTATGCATTTTGTAATGTCTGTTATTTACATGTACACGCATTTATGTTAGCATTCTTTTCTATGATTTTATTACTCCATAACCATCTATTTTATTAAAATACATTTGAAATGTCTTTTCCTTTTGTCCTTACAAAATACTAACATCCTCCACCCTTTTTTTTGACTATTTCCAAAATTCATTCCTTTTATGGCATGAAGGACCCTTCGTCAAGTCTTTGAATCTTATAACCATTTTGACAAAGAATTAGTGTGGCACCTGTTTCGCCAAATTGTGGAAGGCTTGGCACACATACATGGACAAGGAATCATCCATCGAGACTTGACTCCAAACAATATCTTTTTTGATGCTCGCAATGAAATTAAAATTGGAGATTTTGGTCTCGGTAAGATATATCTTTTCTATGGTGAAATCAACTTTTGTCTTCATCTAGCTTCTAAGGGGGAGATTTACTGTCTAACTCAAATGTTAGTTATGGAACAAAAGCGAAAAAGGAACTCATTTAATTTGAGAATGAATGCTATGGTAAAATTTCACTTACATATGAATATAATGTTTATAGTTATGGTTTGAGAAATTCTGTTAAAGCAGATCAGACCTTCTAAATGACTTTTCGGGCTTCTTAAATATACAATGAAACAAAGGAGAACAAAGTGAATTAAAGGTTCATAAGTCACGCTTTACAATGTCTTGAGATCTGCTTGCCGTCAAATTGTCATTAATCCATTCTGTAGGCATCTTCAAACAATGTAACATTTTTAAATCATACACCATGTTCAAAAGGCAAGTGCTAGCATGTTGTACAAAATGTAAATTAATATTCAATGTTTTGAAAAAAAAAAAAATCTCTCTGTCACCAAATATTTTTAATTTTTTTTATTCATTCTGTTATTTATTTGTGTAATTTTACCCCTCTAGCGGGTTAATGCTTTTTTGCGTGTGATCTAGTAGCAATTGTTACTAGTCAGTGAAGAAAATATGTGTTTCCCCTTACAAATTGGGATCATGGCCATGTTAGTTAGATTAGAAGCCCAAAATTGAAAATGACATAAAATTTATAATTTTCATTCTTCTGGCTTCAGCAAAATTCTTGAGGTTCGAACAGGTGGACCAGGATGGTGGTTTCCCAACAGATATACTTGGATCTTCTGTTGATGGTACTGGTCAAGTTGGTACCTACTTTTACACTGCACCAGAAATTGAGCAGGGATGGCCAAGGATCGATGAGAAGGTGAATGATAAATCCGTCTTTGGTTTTACTTAGTACCAAGCAGTATGTTTTTATTTTTTTCTATTCCGAGGGAAAGTATTTCTGTCTAGTTCTGTGAGCAAAAAATGCAGGCACCTAGCCTTGAGTCGAAAGCTCAGGTTGCCAAGTAGTATGGGTTTTATTATTAGATAGTTTGCACTCCTACAATTTCATGGCTTTTGATATAATCATAACTATTATTTGGCTATCTTATCTTGCAGGTTGACATGTACAGTTTAGGAGTTGTTTTCTTTGAGCTTTGGCACCCTTTTGGGACAGCTATGGAGAGACACATTATTTTATCTGATCTGAAACTGAAAGGGGAACTTCCTTCTGCATGGGTAGCTGAATTTCCGGAACAGGCGTCGTTATTACGATGCTTAATGTCACAAAGTCCTTCCGATCGCCCATCTGCCATGGAACTTTTGCAAAATGCTTTTCCTCCACGAATGGAATACGAGCTGTTGGATAGTAAGTAGCTAAGTTCTAATCTAGTTTTTTTTATTTTTTTTTGTTTTTTATGTGAGCATTTTTTTCTCTATACTATGTTGTTAAGTGCATTACTTGTTGAAAGTTGACTTTGAGTAATTGGTACTTTACCTTTTATTATGATTAAGAAAAGTGGGGAGAAACATAGTATAAGTTGTCTATACATACTTATATAACTCTCTGTAGCTTTTGAGTATGTAATTAAACAAAAAGTAGTGTTATAATGGGGTTATTACTAAACAAGAGTTAAAAATCTTAAACTTAATATTTTGAAGATTTTAATCATCTAGTGTATTAGGAATTTTTTTATCTGAAAAACAATTCATTGTCCATGTAAGTCACAAGAAACCTCTTTAATAATTTTTTATCCCAGTTAGACACAGGTGTATTAATGGAATTTGGTTAACTCATCTGTCATGACTCTTGTTTTGGTGGGCAAAAAATGGAATCTCTTTCGCCAAAAGACTTATGGTTTTAACTGTAATTGTAAGCTCTCTAATTGGTTTCAATAAAATTTTAGTAGCAAAACTGGTGCACAACTACCTTGTAATATAGTTTGCTGTACTCATCTGATATTCTGCTGTTTAAGCTGACAGAAATGTCCATGTGTCATAATATAACAAATCAGCTTGCAATTGGTATCAAGTTTAGAAAGTTCAACTAGCCCTTTGATCAATCATTATTTTTGCTAATTTCTTTCCCTATTCAGATATTCTACATACAATGCAGACTTCTGAGGACACAAGCGTATATGGCAAAGTTGTGGATGCCATTTTTGATGAAGAAATGTTAGCAACGAAAAACCATCACCAGAGTGCTGGTAGATTGCGAATGGTTCACCATGATACTTCTTCTATCCAGTTTGCAGATTTAGACACCGAACTTCGTGATTATGTTGCTGAGGTCTCCAGGGAAGTTTTCAAACAGCATTGTGCTAAGCATCTTGAAATAGTACCTATGCGTCTGCTAGATGATTGTCCAAAGTTCTCTAGGTGCCTCTCATAGTCAAAATCCTTAAAATTTTTATAAAAGGTACCACTGATTGATTATATCTGGTTTGTATGATAAGGAATACTGTCAAACTTCTGACTCATGGAGGAGATATGCTTGAACTTTGCCATGAGCTGCGCCTGCCTTTTGTTAGCTGGATAGTAGCAAACCAGGTATTGAGTACAAAACTTCTTACAAGAGTTGCACCTATCTTGTTGTTTTTCTTCATTTTTTGGATACAATTATGCAAGGCTGATAAGGTTGTTAAACTTCTACTTTAGAAATAGTTGATAGACTTTGAAAGCTTGATGTAACAAAATCTCCATATGTCCTTCGGTTAATTCTCAGGTATGCATTCTAGATATTGGTTTTCCCAACATATTGAAATAAGAATCTTAAGAATACTAAAAAAGAGGACTTCCAAATGGTCTAATAACATTCTAACTTAATGCTACATTATGTAATGTTATTTAGTAGCATTACTCATCTTTGAGTTTTACAGGCTTCCATAACATGGTTAAACCTTTCTGTTTATTGTTCTCAACATGCGTGTTTCTGAAAAGTAATAAAAAATAATTATTCTTAGAAGTTAATTTGAAATAACAGCAAGTCTTTTTGTTCTTCATGTTGTTATATTCATCCTTAATTATAATTTCATTTTTAGACTTAGTTTAAGGCTAAGCTTCTGCATCATATTTGTTACAAGGTTAGATTTAACACCTCTATAGTGTAATAAATTAAAATTTTTATTAGCTAGCTTCATTTATGATATATTGTGCAAGTATTGAAAGAAAGATGGAATGACTCCTAGGTGGCAGATCAGTTATGAGCTATACTTTATTAGGTTTTCTTGAAAACATCTCTAGAAACAAATTTGAGGGCATAAAGTGGTTAGAACTTTTTTGTACTGATATCTTTCTATTTAGTGTTGTCAAATCTGTCTGCAAAAGAAGATATCTGATTTTTTCTCTCATTGTTTTTTATATACATGCTTAGCATATCGTCTGTGATCTGCTCTTTTAGTGGATGTTTATTTGACCTAAATTTGATTTTCCATTTTATCTGCCATAGAAATTTTCATTCAAGCGATATGAGATATCATATGTTTATAGAAGAGCAATCGGTCATTCACCTCCAAATCGTTATCTTCAGGTATAGATGTTGTAACAGTTATGTTGTGATGCACCTTTTCTCCTACAATGTTTCATGTTAATATGATTGATAGTGTTTTCGCGTCAAAAGTTATTGTAATTTTGTGCATTATGACTTTTGATTACCAATAGGGTGATTTTGACATTATTGGAGGTGCATCAGCTTTGACAGAGGCAGAGGTTCTCAAGGTATTCTAATCTTTTTTTATCTATCTATCTATTCTTCACTGCCTAGTTATGTAGGTTAGGTAATGTTGTTCTGTCTTATACCTGGTTATGTTTCTAGCTCAACCATGACTGTTGACCTAGCTGTTTTCCTCCTGTGAGTGTGTGTGTGTTCTCATGATGCTCTATGACAAATTGTATCATAGTTACTCCTGCATTGCTGTTGATATAACTTTTGGATTATCTTGTAAAATGTTGGCATGGCTACTTCCCTTTTACAACTGAGAATTTGTAATATCAACCTTGCAAGATATTTTTATTACTTTCACGGCATTTCAATTGTGATTTTCCAGTGATCTTTTGGTTACTTTACTTTGTAGACATGTCACTGTCAATGAGGAAACTTCTGAGCTTCATTAAGAAACAGTGTTAGTTTTCACATTTTGCAGATAACTAAGAAAGCATTGTTTATATCAGCTTGAAAAAAGTAGTAGGGTTTTAATGTGATTTTTTATGGCATTTATATTCATTATAAATCTAATTCTTCAGGACCATGAAACCTGTACTACCATGTCATGCCCATGCACTTGGCTTGATTAATTTGTATTTGCTGTAAGTTTCAAGGTTGTTATGTGCTGCCATGTTCTTGCATTAAATGCATTATACTTCAGACTCATCTTGGACTCGTTTGCAGGTGACAATGGACATTTTTACTCGATTTTTTAACTCAGAGTTGTGTGATATCCATCTTAATCATGGGAACCTGCTTGAGTCTATTTGGATTTGGGCAGGAATCACTGCAGAGCACCGACAGAAAGTCGCTGAGGTATGTCTTTGATATTCAACATGCATTTTATTTTATTGACCATGTGAAGTTTTGATCTGACAATTGCTTCCTTAACTGAATGAAGCTTCTCTCAATGATGGCTTCCTTACGTCCACAATCATCCGAACGGAAGTTAAAGTGGGTTGTTATAAGGCGTCAGCTTTTGCAGGTCTGTGGAAACCATGAAACACACTGTGCTTAGCTTAGCATAGGTTAAGCTGTAAAAGTTGCCATTATAATAATGTTTTACCCGAACTTGTACTTCTCAGAGTCTCTTAGAGTTGAAGTGACTTTTTTCAATTTTGTGTCTATTGAGTATATGCTCATATGATTAGACTTAAACCAAGCAGATATTCAAGCTGTTTGACCTAAAGGGACTTTCACTTAAACAAAGCCGCTATGATCAAATCTTCATGTAAAGTCATGATTTTAGCTATAAAGCCATTAGAGATTGCTGTGCTTATTATACCTTGTAAATTTAGAAGCACACCATGTTGGTTGAAAGTGCATTTATAACGTGATAAAAGGTGTTCATTTCTTTGGATTACTATTTGATTTGTCAAATATTCTGGCTGGAAAATTCAACTTGGGCTATTATGGATTTTGCTTAGTTATTGTTCTACATTCTGGAGGTGGACTTGACAATTTAGGGGGCACTGCAGAGACATTAGAATGATTTCTTATGTTGTATTTTCTCTTCAATGCTGTATGATATAATAATGCTATTGATTAGGGTCTGTGGTATTCCACTTTCTACAAGATATGTGAATTCAAAAGTTCTTTTACACGCAAAAAGGAACGATGCTTTTATCTGTTTACAACATCTTGTCTTATTCACTGCCAAATGCTTTACTTGACTTTAGATTTTCTAGTTTCTTGAACAAAATTATTCAATAAGCCCTTGATATAATGTTCTAGAACACAATAACTTTAGGATATAATTTCTAAACCCATCTGGTATATCCTTTTGTTTTAATGTTTGGCATAAAAGGGTTTGGGGATTTTTTGCTGAATAATGAGAATTTTGTAAAACCTAATGGAACTACTTTGTACATTCTTGAAATTATGTATTTTGCTTTATTTTTTTTGCTAGAACATGGGAATGTGTAGTTACTTTAGAACTAAGAGAAAGTAGGATAGGAATTTTGCTAATTCAATTTTATAAAAAAAAAAACTAATTTATAGTATTTGTGCCTCAAAAAAAATTGAGATTCACAGTGAACATGTTCTAACTTTATAGTATTTCTGCTTGATATAGGATGATTCATGATGCTTTTGATGTTTATAAGTTTAACTTTATAGTATTTCTGCTTGATGTAGGATGATTCATGAATTGTAAAAGTAGTTACAGAATGTTTGGGCAGTAGTCATAAAGTTGTTTCTTTTCACTAGTGCATGATTATTATCACATGCAGAAGTGAATTATATGATGAAACCCTATGTCGTCATTATAACCTTAATTTTTATGCATTCTCTTCTAAATTTCATTCTTTTCCAGGAACTAAATTTAGCAGAAGCTACTGTAAATAGGTTGCAGACTGTTGGTTTAAGATTCTGTGGAGCTGTAGACCAGGCCCTCCCTCGATTGAGGGGAGCATTGCCTGCAGATAAGCCTACCCGCAAAGCTCTTGATGAGTTGTCAGACCTCTTTAGTTACTTGAGGATCTGGAGGATTGAAAAACATGTTTATATAGATCCACTGATGCCACCAACTGAGAATTATCATAGAGATTTGTTTTTTCAGGTATGACAACTTTAGCTGCTTGTGTGTGTATTTTCGTACTAAATTATAATGGCTTGAATGCACTTATAGATATGTCTATATTACCTTTACCATACCACTTTGTTACTACAGGGCATATCAGAATGTTGATCATAGTTACCATGGGCAACTATCTTTACCGATAAATCTTTATAGCAACTTTGATTTAAAATGTATACTTTAGCTTTGACATTGAGGTGAAAGTATATCTATGGTTTTTACATGTAATGCTTCATTTTCATTTGTTATATGTAAAATGATGTCATAATTGTAGGTAAGATAATGTATAATATGTCTACTTGCAACGTCATATACTAATGTCAAAGATAACCTATGGCCGTAATTGCCTGTAACCTTTGTTGACACATAATTTTGTATGTTCTGTTTTTCTAGTTCTACCTGTAAAGGTGTATATAGATGGTTATCACATCTGCCAGTATTTAGATAGTGAATTTTCTAATTCGTTCTCCAGATATACTTGGGAAAGGAGAGTCATCCTGGAGCACTTACTGAAGGTGCATTGCTTGCTGTTGGTGGTCGATATGACTATCTACTTCATCAAATGTGGGATCATGAATATGTATGTCATGCATCTCTGGTTCCTTTCCAGTTTTTCATTTTTTATACATGTGTATATGCATATATGCACTTGCCATGCATAGTTACTTGTTCAGGTAGAATAAGTCACTATATAAGTGCTTAGCACAAAGTAACTTCTAACAGAAAGTTATGCAACTGGTTTTACTTCCATTCGTCATTTGTTGAATACTTACTATGAATGTTTGGATTATTGTTCTAGCAATAAGTCCCTGCCTGTCTTAACTGCACGTGCAACTTACAAATCAGAAAAGCATGGTTGGTTATATTTTATTAGCCTGTGTGCTAGTACCCTGGTATACTTCGATAATTTCCAGCATGAAATCATATCATATCTATTTATTGAGGGTTTTTTTTTCACCGTCCAGAAAACAAATCCTCCTGGTGCTGTTGGAACCAGCCTTGCGCTTGAGACTATAATCCAGCATTCTCCTGTAGATTTCAAGCCTATTAGGTGCACTTGCCTCCTATTGCTTATCTCCGTCTTCTCGGTCAGTCTTATATTTTACTCATTGGCACATCACCTTTGTGTGTCCTGCTGCAGAAATGAAGCTACCACCAGCATCCTTGTTTGTTCAAGAGGAGGTGGTGGTCTGTTAATTGAACGCATGGAACTTGTTGCTGAATTATGGGAGGAGAATATCAAGGTTGGTGTTGGAATGTTGTACATAATTTTTTTTTATATACTTATGATTGTTTTCATACTCATTTGTCATTCCTATACATCAGGCTGAGCTTGTTCCTATACCTGATCCAAGCCTCACAGAGCAATACGAATATGCAAGTGAGCATGAGATAAAATGTCTTGTTATTATAACAGACATGGGTGTATCTCAAACTGGCTTTGTCAAGGTAATTTGGACCTTGGAGGCTGTTTCTGTTTTTGCTTTTCCAAGTATATTGCTACTACAAGGACATTAACTTGTTCTTTACAATTTAGTCGAAATTTGTGATGACTATGCATATTTTGAGATGGCCTATCTTTATTGGATGTGCAACTCGACTTTTAAAATGATAACTTCTTCAGGTTCGTCATCTTGATCTTAAGAAGGAGAAAGAGGTTCAGAGAGAAGACCTTGTAAGATTTCTGTTGAATGCAATTGGGACACAATTCCGAAACCCTTCAGTTTGGTTCTAGTACTGTCTTCATCAAATATCAGGTTCTTAGAAGCCCTATGCTCAGTCATATCCATCATTACTTTCTAACAATTTTCAGAATACAACTTTACTAAAATGAGATTTTGTTTGTATTTTTCTTTGAATTGAATGCATGTTGTTTGCCCTTCCAACAGTAGGTGTATCAGTCAGAATTGTTCTTTGCTCGTCTCCTCTGGCGCCTGATGAAGCAAACCATGTACAGTCTTTTGCCTGAATTTGCCACTAAGGAGTTTTTTTTAGCTTTAGGTTTTGTTGTACTATGACTCGAATTACACATGTTACATAAACTCGTCCAAATATAGTGTAAGTACGCAAATGTATCCATGTATTAAACATGATACAGAAAAGGAAAAAAAAACAAGAGTCAATAATATAGTTTTCAACAAGGAAAATCACAATAATACATCATTGTTTCTGGTTTGGGCAAGAACTTGTTCACCTCAATCTGTTTATTGTGTCTACACGCAATGCTGGTTGCCAGGATTTGTAGAACAATCCGAAGTCCCTCCATGGATCCCTGATATCTTTCTATTTGCCTAAAAACTGTTTGAAATGGATCTCTAGAGTTTATTTATGTCCTGTAATCCTGCTTAATAACAATCCGTTTTGATCCATTTCAGTTTGATTAAGTCCTTGTAGTATTACAAGAGAATGCGCTTTTTCATCTGCTCATTTTGTACTGATTGTTGAGTGGTTACGTTTTTACTCCTTTTGTAGATTATATAATGTCTCAAACCTCTAATTATATTTATAAATTAATGCTTCCATTACAAAGTTCAATTGAAGTGTAAGCAAATTGTTTGTGGATAGCTACCTTTCTTGACATCCAAGTAATTGTTTATATTAATGGAGTTATTTAGCACTTAAGATCATCATTGTAACAACGTAAATATTTTAGAGGATTAAATATTAAATGGAATCAATTGTATTTTATGAAACTAAAATAATATCCATCATTAGTTGATTTTAAATTCTTGCTTGTAATTCAAACAACTCAAACAGTAAACATGAATTTCATCCATTAGCATTAAAAGAGACGGATTAAAGAAGTTACAATCAGTACAATAGTCACAAGAAAGAATTCAAATTAACAATATAAAGACAACAAATCGAAACAGTTGACGGTCCATGCTTGCGGCAGGGCGACTGAAATTCCTATAAAAATTCTGAAAATTACATCCCTTCTCCATTTTACAGTTCCTTTTCCTTAAACAATCTGATAGAATATTTGGTTGGGATCATTTAGAAATTGTGTTGTAAGAACAAGCTTTGTTGAGGAGATGCAGGGCCTATCTCTTCTTCCAAGCTTCTCAAACCATCCCCACCGTACCCTACATTGCCCATGTTTCTTCCTTCTATGTTCTTTCCCTCCACATCAGCTTCCGATACTGATGATTTCCGCCTTTGAGATGAAGTTACACTCGGGAATGTAATCCACGAAGGAGCTCTAAACTCAAACCTTTGATCCTCAACTTCTTCCGCAACTTCAGTTTCCGAGACCGACCGATTCGAAGACCTTTGAGAGGACTTCTTGTGCATTCTGTTACTTCCCAAGATCACCTCCGTTGGCAAAATTGGTTGTTCGCTACATGGACTGCCCATCAACTGTGCTAGAGCTCGCTCTAAGGCGGTGGTCACTTTATCCATCGATGGTCTCTCTTTTCCTCTCATTCTCACACATTTGGAAGCCACATTTGCAATCCTTTTCAAAGCTTCGATGTCTGCCGGAGGTTTCAAAACTGGGTCTAGAACTGCAGATATGTCTCCTGATTTAATCAATGGAACTGCCCACTCCACTATATTCCCTTCTTCGTATTGCATATCAATGGCTTTTCGTCCGCTTAAAATTTCCAATAGTAATACGCCGAAGCTGTAGACATCGGATTTTGTTGTGAGGTAGTGGAGCCTGTAGTATTCTGGATCAAGATAACCGAGCGTTCCAGCAGGTAGCTCGGCTAATGGACAGCTACTATCCGCAGGTCCTAGTAAAGAGAGACCGAAGTCAGCCACTCGAGCATTGTGTTCTTCATCTATGAGAATGTTTGAGGATTTGATGTCCCTATGAATCACTGGCGGGCAAGCATAACCATGCAAGTATTCAATTCCCCGTGCAGCTTGGACGGCAATGGTGACCCTTCGGACCCAATCTAATTGCTCTTTCAAGGCTTTGTTCTTTCCATGAAGATGCTGATGCAAAGACCCATGAGCCATAAACTCGTAAACAAGAAGCCGTTCTCCGCCTTCTTCACAATATCCAAGCAGATTCAAAAGATGGGCATGGTTCAATCTTGACAATAGATCCAACTCTGTGTGGAACTCTTTTGAATTCTTCTGTTTATCCGAAGACATTATGGCCTTTTTAACTGCAACAACAGTCCCATCTTTCAATACCCCTTTATAAACACATGAGAAACTTCCTTTTCCAACAACAGATTCTTCTTTGAATCCATCAGTGGCCCTCTCAAGTTCTTCATAATTGAACATCCGAGCTCTCCTGATCTTAAGCTCGTCTAAGTCAGGACGGACTTTTACGTTTTCTTTTCGGTAAGAAGCAATGTCATTAGCTTTCTTGGACTTCGACTCTTTTGCTTTGCAGCGACAGTTCTGCAACCTGTATCGGACATATAAAACTGCAGTTAAGGACACGATGATTAGCAGTAACACAGCAAAAGCAATCTCAGCGACGATGATCGGCAATTGCAGTGACCAAAACCTTTCATTCTTACTTCCATTAGTAGCTTCAGAATTCGAAGAACAATTTGAGACGCATTCCACTGAGTTACAACTAGAGCAATTGTAATCACAAACTCGATCTGACTTCAAAGTACATCCCAATTTTTGGTACATTTCAGCAGGGCAACCAATGCTGCAGGGCATACAAATATGTAAGTTAGGAGACTTGCAAGGTGCATTCTCTGGACTAACTTCGTAGGAACCCGGTGCACAAGGAGTGTCTTTGCAAAGTCCAGGTGAGACAGCGGTAGGGAGTGAGGTCGGGAACCCAACGCCCCAACAAACCGGGAGAAAGGATTTTTCGGCTATAACACCACAAGTGAAGTAATTTCCAGCTGCAATCGCATAGACTTTAACACCATTGGGAGCTGGGGTACTTGGTTTGAGAATGAAACCCCAGCAAACCACTTGGTGGTCATAGCTCTTGATTCCACAAGCATGGAACTTTCCTCCAACAACTGTAAGCATCGGATCTTTTGGTGGCAAATCAACATTTCCTTGACGAGAATATGCAACTGGCACGGATAGTTCTTCTTCGAGGTTCAAGCTCCTTCCCCAGCAAAAGACTCTAGAATTCAGCCCTTCCGAAATCCCACAAACATGATAACCACCAGCTGCAACCTTTTGAAACCTCATTTCTCTAGGAATTAAGCTAATGACACGGCTACTAGTCTCATCGCCCCAACACAAAACAGTCATGTTCTGAGAAAACAATCCGCAGTTAAACTCCGAGCCTGCTGAGAGTGATTCAATCTGCCCATCAAACATATAGTTCTTGGTCATATTATAACCCCAACAATCAACCAAAGCATAATTTCTATGCTTTCCAGTTAAAGGCTTTCTCAAACCACATAAATGGTAATCGCCTGCACTGATTTCTATGTACTCAGCTCCCTTGATCATCGGCTGAGGAACTCCCATTTCGATATAGCCACTGCTTCCCCAACAATAAGGTTGATTGGAATCCATCAACAGCCCACAAACAAAGCCATCACCAGCAGTTAGACCCACAAATGGGAAATGAGAAGGGGTCCCGTAGATGACTGCAGCATTTGACCCATAGCAGGTCACAAGATGTGAGCCATCAGGTTTTAAACCACAAAATACAGGTCCATTCTCACCATAAGAAATGGCAATGCTGGACATTGAGCCTAAACCTGAAACTACCCACCACAAATTTAACAAAGCCCCAAGTGAGACCCAGACAGAGGAATCTCTAATCAGTAAGCTGATAACCCCCATAGCAGAAGATGGAAACTAACTATCCAAAGCTAATGGAATCCACCGCCCACATCAACACTACATAGGCTTTGAAGTAGCATGATTCTCTTTTAAACCCAGAATGCATATGATAAATCAGTAAAGATTACAGCCTCATATTTCACCATTTGCAGGATGAAGTGTAAATATGAATTTTTCCAGCAAGGAGTTGAGAAATGAGACCAAAACCAAATATCAGAAGCTCCTTACCTAAAACCCAGATCAAAATACTCCTTATGCAAGTCTTGTAGCATAGAAAACCAAACCACTTTCACTGTTCTTTTCAATAGCATAAAATATCATAGAAAACTTACCATTTCTCCATTTCTGCAACTTGGGATCAAAAAAAGCTTTCAGCTTACCACATTTGGAGCCACAAACAGCTTGAAGAAGCAATGAAGATGTTAGTGAACAACATATCTAGCAGGCAAAACCCTGGATACTAGCTCATATATTTAGCTATGCATGTAGTTCCATCATAGAGAGTGTAAATGAAAAAAGAATTTGATAAGTGAAGAGTGGAAGGTGATGAAGGTTGGTGTAGTTTTTGCAGCCAAGAATGTTAGTGAGAAAGAGAAAGAAAGAAGAACACTAAATGTGGATCAAACTGCTGCTTCTGAATATAGGCAAATGTTGGTGAATGCAATAAATGAGAAGTTAATGCCATTTTATCTTTTTTCATGCCTGCTCACTTCTCTCTCGATTGCTCTCACTTACTTCTCCACCTATTTCCATTCTTTTTTCTAATTATCTTCTTAGTCCCTATACTCTTTGCACTTTTAAAATTTAGTCCTAAAAACTAGTCCCTCTACTCTTAATTTAATCCATTTGATAATTCTTTAAAAAAAATCATCTGATAACACTAAATCATTCCGTTAAATTGGATTAAGTGACATTTTTAAAATAAAATAAATTACTCCTATTACTACTATCACAGGCATGAAAAGTTAAATAAGTAAATAAAATGTTGAATTATTATTGGTATTTAAGATCGTACATAAATTATTCATTTATAATTTATATTATTCAAATTCAAACTTTGGTCTTTAGCTTAATTCATTTTAAAAACTCCATATCTATTCTTTCAATAACTCATATAACTGCTGTAATTAACCATTACAATTAATTATTGTGTAATCATAAATTAGGCTAAATTGTTTAAATATACTCTCTCTTTTTTTCTGTTAATTGGTCAAATATGCCTTTTTTTAAAAAAAAAAAAATAGGAGAATAGATCAATTTTAGAGGGGTCTGTGAAAGCACGTTTAACTGAGCGTATTTTCTATACGAGTGACAGAAAAGCACGCTCAGCTGGACGTGCTTTCCCTTTAAGACGTATTTTTTTATTTTTTAATATAATCAGTTTCTTTGGTCAAACGATTAAATATTAGTGGGTTTTATCTTTGAGTCCCAAATTCAATCCTTTTCTCACTCACATTCTTATTTTTTATTTCATTTTTTTAAGCTCTTTTTTTTATTTTTAATTAACATTTTTAATATATTAACTCCCTTGGTCAAATAATAATAATTTTATCCTTAAGTCCTAGGTTCAATTCCTCCTCTTCCAAACACATTTGTAATTTTTTATTTCAAAGAGTACATAAAAGAAGAAGATCTTGACAATCTTAACGATGCAGATTCAACTTCAGATGATGATGAACTCGGTTAAGGATCAATAGATGATGATAAAGAGCATATGTTAAATATTGAAGAGGGGAACAAATATGCACTAAAACAATTAAAGAAAATTGCATATGATGTTTATTTTTCTTGTTATTTTTATTAGTAATCGTATTATCAACTATTTTTTTAGACTAACATAAAACATATAATGATTTGGTTTTAATTTTCGTTACTTGTTTAGAAATTATTGTTATCATACTAATATTTTTTTTATAATAATAATAATTATTATTTTTTTAAAAAAAATAAATTAAGTAACTGTGTGATTAGAATTTATATTACCAAACATGACATAAGGAATTACGTTGTAATTACACTCTATCAATCAACCACGTATAGGGAATTATAATTTTTTTATAATTATAAGAGAGTGTAATTACTACAGTAATAATTACACCTGATAAAAATAAATTATTGCCACATAATCCTCTTAATGAAATGAAGAAATTGAGTGTATATAAAATTCATCTTCCCCATTCATGTTTTATATTTAATGTAAAAGAGATGAATTTAAAAAATAAAAATGGCACAAAAGGGATAGTGAGTTGAAGTGAGAAAATAGGTATAAGAGCGGTAATACTAGAAATGTGGAAGCATCCAACTAACGACTAACATTGAATCATAAATACATGATTTAGAATAATTTTTTAAATATTAAATAAATGATGCAACAAAGAAAAAGGAGGAGGTGATATGATAGTTAAAACCAACCTCATTTATAGTCATCAATTTCTAAATTCTAAAATCTAAAATTAAGTGTCACCTCAATCGATATGAGTATTGTTATCAATGTAGGAGAACGTGGGTTCGAGTGTGTTGAAACACATTATCCTTCTATTTATGAGTTGAGAAAAAAACTAACATTTGTCAAAAATAACAGATATGTTCACAACATATAATGAAATTGTCGAAACACATCTATTTTGCTACATAAATCAAGCAGCCTCCATAGTTTACACTCAGTGCCACCAATAATTTAGAAATTAGGATATTTTTAATTATTTAACAACATATTAATTTTGTGTTTAGAAATAATTTACATAAAATTGTTTTCAAAATTGCAATGTTAATTTAGTTATGATTTAATGTAGGCAAAGTTTGTTAACATATATAAGAATTAATATGGTAAACTTAAGTTGGTGAATTGGATTTTTTTTTATATTTATTCTTACTTATTATATTATGCATTGTTCTTTTATATTAAAATTAATCAATGTTACATGAATATATTTTATAAAGATTAAAAATTATTTAATAACAATTTAATTTTTAAATTAATAAAATAACCATGCATGATTTGATTAATTTAATATAAATTAATAAATTAAAATGATGTCCACCAATAAAATGTTACCAATTATATATCGCTCAATAACCTTATTCAAGTAACTGAAGTTACCATGTTTGGGTAAAACCTTGCTATAATATATATACTAGATTTGTATATGAAAGGGTATTTTAATAATTTTATAATTAAATTGATATCTCAATAAAACACTTAAAATAAATAAAAATAAATAGATATATTGCTTATTCCAAAAAAAAAAAAGCAAAAAAATAAATTAGAAAATTAAATATGCCAAAAGGCTACTTGTTAGTTTTAAGTAAACAGTTAATATATAGTTTTTGAAATTTTTATATTTAGGTCAAGCTTGTTGTATGAAAATTTTATATATTTGTTATACCCTTATTTTAACTTGGACATGTGACAGTATGAGAAGTAACTTAAAAAACATTCGTGGATACCCCTCTATCTTATATCATTTGGCTAGTAATGAATGACAAACCACCCACATGCCTCACACCACGCACAAGGAAGCCATTTGCTTTTGGCCTCCAACAAGCCACCCACTTTTGGCCACCCATTACGGATTGCTTACGGGGACCACTAAAGGACTATTAAGACATAAGAATCTCATATTATCTCAGCAAGAGGAATGTCAGAGCAGGACCACACAATACTATTCTTGACAACAACTGGCATGTAAAGGACTTGCCACTTGACTGACCACACGAGTAGACCACCATCTATATTGTCGGTGCCAAACAAGGGGACATTCCCCTATATATTCCCCAACACACGATGTATTAAGGATCTTCTCCCCTGCCCTCACTTAAGACTTTCACCTTTTTGGCCTTCTCTAACCTTATCCTCTCTTATCTCTTCCTCCTTCTCCTTCTCCTCCCTCAATTCTTCCGAGTCTCCACCTGTTACAGATGAATCAAACCCCCATAATCTCCACCACCATCTCTTCCTTATCTCCTCCTTATTGAATACTAGTACCAACAATATTCCCATCTCATCTCATGTCATCATGCCCTTCTTTGCTATTTGAGTACATGTCCTTGAGGTACCAAAATAAAATTCCAAAATTCATAAAAAAAAAATGTAAATATGCTTAGATTATGTTAATTTTGAAATTAGATAAATTAGTTTCTCTTATTTTTTATACTAGTTTTTAAAACTACATGAATTGCTTGGTTCAATTTTTAATTAACTTTCTAAATAATATATTTTAATTAGTTTTTAATTCATTATTTGAATTTTTTATTATAATTAAAATATATTATATTATTTTACAATTCAAATATAATAAGAAAAAATTCCAAATCATAATTAGAGCATTTGTACTATATTCAATGTACAAAATAATTTTGCTTATGTAATTAATATAAAATGCATTATTCAAAATAATAACTAATATACATAATTAAAATATATAAATTATTTTGATAATTCAAATATAATGCTAATAAAATTTACTATTTAAAACCGAAGTAATGTAATTAATAAAATTAATTTTTTTAATTCGTACAAACTATAAAAACAGATTTTTTGTAAATTAAACTCTTCACTATCCATTTTTTATTTATTTATTTTCTTAATAATCAATATATTGACCATAATAATTAATATTAAATATATTAGACTAGATTGTATAAATATATTATTTAAAAACTTTTGTATATATAAATACAAAGTTACTTAATATTATATAAATAATTAAAATTTACTATTTAAAACTAAAATAATATAATTCTTTCCTTTTACTTTTTTTTGTTAATGAAAACATAATAATTTAAATATAAAGAAATACTAAATTTTTATTTTTAATTGATATATGATTCTAATATTAATTAAGTGATAATTAATATGCTTAGAATTCTATTAAAGTAATATTTTAATTTTACATCAATAAATTTTACATAAAATTGATTATTGCAATTTAAATTATAAGTATCACAATTTTTTTACTAATAATTATAATATTTTTAAATGTGTAATTATCGCAACTTCTATTAAATTATAATTTTTTTAAATATAATTATCACAACTTCTATTTTACATCAATTTTTTAAATAATAATTCTAACTTAAATATTATAATTATTTTTAAATGTCAATGTTGTAATATGATGAAAAATGAAAGATATTCTCAACTTATTTAAGCTTTTCCAAATCCATACCTATATATAAAGATAATCAGTCGCATTAATTTTTTTATTAATGGATTCAACAATTTGTTCAATTTTATAAATTTTGAAAAAATTGAAAAAAATAATATTTAAAAATTTTAAAAAAAAATCTAACAATCCAAAAAAAAATCAATAAAAGTCTCCAAATTTGAAAGAAATTATTAAAAATTCAAAAACTGATAGAACTGCAAAATTTTTAAATTTGCATTGAAATTAAAAATATAATAAATTCCAAATAAATAATTATAAAAAAATTCCCCAAAAAGGATTAAAAAATTGGAATAAAGAAAAAAAAAAAGGTTATAAGTTATGTGAATAGTTAGAGTAGTTGGGAAATTATGACACTTAGCTTGAAAGGAATGGCAACCTTTTTTTACAAACGAAACCACCTTTGCTGCCGCCCTACCCCACCCCACCCCACCCCACCCAAGTCAGAAACATTCCAGTTTTCCCTCATTTAAAAATTTTAAAATTAATAAACACTAAAAAAGTAATTAAATTCAAAATCGATGTCATAATGTTACATATTTAGATAGATGTGTCTTGTCATGTTTGATATGTATTCTTTGTGTCATCATCAAGTCGTACAAATCAACAGTGTCAATCCCCCCATGAAACACAGGGACCATTGCCTTCCATGGCCAAACTCTTACACACCCAACTTGGCCTCCAACACCCTTTTTTTTTTCTTTTTAATGATTCGAGCCTTAGCCTTTTAGACATGTTTTGTTTTTTTAAGCCCACACATATTTCACTTTTTCAACTTCTTCTGTAACCTTCTTACATACTATTTGCTTCCTCAACCCTCTACCAAACCTTTATATTTAGATTGCTTACAGCTCCTTTCTTACACCATCATTATTTATGCAATACACATGCTACATTATTACACACAACATCCCCTACATGTCTACTTTGCCTCTAAAGCTAAATTTTGCCAACATTTTTTCCCAATTTTGCAAAAAGAAACATATATTTTTCCATGAATTTCGCTTACATATAGAGACTTCATCAATACTTTTTTGTCTCAAGAAAAATTATTTATAATTTTCTATTCGACAATAGAGGACATGTGTTACACATATTAAAAACGGAAGTTAAAACCTCACCAAATTTCACCCTCCATCAATCTTTATGTTCCACCTAAGATCAAACTCGCACCAAGCTCAATCACTTACTCTTATACGATTACTATTACTCACAATTAACATATCCTAAAACCCCATCACGGCAAGTCACATAACCAACAAGCATCCACTCAAAATGGAAAGACACGCGACACATAAATATCCCCTTAAATACTCCCCCCAAACTTCTCATAAAGGTGACCAATCTTTCTATCACCCCTCTCTCTCTCTCTTTACTTTTGATTTCATCATCATTTTTTTATCAGCAAAACTCAATCAAGCCTTTATCTATCATACTTAAAATCAATTTAGCCCCAAATTAATTTTTAGGTTTATATTTTAGTTCTTTCTTTTAATTTCCGGTAATTAAGAGAAAGGTTTTAGACAAATTTGTTGTTTTCATTGCAATCGCCTAAATTTTTTGGCCTTGAGTTGTAATGCTGAATGGGGACTGTTTACAGTGTGGATTCCGATGATACGAGATTGATTCCGACTCTGAAGCTTGAATGTGATTTTAGCATTTTTCCTTCCAACACTATACCCATACATCCAAGGGTCGACTTTTCTACCCATAATCAAAGGCGTGTTTGATATTTTTAAGGATTTTTTATTTTTTAAATCTGATCAATGATTTCTATTAATAGAAAGATTATTATTATCGATTAGGATGTAATTCAGTACAAGTTGACTCTTAATTAATTTCTTATTTTCTATTAAGAGCTTCTTTTTTTCACCTTATCCTTGCAAAAATGGATTAAAATTATTCAAAATAAGATAAATTTATTATAATAATGTAAGATTCAGTCAATGTTGAAACCGAACCGACTAATCAAACCAGTTAGATCAAAAATTAATTAAAATACTAATTCTAACAAAAGGACTAAACCAACCTTTGGGTAAACCATTCAACATCAATAAAAAAAAAAGCTAATAGTTGAATATATTTACAATTTTTTAATTAATTTTATGAATTTTAATTGTTTTTTTAATTATTATTGTTAAACCAACTATAGAAGTTATCAAAAACAAGAATCAATGATCAAATCAGCTTGATCATTGGTTCAATTTTCAAAACATCAATAAAATTAAGTGGAAGAGATGTAATAACTAGCACTCAATCCCTAAATTTTGAGGCCAACACACGAGCTTTATCCACTTGCTTCTTAAAGTAGTTGGTAAATGGTACTGATAATAACTATTAACAACTCAAGATATTCTTCTTCCTATCAAAGTATCATGAAAGCCATGTATTAGAAGTCAAATTATATTGTCTTCTTTACTCAAAAAATTAACTAATCAATTCTATACATTATATTAAAGAGTAAATTGATCTTTTTTATTAAAAATTTCATTAATTTGTACTATTAAAAATTGACGTGATTGATAAAATAATCAAACAATGACATATGATATGACATGTGTATTCCTTGCCAGAATACAAGGGTCAATTTTTAATAATATAAATGAATGAAACTTTTTAACAAAAAGATCGATTTACTTTTTTTATTATTATCTAATATACAAGATTAATTTGTCTATTTTTTGAGTAAATAAAATAAAATACAATCTAGCTTTAATATAGAATCGCTCGTGATACTTTTACCTCTTCTTCCAAAGTTGAGAATATATCACACATTGTGTGAACCAAAGGCGCTCTCACAATATTATCATCACACAAACCGGAACCTCTTATCCGCATATCATATTTTCCAAAACCCCAGTCGACATTTTGTTCATCTTCATATCATATTTTTCATATTCAAATCTTCCAAATGTTTCTTACTAGTCTGACACTTCACCACTTAAATGTCTCTGCTTCTTTAGGATAAAATTTTGTCAACGCTATCCAAATAATACAGCTGTATAACTTTTCTACTTCAGCTTTCAAGATACAAACAATAAAAAATCAAATTCGAAAGAGGATATACTATAAGGGTAGGTCTATAGGTCAAACCAGAAAAAAGGTACCAATCTTCTGGTCTAATTTTGTAATGAAGTTTCCAACACATTCATTGTCCACTTTTCTGATGAAACATCTGACATCCATATGACAACCATTGTCAAAGACTCCGTCTAATAGAGATTAAGAGAAAGAACTCTTTTCTAGCATGATCAGAATGAAACAAAGAATTTCAGATCTTCACCCACAGTTACTGCTTACTTCACATCAACTCACACCAAAAATATTCAACAAATCTGAAATTTTGATCGTGAAAATTACCTATTTGTTTGTGGGAGGGAAGGATTATGACCCGCACAAATATACAAACAAAGCGGTTTATAAAGAATCAACGGGGAATAAATTTAACTACAACATTAGCAGCAATGAATAGTTTTTATGTATGTATCAATTTTCAAAAACTAACGATCTGCTTTGAAATTTGCAGAAAGAGAAGAAAAACTGAAGGCACCAAACAAATTGAAATGATAGCTTGCTCACCTTATTATTGTCTGAGATAAACTGTTCTGCAAAGATTGAAGTGACCTGCAGGAAAAATTGACATCATGGATAAGAGGATGCTATATTA
Source organism: Gossypium sturtianum (assembly GCA_025698515.1). Classification (NCBI taxonomy): domain Eukaryota; kingdom Viridiplantae; phylum Streptophyta; class Magnoliopsida; order Malvales; family Malvaceae; genus Gossypium; species Gossypium sturtianum. Next base: position 49,432,683 of record CM046952.1, on the reverse strand, counting down.
TGAAATTTCCACGACTAAGTTCGAAGTAGAAATTGACCCTTTCCTTAACTAAGTTTGTTTTCAATACGTTGGCTTAGATTCTTCATTTTTTCTTCTTGAAATGCCCGTGTCCAACACTCATGTCTAAGTAACACTTGCTCAAACATAAATAGAAGGAAATGACCTTCCAAGGACTCCTAATACATGAAACAACTTAAAAATTTTGAACATTCTTATATTTGACAGTTATACCCAAGTATGAACAACATAGTTTTTCATGATAATGCTACTAACAAAGGTTTGGACAATTACAGCTTCATTAGTCGGAACAACATAGATTTTTATGACTGATACTAAGTAAGATTTGGACAATGATGGCTTCATTTGACTGCTGTTGACAATCAACTTAGATGAATTCTCAAAAAGAGAGAAAAAAAAGTATTAATTTGATTCAATATGAGTTAGTTTCAGATGCTTGCTTATTTTACAAGTCTCTTATATTTGACAGTTATACCCAAGTATGAACAACATAGTTTTTCATGATAATGCTACTAACAAAGGTTTGGACAATTACAGCTTCATTATTCGGAACAACATAGATTTTTATGACTGATACTAAGTAAGATTTGGACAATGATGGCTTCATTTGACTGCTGTTGACAATCAACTTAGATGAATTCTCAAAAAGAGAAAAAAAAAAGTATTAATTTGATTCAATATGAGTTAGTTTCAGATGCTTGCTTATTTTACAAGTCAAATGAAGTGTGAGAAAGTTAAAAGCAATATATTTTAAGTAATCACTACTAATTAAGATATGTTTTGTATAAATTTAATGGAACAAATCAATTTTCAAAAACGTATTAATCTATGATAATCTGTGTATAGAAAATTAAAAAAAGCAACAAAAATAGGATGCATTTTGACTAGATATAAATATCATTTTCTCGACTCCAGGTGGCCAATCAAACCTGGTTGACAAACATCTTGTGCAAACAAGCCTCCTTTCCTTCCCTCTATACAGTTATGCAAGGAAGAAATATATAACCGATGCATATATTATTTTTCTTGAACCAACATTTTCTTACTTAGATATGACCTCAGTCAAAGCTTCCTATACGTTCAAATTAAATTATTACTACAGAATACTAAGCAAAATTTTCTTCAGCATCCATCATGGTCTAGAAGAGAAAAGGAGAAGGCACTTAACACTTACTATAGACAATACTTGGCTTTGCAATATGAATTCGTAAGGAAAACAGAAACCAATGTTTCGAATTTGGCCCGCGCAAACTTCGCAAATCACTAAAGAAAAAAAGAATAAATTGAATATGTTTAGACAAAATGTGAAGAATAGCTAAAACACAGAGCATATTCAAATCAAGAAACTTCTAATTTATCACAGCATGTTCTACAATAGCAGCCAAAAAGAGTACTAGAAACTCTCCAAGTGCCTCAGGCACAAGTTCCACTACTAACAGTGTAGGAATTATAGAAATATATTAAATGTTTTCTACAGATAGATAAATCTTATTTATGTAGATAAATCTTAGAATAAATCATTTGAGATATTCTAGGATTATTTTATCTTATCTTTTAGTAGTTTATTAGAATAAGGGAATTATTTTCCTAATTAGGTTATGACTCTTTTCTCTATTTAAATTCAGTTCTTTAGTTAATAAAATATAGAAAAATACAGAGAATTACTCTGTTTTCTACATGGTATCAGCTTAGGTTACGGTTCCTTTCCACCCTAGACCATGTCAGAAACTTCTTCTTCTACATATCCTTCTCCTACTCCGGAGATTACCTCAAATCCAGAAAATTTTTCTGGTTCTCGATGCTCAATCGACTAAATGCCTGTCTGAATATCACCTGCCATAGATTAAATGGCAACAATTTTCTAGAGTGGTCCCAATCGGTTAAGATTTTTCTTGGGAAGAGATAGATTGGGCTATGTTCTTTAGTGAAATCAAGCGACTCACTTTGTGCACGACAACTAGTTTTGCTAAGTGGATGCGTGACAATGGTCGAGTTATGACTTGGCTCCTTAATTCCATGACCCCAAGTATAAGCGTAAATTTTCTCCTTTATAACACAATTTCTTTGAAATGGAGTGCTGTCATGAAACCTACTCCGGCAATGATAATATTGCCGAATTATATCATGTTGAAAATCAAGCGACCACTCTTAAGCAAGGCACCATGCGCGTCACTCTCTACTACAATACCCTTACCGCTCTTTGGCGGCAATTAGATTTGTATGCACTGGCATGATTGGGCGATTCAAGAGATCTTTGCCTTTATCAAACAAATTGTCACTCAAAGAAGGCTATTTCAATTTCTACACGGCCTAAACAAGGAGGTGAATGAGGTTCGCGGCGGGGTCTTGGCTATTTCTCCACTTCCCTCCCTTCGAGAGGCCTTCTCCATGGTCAAGAAGGAAGAAAGTCGACGAAGTGTGATCTTCGCTTGATGAAACGGATTCAACTCACGAAGGATCCGCCTTAGTGACACACCAATCATCTCCCTCTTCCAAGCGGGGAGACCTTGGTGTGATCATTGCAAAAAGCCCGGTCACCCAAGGAAAAGTGTTGGAAGCTTCATGGTAAGCCTCAAAGCTGGAAGTCAAAGAACTCAGAGATAATAAATCCGATCTTGCCAGCTGCGACATCTGTCACAAGCTTCTCCAAAAGCGATTCTTTGAACTTCAAAAACTGTTTGGAAAGTTTCAGGGGGTCTAGTGTGGGTAATCTGGTCATGAAAGAACGAGAAGGTAACTCTTCTTCCACAAAGCATTGTTTTCCTCTCGGTTCACTCCTAATTGGATCCTTGATTCGGTGCTACGGATCATATGGTAGTAATAAGGCCTTATTTCACAATTTTTTCCAAACCGTTGGTAAAAATTTATCAAAACAAGCGATGGGTCGTTATGCAAAATAGAAGGCCATGGGCTGTTGTTCTCAATGATCGATTGCACTTCATAATGTTCTCTTTGTACCAAATCGGCTTGCAATCTCATTTCCGTAAGTAAAATTTCCTCGGACTTGAATCGCCGCAACCTTTAACGGTCTTAATTGTACTTTGCAGGCATCGAACTCGAAGAAGATGATTGGTAAGGCCGACTTGCAGAATGGTCTCTACATCCTCCCTTCCTCTCCTAAACCCGAGATCTTCAAATCTTTTACTGACTTTAAATATAGTTGATCTTTGTTATGTTATGGCATTTTCGTTTAGGCCATCCTAGTTTCCAATACCTTGCTAAATTGTTTCTGATCTATTTATTAATAAAAGGCCAAACTCTTTTCCTTGCAAAGTTTGCTCTCTTGCTAAACATACTAAATCTTCTTATTTTCCTTCTCCATACAAGCCTTCTCACCCTTTTGCTTTGATCCATAGTGATATTTGGGGCCCTTCTCGAGTGAAGAATGCTGATCATAGTAAGTGGTTTATCACTTTCATTGATGATCTGAAGAGGGTAACTTGGACTTATTTGCTAAAAGACAAATCTGAAGCTGCGATATTTTTGCACAATTTTATAACATGGTTCTCACTCAATTTGGGGCTAAAATCCAGCTCTTTAAATTTGATAATGGCGGTGAATTTTTGCTAGGTCTTTGGGTAATTTTTTTGGGGACAAGGGCATAGTTCAACTTAGTTCTTGTGTTGGAACCCCCAAATGAGCGGCATTGCCGAAAGGGAAAATAGGCATCTCCTAGAAGTTACTCGTTCTCTTCTATTTACTACCAATGTTCCTAAATATCCGTGGGCGGAAGCATTATTATGGCTACCTATTTAATAAACCGAATGCCTAGTAAGGTTTTAAAATTTCAAACACCTCAATCTATATTTTTGCAAAACATTTTCCTCATTTTAAGCCTATCTCCTCAATTACGCCACTTAAAATCTTTGGTTGCATGATTTTTATCCAAAATATTGCTCATAAATCCAAGTTAGACCCCAAGTCCTTAAAATGTGTCTTTGGTTGGATATTCTTCACTTAAGAAGGGATACAAATACTTTCATCCTCCTTCAAAATGATTTTTACCACTATGGATATCACTTTTTATGAACAGGATCCCTATTTCACACAAGTGAAATTCGTGGGGAGACATGGAGTGATTTTCACCAAATCGGGTATCTTCTCCTAATTTCCATTCTCAACCTTCAAAATTGCCACCAATTTTACCTTTACCTCTGATTTGTCTGTGACTACTCTCAGATTAATTCTCTTGTTATACCTATCAATACCTTATCCACACCTACTTTAAACACCCCTCCTAAAAATACACCTACTCCTATTGAAAATCTTCAACAAACATCACCACCCAAACGACTTCGTGTCTACACAAGAAAAAGAAAATATCCACGAGACTGCTTTTGCAATCCGATTCTTGCCGAGAATTGGATTTGGGTCCATTCTTAGGAATGGAAGAAGAAATCGATAAGTCCTCTACTCTAGATGATTTTCCTATTGCTATTAGAAAAGGGGTTAAACAATGCACCAAGCATCCTATTGAAAAGTTTCTTTGGCTATAATTCTTTGATGCCTTCTTTTCAAGCATTTATAGCAACCTTGGATAAAGAACATATTCCCACAAGCATATTTGAAGCTCTAAAGGATCCTAAATGGAGAAGGGTTGTTGAAGAGGAAATTGGTGCACTAGAGAAAAATGCTACTTGGACGATTCTGCACCTTCCTCAGGAAAAAAGGTTGTTGGTATCGTAAATGGATCTTTTCTTTGTAAAGTACAACTCCAATGGAAGCATCCAACGATACAAAGCTAGACTCGGTGGCTAGAGGCTTTTTACGCAAACGTATGGGATAGATTTCACGAAACGTTTGCACCCGTGGCAAAGCTTAACAACGTTCGAGTACTCCTAAGTTTGGTTTGTAAATTGCGATTGGCAATTACATCAACTTGATGTAAAAACGCATTTCTTAATGGCATGCTAGAGGAAGAAGTTTACATGAAATTGCCACTGGCTTAAAGTCCTGTTGAAGGAAGCAACAAGGTGTGCAAGCTCAACGAGTCTCTATACGGGCTAAAACAATCACCCGAGCTTGGTTCGAGAGGTTCACTAAAGTCATTCAAAACGGCTACAAGCGATCCCTTGCCGATCATACACTTTTCATCAAGGTAACTTCTACAAATAAGAAAGCTATCCTAATTGTGTATGTTGATGACATAATTCTTCTTGGAGATGATGAGGAAGAAATTAGCAATTTGAAGAAGTCATTAAACAGGAATTCAAATCAAGGACTTGGGAAAGTTAAGATATTTCCTAGGAATGGAGGTGGCAAGATCAAAAGAAGGACTTGTGATCAATCAAAGAAAGTATGTACTTGATTTACTCAAAGCGGTTTTCTTGGTTGTAAGCCACCGGTGATACACCAATGGAGGCAAATTTGAGATTCAACAAAGAAGATGTGTCTTTAGTAGACAGAGAGAAATTTGAGAGATTAGTTGGGAAACTTATTTACTTATCTCTCGACGAGGCCGGATATAGCCTTTCTGTAAATGTGATAAGTCAACACATGACTAATCCTAATGAAGAGCATATGGCAAAGAAGAAATGTAATTCTCAAGTACTTGAAGAAAACTCCGAGGACACGGCTTAATGTTCAAGAAAACACAAGACAGAATGTTAAGTTAAGATTTTCTGAGACTCTAGTTGGGCGGGAGACCTCACTTTGAAAGAAGATCCACTAGTGGCTCTGCACTTTTGTTTGGGGTAACCTTACAACTTGGAGAAGTAAAAACAATATGTTGTTTCAAGAAGTAGTCTTGAAAAGTGAATTTAGAGCACTAGCTTTGGGAATATGCGAAGGAATTTGGCTACTTAAATTACTAAAAGAACTTGGCACTAATCGGGAGGATCACTTTGAAGTCTTGTGTGATAATCAATGCTATCCAAATTGCCAAGAATCCAGTCCAACATGACCGAACAAAGCATGTGGAGATTGACAGCATTTTATTGTGACCAAGTCAACAAAAGGATGACCACTCTTTCCTACATTCCTTCAAAAGGACAAATTACAAACATTCTCACTAAGGCTGCGCTAAAGCACATTTTCAATTAATTCCTATTCAAGTTGGGATTATACAATGTATATTCTCCGACTTGAAGGGAGTGTAGGAATTATAGAAATATATTAAATGTTTTCTACAGATAGATAAATCTTATTTATGTAGATAAATCTTAGAATAAATCATTTGAGATATTCTAGGATTATTTTATCTTATCTTTTAGTAGTTTATTAGAATAAGGGAATTATTTTCCTAATTAGGTTATGACTCTTTTCTCTATTTAAATTCAGTTCTTTAGTTAATAAAATATAGAAAAATACAGAGAATTACTCTGTTTTCTACAAACAGAGAGGATACAAAACTATCTCTGTCACAGCAGAAAATATATAAATGAATTTTAACAAAGCTGATTCTTAAAAATCCATGTTCTCAAGGGTAACTTTAAACCTAACTGCCTATCCATAACAGGAAATTAATTAATCACTGGTTTTAGTCAAAAGCAAGGATATCAACTAATTGCCTCTTTCCTAATAGGTATAAACATCTTCACCTAAAGCAAGTCTAAGATTAATAAATTCTGCATGCAATGATGAGGGCACAGCAGAGAAAATACAGCCCAGCGAAGGTAATATTGCCTTAAATTGAAAAAAGAAAAAGAAAAAGAAAAGTTCAAAATTAGTTTTATGCACAACCCTACATTTCAAATTTAGTATTATCTTTAAAAAAGATGCAATCAAGCATGATTTAATCAAATAACTATCATAATAAATTCACTCCATATACATATGCCAAGTGCCAACTATTATCATTAACATATAGAACATGCTCTGCATCAAAAACAGTGGATCTAGACTCTCATGCTTTGTTCCGGTGTATGAGGAAAAAGCTGTCAAACCCCGATAGGAGAACAAAGTTGGTGGAAGTTGAACACCTTGAATGGGAAAGGGATAGGTTATCGTAGGAAATATTATGGTTTTTTTACATAGGTGCTAAAAACACTCCATCTCTCTCCCACGCACAAGACAGAATGAACAGCAAACTAGTTGCATGAACACAACCACAAATACTACAGCCTTTTTTTATCATAATCTTCTTGTTATATTCAGACTAACTTTTGATTTCCTTGTATGTTAAGACATGAAATCAAGAGAACAGAGAACAAACCTCTTTCTCATACATAAACCTGTGATTTTATTTAAAAGGGGTGGGCAAATGCTGAAATTAATTGAACAAATGAAAGCATAAAAAGAACCTTGGAAACCAGCCGCATGGATCTTCGAGGAAGAACCTTCCTACTAAGATGCTTTGCGCTTCTTAAAACCTTGGCATCAAGCATGCTACAATTATTTTGATCACCACTTACATATGCTCCCTTTTTCCCGAGTCCATTAGAATCAACATTATCAAGCATTCCACAATTTTCAAATAACTCATTGTGTGAGCATCTGTAAAGGGCAATCATACACTCAAATCAACACATAAAATAAATATTTTATAGCATATAATTAAATTAAGAAGGATAATTACTCCAAACTCTCTCCCCAATTAATAATTTTGCTCCTATCCTGCAAGCAGTTTCATACAGTATAATTTTAGTTGTTTCATTGAGTATACAGAGACCAAACAGACATGTACTTAGATTTCCAAGCCCAACTCTAATCCTAACCCATAAAAAAGAAACAAAAATAAATAAATTGATTTTACAAAACCAAATTGTTCAGATTATTATAAAAAGTACAGGAGGAAGATAAGAAGTTTTTTTCTACCCATACGATGAACCCACTAGATACATATTCATAAAGAATGGCCAAATAACTTGAAAACAACACCTTAAACAATATCTCAAAATAATAACTAGCTAGTAAATTTTTACATGTAACAAGATGGCAAACAGAATAAGAAGAGTACAAGAACAGGAGGGGAAGGAGTAGAAAACTAGAGGTGAACTATTACCTGTTCTTCAACTAATATGGGCAACTGATTCCTATATGTCTCTTGATCAAGCCCAGTAGAGCCTACTAGTCCGCCTGGATCTGCATAAATATTATGCTTTGGATCAACCAAATTCACAAATTGACCATTTCCACGAGGTGGATGTAATTTGTTTTTCTGGTGAACAACATCTTTCGGCATTGGCATCTGCAATGAACCATCCGACAGGCATCCAGGAACAATTTCCCCAGAACTCACAAGATTAGAACCCTTATGCAAGGCAGAATTATCACATATTTCATTTTCAAGATTAGAATTCTGATGCTTCACTGTGAGAAGATTTAGTGGACCATCTGATATATTTAACACGCCATCACTAGCTAACATCCCCTGAGGAGAATTAATATTTGAATCAAGAGTTATCAAACACCCATCTTTGGCAGAGGATACACCAGAATAATTTACTTCGTCTTGAAAATCAGGAAGAGCTTTAAATGAGGACATTCCTTGATGTCCTTCTAAAAGCTGTGATACTTCTACGGCTTCAGCACATGATGTCATTACAGTGGAATCCAAGGGCCCATCATCATCCGCATCAAGATGATCAAGCTGCAATGCATCATTTTCTTTTATGATCAAACTTGGGGGTAATCCAGAGTGTATATGGCTATCCTTTATTTTCTCAGCATCTACATTCAACTGAAAAGAATCTTTCACCGGTTTACTACTTTCCCCAAAGCACCCAAGCTCCTTATGAAAACTCTGAGACTTGCTATGGGACATTTCCTGGCATATGGAAACCTCACCCTTCAATTTCTCAACCCAGTCAGATGGGTTTGAATTTAAATCAACATAAAGGTTAATCCCCTCTTCTGAACTGACATGAAACTGAAAAGAAGGAGAAAGAGTAGGAGTATTTATGGAGGAACAGAACGCAGCCTCATTAGAACATGCACCAACATTTGTGTCTTTGTGTTCAGTTTGGGGCATATCATTCATCCTTCCATCCCTCGTGAGAGTCAAACAATTTCTGTTGAAGAATGTTGTTGGGAACTCGTTATTCCTAGAACCATTGTCATTATACTGAGTAACAAACTGAGGCTGTGGTGTTCGCTGGAAAAAAGTAGAACCAACACCATAGCCATCCTGCATTGATTGACCCAGATAATTAGAAACATGTTTTCAGCCCCATAAAGCAAACAATTAAGCATTTAAGGTTAAAGCATCCACATCTCTCTGCCAGATAAATTTTGCTTAAAAATCTGTTAACTTTTCAAAGTCTATAGACTAAAAGACAGAAGTGTCATCTGGTAAAATCGTACTGCACTAGTGTATCTTCATTTCGGTAGTGGCGCTGGGTGTGTGTGTGTGTTGGTGAGGGTGATCATCTCATGTTTGGTTAGATGAAAAGGTCTATATCATTCATCAGGAACAATCCCGTTAGCCTAACACATGCAACAGGGGAGAAGAACCAATCGGGAAGATGGAGTGAGGAGTTTTATGGATTTATTTGACTGCATCAGAAGTCAAATAGTATCCACACCTAAAACATAGACATCCAAGAATAGAAACGAACCTTATGATAAAATTTATCCCCTGCACAACAACCGAATGCATTACATTTAACAGATTGAGGATAATTGCCTCCATTAAAACTGTCTGCTGGACAAGAGATGAGTCCGTAAAAATCTGCAGCAGCCGAATGTTATTCTTACAGAGACTCATCAATTGTAGTAAGGAAATCATAGTACAGAAAACTAAGATAAAACTGATTGGCCACAACAACCTGTGTATACCTTTATCAGCATTCCTGAAAGGGGGTTTCAGGGCCAACGGAATTCCAGACTCTTGAATTTCATCTGATCTTTCCGTTGTAGTCATTGAACCCAATCTCTGGGTCTGCATATTTTCAAAGATATTTTATGATGAGATAAACAAAATACTCAAAAGCTATGAAAATTTAGGAACTTGTTTTCAACAAATTAAAAAAACCCATGTGAAGAATAAAGAATATTAGAGAATGTTTTGTATTTGATAGGCCAGCAAACTTTACATCCAGATGCAGTTTATCAAATGGAACAGACTAAAGTCCATGAAACTCACTATGATAAGTGGCGCAGCTTATCTTGGCATGAAAACATTAAGTATGAGAACTGTGATTGAGATGACAGATGATAAGAGATGTTTATTAACAAAGACGAGTTAAATGCAAAACATGCCAAAAACTTCTGTAACAAACAAAAAGAAGAAAAGATATGGCCACGAATAAAGATAAATAGTGCCTTATATGAAGATTATGAACAAAAACAACTTTTATTAAGAAAAATGGCATGAACATAGACTTTTTTTTCTGACTCTACTCTAAGGTACTCGTTAAGGCTTTTATTTGGTAGACATAACTTCCATTTTTCCTAATCATATTTCTACTTTCCATATTTTAGGAAACACCCACCACTTATCTTGAATGTTGTATCCATTTATATAACTGCACGCCATACAGCATCAGATGAAAAATTAGTTCAAAAAATACCTTCTGCAACCAATGCTGGCTAGAATCTCCCTGTACCCTGCTAGCTAGCATTGTATTTATATTAATTGAGCTTTTAAAAGCAAATAACAAAATTAAGCATGTCAATCTTACAATTTTTCTTCATTACTAAAATATATACACAAAAAATGGAGAGCCAGAATTAACACCTATGGCATTTAAAATGCTTTCTTTGGATATCTCCATTCCGAATTATTATAAACTCTTTTTACATTTTTTTCTGTTATTTTTCTTGTTCTTTATTCCGATCCTTTTTTTCTACTTTGAAACTCAAAGATTACTTTTTTCCCCAAACTCTCATATGAAGAAAGTTCTAAAACTAAATCTAATCAAGTATTCCTATAAACAACATGTGCCAACATACAATTATCAGCTCAAATACAACATAACAAATGAAACATAAATATAACATAATGGAACTACTACACGAAGTAATCTAAGCTAACATATTGGCAAAAGTCAGTATGATATGCTTAGATTCTTAACTCTTAGTTGCCAAGGAAAAGGACAGCTCAATAAATTACCTCTAGATAGGAGGCCACTGATTTCCCCATATCCGTGCTCGACCTATTAGCAGGTAAACCATATTTTTTACATAAACTTTGAAGCTCTTTCCTTGAAAGGCTATGGTAGAAACCTTTATCTCTTTTATTGGCCATGCGTTGTCGACCAGTTAAATCTATAAAGAACAGCAGCAGATAAATTAATTTTGAGTCATTCAATGCACTTAACAAATGAAAGTTTGTGCTATAGTAGTTGCGAAAATCTAAAATTCAAACATCAATAGTATCAAATAGAAAGTATATACTGAGTAAGAATATAAAACAAATCATGACCAGGCTATTTTAACCTCAAATTCAGCATCTCCTTACCTTAGAACTACTTCACCTTAAGAACCACACAAGCCAAAGAGAAAAAATTTAGAAAACGTGTTACGTTTGTTCACCAACCTTATCTGATAGCTAAGAAGCAGTAGGGAAAAAATCAGCTGAAGCGTAGAGCTTCAACTAACAAAGTTGAAATCTGAACATATATATATATATATTTAAAAATGTTCCAAATGACGAAGAGTGAATTTTTTATTACTGTTTTCCTACATTTTCGGAGAAAGAAAATTGAAGAAAAAATGGTGAAAATTCTTTATCTGTTGTTGATATTTGTTTAGGAGATGAGAGAGAAGAAGAGGAAAAGGAAGGCGAATATTCACCTGCTCCTGGTTCTTTTTTTCCCGGAAAATAGCCTAGAAAGTGGTGGAAAATGAAGGGAAAATAACAAGCTTTACTTTAAGAGAAAAGAGGAGAGAGAGAGCAACGTGGTTTGAAAAATAAGAAACTGGGATCTCGTTTCGCTCTTTGCAGTGATTTGAAAATGGCAGTCCCCCAATATCTTGTGATTTCGGTTTATATATTAACTTCTTTTATAAACATTAATCTTCATATAATTTATCTTATTTCTTATAATATTTTCATTTTTAATACGAAGTAAATATGCCCAACCAAATAACTACTTTCTAATCTACATTTAATTTTTAAATAATATATTTTAATTATTATTCTTGCATTTAATATATATTATTCCAACCTAAGTAAAATATTTTTTTTTGAGTAATTATAAGGAGAGGACAAAACTCTAATAGTAATGCGACTAGTACAACTTGAACTCAAATCACATTGGCGCAAAGAATACCCTAACCATCATGTTAATATATTTAATGTTTTTAATAAAAAATAAAATTATATTATAAAATGAAACAACTGGTGTGATCTAATCATGCATTAATTTTCGGGCTAAAAACTTTAATGTTTAGATACTTTAATTACCTAATTAAAAAAAATCTTTAAATATCAAAATGAAAAAAAGTGATATATTTAGAGAGTGAATTAAGCCTTTGGGAAAGATGAGTATACTTAATTAAAATTTCTCCCTCAATCAGTAATAATTGTTTGCTTTTCTTGAAGCAAGTTAATAGGGGAGAAAAATAAAACAAAAAGTTATATTCCGAATATAGAATAAAAAATCAAGTAGCTTCAAAGTATAAGTTAGAATTAAGTGACTCGAATCCTTATTTAAATAAAATACAGTGGTAAAATATAATAAAAGTAAAATCCATATAGAACTACAGTTCTTTTATTTTATTTTAGAATAAGATTTTTTAAACCTTATTAAACTCCATCTATTTGATATTGATTAGAATAAGGTCTTACTACACTCCTATTGAAATATGGTTTTACAAGCCTATAAATAGACATAGTCTATTCCTCTTGTTATCATTCGAATTCGACATAGTGAATTTTCTTCTCCTCTGCCCGTGGTTTTTTTCCCGAAAGGGTTTCCACATAAAAATTTGTGTGTTCTTTATTTTTATTTCTCTTTTCTTTGCGATATATTGTCATTACCGACATTCTATTTTTTTTTACAAATTGGTATCCGAGCTTCCGGGTTGTTCATCCTAATCACGGTAATGGCATCTTTGAAGTATGAAATTCCGCTGTTGGATCGCAACACCAGATTCACGTTGTGGCAGATAAAGATGCAGGCAGCTCTTGTATAGATGGACTTAGAGGAAGCCCTGCTAGGGGTAGATAAGATACCTTCGACATTGACGGAGGAAGAGAAGAAGTGCAAGGATCGAAAGGCGTTAACACAGTTACATCTGCATTTGTCTAACGAAATTTTGCAGGATGTGATGAAGGAGAAGACCGCCGCTGGATTATGGAAGAGGCTGGAACAAATATGTATGTCGAAAACTCTAACCAGCAAGCTGCATATGAAGCTGCGTCTTTATGCTCATCGTTTGGAGGAATATGCGTCTATGCACGAACACTTAGCAGTGTTTAAAGAAATTCTCTCAAACTTGGAAGCCATGGAGGTTCAGTATGATAAGGAAGATCTAGGGTTGATTCTACTTTGTTTGTTGCCCCCGTCTTATTCAACCTTTAGAGACACGATTTTATATAGCTGCAAGTCTCTCACAGTTGATGAGGTTTATGATTCTTTAACCTCGTATGATAAGATGAAGCATCTTGTGGTTAAAACCAACTTTCAGGGAGAGGGTCTCATTGTTCATGGGAGACAAGATTGGAATGCTGATGATGATCGTGGAAGAACACAAGAACGGAATCCTCACGGTAAATCTAAGGGTAGATCGAAGTCTTCAAACATAGGTAAAACTTTTAACTTCTACAAGAAGAAAGGGCACATTAAATCTGAGTGCTATAAGCTACAGAATAAGATCAAAAGGGAGGTTGCGAATCAAAAGGGAAAACAACTAGAAAATTCCAGTGAAGCTGATGTTGTAGAAGACTACAGCGATGGTGAACTTCTAGTCACTTCTGTCAACAATTCTAAAGTGAGCGATGAGTGGATCATTGATTCGGGTTGCACCTTCCACATGAGTCCCAATCAGGATTAGTTTACAACTTACGAAACAGTGTCTGAAGGTGTTGTTTTAATGGAAAATAATGCTTCGTGTAAAATCGCAGGTGTTGGAACAATTAAAGTTAAGATGTTTGATGGAGTTGTCAGAACACTTAGTGACATACGACATGTTCCAGAATTGAAGAGAAATTTAATTTCGTTGAGTACTCTTTATTCAAAAGGGTACAAATACACAGCTGAAAGTGGGATTTTGAAGATTTCCAAAGGTTCCTCGTTGTGATGAAAAGGGCGAGAAAAGCGCCAAGTTAATGTTCTGCAGATTCTCATTATTGGTGATGATGCAAATTGTCGCTTCTTTTTCCTTGTCAGGTGATGATATTACTAAATTTTGGCATATGCACCTAGTGCATATGAGTGAGAATGGCATGACAGAATTGAGCAAAAGAGGACTTCTTAATGGGCAAGGAATTTCTAAACTGAAGTTCTGTGAGCATTGTGTTTTTGGGAAGCAAAAGAGAGTTCGATTCACCAGAGGAATCCATAACACGAAGGGAACGTTGGAGTATATTCATTCTGATCTATGGGGGCCATCAAGAGTGCCTTCGAGAGGTGGAGCTAATTATATGCTAACTTTTATTGATAATTTTTTCAAAAAAGTTTGAGAGTTCTTCTTAAAGCAAAAAAGCAATGTGTTTTCCGCATTTAAGTCTTGGAAAACTATGATTGAAAAGCAAACAGGAAAACAAATAAAATACCTCCGCACAGACAATGTAACACCCTAACCCGTATCCGTCGCTGGAATAGGGTTATGAAGCATTACCGTACTAATCTCATAAACAATCGTACAATTCGAATTACAATTCTCATATCAATTAAAAACCATACAAATACAATAATATAGTCCCTAACACGAGCCCTTGAGGCCAAAAATAAGCATTAGAAGTGGTTCGGGACTAAACCGAGAACTCAAAATTTTTTTTGGAAAAACATAGAAAATTTTCAAAATATAGGGGACACACACCCGTGTGGCCCGGCCGTGTGTCTCACACGGACAAAGACACACCCGTGTCATAAGCCGTGTGGAAATTCGAAATGGGATCACATGGTCGTGTCCCAGCCCGTGTCCGACCCCCGTGTAACTCACTGACTTGGGTCACACGGCCAACCACACGCCCGTGTGACTAGCCCGTGTACCCTTCAAAATGGCCTCACACGTCCGTGTGCCATGCTGTGTGCTATGCCGTGTGAAAACTGGAGGGTATATTGACTTATGCCACACGACTAAGTCACACGCCTATGTGTTAGGCCGTGTGAAGCTACTGACTTGATTTCTAAATAAGTATCAGGGGACACACGGTCGTGTCACACACGGCTGAGACACACGCCCGTGTAGACAAAAATAGGCTATTATCCAAGCCATTTTTCTCACCCAAACTTACAACAACCTACACATACCAAAATAACATATGACCATATCATAAATGGACATTCAAATCAACCACAACCAAGTCCAATTCATACAATTCTAATACCAACAACCATAATGCTTATAAACATCATAATTTTCCAATTCAAAGCATACCAATATTACCTTCAATAATTCACCTAACTGGTCACTTTCATATATACCTTATTTTTGCCTAATACTTAGCATGCTAACATATTCTCAATTTCAACCATTTGCTACCTTCATTACCAATTCTCAACAAGGCATGCACAAAAAAAATATAAACCACATATCAAAGGCCATTCACATATTTACATAACCAAGAATACCAAAATAAGCCAAATCACATGGCTATACACATATCCAAAACATACATCATTTACAAGCCAAACCAATTAGATAAATACATTACCAACATATAGGCCATCTTAACCACAACACCTATACATGCCATATAACCAAGTACACAAGTTCAAAAGTACCAAAACAACAATTGGATAGTGTGAGGAGATCTCTGACAACTCCCAATCCGAGCAAGTTTCGAAATCACTATAAAACACGGAAAAGTAAACAGAGTAAGCTATGAAACTTAGTAAGCTCGTATGTCTAAAAAGTATAACTTACCATTCATTCACAATTTTAGTAATATAAACATAATATGCTACAACTCAATTTAATCATAAGGCTAACATATATTCATCCACATAGTTAATCATGAAACTCACCAATTCTAAGGAATCAATGCTTATATAATTTACGTACATACCTGTACTAATACGTATCAATCTCTTACCCATTCATACCATCAATATACCAATTGAACTATTTGGAATAATTTTAGATACTCAGGAATCTCGCACCCTAAGTGCCAATACATGGTCGAAACCATCTCAATCTCATATCTCATATGCAAATGCTCATCTCGAGCTATCACCGGGTCTGCTCACACAAGCTGACGGTCAAGACGTAACTACACGATGCTACTCATACAAGCTGACGAGAATCTACAACACATGCCAAAAAATTCAGCCACCGGTAGAACGTACGGACCAGCACCCAAACACGGTAACCCCTAATGACATGTCATTTGTATCCTATCTATTCCTAAGGTTCAACCGGGATTTATACATTGCCAATAACTTGTTGAGAACTTTCGTAGCGTCGTATCATCACATTTATATCAATTTAGCATTCAATTACATATAATCTAATGCTTATTAAACATACGAACTTACCTCGATCACAAAAATGACGTAATAGGATCGACTAGTCCAAAATTTTATCTTTCCCTCGATCTAGTTTCGTATGAGGCTTAACTTGATCTAAATAATCAAATTCAATCAATTTAGTATTCATTATATTCAATTCAGCTCAAAATACATATTTTTGCAATTTTACACTTTTACCCCTAATATTTTAACTTCTTTACAATATAGTCCCTAGCTCATAAAAATGCAAATTCATGTAATTTAACCCACACCCATGCTAGCTGAATTATATATATACACATAGCAGCCCATATTTTTCATTATTTCACACATTTACCGCATAATTTTCACATTTCTCAATTTAATCCCTAATTTGAAATTTCTTTCAAAATCACTTAACAAATGTTGTTTATCTAACAACAACCATCCATTTTCTATCATCAAACATCAAAACACATACACATTCATTAATGGTAAAACCCTATACTTTTAACAGTTTCACAAATTAGTCCCTGGACTAGCTAGATTAAGCTATAACGACTCCAAAAACATAAAAATCACTAAAAACCGAGTCAAAAATTACTTACATGCAAGGTTAATAACTAGCCGAACCTTCAATCACAATAATGGAGTTTTTTATTCCTTATTTTTGGTGGAAATATCAACTAAAGAAGATGATACCTTTGTTTATGTTATTTTATTTTAACTTATTTATTAATTTACTAATTTAACCTTTTTAATTAACTACATCAAACACTTAATTCATGTCCATCTTTGTCCAATCATATTAAAAATGGTATAATTACAACATAAGGACCTCCACTTTAAATTTCCATAGCTATTAGACACCTTTAACTATTAGAACACCAGTTTTGTACTTTACGCGATTTAGTCCTTTTTATCAAATTGAGCATGCAAACGATAAAATTTCTTAACGAAACTTTTAAACAATTATACTATCATGCTGTAGACATTAAAAAATTAATAAAATAAATATTTCTACTTCGAATTTGTGGTCTTGAAACTACTGTTCCAATTTTACTAAAAACGGGCTGTTACAGACAATGGCTTAGAGTTCTGTTATGATGAGTTTTATAAACTATGCAAGTCAGAAGGGATTGTGAGACACTTGATAGTTTGTCATACTCCACAGTAAAACAGCATTGCAGAACGAATGAACAGAACGATCATGGAGAAAGTTCAATGTATGTTGTCAAATGCCAACTTACCAAAGTCGTTTTGGGCCGAAGCAGCCTCTACTGCATTTTTTTGATCAACCGATCTCCATCCGTTACCACTGAGAAAAAAGACTCCACAAGAGGTATGGTCTGGTAATCCTGCTGACTATTCTGATTTAAAAATCTTTGGGTGTCCTGCGTATGCTCATGTTGATAATGGAAAATTAGAACCGAGATCCATTAAATATGTTTTTCTTAGTTATAAAGCTGGTGTAAAAGGGTATAAGTTATGGTGTCCTGAAAATAGAAAAGTTGTGATTAGCAGAGATGTTATTTTTAATGAAACTGCTATGTTACCTAACTTATCTCTTAAAGACTCTTCTAATAAAGAAAATCAAAAGCAGGTGGAGCATCAGATTAATCCAGAATCTACAACAAAGTTAACTCCTCAAGCCAGTACAAAAATTCAGAATAGAGTTTCTTCTTCACCACAATACTCTATCACCAAAAACAGAACTAGAAGAGAAATTAAACCTCCAAAAAAGTATGCCGAGGCTGATCTAGTTGTTTATGCTTTAAATGTGGCTGAAGATATAGATGCAAACTAAGAGCTATCTAATTATTCTGAGGCGGTTAGCTGTGAAGACTCAGAAAAGTGGACGTTTGCTATGCAAGAAGAGATGGAATCACTCCAAAAAAATAGAACATGAGATCTTGTGAAACTTTCTAAAGGTAAAAAGGCTGTTTGTTGAAAATGGGTGTTTAAAAAGAAAGAAGGGACTCCAAGAGTTAAAGAACCCAGATATAAAGTAAGGCTTGTTGCAAAGGGTTACAGTTGAATTCCAGGAGTGGACTTCATAGATGTGTTCTCCCCAGTTGTGAAGCATAGTTCGATTCGAGTTTTGCTTGGTATTGTGGCCATGCATGATTTAAAGCTTGAGCAGTTAGATGTAAAAACTGTATTTTTGCATGGAGAACTTGAGGAGGATATTTACATGCAAGGGTTTTACAGTCTCAGAAAAAGAGGACTATGTTTGTTTGCTGAAAAAGTCTATTTACGATTTGAAACAGTTACCAAGACAATGGTATAAGAGGTTTGATTCCTTTATGACTTCTTATGATTTCAAAAGAAGTAGCTTTGACAGTTGTGTTTACTTTAAGAAAAATAGTGATTTTTTTTTGTGTATCTACTCCTTTATATTGATGACATGTTGATAGCAGCGAAAGATAAATGAGAAATAAGAAAGGTCAAAGCCTAACTAAGTGAAGAATTTGAGATGAAAGATTTGGGACCAGCAAAGAAGATACTTGGTATGGAGATTCTCAAAGATAGAAAAGCAAGTAAATTATACCTAAGTCAGAAGGGGTAAATTGAGAAAGTTCTTTGCAGGTTCAATATGCAGAGTGCTAAGCCTGTTAGTACTCCTTTAGCAGCCCATTTCATACTTTCATCGGCTTTGTCTCCACAATCAGATGATGAGATTAAGTACATGTCACATGTTCCATACTCTAGTGCAGTGGGATCTCTCATGTATGCTACGGTTTGTTCACATCTAGATTTATCATATGTAGTCAGTGCAGTTAGCAGATACATGGCAAATCCCGGTAAAGAACATTGGAAAATAGTTCAGTGCATTTTAAGATAATTACGAGGTACTACTGATGTTTGCTTACAGTTTGGAAGAACTAGAGATGGAGTCATTGGGTGAGTTGGTGCTGATTTTACTGGAGACCTTGATAAAAGAATATCTCTCACAGGTTATGTCTTTACAATCGGAGGTTATGCAATCCATTGAAAAGCCACTTTGCAAACTACAGTCGCTTTGTCTACTACTGAAGCTGAGTACATAGCGATTACTGAGGCTTGTA
Source organism: Gossypium sturtianum (assembly GCA_025698515.1). NCBI lineage: Eukaryota > Viridiplantae > Streptophyta > Magnoliopsida > Malvales > Malvaceae > Gossypium > Gossypium sturtianum. The sequence goes on along the minus strand of CM046952.1, from coordinate 49,413,116 downwards.
AAGAAGCTATTTGGTTGAAGGGACTCTTTAGTGAACTCAATGAAGACCTTCAAATCAGTACAGTATTTTGCGACAGTCAGAGTGCCATCTTCCTTACAAAAGATCAAATGTTTCATGAGAGAAAAAAAAAAGATGTTCGGTATCATTTGGTTCGTGATATTATTGCTCGTGGCGGTATTGTTGTGAGCAAAATTAGTACTCATGAAAATCCTGTAGATATGATGACTAAGTCACTTCCTATAACCAAGTTTGAGCATTGCTTAGACTTAGTTGGTGTTCATTGTTGAAGTTAAACCCTTAAGGGGTTTTATGGAAGAGGTGGAGAACTTGTTCATTGAGAGTTTGCGATGAAGAACTTGTTCATTGAGAATTCGTGTCAAGGTGGAGATTGTTAGAATTAAGTGACCCGAATCCTTATTTAAATAAAATACAGTGGTAAAATAAAATAAAAGTAAAATCCATATAAAACTACACTTCTTTTATTTTATTTTAGAATAAGGTTTTTTAAACCTTATTAAACTCCATCTATTTGATATTGATTAGAATAAGGTGTTTCAATCTTACTACACTCCTATTAGAATATGGTTTTACAAGCATATAAATAGACATAGTCTATTCTATTGTAATCATTCGAATTCGACACAGTAAATTTTTTTCTCCTCTGCCCGTGGTTTTTTTCCCGAAAGGGTTTCCACGTAAAAATCTGTGTGTTCTTTATTTTTATTTCTCTTTTCTTTGTGAAATATTGTCATTACCGACATTCTATTTTTTTTTACAGTACATATGGGATACTATGATATAAAAATACACTCCATCAAATTCATTATCAAGGTGATAAGGAACCACAAAAGGGAAAGAAAATTATGGTTTAAGGACAATCTTGATGATGATTGTCAAAACCATTTTTTTGTTTGGAAAACGGGCCGACTTTAAAAACTGGCCGACTTTAAAAACATGGAGTCGCCACCAATCTTTTTTTGAAGTGTGATTGGGTCACCTTATAAAACATTTTGGTCTACGAATATTAAGAAAGCGAGTTCGTGAGTCGGTTCGCATGCGAGGAAGGATTAACACCCTCGCAACGCCCAAAATTGGTACCTTATTGATTGATTAATGTCCTAATATCGAAAATTGGAAGAGATTTTAAAATACGAATCCTTTAGAAAATGTTTGGATAATTCGAATTGGATATCAAAATTCTCTTGTTCCGAAAGAATGAAATATCACATCCAACACGTTAGGATACGATGTTTCAAACCCTTAACACCAAGATCATTTTATGATTTCCAAAATTCATGCATTGCAATTTAAAAAGGGTATTCTGTTATTTGGCCAAACGAAAGAAACCGAAACCCAGCACGTTAGGGCACGATTCCTCGAGCTTCCAAACATGAAATATTGCCTTATTTTTGAAGTTAAGAAAATTCGGTCAAAATCTTAAAAAGATATTTAGTCATTTGGACGAACGAAAAATCGAAACCCAGCACGTTAGGGCACGATTTCCTGAACTTCCAAACACAAAATATTACCTTTGTAAAAACCCTTTTTATGCGTTTGGGGAAAAGTGAAAAAATAAAAGATAAAGTCAATGTAACTTTTGAAATAAAAAATCGGTTAAAACGTGAAAATGGTCATACTTAGCGAATAGTGACAAAAATAGAAGCTATATACGATAATAAAAACCATAGAATAATAATGATAGTTACAAAAATGCAATAATAATGATAGAATACATTAATAAACAAATAATAGTAAATATAATGATAATAATGAAAGAAAATAATAATAAGGGGAAAAATAATAGTAATAATAATATTAATAGTAAATGAAAATAATAATAAAAGTAATAGTAAAAATAGTATTAGTAATAAAATAATAGTAATAATATTAGAATTAATAGCGATAAAAAATAATAATAATGAAAATAGAAATAATAAATAGTAATATTAAAAGTAATAATAATAATATTAATAAAAATAACGATAATAATAAATATAAGAAATATAAGAAATATGATTATAGTAACAATAATATTATATATAAAAAATAATGGTAATAATAAAATAATACTATTAATACTAATGAATATAATAATAATAATAATAAAGGAAAAAAACAATAATAGTAATGGTAAAATTAAAATAATAATTATAATAAAATAATAATAGTAAAATCAATAATAATATGATAATTATAATAGTAAAACAATATTAATGATAATAAAAATCAAAATTAACGATAATAATAATAAAATTAATAATAAAATAACAAAAACCACAAAAGAAATGAAAAAGGACGAAATTGAATCTTTAAATAAAAGTTTGGGCCAAATTCAAAATAAAAGAGAACTGAATTAAAAAAACTAAAAAATGCGGAAGGGCTTGATGCGCAAATAGCCCATTTCGCAAAAACACTGTGGATCCTGGGCGGGTCGGGTCGATCGCTGGTCTAAGGAGGAAACGACGTCGTTTTGGCCTTAAGAAGGGTCTTCAAAACGACGCCGTTTAGACTGAGTATTTAAAGTAAAAAAATCTGAAAAAAATCACTTTTGAAGTCAGTTTAAAAAAAAAAGAAAGAGGGAGCTCTCATTTCCTTCTGCCCCCAACGATTTCCGGCCTTGTTCCAGCGAAGCTTCGGCGCCGTCGTCGCTGCCGCGGTGGCCGGAACTTCAAAAGGTAAAAAATTTCTTTTTTTTTGTATTTTTATACTCTTATATACATATTATATATATAACAGAAAAAAAAAACAATTTTGGTATATGTATGTAGACTGTTTTGAAGAGAAAGAAAGGAAAAAATGAAAACAAAAAGAAACCTTTGCTGATCTTTCGACTGTGTGTTCGTATTGATTCGTGTGCGTATATTTCTCTGTAAAAAAATCTGTCCCCCTCTACAATGGTTTTGAATGGCTTTTATAGCCAAATTTTTCAACTTGTTTGCAAGCAAGTGGGGTGATAGAGTTAGTGGGTTGATGGAGTTAGTGGTTGGTTTAGTGGGGTGATGGGTTGGGGTCAAAAATTGGGCCTTACAGCTGCCCCTCTTTGCTCATTATTGTGTAACGAGAATGGAGCAAAGACTTAAAAAGGGCCAATTTTGCCCTGTCTTGTTGAGTCTTGACTTCTTGATGCTTCCTTTCTTCAGGTTGCCTCATTCCATCCACTGCATCTTCAGGGGTATAGGAATTTTCGTTTCAATCTACTCCACTACTGCTTAGGGAGATAAGATCTTCAACCTGTTTCCCTACTGCTTAGGGGGATAAGGCTCACTGTCTTCAACCTACTCCATTACTGCTTAGGGAGATAGGGTGGTCTGTCATTTTCCAGCCTGTTGCCCTACTGCTTAGGGGGTTAAGGCTCATCGTCTTCGATCTGCTCCACTACTGCTTAGGGAGATAAGATCTGTAATTTTCAGCCTGTTACCATACTGCTTAGGGGGATAAGATCTGTAATTTTTAGCCTGTTACCCTACTGCTTAGGGGGATAAGGCTGGTGGCTTGAATCTGCTCTATTGCTATATGGATGTAAGATTCGCCATCTTCGATCTGCTCCGCTACTGCTTAGGGAGATAAGATCTATAATCTTCAGTCTGCTCCATTGCCGATACATGGAGATAAGACTTGTAATTTTCAGCCTGTTCCACTACTGCTTAGGGTGATAAGGCTAGTGGCTTGAATCTGCTCCATTGTTATATGGATGTAAGATCTGCTGTCTTCGATCTGCTCCACTACTGCTTAGGGTGACAAGATCTAAAATTTTCAGTCTGCTCCATTGCCGATACATGGAGATAAGACTTGTAATTTTCAGCCTGTTCCACTACTGCTTAGGGTGATAAGACTGGTGGCTTGAATCTGCTCCATTGCTATATGGATGTAAGATTTGCCGTCTTCGATCTGCCCCACTGCTATCTCGAGGGGACAAGATCTATAATCTTCAGTCTGCTCCATTGCCGATACATGGAGATAAGACTGGTAATTTTAACCTGCTCCCTTGCTATCTCAGGGAGATAAGGCTAGTGGTTTAAATCTGCTCCATTGCCGATACATGAAGATAAGATTTGTTGTCTTCGATCTGCTCCACTCCTGTTCAGTGGAGATAAGATCTGCTATCATTAGCCTGCTCCGCTCCTGCTCAGGGAGATAAGGCTATTGGCCTAAACATGCTCCATTGCCGATACATGGAGATAAGATTCGCCATTTCGATCTGCCCCACTGCTATCTCGATGAGACAAGATCTACAATCTTTAATCTGCTCTATTGCCGATACATGGAGATAAGACTTGTAATTTTAGCCTGCTCCATTGCTATCTCAGGGAGATAAGGCTAGTGGCTTAAATCTTCTCCATTGCCGATACATGGAGATAAGATTCGCCATTTTCAATCTGCCCTACTACTATCTCGAGGAGACAAGATCTGTAATCTTCAGTCTGCTCCATTGTCGATACATAGAGATAAGACTTGTAATTTTCAGGCTGCTCCATTGCTATCTTAGGAAGATAAGGCTTGTTACTTAAATCTGCTCCATTGCCGATACATGGAGATAAGATTTGTAATTTTAGCCTGCTCCCTTGCTATCTCAGGGAAATAAGGCTAGTGGCTTAAATCTGCTCCATTGTCGATACATGAAGATAAGATTCGCCAAAATCTGTAATTCTAATCAATTTTGCTACATCGTCCTCTGGGGAACCTACCTGTAGAATTGATTTCGTAGGGTCCATGCTTATGCCAAATGATTAGGAAAAAATGCTCCTAACCATATGTATTATGAATGTTATATGAATGGATGCAAAATGACATGAGAATGATCCAATTTTTTAACATTTGGGCTATCATTGCTTGCCGTTTGTTTGGGTGATATCCCTGACGTATGTCTTCTTGCTTAGCTGATACTTCCAACAGAGAATCTGAAGACGTCGTCACTGCTTAGACCCTTATCTCAAGTGTTTCCAGCCCTTTAAGCTTGGTGAGTTCTAAATAATTGTCCTGTTTCAGATTCTTGCATTATTTAGAGACTTTCAGAGTAATATGCAAAACTCCTTTTATGAAAGTATTATTAGTCCACTAATCGTTATTTCAATGCAAAAATACTTGAAAAAGATCATAACAATGGACAATAAAGAAATTAATTAGAAGCATAGCTCGAAACAAATAGGTTAAGCAAATATAGCAAATGCAATCAAGAAGGAAATTTATTGGTAGTGTATTTTGAAACGAGCAAATTTAGAATGGGTAAGATGGAAACTAGGTGCCCCAAATATCGCAGCCTGAGCTTCTCTGTTCAAACTTATTGAGGACCATTTTAAGCTCAATATGTGTTTAGGGGATCCGGAGTACTTTGTCGATGCCCTAAGACGTAACATACTTCCTTATTGTTAATTCAAACGTAGCAAGACTACTGTATGCCCCACTTTCTATCAAAATTTGAGCCGCCCTTTTCGGGTTTTCAACTCAAATCCCATTTGGTCCCAAAGCGCCCTTTGCGGGTTTTCGCTTTGGCCTCTCCTTTTTTTCTTTTCTTTTTTATTCTTCTTCTTCTTCTTCTTCTTCTCTTTTTTTCTTTTTTTTTTACTGTACTAATATGGCATTTGATCTTTAAACAGACTTTGACATTATGTTAGACATGTTCCTTTCTGGCATATCATAGCGACATATGATCTCCCTCTTCAAAAATTTGCTAACTGTCGTTTCCGTGACATTGGTATATGAAGCTGCCTCTACCCATTTAGTGAAGTAATCGGCGACCACGAAAATGAATTGGTGTTCACTAGATGCTTTTGATGAGATCGTCCCCATAACATCCATGCCCTACATGTGGGAAAAAATGGAGGAAGCACATAAGTCTTGGCTTCCTCAATTTGGCATTTACGGCATAACTGGTACAATCTCCTTTTCATGGTAGACCAGCAGTACCCGAACCTGATAATCGGCCTGGCTATCGAAAAACTATTAGTATGTGCCTTTTCGAACACTCTACAGCATCCTCGCGCCTAGGCATATCTTGATGCGATCCTACAAAGACATCTTTAAATTCTTGGAATAACTCAATGACGTCTCGCTTTGTTTCTATGGTGGGCTAGGCTTCGATCTTCGCTCCTTTCCTAGACTCGCAATGTCCACTGACCCTTTGTACGGTAGAATCTATTTTCATCTTGTTCTACCATCCTTAGCAAATCAAAAGATAAGTTACAATCCCCGTCATCTTCAAAATCCCTAGATCCTTTTAGACCCATATCTCACTCAAAAGGGAGTCAGTAACAACGTTGCTTATGTCTTGATATCTGGATACCTATTGTAGGTACAAAGGCAAATTCTAAAGAATAAATGATTCTAAGGATGATTATTTATATAGTATGATTATGAATGAAGAATGAAAGAATATTCCAAAAGAATGTATAGTATGAAATGGAAAAAAATATTTGCTCAAAAAGATGCATTTTATTGAAATAAAAATTCTGGACACAAGCCTATTTCACCAAAGGACTCTTATTGCCTCTAGGCTTAAAGCAACAAGCATGTTTTGTATATTACTTTAGATTAACTCTAAAAATACAGGGATCTCTTCCACAGTCCCATTGTTCAAAACACCTCCAAGTACGTAAAGGCAGAAGCTTGGAAAAAGTCTATTCCCCGGTTCCCTCTTCGAATATGTCGTTAATGTAACAGTCCGGTTCATACCCTAGTCGGAACAGTGGTTTCGAGACCACAAATCTGAGTCTGTATAATATTTTAATATTATTTTCTGTGTCATTGATATGTGACTAAGCATGTGGTAAAGTTTCGTAAGCTAATTTGTCTGTTCGTGTGTTTAATTTGAACAGATGATTGAATTGTATTAGAGGTGAAAGTTGTATGTTATTCGTTAAATACCAAAGTGATATGGCTTTTACATGATGAGGCCTTATGAGGTAAATATGCAAATTTTTGGATAGTGGATGGTGGAATGTCATGATAGCCATGATATATATTTGTCTTATATGATTATTAAATGGGTAAATGGGTAATTAAATAATTATGTTATTAGTAAATATAACAAATAAGCATGATAGTGGTTTTATATCATCCATTTTATCACCGAAAATTCATAAGAAAGAAAGGTAGAAAACTATCCTAGGTTTCGGCAATTACCAAGCCAAATTGAGGTATGATTTTGAATTAGATTTTTATGATTTTTATGTTTTTGAGATTGTTGCTTAGTCTACTATCAAGCTCACGTACCAATTTTGTGAATTGATGATGTTTGTGTGAGATGCCATTGTTGATATATTGAGTTTTGAGATGAGTTTAGTTGCTAAATGAAAGATATGAGTTAGATGAACATACTTTGTTCTTGAATTTTTGATGAATTTAGCTAAATAGGGCTAAATTGAGAAAATGGTAACTTGAGGGACTAAATGGCAAATTTGATGGAAAATATGGACTTGTATGAGATGTATATACATTCGGCTAAGCATGTGTATGTGTGGATTTTGTGAATTTGATGTTTTGAGAAAAATGGACTACAATGATAAAGTGTACAAATATGAGGGTTAATTTGCAAATTGTCCTAAATGTGTGTCCATGGATTGAAATGTATGAATTAGTGAATAAAAGGGTTAATTTTGAAAATGTTTAGATCAAGAACCAAGGAAAAGCGGACATTGATCGCGGGAAAGCGAAAGTAACTTAAAGTAGCCGTTTTCATTCAGGCATATCGAATCCGAGGTAAGTCACTATGCAAATGAACGTATATGTATGCAATTGTATTTGTTCATTTGACTAATGTTGATAATGAATGCTTATGAGAGGTTGTGCATATGAATTACGAGATAAGGCCGATATAGCGATAAAGTCCGAAAAGCCCGCAAATACGAACCTAGGAATAGAGAGGATTAGCTATGTCGCCGCGACGCAGGTATCATTTCGTTCTATCATGTAAGACCACGTCTGGGACGTTGGCATCAATATAAGTTCTATGTATAAGACCACGTCTGGGACGTTGGCATCGAGATAAGCTTTACGTGTAAGACCATGTCAGGGATATCGGCATCGTATTAATACGTGTAAGACCATGCAGGCGCGTGGCATCAATGTCTGAGTGCATATAAGACCTCGTCTGGGACGTTTGCATTGTACGACCATTCCGAGCTTTTTGAGTATCCTACTAGATTCCTTCTTCGCATTCAACGGGCAAGTTTGTGATATGAAATAGCCATGTAAATAGTGAATTCGATTCAGGTACGTTGATTCATACACTAAGTGTGTATATAAGGTAAGTTCCTATGTAACCTTGCTATGATGGTTATGTACCTTTGAAATAATTTTGTGCATAAGAGATTTTTGGAATTAATGAATGTGGTAAATGTGGCCAATAGTATGAACCAAAGTATATATGTGAGAATATGTTATGTATATGAAATGTGCCTATAATGCTATATGCTTATATACTTGTCTATTAAGTTTATTTGTATATGACTTACTAAGCTTTTGGAAAGCTTACTCTATGTGTGTTTTCTCTGTTTTATAGGTCGTCAAAGCTACTGAAGGCTCGGGACCGTCAATGATCGTCATCACACTACTATAATCATTTTGGTACTCTTTGAAAATGTATAAAGTTATATATGGCATGTATAGGCTAGTATTTTAGTACTAGTTGTTATGTGATCTTAGCCATATGATTTGCCTATTTTTGAATTAAGACTTTGCTTAAATGAATGTGATATATGATGCATATTTTGGTATGGTGAAAGCATGTGAAATGGCCAAGGTTCGAGTGAGCAAATGAATGAATTATGCTTGTAATGATATGAGTTTTACTCTTTGAAATGGTCATGGTTGGAAATGGTATTGAATGCATGGTTTGAATGATTATTTTAGTATGTTTTTGATGGTTATATGTGCATGAGATATGTTGGAAAATATGGCTTGTAGGTTGACCCTTATGGGTGGCATTTTGGCCTTGTAAATGGCCTATAATGCCACACTGCAGTTGTGTGGCACAGGCGCACCTAAGACCGTGGTTGAATTGGCGAATGTAGCTTAAATAGCACACGGCCTCGACATGGGCGTGTCGGTGGCCGTGGTGTATAAGTCGGTAGCTAGCTAAGAGCACACGGCCATGCTTTGCAGGCGTGCTTGTTGGCCGTGTTGGAAAAGTCGATATATGGTTTGGTAGCACACGGTCATGGGCTGCGGACGTGCCAAGTAACCGTGTTGATATAGTCGATATGTAAACACGGATGGACGACGGGGTGTCTAGAAGCGTGGAGGGCACACGGTCTCCTACCACGGGCGTGCCTCCACGAAAGTTAGAAAAGTTTTTAATTTTCATGAAATTTCATATGTGTTTTGATTTAGTCCCAACTCGATTTATATGCATGCTTTGGGTCTCGATGACTCATCTAAGGGACACTATGATCGTTAATGATGAATGTAATGTATGAAATGTTGTGTAAGTTTTCGATCTGTCCGGTAGCGCCTTTAACCCTAATCCGACGTTGGATACGGGTTAGGGGTGTTACAGTTAATGTTTAGATTCCCCAACGTTCCCACTGGGTCTTTGATCTCTTTAATGAAAACCAACTCTTTGTTATCCATTAGACTTTGCACCAAAGCTTTGAATTAGGCACACTCCTAGATTTCATGGCTGTCTTCTGCGTGGAACTCACAGTAGCTCATCATCCTTTTGGGTACCTCCTCCGAAGTCTGAATGATTAATCCCATGTCTATCATTTGTTTCAAAACCCATTTTCAATGGAGTTTTTACTTCTGCAATATTCTCATTGATTCTTTTCCCTTTTATTCTCGATTATCGCGTTTACCCCCTTGTCAGCATGGTTGGGTAATGGATTTTCTACACCAGACGGATTGTCAAATTTTACAATGCCCATTCAGATGAGCCTTTCAATTAATTTTTTGAAAGTGGTGCAGTTTTCTATCGAGTGTCTCGTGGTCCCTGCGTGGTACTCGCATTGGGCGCTCGCGTCGGACCATTTGGGAAACGGAGGTTTCATAGGTTCTGAGTAGAAAGGAGATACCACATGGGTATCACATAGATTTTGGTACAACTCCCTATACGTCATGGGGATGGGAGTGAACTGGAGTTTTTCTGAGTTCGGCCTCGAGTTGGATTCTTGCCTTGAAGGGCATTTATGACTGGCCATCGGCTGTCCCATAGTGATCGGCTTAGGGTGCCCTTTACTAAACATGCTCATGTTATCCACTTCATCTTCATTTTTCTTCGAGGTTGACCTCTTGGTACTTTCCCTTGCGTCTATCTTCCCACTCCTTACGGCGATTTCAATCATCTCGCCGGACATTACTATATATGAGAAGCTCATTGTAGCGCTTCCCAGCATATGGTTAATGAACGGGGCTTTCAGAGTATTAATGAAGAGCATGGTCGTTTCTTTTTCCAGCAGTGGCGGTTGGACTTGTGTAGCGACTTCCCTACACCTCTGGGCATATTTCCTAAAACTTTTGCCCGACTTTTTCTCCATGTTCTGTAATGTGATCCTGTCAGGCGCTATGTCCTTCACATGGCCATATTGCTTCATGAAGGCCTGTGCTAAGTGTTTCCATGATTTGACTTGGGTGCGACTCAGCTGATTGTACCATTTGGCCGCAGCCCCAGTCAAACTGTCTTGGAAACAATGAATTAACAACTGATCATTATTGACATGATCAGTCATCCTCCGACAAAACATCGTGATGTGGGCCTCAATGCAGCTGGTTTCGTTGTATGTTTCAAATTTTAACACTTTGAACTTTGGAGGGAGTACCAGATCTAGGACCAGACTTAACTTCTTAGCATTCACTTCGTATTGGTAATCAGCGCTTTCCAATGCTTTGAACTTCTCCTCCAACCATTTGCATCGATCTTCAAACTATTTTGGGAGCTCCCCCATTACTTTTTCCCCTTCTGCTGCATCATCGAAGTCAAGGACCATTGGTTTTGCCAAATTATCTCCGGGGTTAGAGCTCGAGCCTGTTGGGAAGTTTACTCTGGTCTTTGAGTGCAGTTGATCACGAGGACTGATATTGACGGACACTCTTGGTGGTTGTACTTGGGAATTTACCGAGGCAAAGCCTGGAGGATAAGCAGAGTCTTCATTATAGTATCCGGCATCGACCATAGGGATCTTTCCTTTATCAGGCCCTCCAGTCAACAACTGTGTTAACTGGCTCATCATGCTTCTCTGGGATTCCAGCATTTGATCCCTCATATCCTGTTAGATCTTAGCCAGTTGCTCTTGCATCTGATCCCGCAGTCGATCCTGCATTTCCTTCTGTATTTGTTCCAGTTTTTCCAACCTTTGATCCATAACTTTAGTTTTTCTTCGAGTGTAGTAGTGATGTTCCAGGGTAACTATAATACGATTTTTAATTAATTAAGACTCTTTTGTGGCATTTGATGCATATGATGCGATGTAATGCAAATGCATGAAATGCAATACAAAGGAATGAATGCAAAAAGAAAGAGAGGCGTTGATTCTGAATTCAATTCCATTAGAAGAACTTTTCTAGAAAATAAATTTATTTACATAAAACGGATTACATATGCGGCTTCGTCCTCATAGTCCAGGTGAAGACACCAATCTTTTTCTTCGTATCCGGATGTTATGGTCGTGTCCCATGAACTTTCTCAATAGATGCCTCTTCTAACTCCTTGTTGCTTGATCCAGGCCGTGACTCTTCACTCACTTATCCTCCGTGATGCTCATAAGCTTCTTTAAGAAAATTGAGACGTGATGATTCTCGAATAATCCTTGTTGGCTTGAATCCCCGGGCAACGAGGCAAAGTCATATACCATCAATCTTTTCTCGTTGTGTTCACTTGGACTATATTTGGACGAACGTATTATAACCCACTTTATCAAGAAATTCATTTTCCTATGACCAACTATTCTATTTAGCAATCGAATATGAATCAACACCTCCTTTCTATGATGATGAAATGCAATGTAGTCATAAACAAAAGAAAACCCGTTAGTATCACATACAGATGGTAAAAATCAAACACCTATCCAGGTGACTGCTAGGGTTCAATATAGTTCTACCTAAAGTGGGCTCTTAGGGTTCACTATATGTGGTTTAGTTCTAATGGGAGGGTACCTGAACCAGCAGATTCCTAAATCCTCACCTATTATAGGCTCATATGGATCAAGTTCAGTTCAGGGGAATACATTTCCCTATGGCTTGCGGAGGTGAAAACCTCACGAAGACATAGGTACGGATGAATCCCGGAAGCAGTCCACTAGCCTATGCGGAGGTGAAAACCTCACGAAGTCATAGTTTCTCACACCCACTTAAAAGGTGTGACCACAACGGTCATGCAATGTGATGCAAGAGTACCCTACGAGACTCAAACCATAACAAACATATGACACAACACAAACTCATGCGGTGAAAGAATCAAAATCAAATTTTAATTTTCGATAAAAGGACAAAAAATAATCAATTCTACGGCTTGACTCTCTTATAGATTTCCCCAGTGGAGTCGCCAAGCTGTCGAAACCATTTTTTTGTTTGGAAAACGGGCCGACTTTAAAAACATGGAGTCGCCACCAATCTTTTTTTGAAGTGTGATTGGGTCACCTTATAAAACATTTTGATCTACGAATCTTAAGAAAACAGTCGGGAGTCGATTTACATACGAGGAAGGATTAGCACCCTCGCAACGCCCAAAATTGGTACCTTATTGATTGATTAATGTCCTAATATCGAAAATAGGAAGAGATTTTAAAATACGAATCCTTTAGAAAATGTTTGGATAATTCGAATTGGATATCGAAATTCTCTTGTTCCAAAAGAATGAAATATCACATCCAGCACGTTAGGATACGATGTTTCAAACCCTTGACACAAAGATCATTTTATGATTTCCAAAATTCATGCATTGCAATTTAAAAAGGGTATTAGTTATTTGGCCAAACGAAAAAACCGAAAACCAAAGACGTTAGGGCACGATTCCTCGAGTTTCCAAACATGAAATATTGCCTTATTTTTGAAGTTAAGAAAACTCGGTCAAAATCTTAAAAGGATATTTAGTCATTTGGACGAACGGAAAATCAAAACTCAGCACGTTAGGGCACGATTTCCTGAACTTCCAAACACAAAATATTACCTTTGTAAAAACCCTTTTTATGCGTTTGGGGAAAAGTGAAAAAATAAAGATAAAGTCAATGTAACCTTTGAAATAAAAAATCAGTTAAAACGTGAAAATGGTCATACTTAGCGAATAGTGACAAAAATAGAAGCTATATACGATAATAAAAACTATAGAATAATAATGATAGTAACAAAAAATGCAATAATAATGATAGAATACATTAATAAACAAATAATAGTAAATATAATGATAATAATGAAAGAAAATAATAATAAGGGGAAAAATAATAGTAATAATAATATTAATAGTAAATGAAAATAATAATAAAAGTAATAGTAAAAAATAGTATTAGTAATAAAATAATAGTAATAATATTAGAATTAATAGCGATAAATAAAAATAATAATGAAAATAGAAATAATAAATAGTAATATTGAAAGTAATAATAATAATATTAATAAAAATAACGATAATAAGAAATATAAGAAATATAAGAAATATGATTATAGTAACAATAATATTATATATAAAAAAATAATGGTAATAATAAAATAATACTATTAATACTAATGAATATAATAATAATAATAAAGGAAAAAAACAATAATAGTAATGGTAAAATTAAAATAATAATTATAATAAAATAATAATAGTAAAATCAATAATAATATGATAATTATAATAGTAAAACAATATTAATGATAATAAAAATCAAAATTAACGATAATAATAATAAAATTAATAATAAAATAACAAAAATCACAAAAGAAATGAAAAATGACGAAATTGAATCTTTAAATAAAAGTTTGGGCCAAATTTAAAATAAAAGAGAACTGAATTAAAAAAACTAAAAAATGCGGAAGGGCTTGATGCGCAAATAGCCCATTTTGCAAAAACACGTGGATCCCTGGAGCGGGTCTAAGGAGGAAACAACGTCGTTTTGGCCTTAAGAAAGGTCTTCAAAACGGCACCGTTTAGACTGAGTATTTAAAGCAAAAAAAAATCTGAAAAAAATCAGTTTTGAAGTCAATTTAAAAAAAGAAAGAAAGAGGGGGCTCTCATTTCCTTACGCTTTAACGATTTCCGACCTTGTTCAGAAGTGAAGCTACTGGTGCCGTCGTACCATGTGTGATGTGTTGGAACTTCAAAAGGTAAAAAATTTCTTCTTTTTTTTGTATTTTTATACTCTTATATACATATTATATATATATAAAACAGAAAAAAAAAACAATTTTGGTATATGTATGTAGACTGTTTTGAAGAGAAAGAAAGGAAAAAATGAAAACAAAAAGAAACCTTTGCTGATCTTTCGACTGTGTGTTCGTATTGATTCGTGTGCATATATTTCTCTGTAAAAAAAATCGTCCCCCTCTACAATGGTTTTGAATGGCTTTTATAGCCAAATTTTTCAACTTGTTTGCAAGCAAGTGGGGTGATAGAGTTAGTGGTTGGTTTAGTGGGGTGATGGGTTGGGGTAAAAAATTGGGCCTTACAATGATGATGATGATGTTAATTTAAAATTTATACTATGGGAGATAATATTGAGATTATCCATGAAATTTTGACAATTTTATAATATAAAACACAAAGTAATCTTTTTGAATAAATTAATTTCATTAAAAGGAAAATTGGTTTTTGAAGTAATAATGTAACATAAATGCTAATAAATCATATTACGTTATAGTCATTCAAATTCAAAATCTAAGTAATAAATATAATCAAGATTATTTAGCATTAAATAGGGTGATTAAAGGAAATTATTATTCTTTAATATTTTTAACCTATAGATTTCCTTACCTGCTGAACTCTCCTAAAAACCAGAATCTCCAGCTTTGCTCTCTCTCACAAATCAGGTAAGCAATATTTACATTTCATTATCAGTTCTTTTTCAAAACTAGGGTTAGCATCATACCTTTATTTTGCATAATCGGGAAAATTATATCTCATACTCATGTTCTAATCCGGCACAAGTGTTGAATAGGAGTAACTTAATTAACATGTCAGGTTTTGCTATACTTTCTAACATTTACAACGACTGTTGTGACATTCTTTTTTGTTTTTGGTTACTAAAATCCGACATTTGATGCAGATTTTTGAACAATGTCTGAACCGGACACAGACTTTTCATTGAAGGAAACTTCACCAAACATTGGTGGAGGAAGAGTCTCCGGCAGTGAAAAGCTTACATCATCATTCGACCTTGTGGAACAGCTACATTTTTTGTATGTAAAAATGGTGAGGGCCAAAGGTTTACCACCTTCACCATGTAATCCATTTGTTGAAGTAAAGGTTGGTAATTACCAAGGCACAACCAAGTCCTTGGAGAATAACCCTGATCCTGAGTGGAACCAAGTGTTCGCCTTCGCCAAAGATCGAATCCAGGCCGTCACGGTTGAGATAACTGTGAGGAACAAAGAGAGTTCGACCAATGACAAAGTCGTAGGCAAACTCCGTTTCGATATACCAGACATTCCTAGCCGTGTTCCCCCGGATAGTCCGCTCGCGCCGCAGTGGTATAGCTTGGAGGATGAAAATGGAAGAAAAGGTGAAAGAGGGGAATTGATGTTGGCTATTTGGATGGGGACTCAAGCTGATGAAGTGTTTCCCGATGCATGGCATTCGGATGCAGCTTCCGTTAACGGCGAAAGCATCGCGAATACTCGATCCAAAGTGTACATTTCGCCTAGACTTTGGTATCTTAGAATCAATATAATTCAAGCACAAGACTTGGTGCCTATGAATAACAAAAGGATCCCTCAAGTTTATGTGAAAGCTATGCTTGGGAATATGGCTTTGAGGAGTCGGTTTTCGCCCGATAAGAGCCTAAACCCGACGTGGAATGAGGATTTGATGTTCGTCGCAGCGGAACCTTTTGATGATCCGTTGATGTTGAGTGTGGTGGATAAGTTAAGTGGTAACAAAGAGGAAGTACTCGGGAGTTGCTCGATTCATTTATCGAAAGTCGAGAAGAGGCTAATGCCGATACCTATCGAGGCAAACTGGTACAATCTCGAACAATCCGTGCAGGACAATCGAAACAATAAGGAAGTAAGGTTCGCCAGCAGGCTACATTTGAGGGTCTGTTTAGATGGAGGCTATCATGTTCTTGATGAGTCCATTTATTACAGTAGTGATTTCAGGGCAACATCCAAATTCTTATGGCCTCCTGCCATTGGTGTCTTGGAGCTCGGGATCTTGAACGCATCTGGTTTGCTTCCAATGAAGTCGAAAAATGGACGTGGAACAACCGATGCTTATTGTGTTGCAAAATACGGGCCTAAATGGGTTAGAACGAGGACGATTGTCAACAGTTTTGCTCCGAAATGGAACGAGCAATACACTTGGGATGTCTATGATCCTTATACGGTTATCACCATCGGAGTTTTCGATAACTGTCACTTGCAAGGAGGAAGTAACGCTGTAGATTCGCAGGACCGGAGAATCGGGAAGGTAAGGATCCGACTGTCTACGCTTAATGCCGATCGGATTTACACACTTTCTTATCCACTTATAGTGTTGGAACCCAATGGAGTGAAGAAAACGGGTGAAATTCAATTGTCAGTGAGATTTACATGCTCATCTACATGGCATCTATTACAATCTTATACGCAACCTTTGTTCCCCCAAATGCATTACCTTCTTCCGTTATCCGTATATCAAATCGGGAGTTTACGGCACCAAGCTACACATACTCTATCCTCTAGATTGCGTCGTGCCGAGCCACCGTTACAGAGCGAAGTTGTGGAGTATATGCTGGATGTTGGCTCCAATGTGTGGAGTTTAAGAAGGGGGCGAGCTAATCTTGAAAGACTCTTGGCAGCATTTAATCTACTTGTTGAAGCATGGAAATGGTTCGATCAGATACGGAAATGGAAGAATCCGATCTCGACAATGGCGGTTCACTTTCTATATTCGATGTTAATACTTTTCCCTGATATGATATTACCCTTAGTTTTTCTCCTGTGTGTTGTACATGGAGCTTCACAGTACAGGAAAAGGCCAAGACATCCTCCACACATGGATACTAAGCTGTCACTCGTCGAGTCCGTGCAGTCCGATGATTTCGATGAGGAGTTCGACACATTCCCAACTTCAAAAAACGTGAAAGTTCTTAAAAAGAGGTATGATAGGCTGAGAAGCATTGCGGGTAGGATGATGACGATAATCGGAGACTTGGCAACTCAAGCTGAGAGGCTTAATTCTATGCTAAGCTGGAGAGATCCCAGAGCTACTTCATTGTTTATGGCATTTTGTTTAATAGCTTGCATAGCATTCTATTTGGTTCCTTGGCGCTTATTTGCACTCGGATTCGGGTTTTTCGGGATGAGACATCCTCGGTTTCGAATCATCATTCCTTCAATGCCCCAAAACTTCTTCAAAAGATTGCCTGCAAGAACAGATAGTATGATATGAGCCTGAGGACAAGGGACCTGATCGATGTTGGAAGGAAGTAATGCAAATTCTTTACATTTACTCTGTGTGTGTTTTGGACTTATTATATCTTCCATATAAATTGAATGTATGTTGTTGATCAGCTCAAACTCGCAGTATGCATGGAATTAACCAAGATTCGGGGAACTTGGGTGAAAAAGGGTCTTGCTGGTGTGTAATTATGTGCTAGACATCGATTATTTTCTATTTTATGTTTTTCTCTGTACTTCGAATGTATATCCTGAACAGACGGACCCAAATATATATATATCTATTCTGAACGGGTTTCATAATTCATTGGAGCGGACCATATTCTCAAGTCACGTTTTATAAAAATCAATTTTGAAGTGATCTAACAAAATGGGCATTTGGTCTAGTGGTATGATTCTCGCTTAGGGTGCGAGAGGTCCCGAGTTCAATTCTCGGAATGCCCCTTTCTATCAAATAAATAGTCTAATTCTAGTTTTGGTACCTTTACTCTACAAAAATTATGCAATTTAGTTTTTATATTCTAATTTTGCACAATTTGATCTCCTACTTTTTAGTGTTATTAGTTAGATTAAATTGTTAACACAATTAATTATTCTTGTTAAAATTTTGACTTTCATTCGAGCTTGAATGCTTAAGGATAATTATTTAAAAAAAAGTCAAACAAACAATTTAGCTCAATAAACTTATGCTTTAAGGTATTTTTTTAAAATTAGTACTTTAATGAAAATAGTTAACAGTGTTAATAATTTGGCCTAATTAAAAATACTATAAAAGTAAGAAAATCAAATTGAGCCAAAATAGAGAGACTAAATCACATATTTTTGCATAATAAAAGGACCAAAACAAGAATAAAACCATCGATTTTCCCAAGAGAGGAAAGAAAAAAGACGGGGTGACCTCGGCCCATGGATCAAACTAATATTTTCACAGTGCCACTTGTAAGTGTCAAGGCGGGAAAAGAAGCATATTTTAAAAAACAAGAGTAAACTACACTAGTAGTTATCCAACTATTAATAAATTTCTCTTTTAGTCACCTAATTATAAAAAGTTATAAAATAGTCATTCAATTATTTGTAATTTTTTTTGGTCACCCAACTTCGAAAAGTTACAAAATAATCATCCAACTATTTAATTTTGTTTTTTGTTTTTTTGTCATATGCTAATAGTGACAACTTTTAAAATTAGTATAATAGCAACTTTAACTCTTAATATTAATACATTATATCAATTTAGTCTCGATTCTAAAAAAATTTAACTCTCAACATTTACATATTGTATAATTTGATCCTTTTTTACAATTTTACTTTTTCTTTAATAAAAATCAACGAGGTTTAAATCTTGATAATTGATATGTTAAAAAGAATCACTATTGTTTGCATACAATCATCTTATTTTTTAATAAATTGAGTTCAACTTTTTATTATGATTTTCACTTAACATTCAAATCTCAAATTAACATGATATTTTTAAGAAATAAACCAACTTAATCCAACATTTAAATAAAAATGGTGGAATCAATTATTAAAGGGGAGGAAGTGTGGTGCATTATAGAAATCATGTGATGGACAAAAATACAATAAAATGGTTAACCAAAGTTATTGAATGAATGGTATATCCCAACCAACTTTTATGACCAAACCAAACATGTCAAATGTTTATATCCTACTCTCACCTATATCACATTAAAAATACAAACCATCATCTATCACATCATGTTAGAGGTGTTTATGGGTCGGGTTAGGTCTAATCAAAATTTTAGGCCCATTTGCTAGGCCCGGGTCTTGGTCGGGCTATAAAATTAGTCTAAATTTTTGCTCAAGCCCGAGCTTGGTCTAGTTTGCTCGTATTAATTTTTTATATAATTTTTAAAAATATATATACAATACATCAAAAATACTAAAAACATTAAAATAAATGTTTCCTAACAAATTGAAAATAAATTAAAAAAAAATGTATACTTAAGTAACACTAAGATAGGTGCAACTTAATGAGCAAATGCCTCTAAAATAGTAACAAAATTAACAATAAAATAAGAGTTATACAATAATAACATAATAGTGAAATGATAGCAAAATAGTAAAAAAAAAAACAAGAAAATAGCAACAAAATAGTAAAAAAAATAGTAGTTTTTTTTTTTGCATATTTGGGCTAGGCTGGGCCCGAGCCAAAAAAATCTTACTCGAGGCCCGATCCGTTTTTTAAATGGACATTTTTTTTTGCCCAAACCCATTTTTTCGAGTCTATATTTTTACCTAAACCCTCCCGTTTCGGGGGTGCCATAGCAGTTCTACACCATGTCCTTCACATCTTCAATTACTTACGAACTTACAATTGATGTTATTCCAATTTTTATCTTTCTAAATTTATGTTCCATTTTTAAAATTAAGAATATGATGCGACCCTTAAAAAAAGAAAAGAAAAGTCAAAACACAACTTTTAAGTTTAAAAGAAAATCTCATAAATCTATCTACTAAGCACATTTTATGTAAAAGGTGTTTATATCCTTGTAATTATTTACTTTACTCATTTCTCTATTTTAATTATAAAATAATAATAAATTAACTAATTCTATAAAATTAAATGTTGTTATAATAAACGTCGATAATGGTGGTAGAACGGTAGCAAAGTAATAAGAAAAGAAAAAAAAACACAAATTTTATGTGAAAACATTTCGAGAATAAATCACACGTAGAGAAGGTGAAATTCACTAATGTTGAAAAATGAATGAAACAAAAAGAGTTTCAACTACATCTATTTAAATGTTGAAAAACCCTGTTCTAGTCAAAATCAAATAGAAGAAGAATAGTTCTATACGGATTCAACTTGTGTTGTACGACCCTCGACCTTTCGTCCCCCACAGATTCCCTTATTTTGCCAATGTATTTATTTCTTCAACAAGTGACGGGATTCAGGTCACACAATCTCTAACAAATGTATTTAAATTCTTTCATATTTATTTTATATTTATATTTAATTTAGTTATATATATTAACATTAAAATGAATTCATTAAATTACTTTTTATGTAAAATTAATTAGTTACCCAATTTAAAAATAAATTGATTAGAATGAAACTTTAAAAAAAAAAAAATTCATCTCATAATTAATTTATATAATTAAAATTTAAATGATAAACTTGTACTTGCATAAAAAGAGAAAATAAATAAAATATAATTATAATTGATAATAATAATTTAAAAAAAATTAAACCTACAGTTAATGTGACTTTAGCTCAGTGGTAAGGTTACGGTCCTAGGATCTTTAAGATCATAGGCTTAAGTCTTACTCTGTGTAAGCCGTATTCATTTTGGTTTATTTCTCACCATATATGAGTCTTGTATAGATTTATTCTAGTTAGATGAAGATATATTCTAATTGTCAGTCCTATCGGATTTTATAATGATTAATTTTGATTAAAGTTATTCGGATGTATTCATTGTGATTGTACTTGTAACTTCTAAAAAAATTAGAAAATTTCATTATTATACAATAAAATGCAAATTATAATTTAATTTTTTTAATGGAAAATGATTGAATATAAAGAATGAAGATTAAGTATTAAAGGGTAGAGTTGAGCTTTTATTTAAAAGTTGTTTAATAAATGATGTACCGGAAGTGGTTTAAGATCATAATCCTAATGGATAGTAATTCTATGAGAAAAGATTGTATGAAACAGTGACGCCATGTCATCTGTATCCCTTTCCAATAGTTTTATGCCATATCAATATTCTTATCCTGAATTTCAGGATTTTAATTTTGATTTGATTTTTTTCAGGACAAAAATATTGAAATTTAGGATGAAAATGCTGATGTGACATAAAACTATTAGAAAGGGATACAGATGACGTAGCGCCACTATTTCATACAATCATTTCTCGTAATTCTATTCACTAATTTTGATATGGATAAATGTGGTATACAAGGAAATTCATGAGAATGGTTTACCTTCACCGCTACTACATGAGACACAGAGATCAAGGCTTCAGAGATAGGGTTGTATGGGTTCCACTACTAAACTCGCGCCTTTGACTTTATTCTCACATTCGCTAGGCGGCTGTAAGCGGCAATTCCAGCCTAGGTATCCTCAAGGTTTTTTGTGTTGGAAAAATGATTTATAAATGATATTTATAACAATAAATTCTATCAAATTTAGTACCTGGAAAACTTGTCAAATCTAATTTCTTCTGACTTTCGATCATATAATTTTTTTCGCTATTCTCTAACTTTAGTATGCTTAGAAACTAGACTCTAATCAAGAAGTGGACACGAGATGGAAAAAGCAGAAATGAAAATTCAATCTCTCACGTTGGAATTATAATCATCAAGAAGTTTGAACTATAATATCACAAATTTAAATTATAAGTAATCACGAAAGATAGAATTTATTTGTGTTGAACGTATTAACCCAAATAAAATTCACTAAAATTTGACAAAATATCCTGTGTGTTTTCACCACCTCCATAGTTCCATATATAGGGAAGTTCTACTAGAATAAGAAAAAAAGAAAATAATATTTTAATAGAAAACAAGAGGTCTATTAGAACTCCATGGGATAAGGGTATTGAAAAAATATGGACATCACATATATAACAAGGGTAATTACATATTATTATTTATTATCATGATAGCTTAGCCCAAATTAAAAATTATCTAATTTGGTTAAAGTTTATTGGGCTTTAATTATTAAATAAAGTATGGGTCAAATATGTATAGATACTCTTCTAATCAAATTCTAATCAATGATGGGCTAATGTGCCAAAGTTATATATATTAGGGTTATGGTCCCCAAATTACACACAAGCTAACTTTTTTTAATATCCCATCTCAAAACCCTAAGATTCGTAGATTTCAAGAAATCGATGAATTCAGGTACGCTTCCGCATCTAGTTTTGTTCTTGATTTATTCTTGATGATTTGACATGATAGATCCTGATTTACAGTTCTAATTTTATATTAGATATTATTTACGATTCTAACAAATGGTATCAAAACTTCGTCATGTTGAATCATTGAGAATGAATTGATTCTTTATTATTTTTGGATTGATTCGTTTTTCTTTTTTAATTTTATGGATTTGATATTTTAATTATATATTATGTTGAACCTTTGAGATTCTTGATAAAATTTTTAGGTTTTGATTCTTTAAATAAAGTTTTAGGGTTTTATAAATATAATCTAGTTTAATATTTGCATATGCCATTCTAAAGACGAAGGTTTATTTATTTATTTATTTATAATCAATTGATAAAAATTGATTTGTGAGATTTCTTTCTCTTTTTTTTCACACAATTATTTTATAAATTTTGGTTAAAGTTATTGTTAGATTAAAGTTACAAACTTATAACTTTTTGCAATTAAAGAATTCCAATTGGGTTGTATAATTGGTTTTGAAAGTTAATTCACTTGATAATCGAATAAATGAATACTGTTAAATTTTTTTTTCGCGCTATTTGTTTTAAATTTTTTGTTTGTGGTTGAGTGTATATGGAATTATCATCTTTTGTCTTTATTCCTGATGAATTATATTCACCATTGAATTCAATTCATATATACGAATGATTACTTTTGGTTTCTGCTATAATTATTTTATATAAGTTTTAGTCCTTATGGAACTTGACTAAAATTAAAATATTTGGGATTTTTTTTAATATGGTGGCCATGAATTTTCATAAGTAGTTGCACATATGAAGGCTTTTATACAATTTGAAATTCTTTTCATATTTGGTGGTTATAGTTCTTTTTTAAAGTATTTGTGCGTATAAAGAAGTTTTATGATGACACTACACCAAAACAGACTTTTAGCGGCGTTTTTTTTTGGCTTTTAGCGGCGTTTTTAAGCGCCACTAATAGTATTTCTTGCGCGCTGAAAGTAGCAAAAACGCCGCTAAAAGAAAAGCGCGCATAAAATTTAGTGGCGTTTTTTGTGAAAACGCTAAAGTCAAGACTTTTAGCGCGCTTATAAAAACGCCGTAAAGGTATGGGCTTTTAGCGGCGCTTTTCAAAAACGCCGCTAAAGGTAGGGGCTTTTAGCGGTGCTTTTCAAAAAAACGCCGCAAAAGGTATGGACTTTTAGCGGCGCTTTTCAAAAAACGCCGCTAAAGGTAGGGGCTTTTAGCGGCGCTTTTAACAAAAACGCCGCAAAAGGTATTGACTTTTAGCGGCGCTTTTCAAATAAACGCCGCTAAAGGTAGGGGCTTTTAGCGGCGCTTTTCAAAAAAACGCCGCAAAAGGTGTGGACTTTTAGCGGCGCTTCTTGAAAAACGCCATTGGAGATATGGACCTTTAGCGGCGGTTTTCAAGAAGCGCGCGCAAAGGTAAGGACTTTTAGCGGCGCTTTTTGACACAAACGCCGCTAATTTGCACCGATTTGCGGTGCTCATTTTCTCAATATCCTACCTTCCCCTGCATTAAAACAAACCAAAAACAGCAGCAATTGCATATAATTTTAACTCAATACAGAAAATAAAACATTTAAATCTCACTAAAAGCATTAAATCTAAACGATACTTCAAATTTAATAAAAGATATATGATATACATTAATAAATGAAGTATAATTCAAACAATTCTTACAATAATGTTAAATGTCATAATGTTAAAAATCATCTTACAACAAGAAAACAAATGTCTAAGAAGGCGGCCTCTGCGACTGCTGGAACATCTTCATCATAGTCCAAGTGTGAGGTGGAGTTCTTCATACTTTATGTTACGCGCTCTGCCTCCCTCGCGCTTTGCCTCCGCTCTAAGTTGAGCAATATGCTCTGCCTCCCTCGCTGCTGCCTCCGCTCTAAGTTTAGAAATTTGCTCAGCTGTGCTCACTTCCATCTGAGCTATCTGGTCTTTTAGTCTCTGAACTTCAGCACGAGGTTGACTCCCGGAAGGCATGTACTACTGGGAGTCGGATCCAAAATATTGGGTCGGGGTAACCCCAGATCCTTGACATCGAACCCGACCATACCTTTTAAGACCCAAAACATTAGTGATAATTTAGTTATAAATATACTCAAGATTAACAGAACTATCAATCGAAGCAGTCGTACCTCTCAGGACCCAAAACATCAGTAATAATTCTGTTATCAATCTCCTCGAGATTAACAGAACTATCACTCGAAGCAACCGTTTCATACTCCGCCTTCTTCTCCTTTAGTTTATCCTAATAAATCAACGAAAGAGTTAGAAACGAAATATATAATAAAAAGGAATGCAACATAACTTAAAATTATAAAATTAAAACTACAAACGATGAATTAAAGTACTATAATTAAACATTATAAATATTTATAATAAATCAATTATTAAGTAAATATACCAAAATTTCTGCAGCTTCGGATGTCACCGGAGATTCGTCCTTCTTCCTATGCGTAATGTCAAAAAGCTGAAAGCGTCCAACTTTTTGACCAGACGAAGCTTCCTACATTATAGCAGAAAAATATAATTTAGTAGTATAAAGTCATTAATATTTGAAAGAAATAATAAATTATAATACCTCGGCCTCAGCTACACAAGCAAAACTTCTGGAACCTGCCGTGTGCGTAAATTTTTGTTTTCGTCACGCTTGTTCCAACTCGCTCACGGTCTAAATAATGGAATTTGAATTATGTATATAGTAAATCGATAAATCGAAAATTTTATAAGACTTTACAAATACGTAATACCTCTCCTTTCTTTGAATTCAGAATCTAACTTGATCTTCCCATTGGTACCTCAACATTCCGTGGGACATTTTCGCAATTTTAAATCGAGGCTTATGTCTTTCTTAAAATATTATTGTTTTTAGCGTGCTTTTATTATCTCTCCATTTTTACCCAGTGTCTTCTTAACATAATCATCGGAGACCTCTAAAGTAAATCTACTCAAGAAAAAAAGTTTAAAAGTTAATATAAATGAAAGTTAAATTAAAGTATTATAAATTAAATTCACGTTTTGTTACCTTAATATTATCGAGCACGATTTTTGTTGGCATCGGGCATGTGATGCCATGATTCGTAGTTAATGGGCAAGATATTGGCATTTCGTGCTATAATGCCCAAATAGCTTCGCTAATGATCGAGCTTCAGATCCAATAGGGTGGCCATGATTGTTTCTCCTTACTTTAACACGATCGGTAGGCTCTAAGTCGTATAAATCTTTAAGTAATGTACGCCCCCGCCCTCTGCAAGCGTCCACCACCTTCAATTTGAAAAATGATATATTATTATATTAAATTTGAAAAATGAATCAATAATAAAATTCAACATGCATGTAAAATAAACTTAACATTACTTTCAAATTCTCGGGCTCATCATCTATGTCAAATGCAGACTAGAAGATCCAACAAGCTGTTTGTTGTTCACTATTTGCTTCTTCTAAATTTGGAGTAGTGTGGACAATGTTTAAGTCTCGTAATCGTCTTATAGGCATTTTTCCTGCAATACACATGAAATAGTTCAACATCTTAGTAACAAATAACAATAATAATAGTACATTTAAAATAGTTAAATTATATAACATGCCCAACATTAAAATTATAAGATTACATATAAATAATAAATCGTAAAATTTTACTAAATCATATTTAAGTAAATATCTTCGCCCACATCATCTGCGAACCCATTGAAATTGTTGACTAGTACTAGGGATATTTTCATTTAAGTTTTGTTCGGAAAAGGCAATGTTTACGATCTTTCGACTATGTCATCTCTACTTCCACCGCCAATGTCGAAGAAGTCTCTAGGGGTGTTTGAAGTACAACGTACCAACCCTCATCAGTTGGATCTTCCGAGTAAAAACTTATTTAACTTGAGAGAAGAAAACACATACGGCTCGTCTATCGGTTGTTCTCGGTGTGAATCAATCGAGAGAAATTTACCATTGTAAAGCCATATTGATCGTTTTTAATTCGCATGAGAGCCGTATTCACATCAGCCCAATCACCTCGAAATAAGACAACTTTGCATTTTACGTAATAATCCAACTCAATGATGTCAGTAATAAGTCCGTAATACTCCATTCCCGACAGGATTGCTTTGTCCCTAGCACTAGCATAACTTGTAATTGAAGAATTAACAACGATTCCACAATTTTGGGTTCTCCTCAATCTCTCGCGATACCTTGTATGAAATCGGTATCCGTTGATGAGGAAGGCACTATATCTTTTCACAATTCTGTTTGGACCTTGTGAAAGCCATTTAACTTCGTCATTAACTTCATTCGACTCCAAACCTATTGAATCGAAAGTAAATCGAGTAATTATAAATGTTATGAGAAAAATTATTACTTGTCAACGAAAACTTAAATTGCATACCATTTGGCTTAACCATTCATGGAATGATTACGTGAACAACTTATTAATTTCTCGCCGATTTAATCTTGGGTCGTGAAGCGAGCTCTCAATATTTGTTTGTACTAACTACGTTTAAAAAGGTTTACTTTGTTAGAAGGCAAACAAATTATAATTGATGAGTATTTATCAAATTCTAGAACTTACTTCCGAAATGGTTCCATTGAATCGTGATGAAAAAGAACGTATCGATGTGCTTGGAGCCACGATCTATCGTCTAATTCTGCGATTTCGACTTTGCCGATCGGTTCTCGAAACTTTGAAATAAATAAGTTTCGCCAAGTTATGATCTGTGAGCCCAAGCATTTCTACTTGGTACATTCATTCTTGTTTCAACATCTTCCAAATACCTCGAGCAGAAAGTCATACATTCCTCGCCAAGTAGCCCTCGGCAATTGATCCTTAGGATAACGCTTATTGCGGCGAGTAAGACTTTAATTTGGATAGGAACCTAAACACGATATATAACATTATCAAAAGTTGCAACTAAAGGCATTGAGGTGAATGAAGGAATAATTTGCAAATAAAGTAAGACCTTTCAATGGGATACATCCATCGATAGAAAACGGGTCCACCAAGTATTGCTTCACGCGAGAGATGAATTAACAAGTGCACCATAATAGTGAAGAAGGAAGGCAAAAAGATCTTCTCCAGATTGCATAAAGTCAATGCGGCTCGATCTTGTAGTGTCTCAAGTTCTTGAACATTCAAAACTTTACCACAAATGCCTTTCATTATATTTGACAGTTCAATTACACAAGACGTCACCTTTTTCGACATACAACACCGCATAGCAACTGGCAGTAAGTCTTGCATCAAGATGTGATAGTGAAACACCCCAAACCCGGCCCACGAGCTTTGACCAGATTTGGTATGTTCCTCAAGTAAACCGGTTCAAAATTCTTTTGTTACTTAGGAAAAACTTGTATGATTTTTAAAAAAATATTGTTTGGGTTGGGCTTGAGTTGAAAACAAATTTATCTTATGTTAAAACCCATTTATTTAAGGTGACAAAACATTTAGAGTTAATTTTAAAAAGGAATTTACTTAAACTTTAATTGATAAAAATCCATAAACATAATAAATAAAAGAAAAATAAAGTAAACCACAATGGCCTTATTATATCAATGATCCCAAAGTAAAACTTAAAATACTTAAAATAAATTGAAAGTCCAAATCATAAATTTCTTGCTATGCATGGCCACCTTTAAGCTCCTGTAGACCAGGTCCATTCTCGCTCATCACTGAAAAATATTCCCAAACGGGGTGAGTCAACAGACTCAATGTGTACACAACACTAAGTCATAATAGAATCAGGCATGCAAATGATACACATTCAAATCATAGAATACAATTAATGATGCATTCCCAAACCCAAACCTAATTAACCATCCGCTACACACCACCCGCACTGCCGGTCACACCGTGGGGACTACTAAGTCAACCCTCCATCCGCTACACACCATCGGCGATCATTTGCGATCGACGTGCTCATCGCCCATATAATTTGTGTCATTAGACACCATATTCAAATAATGTAACCGAAGTTACCAAATTCGGATAATGTAAGAAGTTACCATATTCAAATTTTGTGACCGTAGTCACCATATTCCGTTGGTGAGACCAAGTCAACACCTTCTTCCCCTTTCACATAGATCCCGAATGCCCCATAAATTTTATATCATGTATAACATACTTAATTCTCATTCATGTTACTATTCATATGTTCAAAATATATCATATTCATAATCCTATCGTAAGTAGGAAACGTGCACAGGTACTTTTACCACATTTGTGGTACTTAGCCACATTCACATTCTTATGCATATTCATATATTAAAATAATTGCCATATGATATATCGAAAGTTAGTGTGAGTACACACATTCTTAATAATACATTTAATTTAAACATAGCCATGAACCTATCAAAACTTAGGGTAGGGTACACACACGATTTGCTTAACGAATTCCTTGAAATCCGAAATCGATCCATCGCCTTAGATCTCAAATTCCTACATTTGATTAATCACTTACTAATTTAATAAAAAGCCATTCGGCCATAAATCCAAATCCTAGTAGGATTAGTATTCTTAAAACTTACCTTGAAATTCTCAAATCCCAAAATCCTTGTATCCCCTCTGTCGAAATCCCTATAACTACATGTTAGATCAATTTCTAACATTTATTCACAACAAATAACCCTTAGCCGTATGTTAAATATGACTTACCTTAGATTCTTAAATCCCGAAATTCACCGAATAACTAGGGAACACGCTGGCTTATGGTGTACCTTCGGAAAAGAACTTCTCCTTCCTTGTAGTCGACACTTAGTAAATCCCGAAAGATCTCTTGACAACAGATATTAAGGGTATTAGAATCTTAATTCGATGACCTTAAAAGAAATAGAATGAGAATCTAACCTAATCTTACCCCTCATGAAGAATTTGATGGAACTCTTGCTTGAACCCTTAGCGATGATTCGGCTATGGCTTTGATGTGGATAACAATTTCGGCTCTTGAGGCTTAGTGAGAAATCGACTAGGGCTATTGGTATCTTCACTTTTGATTGTGTTTGTAATAGAAGAAGAAAAAAAAAGAGAAAAAGAGAATAATGGCAGAGAAAATTCGGCGAGAGAGAAGAGGAGAAACTTTAGAGAATTTGTGAGAGGTTTTCTTGAAAAGAAAAGAATGAATGAAGAATAGCCTTACTCTTCCTTTTATAGCCAAAATTACTAGCTAGAGTCCTTTACTTGGCCACCACTCTTCTATTTTGATAGCTTTATCCCTTGATTTATCACTTTAGTAAAACTTAATCCAATAATTATCTCTTATCTCTTAATAAAAATAATACTAATAATAATCCTCTTTTATCTCTTCCTTATCTATCAAAATAAAAGAAATAATATCCACATTTATCTCTTGAAAATAATCTAAAATAAATCCATTATTTATCCCTTATTTATCCACCCTTTATCTCTTAAAAATAAAAGAATAAAAGCTCCTAATTTATAGCCATGTGCAGTCCACCTCACTTCTTCCGGAAGCAAAATAAAATTTCTTTTATTTGCTTCCCATGTGTTCGAACTCAGGCCCAACACCTTGCATGTGGCGCCATTTCCAGAGGCCCTAAGTGGCATCTCTAGGCCACTTTTCCAAGCCTGTTTGTGTGTCAAATTCCTCATATTATTTTTCTTAAGGCCACCTTGCCTTAGTTTTCTTTTTAAGCCTTAAAACTTGACATTTCTTTACATTTCCAAGTTTCCAAAAATTTTCGTTTGGCTCTTTAAACTTGACATTTCCTTACATTTCCAAGTTTCCAGAAATGTTTACTTTCCTCTTTTGAATCATTTCCACATCATTTCCTTACATCCCCTAGTTTCCAAAAATGTTCACTTTCCTCTTTTAAACTTAACGTTTCCAAAGCATTTCCTTACATTTCCTTACATTTCCATACATTGCCTTACATTTCCATACATTTCCATGCACCTTAGGGTTCCTAGAACTCCTCAGAACACATCCAACACACCCACTGAGCCCACTATCTCATGAATTACACACGAACGCATAACCCCTAATCTAGGATGTTACAGATAGTCATGCGATTTTAAGCCATATAGTCTTCGATCCTTAAGACTCACACATCGAGATATATTTGATGCATACGCATCCGGGACCTTTATATCCTTCAACACCATACGAACACTTCTTTCTCCGTCTTCGACATTGAAAAAATAGCAGGCGGCAACCGATATTTCATATTTGGAAGTGCTTGGGGATGAAGCTCACGCCGAATTCCCATGTGGACTAAATCAAGTCGACCACGAAGATTGTCTTTCGATTTTCCATCGACATTGAAATAGTCCCAATGATGTTCTCATGAGACATTTTTCTCAATATGCATGACATCAAGATTATGGCGTAAAAAAATCGATGCTCCCAATAAGGCAACTAAAAAAATACTTCTTTTTTCCACAAGTCCTCTTCATTAGGATCGTCTTCTTCATCAGATTCATCATCAGAATCATCCCTAGATCTTCTATTTCTTCGCGGTTGGCCGGTTGATTCATCTTCCCATAAATGAAATTCATATCTTTCAACACTAACAATATTTGGATCCACCGGTCTGCGAAGGAGCTTCTACGAACTCTTGATGCAGTCACAAACCGAGTACTCGAAATCTAAATCTATGATTTTCTGGTAACCACCGACGATGCCCCATGTAGGAGAACTTCTTCCCATTATATAACCATTGCGAACATGTCTGCGCAGCACAACACGGACAAGCATAACGTCCCCTGGTACTCCAACTAGATAAATTAGCATAAGCCGGAAAGTCATTAATAGTCCACATCAAAGCTGCACGTAAATTAAAGTTCTCTTTTCTCATTGCATCGTATGTCTCAACACCAGCCCATAGTTGTTTTAACTCTTCAACAAGTGGCTGCAAATAGACGTCCATATCATTCCCGGGCCCTTTCTCTCCAGGTATAATCATAGACAAGATAAATGATGATTGTTTCATGCAAACCCATGGAGGCAAATTGTAGGGAACAAGCACCACAGGCCAAGTACTATACGCTGTGCTCATGAGTTTGTAAGGGTTAAATCCATCGGATGCTAGCCCAAGCCTCACACTTCGAGGATCGCTTGTAAAGCTTGGAAATTTGGAGTCAAAAGATTTCCAAGCTAAAGAATCTGCAGGATGCCTTAACAATCCATCATCGGTTCGTCCATCACGGTGCCACGTCATTGACTCGGCTGTCTTCGACGACATGAAAAGTCGTTGAAGCCTTGGTATTAGCGGAAAATACCGCAAAATCTTAACTGGCTGCTTCCTTGACTGTGTATCATGATCTTCCTCGTTACCATCCTCTGTATTTCTATTAATCCAATGGGATTTACCGCATACATGACAGTACTGTTGGTTTATCCGGTCGCCCCAATACAACATGCAGTCATTTGGGCAACTATGAATTTTGTTGTAGCCAAGGCCCAAATCCTTTATCAGCTTTTTTTCATGTCTTTGGAAGATTGAGAAATTTTATAGCGGGAACATTTCTTGCGAAACTCTACAAACATTGTCAACGAGTTTCCGGTCCATCCTCCCAAACATTTCAAGTGAAAAAGACGAATACAGAAAGACGGTTTGGAAAATTTTGATCCTCATACGCTTCTTCATTCATTTCACCAAGTAACGTGTAGAACCTCGTCGCTTCTTCATTTGGTACATTCATCGGTACACTTCTTCCCCCTTCCGGTGAAAGTATTTCCACTTTGAAATTATAATCATCGGTTGCACCCAATTCGGTGGAAATGACCGAAACCATCATCTGCGCATATTAAAAGCATCCCGCAACATGCCTTCCATGTTATCATCTCTAACATTCTGATTGTAAGCAGCATGAGGATAACCCAAATTCATCGATGAAGATGCTCCACTAGATGTACACTCTCCATGAAAAACCATTTTTGTACCCCGAACAAAGCCATCAACAACAAGATGTTCGTGAGACAACTTCACGATAATGCCAATTGATATTGCAACACTTCTTACACGGACAAAGAATCATATTCTCTTGGCTTGCATTTTGAAATGCGAAATTCAGAAAAGTTTCTACTCCATTTCGATAGCCGTTGCTTACCCTTGACAATTTCATCCAACTCCTATCCATTTCGTAGTTGTTGAAGTCTAAAGTTGACAATAAATTACAGGGCTAAATTGTTAATTTATAATTTATGTAAATCTTGATATGATCACATATATAAGCGAGTACTATGTAAGTTATGTAGATTATGTAAGTTATGAAGTTTGATCTTAAAATTATGTAAGTTATGAAGTTTGACCTTAAAATTATGTAAGTTATGAAATTTGATCTCAAAATTATGTAAGTTATGAATTTTGATTTTAAAATTAAGTAAGTTATGTATTCTTTAAGATTCATCATACGGGGCATTGTTACACCTAGGGAGGATCCATTATATCTAACAATGAGATATAAGGCAACCCGTCAGGTTTCCAGCCTATATACTTTGGATCTTTTTTTTTTATCTATACAAGTATTATGTAAGTTATGTATTATGTAAGTTATGTATTATGTAAGTTATGTAAGTTTGATCTTAAAATTAAGTAAGTTATGTATTCTTTAAGATTCATCATACGGGGCATTGTTACACCTAGGAGGATCCATTATATCTAATGAGTGAGATATAAGGCAACCCGTCGTGAGTTTCCAACCTATATACTTTGAATCTTTTTTTTTATCTATACAAGTATTATGTAAGTTATGTATTATGTAAGTTATGTATTATGTAAGTTATGTAAGTTTGATCTTAAAATTAAGTAAGTTATGTATTCTTTAAGATTCATCATACGTGGCATTGTTACACCTAGGGAGGATCCATTATATCTAACAGTGAGATATAAGGCAACCCGTCAGGTTTCCAGCCTATATACTTTGAATCTTTTTTTTTATCTATACAAGTATTATGTAAGTTATGTATTATGTAAGTTATGTAAGGTATGTATTATGTAAGTTAAATAATTTGATGAAAGCTATATAAGTTATGTATTATGTAAGTTAAATTAAAATTTCAAATCGAGAATCAGTTGAGGTGTGAACATATATGGCGTGCATTACATTGTGGTTTTTTTTAAAATATTAATTGGTTTTAGTTTTTCTTTTACTTTTTTTTTAAAAAAAGAATTCGATTTTTATATTAAAAAATATTAATATAAAAAATTAGTAATTTGATGTTTGTATCAAATTATAAACCAATGTTGTTTTCATAAAATATCAGAAGCTTAATCACTAGCAAAATATTCATGGATCATAATTTGTTTGTTATATTAATTCGATTTTTATATTAAAAAAGAAACCGTAAGAAAACTATCTAAAATGCTTAACATCACATTTTATAATATATTGCTTAACATTTTATAATATATTGCTTAACATCATAATAAACCGCATAATATTGATGAGAAAATCTTTAAGATTCATCATACGTGGCATTGTTACACCTGGGGAGGATCCGTTATATCTTACAATGAGATATAAGGCAACCCGTTAGGTTTCCAGCCGATATACTTTGAATCTTTTATTTTATTGGACAGCAATATAATAAACAAACATATATACCAACCAAGCGGGATAATAATAAAGACAATTTGGACAACAATTTGAACACATTCATCATGATATAACTCTTACTGATCAAAATTTTGAAGTCTCAACACCTTAATAATTTCAATAAGCTGGTAAACTCCACTCACACCAAGAAAGCAGAATTTGCGATCGTAAATTAGCAACATATTTTAAAAAGCAACATATAGGAAAAACTCTCTTAGTTTCATAATTCCACACCAACTTAGAGATCAAATTAGCGATAAATGTACTTGGGTGTTAATTTGAGCATGGAAATTATTGACTCGTTTGAAAATTGTTGAGCCATGGAAAGCTACACTATACCTATAAGAGAAGACTATATATGGAGAGCTAATTGATGCATGCAAAACTCATTTGGAAAGCAATTGGTACGAATCAGTTGATAAATTAATAGGTGTTTGATACTTACCAGGTAATAAGTTGAAAACAAAACAATGTGTTGATATCAGCAAACCTTCAATGCTAGCGGTAAATGGTACAAGCTCAGCTAAGATTTAAAAGTAAAATAATATAAGAATGAGAAAAAAATCAAAATTTCTATAAGTAAAACAACAGCACATAACATTTTTATCAGTCAAGTCTCCGAAGCTCTTATGAAATTTCCTCTGTTACTTTAAATTTTCTTTCTTTCAAATTTCCTATTGATATTTTTAATGTTTGTTGATAATGAGACATAAATCGTGGCTCAAATCTGTTTCCAAATCTTACTTTAATCTTTCTCAAAGTTATACAAAGAAACGCTACTAGTTTACCAATAATCATTCCAACTTATAACTCACCCTCTTTTCAAATCATATTTTAAGTTATGCATCATGGAAATTTTAATCTTTACTATTTATATTATTTTTATTTTATTTGTAGCTAAATTTAATACCTCATTCTAGATATCCAAAATTTTAGGCAAAAAATGCACCATGCCTACTCCAAAACATACAACTTAAGTTCAAACCAATGCTACAAAAATTGACATACCGTATGCACGTATCTATAACAAGGGTCCAAAGATGTAGAAAAATTAGTTTAGAAACTAAAATCGGTTGAAATAATTTCAACTCAATCAACTCACCTCGGATGAAAAGATAAAGCCGCTACCCAGCCGTATAAACCCACATGCGAAGAAGTTTCCGTGCAGTTTCGTTTCCTTCAACAAATGTTATCGTAATCTGATTGGGTCCGCTCGTAATCAGTCCCAATACAGACAAGTAGAGAACGACCCTGCGGGTTAGCCCATTTATACACTTATTTAAGATTTTACACAATATTTTATACAAAAAGGAACACATTATAATTTGCAAGATTTAATAATTAATTGTAACTTATATGGATTAACAATAAAAAGAATTTCACTTAGCCCATTGCTGCAATATTCAAGGCTGAGTCAAAATACACACACACACACTCTTTCATTGATATTCTTAAATGTGTAATTCAATGCAAAAGCGACTTGAATCTTGCATTACTCTTTCTTGTATATAATTTAGACTTTGGGTTATTGTATATAAGATCTGCAAAAGCAGTCAAATGTAAAGGTAGCTTCATAAAACAAAAATGCAAAGGAAATTCTTGTATGACCCCGACACAGTTTCTGTAAAGGCACTGTCGAGTTCTGTGCTGCACTGAAACTCCGCAATGTATATGACTACTCATGTTGGGACATCCACGTATGTATGCATATATGAATCATTTTTATATATATAGGTTGAAAGCTAAGAAATTAGCCAGTTTTCTTGGTCGGTGCAGTGCAGTAAGGATTCTATATGTTCATTTCGAGGACTATTTTCTTAAAATAAAAAAAACCCATGAAAATGGTTTATTGGAACTCATTACTCAAATACATACAAATATGGCTTCTTTATAGTTACTGATCCATTAGATTTTGTGTTTCATACTTTACGACTAACATAAAAATATATTTCTGTAAATATATAAAAAAATGAACAAATTCAAATGCATGCACCAATACTTGTTAATAATAATATAATTAATATTTATAGCATGTATGGGTGTATTTTTCAGATGTCGTCATTCACTAATATGAGAAAAGATGAATCTAGGTTTTGTCCTTTTTGCGATAAAATACACAAAGGTTTTTTACTATATTATATCTATAATATACCTTAATAAACTGACCTTGCTTCACTTCCAATGCCTTGTCTTTCGATATAAACACCTTTTTTTTTCTTTCTTAAACATTTGGGTAAATTCTATAGATATTGTTTAACTAAGCAAAAATGGTTGGTTGATGAGAGAAAGAGAGGATATAAATAGATTTCACGTTTATATATTAAAGCAACATAGATATCATTAGATTAATATATATAATATTGTGTATAACATTATCAAATAAGCCATGGAAATATAAAAGTAGAAAAAAAGTACCTTATACAATCAAAACCCGTAAAAACCTTATCATCCAGACTAAATGTTAATTGCAAATTGACCCTATGCTTCTTCCAATTATATAGTTCTCCCTGTAAAAAGGGAAAAGGAAATGTATCCATTAGCATCAACCCAAAAGAGCACATTTGTGATTAAAAAATTCCCAAGAAAAACCAAGCATACCAAAACTAGAAAGCCTATGTATGTACACAATAATCAGAAATATATGAATTGACCGAAATATAGACCATCATTTTCTAATTGGTACTATTCTTTCCCAATTACCTCTGCTTCCTAGTAAATGATCATCCTGTCACTACCATTGAAAATCTGTCCCTAAAAGAGCAATTTGAAGGGTACCACTTTGAACATGGCATGATCCCAAACAAGGAAAAAATAAACAACATAAAATTTTATTAAGTTCTAATAAAGATACACATACAAAGAAATGGGGAAAAAATTAGCGATAATATATAATCAAAGAGAGTTTGATTAAGAACGGAACTAAAAGAATTACCCTGGATGGCGGGACAGTGGTTTGAGTAAACTTGGAACCACCAGAGCCCAGGGCGCAAATGGAATTAAGATGTTAA
The DNA here is from genome assembly GCA_025698515.1 of Gossypium sturtianum. NCBI lineage: Eukaryota > Viridiplantae > Streptophyta > Magnoliopsida > Malvales > Malvaceae > Gossypium > Gossypium sturtianum. Next base: position 49,376,157 of record CM046952.1, on the reverse strand, counting down.
GCTTCAAACCGCATAATGAGTTTAAAACTAGAAGGTTAGCAACTTATAAGGAAATAGCGATCAATCAGTCAAGTGTCATAACAAGAGCAAAACTTATGATGACGAACCAAGTATGAACCAAGGAAATACCTCCACGACCGAATATCCAGTAAGCGGCGGTGGAGAGAAGATGCACCGACGGAGAGAGAAGAGGCGAAGAACTTCCTTTTGAAGCGGTGAAGAGATGATTGAGCAGTTTCGAAAGCAGAGAGCGTAATTGGGGATTTAGGAAGTTTAATAGTTTTGATAATTTGTAGAGATTGAGGAAGAAGGTACTCAAATTTGGGAGATTGGGGAAGAAATTGGGGATTTTGGAATTGGGGGATTTGAATGTTAGGAAATTAGGGAAAGAAATCTGGATTTTTGAACTGGAGGAAAGAGGGAAAATGAAATGTAAAAACAAAGAATAAAAGCGACACCGTATTAAGTAACGATTATCAATTTTTGTGGCGTTTAAGCTAAAAACGCCGGTAATGTATAATCATATTGCGGCGTTTATGATAAAACGCCACGAATAACAAAGATAAAACGACAACGTTTACCATATTAGTTTACAAATTTACGGCATTTTTCCAGAAAACGCCGGTAATTCATTACAATTTGCGGCGTTTTTGTGAAAACGCCACTAACTCCGCACAATTAAAAATGGCACCGTCTCACTATTCATAATATTTTGCGGCGTTTTTTTTAAAAACGCCACTAAAACAAAGCTGAAAACGTCATCGTTTTTATACCTGAACCATATTTGCGGCGTTTATAGGCAAAAACGCCACTAAATGTACACATCAAACGATGACGTTTTGCACTCTTTTGCGGCGTTTTCATTAAAACGCCACTAAAATTAAACCACTTACTATATTTTAATTTTTAATATAAACAAAATATATATTTTATATACTTATATATTAAATAATTAATATGGGTATAGTACAAATTAAATGGGCTGAATCTTAGTAAATTCCAAATATTGCTTCAGTCAATAGTATATATATCTTAAAGCTCAAACCAGAAACACTTTAATTTTTAATAGTATAAACCTCAAACCATAAACACCAAAACCACAAATCATATATTATACCTTAAACCACAAACACCAAAACCTAAACCCTAAACTCAAAACCCTAAACCATAAATCTTAAACCATAAAACTCAAACCCTAAACTCTAAACTGCAAACCTTAAACCATAATCCGAGACCAACTTTTTGGGAATTCATGTGGCCAATGTTAGTGTAGTACAAAACATATATTTTAATAGCCAACACATTAACCATAAATCCCTCATGAGGGATTTCGGTTTTCGGGATTTTGGGTCATATAGTTAACACCCTAAACCCTAAACCCTAAAAAATCCTAAACTTAAACCATAAACCCTAAACTCAGAAACCTAACACATTAACCATTTCCTTTCAAACCCCTAACCCTAAACCTATAAACCATAAACCATAAGCCCTAAGCCCAAAACCCTAACCCATTAACTATTTCCCCTTAAACCCCTAACCCTAAACCTTAACCCCTAACCACTAACACTTAAACCTTAATACCGGTAAACACTAAGATATTGAACACTATACAATAAACCCAAATAAAAAACTTTAAAACCCTAAACCCATACACCAAAATAACAAACCCTAAACCATGAAATTAACATACTAAACATTAAACCCTAAATCAATTTTAATAGCTTAATTTATAACTTAAATGAAAACTTCTAAATTGTTTAGTTAACAAATTGTAACTTTTCATAATTAAGTAACTAAAATGAAACTTTCTCATTGCTTATAAGTGAATGTATCAAAATAAAATATAATTCAAAGCAAGAATAACAGAAAAATATGAAAAACTTTTAGCGGCGTTTTTCTAGAAGCGCCGTTAATGCTCGGGTCTTTAGCGGCGTTTTTTCAAAAGCGCCGCTAATGCTCGGGTCTTTAGCGGCATTTTTTTAAAAGCGCCGCTAATGCTCAGGTCTTTAGCGGCGTTTTCTCAAAAGCACCGCTAATGCTCAGGTCTTTAGCGGCGTTTTCTCAAAAGTGCCGCTAATGCTCAGGTCTTTAGCGGCGTTTTTATAGAAGCGCCGCTAAATCTCAGGTCTTTAGCGGCGTTTTTTTAGAAGCGCCGCTAATGCTCAGGTCTTTAGCGGCGTTTGAGGAAAAAACGCCGCTATATCTCCTTTTTAGCGGCGTTTGTAAAAAAAACGCCGCTATTGCTCAACTTTTTGCGGCGTTTAAAGGATAATATTTGCGGCGTTTTTAGTTAAAACGCCACTAAAAACGCCGCTAAAAGTCTGTTTTGGTGTAGTGTGATGTCTTTAGTCATGAATATAAATTTGAATTTACATGAAATATGTAAGGCAAGCCAATATTGTTTTTCTATTATCATAATTGTGTGTATATATTGTGTGTGTGTATATATATTATATGCATATCAATGATTTTGAGGATTAATGAATGATTATAATTTGTGCAAATAGGTGTTTATAACCATTATTAAATAAGATATCTTTTATAGTTTAATTGGTGAAATTAAGTTTTGATGGATATCGTTGAAGTTGTTAATTTTTTTGTTATGGTTATATATTCAATTTTATGGGTGCTTTGGTGCAAATTCATGTAAACTATATACACGTTTAAATAATTTGGTTTTAAGTTTGGTTCTACAATATTTAGTTAAATTATGATGATATGGTTTATTGTATGAATTGTGGGATATGCCAGCTATTACGATTTTGTTTTTGAGATTTATTGGCTTGAAAATATTTTTCAAGTATTCATGTGAATCTCTGTTTAATCATAAATATAACTTTAGATTTACATGGTATATTCAAGGTAAGTTTTTCTATTTAATTATGAATACATGTATATGCGTGAATTGCTTTGGTGTTTTTATCCATGCCAAAATTATGAATATATGTGCTTGTTAATTATTTAGCTTTGAACCACTACATTATTTCTATTTGGTTTTGATATATATGGTTTTGGAATAAATAAATAAAAAGTCAAAGATTAAGGTTTTCAATTTTTATTTCATTATTTAGACAACCTTATTTTGGGTTTTTTCGGAATCTATAAAGTAAGAAAAAAAAATGGTTTTGACCTTTGACTATTGGGTAAATTTTAAATTTGAATATTGGTATGTTTATATATATATATTTAAAAACAACTTAGTTGAAACAATAAGTCGCCAAAGTGAATTTTTTTTTGTATAATTTTTTTTTTTAAAATATAAAAGTTTGTGTGCATGTAACTTAAGTTATGTTAATATTGATCGGCCTAAATGAATGTTAATAATATTACATGTGCAACTATGGTAATAAACATGTAATGATTATTCGGTTTTACATGTGAGTAATAAATTGGCCCAAAGAAAGATTTATTGTTCAACATGTTCTTATTGTCAATGTTTGATTACTACACCAAAATATCACTTACAAGTTAATATTTTGTCTAAAGATGAAATATTAATGGAGTGTCGGATATTTTGATATGAGGTTTTCCTTTATTCAAATTATTTTGGTTTAAATTTAAAGTCCTATATAAGGTTATTTTGATTTATTCAACTATTATTATATTTGCCAACATCACTGTATGTTGTTTTGGGATAAATATATATACACATATATATACTATTACCTATTAATTTGATTGAAAGATGAAATTAAGAGAAATATTTTGAAACAAATAAATTCAGATTTGGCTTTAGGTTTTAATTAAGGATGTCTAATATTAGTTAAAACAAAATGTCGCAAAAGTGACCTCTTTTGTGTAAATTAGTTTATTTGAAATATCAAGATGATTATATGTTTTTGTGATTCATGCGTTTATTAATTGACCCAAAGGTAAGTTAATATTTGGCAGAATTTCAACGACATCTGTGGTGATAAATGTGTGACAATTATAAGGTATTTTATGTGAGCAATAAGTTAGTCCAAATATTAATTAATTGTTTGACATAATTTATTGTCAATGTTTGATTACTACAACAAGAGTATCACTTACTATTAATATTACTGTCCAAAGACTTGATATTAATGTTGTGTTTGGTATCTTGAGATGGGATTAACCATTATCCTGAATTTATTGTTTACTTATGAATATTGATGTGAGCTTATTTTTATTTATTTTTTGTTCTATATTCAGCTAATTCATATTCTACTGCCACAATATCTGCTAATATAAATTCTATACTCATGCTTAATGGGACTAATTTCAATGAATGGAAAAGACACTTGCTTATAGTGTTTGGTTGTATGAACATAGATATTGCACTAAGGGAAGAACAACCCACACCTCTCACTGCGGAAAACACCCCTTATGTTAAAATGGATTTTGAGAGGTGGGATCGTTCAAATTGCATGAATCTAATGATCATGAAGCACAACATTTCAGAAGCCTTTAGGGCACAGGATCTGAAAAGATTACTCAGGCCAAGGTTTCATTAACAAAATTGAGAAATGTTTTGATAAAAACGATAAGGTTGAAATGACATCATTTCTGACTTCTTTGATGTTTATAAAGTATAAAGGTCAAGGAAATTCTGAGCGATCTAAGGGGTATGAGTTTTATGATCCCACAATTAGGAATATTTTTTAGACGAGAATTGCAACATTCTCTTAGAATGTAGTGTTTGGAGGGAGAAATAAGGTTAGAGACATTGCTTTTAAGGAGAAATTGAATTCTAACTCAATTCCTACTATCACTTTTGATGATGTTTAGGTTCTCATACTTATCATTGATTAAGAAGTGAATCTAGAACCTCAATAAGACAATGTTGAACAACTCACTATTCAAGATGAGGTAATTGTTCCAGAAGAACAAACTCAACAACCTCAAGAATGAATGTCATTAAAAAGGTCCACTAGAGAAAGGGTTATAATGACTTTAGTGGATTATTTTGACCTTAAGCTGCATCAGATGAATATTAAGTTAATGGTTTCTCAATGGTAACATTGATCATACATTTATATGGTGCAACTAGAAAACTTTGTGTCTGATGATGCAAAGTTAATGATTTACAAATTAAAGAACTTCATCTATGGGTTTAAGCATACTTCTCGTCAATAGTACTACAAATTTTACCAAATGATTATCTCATTCGGTTTAGAGATGAATTTTGTCGATAATTGTATATACCATAAGTTTAGTGGGAGTAAGGTTCTATATTTGGTTTTATATGTTAATGACATACTGCTTGTCAATAATAAGTATAGTATCAATCAATGCCCTAACAATGATTTTTTGAGATTACAAAAATGCATAAGATTTTTTACATTTTAGCAGTAGGAAGTCTAATGTATGTTCAGGTTTGTATACATTGGAATATTGTGTACACTGTTGGGATGTTAGGCAGATATTTTAAACAACTCTGGTTTGGACCATTGGATAGCATCCAATAGGGTTATAAGGTATTTTCAGAGAACAAAAGATTACATGCTCACATATCGGAGGTCTAATCAGTTAGAGATCATCATGTATACAGACTCCGATTTTGATGGAATATGGATACAAGATTTTGTCACTAAGGTGCAAATTGTGAAAACAAATTGCAGTCTTTTATTCCAATAGCAACAGGAGCACATCAAAGTCAAAACACATAAACTTTAAGTTCCTGGTTGTTAAAGTAAAAGTTCAAAGTGGTTAGGTGCCTATAAAGCATATTAGGACAAACTCCATGATTGCAGATTCACTTACTAAGGGACTACACCTATGGTTTTATAAGAGCACACTGCTCATATGGGTGTAATGTCATTTAAGGATATTTGGTTTTAGTGGGAGTTTGTACTTTTAAATGCTTTTATGTTATAGACACATTTTTAGTTATTTTAGTTTATGGATATTAAGTTTATTTTCTGCAGAAATAAAGTTTATTTGGTTTATTCACACTTTGATTTTGGTAAGGTTTGATCTCACTAAGGTTTAAGAAGGACCAGTTGGAAATAGACATGTTTAGATCATTGTCGAAACCAATTTTTTTAAACGGGTTTTTAAAAGAAACGGGAATCGACTTTAAAAATATGGAAATAGGAGTCGCCACCGATCCTTTATTCGAGGTGTGATCGGATCACCTTGAGATGAATTATTTTAATAAAACATTTTGATTTATTAAAACAATAATTTTGGTCTACGAAATCTGAGAAAACAAGTTCGGGAGTCGGTTACGCACGAGGAAGGATTAGCACCCTCGCAACGCCCAAAATTGGTACCGAATTGATTAATTAATGTCCTGACATCGAAAATTTGAAAAGATTTTAAAATACGATCCTTTTTGTTAGGGAAAAGTTGAAGAAATTAAGCCCGATGCTGAGACCCATTTATTTCGAAGGAACAAAGTGTTGTACCCAGTGAGTTAGGATACAACATTTCGAATCCTCGAAAATATGCTTATCCCTCGATATTCAATACTCGTGCTTTTAAAATTAAGAAGGATATTCAATTATTTGGGTCAAATGAAAAATCGAAGCCCAGTAAGTTAGGGCACTATCTCTCAAGATTCCCGAATACGGAATATTGCCTTTATTCTTTTGAAATTCTTATCTCGAGATGATAAAATATCACACCCAGTAAGTTAGGGCGCAATGTCTCAAATTCCGAGAATAAGTTTTTATTTGAAATATTGTGCATTTGGATTCAAGAGGAAAAGGGTACTGATTGCTAGGTTTCAACGAGGAAAACCGGAACCCAGTGAAGTTAGGCACGATTTTCTCTGAAACCCCAAACACGAGCATTGTCTTGTTTTAAAAACTTTGAGTAAAATGATTCTAAAACTTAAAGATGTTAAAACATGACTTCTTTAGTGAATAAAATGAGATGGAATAATAACATATAACGTAGAGTAATCATTTACAAATGAAATGCTATACTATTAAATTGCCAAATACAAATAAACATAAAAATAAGAATTGCAATACACATAATAACAATGATCACATAGTATCTTATCCTAATATCCTCATTACCACAAAACAAAATAAGTGATAAGAAAATCTGAAATAAACATAAAACAATTCTAGGCAAATAATATATGAAAGATTTGAAATGGATGTTATAAAAGTGATCTAAGGTATACAAAGAGTAATAAATAATATATATACCAAAATAATTTCAAAATAAATAATATAGAAGGAAATGATACAAAATATTTAAAATAAGCATTATACAAAATGTTTTTTTTTATATATATAATAAGATGTTAGGTAAAAATGATTCTAAAATAGTTAAAACGACTTAAATTACTACAAAAATTTAAATTTACTAATATATATATAAGTTTGAAATGAATTGTATACATATAATGCGAAACAATTAGAAAAAAATGAAATACAAAATCTTGAAATAATAATAATAAAACAATTTTTAAAATAAAGCACATGAAAAGCATATAAAATAATTTAAGCCAAATAATGTACATAGATTTAAGAAAGGTAGCATCTAAAGTTTAAAACGAATTATATAAAGAAAAATATTTAAACTGAAAGTATATATACAAAAACATATTGAAATAATGTAAGGTATTTCTAAGTATTATATTAAAACCATATTTATTTAAATAAATTATAAGGAATATATATAAAAAATAGGATTAAAATAGACTCAATTGGAATAAGAACAAAATCGAAAGAATAATTTCTACACATATAAAACAGGGTCGAGCACTTAAATGAAAAGCACATAAATGAACAAGGGTTAAATCAGCAAATATCTTTATAGTTCAAAACGCAGCGCATGGAACGGACTTAATCAGAATGACGCGTAAATTGCAGGGACTAATTGCACAAATATACCCTCGGAGACCAAAACGCACGGATCCTATGGGTGCTGGATCGGGTCAAGTCGGGTTGGCCTGTACGGCGTCGTTTTGAGGCTATTGATATTAGCCAAAACGGTGCCGTTTTCTTAATAGACTCAGACCCCCTTTTAAGCAAGCTTTAAACCGTCTGTTAACCCTTTGCAACCCTAGCCCCTCTTTTCTAAACCCTCAGCCAAAACCTAATCCTTCTCCTCTCAGCCGCAACCTCGCTCTTTCATCGCAAGAGAGAGACGTCCAACCACTATAACACCATGATAATCGGTGATTAATGGTTGAATCAGGCCTTTTCAAAAGCTTGCTTCCAAAAACAACCGAATGCCTCCCTATTTCGAACCTCAAAGGACCTCTCCGCTTCGACTACGACGAAGAAAGACGTCTGATGATCCTTTTCCGAAGGTAAACTCTCTGTTCTTTTATTTTGGTTTATTTTCGCATGCACAAAAGAAATAAATCGAAAGCCAATAGAACCAGATTTGAGAAATTGGAAGAGATTGAGAACGAAAAACCTTCTTAATCATTATCGTTGCTGGCGGTTGATGTTAAATTTTGTCAACTTAACATGTTTATTCTTCGTCAATCATATGCCACGTCGCATAAAGACAACCTAATTTAACATGCTAAATTAACAAATCTAGATTAAAAATACTTACGACTTTAATGAGTGGATTGAAATTTTTAAATAAAAAAAAGTAGGATGACTTAATTTTTAATGTTTTAAGTACATGGACTACATCTCAAATTTTATCAAAGTATAAGGACTAACGACATATTTTAACCAATTTTTACCCTTTGATGAAAATCATCCAACACAAGTAAAAGGCTAAAATGTGCCATAAGTCCCTATACTCAATTTGAAATTTAGTCCTTATACTTTATTTCTAGGAATTTAGTTTCGTACTTTTTTAGATTCCAAAATTCAAGTCCAATTGTTAACGTTATAAAGATTCTTTTATTCAGTTTCATTACAATGTAATTTTTTTAGTTACATTATTACTAAGTGAGTATTTTTTTTATTTCAAAATATCAAACCAACAAATTTAGCCAAAAAAAATTAACAGTGTTAACAATTGAACTTGAATTTTGAAATATGAAAAGTAGAGAAACTAACTTCTTAAGAATAAAAATATGGACTAAAATTTAAATTTATAAAGAGTACAGGACCTATGGCATATTTTAACCAAAGTAAAACTAGCTAACATGCAGCTCTGTAAATCAAAGAACAATTATGGGGTCGGGCCATTGGTGCTATAGATAAGAACGCCAACGTGGTTGAATTGTTCCTCACCACTCAATAGTTGGGCCCAATTGGGTCCATTTCAAACCCAATTGTCTAAATTTCTTCCAAGGTAAAGGTGAAATTATGATTTTGTCCCTCTACCATGTTTAAATTAAGATTTAGTCCCTATACTTTAATTTCGCGTAACATGATCTTTCTACTTTTATAATATAATTAATTAGTCCAAATATTTAACACTAATATTTATTTTGGTTAAAATATTAACATGGAACACCCATTCCAACTTATCATGTTGACATGAATCTTTTTTTTTTCTCTCGAAAAAGTAATGTCTCCAAAAAAAAAAAAATCATATCAACATTTAAGCCGGAATAGTTAATGGTATTACCTAGTTTGACTAATTAATTAAACTGTAAAATTAGTTAATCAAATTATGCTAAATTAAAATATAATGACTAAATCCCAAATTTAACATATTAGAGCAAAAAAAAAATAAAAATAAAAAAATCATAATTTAATCCTGTATTTCTTATGTTTATATTGTATTTATAAGATCAAAATATCTTTTAACACATTAGGTTTATATAAATTTCAATATGTTTATGTTTATTCATATGGTTTGTTTAATTCGAAAAGATGCAATATTTAAGAAGATATATAAGATCATATTTTTAATATAAATGAAAAAGATGGGTTAACCCACCAAACAAAACATACTTAAATATTGCAAAAAGTAACCCATCTAAAAGGACATTTTTTGAAACATTAAAAACATGAAAAAAAAAAAACATGCCCAAATTATATCCTTGTGGACAAAATATAAAGATGAGTAAAAAAAAAAAAAAACCATTTTGATTTAATTACTAATTAATATAAAAACTTCTCTTTTATAATTTACTTAAATCTCATCTGCCTAAACTCACTAGGGTATATGAATACAGAATCTACACAAAGACCTCCTTTTGTATGTGTACAATCGATTTGCATCATCGAAAACTTGATTTTTGTTGTCGGATTCGAGTCGTCAATGACGAAATCACCCGCATGGTATTGAACCCAGTTTCCAAGTTCGTACAAATAACATTCGGACGAGATTTGGTGGCCGGCTGATGTTGAGAGTTGGAACCTTACAGGCTTAGTATTCCAACCATGAACTTGATCTAGATTGCAGACTCGTCGACCGAATCGTTTCGAGGGTTTGCCTAAGTGCAGCCTGAAGAACACACTGTATGATCCTGGTGGAAACTCGAACTCCAATTCCCCAACCACTTCGAACCACCAAATTTGTTGAAGATATGCCACCGTCTCAAATCTATATATATACATATCAAACACATAATTAATATCTATGTTAACTATATATTTATTTATATAATATGTAAGGATATTAAACAAGTTGCCAATTAAAAATTGAAAGTGTAATTTTCATATTCAATGGAGCTCTTAACTCTTGCTTCTAAAATTAGATAATGTTAGTTTTACAAGCTTCTAGGGATGTATAGAAATGTATATCCATAACTTTCATTAGGTAAGGCATCTGCTTTGCAATATAATATAATATTTTTGGTTTTAGTCTCTTTTAGGGTCACAAGTGCAAAGTTGCAAACATTAGTGTTTTCCCTCGAAAAGGAAAAGGTGATCAGAAAATCTAGAAGGTTTTTTCTTTGGGATAAAAGCCAATATTTAGTCTCAAAATTTAGTCCGTAAACCTTTTTTTTCATCAAACTTGATAGTTTTTCTCAATTTTGTCTGAGTTTAGATTTCATTAAAATATGATGATGTAATATTCTAAAATATGTCATCACTTAGAATTTTCTTTTAATGGATTATCTTTTTTTAATTTCCAGTTGATGATGCGACATAATCTTCAAATTCCACTTCATAAATCTAAGTTCAGGGACTAAACTAGAAAAATACAAAATTTTAAAGATAAAATTAAGGAAACCTTACTTTTATCTCTTATTCTGTTTTAGAATTCCATCCAGAAAACTAGAAATGTACTTGTTTTCTTTCTTCCCTTTTTATCACAATGGCATGGCAAAATGTAGAGCACCCCTTGATGACGAACATATTCCTATATAGAATTGCTTTAAAAATTTTTTTTTATACAATAGTAGGTTGTGGAGGGAGGTCAGTTTCGGATTAAGGGTGGGTTTGGATGGGCGATTGAGTGCGGTGCGGTGCGTTTAGCTTATTTTTTGTCTCACGCTACAGTATCTTACATTAACCGCGAGTAAATACACCGCCCATCCAAACCCACCCTAAATGATTCACTAATATATATTATAAAAAGGTATGAGTTCAAATCCATCAAATGAATTGTTCACATTTTTTTAGTGGTGAGACATTCCTCAAACTCTCGCTTTAAACTTTGTGAGTTCAAAAAGAGATAAAATCCGAAATAAGAGTGAGTCGAAAAACACACCTACCCTCAAGAGATATAAAAACAAAAGATAAGGAAAAAGATAGAAATGATTATGGTATTATTATTACGGATTCTTCTATGGGAATGTGATTCCAATATCTCCGATCATCAATCCTGTTATTTTCATTGCTTTGGCCGATCATCGACAAGCAAAGCTTATCATTGTTTTTATCCAACCACACTTCCTACGAATCGGAAAAAAAAAAAAACAACAATACTCATTTTACATTTTTTTTATCGGTGATGGCATGAACAAGAAAGAGAATAAAAAAAGAAAGAAAAAGGACTACCTTGTTGCCACCATCGAAACGATTAGGGGTACAAAGTCTAGCAAAAGTCTCTTTTTTGCACAAAGAATCTGGGTTTCGACCAAGAACTTTCTCAACCAGGTACCTGTAATTTGATGGCAGCTTGGTTTCCCATACGAAATCAGCCAACGAATCTGTATTTCTCTGAATCCTTTTTTTTGTATTCGTAAAATGTGAAGCCCCCTTTTACAGTGGTTGGTTTCGGTCCTTTTAAAGGCCGAAATTGAAAAATCAAAATAAAATAAAAATACAATCATTTTTTCTTGCTGCGCTGTGTTTTTTGTTTCCTTGTGTAGGTACGAGGCGTACAGAGGCGCGGACGACACTGAGCGCGAAGGCACGCACGATGCGTGAAGGCTTGCGCATGGGTGGAGCGCGTGGGGCGCTGGAGGCTGCTGAAACGGCGCGCGTGGAGGGACGCGGGGCGCGCGTGGGGGAAGGCTGCGGCGCTGAAGCTTCCAGAAATTTTTTAGGGTTCCCGAATCCTTAAAATGTTTGGGCCATTTGGGCCTCGGGACTTTTGGGTCTTTGGTTGGGAATTGGGCCTATTATTGGTTGTAAATATGGACTGCTAATGGACTGTTTTATTATTTGGTTTTTTGGTTTTTGGTTATAAAACGGGCTCGGGCAAATTGGGCCTTCTACAATCATATTGCATGTAATTTCCATGCTACACATCCATACTTGTTCTATGTCATTTGGTTGTGTTAATATGCGTGATTAGGGATGGATTTAGTTACGATATATGTAACGAAAGTCGCCTTGGTTCTATGTTAACATAATTAATGGACGAGATTGTTCGGAATACCTTTTGAATATGATAGTAAAATTTTGAGCTCATAATGTTATATAATGACATGTAATTATAGAGTAATTAGTATATATATGTGGTCCAAGTGGGAGATTGTTGAAAAATTTGGACATCACGTATATAATAATGGTAATTACATGTTAATATTTACTATCTTGACAGGTTAGCCCAAATTAAAAGTGATCTAATTTGGTTAAGGTTTATTGGGCTTTAATAATTAAATAAAGTATGAGTCAAATATGTGTAAATACTCTAGTAATTAAGTTCTAATCAATTTCTAATTAATGATGAGCTAATTAGGAATTGGGGCTAATGTGCCAAAGTTTTATATATTAGGGTTATGGTCCCCAAATTACACACAAGCTAACTTTTCTAATATCCCATCTTTAGAAAAGAGAGAGCCACATTCTTTAGATTACTTGTGTGCTAATTTGGAAGATTAAAACCCCAAGATTCGTAGATTTCAAGAAATCGATGAATTCAGGTACGCTTCCGCATCTAGTTTTGTTCTTGATTTGTTTTTGATGATTTGACATGATAGATCCTGGTTTACAGTTCTAATTTTATATTAGATATTATTTACGGTTCTAACAAGGGGTGTTCAAACGGTCGGTTTGATTAATACCCGAACCGAATTACTATTAATCAAATTATCTGGAATGTAAAAATCTTTAACTGTTAATCGAACTAAAGTTTTTTTCAAATACATTAACCGAACCAAAATATTTTGGTTAATTCGGTCAGTTAACCGTATTAACTGAAATTTATATGTTTTTTTTTCTTTTGGTTAAAATAAATATAAAACATATAAAAGAATACATTGCTAACGTTCATTTTCTTTTATTTAATAGTTCAAAAAACTTTAAATAGAGGTGAAAACAACAAATAAGATATTAGAAACACTACATAAGTCTTGAAAGTTAACAACCAAACACTACATAAGTCTTGAAAACAACGAATATTTCGGTTAATTACTCGATTTCAAACCGAATTAACCAATAACTGAAATTCCAAAAAATAATTAACCGACCTCCGACTAAACTAAATTTGGTCATCGGCCGATTAACTGAATTAGATCAGTTTGACCGGTTAATTCGATTTTAACCAAACTGTAAACACCCCTACCATGGGGTGGGCGACGCACAATGGATTGTTGGAAAAATCGGTTTAAAAACAATATTTATAGGCACAGTGGAAGTTTAAATTTTTTTTCTTAAAACTGAGCCTTATGATATTTATAGTAATAAATTTTTAATCGAAATTATACATGTTCTTTGTATGAAGGTGGTTTAGGTCATTTTCCTAACTTTCAACCGATCAATCTTTTCCGCTATCCTTGAACCCCTAATTGCTTTGAGAGTGGGCTCAAACAAATTGAATCAAGCACACATAATGAAAATTTTTATCAACTTTCAGTGAGAAAATTAATTCTCTTTATAAACCAAAATTTTGAGCTTTTTCTGAAAAACACAATTTATTTTTTAAGTAAATTGCCACTATTTTTTGACAAAATATCAATGCTCAATGATGTATGTCTATAGGCTAGCTGATAGTTTCTATTTATAAAGAAACAATACAAGAATTTTGTTCAAATAAGGTTTGATTCAATAATAATATTTTAATAGAAAACACATGTTCTACTTGAAGTAGAACAAGGGGGTAGCAACATGTCCTAGAAAATACTTGGGTTTGTCGCCCCTTGCATTAACCGGACCTATTTTGGTCTTTCATGTATTAGGTACAATTATATGTTTTATCCAAATTTTTAATCCAAGACGTATAATTTATCCAACCCAATACCTATTTTTTATTACCCAAAATATTAATTAAGTAATTAATTAAACTAAATCAATTTCTCAATTAAATTATTTTCTTATCCGAAATCTGATTTTGTTAAAGTCATGACAACTTTACCGTATTAGAATCCTGGAGGAAAATATTTAATTGCATTATTCAACAAATCTATGATGGCTAATTAATTTAATTCTTACTTCAAACTTCAATTATTTAATTATAGTCAATTAAATAATAATTTGAAGAAATTAAATTAATTCCTAAATCATCTTTTGTACTTAGCGAGAAAACGCATTCATCATGGATGGTGATACATGCGATCTATTCTCTTACTTATCATTTTCATTCATTCCACATTTTATCGATTCTACATGCCATTCGTTTTGGATTATCTCAAGCTATCGGAGGGACCAATTGGACATATATAATAATGGCTCAAATAATTTGTAATTAAGTCTCGGCTCTTCGCTTATTAATTATGTTAGTTTTTGTGTTTCAAACTTTTGATATAATAACATTTAAGATATATTTTGTATGTATTATATTTCCTAAGTCATTTGGTGAAAATATGGTTGAAAATTTTATCAAATATTTTCAAAGACTTGCAAAATACTCAAAAGCATGTTTTAAATGTGTTTTAATTTATCTAAATGTTTTTGGGTTAATACCAAAGTGTTCTAAGGTATTTAAAATATTTTTAAGAGACTCTGGTATGCAAGTCTTGAGACATACGACTATATATGTCTTGAGACATGAAAACTTCGAAGCAAAATTCTACTTCAGGAACTGCATGTATAGAAACATTTGTCAAAATGTCTTGAGACAGTTGCCAATGGCTATATAAAAACTATTTTTTGGCCATGTCTTGAAACATCTTGCTAGGCTCGAGAAATGATCTGCAGGGACGATTTTTAAGCCTGAAATTAATGCTTTCAACGACTAGAATCCATACCCAACGGTCATAAACGTCCACAAACTTGTTCTTTGATATAAATACACTTCAAGACTGAAGCGAGAGATGTCCAAGCATCAGTATCAAGAGAAAAGTCTCCAAATCTTTATTCTTTCAGTTCTCTTGTAACTATTCTCTAGGAGCTTAGTGTAACACTCCTAGCCCGTAACCGTCGTCGGATTAGGGTTAATGAGTATTACCGAACAAACTGAAACATTTTCAATCATTTTACAACACAAAGTATTTCATCATTCGAACATATCAAAATATATACATATAGTCCCTTAACGAGGTCTACGAGACCTTAAACAAGCACTAAAAAGGTGTCGGGACTAAACCAAGATCATATAAAATTTTTCTGAAAATCATACATTTTTCAAAGCTACAGAGGTCACACGCCTGTGTGGGCAGGCCGTGTGCCTCACACGGCCTCAGACACGCCCATGTGTCCGAGCCGTGTCAAAACAGGGCATACATACTGACTTGTCCACACGGCCTGAGACACGTCTGTGTGCCTCACCCGTGGTCGAGCTTGACTTGCATTGAAACATCCCGAAATTGGGCCTAGTAGGATTGGGCCCAATGGGCCTTGATTTAAAATTTTTAGAGAACAAGAGATCAGCTTAAATGCAAGTTGGGCCTATTGGATAAGTGATTTTGGAAGGTTAGAAGGCTTCTATGAAGTCCCAGGATCGAACTTTGGCTTTAGGGAAATTTTGGTTTTAGGTGAAAAAAACCCTGAAAGTTGGCAGGTAGGCCTTAAGAATAAAATATGGGGAAAAATGACACAAGTGGAGTGTGTGGTATAGTGGCAAAGTGACGCCACTTAAGGAACAAGGGGGTGACGCCACAGGGAAGGAAGGAGGTCCAAGGTTCAAGTCTTGGCTCTTGCATTTTGGTTTTCTTTTTACATGGACTTTAATATTTGGCTATAGATTCAAATTTAGTTGCGCATGGTTTAAGACACAAGAGGAGCTTGTGGCCAAGTGGTTAGCGGCGTGGATTATGTTGCGGGGAGCACGGGTTCAAATCTCATGAGAAGCAAGGGGGTATTTATTTTATGGATTGGACTGGCAAGAGTTTCATTGAATTTAAACTCTCTCGACGAAGTGATCCCACATCGGAAAGATACAAAGAAGGAAGGTGGAGAGCTAGCTATATAAAGAGCATTCCAGGAGGAGAGTTAACATACCTTGGTGGGCGTTTGGGCACGCAGGAGTGGTCGCGTAGCACGGTTTAACACCGCACTCTATCGTGTGTGTAACTCTCTTTACTCTAGTTGTAGAGCGGTAAATGCCGAAGCACGGCCACGGCAATAGTAGCCACACGAGCATACGAGCGCACGTGTGGGGCTTCACGCGATAGTTGAGGCCATCGTGAGTATTCTTGTGGGTTGAAATTTTGCTTGGGCGAAGTGGGCCCAATGGGCCCGTGGGCCCTTATGAGTAAATTGTGCGATTGTGTAGAATATAGTGAACTAGACTAGGTGGAACTTATATACATGGCTAGATTTGTGCTAGGTGGGCCACACGAGCGTGTGGGTCCGAATGGGCCGAAATTGAGTTTTAGGCTCAATCGTCCGGCAGACGACCGGAATGGTATTTGAGTCGCTCGGGCGACATTTGGGCCTTTGGGAAAGGCCATTGCAGGTGCAAAATTACCGATATACCCTTGGTGGGTAAATTACAAAAATGCCCTTGGTAGGTAAAATTACTGTTATACCCTCAGAGGTTGATTAGCGTGATTATGTTGTTTTATGTCTATCGATTATGATGGCAATTCATGTTATACTTATATTTGATATATGTTTAGCATACATGACATAATCGTGCATACACGAATTATTATGTCATATTGCACGGGTGTAATGAGAGGAGGGGAAGGCTTGTTTCTAGACTGTCACATGGTTTTGACCACACAATGGGTTGGCCCCGCTTTCTATATTATAATCGTGACTAAGTCTCGGTGGTTTTGACCACCAAAGTGGTTTTGACCACACATATACTATTTGTGACTACGGTCACCAGTGGTTTTGACCACACATGGATTATTTGTGACTCGTCCCAGTGGTTTGGCACCACAGTGGGTTGGCCCCACATGTTGATTACGGGATTGTCATCAGTGGTTTTGACCACACACGGTGGTTGGCCCCGCCATATGATTTGTGACTACGGTCACCGGTGGTTTTGACCACACTTATATGATTTGTGACTACGGTCACCGTGGTTTTGACCACCCAGTGGTTTTGACCACACGGGGTAGACACAGGAGTTCGGATGGTTAGGTTGGGTTTGCATGAATTGCATATTGACTTATGTATTGTGTAAGTGCTTTGTTATTATCGGGATGGGGGTTTATACACTGTGTCTCGGTGACTCACCCCTTCCCTTACATTTTGCAGATGAGGCATAGATCGCGGATGTAGAGCCGGGGCAGACTCGAAGTGGCCATGCGTTATGTTTTCGGGTTTTATCTCATTTACTATTTTGGGTTAATTTACTTTTAAATTTGGTTTTGGATTTGTAATAAGGCCGCTAAATTCCATTATTTTGGGTTTTTTGATTATCTTGCTATAAGTTTTATTATATTGTGCTTAAGTTAAACAACATGGCATGTTAATAACCTGTTAATTCAATGTTTTCGAAAAGTTATACCTCTTATCGGGATTTTCAAACTTTATTATCGGGTGATAACAAAAAAATGGTGTTAACGAACAACTCAGATTTTCGCCAACCTAAGTTTTACTTTAAGTTCAAATACAAAACAGTTTTCAACTTTGCATTTTAATCAAAGTCGGCATTTCCTTAAAAACAAACGGTTTTTCAAAGGAGTTTTCTTCTTTTGTCCAAACTTTAAACAAAGAAAGTGTTTTATACTGTTATCTTCAAAATTTAAACCTACAACTTGTTTTATTCAAATTATTTTTACCCTGTGACATGCCGAATCCGGTTGTAGTGTGTTGACCGGGTTTGGGGTGTTACATGCATCACACGGCCAGTCACACGCCCGTGTGTCTAGCCCGTGGTCGAGCCTACTTGTTTTGAATTACAAACTCGAATGACACGGTCGATCCACACGCCCGTGTGCTCAACCGTGTGGGCAATTATAGGCCATTTACAAGGCCAAATTTGCCACCCACACTTAAAATCACCTATAAGCCTCAATTCATAAGCATTTATACCTCAAATGGAAACCAAAACATACCAATATATGCACCAATTAATCATCAACTACATCATTTATTCCTATACTCAATTTCAACTCAATAAGTCTATCTAAAATACCAATTCCACATTCCAAATTCTAAAAGTCAAGCATCATATAACCCATACCACAAATTCATGATTAAACCTCAATTCTCATCAACCATTTAAGCATGAAACATACCATATTCATCATTCACATAATTCCACACCTATATACTAACATTATTCAACTTTCAAGCCATATCACATGGCAAAGTTTATACACTTCAAAACATGCCATATCAACTAGCCTATACATGCCATATACCATATGTATATACATATTCCAAAAGTACCAAAATAGTTAGCCGATACTGTGATTGAGTCGCTAACGATCCCCCTGGATTCGAGCTAGCTTTAATTATACTGTAAAACAGAGAAAACTTCACACAGTAAGCTTAAGAGCTTAGTAAGTTCGTAATATAATACATTTAACTCAAAGATTCAAAATCAATATACAAAGTACTTCATCACATAGATTATTTCACAAGTATGCACAACCTCACCCATACCAATACTCGCATAACCATTCATTTGTCCAAATACGATATTATCAACAACATAGGTTTCGAACATACCCTTGCCAACACTTAGTTAATAACTAATTTTACTACTCAATGCTCGATGCTACATTTCGATCTATCCTCATTATTCCTTCAATTCAATCGCACACTTAGTGCCAATTTCTTAGCCGAAGCATAAATATTATCGCACACTTAGTGCCTTTACATTAAACAAAATTTATCTCGGTATCGCACACACAGTGCTATTCACCTCTGCCTCGATTTTATTTACGCACACTTAGTGCCACATATTACAATCCCACATATAACATTTCTAATTCAATAACCATACATTCATTCATTTCATAACACATTGATATATGTACAAGCCCATTTTTTGCCCAGCCCATTAAGCCTAAAAGACCCCAGGCCCAATTACAAAAAAATTAACCCAAACAAAAAAACCTAGCCCAACCAGAGAAAAAAACAACAGAAAAATAAAAAAATTTTACAAACCCTAGGTGCGCCGCACCTAGGGCCACTTGCTTCTGCCCTCTACATCTGCCCACCGCCGCTGTCAGTACCTGCTCCACCCGCCCTCCACTTGCACCTGCAAAACAATAAGGAAGTGACAGACAACTTGTAAAAAAGGGCTATAAAAGCCGATTTAGACCATTTGTAAAGAGGGTTTTTTTTTTAGATTCGAAATACAAAAGAAAAAGAGATTCCAAACGCAAATATAAGATCTAAATACTAAAAGGGGCAGAGAAAAAAAACATTAAAAAGAGACGAACCAAATACAAAGAAAAAAATCAGAAATCGAAGAGGTGATTTTTATTTTATTTCTTTTAATTTTTTTATATATTTACATATAAATATAGTATAAAAAATACAAGATTTTTACCCTTTTTTGAAGGTCCGACCACCGTGCGCGGTGGCCGGCGGCAGCGCCGACGGCGGTCCCCTCGCCGAAAATCGGGCCCTGCAGAGAGAAAAGATAAAGGAGAAAGGGTTTTTTTTTGAAGCAGGTTAAAATGATCTTTTTTCAGAAATTTTGGGCTTAAATAGCCCCCAAAAAACGGCGTCGTTTTGAGTCAAAACCCCATACGCTAAACGGCATCGTTTTGGGGTAAAACGGGCCGACCCGACACAGTAGGCCAGGATCCGCGTGTTTTGGGTAAAAATGGGCTATTTACGCCCGCGGTCCCTCCGCCTTTTTATTTATTTACAATTAAGTTTATTTTATTTTTTGATTTCGCCCCATAATTTATCTTGGTTTTCAATTTAGTCCCCCAGATGCAGTGCGTTTTGGAGGAGAAGGGAAAATTTCCCTTTTAGCCCCTCCTTGTTATTCGCGTGTTCAATGGGGTCCTTTTTTCGTTTTATTTATTTTCAAATGTACCCTGAACTTTTGTTTTCAATTTGATTTAGCCCCTTTTAGTTATTATTTTTTATTTTAACTATTATTATTATTATTATTAACTTCTTTATTATTATTATTATTATTATTATTATTATTATTATTTTATATGTTATTTTTCTTTATTTTGTTTATTATCGTCCTTTCATTATTATTATTATTATTATTATTATTATTATTATTATTATTATTATTATTATTATTATCTTTATTATATTTTTAGTATTATTGTCTTTACTATTATTATTATTTAATATATCATCCTTTTTCACTATTTATTATTACCATTATTTTATTTTTATTATTTAATTATTATCACTACTATTATTTTATTTTCACTATTATTATCAGTATTATTATTATTATTACTATTATTTATTTGTTTTTTTATCACGATTATTCGTATTATTATTTTCATTACTGTCACTATTATTTTTAATTATCACTCTTTTTATTTCTATTATTTTTATTAATGTATTATTATTATTATTGACTTTATTATTATCGTATTACTATTGTCATTATTATATCATTAAACTAGTTAACCTAGTATTATTATTATTACCAACATCTTTTTATCTTATTTACTTATTTAGTTTTGCCTATTATTTTTCCCTTTTATAATTCGTTTGTTTTGTGTATTTATTCCATTTTATTTCCATCTTTTTTATTACCGTTCACATTAATACATTTACATTTATTCTGTTGTACACATTAGTATTACAATTTGTTTTTATGTTTTATCGTTATATTAACTTTTGCCCGATACAAAATCGATTCTCTTCATAAAGGCAATGTTCCGTATTTAGAGATTCGAGAGGTCGTGCCCTAACGTATTGGGTTTCGATTTTTCTCGTTTAATCTAAATAACTGAATATCCTTTTAAAACAAATGCATAAATTTTAAATAAAAAATCTATTCTCGGGAATTCAGAAACGTTGTGTCCTAACTCACTGGATGTGATTTTTAGTTATCTCGGGATAGGGATTTCTAAAGAATAAGGCAATATTTCACGTTTTGGAAATCTGAGGAATCGTGCCCAATCGTGCTGGGTTTTGGTTTTTGGTTTGTCCGAATAGTGGAATACCCTTTTAAAATTACAATGTATAAATTTTGGAAATCATGAAATGATCTTGGTATCGAGGGTTGAAACATCGTGTCCTAACGTGCTGGATGTGGTATTTCATCTTTTCGGAACAAGGGAATTTCGGTATTCAATTCAAATTACCTAAACATTTTCTAAAGGATTCATATTTTAAAATCTTTTCTAATTTTCGACATTAGGACATTAATAATCAATTAGGTACCAAATTTGGGCGTGACGAGGGTACTAACCATTCCTCGCACGTAACCGACTCCCGAACCCGATTTCTCAAAACTTCGTAGACCAAAAATCGTCGTTTTAGTAAATTTAAACCTTATTAAAATGATTGAATAAAGAGGTGACCTAATCACACCTCGTCAAAAAGGATTGGTGGCGACTCCCATTTTATTTTCGTTTTCAAAACCAAAGTCGACCCCGTTTTCAAAAAAATTGGTTTCGACAGCTTGGCGACTCCACTGGGGACATAAAGAAAGTCAGGCCTTAAATTGATTATTTTCTATCCGATATCAAAAATTTGAAAATTCAATTTGAAAATTTGATTTGAAAATTACGATCCTTTTGTTGCATTTGTTTGTTGTTTTCTTGCACACATTGCATCGCATGATCGTTGTGGTCCCACCCTCTTAATTGGGAGTAAAAAACTATGCCTTCGTGAGGTCTTCACCTCCGCATGGGCTAGTGGATTGCTTTTGGGATACATCCGTACCTATGTGCTTCGTGAGATTTTCATCTCCGCATGGCCATAGGGAAATGTATTCCCCTGAACCGAACTCGGTCCGTATGAGCCTATAATGGGTGAGGATCGAGGAATCTGCTGGTTCAGGTACCCTTCTTTAGAACCGAACCACATATAGTGAACTCTAAGAGCCCACCTTAGGTAGAGCCATGCCAAACCCTAGTGGTTACCCGAATAGGTGCTTTATTTCTTGCTTGCTTTAAGCTGTGTGTAAAATACTGACTTGTCTTATTTTGATTGAATGGCATTTTCATCGCACTTAGTCATATTGCATGATCGCCAGATTTTTACCCTCTTAAGTGGGAGTGAGAAACTATTCCTTCGTGAGGTTTTCACCTTCGTGCAGGATAGTGGATCACTTTCGGAATACATCCGTACCTATGTCTTCGTGAGATTTTCATCTCCGTGCAGCCATAGGGAAATGTATTCCCCTGAACTGAACTCGGTTCATATGAGCCTATAATGGGTGAGGATCGAGGAATCTGCTGGTTCAGGTACCTTTTCTTTAGAACCAAACCCCCATATAGTGAGCCTTAAGAGCCCACCTTGGGTAGAGCTACTTCGAACCCCTAGTGGTCACCTGGATAGGTACTCTATTTTGTTTATTTCTCCTGTGCTAACATGTTTTCTTTTGTTTTGATTGCATTGCATCATCATCATAGAAAGGAGGTGCTGATTCATATTCGATTGCTAAATAGAAGAGTTTGTCATAAGGAAATGGGTTACTTGATAAAGTAGATTATAATACGGTCGTTCGAACATAGTCCAAGTAAACAACGAGAGAAGGCTGATAGTCCGCAGAAGAATACAAGACTTTGCCCAAGGATTCAAGCCGGCAAGGATTATTCGAGAGTCATCATGTCTCAATTTTCTTAAAGAAGCTTATGAATATCGCGGAGGATAAGTGAGTGAAGAGGTACGGCCTGAACCAAGCAACTGGGAGCTAGAAGAGGCATCTATTGAGAAAGTTCACGGGACACGACCATAACATTCGGATACGAAGAAAAGGATTGGTGTTTTCACCTGGACTATGAGGACAAAGCCGTATATGCAATCCGTTTTATGTAAAGAAATTTATTTTCTAGAAAAGTTCTTCTAATGGAATTGAATTCATAATCAACGCCTCTCTTTCTTTTTGCATCCATTCTATGCATTTGCATTGCATTTCACGCATTTCCATTACATCACATCATATGCATTTAAGTCCATAGAGAGAGCCTAATTAGTTGAAATTAATACAGAAAAAAAGAGAGAGAGAAAAGGAAAAATCTGGAAACTGAGCACCATTACGGTACACGTGCCAAGACAAAGAAAATGGATCAAAGATTTGAACAATTCCAGAGAGACATGCAAGACCAGATGCAAGAGCAATTGGCAAAGCTCCAATAAGAAATGAGGGACCAAATGTTGGAAGCTCAAAGGAACATGATGGCTCAAATGACCCAGATGCTGAACGGGGTGATGGACAAAGGAAAAGGTCTCATGGCTATTACTGGAGAAGATAACGAAGGCATTCCCCCGGGTTTTACCCCACCTCATGCTCAAACACAACCTGAGGAGTATCCCCAAAGGCCATCTGTCACGATTAGGCCTCAACAAGGGCAAGCTGATACTAGACCGCCTATGAACTTCCAAGTTGACTCACGATCTAACCTAGGAGATAACCCAGCTAATCCTGTTATCCCTGATTTGGATATAGCAGAGAGGAAAGGGACAAGAACTGAATCCTCGAGGCAGTTAGAGGATCGCTGTAGATGGTTGGAAGAAAAGTTTAGGGCTTTGGAAAATACCGATCATCACCATGGTATTTACGCAAAAGACTTGAGTTTGGTTCCAGATTTGGTGCTTTCTCATAAATTTAAGATGCCATAATTTGAGAAGTACAATGGGACTAGCTGCCCTGAAGCCCACATCACTATGTTCTGTAGACGGATGACTGGCTACGTGAACAATGACCAACTTTTAATTCATTGTTTCCAAGACAGTTTAGTGGGGGCAGCGTCCAGATGGTATAATCAACTTAGCCGTGCTAATATTAGCTCCTGGAGAGACCTAGCCCAAGCCTTCATGAAGCAATACAATCATGTCACAGACATGACGCCTGATAGAATCATGTTGCAGAATATGGAAAAGAAGTCGAATGAAAGCTTCAGGCAGTACGCGCAAAGATAGAGGGAGGTTGCTATGCAAGTTCAACCACCGCTCTTAGAAAATGAGACTACAATGCTTTTTATCAACACCTTGAAGGCTCTATTTATTACTCATATGCTAGGAAGTGCTACAAAGAGCTTCTCGGACATTGTAATGACGGGAGAAATGATTGAGAACGCCATAAAAAGTGGAAGGATAGAGGCAGGAGAAAGTGACAAGAGAACGGCCACGAGGAAGAAAGAAAATGAAGTGAATAATACAATAATGGGGTACTCAAAATCGATTATCGTTAATCAGCCAAAAATAGTGACTATTGGGTATCAGGGTTCCTCAAGAAAAGAATCTGGCACAAGGGAAAACATTGAAAAACTCCAATTTACACTGATCCCAATGACATATAAGGAGTTGTATCAAAGTTTATTTGATGCGTACGTTGTGTCCCCCCACCATTCGAAACCGATGCAACCTCCATACCCAAAATGGTATAACCCAAATGCCCAGTGTGAGTACTACGCAGGGGTCACAGGGCATTCAATACAAAATTGCCTTGCTTTCAAGAAATTGGTGGAAAAATTCATCAACATGGGTATTGCGAAGTTAGATGACGCGCCAAATGCAGAAATATGAACCTGGGAACGTTTTGGACAATAGGACTGCGGAAGAAATTCTCGTAGTATTTAGAGCTTACTTAGAGTAATGTACAAAACACACTTGTTGCTTTAAGCCTAGAAGCAATAAGATTTCTTTTGTGAAATAGGCTTGTGTCCAGAATTATTATTTCAATACAATGCATCTTTTTGAGCAAATATTTTTTTCGTTCTTGTTCATACTATACATTCTTTTTTTCTTTGGAATATTCTTTCATTCCTCATTCATAAATATTCATCCTTGGAGTCATTTATTCTTTGGAATTTGCCTTCGTACCTACAATAGGCACCCAGATATCAAGACATGAGCGACGCTGTTACTGACTCCCTTTTGAGTGAGATATGGGTATAGAAGGATCTAAGGATTTTGAAGATGACAGAGATTGTAGCTTATCTTTTGATTTGTTAAGGATGGTAGAACAAGATGAGAATAGACTCTACCTTGCAAAGAGTCAGTAGGCGTTGCGAGCTTAGGAAAGAGGCAAAGATCAAAGCCTAATTCATCATAGAAATAAGGCGAGACATCATTGAGCTATTTTCAATAATTCAAAGATGTTTTCGCACAATCATATCAAGGCACACCAGGCTACTGAAACGCGGGTATGCTGTTAAGATTGGTGTTTAAAGAACCCATGTTAATGGTTCTACAACGGGTAGGCTAATCAAGAGATTCAGGCTACTGGTTTACCAAGAAAGGGAAATTGGATCAGTTACGTCGTAAATGCCAAATTGAGGAAGACAAGACTTATGTGCCTCCTCTATTTTTTCCTATATGTGGGGCATGGATGTTATCAAGCCAGTCTTATCAAAGGCTTCTGACCAACATCAATTCATTTTCATGGAGGTCGGTTACTTCACTAAGATAGTGAAAGTCACTTCATATGCCAATCTTACAATGTCGACAGTCATCAAATCCCACTCTCGATGCAAAAAAAAGGGGGATCGCCGAAAAAGATTGAAACTCGTGAAGACTCGCATCTGTGCTTGTCAAACGTAATGTAGGACCCTCACCGGGGCAACACGTTTCTCATTGATTTATAGAATAGAGACAATTTTGCCCATGGAAGTCAAGGTTCCTTCTATCTGAGTTTTATCAAAGTCGAAGTCGGATGAAGCAGAATGGATCAAATCCCAATATGATTAGCTAAACTTGATCGAAGAAGAAAGGCTAAAGGCCATCCTCATGGTCAAGTGTACCAAAAGTAAATGATACGGGCCCATAACAAGAAGTTTCACCCTAGAGAATTCCATGAAGGAGGCCTAGTTTTGGAAAAGATCCTTCCCATACAAAATGACTTCAAAAGAAAGTGGATGCCAAACTGCGAAGGACCTTATGCAGGAGAAAAGGTCTGTTCTGGGAAAGCATGGATATTGACCGAGAGGGATGGCAAGGACTTGCCCAACCCAGTGAATTCAGATCCAATAAAAAGTTTTCAAAAAAAAAAGGGAGAGGCCAAGGTGAAAACCCGCAAAGGGCGCCTTGAGACCAAAGGCGATTTGAGTTGAAAACCCAAAAAGGGCGGCTCAAATTTTGATCAAAAGTGAGGCATACAGAAGTCTTGCTACGCTTGAATCAACACTGAGGAAGTATGTTACGTCTTGGGGCATCGACAAAGTGCTCCGGATCCCCCAAACACATATTGAGCTTAAAATGGTCTTCAAGAAGTTTGAATAGAGAAGCTCAGGCTGCGATATCTGGGGCACCTAGTTTCCATCTTAACCATTCTAAATTTGCTATCTTTAATTATTTTATTCGTTTCAAAATGCATTACCAATAAATTTCCTTCTTGAGTGCATTTGCTATCTTTGCTTAACCTATTTGTCTCGAGCTATGCTCCTAATTAATTTCATTCTTATCCATAGTTATGATCCTTTTCAAGTATTTCCATTAAAATAATGATTAGTGGACTAATAATACTTTCATAAAAGGAGTTTCGCATATTACTTTGGAAGCTTCTAAATAATGCGAGAGCCTGAAACAGGACTGTTGTTCAGAACTCACCAAAACTAAAGGTTGGAAAGGAGTCTAATTTGAGACTACCTGTTAAGATTTTTTGAAAGCATCAGTCGAATAAAAAGGCAAGATATTGCGTCGGTGATGCAGTCTCAGCAAATAATGAGTAACCCAAGTATTAAAATGGGATTATTCTCAAAGAAATTCGACATTCATATACATCCGGTCATGATACCTAGGGAATGAAAGGTGTAGCAGACCAAATTGATTACCCCTGAGTCGCGGTGGGACGGATTGAAGATGACCCAGATCCTATCCCCCTTAAATTGCAGTAAGAGGGTCCGAAGATGGTATAAGCCTTAAAGTCCCAGAGGTACCATGGAATGAACCTTGAGGTTACATTGGGGCAAACCGGTTGAGCAAAATGCGATTTTTTCTTTGGGTTTTCGGTCAAAATACCAACCAAGCAAGAAGGCAGCATAATACGTCAGGGATAAAGCCTTGATGAATAACAATGACACCTTAAACATTTGAAGAGGAGTCATTTTCATGACATTTATGCATTCATATCATTCGTAACACATGTAGATAGGAGCATTTGAGTAATTCCGATCATAGCATCCTCATCATTTGTATAAGCATAAGCACACAAAACTAATTCTACAGGACAGGTTCCCCAGAGAACGGTATAGCAATATCGAAGATTTCAGATTTTGTCCCCTAGAGATAGTAGTGGGGCAGATCGAAGATTGTAGTCTTATCTTCCTAAGATAACAAGGAAGCTGACTGAAGATTTCATATTTTGTTCCCTCGAGATAACAGTAGTGGAGCAGATCAAGGATGGCCAGTTCTATCTCCCCGAAGTTCCAGTGGAGTAGGCTAAAGATTGCAGATCTTGTCTCCCTAAGCAGTAGTGGAGCAGATCAGTTAAAGATTGCAGATCTTATCTCACTAAGCAGTAGTGGAATAGATTGAAAGCCACAATTCTTATATCCTTGAAGTTCCAGTGGAGTAGGTTGAGACTTCAAATCCCTTCTCCCTGAGTCTACATGGAGGATTAGTCCTTATTTCTTTGAAGTTTCAGCAGAGAAGATTGAGGTTACGAATCTCTTCTCCCTGAATTCTTATCTCCTCAAAGTTCCAGTGGAGTAGGTTGAGGCTACAAATCCCGTCTCCCTGAGTTTACAATGAGGATAAATCATTATTTCTTTGAAGTTTCAGTAGAGAAGATGGAAACTACGAATCTTTTCTCCTTGAATTCTTATTTCCTCGAAGTTCCAGTGGAGTAGGTTGAGATTACAAATCCCGCCTCCCTGAGTTTACAATGAGGATAAATCATTATTTCTTTGAAGTTTCAGTAGAGAAGATGGAAACTACGAATCTCTTCTCCCTGAATTCTTATTTCCTCGAAGTTCCAGTGGAGTAGGTTGAGATTACAAATCCCGCCTCCCTGAGTTTACAATAAGGATAAATCATTATTTCTTTGAAGTTTCAGTAGAGAAGATGAAAACTACGAATCTCTTCTCCCTGAACTCTTATTTCCTCGAAGTTCCAGTGGAGTAGGTTGAGATTACAAATCCCGTCTCCCTGAGTTTACAATAAGGATAAATCATTATTTCTTTGAAGTTTCAGTAGAGAAGATGGAAACTACGAATCTCTTCTCCCTGAATTCTTATTTCCTCGAAGTTCCAGTGGAGTAGGTTGAGATTACAAATCCCGTCTCCCTGAGTTTACAATGAGGATAAATCATTATTTCTTTGAAGTTTCAGTAGAGAAGATGGAAACTACGAATCTCTTCCCCCTGAAGTTTCATTGGAGCCACAAACCTTATCTCCCTGAAGTTGCAGTGGAGCAGGTTAAAGTTAAAGTCGTATCTCCCTGAGTTTGCAGTGGAGCAGATTGAAAATAGCAGATCTGGCATTCCTGAAGTTGCAGGAAGCAGATCGAAGACATAAATCTTGTCTCCCTGAAGTTGCAGTGGAGCAGACTGAAGATTACAAACCTTATCTCCCTGAAGATACAACGAAGTAGGTTGAAATTACCAATTCTCACCCCTTTTGAAGTTTCAGCGGGAAAGGTCGAAGATACAAATCCCTTCTCCCTGAGATCACGATGGAGCAGATCGAAGCACCAATTCCTATACTTCTGAAGTTGCAGCGGAGTAAAGCGAAACCGCATATCTCATCTCCCTAAAGTCGCGGTGGAGTGAATCGAAGCAACAAGATGCAGTGGACCGGAATGACGCTACTTGAAGAGGAGAAGCGCCAAAGAAGTCAAGACTCTGCGAGACCGGGCAAAATTGGTCTTTCTTAAAAGTCTTTGCTCCATTCCCGTTACACAACAACAAGCAAAGAGGGGCAGCTGTACAAGCCCATTTTTTGCCCAGCCCATTAAGCCTAAAAGACCCCAGGCCCAATTACAAAAAAAATTAACCCAAACAAAAAAACCTAGCCCAACCAGAGAAAAAAACAACAGAAAAATAAAAAAATTTACAAACCCTAGGTGCGCCGCACCTAGAGCCACTTGCTTCTGCCCTCTGCATCCGCACTGCCGCTGTCAAGATGCTGCTCCACCCGCCTCCACTTGCACTGCGCAAAGCAAGAAGGAAGTGACAGACAACTTGTAAAAAAGGGCTATAAAAGCCGGTTTAGACCATTTGTAAATGGGGTTTTTTTTTAGATTCGAAATACAAAAGAAAAAGAGATTCCAAATGCAAATATAAGATCTAAATACTAGAAGGGGCAGAGAAAAAAAAATTAAAAAGAGACGAACCAAATACAAAGAAAAAATCAGAAATCGAAGAGGTGATTTTTATTTTATTTCTTTTAATTTTTTTTATATATTTACATATAAATATAGTATAAGAAAATACAAGATTTTTACCCTTTTTTGAAGGTCTGGCCACTGTGCACGGTGGCCGGCGGTGGCGCTGGTGGCGATCCTCTCGCCGGAAATCGGGCCCTGCAGAGAGAAAAGATAAAGGGGAAAGGGTTTTTTTTTTAAGCAGGTTAAAATGATCTTTTTTCAGAAATTTTGGGCTTAAATAGCCCCCAAAAAACGGCGTCGTTTTGAGTCAAAACCCCAGACGCTAAACGACGTCGTTTTGGGGTAAAACGGGCCGACCCGACCCAGTAGGCCAGGATCTGCGTGTTTTGGGTAAAAATGGGCTATTTACGCCCGCGGTCCCTCCGCCTTTTTATTTATTTACAATTAAGTTTATTTTATTTTCTGATTTCGCCCCATAATTTATCTTGATTTTCAATTTAGTCCCCCAGATGCGGTGCGTTTTGGAGGAGAAGGGAAAATTTCCCTTTTAGCCCCTCCTTGTTATTCGCGTGTTCAATGGGGTCCTTTTTTCGTTTTATTTATTTTCAAATGTACCCTGAACTTTTGTTTTGAATTTATTTTAATCCCTTTTGTTATTTTGCGTTTTTTTGTTATTATTGCCCCTGAACTTTTGTTTTGAATTCGATTTAGCCCCTTTTAGTCATTATTTTTTATTTTAACTATTATTATTATTATTATTATTATTATTATTAACTTCTTTATTATTACTATTATTATTATTATTATTATCATCATCACTTTATTTTTATTATTTTTTTATATGTTATTTTTCTTTATTTTGTTTATTATCGTCCTTTCATTATTATTATTATTATTTTTATTATCATTTTATTATCTTTATTATATTTTTAGTATTATTGTCTTTACTATTATTATTATTTAATATATCATCCTTTTCACTATTTATTATTACCATTATTTTATTTTTATTATTTAATTATTATCACTACTATTATTTTATTTTCACTATTATTATCAGTAATATTATTATTATTACTAGTATTTATTTGTTTTTTTATCACGATTATTCGTATTATTATTTTCATTACTGTCACTATTATTTTTAATTCTCACTCTTTTTATTTCTATTATTTTTATTAATGTATTATTATTATTGACTTTATTATTATCGTATTACTATTGTCATTATTATATCATTAAACTAGTTAACGTAGTATTATTATTACCAACATCTTTTTATCTTATTTACTTATTCAGTTTTGCCTATTATTTTTCCCTTTTATAATTCTTTTGTTTTATGTATTTATTCCATTTTATTTCCATCTTTTTTATTACCGTTCACATTAATACATTTACTATTATTCTGCTGTACACATTAGTATTACAATTTGTTTTTATGTTTTATCGTTATATTAGCTTTTGCCCAATACAAAATCGATTCTCTTCATAAAGGCAATGTTCTGTATTTAGAGATTCGAGAGGTCGTGCCCTAACGTATTGAGTTTCGATTTTTCTCGTTTAATCTAAATAACTGAATATCCTTTTAAAACAAATGCATAAATTTTAAATAAAAAACCTATTCTCAGGAATTCAGAAACGTTGTGTCCTAACTCACTGGATGTGACGTTTAGTTATCTCGGGATAGGGATTTCTAAAGAATAAGGCAATATTTCGCGTTTTGGAAATCCGAGGAATCGTGCCCAATCGTGCTGGGTTTCGGTTTTTGGTTTGTCCGAATAGTGGAATACCCTTTTAAAATTACAATGTATGAATTTTGGAAATCATGAAATGATCTTGGTATCGAGGGTTGAAACATCGTGTCCTAACGTGCTGGATGTGGTATTTCATCTTTTCGGAACAAGGGAATTTCGGTATCCAATTCGAATTACCTAAACATTTTCTAAAGGATTCATATTTCAAAATATTTTCTAATTTTTGACATTAGGACATTAATAATCAATTAGGTACCAAGTTTGGGCGTGACGAGGGTGCTAACCCTTCCTCGCACGTAACCGACTCCCGAACTCGATTTCTCAAAACTTCGTAGACCAAAAATCATCGTTTTAGTAAATTTAAACCTTATTAAAATGATTGAATAAAGAGGTGACCCGATCACACCTCGTCAAAAAGGATTGGTGGCGACTCCCATTTTATTTTCGTTTTCAAAACCAAAGTCGACCCCGTTTTACAAAAAAATGGTTTCGACAATATAAATTTAACAATTAGTATTATATCCGAACTTACCTCGGACATAGAAATACCGAGACTAGCCGATCAATCGAGCACTTTGCCTTTGCCTCGATCCCGATCTGAATCTCTCCGTTCTTGGTCTATACATATTCAAATTTAGCTCATTCAATCACCAAATCATTCAATTTAGTCCAAACACACATATTTAGGGTGTAACACCCCAAACCCGGCCCAAACGCTACAACAGGATCTGGTATGTCACTTAAGAGATTTTACATAACATGTCGCATTTCGGAAAACAGTTACTAGGTTTACACCTTTATTTCGAAAGCTTAATAATTCATTAAAGTATAAAATATTAAGTTACCAATTATCTTGGTAGATTTTAAATAAAAAAAAATCGAAATTTCATGCAGGTCTTAACTTAATTCATAACATAAAACTTAAAACCCAGTAATAAAAGCCCAACAAAATCCCAAAACATAAATGGTAGTCTAGTGGCCCATGGCCTTATTACAAAGAAATTTGAACCCATTAGTTAAATGAAAATCAAATATTAGACTAAATCTTTTTGCTGAATTCTCAAAGCTCTATCGCATGGCCACCTTGCTCTCCTCTCCAGCCCGGTCTGATGCCCTAAGTGTCACCTGAGATGGTTAAAATTAAAGGGTGAGTCGCGAGACTCAGTGTGCAACCCTCATGCACCATTAGATTTGGGCTTTAGCCCCATAAAACAGAATAATCAAAATATAAGTAACAAAAATAATATGCAAAGCCCAACCCATATCCTAGGTGTCCATCCGCTACATGCCCTGCATTCGACCATTCACACCATTGGGGATTTCTACAATCAACCCACACCGCACACACGCCTTGATGGCGGTCGTCTTTGCTCATCATCGATCATGGCCGTAGCCACTACAATAGATCACGGCAGAAGCCGCCATAACGAGATCACTGTAAGGAACCGCATACAACAGATCACGGTAAAAACCGCTACAACATATAACTTCCTCCTTTCATCAACCCAACCCATGCAATCACATATAATCAATATTCTTAAATCATTTAATTAGAGCATTCACTAACCTGGGGATTTGCTTTTACCCTCTTTGGGTTTCCGTCATTATGCCGGGATTTCGGCATTTAACAAAACATGTAATACTTATTTTCATATATTAATCAAACAGATCTAGATGGTGTGGAGAATTACACACCTGATATTGCGAGATCCAATATTCTTAGTCGATGTCATTGCTATCTGGATCTATTATCCTCAATCTATAGCCTTGCTTAAAAGCCGGAACAATTGCGAAAATAGGCCTCTCCTATATTCGGCCATGGTTAGTATTCTACCCGATTTTATATATATAAATAAACAAATCCTCTTACCTTGAAATCCCGAAATTGGAGACTTATGATTTTCGCTTTTAGGTCTAGTCGACTAAGCTTCCTTCAAATCTCGAATTGCCACCCATCATAAAACCATTAAACTATTAGCTTTTGGTTTTTGCCTTTCAAAAACCGGGAATAGATCATGAGAACTAATCAAAAATCAACACTTACCTTAGCATAGGAGATTCGGCTAGCACTAGAGAGAGGATTCGGCAATGCCCATGGAAGATTTAAATGCCAGAAGTATAGAACTAATTCTCAAATAGGATGAATAGAAGAAAAGACTATGGATGCTTCGGCTTCCTAGAGAAATCGACACAAGAAGGAAAAAGTGGAGAAGAGTTTCGGCTTTTAAAGAAATTGGAGAAAAGAAATTGGAAAGGGAGAGGCTAGGGAATTTCGGCACAATGGGAGAGAAATTTAGGGTTTTCAGTGTCAGAATCAAGGAGCTAGCCCCCCTATTTATAGATATTTTGGCACCTCCATGCTAAAAACCGAAAACGCCTTAAAATTCAAGCTAAAGAGAGGAGAAATTCGGCACCCTCCTTGCCATGCAAAGAGCCGAATTTTACACTCCTCTAGGTGGTGGATTTTCGGCCAACACTTCCCTTGAAGATAAGCTCCTAACTTTTCTCCTTTTTATCTATGATATTATCACTTAAAAATCCACATAAATTCTCCTATTTTATAGCCTTGTAGCCGTCCACCTCTACTAATCCCTAATGCCAAATTTAACTCACTTAAATTAAAATATTTGGGCCTCATTAAACTTAATACTTGGGCCCTTAATTCCTTGTCTGTGGCATCACCCTCTCTTAATTTAAAGTGCCAAATTTGGCCTAAAACATGGGCTCTTGCGACCCAAAACTTGTCCCTTTTAATCATTAATGATGCCACTTTAACTGGGCCTTTTGCCTAATTCTAAGCCCAAATTTAGACCCCTATCAATTAAATTAACATAGTAAACCTATCCCTACACTAAATGTATAGGCCCGTAAATTTAGGACGTTACAGGTTCTACCCCTTAAAGAAATTTTGTCCTCGAAATTTCCAACTAACTATTAATCGTACTACCCAAGTCTCACCACTATGCTTTCACAAGACTCGATTCTAAAGCCAAAAGAAACACTTAGTATACTATGGTAGAGTACGCGCACAGAGTGTTAGTATCTAAAGCGTCCTCGTCCCCTTGTACCCATTTTACCGATTCGCGTTTATCTGTTTAGAAATTTTATGAATTATTAGTTTTCTTCCGCTGATTAACCACGAACAGCATTTTATGAATAATAGTTTAAGAGTAGTTCTTTCGAATTCGCATTCTGTCTGATCTCAAGTTTGTAACCTCTAACTAAAATAAAACACATACATCAGACAAATAACATCCAAGCACTTACATTCTTCATGTAAAGGTGTTTTCGTTGATTCACTACCCAAGGGTATTTTCGTAATTTTATCCTACAGGGGTATTTTCGTAATTTTTCATAATAAAGTTCCTTGTTGATTTCATGAAGGGTATTCTGGTAATTTTACAATCCGGGGGTATTTTGGTAATTTTGAAATCTGGGGGTATTTTGATAATTTTGAAATCTGGGGGTATTTCGGTAATTTTGAAATTTGGGGGTATTTCGATAATTTTGCAATCAGGGGAAATTTAGTAATTTTGCAAATCAGGGGTAATTTGGTAATTGTACAAACCAGGGGTATTTTGGTCA
This sequence comes from Gossypium sturtianum, assembly GCA_025698515.1. Taxonomy (NCBI): domain Eukaryota; kingdom Viridiplantae; phylum Streptophyta; class Magnoliopsida; order Malvales; family Malvaceae; genus Gossypium; species Gossypium sturtianum. The sequence goes on along the minus strand of CM046952.1, from coordinate 49,340,924 downwards.
TTTGACAAAACGAGGGTAGGTTGGAAATTTTTCTAACGGGGATATTTTGATGTTGTTGTTGTTTTTTTCAAACAGGTACTTTGGGAAAAAATCTAGTTTCATGGTCGGGTTACTCTTATAAACATGAGATTTTTGGGTAAATTTTCAAAACATAGGTATTTTACAAATTCATGGTCTGGTTGGTAGTTTTCACAAATCAAACGTATTTTGAAAATTTTGCAAAACTTGAGAAATTTCTTTTTTTTCAAACTAGGGTGGTTGGTCCCTTTCGGGTTTTAATTATAAGGTTTAGCCCATCAACAAGTCCTCGTAACTAGGGTGAATAGTCACCACGCACTGTAGGATTTTAGTGAAGAGGAGGTGAGTCGCTAGGATCGCTTAAGTACCAAGCTCTCCCTGAATCCACTCCTAGACATGCGTATGCCCATTGCCACACCCTAACTTGGCTAAGGTGAACAGTCCACTACACGCACTGCAGGATTCCAGTGAAGAGGAGGTGAGTCACTAGGATCGCTTAAATACTGTGCTCTTAGGATCCAATCCTAGACATGCGTATGCCTGTTACCACACCCTAGTCTTGCGGCTCGTTCACGGGTTTGTTTAGTGAAGTTAAGTCTTATGAGATTTTAAGAGTTGTTTCACTAGGCCTAAAGTCCATCAAGTTCTAATCTAACTAATCTACGTCCCATAAAGCCCATCAAGCCCACATATATTATATCACACAATGGTTCGAATACTTTACAGCGGACTTGGGGCCGAGACGAAAGCATGCGCCGAGCTAATGGACTGATATCACTTAAAAACATCCATATTTCAAAAGCCTATCTTTAGAAAACATTTTGAGCCCAAAACCCCAGAGCCGAAGTTTTGAACCTGGCTCGATACCAATTTGTCACACCGAAACCCGCCCAAACGCTACAACCTGGATCGTATGTCACTTAAGAGATTTTACATAACATGTCGCATTTTGAAAATGATTACTAGGTTTACACCTTTATTTCAAAGCTTAATAATTCATTAAAGTATAAAATATTAAGTTACCAATTATCTTGGTAGATTTTAAATAAAAACCGAAATTTCATGCAGTCTTAACTTAATTGATAACATAAAACTTAAAACCCAGTAATAAAAAGCCCAACAAAATCCCAAAACATAAATGGTAGTCTAGTGGCCCATGGCCTTATTACAAAGAAATTTGAACCCATTAATTAAATGAAAATCAAATATTAGACTAAGTCTTTTCTTTGAATTCTCAAAGCTCTGTCGCATGGCCACCTTGCTCTCTCTCTCGGCCGGTCCGATGCCCTAAGTGTCACCCGAGATGGTTAAAATTAAAGGGTGAGTCGCAAGACTCAGTGTGCAACCCTCATGCACCATTAGATTTGGGCTTTAACCCCATAAAACAGAATAATCAAAATATAAGTAACAAAAATAATATGCAAAGCCCAACCCATATCCTAGGTGTCCATCGCTACACGCCCGCACTGACCATTCACACCATTGGGGATTTCTACAATCAACCCACACCGCTACACGCCTTGATGGCAGTCGTGCTGCTCATCATCAGATCATGGCCGTAGCCACTACAATAGATCACGGCAGAAGCCGATACAATAGATCACGATAAGGAACCGCTAAAACAGATCACGGTAAAAACCTCTACAACATATAACTTCCTCCTTTCATCAACCCAACCCATGCAATCACATATAATCAATATTCTTAAATCATTTAATCAGAGCATTCACTAACCTGGTGATTTGCTTTTACCCTCTTTGGGTTTCCGTCATTATGCCGGGATTTCGGCATTTATCAAAACATATAAGACTTATAATTATATACTAATCAAACAGATCTAGATGGTATGGAGAATTACACACCTGATATTGCGAAATCCAATATTCTTAGTCGATGTCCTTGCTATCTGGATCTATTATCCTCAATCTATAGCCTTGCTTAAAAGTCGGAACAATTGCGAAAATAGGCCTCTCCTATATTCGGCCATGGTTAGTATTCTACCCGATTTTATATATATAAATAAACAAATCCTCTTACCTTGAAATCCCGAAATTGGAGACTTATGATTTTTGGCTTTTAGGTCTAGTCGACTAAGCTTCCTTCAAATCCCGAATTGCCGCCCATCATAAAACCATTAAACTATTAGCTTTTGGCTTTTGCCTTTCAAAAACCGGGAATAGATCATGAGAACTAATAAAAAATCAACACTTACCTTAGCATAGGAGATTCGGCTAGCACTAGAGAGAGGATTCGCCAATGCCCATGGAAGATTTAAATGCCGGAAGTATAGAACTAATTCTCAAATAGGATGAATAGAATAAAAGACTATGGATGCTTCGGCTTCCTTGAGAAATCGGCACAAGAAGGAAAAAGTGGAGAAGAGTTTCGGCTTTTAAAGAAATTGGAGAAAAGAAATTGGAGAGGGAGAGGCTAGGGAATTTCGGCACAATAGGAGAGAAATTTAGGGTTTTCAGTGTCAGAATCAAGGAGCTAGCCCCCTATTTATAGATATTTTGGCACCCTCTCGCTAAAAACCAAAACGCCCTTAAAATTCAAGCTAAAGAGAGGAGAAATTCGGCACCCTCCTTGCCATGCAAAGAGCCGAATTTTACACTCCTCTAGGTGGTGGATTTTCGCCAACACTTCCCTTGAAGATAAGCTCCTAACTTTTCTCCTTTTTATCTATGATATTATCACTTAAAAATCCACATAAATTCTCCTATTTTATAGCCTTGTAGTCGTCCACCTCTACTAATCCCTAATGCCAAATTTAACTCACTTAAATTAAAATATTTGGGCCTCATTAAACTTAATACTTGGGCCCCTAATTCCTTGTGTGTGGCGTCACCCTCTCTTCATTTAAAGTGCCGAATTTAGCCTAAAACATGGGCTCCTTGCGACCCAAAACTTGTCCCTTTTTAACTGTTAATTATGCCACTTTAATCTGGGCCTTTTTGCCTAATTCTAAGCCCAAATTTAGACCCCTATCAATTAAATTAACATAGTAAACTTATCCCTACACTAAATGTATAGGCCCGTAAATTTAGGATGTTACATAGGGCACTTTACAAAATAGCCCTCACATTTTCACATTTCGACACTTTAGTCCCTATTTCATAAAATCATTAAATTCACATAATTTTATTTCACACATGCCTAGCCGAATTCTCCTTATGTTCATACTAGCCCACATATTTCATTTATTTCACATTTTAATCCTTCAATTTACACTTTTCTCAATTTAGCCCAAATTACTCAAATTCACCAAAAATTCAAAGACAAAATATGTTTATCTATCACATATCTTTCATATTTCATCACCAACTATCACCAAGCTCAAGCATTCATCAATTGAACATTTTAAAATCATCATCAAATTCTAAAATTAGAGCATGGGCTTGATAGTATGCTAAGCAATGATCACAAAAACGTGAAAATCACTAAAAACCGAGCTCAAAACATACCTTAATCAAACCTTGTATGTGTCGAATATTCAAAGCTCAAGAACCCTAAGTTTTCTTTTCATTTTCAGTGGAATAAAGATGATAATATGTCCACCAAATGTTTTTGTTTTAATTATAATAACTTCAATAACCTAATTACCATTTTAACCTTTGATTAAAACATTAAAATTCCATTAACATAAGCCCATTTTTGTCCATCTCCACTATCAAAGGTCTATTTACAACATAAGAACTCCTCATTTAAAAAGCCATGCCAAATAGGCACTTTAACAATCAGCACACAGCGTTTGCATTTTATGCGATTAAGTCCTTTTTGCAAATTAAGCACACAATCGATAAAATTTTCACAAAGAAATTTCACACATGCTTAATAACTTACTGTAAACACCAAAAATAATATCAAAATATTTTTCCGACCTTGGATTTGTGGTCTCGAAACCACTGTTCCGACTAGGGTCTAAACCGGGCTGTTACACTTAGTGTCAAATCTTTTATCATTCAAATATCTTTGTATTTAGAGCTAAATTTTTGTAAACACACACCTTGTAAAGGTCTCTTTGTTTACTTTCTTTCAAATCACCAACTGTAAATTGAGAGGGTATTAGTTGAGCAATAAAAACTAAAAAGGGTTCTAGTGTAACTATAAAAGCTAGGGGGAAAGGTTCTAAGACTTAAGAAAAATATAGTGTTGTAAATGTTATACTTTCTCCTTGAAAGGTATCAATTCTAATAGTGAATTAGGAAATCCTTAATGGTGGAAAGCTAAGGTAATGAAGGTAGACAAATTGGGTCAAACCACTATAAATTGAATTGTCCAAACATTTTTTTCATTTCCTTATTATTTAGAAAAGTTTGAAGAGATTTTTAAAATACCAATTCACTCCCTCTTGGTATTTTAGGGTCTAAAAAATTACAACTTATTTAATCATTAAGTCATTCTACTATAGTACCATGATTGAACTCTCTCTTATTATATACCATCACGAAAGCTGCTTTGTTAAGTTTTTGTCCAATGACCTTGTTATAAGTATGTTACCTTCATAGGATATCCTTAATCTCTTTGGGATAAAATTCATTCTCCCAATATAAAATTCATTCTCCCAATATAATTCTATTTTATCTCATGGTTTCCATTACATCTTCCGATATGAAAAGTCAATTACTAACACATAGTAATTAAATCATTTGTCTTAAGACAAATAACCCATAGCCATGTTCCTTTTTCATCAATCATGTAATGCCAATAAGAGGATATCATTTACCCTTATAAGGCTATAAATTCCACTGTTGTGGAATGATGCTACATCGTGCAGAAATTGTATACCAACGTACTGATTTTCGGTTTGTTAGCTCTAGTTTTTCAAGTATTTTGATATAACAAAAAGTATATTAAAAATTCCCTACTTAAATTTACAAATATTGTTTATAAGTCCTTAAAATTATTTTCAAAGTTTTGGTATCGGTAGAACCCATCAGAGTATTGGTTGTATTGGTAGAAGGGACCATGGCATCGATAGAAGTCCCAGGCCAAAACTACCTTGCTTATTGGAGTGTGTTCTACCGATAGAAGTCTGGGTTGTATCAGTAGAACCTAGAGTTGTATCGGTAGAACTCCCAGTTCTACTAGTAGAATTCTGTAGTTATTTCAAAGTCTTTTCATCTTGAGTTCTACCGATACTTGTCCACCTAAGTATCGGTAGAAGTCCTTCAGACTTCAAAAACTCGTTAAAAATTAATTTAATTCAAGGCTTTTTTAAAAGTTTATTTTTTCCAAAAATTTGAAAATAATTTTAAGGACTTATAAACAATTTTTGTAAATTTTTGTAAAAGTGCAGGGGATGCTGAACTTTGGCTACTGACTTATAAACAAGTCAAGTCAGTAGCCAAAGTTCAGCATCCTCTGCACTTTTACCGATACTCTGATGGGTTCTACCGATACCAAATGAAACCCTCAAAATTCTACCGATACAATAGAACTTATACCGATAGAATGAGCCTAACGGTTATATTTTTGAAAGACTTTTACCGATACGAGTTTCCTTTTACCGATACAACGAAGCTGCAGACTGCATTTAATGCTTGTTTTTATGGGTGCAACAACTCTATTTTGTTTCTAATGGCTACAAACGTCTACAAGGTTATTTGAGGACTTAAATACAAGGTCAAGGCTCCCTATTGAATTCAAGAAAGACAAGAAACAAATACCTAACTTCCAATAACTCAATTTTCCAATCTTTCTCAATCTTTTACTAAATATTTCTTGTATATACTTGTGGGTTAAGTTTTCTATCATTCTTTCAAGTGTTGTAACTTTGTGTGAGAGTGTTTAATTGTTGATTATCTACCTTTTAGAGGTATCATCTCATTCATCATTATTTTTCTCTCATTTGTGAGGTGTTACTTAAGGTTTTGGATAAAAAACCTTGAGGGGAAGTGGTTCTATATTACCTTTGAAAACATAAGGATTTGTAAGGTTAAACTTTGTCCTTAAAGGTTCAAATCTAGTGGATTTGGGAAATCCTTAGTTGAGGAAAGTTAAGGTAGTGGATGTAGGCAATTGAGGCCGAACCACTATAAATACTTGAGTCGTGTTATTTTTACCCTTTCCCAAAAACGTTCTAATACACCAATTCACCCCCTCTGGGTGTATTTCAATCTTAACATGGTTTCTTATCCATTTGAACTCAAGCTTTCATTTACATTAAAGTATACAAGTCACACATAAATAGTTCATCATCCACTCAGGATTAAGGTATGTCACACTATAAATGTCACAAGTAAATAAATCCATAAGCGAATCTAAGATAAATTCAATATGGGTCTTGTCTGATGTATTGTCAGTCCAGGCAATGACATCTATGTCTCTATCTTTTGGGAGTCATCCACTCCGATGGCCAAGACAAGGAATCCCCCCAATTGGACTTGATAGACGACATAATAGTCTTTCAATCGATTTCTTTAGTTTTGATTAGACTACAAATTGTTTAGATTATCTACTAATATAAGTTGTCTTATCACATTATGATCCAACCACATAATGCAACTTAATATTAGTTAAGCATTAGATAATAAGTGAGCCAATATTTGCTTACATTTTGTTTTGCATGCAAAAACTGTTGAGAACATATACAAATGATATTAACGTATAATGAAATTTTATTTAAACCAATTTGTTCGAAAAAATTACAAGTATGATATGACGAATACATTACACTTAGGGCACTAGATCCCAACAGCATACTGAGCATGATGCTTAAGCTTATTAGGCAGCTTGGCATAGATGTGTTACATGCAGAATCTATGTATTGTGTTTGGCATCACTTCTATGATCGTTGCTCTAATGTTTTCACACTGGTTTGTCAGAATGCAATTAGGATGAATGTCTCCCATAGCAGATATCCAGGTAATAAGCAACCACCTAAATGTCCCCACATCTTCGCGTGAAAGCAAAGCACAATCTAATAGGGTAGATTGATCATGGTGATTAATTCTAACAAATGAAGCAAAATGTATTTTATACTTGGTCACAAGATAAAATGTATCGAAATTGTTGGGGATCGACCCGATTAACAATGAACAAGTAAAAAATAGTGGAAAAAATTGAGAAATTGAACACACAAATTTAACGTGAAAAAATCCTTCCAAAGTGGATAAAAAACCACGAGCAAAGATAAGTATACTATAATGGCAAAAGAACGAAGAGTACAAAAGATGGAGATAAAAACTAAATCCTGAAAACCCAAAAACAAAGAACTCTCAAAACATAAACACAAAATTCTCTAAAAGTGTTATGAGTTCTAATCTTTAATGGGTGTTTTTTCGAAAGTTGTAAAAGAGCCTATTTATAAGCTAAATTCACAGGTCAAATAATAAAAAAAATAATCTAGACTAATCAGAGTTTGATTGAATCAAATAAAGTTTAACTAGAGATTATTTCTCAAATTTGACTGAAATATGAGTCATACTCAACAGAAACAAACTACATCATGGAAGTCCTCACAAGCAACTTTACTCTGAGGATGGATGCAAATAATATTCTTCAACCTTTTATATCCATCAAGGTCAAACTGGTGGAATAATTCCCTATCTTTAGCATTTCGCAAAAGAACTTCCTCAAATACTCAACATCCCCCTCTTGAATGATTAACGTTTGTTGCTATGGATATAATTTCTACAATCCCTATCTTTAATCCTCATATGCCTCTAAATTATATTCTGAATTATTCTTTTTCCTCTTCATTATACATGCAAGCAACAAAATAATTTATGACCGTTGATAGTAGACATTAATCCAGTATACAGGTGAATCGGAACATATAACAATAATAGCAGAAAACAAAAGGAAGTAATGGAGGGGAAAAGTAAGATGGGAAAATAATGAGGGCATAACTGTAATTAAGTTAAATGAAACATGATCATCGAATCTAACATTTCCAACAACAATGTAAGATAAGGCAGTCCAAGTGTTAGTTATTGGAAGCCACAGAAGCGCAGAAAAGGGAAAAGACATGAAAGGTGGCGATTGACCTTAGTGGCGCACCGTGTGCCAAGCCATGATTCATGGAACTTTTTCGCTTCCTTTTTTTTTTCCTTAAATACAGAAGAGTGAAGATTGGATGAAGACAACCAGACAACAGCTCATGCACACACATCACTTGCATTAATTTATGTTTCCAACACACATAAAATGCCTAACACTCCACTTTTTCCCTATTCTCTCTTTAACATGCAACAAATCAGTGGCTTAGTCAACTCTTCACTCACATTATCAACTTTCTCTTACCTATTTTTATAATTAACTCTTAACAGCTTGCACTATATTATAATTAACATTAGCCCTTGTTTAGTTTATCTCTCTTCTTCTTCTATTTTGTTTGTTTTTTCAAAATATTTCATAACCCTAACCTTTTTACCACTGATGATTACTTAAGTGAATTCATATAATTATCCTTTAAATATTTAATAAAGTGAAATTTTGTATTATAAAAGGAAATTATGAGCTGGGAGGATACTGACAGTGGGTTAGGGTTAGGGTTAGGGTCAGAATTTAAGGCCTTCATTCTGCCAATTTTGCAATTTGCATTACTACTTTGATCAAACCCAACTGCCAATTAATTGCTATCCATTACATTAATTTGTGGGAAACATGTACCCACATCATATTTAATTATGCACACTGCTGGCTTTTGCCACACTAAATTATATAATTTTACTTGTTATTTCTATTATAATTTTATTTTAAATATACTGATATATATATAAATTCCTTTATATATTCATGTGTTCGTCTAATCTAACTTGTTAATGCTTATTTAATTGTATTTTTCTTGTCATATTTAATATTATAAATATAATCAACAAATGTTATGTGTAATGATAAAAATGTATATTCAAATTTTAAAGACAATATTATTGAAAATGGTAATTATGAACCCTGAATATAAACTATAAAACATAAAAAAATAAAAAACAAAAAACATTACAAATATACTTTCTAATACATTTTTTAATGTACATGTATTTTTAAAGACATTAAAAAAAAGTAAAATCTAATTATTTTGGCTATGCATTTAAATTTTTTTAAAGGAATATGTTCTACATTTGATACTCAGCATATAATTATTTTTTAAGTCTTACACGATTTGCATTTGCAAGTGCCCCTCTTAAAACATATTAAAAAAATAAAATTAATGTAAAATTGAAATATATGCCTGCCTATATGGTGATTTTCTTTTTCATTTTTTATTTTTATTTTTCATGTTCATATTTGAGATACATGGTTACTTCTCCCAATAATATTATTTTTAAAATTCAAATTTACGTGTCCCTTTAGACATACAATATATCTTATCAATGCATCCAACACTTGATGGTAATTCTACATGATAATTTCTAAAAAGTTATGATCGAAATATCCATTAACGATAGTGTGTGTAAGATGAGAATAATTAGTACTAATTAAAATATTCAAAATTTTTATTTTATTTTTTATATTTAGATATTTCAAGGGATATTAATCCTAAAAAAATCTATTATCTAAATGCAGATTGGGGTAATTTATGTATTTTTCATGTCATAATCATGCTTAAACTTTTTTTATATTTATTAAAAACTGTGATATACAAAAATAAAATGTAATAAAAATTTTGGGTAGAACTTACCCACCCTGAACAGGATGAAATTATTACCACAAACTCACAAATTGAATTATAGGACCAACACTTAATAACTAATAGACAAAAGACAGAAGTTCAATATATAATAATACAGAATAATAAAACATGACAACAGTATTATACAATATGCAATATGCATAAAATATAAAATATAATATGTGCAAAAGTCTTTCTACCCAAAAAAGAAAAAGCAAAAGGTAAAAACAACTCTCCTATTGGTCTGGATTTTAATTTAGGATAAATTGGTCACTCTTAAAAAAATTAAAATTGATTTAATCTTAGTTAATTTTAAAAGTGAATAATTAAAAATAATTATTCATGACAAATAATGTTGTTCATCAATTGTATATAAATTTGATTGACATAATAATAAATTAATCCCTCAACGTTTACATATTCTTCAATTCGATCAAGATTCTAACAGAATTATTTAAAAAAATATATAAAATTTTAAGAACTAAAAAAAGTTGAAATATATATATATATATATATATAAATCATTAGCTTTAAATATATAGAGAGAGACCAAATATGTAAACTTTAAGAACTAAATTTGTTAAAAATATATAAAAATCATTAGCCTTAAAATACAAATAACTGCTTTAAAATAAATATATTTATATATAAATCATTACCTTTAAATATATATAGAGAGACCGAATATGTAAAATTTGAGGACTAAATTTGTTAAAAAAAAATATAAATCATTAGCTTTAAAAAATATATAAAAATAATTTAGCCCTTTGATTTTTATTTCAAGGAATGTAGTCATTTAACTTTTTAAATTTCAAAATTTAGATGCAACTGTTAACATTAGTAATTTTTTTTGTTAAATTTGTTGGGGGTAACATTTTGATATAAAAAAACTCACTTGATAGCAAAGTCATAATAATAATAATAATAATAATGTTAACAGTTAGACTTAAATTTTAAAAATTGAAAAGTAGATTAACTAAATTCTAGAAATAAAAATATAGAGACTAAATATAAAAAAATAAAGTGTACATGAACTTATAACATATTTTAACCACTTTATAGAATAATCCCTCATATTTTTATTTTATTTTTATTTTTAAAAAATTATGTTTAAATAAAAGAGTGAATATTTAAAACAAGTAGGCAAAATGAGATTGAGATGGGAGGAGAGAAGATGAGAATGAATGTGTCATTTTATGGATAGGATTTGGTACCACTTCGACAGCTTGGTGGGTTCACGATTATTAAGGCTAAGAATGTAGAGTGATGAAATAAGATTATTTTGTTCTCAACTCTCAAGCATTTGAATGAACTTCTATCCAGGGGAAGAAACGAATGTAGTTTATATACCATAGAGGTTGGGTTTTTGTTACAATAAGAGTTTTGGAAAGTGCATAAATGAGTCAAAAGAAATGGATGTTAGACATAGCTGGCACAGGCAGAGTGGAGTTGAGTTAGGAATGACGGGGCTTCAAGAAAACCAAGTCTCAGACCCACACCTAACACGCGTAAACATCCGTAAAGTAGAGTAAAGAAGAATAATAATAATAAGGCAACGGTCCCCTCCTTTAAAATTTCCCGTCTCTCTAAAGATCCGTTATCAACGGTCCAATTATTTAATTCAAAAAAACGCGTTTATTGGAACACACGCCGGCCTAACCATCCTCTAAATACGCTTTCTTTTCTCTTCCAAACTCCTCAACTATTTTTTCTCCCAAATTTGCTTTCCACCGCACAAATATTCGTTCCCCCCCCCCCCCCTTTCAATGCCCACTCTTCTATTTCGGATTTTCTTGCTATACAATCTCCTTCTCGACTATTTGGTCCCCAGAAAGCTCAAATCTTTCCTCTCTCCTTCTTGTACTACCACCACCCCCTTTGTTTCTGTCGGAGGTGAAACCGAAAAGAACCCATCTCCGGCAGTTGCATTGGCATCGGTCTCCCCTCGTTGTCCTTTAAAAAGAATGGACGCTGCTGAGTTGAAGAGGGTGTTCCAATTGTTCGACAAGAACGGAGATGGGGCCATCTCCAAGAAAGAGTTGAACGATTCGTTGGAGAATATGGGTATCTGCATCCCTGATCCTGAATTAACCCAAATGATCGAAAAGATTGATGTCAACGGCGATAAGTGCATCGATATCGACGAGTTCAGTGAGCTGTACCGATCCATTATGGATAATAAGGATGAAGAAGAAGATATGAAGGAAGCTTTCAATGTTTTCGATCAAAACGGTGACGGATACATTTCCGTAGAGGAGTTGAGGTCCGTTTTGGAATCGCTTGGGCTGAAGCAAGGGAAAGGGATCGAAGATTGTAAAAGGATGATAACGAAGGTGGATGTAGACGGTGACGGTAGGGTTAACTTTATGGAATTCAAGCAAATGATGAAAGGAGGTGGCTTTACTGCCATGGCATAAACATTGCGTCTATATTGGATTTGTAGATAAGCTGCATTACATTTGTTGGAAAATGGAATCCACAAGTTGAGAAAGGGAGAGGATGGAATGGGAGAACAATTTTTATCACCAAAGATTGATAGCAGCAGTATGGTGTTTTTCATTCCATTTTATTTGGTCAGGATTGTAAGATTGGGTTGGGATTTTGGTGGTTTTATTGTTTCTGTTTCTGAATTTCCCCATTTGTCTTTATTTTTTCTAATCTTAATTTCTTTTTATTCCACTTTTTCCCTGGTGTATATTGATATGTGATCTGCTTATTTATCATATTTTTATCACTAAGTGTTTCCTACAAATATCCATAGCCTTTTAATACCACATTCAAATTCACATTAATATTAATTAAGATAAATATTTAAAATAAATGTTCACCATGATTATAAAAATAAATTTCAATTTTAATTATATTAACGAAAATTTTTTTTGGACATACTCGATTGTACACGCCAACTTTATTTGTGGGTTACAAAATTTAAGTCGAAACAAAACTTAAAAGGGAAAATAAAATAAATGCCCCAAAATCTTTCTTCTTTTACAACTCTTAAAATCCAAAATTTGAGAAATTTCAGGTTGGGGTTATTCTTCTGTTATTTAAAAATTATAATATTTTGTGCATATTTTTGGTTTTAAGATTGATTTTTGTTGCTATTGGAAATTTTAGATGTGGATTAGGGTTTTCTTATTTTAGTGGATTTTGGTCTTTTCAACTTTGATTTTCAATCCTAGACAGCATCCACATATGAACACAAATGTAATAATTTGATATATTTCACATTAGTTTTTGTATTGTATGATATTTTAGGTTGTATTTTAATTATTTCTTTCAGCATCATGATTTATTTTAAGAGATAAAAGAAGGGACTGTCCAGATTTGAACTTCAACGATCCCACAAGACCAGCTAATTGAATTTTGGTACCTTGTTTATGTTTATGGTGTAAGTTGTATAACAATAGCATAATGCAAAACTACTATTAGTAGTGCTGGGTATTCTCTCAAATCAAGCATTGACTACTACAACATTGAGAATTCCAGATTCAACCTTTCCCTCATTCGCTGGTCAAATTCTAAAAGAAGAACGTGAAAGAATTAGTGGCTACTTCTAGAACATGTTCATACATTTGACCTCTGCTCAAATTCCAAACTTGCGGGTAGATTCAGCTTTGATGTGCTTCAAATGACACAATCTTCCACCCTGTTCAGGGTCCATCTCCACTGGTAAACAAATACTGAATTATCTTCCATGTCTGAGAAATTTTCCAACTATAATTATCTCAATGCTTATGAGAGGGCATAAGAAGTTTGGGGTAATAGGTCAATCTAGTAATCCGTGTATTGAATCATGTCGTCTCGAAAGGAGGTGGTCTTCAGCCAATATCAAGGACTCATCATTGAAGTTCAAGGAAATTAATATGCAACAATGCTATTGCGCCAAGGTTCAACTCAAAAAGCCAAATTCAATTCTATTATTGTCGAGTTGAACTTAAGCTTGAGCTATCAAGCAAGTTGAAATGCTTGCCTCAAGTAGCTTGTGATCCTAATCAAGTTTTTTTTTTTTTTTTTTTCCTTTCTCTAAATTAGTATTCAAAAGCTCAATTCAAACTCAAACTCGAGTATAAATAATCGAGTTTAAGGTCGCACACAAGAATGAAGCTTATTGGGAAACAAACCTAATTGGCCTAATCAAATGAGCTTCAGCTATTCGATTTTTATGGCAAATTGTTGTTGAGCTTTAAAAGTAAAACTCAACTGAGTTCGACCGACCGAACTACGAACCTTCAATATCAGGTTGAGCTCAAACCTCCTACAGCTCCTTGGTTACAATCATTTTTATCATATTCACTTGTTTGAACAGAACTGAACACATTGAGAGGGGAATACCTGAGGAATCCCCAGCACATATTTCTTCTATCATGGTGGTTCCTAAGATACAATGTTATGTTAATGAATTACAATGTCAGCCTCAGAACAGTTAGAATGATGAAATCCAATGACTGAATTTACCAGTGTCCTACCGTTCTGAAATTACGTCTAGTTACGGCCTATCCCATGAAAAACTTACTCGTTGTCATGGCTAGTTAAAGCTAGAATCATCGAGTTCAACCCTTTTCAGGCTGTCAACTATGTCTTCAACTCTAATCGACATGAATTCAGCATGTTCTTCAAGATCTTTGAGAATCATATGCAGTTGTTGTTGAAATGCCGCAGACCGTGCTCTTTCCCGATGTAGCTCATTGTATAGATCCTGTATTTTCTTATCCTTCTCTTCCTGCAATAGCATCAATGTAAGTATCTTACAGTCAAGGAGCATCATATGCATGATTTTCAACCAGAAAAATTTCCTCATTTAAAACAAGAAAATACTGATAGACAGAAGGTATTATTATTCTCATTTAGAAACAAGAAATTCACTGAAAAATTAAGAATCAAGTTAGTACAATGGTTGCATGCAGTCAAGCATATAATTCGCTAAGTTCACACTCGTGGGAAGTACATGCATAGGGTTGACAACTTGGTGATGAACAAACATGTCGAATAAAAAGCCGTGTATGGTGTGATAAAAGTTATAGAAGAAGACCTAAATAGTCAACTGAACATCTTTGGATGAAAAATATTCATAGTAACAATGTAACATAGTATTGAGGCCACAATATTTGTATTTACACTAACTCGAAGCCTCAAATTGTTTAAATTGGTCCTATTGCTTGACTTAAGCCACTACTATAGTGTCATCCTTGTTTCCCATGCTTCTCGAATTCTTAGAAGCTACTTTGCAGGCAAAAGGATCTCCCATTTCTAGTATGATCTTCCCATAGAATTATTTGATAACATAATTAAGTACAAGCAAATGCATCAAAATCTAGGCAAGTTGCCAAACATCACATACCCATAGGTATTTTATTCTTTCAATTTCTAGCAAGAACTTCCAAGGAAAATTTTGGATCCAAATGTAATGCATAAACGGAAATGGAAAAAGATTGAGAATGAGATTCAACACCAGACTAGCATACAAGCACATTTTCGGAATTTATACAGTTTGCATACTCCACTCGGCAATGCTCAATGTATATGAACATTAAAGAACACCTTTACTGGACAAACAACATAGCCATCACAATCTTCTCAGAGCTTCTTGTTCTTACCTAGCTAAAATGCTCAATATGTTTCAGGGAATTGAAATTAGTGATAACAGGGGCAATGAAATATTGATTTAAAATCAGACCCTTCTGAGAGTCTATAATTTAGTTCCACACCAAGATCTAAAGCCTTATTATGATGACAATGAGTTACATCAACCCGGTAGACTACTTTCAAGCATCTAAGACTTACCTCACTTAGCATGTTTACAGTTGGCAGCTCTCCGGGAAATTTGCAGTGTGCCATTAACTTGTGGCTATGCTCGCGTACAAATTTGGTAACAACCCATTTACCTCCATCCCTAGCAGCCAACCTTATCATTGCTTTGCACCCTTCTCTTGTAACTGGCCTTGGAGGAAGAACCCTGTCTTTTCTATGTGCATGCTTTGCCGCACGAAAACCTTCTCTGGAACACACAAAATCCCGGCCAATTATAGCCATGTTCTTTAGTGAGTGTCTAATCCGATTTGTTCGTATGCTGAAGCCAGAGCGCCTGGCATATTCGAAATAAAAATCTCTTGCATCATCCAGGGATTGAAAAGTCATCCCAGTGTATGGCTCCAAATTCCCCAAACCCAAAGCCTCAGTAGCTTGTTCTGATGAAATGAACTCATTATCCATTATATTTTGTTCCTGCAACAGTTCTTGTCTGATCCCTTCGTATTTGGCCATGTTAACTGCAGTTTCATCCTCGGAGCTTCTATCAGTATCCGAAAATTCATGTGGACCAGCAGTCCCTGCCATTATTCCTGCTAACAAGAAAGACAGTAACAATATTATCTAATTCCTCAACTACACAGTATCTTACCAGTTCAAATATTTTCGCATAAGTTGCTGTTTAGTTCATCAAGATATATATATATATATATATATAATCTAATTCCATTCAACCATGCTCTTTCAAAATATATAATTGGGATCAAGCAAATTATATAACCAAAGGGAAAGTAAAAGCCAAGCCCAAATTATATTTCCAACATTATTTTATTTTAAGAAACTTCATAAATCATCAATGGTATTAATAGGAAAAGCCTAGTTCAAGACCTCAAATTTTGCTCTTTTATACAGCTAAAAGTTATGCCAATCAGGAAAATTGTTTCTTTCTTCCTTTCCAAACAGGGAAATTATTTCTTAACTCATAACAAATACTCCCCTTTTTTTCATCTTTTTGTTTTGTACTTTGTACATTGCTAATCAAATATGCTAATGCATTTATTTCCAAATTGAACATAAACTTTTTTTTTTTCATTTTCTTAAGAAATTCAGAACAATCCCAGTTCTTAAATTACTCAAAAACATCCTATCTAAGTTTCCCAACCATAAAAATGTAGCCAAAGAGAAGTTCAAAGTTAAATGAATCAGTAATTGCCATTAACTAGTAAAACCCAGAAACTAAGAGAGAGAAGAAAAGAAGCTGGCAATTCGGACTAGAACTTACTTTTTTTGATCTTTGAAATATGTTTTCCTTTTTTGGTCTTCAAACAGGGACAAGTTTGGAGTTTCTGTTCCCAAACAGGGACAAATTTTCTCGAGAAAAAGAAAAAACAGAGATTTTATACGCAAGAAAATTTTGAGTTAAATCGGTGTAAATTGCTCTTAAGTTCCTGTTATTTTTTAAATTAGATGAAATAGTCCCTAATTTCCTCCTATGGTTTTGCTAAGCAGCAAAAAATGACAATCATGTACGATAAAACACAACTCAAATCGATTGAATTTAAAAAAACAAAGTTGAAAAAACTATAAAATATTTAAAAATCTAAAAAATGTAAATAATCCCCTACATCTTTTATTGAATTGGTGTCATCCATCACTCGATCCTAACTCAATTAGAAAATTATCAAAAAATTAATTTTATTTTCCCTATGATTATGTAGGCCTTTTTGTATTTTTATAATTTTATAAATCAATAAAAATTTGTCCATAATAAAAATTGAACCAAAGGCACCAAACATATAAAACATTTTCATTTACCATTTAAACTAAAGCAATTTTTAAATTTTATATGAAACTTTAATAAATATATTTGTTATATAAATGTTTATATATTTGTGTATTTATACTTACTATTTATTAGACCTTTTATTGTGTTGGTGTCACTCATCCAGGTCACAACTCAGTTTGGAAATTACCAAAAAAAAAATATTTTCCAAGTAAATTATATGATTATGTGGGTGCTTTTGTCTTTTTATATTTTTATAAATCAATTAAAATTTATCCATAATGAGATTTGAACCAAGGTTACCATGCATATAAAACATTTTCATTTACCATTTGAGCCAAAACAATTTTTTGATTTTACATGAATCTTTCAAGAAGAGATCTCAGCACTTTCCTAACTAGTTTGATATTTGATATTCTTTACCTAAAGCAAATATCTGGTTTGACAGATCACATAGTGTTGCATAAAACTCTCAAATGGTTTCATTTCTTGCATTCTAATGCTTTCAAACCTGGATGTTAGCATTTGCATCTTTGATTCTTTAACAGTGGAGGTACCTTCATTAGCAATCTCCTATTTATCCCAGGTTGACTTAGCCATAGTGCATTTTGCAATTCTCTTGAATTCCTGCAGACAAACTCCACAAAAGATAACATATAATGCTTTAGAGTTTGCATTCGCAAGCTTTTCTTCTATAATGGTCCATTGTGCTTCATGCTTTGTCACTCTCCCATTCTTAGAATCAATCATAGGTGGCTTCCATCTAGTCAACACAACTCACCATGCATTCTCATCAATGGACCTAATGTATGCTTTCATGTGTGCTTTTCAATATGCATAATTGCCAATCTCAAGCATAGGGTGTCTTGAATAGAATAACCTTCTATAGTTTCAATCTAGCCACACTACATATCTCCACTAGTTACTTTAAATGGGAGGCTCTGATACCAATTGAAATTTCAAAACTATTGCTAGTAAACTACACAAAATGCTTGGAATGAGTGATAGGGAAGTGGGCACTTATTTGACACCAAATTTGGAAATAGAAAACGAATGGAATACACTTGAATTGTTTATGCAGTTCAGTTTCTCTACGTCTGTAGAGCCTAACTTAGTGTGAAATGTCCACTCAAACAATTACAACAGATGAACCTAATCTATCATACACCCTTGTGATAATTTTCCTCACCTTTGCACCTTAAAGATCATTGATACTTTTACCACTAAATTCACCCCTGTGAATTCAGCAAGTAAAATCACAAAACAAAATGTTTTACTATCAATATGCACTCATAGAAAAGTTCCTAACTTGAACATATTTAGTGCACTCATAGAAAATGTTTTACTATCAACATGAACTCACCCTTGCACCTTGAAGATCATTGATACTCTCACTACTAAGTTCACTCCTATGAATTCAGCAAGTAAAATCACAACACAAAAAGTTTTACTATCAATATGCACTCACCCTTACACCTTGAAGATCATTGATACTCTTACCACTAAATTCACCCCTATGAATTCAGTAAGTAAAACCACAACACAAAAGTTTTACTATCAATATGCACTCATATAAAAGTTCCTCGCTTGAACATATTTAGTGCTCTCAATTTTGGGTACATAAACCTATACAAGTTTCTCAATTTATAAATAATATTTTGTGACTTGCTAACATAGAGAAGATCTATCACAATCCTTATAAAAAAACTATTATATAAGTTGAATACAATATAGTAATAAACAAGGTAAATAAGGATTATTAGCGGCAAAGCCTTTTGTGATTCAATCTAATCTAACTTCCTTGATTCAAGAGATTAGATAAAGGTTATCCGATTCGATCCAATCTCCAAAATATGTTTCCCCAAGTGATATGATCTTCATTGATGGGCTAGATGTCGCCCATATACTAAGCATAGCCCATTCATGTAGCACCCCTAACCCGTATTCGTCGTCGGAAAGGGGTTACGAGGTATTACCAAACTAAACCCAACTTTCGGATAATCATAGGTACACATAGAAATTAATCATCTTAAAACATCACGATTGAACATATACTAAATCAAACCAAAATTTTCAAGCTACACATAAATTAAATAACATACAACCATAATCGTTGTCAAATGGCCGGATATAAGCATAAGAATTTAAACATCTCATTATTCATTACTTAAAACCAAACATACATGCAATCCTTAATGTAATTCTATCTAAACCAACTTACTTGTTAAAAACCAAAGTTACTATTCATATGGTCATTTGCTAAATCTTTAGCAATATATATATATAAATAACATGCAAAACACATATGCCTTATTAAATGTCAACTTCTATTATGCTCAATCACTTTACACATATGAAACATTTTCAATAACCAAACCAAATATCAGACATTTTATTTTAACCTTCATACCAACACATCAATTATAATTTTAACATGCTATTATCACATATCAATCAAATTAGCAAAAATCATATTCAAAACTAATTTAATAGCCACATATTCGGCTAAATATATATATAAATCTATATAGCCAAAACAATCCAACTTTAATGACAAATACATGACACCTCAAATATTTAACATCCACCGAAAGTTAATTCACCTATTTTCCGAAATAAAAAATGGTTGTTTCTCAAGCTTTTCATTACACCAAAAATCATATTTGCCACCAATGAACAAGGACATACAAATATTGTCCATGCCTACTTCATCACATAACCGAATATCAATATTCCAAATTACAGCCATTTACCTAATATATTTTCTACTTATTATTATTATTATTATTTATATAAATCACTCAATAAAATATCCAACCACAATTTCACATCATACAAATGATACCAAACACATATACTTTGGCATAATTTCATCAACATTGACAAATATATATATACCATGGTTCACATATAAACATATATAATGACAAAAACATCAAAACCACAACCAAATATATTTTGGATATATTCAAACTTAAAACCGAACTTAACATAAATAAACAAGCCATTTTTGCATGGCTTAATATACACACATCATTCAAAATATATCCAAAAGGTAGTATAGCTTATACATGCCATAGGTTTTCAAGTTTAACTTTTAAAGATACCGATAAACAGACGATAATGTGATTAAATTCGCTGACGATCCCCGAGCCCGTAACAGATCTCCAAAATCTATAAAACAAGGACAAAAGTGAACGCACAAAGTAAGCTAACATAGCTTAGTAAGTCTTAAGCAAATAAACAACTCATTAACATTAGAAGATCATTATAACAAAATCAACTTATACCATCACAATCACATATACACATTCGGTTTATTAAAATTCAACATCTCAATTATATATATATATACAACCATGCATTAATTCATTATGGTCGAATACACATATAACTACTAACATAGCTATCTTCCACCTTTAAGGTCACCAACTCATTTTTTTTTAATATATTCATATGTTGATGTCCAGCTCATAAATCTTCACTAAGAAATCACATGTAATAATACTTGGCCGAATATATACTTTTATAAAAAAAAAACATGAACTTCCATTTTCAACTCATATAATTTGTATCACAAATATAATAGCCAACTTAACTTGTTTCACAAGAGTAAATATCTAACACATACCTGTTCATTTTAGCTCGATTACCCATTCGTAAATCGATACACTTAAAGGATCAGCAAACTCGCACACTCAGTGCCAGTTATATATACTCAAACTTTGTAACGTATCGCACACTTAGTGCCATCACATTTCATTTTATCGTTCTCTATTTCACACACTTAGTGCCATCACATAGCCGTAGCTAATATATATTCTCGCACACTTAGTGCTATATTTCGTACGATCATTTCCGCACATTAATTTCACATAGTACAATTCAGCATATAAAACTCGTATTTATTTATAATTAAAAACACATATTTGCTTAATAACTTACCTCGGACAACGAAAATTGAAAGTTAGTCGACGACTTTGGTTTTCCCCCGATCCAAATCCGACTTCTTTAGTTCTTGATCTAAATGTATTCAAAATAAACTAATTCAATCATAATCCCATTCAATTTAGTCCAAAAACACATAATTGGGCAATTTACCATTTTGTCCCTGACATTTTACACTTTTTACAATTTAGTCCAAATTGCATAAAACACAAAATATTCAAAATTTGACCACACTATGCCTAGGCCGAATCTTCTTTATACTCTTGCAAGTCCATACATTTCATTTATTTTACATTTTAGTCCTTCAATTTATAATTTTTTCAATTTAGCCCTAATTACTCAAGTTCATAAAAAATTCCAATCCGAAACATATTAATCCAAAACATATCTTTCATAATTTATCATCAAACATCACAAAACACAAATATTCATCAATGGCATAACTCAAAATATTCATCAAAATCAGAAATTCAAGCATGGGTCGGATAGTATTCGAAGCAACGATCTCAAAAACGTAAAAATTATCAAAAACCGAAAAAACGAACCTTGAATTTAAGCTTCCAAATGGCCGAAACTCACAAAGCTTATTTTCTTTTCTTTCTTTTGATATTCGATCATGAAACAAATAAAAATGAATGCATGTTTTTTATTTTATGTTTTATTATAACATATATTATCATATATTACATATTTACCAAAATGCCATTAATTTAATCATAAACAAACATTTTACTATTTCATGCATACCAAACCGGCCACTACTTTAAATTATGGCCAATTTACAATATAAACACTTCAATTTATAAAAACATCATCAATTTGACACTTACACATTTGGCTACCAAATTTTCATTTTACGTGATTAAGCCCTTTTATTAAATCGACATCCAAACGATAAAATTTTCGAACGAAGTTTTAGCACACACAAATTCACACATTGTTATAAACACCCAAGATAATTTAAAAAAAATATTTTTCTGACTCGGATTCGTGGTCCCGAAACCACTGTTTCGAATAGGGTCAAAAATTGGGCAGTTACAATTCAAACCATTTAATAAAATTGTCAATACTTCAAATATGAAAGCTGTCATTAAACAATTTTAGTGCTAGGGAAGTGGGCACTTTCCTGACAATTAAAAGCCAATTTCATATTTTTCAACAATATAAAAAATGATGATAACTACACAAGTTTTGTCATATAAATACATAAATTCTACCGTGTAAAAAACTACAATAAATTTAATCATTTCTTTATATTCATACAATGCTAAATGTATTAAAATATAGGAAAGAAAGTTATATTTATACCAGATATGTATTAATTTTAGGTACAACCTATTTTTTGTTATTCATTGTTATCAAATTTAAGGATAAATCTCAAATTTATACATGAATTTTGATTTAATGTGTAATTTTATATATAAGCTTTGGTTTTATATAATTTTATACATTAAATTTTAATTCGATCTAATTCTAAAAAATTATTAACACAATTTGTGAAATTTGAACGTCGATAATGATAATGAATCGCAAAGAAAGAGAGAAAAATAGAACACACATATTTTACGTGGAAACCCTTTCGGGAAAAACCACGGGCAGAGGAGAAGAAAAATTCACTAACTATTGAATTCGAATGATACAAGAGGAGAGAAAACTACGTCTATTTATAGGTTTAAAAACCTTATTCTAATCAAAGTCTAATAGAAGCAATGCAGTAAGGTTGAAACATCCTCGGCCTTCGCCCCCACAGATCTCCCTATCCTGTAATTTTTTTTAACAAGAATTTGGGTCACACAACTCTAACAATCTCCACGTTGACACAAATTCTCAACGAACAAGTTTTTCATCACGAACTCTCAACGAACAAGTTCTCCACCTCTTCCATGAAACCCCTTAAGGGTTAATCTTCAACAATGAACACCAACCAAGTCCAAGCAATGCTCAAACTTGGTTATAGGAAGTGACTTAGTCATCATATCTGCAGGATTATCATGAGTACTAACTTTTCTTACAACAATATCACCACGAGCAATAATATTGCGCACAAAATGATACTAAACATCAATGTGCTTTATTCTTTCATGAAACGTTTGATCATTCGTAAGGAAGATGACACTCTGACTGTCTCAAAATATTGTACTAGTCTAAAGGTCTTTATTGAGTTCACCAAAGAGTCCCTTTAACCAAATAGCTTCTTTACAAGCCTTAGTAATCGCTATGTACTCAGCTTCAGTGGTAGACAAAGTGACTGTAGTTTGCAAACTGGCTTTCCAACTAATTGTGCAACCTCCAATTATAAAGACCTGTGAGAGATCTTCTTCTATCAAGGTCTCCAGCAAAATTAGCATCAACATACCCAATGGCTTCATCTCTAGTTCTTCCAAACTGTAAGCAAACATCAGTAGTACTTCGTAAGTATCTCAAAATCCACTAAACTGTTTTCTATTGTTCTTTACCAGGATTCGCCAGATATCTACTAACTGCACTGACTGCATATGATAAATTTGGATGCGAACAAACCATAGCGTACACGAGAGATCCCACTGTACTAGAATATGGAACATGTGACATGTAGTCAATCTCATCATTTCATTGTGGAGATAAAGCCGATAAAAGTCTAAAGTGGGCTTCTAATGGAGTACTAACAGTCTTGGCACTCTGCATGAATTTGTAAAGAACTTTCTCAATGTACCCTTTCTGACTTAGGTACAATTTACACGCTTTTCTATCTCTGAAATCTCCATCCCAAGTATCTTCTTTGATGCTCCCAAATCTTTCATATTAAATTATTCACTAAGTTGGGCTTTAACCTTTCTTATCTTTCATTTATCTTTGGCTACTATCAACATGTCATCAACATAAAAGAGTAGATATACGAATGAACCATCAATGTTTTTCTTAAAATAAACACAATTGTCAAAGCTGTTTTTTTTTTTTTTGAAATCATGGATAATCATAAAATGAATCAAACCTCTTGTACCATTACCTTGGTGAGTGTTTCAGGCCATAAAGGGACTTTTTCAACAATCAAACATAGTCCTCCTTTTTTAGGGTTATAAAACCCTCTAGTTGTTGCATGTAAATATCTTCATCAAGCTCTCCATGCAAGAACATTGTTTTTATATCTAACTGATCAAGCTCCAAATCATACATAGACAAGATACCAAGCAAGGCTCAAATCGAACTATGCTTCACAACTGGAGAAAACACATCTGTGAAGTCTACACCTGGAATCTGATTGTAACCTTTTGCAACAAATCTTGCTTTGTATATGGGTTCTTCAACTCTTGGAGTCCCTTCTTTCCTCTTGAACACCCATTTACAACGAACAACACTTTTACCTTTATGAAGGTTTACTAGATCCTATGTTTTATTCTTATGGAGCGATTGCATCTCTTCTTGCATGGTAAACATCCACTTTTCTAAATCTTCATATCTAACTGCCTCGGAATAAGTAGATGTCTCTTGTTTTGTATCTATATATTCAACCACGTTTAAAGCATAAGCCACTAGATCAGCCTCGACGTACCTTTTTGAAGGTTTAATTTCCCTTCTAGGTATATTTTTTAGCAACAGAATATTATGGTGAAGAAGTAACTCTATTATGAGTTTCTGCACTATCTTGAGGAGTTGACTCTGTTGTAGATCCTGAATCAATCTGAAGCTCCGCCTGCTTTTGCTGGTATTTATTGGAAGAGTCTTTAAGAAATAAGTTAGATAAAATATCAATTTCATAAAAAAATAACATATCTGCTAATCACAACTTTTCTATTTTCAAGACATCATAACTTATACCTTTTAACACTAGCCTTATAACCAAGAAAGCTACATTTAATGGATTTAGGTTCCAATTTTCAATTATCAACATAAGCATACGCAGGACACCCAAAAATTTTCAAATAAGAATAATCAGCATGATTATCAAACCATACCTCTTGTGGAGTTTTTTTCTCAATGGCCACGGATAGAGACTAGATAATAAAAAAACATGTAATAGAGACCGCTTTAGCCCAAAACGACTTCGGTAAACAAGCATTCGACAACATATATCGAACCTTTTCCATCATTATTCTATTCATCCATTTTGCAACACCGTTTTGTTGTGGAGTATGACGAACTATTAGGTGTCTCACGATCCCTTCTGATTTGCACATTTCATTAAACTCATCAGAATAGAACTCCAAGCCATTGTCTGTGCGGAGGTTTTTTTATCTATTTTTCTGTCTATTGCTCGATCATAATTTTTCAAACCTTAAACGCGAAAAACACATCACTTTTCTACTTCAGGAAGAATGCCCAAACTTTTCTAGAAAATTCATCAATAATCGTCAGCATATAATTAGCGCCACCCCTCGAAGATGCTCTGGATGGTCCCCAAAGATCAGAATAAATATAATAAAATGTTCCCTTTGTATTATGGATTCCTCTAGTGAATTGAACTCTTTTTTGCTTTTCCAAAAACGCAGTGTTCATAGAACTTCAGTTTACTAATACTCTATCCATCAAGAAGTCCTTTTTTGCTCAATTCTGTCATGCCTTTTTCACTCATATGCCCTAGACGCATATGCCAAAGTCTAGTAACATCATTATCTGGAAATGAAGAGGAAGTAACCATTGCATCACCAGTAACAGTTGAACCTTGAAAAATATATAACTTGGCAGTCTTATTCTGCCCTTTAATCACAACGAGGAAACCCTTACAAATATTTAGAACCCCATTTTTCAGTTGTATACTTGTACCCTTTTGAGTCAATAGTAATCAACAAAATCAAATTCCTCTTCAATTATGGTACATGTCGAATGCAACTAAGTGTTCCGATGACTCCGTCGAACATCTTAATTTTGATCGTGCCACCACCCGCGATTTTACATGAAGCATTATTTCCCATCAAAATTGTAACACCCCTTACCCGTATCCGACACTGGAACAGGGTACGAGGCATTACTGGACTTAAACGTAAGCAAACATACAAAACTGAAACATAAATTTCTGTTCAAATTTAAAACTTTTCACACATTCAAATCGTCCCTATATCAAGCCTACGAGGTCCAAAACATGCTTTGGAAGTGGTTCAGGACTAAACCGAGAACTTTAGAAAATTTTCCAACACTTAGAAAAATTTTCATCAAACAGGGGTCACACGCCCGTGTGGCTTTGGGACACGCCCGTGTGGGCAGGCCGTGTGGTCACACACGCTCGTGTCTCTAACCTGTGTAACTCTCTGTTTATGACGTCATCAACATTTGTAAGTCACATGGCCAAGTCACACGTCCGTGTGCTTAGGCCGTGTGGTCAATTTAATTTTCATAATTTTTCATAAAATAGGTGCAGACTTCACACGCCCTGGGCACACGCCCATGTCCCTGGGCCGTGTCCTTCATACGGTTGAGACACACAGTCGCGTCTCTACCCGTGTGGCCAATTCGAAGCTAAAATTCAAGATTCAGGGGACACACGGTCGGATCATACACCCATGGGGCAATCCGTGTGTCACACACGGCCTAGACACACTCCCGTGTGTCTACCCGTGTGGACAAAAATAAGGCTATTTACCAAGCCTTTTTGTCACCCTTCCACGCACAACCTACACAAAAACATATAATACCAATCCAAGCATATACATTCAACCCAATCAGCCACAAACAAGGCATCCATATATCATTTACATGCAACCATCTATCACGTACAAACATCACATACTTATCAACTTAACCTATGCAAATTCTCATATCCATGAAAACATCATCATATGTATATATACTTAACCAATTACAAAATGAATTATCAACCATTAAAGCCAACACATTTGGCCAATCAATTATGACACATAACAAAAAAACCAAGTCCCTATACATGCCATAACTCAAAACATTAAAATCATTGGTACCCAAAATGATAAGTTGATAGTGTGAATGGATCTCCGGCAGTCCCCGATCCCCGAGCTGGCTTGGTGACACTATAAAACAAGGGAAAAAGAAAGGGAGTAAGCTTTAAAGCTTAGTAAGTTCCTACGCAAATAATAGGCATCTTAAACACACTTTAACATATATTTAACAGGAAGTAAATTAACATAAATGTCATTGTAAATTTCATAATCAAGCTTAGCATAGATGTTATTAAAACCTTAACATCATTACTTACTCAATCAAACCATACCGAGGGTTCATCACATATCGAGCTTATTAAGCATGATTTTTATGTACATACCTGTACCAACTTGCAACTTACCATAGTCTTTCCCAACTTTAACATTGCCGTTAAGTTTTCCTATTGAACCACTTGGAATACTAAAGGATACTCGAGAAATCTCACACACATAGTACTATACCAATGCCATATCCCAAATATGGTCTTATATGGGATCTCATATCAATGCCAATAGCCTAGCTATGGTCTTACACGAAGTCTCATATCGATGCCATATCCCAGATATGGACTTACACTAAATCTCAAATAACCCTAATGTCATGACATTTGTATCCTATCTATTCCTAAGGTTCAACCGGGATATTTTTCACTTGTCGAAACTTTGTCGAATTACATTCAAAGATTAAATCACAATTCATACAATACTAAAGCAATTAAAGCATAAATAACGATGCATTATTTACATACGAACTTACCTCGGTACAAAAATAATAAAAAAGGATTTAATCGTCAAACACCTTATTCTTTCCCCGATCAAGGTCCGAACTTCATTTTTCTTGATCTATAATAGAAAATTTAGCTTATTTAATATTCACATTACTCAAATCAGTCCAAACATCACATTATGACAAAATTACCTTTTTGCCCCTAAAGTTTCACATTTTTACAAATTAGTCCTTAGGCTCGTAAAATGAAATGTATTAAATTTCTTGGTAACCCAAGCCTAGACGAACCAATTTCATGCTTATAGTAGTCCACATTTTCCATTAAATCATATTTTTACTACCCATTTTACAACTTTTACAAATAGGTCCTTTTTATGCATTTCCATTAAAAATCACTTAGTAAAAGTTGTTTATTACACATCAAACTTTCATTTTCTACCATGAAACATCAAAAAGCATGCATGTCATACATGGGTAAAATTTTAAACATGAACCCTACTTCAAAACAATGGTAGAAATAGAAAGATCGGGTGAATACGACTTCAAAAATGTAAAGAGCATTAAAAACGGGGTTAGGATGTACTTACAATCAAGCTTGAAAGATGACAAAACCCTAGCTATGGTGACCTTTTAATTTTCGGCACATGGAGAAGAAAGATGAGCAAATTTTGGCTTTATTTTCCCTTTTTATTCTTTTTTAACCAAATGACCAAAATGCCCTTTTCTCAAAACACAAAAATTCTCTTACCTCATGTCTATTTTTGTCCAACTTAAAGTAAAATGGTCTAATTACCATATAAGGACCTCTAATTTAAAATCTCATAGCAATTGGACACCTTTAACAAGTAGAACTCAACTTTTGCTTTTTTTTACAATTTAGTCTTTTTTGCTAAATTGAGTGCTCAAACGTCAAAATTTTAGAACGAAATTTTCACGAAATCATTTCGTGAAACTGTAGACCATAAAAATGTAATAAAAATAAATTTTTCTACGTCGAATTTGTGGTCCCAAAATCACTGTTCCGACTAGCCCCAAAATCGGGCTATTACAAAAACAACACATTTGTACACAGTTTCATATGTTGTAAACCAATCCCGATTGGGACTCATATGGAAGGTGCAACCAGAATTGAGAATCCACTCATCGCTCACTTTAAAATTGTTGGAAGAAGCAACTAGAAGTTCACCATCACTGTAGTCTTCTACTACATCAGCTTCACTGGATTGTTCTAGTTGTTTTCCCTTTTGATTCGCTGCATCCCTTTTGATTTTATTCTGCAACTTGTAGCATTTAGACTTAATGTGCCCTTTCTTCTTGAAGAAGTTACAAGTTTTATCTCTGTTTGAAGACTTCGATCTACCTTTAGATTTAATGCGGGGATTTCGTTCTTGTGTGCTCCTACGATTATTATTAGTATTTTGTTCTTGTCTCCCACGAACAATGAAGCCCTCTCTCTGAGAGTCGTATCCAGTCACAAGATGCTTCATCTTATTATACGAGACTAAAGAGACATAGACTTCATCAACTGTAAGAGATTTACGAATATACAAAATTGTATCTCTAAAGGTTGAAAAAGATGAAGGCAACAAACAAAGTAGAATTAACCTTAAAATCTTCTTTATCATACTGAACCTCAATGGTCTTTAAATCCGAGACAATTTCTTTAAACACATTTAAGTGTTCGTCCATAGACGCACCTTCCTCCAAACGATGAGAATAAATATACTGCTTCATATGCAATTTGCTAGTTTGGGTTTTCGACATGCATAATTGTTATCATTTTGCCCATAATGCAGTTGCGAGCTTCTCTTTTAACACATCCTATAGAATTTCATTCGACAGATGTAACTGTAATTTTGTTAAAGCCTTTCGATCTTTACGCTTCTTCTCTTCATCCATAATGTCGAGGGCATCTTATTAACCTTAGCAGAGCATCCTCCAAATAAATCTGCGCAAGAACTACCTGCATCTTTACCTGCCACAACGTAAACCTGGTGTTGCGATTCAATAGCGGAATTTCATACTTCATTGTCGCAATTACCTTGATCAAGACAAGCAACCAAAAAAAGCTCTGATACAAATTTGTGAAATTCGAGCATCGATAATGATAATGAATCGCAAATAAAGAGAGAAAAATATAACACAAATTTTATGTGGAAACCTTTTCGGGAAAAACCACGACAAAGGAGAAGAAAAATTCACTAACTATTGAATTTGAATGATACAAAAGGAGAGACGACTACGTCTATTTATATGTTTAAAAACCTTATTCTAATCAAAGTCTAATAGAAGTAATTCAATAAGGTTGAAACACCTTATTCAAATCAATATCAAATAGAAAAAGTGTACTTCTATACGGATTCCACTTATGCCATCACAGATCCCTCTATCTTGCCACTTTTTTTTAACAGGAATTTGGGTCACACAACTCTAACATAATTATTGAAATAACATCATTTTATGTTTATGTATTGCATATACAAATACTTATATTTATCAAATACAAAAATAAATTAATATATTTATTTCTTTAAATGTATATGATTGAATCAAAATTAAAGTTCCATATAAACATTTGAAATACAATCAAAGTTTCATGTGTATAATTACACCAAATTAAAATTCATATGTCAAAATACACATTAAATCAAAATTATGTATAATTTTAAGATTTGTACCTCAAATTTAACATCTTTGTTCTTAATTTTCATTTTAGGAACAATTACAATTAATTTGTCATTAATTTAATTTTTTTGGTGAAACAAAATAAAACAACCAAAATAAATTAAACTAGTTCCTCCAGTGGGGAATCTTCAAACAAACGTAGTCATGTTCTCTTATCATGAACCATTTTAGCCAGACCATCTGCGATTTTGTTTTCTTCTCGAGGAATATGTTGAATATTCCAATACTGAACATTTGTCAAGAGCTGATGCATTCTCTTAACCAAAGCGGACTTGGAACCCCCTAATGATTCTTCCTGAATGGCGTGAAAAGCTTTAAGGCTATCAGTTTGAATTAAAATACTCTCGAAACCCCGATCTAGTGTAATTTTCATCTTATTCAAGATGCCCTAAAGCTTAGCGTCCAACACAGTGCAACTACCCAAATATATGCAAAAACCAAGAATCTAATTTCCATTATAGTCACGCACAAGACCCCCAGCTGCTGCAAATCCATCCTCAATCCTAACCGAACTATCAGTATTCAAGTGCACCCAATTACATGACAAGTGAGAACTAGCGGGAAGTCTTTGCGACTTGTATAAAGACAGCTTGGAAACAGAAGTATATTGTCTTTGCCCATCTACCATACACCTTGATGATTTCATCCATACTAAAAAATATGTCATGGAAAAGAAAGATATTACGATTTTTCCAGATGCGCCAAGAGATCATCCCAAAATGGCATGGCCAATCTACCCCACTCGAACAGAAAGTGTGTTGATTTTGGAGGTTTTCCGTTATCCTTTCACGATGGGATATAGAGTAAAATCTAGCCTACCTTCCAACTGGAATAAGTTTATTCCAAATGTCCCTAGCTACAAGGCAATCCTTAAGAACATGCAACACCTCCTCGGAACCATGTCTACAAATTTTACAAGCACAGTCATTTCTTTTTCATCGTCTTACGCTTTCTGCATTCGTGAGTAAACAGTGTTTTAGAGTAAGCCAAATGAAGAATCTAACCTGTTGGGGTCTTTGAAACTTCCATAAAAGCTACCAAACATAATATTTCAAATTCCATACTCCCCATCGAAGCTTAACATATGCATCTTTTAAGGAGAAATAACCAATCGAAGTACCCCCAAATGATCCTATCCGATCCAGTAGTTGGATGAGGTGGTGGGATTCCTACAATCTTAATAATGATCTCCTTAGTAACCCAAAGGTGAAATAAATCAAGGTTCCAAGAACCGTCACTTGTAACCATATCATTTAGGGAACAATCCATATCAAGCTTTGAGACAAAAGGAATATGTTTTTATAATGGACCAACATTTGGAATCCAAGAATCCTGCTAACAATTAATATATTTCCCATCACTGACAGACCAAAGTAAGTTCTCGCGAATAAGAGGCCATACCTTAGTGAATGATCACCATAAGAAAGAGTAGCACCCTCTTAAAAGAAACTCTGGCAATCCACATTGAACCCTGTACTTCGATTTGAGAACATAGACCCAAAGGGCATTGGAGTTTGTCATAATGTTAAAGCCTATCTACATTATGAAAAAGAGTATTATGATCCCTCAAATGCCTCAGCCTAAGACCTCCATGTGCTCTAAGTTGACACACCGGCTCCCAGATCACTAAGGCCATCTTTTTAACATCATTTAGGATCTCCATATGAATTGCCTAACCATTTGTTCAATCTCATCACACAAGCCCTTAAAGGCCATCATTGATTGCATGAAATAACTTGGGATCGAAAGCAAAATAGACTGTGCCAAAGTGACTCTACCGGCTAAAGAGAGCTTTCTAACATCCCAACTAGAAAGTTTACTACGTACCTTATCAACGACAAATTGTAGAGTATTATTTGTTACCTTGTCATGAAAGAAGGGCACTCCTAGATAAGGACCCAGATTTCATGCTTCCTAAAAACCAAAAATGTTGCTTATACATCTCCTTAAATCACCATCCACACCTTTGAAAAGAAGATACTGGTTTTTCGCATATTAATCCCGTGGCCCGAGAACTCACAAAATTTATCCAAGACTCCTTTAATGACCCTAGCTTGATGTTCCTCCGCTTGGAGAAAAGGAATCAGATCATCTGCAAAGAAGAGATGAGACAGGGATAATAATGCTATCTATGATATTCCTACCTGCTACAAACCCGACCTACTCATGAGGGATAAACCTCGAAAAGACAACTTTGAAACGGTTTGCGATGACCTCCATAACTAGTTTATAAATGAGAGAGTAAAGATTGATTGGGTGAAAGTGAGAAAAATTCTCTGGATCAATGCGCTCCCCGGAAAAAACCCTTTTAACCTACTCACAAATCAAGGTACCAACGTGTTCCCACTGACCTTGGTAAAATAAAGCATGATATCCATCACTACTTGGAGCCTTTAATGGAGCCATATAAAAAAGTACAACATTAATTTCCTTGACAAAAACCGATTTGATCAAGAGTTGAATTTCTTTATCGTTAAGACGAAGGAAGGCGCTAAGAGGTAATCTTCTCATTTGACCCGGATGTTCACCATATAACTTCGTATACAAATTAACCACCTCAAGTTTCATTTTCTCCTCATCAAAAATCCATTCACCCATATCATTCTTTAAAGTGACAATTCTATTCTATTTTCTTCTTCCCAAGGTGCGCGTATGAAAAAAATTAGTGTTACGATCCCCTAAAGACAGCCAGTCACACCTTGCCTTTTGACATCATAAGAGTTCCTCATGGTGCAAGACATTTTCCAATTCCTCCCTAACATCTATTTCAACCTGGTTAAGGTAGACAAAGTTTGCACAATCCAACGCTTTCTGGATATTATTCAGCTTCTTAATCAACTATTTTTTTTACGAGAAATAATGTGACCATAAACTTCCTTATTCCAATGTCTAACTTGATCTGTAAATTCTGAGTGGGCCATCGACATGCTCCCAGAGACACTTCATTTTTCCTTGACAAAATCAGAAAAAGCTGAATGCTCTACCCAACCCGTTAAGAATCTAAAAGGGCGCCCTTTTGAAGAGTGACAAGCAAGCATGAAAGATAAGCATTGTGGTCTGTGATCTGACTTAAGAACCCGTTAATTCGTTGTTGTTGTTGTTGTTGTGTGTGTGTGTGTTTTTTTTTGTGCATATTGTTATGAAACTTTTAATTTGTCCGGAATTCTTATATTTAAGTTATTAAGTATATTTAAATTATCGTGAAATTACTATGTTTAATTTTTTTAGATTGTTATTTAACTACTTTTTTTTTAAATTGTATTTATTTATTATTAATTATAAATAAATTTTATTTAAAAGTATTTTTGTTTGATTTTATATTATTTCATATATTCGGATTTGAATATTCGACATATGATTGAAAATGTTAAATTCGGATTTTTTGCGGATTTAAATATCCGGTGGAAGGATATTTAATTTGAATTCGGATTTAGATAGTAATACTCAGGTAATTTACGAATTCGGATTTTTAGACAAAGTTGTGGATTCAAATTTGGATAATCCAAAAGTTACATATGTCCAACCAACTGCCATTTCTAATAATGAGTTTCTTGTTCTTGCCTTACAACAATTTTAGTCTATGGGCGAAGCCAGGAAATATTTTTGTTGGGCGGAATTATATCGTATATTTTTATAATAGTACAAATATATTTTCACCATTTAAATAATCTATATATTTATAAATTTTAAAGGATTAAATTAAATTTTTATTATTTTTAGGGGACCTAAAGTGCAATTTTACCATTACTAATTTAAAATTTATAAGAAATAAATAATTTTAGAATAAGATAATATATTTAAAAATTAAAAATAAAATTTGAAAAATATTTTTTTAAATTTAAAATATAACATTAACTTTTTAAAATTATCAATGGTGAACAAATTAAATTCTATTATATTATGATAACTTTGGTGAAGTATTTACTATCTTTTTAATTTAGAATTTTGAAGAAACAATGCTTCAGTGTTTTTTTTTTTTTTTTTTTTGAATCACAAATCAGATTGAGCTTTTATATTAACTAAACAAATTATAAAAAAATAAACGATGGCCCATAAGTTCATGGCCCGAAAGAAGGAAAAACATTACAAAAATGAAATAAAAAATGGCCCATAAGATCATGGCCCGAAAGTAGCAACAAAACAGAAAAATCTAGAATACTTAAATTCAAAACCTACTGTTCACTAAGCCCAATCAGATTTCCCATCGCCCGTCAGACCTATCATTTCTGTCATTTCTTCATTTAATGGCGATCATCATTTCCAAAGGGGTTTTAATGCTTCTGATGCCTTTTACGTTACCCATTGTACAACCCCTTCTTCATTTCCTTCTCTCCTTCAATCTTTCAGTCTGGCTCCCTCACGCTTTCGTTTCTTGCTTTCTCTGCTGCATAGTCTGGAACGCTGTTAATCAGGTAAATTTCTTCCTTTCTTCTCAAGGTTTCCGTGGCTATTAGATGTGCTAGGTTGTTTGCTGATCGAGGGATGTATTCGAACTTTATACTTCTGCCTCTGAGTTTCATTCTGTGAATATCGTGGATGAATGGGCCTATTTGAGATTTGTCTTGAGTTGTGTTCTTGCATTTCTTTATGACTGACAATGAATCTCCTTCTATGATGGTAACCTCTCTGTTCATTTCGAGGGCTATCTGGGTTGCTTGGAGGCATGCCACTACTTCAGCGGCGAAAGCTGACACTATCCCTTTGTGGATTGTTGTACTTGAGATGAGAACTCGACCTCCACTATCCCTAACAACCACCCCCGATGCCGAAAAGTTGCTCTTCTTGTCAAAGGCCCCGTCAAAGTTGATTTTGATTTCTTGACCAGGTGGGTGACTCCATTCGATTTTTGTATTAGTAGTTTTTTGAGTTTCTTTCCTAACTCCATCAAGTTCTTTAAGGTATCTTAAAACAAAACTTACAATCTGTTGACCTGTTTTACTCGTTTTTTCATGAACACATGAGTTCCTGTCCCCCCATATGGCCCATAATGCAACACTAAAGATCCTGCCTTGCGCCAAAGATAGTGATGTTAAGACCATGGTAAGCCATTAACCAAACTCGATACTTGTGATTGTTGACACATCAAGATTAGTTAAAGCTCTCCACATTTCCATTGATACAGGGCATTCTCTAAAGAGATGATTCAACGTCTCAGCAGCACCACCACATCGAGGGCACATACTACTATTTACGAGTCTTCGGATAGACATATTTACCCTATTAGTTAAGTAGTTCCAGGAAATTTTCCAGATGAAAATTTTAATTTTTGTGGGTATATCAATCTGCCATAATTTTCTGTAGAAATCCCTGTAGATGTTTTGTACAGCATAAGCTGTAGGATCAAGGCTTTGTAATAGTTTATAGGAACTTCTTACTAAAAATTCGCCGGACGATTCCCCCTTCCAGGCCAGAAAATCTTCGTGAGGTTCCAATGACAGGGGAATTTGAAGGATCAAGTCTGCCACATCTTCTGGAAAGGTATTGACTATGAGATCTCTATTCCATTCTCTTTCATTACTGTAGATTAAATCTGCTACTTTATCAAATTGCAAATTACCAACTCTGGACCTTAATCTAACATTAACATAATTCGGAATCCATGCATCTTCAGTAATTGAGATCTTTAACCCCGTACCAACTTTCCAAATCAACCCCTTCTCTAATGTATCCTTAGTTGCCCAAATATTTCGCCAGACATAAGAACATGAATTCCCTAAACGAGAATTAAGAAAGCTACTTTCTGGAAAATACTTCGCTTTAAAAACTTGTGCAACTAGAGAATCTGGATAATTAAGCAGCCTCCACCCTTGTTTGGCTAAAAGAGAAATATTGAACTGAGCCATATTTCTGAAGCCCAGACCCCATTCGTCATTACTCCTGCATAACTGCTTCCACTGACACCAATGGATCCCACGTTTTCCAGCACCTTTCTGCCACCAAAATCTGGCTAATTTGCTTTCAATCATTTCACATAGAGCTTTAGGAAAAAGAAAGACTGACATGGCATAAGTAGGTATTGCCTGTAAAATTGCTTTTATAAAGATTTCCTTTCCTCCTTGTGACAGTAGCCTGGAGCTCCATCCATCTATTCTCATAGCAATTCTGTCTACTAGATTCTAAAAAGCTTCTTTTTTCCGTCTACCCACCATATTAGGAAGGCCCAAATATTTCTCCAGACTTGAAGAACATCTTACACCTAACAGTGTTGATACTGCTAATTTTGACTCCTCATTTGTATTCGAACTATAGAAAATTGTGGATTTTCCAAAATTAACACATTGACCTGAACACCTTTCATATTCCTGAAGAATACTTTTCAAGATCCTGGCTCCATTTTCTGTTGCTTCACCAAACAATATACAGTCATCTGTAAAAAGTAAATGGGATATTTCTGGCCCTCTCCTGCTAGCCCTCGCTCCTTTAACCAAGCCGTTCTGCATTGCTGATCTCATCAAAGCTGAGAGACCTTCACTACAAATAAGAAAAAGAAAAAGGGCTTAGTGGATCCCCCTGTCCGAGTCCCCTAGACGGTTTGAAATTTCTTCCTCTGCTACCGTTGATAATAACTGCGTAGGAGACTGTAGAAATGCATTTCATTATCAATGTCACCCAGTTCATTGCAAATCCCATCTTTATCATCACGTCCTTCAAGAAATCCCACTCCACCCTATCATATGCTTTGCTCATGTCCAACTTTACTGCCATATACCCTTTTCTCCCCGTACGCTTGAGCCGAAACGTATGTAAAATCTCATAGGCTAGAAGCACATTATCTGAAATTAGTCGGCCTGGTACAAATGCACTCTGAGATTTATCAATACAATGTCCTATAACATCTTGCATCCCGTTAGCAATTGTTTTTGCTATTAGTTTGTATAAAACTGTGCATAGACTAATGGGCCTAAAATTCACCAGAGTTGTGGGTTTTTGAACTTTAGGAATAAGCACAATATCCGTCATATTAGCTGCTTCAACCCCTTCTCCTCCATTCAAAATTCCTAAACAAAACTCCAAAACCTCCTTTCTCACAATGTACCAGTATTTTTGGAAAAATAAAGCTAGAAAACCATCTGGTCCTGGTGCCTTGGTGGGTCCCATCCCATTCAGTGCCGTTCGAACTTCTTCTTCCCTAAAAGGAGACTGTAGACCTTCATTTATCTCATAGGAAATGCTCCTTTTGATCCCTTCCAGAACCGTACTTGGATTTGCAACCCCCTTCGATGAAAATAAATTCTCAAAATAAGTCTTGGCTTCTTCTTTCAGACTTAAATCGTCAGTAATCTCCCTTCCATCGTCCAACGAGAGTTTGTTAATAAAGTTTGCCCGTCTTCGAGTAGTAGCCCATTTGTGGAAATAAGCCGTATTTCGGTCTCCAAACTAAAGCCAATTTACTCTAGCTCTTTGTTCCCAATAAACTTCATCTTTATCAATCTCCATGTTTAGATGAATTTTCTTGTCAATAATCTTTGCCAACGTCTCTTCATCCCTGTCTTCCATCAACAAAACTTCTAGCTCTTTTGTTAGCCTTCTTTTTTGTTCTGCTCTATTGCACTTCAACTCCTTCGCCCATTTATTTAGGCCAATCTGCACTGTCTTCAGTTTGTCTACAAGCGGTTCTGATGATGACTCCCAAATATCTTTCAGAACTCCCTCGAATGAATCTTCCAAAGTCCACCAGGCTTCAAAATGAAATCTTTGAACTCCTGAATAACTTTATTACTGTCTGTATTTACAAGCAAAGGGCAATGATCTGAGGATGAATAAGGAAGATGTTGGATACTTCCCATAGGGAACAAGGTTAACCATTCCACGTTTGCAACCCCCTATCCAATCTTTCTCTTATATTAGTTTCTGGAAGATTTCCCCTTTCCCATGTAAACCATGCACCCGAGTATCCTATATCCATTAGATGACACTCTTCTAATGTATCCTTGAATACTTCCATTCTTTTCAGATCCCTTGGAAGCCCACCACTTTTTTTAAATGAGTACATAATCTCATTGAAATCACCTGCAACCAGCCACGGGCAATTGCAATCACAGCTTAATCTTCTAAGCAAGTTCCACACCGAATTCTGATCTTTCAAATATGGTGAGCCATAAAATCCCGTAAAACGCCAGTCTTCTTGCCTACTATCCTCTTTTACAATTACATCAATATGCCATTTAGAATAGCTTTTCAATGTAACCTTAACATTATCATTCCAAGCTAAACATAGCCCACCTCGAGTTCCTTCTGCTTCAACATCAATCCCGTTGGTAAAACCACTCATGTTCCTGACCCTTTCCATGCGTTTCTGATTAAGTTTCGTCTCCATTAAGAAGACCATATGGGGATTATACCGCTTGATTAAATTCTGCAGTCTACGCACTGCTCGTAGGCTCCCCAACCCACGAACATTCCAACATATGCTTTTCATTGGGTCCGGTCAGCTAGCCCAAAGCTAGCCGTCGATCCTGAATTATTTAGAGCAGAACTCTGTTCCCCATCAACACACATGATTTCTAAGCTTTCATCTGTTTTCTCCAACAAGATATTTTTTTTGACCTTTTCACTCTATCTTCTCTTGCTTCATCCGTTTTTCCTTCTTCGTTCCTCTCTTCTGGACATTTCCTTTTAATTCCAGCACCTCCATGTGTCGAATGATCAGTCCGATTCATCACAACTAACCTTCTCCATCTTGACATTTTCGGATCTTTTAGGCATCTGTCCCCTTTGCTGTTAGCCTCCTGTAGCAAATCAATTTTTGTCTCTACACTATCACCTTCCTGCTCCTTTAGCCCTTCCTCCCAACTAGTAAGTTTTTTTCCACCGAGTAATATGCCTGGTAGACCCATTGATTCAACCTCCTCTTCCTTCCCATTCTGCTCCTTGGGTTTTCCTATATACACACGCTGTGAACCCGCCTTTTTTGTGAATGCATTAAACTTAATACTTTCTCTACCCACTACTTTAGACTTTTCTTTTAATGCTATCGTATAAGGAGGATCATCTCTGATTTTGTCTTTTTCTGCAGGATTTATCAGCAAGCAATCATTGAGACCATGGTCCATTCTCCCACAGCCAAAACAAAATAGTGGTAATTTTTCAAATTTGAAAGGGATCCAAGACTTAACACTATTTTCACTGGAAACGAAAATACCTCTCCTAAGGGGTTTTTGAACATCCAAATTAACCATAAATCTACAAATATCATCTTTAATCTCAGATCTAAGAATACCTCCAAATGTGCTTCCAATCGCATGCATCAGATCTTTCTTATCATACTCTGGTGGGCATGGCCCAATCTTAATCCAATATGGCGAAGATGTGAGCCTAATCTGATCCCGTTCTACCGGATCCCTTAATCTATCAAACAGAATGAGATACTTACGAAAAAGCCAGGTTCTTCCTTCCATGATTAACTCCAGAT
The DNA here is from genome assembly GCA_025698515.1 of Gossypium sturtianum. Classification (NCBI taxonomy): domain Eukaryota; kingdom Viridiplantae; phylum Streptophyta; class Magnoliopsida; order Malvales; family Malvaceae; genus Gossypium; species Gossypium sturtianum. The sequence continues at coordinate 49,301,120 of CM046952.1, read as the reverse complement.
CCTCCTCTAGGTCAAAGACGATTGAGAAAAGATTCTGCCCCACCACCTGAATTTCAAACTTTTTCTTAGTTTTCCATATACTTTTCAGTTGTGCCCTAAAACTCTCTATGTTAAAAGATTTCTTCGTCCAAACTGAACAGATCAGTGTTGGTTTGACATTCGGCTCTACCAATGATTTTTTAATGGACAAGTATAAGTTCTTCTGCCAACAAAGAAATTTCCTCCCCGCTCTCCCTCTCCACGCCACTACTCTCTTCCATCCCAAGCCGCAGAAGTTACTGCTCTCTCTAGGATTCTACAGAGAGCACTCTTGGTTTTCGAGGGTTTTAAATAATAACAATGCTTCAGTGTTAAATCATCACTCTCCAGTCCACATAGCTAGAATCTACTTATTTTTTCTCTTTTATAATTTTACCCAATAATACTCTTCAATTTCCAACAAAATTATAAAATAGCATTCATACCTTGATTAACATTCATATTCACCCCAACTCCGAATTTATCTCTATTCTTCCTTTTACCACTTTCCTAAAATTTAAGGCTTAAAGGGTCTAGAGAGCCTTAAACTTTTCCAAAAATATCAATTAAGTCCCTCAAGAAAAAAAGCGCACTTAATTAAACCTTCGAATGTTAAAATTTTCATCAACTAAGCCCTTTGACCAGGGGCAAAACTAGGGGGCCAGCAGAGAGCCTGGCCCCTCTTAAAATAGAAATTTTTTTATTTAGGCTCTTTAAAATTTTAAATTAGTAAATGTAAAATTGTACTTTGGGCCCCTAAAAATAATAAAAATTTGATTTAATCCTTTAAAAATTATAAAGATATGGGCTATTAAAATGGTTAAATTATATTTTTACTATTGTAAAAATTACAATTTAATTTCGCCCCACTAAAAAGGTTTTCTAGCTTCGCCTCTACCTTTGACCGTTAACTTTAACGGTTAATTGTTAAAGTGTAACGTTTGTTATTTTTAAAATTTTGATGTCATCTTAAGATTATGCCATGAATATTAACCCGAGTATTATATTTTTCCTTATTGAAAAAGATAGATCAATAAACATGATCATTTTTATAATTTATTTATTAAGGATTTCTCAAAATTGGTGAAGGGGGCAAAGGATGGAAAATTGAAAAATAAAATTATTTGCAATTGAAATAAAATTTCTCTCTCTCTTTTTTAAAATATAAATAATTTGGAGAATGAGAGAGAAAATAAAATTACCCTCAGAGTCACTCTCTCGTGGGACTAATAAAGCTTGTTGAAGTGTGTTACACCTTCATAATTTTTTTTTTATAATTGGACAATATTATACAATTTTCTTTTAGTTGTGGAAAGAGTTTCTGTAACAATAAGTATATTTAAAAATGTATAATGATTTTTTCGGCCCTTTAATTTTATAGAAAGAGTTATTTTAGTCTTTTATTTAATTTTTCATCTCTTTTATCTATTGAACTCATATTTTTTTGTCAAATCACCTCAAAATAGATGAAAAAGTTAATGTTTGTTAACCTTGCTGACCCATATACACGTGGATTGTCATGTCAATATTTCATTAATTTTTTTTTAAATTCAAAAAATTATAAATAATTTTTTTATACTTTTAATTATTTTTAATTTTTTAAAAATAACTTTATATATTTTTGAATTTTTTAAAATTTAAAAAATTAATTAAATGTTTATGTGTCATCTACATGGCAATGTACGTATATGTCACCGTCAGCAAAATTAAAAGAAAAGTTAAGTTTTCCATCCATTTGGGGTGATTTGATAAAAAAACGCAAGTTTAAGGACTAAAAAAGTAAAAATTTAAATGAAAGAATAAAATCATTTTTTTTATAAAGTTGGAGGGTCAAATAAGTTATTATAAATTAATGAGAAATTGTTGGCTTTTGAACTGAAAATAAGCATGTCAAAAAATAAAGGGATTAGAAATGATATTATCGTATAAGGACTAAATAAAAAATAAATGCGTATTACAAGGACCTTTTATAGAGTTTAACCTTTTAATTTTTATATCATTTCGTTTTCTCGTCTTCTTCCTTCTTCAGTCTTATTCTTCACCGTCTGTTAACGGAATCCCTCTTAATTCGAGTGAGTTTAATCTTTCATTTTTTTTCACTTAAATTTTTTTAAAAGTAGCATTTTCTGTGTGCTGTTTTCTTGAAATAATAATAGAAAAACACAACCCTAGAAATTTTACATTTTTTTTTTTACGTATTTTCACATGCTCAATTTCGAATTTCCTTTTGTCGTCAGGCAGCTTTTTTTTTTTCTTTATTCTATTTTTAATTATTTTATATCCTAGAATATTATGAAAATTTTAGCATAAATATAACTTTACCTTAATGGAGTTGATATGTGAAAGCCTTTTTTTTTTTTGAGGTATTAAATCTTACTTTTGAAGAGGAATATTATTGATGCAATTATTTATTCATTATGTTTTAGAGTTTGTTGTATACTAGTAGTGCCCATGATTGCAGTTTTCTTGATGCTGACCGGAAATGGATCATAACCAAATAGCAGCTATCAATTTAGTGTTGAAATAAACTTCTTCCTTAGTTATGTGATTTGTATCATCTGAAATCTGAATGGTGGCTCTATGTCTTACTGTTTTAACTTTTTTACAAGAGCGTCTGACTGTGTTTTACCCGACATTATGTATAGCAATATCTCCAAAATGAAAAAGGAGGAAGTGGGGGAGGGTGATTGTAGGTGAGACATTCGACTGCTTATCATCGATGTTTGTTATGTGATTTGTATTATCTGAGCGGTGGCTCAATGCCTTACCGTTTTACCTTTTTTTTGCAAGGGTGTCTACTGTTGTTTTACCAAACATTATGTCTAGCAATATCTCCAAAATGGAAAAGAGGAAGTGGGCAGGATGATTATAGTTGAGACATTCAATTCCTCATTGATAATGTTTGTTAGTTTTGTGATTTGTATCATCTAAGTGGTGGCTCTAAGTCTTACTGTTTTAACCTTTTTACTAGGGTGTCGACTGTGTTTTACCCGATAATTATGTCTTGCAATACCTCCAAATTGGAAAAGAGGAAGTGGGTGGGGGTGGTTGTAGTTGAGGCATTTGATTCCTTATCATCGATATTGGTTCATTTCATTCTTATGCATGTTAGATGATTTATTTCTTTAATTAGTCCCGTTTTCTTTTCTCATGTATATTTGAATATTTGTGCTTTAAGCATGCAATTTCCTACTAATCACTGACTACTTGTTTATGTTGGTTGGATGTCTTGTTTTGGTTTTTATTTAACCAATCTGTGTGCATCAGTGGGTGAACAAGTGGATGATGTTGATGGTAGACTAGAAGCTTCAACTGTGGATGAATCGAATGTGCATGACTACGACACAATTCAGGAACCTTATGTGGGTATGATATTTGAATCAGAAGGGGCTGCCAAAACGTTTTATGATGATTATGCAAGACAAGTAGGATTCTTGACTCGTGTTCTATCTTCACATAAGTCAGAGTGTGATGGATTACTCTTCTCTCGTGGACTTGGATGTAGAGGTTACCATGATGGTCAGACCAAAGTTGAACTTCAGAAGCAAGATAAGCAACAAGAAAGCTGCTCAGCAATGATTCATTTAAGGAGGGACAAGAACGGGAGATGGGTGATCAAGAAATTCGCGAGGGACCATAATCATCCTTTGGTGATTCAGTTAGGAGAAAGCCGCAGAACACTTGTAAGCTTTTAAATCCTTGGTTAATTACTTGTGAAATGAAAAAGCATGGGACAGAATTTCTTTATATTACATTGTATTTTTTATCCATTGAGCATGTAAATTTTTAGCATTTTGTCTTTAGAAATATCTATTTATGAGCCTTCTGGAACAAATTTGATCACAATCATTTGAGAGAAGTTTTATTGTTCTTTACTATTGGACTGATAGTTTCTTGTTTTTGTGGGTTAGAAATTCACCAATAATTTATACAGAAAGGATCACTGTAACTTGTTTATCATCAGGGTGCTTGTTTACTGTCATTATGTCTTGTTTTAGAGCTCTGCTTTTCCCAACTGACATATTTCTTACCATTTCCTTCCTAGTTGTATAAGACTCAACTCTCCTCATTGGCTTGTTCTGTATGATATATGTAGTTCTTTTCTCGTAAGATTACGTAGATTGTCTTATCCGTGTTCTTCTACTTCTTTTCATCATGTCTTGATACTTTATCTGTTCCGGCTGGAGGCATTTAGTTGGATGAGTGTAGTACCAAAGTGGCAGTGCATAAAATTGATACTTTCAGTTAGTTCTTTCCAGGTGATAAGGGACCTAAATGTTCCATTTGTGTATCTGCTACTATAGGAGGGTGTTTTTTAAATTTTAACTCTTTCAGAAACCTTGAGCAAAAACAACTCTGACAGGTTTAAAAAACTTAAGTTTTAGGATTCTTGGACTATTGTAACACAAAAATGTAGTTCATTTCTTGGATCAATAAAGGTTGATTTATATGATTAGATATTTATTTGACGATGAACTTTTATTGCACTTGTTGTCACTCATGCAGTTAAAGACCCTCTCTTTTATGAAGACATTGAAATTCAGCTGATATTTTTCTTGAAATCCCTGTTTTATTTGAAAATAAAAAAACAATGATTCTGATTACCTCGTTCAAGTATATAATTTTGAAGGAAATTTTGAGATGACATTGATGATTAAATTATGAAATAAGAGACAGAAAAGTAAATAAGGAAAAAACATGACAGAATGTGTTTAGGACGAGTATGTACCGGTAGAAGTCCACATTAGTGTTTAGACTGTGTTTCATAATACCGTTATCAATTCAATGTGGTTTATAGCAATATCAAATGTACAAGTTTAAGTTACTCAATTCAGTAGTAAATGAGCTTAATTGCACCTTTGACTGTAGTACAGGGACTGCTAAGATGCTTTGATGCAGAATAAATTGCTACTTAAATTTCTTGATCAATCAAGTTTTAACATATCATATTATGCTTAGTTGGGAGATGATTGGTTTCATGATATCATCAAATTCATATCATCTTACTGGCACTGACAAGTCTGCCTCGTTTCTTTGTTCTGATTATTATTGTTTTCTTATGAACTATAGGATGAGGAGAAGGATAAGAAAATCCAGGAACTAACTGCAGAATTGCGGGTTAAGAAGCGATTAAGTGCATCATATCGCGAGCAGCTACTAGCAGTTGTGAAAGAAGTTGAAGATCACAACTATAACTTATCAATGAAAGTTCAAAGAACTTTGGACAATTTGAAAAAACTTGATGCTGAAGCCAAGGAGCTTTTAAGCGGTAGATAGCTTCCTCTCTTTTTTTTCCCTTTATGCCTAATTGTGTTTCTTTATTTAGTTCTCTCTAGTTGTTTTATCAGTTCATGAAATCTCTCCTTTTTCGATCGACATGACCAGTTTGGTGGTAGAAAAGCTAGTGTATCAGAGAAAATACACAGGGAAAATGGAATTGATGTATCTTTATTTTATATAAAGAAGGCCTATATTACTCGAACTCGGGTGTGAATGTTAAGTATGAGTATGTTTCTAGTAGTGTTATGTTCAGTTTATCATGTATTTGGAGTCGTTTTCAGCGTTTAAAAACATTTTATCCGTGTTCGGATACGTGGCAAGTACTTCAAGGAAAAAAAAAAAACTATGTTCCACTTAGAACCACCCAACCAAATGAAAATAATAATATTATTTATTTTTTTTATACTTTATATTATGTGTATATATAAAAGTGTTATTTATTTACAATAACTTTTATACTTTACATTATATGTATTAATTTTAAAAGAAACTTTCCGAAGATTACTTTAAGGTTATAGTTACTAAGATGAGAGAAGACTGATTTTTTTCTATATATAATTGTCCAAGTTGAATTCATCTCGAAATATGTGTGGGGATATAGTGTTCTTGTATAATTATCACTTGTAATTTTTCGAATAGATAAATTTAATAAAATTTCATCATTTACATTATTATTATTTGTATTTTATTCTCAATGATTTTTGTACATTAAGCAAAATGTATAAGTAAATATTATTTTCCGATTTTTAACGTTTAATTAATATTAAGTTATATTATGTGGATGGATTATTATGTGAGAAGATAACTTATATTAGCAAGTAGTGTACATGGTTCATGGTTTGATAAATCACAATTGAGAAAATCGATTCAAGGAACATTACGTCATCTATCAAATTTAAATGGGGAGATATTTTATCGTTGGTATTGAAGCAATGAATCTTAGAAGATATAGACATAGGTGTGATTTTCTAGACTAACAATATATTAGACAAGACTCAAGTTGAATTTATCGTAGATCTGTTTATATGTTTATTAGCTTGTGATGTTTATAATGTGGCTTACCTCAATCTTGAATAAGTGTTCGACTATGTTTGCATGACTCATATACTTTAATGTATTGGAAGCATGAGTTTAATTGGTAATAGAGCTGAAAGTTGGTACGTTGGATATACGACTTTTGCATGGCACATTTTATTTACAGAAGTGAAATTCATAACTCGAAAAAAGGTAAATGATATCCTCTCATAAACATTACATGGTTGATGAAAAAGTAACATGACCATGGGTCATTTCTCTAGGACAAATTATTTAATTATTATACTTTAGTAATTGACTTTTTCAGGAAGAAAGATGTATTGGTTACCATGAGATAAAATAGAATAATATTGGGTCAATGGATTTAACCCAAACAAAATAAAGATGACTTATGAGGGTAACACACCTATGAAAATATCATTGGATGAGCATAAATTAAGTTGCTTTTGTAATGATATATAGTGGGGAGAGTCCAGTCATGATACTTTTAATGAATTTACTCTATGGTTAAATAAAGTTATAATTAATAAACGAAGAGTCGAAACTTAATTATAAATTATTTGAGTCCCTAATTGTATATGCTCAATTTGTCCCTCCGCTAGCTCAACATAACCCTTTACAAATTGCATTTGAATCGATATAATGAATGAATGAATGAATGATAATGACGAATTAGAGAAATAGATCGTATGTATCACTATCCGTAGTGAATGTGTTTTCTCGTTATACACAAAGAGATGACTTAAAGATTAAATTAATTTTTTAAATCATTATTTAATTGATTATAATTAAATAATTGAAGTTTGAAAAGAAATTGGAATAATTAGTCATAGTAGTTTTGTTGAGCAAAACAATTAAATTTATTTACTCAGATTTTGATACATTAAGATCATCATGACTTTAATGAAATTAAAATTAGGGTGAGGAAATAATTTAACCGAGTGAACAAATTAAATTTATTTTAATTAGATAAATAATATTTTGAGAATAAAAATTGTTTATTGGGTCCAATAAAATATATGAAATAGTTAAAAACCTAGATAACACATATAATTGTATATAATACACAAATGAGTCCAACAAACCCATTTAAAGTGAGATGAGCAACGACTCTAGAGTTCTAGAAAGGGTGTCTTGCCCACACTATGTAGTCTCAAAGGGTTCCATATTTTCTATTAATATATATATACTTCCTGTTCAGCCAGAACTCTTGTGTTTTTCTCCGTAAATATAGATTATGAATTAGATCAAAATATATCATAATAAGCATTGTTACCATGTTTTATTGAGATATCTATTTTTTTAGAGAGATCAACCTAGGTTCTAGCCCATAGAGAGAAATTAATTTTCCCCATAGGAAAATTAATAAGTTTTCATTGCGTAGGATTGATTTATGTATTTAGAACACACTCTCTAAGCAAAATGAGGGTCTAGGAATAGTAGAGAAAATCGTGTCGGTAGAAAATTCATAAACAACCAAATCCACTCCGCTTAAAAATGCAGGTATTAAAGGTTTATTATTATACATAACACAAAAATTCGAGGAAAAGAATTTAATTTTCTACTCTGCACCAAAATTGTTTTTCTAAACTCAATTTTTTCAGCAATAGTAACCTTAAATTTTACTCAAACTTACCCATATTTTAAAATATAATTATTTTTATTAAATATTAAATATATATTTTATTAACTTTATATATTTTTTATTTTATTAAATTTATAAACATAAATAACTTAATATATTTTTAATATTTACATTATAATATAATACAATATATTTAATTCTTTATATGTTATAAATTACATACATATATATAAATTAAATGGAAAAAAATATAGCACAAACTTGAAAATTGGTTGGGACATGTTGGGCTTAAGTTTTGAATATTAAAATTTAAATCCGATCCATATTTTAAATGAATTTATTTTTTTGTTCAAGTTCATTTTTCAATCCTAATATTTTTGTTGAAATCCTTCAAATTTTAGAAGGCTTTTCAAGTTTGGACGGATAACCCAACCCTTAAATAGGTCTATTTAATTCTAACTCTTTTTAAATATACAATACTTATTATATATATAATGTCACAACCATCCCAAAAATTAGATTAGAAGAAATTGGGTTGGTGAAACCAAGAGTGGTCACGTCCTAATTTTGAGTTATGATTGTAAAAATTTTGTAAAGTGAATTGGTTTGGTTCAGTGGCTAAGTGTAGAATTTGTGTGCGAGAGGTTTTGTATTTAAATCATTTCCCTTAAATTTTTAGTAATTTTGTTGTAACCCCTATCCTTGATCATTTGGCATTAATAATATTTTGGCTCAACTAATAATAGGAATGAACTTATGGGTTCAGTGGTATCTTATATTATATAAATATTTGAATCTTTTTCTGTGTATTTTTGTTTTTCTTATGGGATTGATATTTTATTATTATTATTATTATCATTATTTCAAATTTCAACTTCTCTTTTATTGTTGTTCTCTTTGGTCGTCTATCTACTCTTGCACCTTCCCATATCAATTTAAATCCCTTCAAATCCTTGCCACTTTGTGTTCCGCTCCCTCAATTATTTTTGCTCTAAATACCATCATTGACTGCCTTCCACCACCGCTTATATCAGCTGCGGACAATTGCCTTAATTTATAGATGCTCTTTCTTCACATTAAAAAGTTGGTGCCCTATTTTCAAAGATGATTAAGTTTCATTTGATTAGAATTAGTTGGAATATGTGGGGTTAACTTCTAATTAAATTTATTTAGTTTAAGATTCATTGCTGTGATTTTTGTTTATTTTTATTTGTTGGCAAAGGGTAAATTATCAATTAGGGTTACTATTTGATACTCGTATAATGAAGTTGATTGAGATTTGTATGTATGTGTTGTGCTGTTATAAACTAAGATTAATGCAGGATTAATATGGTTGAATTTGTGACTTAGGATCCAATACTTGTTATTTTAGTCACATTTCAATTGTTTGCTTTAAATATTTAAATGGTGAAAAAGCTATTTTATTAATTCACCTTCTTTATGTTTAATTTTTGTTCATACAAGATAAATTTCCTAGATTAACTTATTAATATGACTATTATTGCATCTTGGGATTATTAATTCCAGATTAAAATTATATTCAACGACATGAACCTGATAATTTAGAATTATTTTTGATGAAGAACGAGTAGATAATTCGTCGAATGTGGATTAATTGCTTCTAAGCTACAAACATTAAGAAATTTGCTTCTATTTAGAAGATTTTCTTCTCCCATCCAAGACTCACATTTTTTTTAAATGAAAATGGTATGGGAAGATGAGCTTTATCGTGCTTCTATAGTTCACAAGGTTCAACTTCAACAAATGAAGATTTTTGACCACCCAAAATTGCAGGATGGTTTTGGAGAAGATTGTGAGACGGTAGATTTTCCGGCAAATTAAATTCCCTTTTTAAGTCGTTGTTTCGTTCAAGGGGTCTGGAATTGCGAGTGTAGAATCGACATAAAAATTGATCAGGTGTGTAACGAAAAATTCGAAAAACAGCGAACGGCGAAAAGTCGAATTGCATTCTGTCGATGTCACACAGCCGTGTGTGTCACATGGGTTGGGTTAATTGGGCTGTGTGGGCCACACGACCATGTATGGGGACATGCGTCGGGCTATGTGGACCACATGAGTTGGCCAGTTGGGCCGCCACACGAGCATGCAAGCTCATTTTTGAAAATTTTCGTCTAGGCCCATTTTGACCCGTAATACATAATTAGACTCTCCGTAGGCTTCATACTGCATAAATAAGGCGTGAAAACATGATATTTGTTAATATGCTACCGTAGGTGATATGATTAAGGTATGTGAATTAAGTACGCATGAACTGGCTATTGTTAATTCTGATGGCATGTTTTTGTTTTGCTATGTTTGTTATGAGCATATGATGTATGGATATGTTAATATGTATTTATCTGAATCTGCTTTATGACTATGCACGTGACGTTATGGCAAAACTAATTTGCTTCTGCTGGGTTTGTGATATATCTATCTACAAAGTATGTAATTGCATGCTTACTGGTTTCTGTTAAAAATATTAATGCATGTTCAACATGCTTATCATTCTGTTTCTGTATTTGCATGTCATGTCACATTGCACCTGGTTGGGATAATATGGTATGGAGGAAGTTCCGACAATTTAATGATCTGCACTATTTGGTGGTTTAATCACATACTTCTGTCTGTCAACTTGTCTGCAATATGGTGGCTTCACCACATATATTTGATCTGACAGTTTTAACTGCAACTCTGGTGGCATTGTCCACAATTATCTGTTGGTGTGATTTAGTTGGATGAGTTCTGGGGAACTCTAATTTGGTGTGTAGCGGAGTTGGATAGGAAGTTTTCAGAAAAATTTGCATTATGATTTTTTGAAAAATATTGCATTGACATAATCATGCATTCTCAATTCTGTTTAATTGATCGTTATGAAAAATCTCCGTGATACTTTGATTTGTATATTGTGTAATGTTTGACCTCTGATTGAGTTTTGTTATACATTGAGCTTTATAGCTCACCTCTTTGTTTTATCTCTGACTTTTCAGGTAATCTTTGAGTTTAGGACCGGACAGAGTGCGGGAACTCAGATTGTATCTCGGTTAATAAAATAAGATAGTTTACATTTCTTTTAATTATTTTGGACTGTAGACTTTGTTTTTTGTTTTTATTCTGTTTGTTGGTTTTTGAGTATTTTAATATAAAACTGCAAAATCACACGGATTAATAATTTAAAATTAAAAGTCTGAAAATTTTTCGCTGCAAAATTAAGTAACCCTTTAAGTGTTTTTCTGTAAATAAACAAATAGTTTTAACGAATGCTTGCTTTAAAGTTGGAAATGATTTGTCAAAATTATTACTTTCAAAACACGATTTTGATTTCAAATTCTGAGTTTTAAATAAGTGATTCCGAATTTAAGTTTTTTTTTAAACATTTGTGAAAATTTTGCCAAATTTAATGCCTTCAAACCGCACACTAAGTTTAATTAAATCATTTTTTTTAAATAAGCTAATGTAATTCCTCAAATCCTGTCTTAACATCTAGGTCGGGTTTGGGGTGTTACATATAAAATAAATATAAAAAATTGATAAATCAAAAAGTTAATTGTTTGATTTAATTGAAAAATAAATTCAAAATTCAATCTTTTAAACTAATATAAAGCAATATTCAATTATTTATACTTTTATGTTGTATAAATTAAAAATATTATGGTGAATTAATTTAAAATTTTTATTACAATTTAATTTTTTTTAGTTTTAATTCTTCTACCAATAATATATAATAAAAAAATAAAATTCAAAATTACAAATAAATTTGGGCTCAATGTGTAATTATTATATATAAATTTTGATTTTGGATAATTTTATGGATGAAAATTTAATTTAATTTAATTTTTATAAATTATTAACACAATTATTGATATAATATTATTTTAATTAACATTTTATATATACAAATAATTATATATATCAAATATAAAAACTATTAAATTAAAATTTGAAATATAGATGAAAATCACGTAGGGACACAGATGGGTCTGTGTTTGTTTCGGGCAATCAATAAAACAAAATCGATCTTGATTGTGAATTATGATATCTTAAATGATGAAAATCAAGCGTAGGCTGATTTCGACCCCTACTCATATCTGATGTCCAGATTTGGTTTAAGATAGCTCAACACACATAGGTGTTGACATTGTTTAACATTTAATTGGAAAAAGAAAAAAAAAAAAAACACCTTAAAAACCCCACCCATTTAATTAACACTGATCTGTTTGTTTTAATGGTGGCTGACAGCCATTGAAATTGAAGTCTGAAGCTGTTCTTCTCTAAACGTTTTTCATATTGAAACTCTCTCATATTTACCAGAACAAGGTAAATGGCTTTCATTTACTTTCCTTTAATTCCCTTTTTATCTGAACTATTGCTTGCTGTGTTTATGTTATTTGAACGATTAAACATTGATATGTTGAAGGAAAAAAAAAAAAACCCACCCAAGGTTTGGGACGCTAAGGCAGAAAGTTGATAGATTTTGGGTTTCTTTTGTATTCTTTATATAGTAATTAGAATTACAAAATCAAGCATTTTTTTCTCCATTTTTCTTGGAAATTCTGAGCTTTTATATTTGCAAATGTAGGAAATTTTATGTAATTTGATGTTTGTTGGGTAATTAGAGGCATGTGCTTTTGCTATTTAGAGCAAATTACTGAAATTATTAAGAGCTACTGTGTAATTCCATTTTCTGGATAAATCTAGGCTTGTTGATTATTAATCACTGCTAACCATTGCTTCTTTTCTCGATGGAAAAATTGGATTGTTCAATGATTCTGGGCTTTCTGGGTTTTTTTTTCTTAATTTGGACTGATCTTGACTTTTTGATAACTTTGTGATAGCTTTGTGATGGCTAGCACCTCAAATCCGGAGCTTAACACAAGCCGAAACTATCGACAATGGCTGACCGAAACATTTGATGGCCATGAAATGCTTGATGATGAGTTGTCAGATAGTAATCTGGACGGAAATGGTAATTTGATCAACCCATTGGATCAACATTTTCCTATGACTATGGAACATAGAGAACCATACATTGGTATGGAGTTTGAGTCAGCTGAGGATGCTAGGGAGTTTTATGAGATGTATGGTCGGTGTATGGGCTTCACCATTCGGAACAATCGCACTCGTCGATCTCTTAAGGATAATTCGATAATTGGCCGAGAGTTTGTTTGCTCGAAAGAAGGTTTTCGTGCAGAGAAATATACAAAGAAAGAAACCCGAGTTTTCACATCGCGGCCTGCCACAAGAGAGGGATGTAATGCAATGCTGAGGATAGCAGCAAAAGATGGGGGAAAATGGGTTATCTATGGTTTTGTTAAAGAACATAATCATGTACTGAATCCAAGCAAAATACCTCCTCGACGGTCACATCGAATTGCGTTTTGTGAGGTATGTTAGTGCAAGTATTTTAGTTGAATGATTCCTAGAGATGTTAGCAACTTGTTCTTTCAGATCACTTTACTTGTGTTTTACGGCCAATATAAATGAAAAATTGGCATGCTTTTAAACTGATTTGCTGATATTACACTATAGATGCATAAGTTTAGGAACCTTTTGAATGTAAGAAATCATGGAGAATATCTGCCATGTATAAGCTTGTATTAGGCTTATGCAATAGTGTTTACTTTTGATTCAAGCAGAAGAAGATAAAAGGTGAAGAGATATGTTATGGTCCCGGGTTATGGATCAAGTTACCAAGCGTAAGAGAGAGATAGCAATAAGAAGTACAAATCGAGAAATAGGAAATTAGTAGAGATTAGCAGGCATAAGAGAGAGCGAATGATCTAGGAAAGAACTAGAAGAGCACTGACTAATCTACTAAAAGTTTAAAATTAGTTTTTGCTTATATAAATTTGACAGAGGTTAGAAATCAATCATTGAAGCAGTTTGGGCATTAGCTGCATTACTGAAATGTTTTTATGATGTTGTCATTACTCAATCCGATCAACTGAAATGTTTTTATGATGTTGTCATTACTCAATCCGATCAATTGACGAAAGAATACTTTGGACAGTAGCTGGGGACAATCAGCTATTCTATAGGGTCATAACTGCTGTTATATGATGTGCCTTTTTGTCTGAGGTTTTATTATGGTAACCCAACAATTCTGCAATTCAGTTATTTTCTGGATTTGGCCATTTAATTTATGGCTAAGCTTCATGGACTTACGTCCTCTTGGAACAGGCCATGCGTACTCGCTAACTGGATTCCTTTATAAGTGTAACTCGATGCTATGCCCTTATATGCATTAGCTGCTGTTTACAGGATGAAAAGGATCTTAAAATTCGAGAACTGTCCACGGAGCTGCATCGTGAGAAAAAGAAATCGGCTGCTTACCAAGAGCAGCTTCAGATGGTTTTAAATTATATCGAAGAGCACACTCAGCGGTTATCCTTAAAAGTTAATTTGGTATCCAACAATCTGAGAGAGCTTGAATATGAAGACTAAGACTAAGCTCATTTTCTAAGGTGAGCCTCCTTCTGACATCTCTTCTGTGCATAAGCTCACCTGGTAACTTTTGAGCTACTTTGCTTGAATTGCTATTTACTTCGATTTAATGGTCTTTGTCCACCTATGTTGATCCAACTCTTTGTTTTTCTTGAATGCCTATTCTGATATTCATGTCCACCTCATATCCGGATATGAATGGGAATGTGATGCTCCAAGACCCTCCAAATACTTGAAAAGTTTGGGGGAAAAACTGAACATATGTCCTACACATATCTGCATCCATGACTCATGTCGAAGTCCAAATAACATAGCTGTCTATGGTATCTGTTTTATGCAACTGAAACAATAGCTCATGTTTATAAACTCTTTTAGATACTTTATAAAAGATCAAAAAAGGGAAAAGGAAAGGTGATATTTAGTTTCATTGTATAGTTTCCAGGCTAAGTTATGTTTCAGCCATTCTTCTTCTCTGTAATTGCTTAATCAGAGAGAATGTCGTCTAAACATTTATCTATGGCTGACTAAGTTATGATGCTGAAACTTTTCACTCCTTTTCAGTTGATTCTCTAACTGTGGAAATTGTTATCGAAGCGATCAGTTAATTGTATCAGTGAATGCAGAGATGATATCCATGTGCATCTTGATTTAAAATAACAACCTCCACCTTACTCTTTGGTGGAAGAAAAATCTGTTGTTGATGGTTGTTAATATTTTGTGTCCTCCAAGTTGCTTGATGACTGATTGCAGCCCTAATTTGGTCATCATATTATATATGCCTGGCAGTTGGAAGAATAGTCTTTGTTAATGCAAACATCTATATTCATCTTCTCTTCCATTGTTTATTTGTTCCTTAGCATGTACCCAACACATATTCAGGGAACCCTTTGAATACATGAAAAAAAATAAATATATTTGTCTTGGACATATTTGCTGCATCTGACACTCCCACCTGAGTCTTAAGTAGTATAGAATATCTTCACAACTCACAAGTTTCTCTCACAACAGAAATGCAATAAAACAAAGGTTCAAATATGCTATAAGTCCATATTCTTTGTAAATTTGAAATTTAACCCTTATACTTTTTATTTTTAAGATTTTTGTCTTTCTACTTTTTTAGATTTCAAAGTTCAATGTCATTATTTTTAGTTACATTGTTACTAAGTGAAATTTTTTTTGAATGTCAAAATGTCATACTAACAAAATTAACAAAAAAAAAAAAAAAAATGTGTTAACAATTGGACCTGAATTGTGAAATTTGAAAAATAAAAGAATTAAATTATTGGAAATAGAAATATAGGGATTAAATTTTAAATTTGCGAATAGTAAAGAGATGTATGGCATGTTTTAATAAAAATGTTTTGAGAAATAAACAATAATAAACTAATATCACAAAAATTTATAAATTTTTTCATCATATAATAAATTACAATATTGTAGATAAAAAAAATATTTTAGAATGGAAGAGCATAAATTAGAGAGCTTAAAGTAGGTTATGAAGTGACTAAAATTAATTAAATGATGTACCATTTTGGAATAGGTGTTGGCTTCATTTTCATTTTTCTAAACCCTTCCACTACAACATTCAAAAAAGAAAAGACCCTTCCAATATCGAATATAATTAATTTTATGCTATTTTTCTCCAAAATCATTTTCAAAATGTTTGAATAGTGGAAGTGAAAAAACAGTTATTAACTCTTTTGAATGGTGTCTATTGGGTTAATTTAACCTTGAATAACTAGATAGGACTGACTGTGATACACCACTCTATCCATGAAGTTGTTGGTTTGTTACTTGCTGATATAAATGGCTTAGGGATTCAATGTTTGATCTCCATTTAGATGTGTTTTTCTTCCCTTTTTCGAAAAAAGAATAATTAATATGTGTGATCGAAACTATATTGAATATCAATTTGAAAAGAAAAAAAATTTAGATATTGTTATATCCTTCCGCGTAGTGGACTTGTGTCAGCTTTAGAAGCATCATTGACTTCTTTTGAAATAACATCCTGACAGGCTTCCTGACCTCAATATCTCTGAGTATGACCATTCATTCTCGATTTATAGAGTGAAACACTAGAACTTAAGAGTGGATATTGTCTCAATGTGAATACACTTCCAAGGCAATAAGGAGTATATTTAGACTTAGCTACCTCGTACTGATAAAATCTCATGATTATTCATTACACATTTAATAGGGCTAAATGTATATCCTAATACGTCGTATCAACGAACAAGAGAATCTCTCCTATAAATATTGGGAGAATAATGAACAAGGGATTAATGTTTCAATACCTAAAGTTATTCCAAGCATTTGTCTTCTTAATCAACTTATTTTCTTGTCCTTGTTCCGACTCTTGACCTCTCCAAGTGAACCGATCTCCATAGCACTGCTTTATCCTCCTTTATTATTGTACCTTTTATCAACATATACTAGTTTAAATATTGGAATCCAATTTAAGTACGAAAAGTATGTATATATATATATATATTGCAATGATGTTTCAATCAAGATTTAAGCCCTTTGGTTTATAATTTATATGGGTTTATCAAGATACTACAGATATTTGCTTCTTTAATTCTAAAGTACTTCCAAAAAAGGCAAATAGTCATTTGAGAAAAAAAAAAGGAAAAAAAATCGATTTAAATGGTGTATTTAGATAGTTTTTTCTATTTATATTGCAATATGTATATTTAAAATTGTGTTAGTAACTTATAAAAATTGAATTAAATTAATATTTTATGTATAAATTGCATAAAATTAAAGTTCATTGATAGCAAGTTAATTTTGTGCTTTTAATGTATCTATTTTTGGCTAATTTTTTAATAGAATCTACTGAACTTACGATTTCTTGCTTAAATCTTATCAGAATGGAATTGGAGTGTCAAAATTCAAAATCAAACAAAATGGATTAAATCAGAACAAGAAGCAAGAAAAGGGGCCGAATTAAAAAAATTGCAGACTTAGTGGCTGATCAAATCAGATTTTTGAAATTGTCAAAAAATCTGATTTTAGTTGGCATAATCTTAGAGGAATCATATTGATTTTAGTTGGTTGATTCATGCTAAATATGACACTTGAAAAGTGTATAAATATTTGTATTAGTGGCTTGGAAAGACACACTGTAATTTACACTTGAATTGAATATATTTTTATCGTTTTTCCTTTCCACTCGTCTGTATAGCTTGGCAAAACTTACTGCCAATTTCTTTCTTTTTCTTTCTTTTGGTTCAATTGCTTTGTAAACCCTTTCTCCTTTTTACCTTTCTCCATTACACTCAAATCCACTTTTAAACCCCAATTAAGTATGATTAAATTCATGCTCAACTAAAACCTCATTTAGCCTTAGTCCGATTATCATTCTTATCGAAAATCGTGAGATATGAACCCGCACTAAAACTTTTCAATACGGTATTCATTATCTCTCTGGAATATGGGATAGTCACAATCGTCCCTTAAAGTTAATTCAATTTCAATTCAAAAAGCGCGCATTGGGTTGGAGTTGTTTGGCGTACAGTTGGGAAAACGAGACGGTCGGTTGCCGAGTTCGAATTCCCGTGAACAAATTTGCGTGTTCAATTAGAAAAAGCTAGTTGAATTCCGTCAAGGGAGATAGCGATCGGATTTAAACGACACACGTGGACAAGGCTGTTAATTTGAGTTGGGCTTTTCTAGATCGCAAGGCTGCTGAGATTTTAAATTGCGGACGCATGTTACGTGGTTAGATAATCGGTAAGAGTTGGTTTGCAGGTCGTACCGGAACCAACTACACAAGAAAAAGTTGGTGGTTGGGGCGTCCTTGATCGCTATAACCAGTTTATTGTTTGGAAAGAAAAATCTACTTTCAAGGATCGATTCGACTTCGGAGTGTATCGAGGCTGAGGCTAAGCATTAATATATTTGATTCGTCGATTGAATTTAATTTCTTTAATTTTATTTTGCAATCATAATTATGTTATTATTTTATATTTGTTTATTTATTTATTTTATTTATCAACTAAAATCCCTCTTTTATTTTTTCAGCTTTGCAACGCACAGGTCATGGGCACAACAACTGCCTAGACTTAACAGGAAAAATTAGGAGTCCTAGTCCCCATGGGATCGACCCTACTACTTTATACTACTATTCAATTAAGTTAGAGCGTAGAAAATTATATTTGGTGGTTTCGACGCCCATCAAATTTTAGAGCCGTTATCGAGGATTGGAAACAATTCTAATTTTCATTTATTTTACTTATGACCAGGTCAGATTGGGAACCTTAGAGTTTGAATTGAAAATTGAGAAATTATCTCTGAACACTACGAAGAGAAGCTATTCGACACGGAAAACAACTGCAAGTGAGAGAGGTTGAACATGAAACACTGTCTTACACGGAAGTAATAGACGATACACTAAGTGAACCAGAAGAAATGACGAATCAAACCATTCGTCAGCTCGCTGCGGCACCAGATGAGCAACAGTCGCTGTGCATAACTTATCCGGCGGAAGGAACACCATTTGAATTAAAGTCAGACTTAATTCATTTATTGCTCACTTTCCGCGATTTGAAAAACGAGAACCCCCACACCCATCTTAAGAAGTTCCACATGGTTTGCTTAAGCATGAAACCACAGAGAGTAATTGAGGATCAAATTAAACTTCGAGCTTTTCCTTTTTCGTTAGTCGACTCTGCTAAAGAATGACTATTTTATTTACCTCCAGGATTTGTTAATACATGGTATGATATGTCTCTTTTGTTTCTTGACAGGTTCTTTCCAACAGCTCGGGCAGCCGAATTAAGGAGAGGTATTGTCGAAATTCAACAAAAGGAGATCGAATCGCTCTATGACTATAGGGAGCTATACAAGAAATTGTGTGCAAGTTGCCCACAACATGGCTTATTTGAACAATCACTTCTTCAATATTTCTATGAGGGGTTACTCTCTATGGAAATGAAGATGATTGATGCCGCTAGTGGAGGGGCACTTGTTAACATGGCTCCTCAAAGAGCAAGAGAATTAATTTCAACCATGGCTGCGAATTCCCAACAATTTCGACCAACTACAAAACCCACGAGAAGGGTTCATGTGCTAAGTACTCCATCCTTAGTCAATAAAATTGACGAGCTCACTAATGTAGTTAAAAATTTGATTACAGGAAAAACGAACCTAGCTCGGTTGTGCAGAATTTGTGCCATGCCTGATCATCCAACAGACTCGTGTCTGATTTTACACAAGGACACGTCAACAGAAGTAGATGCCGTTGGGAACTTCTCAGGGCTACCTCAAAGGCGTTATGATCCACATTTGAACAGTTACAATGCAAGGTGGAGGGATCACCCAAATCTGAGCTATGGATTGAACCCTCAATACAATCAACTGTATTAGCCAAGGCTACCTCCGCCTTAACAGTTTTAACCCCCAAAGTCATCCCTTGAAACCATAGTAGAGAGGTTAGTTGTTAGCATCGAAAAGTTCCAACAAAAAATTAAAGCACACCTACAAGAAATAGATCAGCAAATAAGTAAGCTTGCGATTACGGTTAGTCGTTTGGAGTCCTAAGGAAAGTTGTTGTCTCAAACAGAGCCAAATCCACAACAAAATGTAAGTGCTATGACTTTAAAAAGTGGAACGATTTTTGGGCTAACACCTAGCATGAATCGTGACCACAAAACTAGATAGGGAGAACAAAACCATAATCCAACAGCTACTACGAAGTCGGCTTTACAAAAATTGTTCTTGGTATCACCCCCATTCTCTGGAATGCTCGCCCAATGTAAAAAGGAGTGAGAAGAGAAAGAAATCCTAGAGATGTTCCGGAAAGTTGAAATTAACATACCCCTACTTGATGCAATAAAGCAAGTTCCACGCTATGCAAAATTCTTAAAAGAATTATGCACTGACATGAAAAAGCTTATGGGTAACGAAATAGTAGGTGTAGGAGAAATCGTCTCTGCGGTTTTACAAAGGAAAATTTCGCCTAAGTTTAAGGATCAAAGTATATTTGCTATATCTTGCAAAATAGGTAATGTTGGCATTAAAAAAGCCATGTGTGATTTAGGTGCATATACTAATGTTATGCATTTATCTATTTTTAAATTACTAAACACGGGTCATTTGAAAGAAACATGAGTGATCATCCAATTGGCAGATAGGTCAGTTGTGTATTCGGAATGGGTGTTGGAAAATGTCATCGTTAAAGTTAATGGACTAATCTTTCTTGCAGATTTTTACATCGTTGACATGGAGGATGACAACTCAATAAATTCTTCTGATATTCTATTCGGGAGACCATTTTTAAGCACTGCACGAACAAAAATTGATGTTTTACGTGGAACACTCACCATGGAATTTGACAGTGAAGTGGTCAATTTCAATGTTTATGAGGACATGGCCGCCTCAGTACAATGAAAAATGTCTCTAGTGTCGATATAATTGAACCATTGACAAACTTTCATTTTGAATATCACAAAGAGGATGAATTACAAACTGTGCTATGCAGGAATTTAGATCTCAATGCTATGGAAAAACATGAAAAATTATTGATGATCAAAAAACCAATACGTGAAATTGTCATTTGCTTGAAGACCTCGAAATTAGAGCTCAAGCTGTTACTGAAACATTTAAGGATTTCGATAGAGGAAAAGGCAAACTCGAATGGAGAAGCTCATAGACACCTCAATCTAACGATGGAGGAATCCGAGAAGTATTTCAAGGTCAATGGGAAAAGGTTAAAACCTTTTTACGAGAACTTCCAAGTGAATGTAGAGGAAGAGTTAATTCTCGAAGAGCCAAACAAATAAAATTAAGCTCGTAGAGCTAACGACATTAAACAAAAGCGCTTTTTGGGAGGCAACCCATAAATATTTATTTCAATTTTTTTTTTTGAATTCAATTTAGTTTATGTTGAAAATAAAAAATAATAAGATTATTATTTAAACTATTTTAATGTGTTGCTTTCTAGGAATAATGATGGAGACTTGAATCTCAAATATCCTCGCTATATTGCAAAGCCGTCATTTCCACCACCTTCTGCCAAATTAAACATACACAGGGAGTAACACTTGACCCTTCTCTTTCTCATTCTTTTAAAATTGCACATTGAGGGCAATGTGGGCTAAGTAAGGGGGATTCATAGGTCATGCCATGCTATTTCTTCTTTGCATGTGTTAATTCGTATACTAAGATTATTCCTTAATTTGTTTCGAAAATGGACTTCCAATTCCTATGCTTAATTTATTTAAATAATTGGGTAATTCATGAATAACTATTGCTTACTTTGATCAACAAGTATTTTGTAGAGTTGAAAATGTTATGGCTAGGTCAACATTTCATAAAAATTGTTGGATTTTTAAACTTGCCTAATAAAAGTACTCAGTTAATGGCTTAGTTAAGAGTGAAGATTTCGGAAATGTGACCAAATTGAGTATCCAGGATGAGGTGCTTGGGTTGTTATCTCATTTCGTGTAAAAGGATTTGAGTGACGAAATAAAACTTGTAACACTCTGCTAATCGAGCTGCCTTAAGTAAGGAGAAATAAAATGATTGGAGACGTGTCAAATTGAGTAACCGGAGTGAGGTGTTTGGGTTGTTATCTCATTTTGCATAAAAAGATTCGACTACGTCTCAAACTTGTGGAAAATTTTATTAAGTACAATTGCTTGCAAGTTTGATTAAGCTTAAATTTAGTGAAGTGGTTCAATTTTGCATAATGTTATAGATTTTATAAAATGCTTATTGGTTAAACCTAACAATTACTTATTTTTGATTCAACTAATTGTTTGCATTACGCTTGGCTGAGGAAGGAGATTTGATTTCGAAAAAAAATATTGAATGATTTCTAGTATGGGAATACACATCATGCTTGAGGACAAGCATCAGCTAAGTAGGGGGAACTCGATAGCAAGTTAATTTTGTGCTGTTAATGTATCTATTTTTGGCTAATTTTTTAATAGAATACTATTGAACTTATGATTTCTTGCTTAAATCTCATCAGGATAAAATTGGGGAGCCAAAATTCTAAATCAAGCAAAATGGATTAAATCGGAACAAGAAGCAATAAAAGGGGCCGGATTAGAAAAATCGTAGAGTTAGTAGCTGATCAAATTAGATTTTTGAAATTGTCAAATTCTATAAATAGGAAAAATTTGATTTTAGTTGGCATAATCTTAACGAAGTCGTGTTGATTTTAGTTTGTTGATTCATGCTAAATATAACACATGAAAAGTGTATAAATATTTATATTAGTGGCCTGGAAAGACACACTAGAATTAAATATATTTTTTTTCCTTTTTCCTTTCCACTCGTCTGTAGCTTGGCAAAGCTTATTGCCAATTTCTTTCTTTTTCTTTCTTTTGGTTCAATTACTTTGTAAGCCCTTTCTCCTTTTCACCTTTTTCCATTACACTCAAATCTACTTTTAAACCCCAACTGAGTGTGATTAAATTCATGCTCAACTAAAACCTCATTTAGCCTTAGTCCGGTTATCATTCTTATTGAAAATCATGAGATATGAACCCACACTAAAACCTTTCAATACGGTATTCATTATCTCTCTGGAATATGGGATAGTCACAATCATCCCTTAAAGTTAATTCAATTTCAATTAAAAAAACGTGCGTTGGGTTGGAGTTGTTTGGTGTACAGTTGGGAAAAAGAGACGGTCGATTTTCGAGTTCGAATTCCCGCGAACAAATTGGAGTGTTCAATTGGGAAAAGCTAGTTAGATTTCATCAATTGAGATAGTGATCGAATTTAAACAACCCACGCGGTTGATGTCGTAATTCGAGTCGAGTTTTTCTAGATCGTAAGGCTATCGAGATCTTAAATTGCGGATGTGTGTTACGTGGTTAGATAATCAGTAAGGGTTGGTTTGCAGGTCGTACTGGAATCAACTACATAAGAAAAAGTTGGCGGTTGGGGCATCCTTAATCGCTATAACCAGCTTATCTTTTGAAAAGGAAAATTTACTTTCAAGGATCGATTTGATTTTGGAGTGTACCGAGGCTGAGGCTAAGTATTAATATATTTGATTCACCAATTTAATTTAATTTCTTTAATTTTTTTTTGCAATCATAATTCTATTATTATTTTATATTTGTTTTTATTTATTTATTTTCTTTATCAACTAAATTCCCCCTTTTATTTTTTCAGCTCTGCAACACATAGGTCGTGGGCACGACAACTGCCTAGACTTAGGAATCTGGTTATGTAAACAGGAAAATTAGGAGTCCTAGTCCCTGTGGAATTGACCCTACTACTCTATACTACTATTTAATTAAGGACCCTACTACTCTATACTACTACTTAATTAAGTTAGAGCGTAGGAAATTATATTTGGTGGTTTCGACGCCCATCATTCATATATAACATTACAGAGAACTAAAGTTATTGAACTAAAGTTTATGAGTATTTTTGAGAATAAGTTTCAACCTACATTCGAATTTATCATGTATATCATGTTGAGATAATGCCTTAACCCATTCAATTCCTTGTCGAGGTAAGACCCCATTACAGTCTACAAGGCTTTATACCATTCCTTCACATCAAATCAAAATTAACCTACTGGGCACACCTTGTTTTTGTTATCAATGGCACTCAATTATTCTCGCCAGTTATGATTATAGTTTATTGAATTACCTTTACCCGTAACTTTGAAGACAAATGTCAAAAAGCATTATATTTCTCCATAATTGTATTTGAGTGCTTCAAAATGCATATTAATAACTATAACATCAACTAAAGTGAATCATTGAGGTATTTTAGTGTATGTAAAGGCTGCCTATATGAGTACCTTTACAAGTTTAAAACATTTGATGGACTAGCTGATCGCTTGGTGAAGTATTATTTACCTTGTTGGACTGAGGTGGCTTGTTGAGTAGGCAGAGTTGTTACCATTATCTTTTAGCTCTTACATTTTTGTAACATCTCTTTTTCAGTGAAATCGGAATAGTGGTTTTGGGATCAAAAATCTGAAGTCAGAAAATTTATTTTATTATTATTTTATGGTCTACATCATGATAGTATTATCGTATAAAAATTTCGTTAAGAAATTTTGTAACACCCCAAACCCGGCCCAAACACTACAACCGGATCTGGTATGTCACTTGAGTGATTTTACAAAAACATGTGGCACTTTTGAGAAAATAGTTATCAGGTTTAGATAGTTATACCGAAAACTTAATAATTTATTAAGTTCATATAAGATAAAAAGATATAAAATGCCGTGGTAAATTTTAAATAGAAACCGAAATTTCATACATGTCTTAGCTTAGTTTAAACATAAAATTTAAATGCCCATAAATGAAAGCCCAACATGAAACCAAAACATAAATAATAGTCTAGTGGCCCAAGGCCTTATTACAACGAAATATAAAACCCATTTAAATAAATTTCTTAAAAACAGATAAATAGGGTAAAGTCTTTTCTTTGAGTTTTGATGATTTCTATCGCATGGCCACCTTGCTCTCCTCTCGGCCGGTCCAGATGCACTAAGTGCTACTGAAATTGTTAAAATAATAGGGTGAGTCGCGAAACTCAGTGTGCAACCCTCGTGCACCATCAGATTGGGCCTTAGCCCACAGATCAGAATATAGAACGTAATATAGAGGTTTCCAACCGCTACACACCACCCTTACCTGCATATCACACCATTGGGGATTTCTACAATCAACCCACACCACTACACACCA
Organism: Gossypium sturtianum; assembly: GCA_025698515.1. NCBI lineage: Eukaryota > Viridiplantae > Streptophyta > Magnoliopsida > Malvales > Malvaceae > Gossypium > Gossypium sturtianum. The sequence goes on along the minus strand of CM046952.1, from coordinate 49,276,088 downwards.
TCGATGGCAGTCATGCTGTAGTTAGCTGCTCATCGTCAAAGTCGTGACAAAGTCACCAGGCTGAAATGGCAAGAGCCACCAGAAACAAAGTTGTGACAGAGTTACCAGGCTGAAATGGCATAAGACACCAAAACAGATCACTTCCCCTTCATCAATCACCCAACCCCAAGTATATATAGAAATCGACATACAAAACATATCGTTTTAACAGAAACATTCACTGATGAATGGCAGAAATCACTAACCTGATATTTAGCCTTTACCCTTCTCGGGTTTCCAAACGTTATGTCGAGATTTTGGCATTTAACAAAGTATAGCAGATTTATCACACACACACACATATATATATATTAGCAAACAAATCTAATGGTGTGAGAAGTTACACACCTGGTTTTACGAAGTACTAAACTCTTAGTCGGTATCCTTGCTATCCGGATTTATAACTTGGTTCAACAAAAGCCGGAAGATCACGAAGATTTGACCTCCCCTACATTCGGCCAAGGGTTAATAAATACCCAAATTTACACGTTAAAAATCAATAGGTCTCATTACCTTGAAATCCCGAAAGTAACACTATTTGAGTGTTACTGAACTATGACTTAGAGATCTACGCGATTGACTCCACTTCAGATCCCGGAATGCCGAAAATAAGAGAAAAACAATAGATTAGTCACTAAATAGCCATTCGGCTAGAGACTTTGAAAATCCGAAAAAGATTGGGATCCCACAAATCAATACTTACCTAAAATTCCCTTCAAATTTCGACACAAGCAGACACCCCAGAGTGATTTCGGCAATCACAGGAGACGAGATCTCACGATTTCGGCTTTTATGAAAATCCCGGAAAGGATGAACTGATGCATTTTCGGCTTTCAGAGATTCTGAGTGAGGTATTTCGGCTTTTAGAAGAATGGAATGGAGTTTCGGTTTTGGCTTATGAAGAATAAACAAAAGAGAGCCTTAGCAATTTCGGCTAGGAAGTAATTTTGACAGAAGAAGAAAAAAACTAGAGAAATTTCGGCAACAGAGAAAACTGAAAGAAAGTTCTCAGAGAAACTAATGAAATTTCGGCACACCCCCCTAGCCTATACTGAATCGATTTTCCCCCCTCTCCTGTGTTTGATTTTCGGCCAACTCTACAACTAAGGGATCACTTTTATCATTCTATCCTTTATCCACAATAGAGCACTCATCCAACAAAGACCTAATTATCTCCACTTTTCCCTCCTTTATCAGCTTTAGTTATCCATAAAAAAAAAACAATAAAAATCCTACAATTTAGCCTTGTAGCCGTCCCTCCTTTATCCCCTTTAGAGTGCCGAATTTGGCCCAAAACTTGGGCTCCAAGCAGCCAAAATTTGGGCCCTCACCATCCCTTAATAACACCACACCCTTTTCTCCTTTGTGGCGCCACCTTGCTTTGGGCATGAAGCCCAATCGACATTTAAAACACAGATAACTACCTTTTAAAGTGCTAGAGTGCCTGCCTACACGAGATATTTAGTCAAGGCCTCGGCCCATTCTCGAACCAATCTGGACCTCAAATTCTTAATTAAAATATTTAAGCATACACTACACAAAAATGCACAAGCCCATAAATTCGAGGATGTTACGGTTCTACCCTCTTAAACATAAATTTGGCCTCGAAATTTACTCCGATCAAAAGAGATGGGGATATTCTTTGCCGGATAACATCCTCTGGCTCCCACGCCACCTCTTCTCGCACCGTGATTTCGCCATGAGCTTTGACCAAAGGGACGGACTTCCTTCTCAACACTTTTATGTCTCGATCCAAGATTTGCACTGGTTCTTCCTCAAAGGATAAATCTGGCCTTACTTCAATCTCTTCTACCGGTACAATGTGCGATGGATCAGAACGATAACGTCTTAGCATCGAGACATGAAACACGTCATGTATCTGCTCCAACTCAAGGCAACTCCAACCGATAAGCCACTGGGCCACACGCCTAGTACCCTAGTACCGTCGCCCAATAAACCGAGGACTTAACTTACCCTTCCGCCCAAACCTCATTACCTTCTTCCATGGAGATACTTTTAAAAAGTCTTGATCTCCTACTGCAAATTCCACCTCATTCTGCTTTAGATCCGCATAAGATTTTTTCCGATCAGACGCCTTCTTCAACCGAGCCCGTATTAACTTAACTTTCTCCTCCGTTTCTGAAACTAAATCTGGACCCAACACCTTGCGTTCACCCAACTCTGTCCAACAAGTGGGGGTACGACATCTCCTTCCATATAACGCTTCATAAGGTGCCATCTGAATACTAGCTTGATAATTGTTATTGTATGCGAATTCTGCCAAAGGTAAATACTCCTCCCAACTACCCCTAAAGTCGATGATGCAACCCCTTAGCATATCATCCAAGATCCGATTACCCTCTCGGATCGACCATCGATGCATGGGTGAAAAGCGAGACTAAAGTCTAACCTTGTTCCCATTGCTTGATGAAGAGCCTTCCGTAAACGTGATGTGAATCTAGGGTCCCTATCGATATGATCGACACCGGTACACCATGTAGTCTCACGACCTCGACCATGTACAACTTAGCCAACCTGCGAGAGAATAGTCAACACGAACCAAGATGAAGTGAGCGGACTTCGTGAGTCGATCCACAATCACCCAAATTGAATCCTTCTTAGTGGGCGTGAGGGTAACCCACTAACAAAATCCATCGTGATTCTCTCCCATTTCCACTGCGGAATCTTCACCGGTTGCAACAACCCCGAAGGTAACTGGTGTTCCGCTTTCACCTGTTGGCATGTCAAGCACTTACCTACGAATTCCGTTACCTCTCGCTTCAGACCTGGCCACCAAAATTGCTCTCGCAAATCTCGGTACATTTTAACCCCTCCAGGATGCATAGTGTAAGGGCTACTATGCACCTCCTGAAGAATCATCTGCCTTAACTCCACATCCTTTGGCATGCAGATTCTCCCTTGGAAACACAGAAATCCATCACAATTCAAGCTATAGTCATCTACTTTACCATTCCGCACTTGTCGAATTCGAGCACTCAAGACATCATCCAGAAGTTGCTTTTCCTTGATTTGATTTGTCCATGTTGGTTTCACTTGGAGTTCAGCTACCAAACTGCCATCCTCATCTGGTGAGATGAGCGAACATCGCCTCAAATCCGCTATCGCCTTCCTACTCAATGCATCCGCCACCACGTTAGCCTTAGCCGGGTGGTACTCAATCGAGCAGTCATAATCCTTTAACAGCTCGACCCACCTTCTCTGTCTTAGGTTCAACTCTTTCTGGGTAAGGATATACTTCAGGCTCTTATGGTCCGTATAAATAACCGACTTCTCCCCATACAGTAGTGCCTCCAAATCTTGAGCAAACACTACCGTTGCCAATTCCAAATCATGCGTAGGGTAGTTCAACTCATGTGGTCTTAACTATCGAGACGTATATGCAACCACCTTTCCATCTTGCATCAACACACAACCTAAACCCATGTGTGACGCATCACAGTAGACGGTAAATTCTTTTCCTGCCTCTGGCTGAATTAACACCGGCGCTTAGTCGGGATCCTCTTGACTTCTCAAAGCTCTCTTCTTTGTTTGTCGGTCCACACAAACGGTGCTCCCTTCCTCAACAACTTAGTTAAAGGTGTCGCTATCAATGAGAACCCTTCCACAAACCTCCTATAATACCCGGCCAATCCCAAGAAACTTTAAACTTCTGCCACCGACTTCGATAGTTTCCAATCCAACACGGCTTCTATCTTTCGAGGGTCCACCCTGATTCCTTCTGCAGAAACTACATGCCCTAAGAAAGTTACTTCCCTTAGCCAAAACTCACACTTACTGAACTTTACGAACAACTGCTTCTCCCTAAAAGTTCTCAACACCACACGAAGATGTTCATCATGTTCCTCCTCTAACTTGGAATAAACCAAGATGTCGTCAATGAACACTACGACGAACCGATCAAGATATGGTTGGAACACCCGGTTCATCATATCCATAAATGCTGCTGGCGAGTTCGTCAAATTGAACGGCATCACCAAGAACTCATAATGACCGTACCGAGTCCGAAACGCCGTCTTATGAATGTCTCCTTCCTTAACCCTTAATTGATGATATCCCGACCTTAAGTCAATCTTAGAAAAGACCGAAGCTCCTTTGAGCTGATCGAACAGATCATCGATTCTCGGTAGTGGGTACTTGTTCTTAATAGTCAACTTATTCAATTGACGATAATCCACACACATACGCATGGATCCGTCCTTCTTCTTCACGAATAGGACCGGCGCTCCCCATGGAGACACACTCGGTCGGATAAAACCACGATCCAATAGTTCCTGGATCTGAGCTTTGAGTTCCATCAAATCTTTCGGCGCCATTCGGTAAGGAGCAATGGACACCAGAGCCGTACCCGAAAGTAGCTCTATTCCAAACTCCACTTCACGATCCAGGGGTAATCCGGGCAGTTCTTTAGGAAAGACATCAGTAAAATCTTTGACTGTTCGAACCTCATCGACAGTCACCTCCTTAACATCCAAAGCACTAATAAAGGCTAGAAACGCATTACATCCCTTCCGAATCATCTTAACAGCTTTTAATGCGGACACTACGTTGGACAAGTAATTCCTTCTTTCTCCTAATACAACCACCTCCCCGCCTTCCGGGGTATTCAACACCATGCGCTTAGCCTTACAATCCAACTTAGCACGATGTTTCGTCAACTAATCCATTCCTAAGATAAGGTCAAACTCTCTAAATGGCAATTCCATTAAGTCTGCCGGAAACACTACCCCTTGAGTTTCTAAAGGTACATCCTTAAATAGTTTGTCCACTACCCTAGATTGTCCTAGGGGACTAACCACAGTCATCTTCCTAAAAGTTATTTCAGAATCTATACTTAGGGTCTCAGACACCGAACATGCAACATAGGAGTGGGTTGACCCAATATCAATCAAGGCAAGAAATGGTTTATCAACAATAAGAAACATACCGGTTATAACATCCGGTGCGTCACCATCCTCCCGTCGACGAGCTGCATAAACTAGACACGGCTGCCTCGCATCTACATTACCTGCACCTCTACCAGGTGCTCCACGACCCCGACCGAATCCATTTCCACCTCTGGCTGTGCCACGACCCCTCGGTCCCTGCTGATCACCTCTCCTAGCTTTGATCGAACCTCGCCCACCTGGCCGCGCACTGATCCTACGTGGGCGGTCCCCTTAATCATATGCTCCGTGGATCTACACCTGAAGCACCCACCGGTTCTTCTTCTACACTCCCCGGAATGTGCTTTCCCGTACCAATTACATGATCGATTCTAACCTGTCGGAGCACGAGCTGGCCCATCAGTCCTAGGCCTTTTCTAAAAATTCTCGGATGCTCCACGACGCCTGAATTTCTCTTATTCCTTCCCGCTCCTTATCTCTTTCTGTCTTTGATCCGTTTTACCTCCTCGGCTATCTTAACTTTCTCAACGGGACAAACAAAGTCCTCTCTCACAAGTGGAGCTATCAATACCCTTAACTCATTCCATGGCCCATCCTCGAACCGCACACAACGTTCATATTCAGTTGTTACCATTCTTCGAGCGTAGCGGCTCAAGCGCAGGAACTCCGCCTCATATTCAGCCACAGATTTACTTCCCTTCACCAAATTTAGAAATGCCTTCCTCTGTGCATCCACATAGCTGGCCCAACATACTTTCCTTGGATTGACTCCTTAAAGAAATCCCAATCAATCCGGTCTGCGGCAGTACCCTCCTTTACCGTGAGCCACCACTGGTAAGCCTCGTCTCGAAGAAGAGACACGACCCCTTTCAACTTCTCCTCCACCGTGAAGTCCAGGTCATCCATTATGCGCTCGATCGCTTCTAACCGATGCTTCGGTGTGTTAGGGGCTACACCAGAAACACCTCTAAACATCTCCGCTCTGTTGGCTCGGAGTCATTCCGACACAGATTTTAGAGCTCCTGAACACGTGCCTGCCCCAGCAACTCTTTCGAGGACCCGCAACATCGCCTAAGATACTGCATCATCTCCGGGCGCCTGATCTCGAAATTCTCCCTCACAATGGCGGCTCGGCATCTCGTCTCTCGACCGTGGCGGACCTGCTGGCTCTGACACGGTCATCCTACCCCTACCATGACCACGCGACGGACGTCCTCGACCCATTGTACTCATTCTTCCGATCGACATTTATCTGATTAAGAATTTTATAAATTAATAAGTTTCTTCCACTAATTAACCACGAACAGTCTTATGAACAGTAGTTTAAGAGTAGTTCTTTCGAATTCGGAATTACATCTACAAGTTTCAGTGTCAAGTTTGTCTCCTAGTTCTAAGAAACACATACATGCAATCATCAACATACAAATAGCATCCACGAACTTACTTTCTTTGTGTAAGGGTATTTTCGTCATTTCACTACCCAGGGGTATTTTCGTAATTTATCCTACAGGGGTATCTTCGTAATTTTCTAAAAGAAATAGGGTTCCGTGGTGATTTCGCAATCTAGGGTATTTCGGTAATTTTGGTAAATTCGGGGTAGTTCAGTAATTTTCAAACCAGGGTACTTTGGCCATTTTTTTCAAATCAGGGGTATTCTGGAAAATTTTTACAAATCAAGGGTACTTTTCAAATTTTTTTAAACAGGGGTATCTTAGAGAATTTGATTTCAAAAGAATAATAGTGGCGTTCAGGTGTTTGTGGTTTTTGATTGATGTGGTGTGTTGTATGTTTTTTTTTAAAACCGTTGACTTTGTAAATCGGGGTAATTCCATAAATCTGGGGGTATATTTGCAAATCATGGATATCTTGGTAGTTTTCAAAATAAGGGTAGTTTAGCAACTTTGTGAAAATAGGGTGGCTGGTCCCTTTCGAGTTTTAGTTATGGATTTTGGCCCGTCAACAAATCCTCGCGGCTAGGGTGAATAGTCACTACGCACCAGATAGGATTCCAGCGAAGAGGAGGTGAGTCACTAAGACTGCTTAAGTACCAGGCTCTTCCGGATCCAATCCTAGACATGCGCATGCCGGTTGCCACACCCTAGTCTTGCGACTCGTTCACGGGTTTGTTTAGTGAAATTAAGTCTTATGAGATTGAAGGAGTTGTTTCAGCTAAGCCTAGAGTCCATCAAGTTCTAATCTAAATAGTCTACGTTCCATACAGCCCATCAAGCCCACATATATATATATATATCACACAATGGTTCAGAATACTTACCTGGCGGACTTGGGCCGGAGACGCAGATGCCATGCCGAGCTAACAAACCTGTTATCATTTAAAAACATTCATGTTTTAAAAGCCCATCTTTAGAAAACGTTTTGAGCCCATAAACCCCCAAAGCCGAGTTTTGAACCGGGCTCTGATACCAATTTGTAACACCCCAAACCCGGCCAAACACTACAACCGGATCTGGTATGTCACTTGAGTGATTGTACAAAAACATGTGGCACTTTTGAGAAAACAGTTATCAGGTTTAGATAGTTATACCGAAAACTTAATAATTTATTAAGTTCATATAAGATAAAAAGATATAAAATGCCGTGGTAAATTTTAAATAGAAACCGAAATTTCATACATGTCTTAGCTTAGTTTAAACATAAATAATAGTCTAGTGGCCCAAGGCCTTATTACAACGAAATATAAAACCCACTTAAATAAATTTCTTAAAAACAGATAAATAGGGTAAAGTCTTTTCTTTGAGTTTTTGATGATTTCTACCGCATGGCCACCTTACTTTCCTCTCCAGCCCGGTCCGATGCACTAAGTGCTACATGAAATTGTTAAAATAATAGGGTGAGTCACGAAACTCAGTGTGCAACCCTCGTGCACCATCAGATTGAGCCTTAGCCCACAGATCAGAATATAGAACGTAATATAGTAGATAACATACATAAAACCCAACCCAATCCTAGGTTTCCAACCGCTACACACCATCCTTACCTGCATATCACACCATTGGGGATTTCTACAATCAACCCACACCACTACACACCATCGATGGCAGTCATGCTGCAGTTAGCTGCTCATCGTCAAAGTCGTGACAAAGTCACCAGGCTGAAATGGCAAGAGCCACCAGAAACAGAGTTGTGACAGAGTCACCAGGCTGAAATGGCATAAGCCACCAAAACAGATCACTTCCCCTTCATCAATCACCCAACTCCCAGTATATATAAAAATCGACATACAAAACATATCGTTTTATGAAACATTCAGCGATGAATGGCAGAAATCACTAACACGATATTTAGCCTTTACCCTTCTCGGGTTTCAAAGCGTTATCAGGGATTTCGGCATTTAACAAAGTATAGAAGATTTATCACATATATATATTAGCAAACAAATCTAATGGTGTGAGAAGTTACACACCTGGTTTTACGAAGTACTAAACTCTTAGTCGGTATCCTTGCTATCCGGATTTATAACTTGGTTCAACAAAGCGGAAGATCACGAAGATTTGACCTCCCTACATTCGCCAAGGGTTAATAAATACCCAAATTTAAACGTTAAAAATCAATAGGTCTCCTTACCTTGAAATCCCGAAAGTAACACTATTTGAGTGTTACTGAACTATGACTTAGAGATCTACGCGATTGACTCCACTTCAGATCTCGGAATACCGAAAATAAGAGAAAAACAATAGATTAGTCACTAAATAGCCATTCGGCTAGAGACTTTGAAAAGCCGGAAAAGATTGGGATCCCACAAATCAATACTTACCTAAAATTCCCTTCAAATTTCGACACAAGCAGACACCCCAGCGTGATTTCGGCAATCACAGAAGACGAGTCACGATTTTGGCTTTTATGAAAATCCTGAAAAGGATGAACTGATGCGTTTTTGGCTTTCAGAGATTCTGAGTGAGGTATTTCGGCTTTTAGAAGAATGGAATGGAGTTTCGGTTTTGGCTTATGAAGAATAAACAAAAGAGAGCCTTAGCAATTTCGGCTAGGAAGTAATTTCGACAGAAGAAGAAAAAGACTAGAGAAATTTCAGCAACAGAGAAAACTGAAAGAAAGTTCTCAGAGAAACTAATGAAATTTCGGCACACCCCCTAGCCTATATTGAATTGATTTTCCCCCCTCTCCTGTGTTTGATTTTCGGCCAACTCTGCAACTAAGAGATCACTTTTATCATTCTATCCTTTATCCACAATAGAGCACTCATCCAACAAAGACCTAATTATCTCCACTTTTCCCTCCTTTATTAGCTTTAGTTAACCATAAAAAAAACAATAAAACTCCTACAATTTAGCCTTGTAGCCGTCCCTCCTTTATCCCCTTTAGAGTGCCGAATTTGGCCCAAAACTTGGGCTCCAAGCAGCCAAAATTTGGGCCCTCACCATCCCTTAATAACGCCACACCCTTTTCTCCTTTGTGGCTCCACCTTGCTTTGGGCCGCAAGCCCAATCTGACATTTAAAACACAGATAACTACCTTTTAAAGTGCTAGAGTGCCTACACAGATATTTAGTCAAGGCCTCAGCCCATTCTCGAACCCAATCTGGACCTCAAATTCTTAATTAACATATTTAAGCATACACTACACAAAAATGCACAAGCCTATAAATTCAGGATGTTACAAATTTTACCATTTACATGCTTAATTTGATAAAAAGGACTAAATGGCGTAAAGTGCAAAAGTTGAGTTCTAATAGCTAAAGGTATTAAATAGCTATAAAACATTAAAGTGGAGGTCCTTATATGGAATTAAACCATTAATGAGTTAGTGGAAGATGTTGGCTTGGCAATTGTGTAATTTTAAAGTATTATAAAGGTTAATTTTGGAAATTAGTAATTAAATGAATAAATAAACAAAACATTAAAGCTTTCATCTTTATTTTCTTTTCTTTAACCGAATAATCAAATAAAAAGAAGCCATGGATGAATCTTCTTTCGGCATCCTTTGTTTCTTTAATTAGGTATGAATTTTTAATCCGTTTTTAATGATTTCTATGTTTCTAGGATCATTGTAGCTTAATCTAGCTAGCCCGGGAACTAATTTGTGAAACTGTTAAATTGTTAGGGTTTTACCATTTATGAGTATTTATGAGTTTTAAAGTTTGATGATAGAAAATGAATGGTTGTTGTTAGATAAACAACTTTTGTAAAGGAATTTTTAGTGAAATTGTCAAATAGAGACTAAATTGAAAAATAGGAAATATTATTACATGGTGAACTTGTGAAATAATTGAAGTATAGTGCATGCTAAGGACCTATTTGATATTCGGCCATAGTGGGTTGTGGTAAAATTGTGTAAATTTCCATTTTTATGAACTAGGGACTAAATTGCAAATAAATTAAAAGTATAGGGGCAAAATGGTAATTTTTCCAAAAAATATGTGTTGGACTAAATTTATTGAAATATATATATATATATAATTGAGTTGAATTTATCCGGATAGATCCAGTTAGACCTCGTCTGGAGTTAGATCGAGGCAAAGAGAAAATCTCGGACTAATCGCCTCCGTATCTACGTATAATTGTCGAGGTAAGTTCGTGTAATTAAATTGAGTATTTATATGTTTTAATTGAATTATATGTATGTGATTTGTATAATTTCCATGTATAAATACCGATCGCATATTCAACGACATACGACGATTACCGAGCCCCATTTGAACCTTAGGAATTCGTAGGATACAAATGACATGTCATTAGAGTTATCGATTTGGTTGTAGTCCTGCATGTGTTGCGGACACACCACAGCTCGTATGAGCTTATCGATTTTAGCTTGTGAGAGCTTACCGATTTTAGCTCATATGAGCTTACCGATTTACAGCTCGTGAGAGCATACCGATTCATAGCTTGTATGAGTGTACATGTATAGGAATTGACGGATTACAATTTTAGCACACTACGTGTGAGCTATCCCGCGTATCCAACGATATTCTAAATGGTTCAACGGGCAATGTTCTGTTACGAGATGTTATGAGTTCGATATGAACTATTACAGGTATATACATGAAATACATGGAAAGGTTTGTAGTTAGCCTATTTTGCCCGGGCTTGAATGACAAACCAAAAACAAAAAAAAATAAATAAACAAAAATATAAACAATAAATGTCCAGTTTAAAAAACCAAAGCCCAAATAAACTGCCCACTAACCCAATTACAGATTACCAAAACCAGACCCAATACCCAAGCCCAATACCTAGGCAGCCTACCCAGTAACCCTAACCCAAAATTTACACGGCCCAAAGGGGCCCAAAATTTTTCAGTAGCCTAGGGTTTCTGAAACCCTAGGCGCCGCAGGAGTCAACAAGCCCCCTCTTCGCGCCGCAATCAGCTCCTCGACACCAGCCCTCGGTCACGCCGCTATCAACGCACGGACAACCCCTCGCCACCGAGATTCTCTCCGTTGACCTGCAAAGAAGGAAAGAACAACAAAAAAAACAGAAACAGAATATTTGTATTTCCTTTTTTCATTATTATAGGGGCTATAAAACCCCAAAATAACTTGTAAAAAGGGATACAGAGAGAGCAAAAAAAAGTCACGAATACACAGAATCAATACAAAGTCGGAGCATCCAAATCAGTAAAGATTTTATTTTTTTTCTCTTATTCCTTTTCGAATACTATAATTTTTTTTTCCTCTATCACATTCGTTTTTTTATTATATAACATATATATTAAAGTAAATAAAAAAAGAGTGAAAATTACCTGTTTTTTTGAATTTCGACCGTCGTGAACGGCGATCGTCGACGGCGGCAGACGGCGGTCATCGGCATCGGAGTTTCGCCGAAATCCTCACCGAAAATCGCCTAGGTAGAGGATTCCGGAGTGCACCCCCTCTTTTTTTTTGAAACTGAAGAAAAATGAAATTTTTTAGAAAATTCGGCCTTATATACTGTTTGAAAACGACGTCATTTTCTCCTTGGCCGACCCGCGCGTTGACCCGACCCGCTCCAGGGATCCGCGTGTTTTATTAAAAGGGGAAAATTACTATTTCAGTCCCTCCGCTATTTTATTAAATTTAATTTCGTCCAATTTAATGTTTTTATTTTTTTTTAAATTAGCCCTAGAAATCTGTTTTTTGTTTCAATTTAACCCCTGTTTTGTTTTTTTTTCTTTATATATTTTTAGTATTAAATTATTTATTATATTAAATATTCTATATTTTCTTTATTAGTTATATATATTAATTTATTAATATTATTCATATAATTTTTATTATTTATTATTTTGTTTTGTTTAATTATTTTTTATTATATATTATTTTAGTATTTAAATATATTAGTTAATATATTATATTTTAAAATTTTGTATATTATATAATATTATATTATATCATATATTATTTTTAACTAAAATATATTTATATTGTATAACATATTTTTATTTATATTATAAATATAATTTTTATATCTTTATTTAAAATCATTATATATATATATTTTTATACATTGTATGCATTGTTTATATTATATATGCATGTAATTTTTACTTATCTATTTATTTATTATTTAATCCTGCATAAAAAATTTCATATTTACTTAACAATTTTCTTTTTATTTTGATATTTTATTGTTTATGTATATATTTTATTTGCCCATATTCTCTCATTTATTTATTTATGATTGCCATTGTATAGTTTTTTTATTAATCATTATTCTACATTATTATTACATTATTATTTATATAGATATAAAATGTTAGTATGTCATAATTGCTTTTGATATTTATGTTTGATAATATATAAATTGTCTCATGAATCATTGTTTAAAATAAAATACATTTTTTTACAAAATTACTGAATTTTATTAAAATGTTTTAAAATAAAGGCAATGTTTTGTGTTTAGAAATTCGGGAAATAGTGCCCTATCGTGCTGGGTTGCGATTTCCCATTTGACTAAATAATTAAATACCCTTTTAATAAATTTCGTAAATTATGAGATGACTTTAGTTACGAGGGTTTAAAAATATCGTGTCCAATCGTGCTGAATGTGATGTTTATATTCTTTCGGAATGAAGAATTCTTAAATTTTAAATCAAACTGTTCAAGTTTTTTTAGAAATCATATTTTTAAATTCTTATTAAATTTCAAACATTTCGGACATGATTCTACCGATTAGGTACCAATTTTTGGGCGTTATGAGGGTGCTAACCCTTCCTCATACGTAACCGATTCCCGAACCTGTATTCTTGTTTTTCGTGGACCAAAATCAAATGTTTTAAAATAAAAAATTCTGCAAGGTGATCCAATCACACCTAAGTAAAAAGGGATTGGTGGCGACTCCCATTTTCGTTTTAAAAGTCGACCCCATTTTACTAAATTTAAAAATGGTTTCGACAGCTTGGCGACTCCACTGGGGACCAATAAGAGAGTCAAGCCGCAAAGTTGATAATTTCATGTCCTATTGTTGCAAATTTGAAATTCTGATTTGAATAACCATCATCCTTTTTATTGCATGTGATTTTATTTTTTGAAATATCTTTGCATTGCATTTGCATGACCGTTGTGGTCGCACCCTTAAGTGGGAGTGAGAAACTATGCTTTCGTGAGGTTTTCACCTCCGCAGGGGCTAGTGGACTGCTTCCGGGATACATCTGTACCTATGTCTTCGTGAGGTTTTCACCTCCGCATAGCCATAGGGAAATGTATTCCCCTGAACCGAACTCGGTCCGTATGAGCCTATAATGGGTGAGGATCGAGGAATCTGCTGGTTCAGGTACCTCAACTTTAGAGCTGAACCAGACATAGAAAACTTAGGGACTTACCCTAAGTAGAACAATGTCGAACCTTAGTAGTTACTCAGATAGGTTTTCTATGTTATTTTTTTTCCTGTGCTAACGTTTTTATTTTGTTTTGATTGCATTGCATCCACATCATAGAAAAGAGGTGTTGATTCAAATTTGATTGCTAAATAGAAAAGTTTGTCATAAGGAAATGGATTTTTTGATAAAGTGGATTATAATACGGCTGTCCGAATATGTTTCAAGCAAACACAACGAGAGAAGACCGATAGTCCGTGAAGGAATACAAGAGTTTATTGCCCAAGGATTCAAGCTGACAAAGATTATTCGAGAATCACCACGGCAAGGCTTTCTTGAAGAAGCTAATAAGCATTGCGAGGATAAGTGAGCAGTGAATCGTGGCCCAGATCAAGCAAAAAAGGAGCTAATAGGAGGCATCTATTAGAAGTTTGCAGGATTCGACCTATGCGAAGATGGGGATTGATGTTTTTGCTTGGAATATGAGGGCATGGCCGTATATGTGATCCGTTTTATGTAAAGAAATTTGCTTTCTAGAAAAGTTTTTCTAATTGAATTGAATTCAGAATCAACGTCTCTCTCTCTTTGCATTCATGCATTTGCATTACAACATATCATATGCATTTAAGTCCATAGAGAGAGTCTAATTAGTTGAAATTATAACAGAGAGAGAGAGAGAAAAATGAAAGGAAAATCTAGAAGCTGAACATCCTTACGGTACACGCGCCAAATCGAAGAAAATGGATCAAAGATTGGAACAATTCCAAAGAGACATGCAAGACCAGATGCAAGAGCAAATGGAAAAACTCCAACAAGAGATGAGGGACCAGATGTTGGAGGCTCAAAAGAATATGATGGCTCAAGTGGCCCAAATCTTTGAGTGGGGCAATGGGCGAGAGGAAAGGGTCCCATAGTTAACGCCCGATGACAATAAGGATTTTCCTCGGGGTTTCACCCCACCACATGTACAACTTTGAGGAGTATCCCCAAAGGCCACTTGTCACAATTAGGCCTCAACAGAGGGCAAGGCGATACTAGACCACCTATGAATTTCAGTCGGCTCGGGGATCTAACCGAGGATAACCCCCGCCAATCTGTTATTCCCGATTTAGACATGGCAGAGAAAGAGGGGATCATAACTGAATCTTCAAGACAGTTGGAAGATCATTGTAGATGGTTGGAAGAAAAATTCAAGGCTTTGGAAAATGCCGACCATCACCATAGTATTGATGCAAGGGATTTGAGTTTGGTCCCAGACTTGGTGCTTCTTCATAAATTCAAGATGCCGGAATTTGAGAAGTACAATGGGACTAGTTGCCCTGAAGCCCACATTACCATGTTTTGCAGATGCATGACCGGCTATGTTAACAATGATCAACTCTTGATTCATTGTTTCCAAGACAGTTTGGTAGGGGCAGCGTCCAGGTGGTTCAACCAACTCAGTCATGCTAGGATTAGCTCCTGGAAAGACCTAGCCCAAGCCTTCATGAAGCAATACAATCATGTCACAGACATGACGCCTGACAGAACCACTTTGCAAAACATGGAGAAGAAATCAAATGAAAGCTTCAGGCAATATGCGCAAAGATGGAGAGAGGTCGCCATGCAAGTTCAGCCACCACTCCTAGAAAAGGAGACTACAATGCTCTTCATCATTACCTTGAAGGCTCCCTTCATCACTCACATGATAGGAAGTACCACCAAGAGCTTTGCGGATATAGTGATGGCAGGAGAGATGATTGAAAATGCCATAAGGGGTGGCAAGATTGAAGCAGGCGAAACCACTAAAAGGTTTTCTCCTAGGAAAAAGGACGACGAGATGAATAATACAAGTACATACAACAAAGGGTACTCAAAAGCAATTACTGTTAACCAGCCAAAGGTGATCACTGCTGGGCAACAAGGGTCGGTGAGACAAGAGTTGGACATAAGGCAAAACTCTAAAAACCTCCAATTTACGCCAATCCCAATGACTATAAGGAGCTATATCAAAGTTTGTTTGACACACACGTGGTGTCCCCATTTTATTTGAAACCGTTGCAACCTCCGTTCCCAAAATGGTATAACGAGAATGCCCAATGTGAGTACCATGCGGGAATAAAGGGTCACTCAATTAAAAACTGTACTACGTTTAAGAAGTTGGTTGAAAGGTTCATTAAAATGGGAATTGTGAAGTTTGACGATTCATCAAAACCTGATCACTTTAACGAGGCAGTAAATGCGATAATTGAAGGAGGAGACAAGAAAGTTGCGATCCCTTGAAGAAATCAAAAGCGAAGAGGGAATCGGGGAACGAAGTTTCTAAGCCCTTGTATACTTGGGAGTGTTTTGAATAATGGGATTGTGGAAGAGATCTCTGTATTTTTAGAGCTAATCTAGAGTAACATTCAAAACATGCTTGTTGCCTTAAGCCTAGAGGCAACAAGACCCCTTTTGTGAAATAGGCTTGCGTCTTAAATTTTATTTCAATAAAATGCATCTTTTGAGTGAATATTCTTTTATTCTTTCCATTTCATACTGTACAAACAATTATTCTTAGTTTGGGATTTCTTTCAAGTATTCTTTCATTCTTCATTCATGACCATACAAATAACCATTTTTTTTGAATCATTTATTCTTTGGAATCTTCCTTCGTACCTACATTAGGTCTCCAGATATCAATGACATGAGCGACATTGTTACGGATTCCCTTTTTGAATGAAATATGGGTCTAGGGGATCTCAGGACTTTGAAGATGACAGAGATTGTAACATATCTTCTGATTTATTAAAGAATGGTAGAACAAGATAAAAAACAGATCCTACCTTACATAGGGTCAATGGATATTGCGAGCCTAGAAAAGGGGTGAAGATCGAAGCCCAGCTTACCATAGAAATAATGCGAGACACCATTGAGCTATTTTCAAGAATTCAAAGATGTTTTTGCACGATCATATCAGGACATGCCTAGGCTACTAAGACGCGGGCTAAACATGAGGATCAGGCACTATTGATCTACATAGAAAGGGACGATATCAGCTATGCCGTATTTAAGGAGACAAGATTCATGTGCCTTCTCCATTTCTTCACAAACTTTCCATATGTGGGGCATGGATGTGATGGGGTCAATCTCGTCAAAAGTTTTTAATCAATATCAATTCATCGTCGTGGTCGTCGGTTACTTCATTAAGAGGGTGGAAGTAGCTTCATATGCCAATGTTACAAGGTCGAAGTCATTAAATTCTAAAAAAAAAAAGATCAGGCGCTGACAAAGAATGCCATAAAGGATCACGTTTAATAATGCATAACTGTACAAAGTCAAAGTTTACAGTTTGTCCAAAGATCGAGCAAGTATATCACAAAGGCAAGCAAAAGTTGTCAAAAAAAAAACTATGAAAGGTGACTGAGACTTGTGAATATTGACATAAAGAAGCTACCATTTACCCTCTGTCTTATTGAACGTCGACCAGAACCTTTGCCGGGGCAACATCTTACCCATTGGTTTATAGATTGGAAGCGTTTTTATCAATTGAACCTAACCGAAGAAAAGGTTAAAAGCTATCCGTCACGGTTAGATGATGCAAGCTTATGAAAAAGAGGTTCATCCTAGAGAATTCCACGAGGGGAACCTGATGTTGAGGAAGATCCTTCTTATACAAAAGATCTTCAGAGGAAAGTAGATTCTAAACTGGGAAGGACCTTATGTAGTAGAAATGAGCCTATTCTAGAGGAGCATTGATATTGACCGAGATGGACACTAAAGACTTGCCCAATCTGGAGAATTCAGGTTCAGTCAAGAAGGATTTTACCTGAAAAGGGAAGGGCCAAGGTGAAAACCCGCAAAGAGCGTCTTGGGCTTAAGTTCATTCATTCTAAAAAAAAAAGAGGGAAAAGAGAAAAAAAGAAAAAAGGAGAGGCCAAAGCGAAAACCCGCAAAGGGCGCTTTGGGACCAAAGGGGTTTTGAGCTGAAAACCCAGAAGGGCGGCTCAAATTTTGATCAAAGATAGGGCATGTGGTAGTCTTGCTATGCCTGAATTAACAATGAGGAAGTATCTTTGTGTCTTGGGGCATCGACAAAGTACTAGGATCCCCTAAATACATATTGAGCTTAAAATGGTCCTCAAGAAGTTTGAACAGAGAAGCTCAGACTGCGATATCTGGGGCACCTAGCTTCTATCTTACCCATTTTTGAATTTGTTATCTTTGATTGCTTTATTCTTTTCAAGATACACCAAAATCAATTTTCTTTTATTGCCTTGGTTATCTTTGGTTAACTTATTGATTTCGAACTATGCTCCTAATTAGTTTCTTTCTCGTCTATTGTTGTGATCTTTTTCAAGCATTTTATATTGAAATAAAGATTAATGAACTAATAATACTTTCATAAAAGGAGTTTCGTATATTACTCTGGAGGCTTCTAAATAATATAAGAATCTGAAACAATACTATTGTTTAAAACTTACCAAGCCTTAAGGGTTGGGAAATATTGAAGGATGATTAGCTCTTCGGATCCTTATTGGATAAGACATTTTGTCGATGATACCATTTCGACATATGACGGGAAATGTCAACATAGGAATAAAAGAGGATCATTCTCGAAAAAGAAAATGGATACCCTACATTCGTGCAAATTTCAGGCACATATATCTGGTCATTACACCCAGGGAATGGTGTAACAGATTAAATTGAACATAATACAATCCATACCTCTGAGTGGTAACGGGATGGATGAGGAAAACCAAATGCTATTCCCCTGAATTTGCAGTGGGTGGTACATATAGCGGGGCAGGTCTGTTGAGCAGAACATGATCGTTTCTTTGGGTTTTCTGTCAGAAGATACCAGCTAAACGACAAAGCATTGTAGCGCATTAGCGATAAAAACTTGATGAACTTTGAGCAATGAAAACCCAAACATTAAATAGGGATCATTCTCACACTTCCAATTAGGAGCATTTGATTCATTCCGATTATTGTATCCTAATCGTTGTACAAAAAAAAACAAGGAAATTATTCTCATGACATTCTGCATTCATGCAAATGTCGTTCATAATACATTTAGTTAGAATCATTAGATTCATTCCGATCATGCATCCTAATCATTTTACATTTTAAAAAATGGGATCATTCTCATGACATTCTGCATTCATGTAAATGTCATCCATAATACATTCGGGTCTACAGGACATGTCCCTCAGTAGATGATGTAGCAAATTGGAAAGTTCAGATTTTGTTCTCTAGAGATGGTAGTGGAGCAAACTGAAGATTGAAGTCTTCCTGAAGATAGTAGGGAAGCAAATTGAAAAGTTTAGATTTTGTTCCCTAGAGATGATAGTGGAGCAGGCTGAAGATTGAAGTCTTCCTGAAGATAGTAGGGAAGCAAATTTAAAAAGTTCAAATTTTGTTCCCTAGAGATGATAGTGGAGCAAGCTGAAGATTGAAGTCTTCCTGAAGATACTAGGGAAGCAAATTAGAAAGTTCAGATTTTGTTCCCTAGAGATGGTAGTGGAGCAAACTGAAGATTGAAGTCTTCCTGAAGATAGTAAGGAAGCAAACCAAAAATTTCAAATTTTGTTCCCTCGAGGTGATAGTGGAGCAGGCTGAAGATTGAAGTCTTCTTGAAGATAGTAAGGAAGCAAACCAAAAAGTTCAGATTTTGTTCCCTTGAGGTGATAGTGGAGCAGGCTGAAGATTGAAGTCTTCCTGAAGATAGTAAGGAAGCAAATTGAAAAGTTCAGATTTTGTTCCCTAGAGATGGTAGTGGAGCAAACTGAAGATTGAAGTCTTCCTGAAGATAGTAGGGAAGCAAATTGAAAAGTTCAGATTTTGTTCCCTAGAGATGATAGTGGAGTAGGCTGAAGATTGAAGTCTTCCTGAAGATAGTAGGGAAGCAAATTGAAAAAGTTCAGATTTTGTTCCCTAGAGATGATAGTGGAGCAGGCTGAAGATTGAAGTCTTCCTGAAGATAGTAAGGAAGTAAATTGAAAAGTTCAGATTTTGTTCCCTAGAGATGGTAGTGGAGCAGGCTGAAGATTGAAGTCTTCTTGAGATAGTAAGGAAGCAGACTGAAAAGTTCAGATTTTGTCCTCTCGAGAAAGTAGTGGGGCAAACTGAAGATTGTAGATCTGGCATTCCTGAGATTGCAGTGAAGCAGATCGAAGATACTAATCTGACATCCCTGAGTTTGCAGTGGAGCAGATTAAAATAACAGATTTGGCATTCTTGAAGTTGCAAGATGCAGATTGAAGACATCAGACTTATTGAAGTCAAGATGAAGTTCCAATACCTTTGAAGTTACAATGGAGTTGGAAGCCATCTGAAGAAGACGAGGACCAAAAGTCAAGATTCGACAAGATCGGACAAAATTGGGCCTTTTATAGTCTTTGCTCTATTCTCGTTACACGACAATGAGCAAAGAGGGGCACTGTAGTTAGCCCATTTTGCCCGGGCTTGAATGACAAACCAAAAACAAAAAAATAAATAATAAATGTCCAGTTTACAAAACCAAAGCCCAAATAAACTGCCCACTAACCCAATTACAGATTACCAAAACCAGACCCAATACTCGAGCCCAATACCTAAGCAACCTACCCAGTAACCCTAACCCAAAATTTACACGGCCCAAAGAGGCTCAAAATTTTTCAGTAGCCTAGGGTTTCTGAAACCCTAAGCGCCGCAGGAGTCAACAAGCCCCCTCTTCACGCCGCAATCAGCTCCTCGACACCAGCCCTCGGTCACGCCGCTATCAACGCACGACAGCCCCTCGCCACCGAGATTCTCTCCGTTGACCTGTAAAGAAGGAAAGAATAGCAAAAAACAGAAACAGAATATTTGTATTTCCTTTTTTCATTATTTTAGGGGCTATAAAACCCCAAAATAACTTGTAGAAAGGGATACAGAGAGAGCAAAAAAAAAGTCACGAATACACAAAGAATCAATACAAAGTCGGAGCATCCAAATCAGTAAAGATTTTATTTTTTTTTTCTCTTATTCCTTTTCGAATACTATATTTTTTCCCTCTATCACATTCGTTTTTTTATTATATAACATATATATTAAAGTACATAAAAAAAGAGTGAAAAATTACCTTTTTTTAATTCCGACCGCCGTGAACGGCGATCGGCGACGGCGGCAGACGGCGGTCATCGACACCAAAGTTTTGCCGGAATCCTCGCCGGAAATCGCATAGGCAGAGGATTCCGGAGTGCACCCCCTCTTTTTTTTTTTTTGAAACTGAAGAAAAATGAAATTTTTTAGAAAATTCGGCCTTATATACTGTTTGAAAACGACGTCGTTTTCCCCTTGGCCGACCCGTGCGTTGACTCGACCCGCTCCAGGGATCCGCGTGTTTTATTAAAAGGGGAAAATTACTATTTCAGTCCCTCCGCTATTTTATTAAATTTAATTTCGTCCAATTTAATGTTTTTATTTTTTTTAAATTAGCCCTAGAAATCTGTTTTTTGTTTCAATTTAACCCCTGTTTTGTTTTTTTTTTCTTTATATATTTTTAGTATTAAATTATTTATTATATTAAATATTCTATATTTTCTTTATTAGTTATATATATTAATTTATTAATATTATTCATATAATTAATATTATTTATTATTTTATTATTTTATTATTTTAATTATATATTATTTTAGTATTTAAATATATTAGTTAATATATTATATTTTAAAATTTTGTATATTATATAATATTATATTATATCATATATTATTTTTAACTAAAATATATTTATATTGTATAACATATTTTTATTTATATTATAAATGTAATTTTTTTATATATTTATTTAAAATCATTATATATATATTTTTTATACATTGTATGCATTGTTTATATTATATATGTATGTAATTTTTATTTATCTATTTATTTATTATTTAATCCTGCATAAAAAATTTCATATTTACTTAACAATTTTCTTTTTATTTTGATATTTATTGTTTATGTATATATTTTATTTGCCCATATTCTCTCATTTATTTATTTATGATTGCCATTGTATAGTTTTTTTATTAATCATTATTCTACATTATTATTACATTATTATTTATATAGATATAAAATGTTAGTATGTCATAATTGCTTTTGATATTTATGTTTGATAATATATAAATTGTCTCATGAATCATTGTTTAAAATAAAAATACATTTTTTTTACAAAATTACTGAATTTTATCAAAAGGTTTTAAAATAAAGGCAATGTTTTGTGTTTAGAAATTCGGGAAATAGTGCCCTATCGTGCTGGATTGCGATTTCCCATTTGACTAAATAATTAAATACCCTTTTAATAAATTTTGTAAATTGTGAGATGACTTTAGTTACGAGGGTTTAAAAATATCGTGTCCAATCGTGCTGGATGTAATGTTTATATTCTTTCGGAATGAAGAATTCTTAAATTTTAAATCAAACTGTTCAAGTTTTTTTAGAAATCATATTTTTAAATTCTTATTAAATTTCAAACATTTCGGACATGATTCTATCGATTAGGTACCAATTTTTGGGCGTTATGAGGGTGCTAACCCTTCCTCATACGTAACCGACTCCCGAACATGTATTCTTGTTTTTCGTGGACCAAAATCAAATGTTTTAAAATAAAACGTTTTGCAAGGTGATCCAATCACACCTAAGTAAAAAGGGATTGGTGGCGACTCCCATTTTCGTTTTTAAAAGTCGACCCCATTTTACTAAATTTAAAAATGGTTTCGACAAGGTTATTACATGATATATAGTTAAATGAAATGAATGATACATGTATATGAAAATTTGATTATTTGTTGAGCTCATCCATGATTTGGTTTATTTGTGATTTTACATGGCTAACATGTTGGTGAATATGTGTTTAGGCACTTGGCCAAGTTGTGTTGGGATATATATTGTTTACTACCTAATATGTGCTTAAATGGTAAGTTAAATTCTATGTTATATGAACTTACTAAGCTTAAATGCTTACTCTGTGCATTTTCCGTGTTTTATAGTGAATCGGAAGCTCTTTCGGGTTGGAAGCTTGATGGAGCTATATCACACTATCCATCAGCTCTTTTGGTACTTTCGGTTGGTTTAATTTTGGTTATAATGGCATGTATAGGTTATTTTGGATAATGTTGGCCTATATGCTTTGTTGATATTTTGGCCATTTGTTTGGCTTGTGTTTTGGCATTTTGATGATAGAATAAGTCTAGTATATGGTATGTAAATATTTTCCCTCTAACGGTTGATGAATAACTTAGTATGGTTGAATTATGGAAGATGAAAATTGTGGCATGATTATACATATTGAATATGTTCTTTGTGATAGGATGTAATTGTGGTAAATTGATGCTTTGGTGCAAATGATTTACATGGTCATTTGATGCTAGTTTTAGATTGGAGTTTTGGTACCAAATGGCATGTTTTGTTAAGTGATCTACATGGTAAGTTTTGGTGCAGATATGCATATATGTAAGTTGAACAATTGGTTATATTGAACACATGATAAGTCATGTTTATAAATTTTATTTGAGGTGCCTAAGGGCATATTGGTTGTATGTGATCATACCATTTGTATAAGGCTTGATTATGCTTGTTTTGGATGCCTTATTATAGCTTGTGTATATGTGCATTGTTGGGTGTAGGTACATGTCAAATTGGGTGAGAAATATGGCTTGTAAAATGGCCTATTTTTGTCCACACGGGCAGAGACACGGGCGTGTGTCTCAGCCGTGAGTGACACACGGCCAGGTGACACAGCCGTGTGTCCCATAGCTTTCAAAGGGTTGCAAGTCAGGCTGTTACACGGCCTAGCACATGGCTTGGCACACGGGCGTGTGAGGTTACTTCGAAAGGTACACGGGCGTGTGGCTTGATCGTGTGGCCCAAGTCAGTGAGTTACACGAGCTGGGACACGGATGTGTTTCCTTATTTCGAATGACCACACATCCTGACCACACGGCCGTGTGACCCCTGCAGCTTTGAAATTTTTCAATGTTTTCCAAAAAATTCTCTGAGTTTTCAATTTAGTCTTGACTTGTTTCTAATGCGTATTTAGGGTCTCGAGGGCTCGTATAAGGGACTATATATATATGATTTTGATTGGTTCTGATATGATTATTAATATGTTATAAAATGTTGGAAATTTTTGTCTGTTTGATTTGTAATTACCGGTAATGCTCTGTAACCCTGTTCTGGCGACGGATTTGGGTTAGGGGTGTTACAATTTTTTTGGTCTTGATTAGGTGTGTTACTTTTTTTATTGGTGTTGCTTCACTTTATTCGTAGAAACATACCTTTCAGTAAATTCATCCTGGCTTTAAGTTAGGACACCATTCAGATGGTACTAGTTATTAAGAGTATATGACTAAAACTCGAGTGTGAGTATTGGATATGTGTATATATCTAACATTTGTAGGTTCAAATATTTTTAAGTTTTCAATGCATTTGGGGATCATATATCAGACCCATGTCTGGGTATGAGTAAGGCATTGTTGTCAAACACAACTCAAGAGTATGAGCAAGATTAGGTTATAGATACCACTCCTTTGATAAACAGATAAGTTTTCCTTCTTTTCTCTAAAATGGTCCAAAATTTGTTCTTTGACACAATGACCATGGTGCTAAAAGTATCTGTATGGTAAATTTCTTGTCAATGTACTAAGGTAGCCTCTCTTGCTTCAGGGCTTGTCTTTTAGAAGTTTCCCTGATAGAGGATCTAATCCAGGGATTTAAATAGTGGTCATGTAGCGGAATAGCGGCCGCTATATAGCGGTAGTGGCACCGTCTGAAATCGTTACTGTTGAAAATAGAAATGTGAAGCGGAATCACACCAATAGTGGTGGATCACGGTCGCAATTTAACGGGTAACGACCAATTACGGCAATAACGGGTCGCTATTCCCGTTATTGTTCTGTTACAGTAAAATTAAAAAAAAATCCAACTCCTTTAAAAAAATCAACAAAAATATTAAAAGACAAAGAGAATATATTCTTCACCTGCAAAATTAGATAATTTTCAATCAAAAAAAAAAGAAAAAAAAACAATCCAAAATCAACAGAAAAAAGCAATCCAAAAGCAATACAAAAATATGATTCGGTTATCAACTTATCGGTACAAGAAATTTGTTCAAAAAAAGAAAAAATAGTCCAAACTCTAAACTTTCACTTTCAAATTTCACTGTCCAAACTCCAAACCAAACAAAATCACAACACAATCACAAAAATCTTTAAACAAAATCTCAGTTGCACTTTCAAAAATTCATAATTTTCAAGTAAGTACCTGAATTTTTTTGTCTTGATTCTTGCTTCTTTTTGTTGTAACATGCAAAGATTTATGAGAAATTTTTGACAAAACCTTTGCAAATCATCTTTATATTTTCAGGTATTTTGGTAGGAATCAATGGTAGCCTAGGCAAAGTTTAAAGAAATTGGAAAAAAATGGAGAAAGAAGGGATGCATTTTGCAAAGAAAAACAAATAAAACCTAAATCCTAATTTTTTTTCCTTTTTGCCTCACGATAGAAGAAGAGGAAGGGGGTTGGGGCCTAGGGAATTTGGGGAACTTTTTGTTTTAATTTTTAATTTTTGGGTGACCGGGCAATAATGGGTTATGGTGGGTTGTTGTTGCTTTTAAAAAAAAAATTATGGATTATCCAAAAAACTTAATATTTCAATGTTAGTGATGTTTACTTTTTTTTATTATATTGTTGATAATATAAGTAATGAATTGCTTATATTTCTAAATATAATTTTATGTTTCTTATATATAAATAAAATAAAGCATGCCACCACATGAAGAGTTCCCACTAAAGGATCAAAGGCTGCACCAAGTAATGATATAGGTTGGCAGTTTGGAACTCCAGTGCCAAATACGAAAGGAAATTTCGTATGTAAAGTTTGTGGTAAATTTGTGAAAGGAGGAATAACACGATTTAAAGAGCACATTACTCATAAAACCGACAATGTTGCACCATGCCCTAATGTTACTGGTATGTGATACTTTATTATTATTTTTAAATGTTATTGTAAATTTATCAATAAAGATTATACATAATTGATAGTAATATAAAGTGTGAATTATTTTAATTTTATTAACAGGTATCATTAGAGAAAGTATAATGAATATACTGAAAGAAAGCAATATAAAGAAAATAGAAAAAAAGAGGAGAACAGATGAATTATTATCCCAATTAAGAGGAGAGGAGGATAAACACGAGGAATTCATTGAGGAGGTTTCTGCTATAAGGCAAGCAACTCGAGAAAGTATTCAATCACAACACGAGTGGCATAAAAAGGAAGAATTCAGACGAAGTACTAGTGGTTGAAGTAACATTTATGAAGAATGATGATCTTCTCAAGGATCAGCTGGAGAAAATCATGGAGAAAGAACAAGTAAATCCATCCCAAGTGAGTCTGAGTTTACCTTAAGGGGAGTTATACCTGAATTGGCTAGAAGCAAAAGTTCAAAGCAACCAAAGATTAGTGGCTCTTTTTTAATGACTTTACGCAGAAAGATAGGTGAAGCGGTATCTAAAACTTTAATATATGAACGACTTCCTTTTCAATTATCAAACTCTCCATGGTTGTATAACTTAATTCAAGTGTCAATAGAAGTTGGACAAGGTGTAAAGCTCCCAACACCTTATGAGGTTTTAGATGTGTATTTGGAGTCAGAGTATCAACGAGTTTGTGATTGGGTAAATGGACTAAAACCTCATCGGAAACAATTGGGTGCAACTCTTGTCGAAACCATTTTTAAATTTTTGAAAAACGGGGATCGACTTTGAAAAATGAAAACAGGAGTCCCCATCGATCTTTTTTTGGTGTGATCGGATCACCTTATAAAACAATTTTTTTTTATTTTTATTTAAAATTTTGATTTTGGTCTACGAAATTCAAGAAAAACGGGTTCGGGAGTCGGTTACGTTCGAGGAAGGGTTAGCACCCTCATAACGCCCAAAAATAGGTACCTAATTGATAAATTCATGTCCTAATGTCGAAAAATTTAAGATATGATCCTTTTATTTGAAAGAAAGCCAAGACATTCTTATCTCAAAAAAATAAAATGCCACACCCAATGAGTTAGGATGCAACATTTTAAAACTTTGAAACTAAGCTTTCATTTATTTGTAGAAAATCCATACCTCGAGACACAAAGCATCGTATCCAATAAGTTAGGATACAACATTTTGAATTCCCGAGAATAAGTTTTGATTTGAAGTTTATGGGTTTCAATTTTAAAAAAAAGATACTTGATATCTTAAGTTCAACGAGAAAAATCGAAACCCAGTAAGTTAGGGTACCATTTTTCTCGTAGCCCCCAAATATTATGTATCACCATATTTAAAAAAAAAACTTTTGAATAAAATGCGACAATTTAGCAAAATGTATTTTTTATAAAAAATGATTTAAATAAAATATTGCATTAATACATTACAAAACATAAATTCCAAATAGCAATTCACCATAATTACAAGTCATATTAACAATTAATACTAATATAGACAATTAAAGAAAGAATAATGTAAACTAACGAATGATATAAATAATAACATGACTATACTAAAGCAAACATAAGAATAATAAATAAAAGAACATGAATAAACAAATACAAGATAAGCAGTAACAATTTTAAAAAAAAATCTATATGAAAGATAAAAATTTAAGAAATGAACATGAAACTCTACAAGCAAGATCAAATATAAAAGTAAATAAATAAATGATATATTTAAAACTTTGAATAAATATTATAACAAAAAGAATAAAAAATATGTAAAAGTTCTAAAATGATTAATATATATAAACAATGTATTTTAAATAAATGATATAAAAACTTAGAATATATGAAAAAAATATAAAGGATAACTTATAATAAATATATAATATAAATATTTAATATATACTTAAAATATAATAATAATATACATTTTTAGAATAAACAATATATGAAATTTTTATGATAGAATAATTAAAATGATATATAATATACAAACTTTAAAATAATATGGAATATATAGTAAATAATGGATTTAATAAAATAACCAAATATGATTAATAAATAAAATAAAATTATTTGATATAATACTTAAAATAAAAAAATAAATAAAAAACAGGGGCGAAATCAAAATAAAAATGAAATGTGTGGTAAATAAAAAAAACAAGAAGGGACCAGATTAAAAACGCACGCCGTACATTAGGGACCAATTGGACAATTATACCCTATCACCTAAACGTCGTCGTTCTGATATCAGCCTTTAAATAGCCCGAGGACCAGATTGAAAC
Source organism: Gossypium sturtianum (assembly GCA_025698515.1). NCBI lineage: Eukaryota > Viridiplantae > Streptophyta > Magnoliopsida > Malvales > Malvaceae > Gossypium > Gossypium sturtianum. Next base: position 49,248,140 of record CM046952.1, on the reverse strand, counting down.
AAAATATAAATTTCAGGGCTAATTTAAAAAAAATAAAAACATTTAAATTAGACAAAATCACAAAGAATAAAATTACGGAGGGACCAAAGAGGCAAATTGCCCCTTTTATAAAAACACGCGGATCCTCTCTGGGTCGGGTCAACGCGCGGATCCTGGCCTCGAAACGACGTCGTTTTGGCATGTTTGGCCAAGGCCTAAAACGACGCCGTTTTAATCACTTATAAAAGCCTAAATTTTTAGAAAAATTTTATTTTTCCAGATCCTTTAAAAAAAAATTGAGAGAGAGCCCCTACTTGCTCTCTGCTTCTCCGCCCTAGGCCTGGGTCCGGCGAGGTCTTCTGGCGAGATTCCGACCGGCCCACTGCTGCCGATGACGCTGCATGCGCATACTTCGAACTCAAAAAAAAAAAGGTAGTTTTTTCTCTTTTTTTTATTTATAAACTTTAATATATGTAAAAAAGAAAAACAAAAAAAAAACTTAAAGAAAAACAAAAACAGATTCGAAAGAGAAAAAAATAACGAAGGAGAAAAAAAAAACCTTTGCTCGTCTGTTCTTTGATTTTTTTTGTGTATTGTATTCTTTCTCTTTTTACAGATTTCGTTAGGGTTTTTATAACCCAAAAATAAATCAAAAAATAAATACAGGAATCCTATTTTTGCTGCTACTGTCTGCTATACTTGCTGTTTTCTGTCGTTTTTTCTTTCCTTTTGCAGGTGAACGGCGAAAATGGGGCGGTGAGGAGCGCTATCCGCGCGTTGATTGTGGCGCGACCGAGGGGCTTGTGCTAGGAGCTGCGGCGCCTAGGGTTTCAGAAACCCTAGGCTTCTGATTCTGTTTAGGTGTTGGGCCCTTTTGGGCCGCATAGGTTTGGGCCTGGGTAATCTGTTTTGGGCTTGCAAATGGACTGTAAAAGAAAACTAGACATTATTATTTTTATTATTTTTTATTTCTTTGGTTTTTTCGGGCCCGGGCACAAATGGGCTATTACAGCTGCCCTTCTTTGCTAATTGTCGTGTAACGGGAATAGAGCAAAGACTATAAAAGGACCAATTTTGCCCGGTCTTGCCGAGTCTTGACTTCTTGGTCCTCGTCTTCTCCAAATGGCTTCCAACCCAACTGTAACTTCAGGAGTATTGGAATTTCAAATTAACTGCAACTTCAGAAGTATTGAACTATCTGTTCTACTGCTCTTTCAGGGACATAAGTCTGACGGCTTCAATTTGCTCCACTATCACTTCAGAGAAAATAAGATTTGCCATAAGATTTTCTTTATTTGATCTGCTACACTACCACTTCAGAGAGGCAAGGCTAGTGTCTTCTATCTGCTTCGCTGCAATTTCAGGAAGACAAGATCTGCAATCTTTAGTCTGCTCCGCTGCAAACTCAGGGAGGTCAGGCTGATGTCTTCGATCCGCTTCATCGCAAACTCAAAAGACAAGATCTCGCTATCTTATGTCCGCTTCCATCGCAAACTCGGGGATGCGGACTAGTATCTTCGATCCGCTTCACCGCAATCTCGGGAAGACAAGATCTCGCTATCTTCAATCGCTCCACTGCAAACTTCGGGACGCCAGTCGATGTTTTCGATTCGCTTCATCTGCAAACTCGGGAAGACAAGATCGCTATCTTGGAGTGCTTCCATCGCAAACTCGGGGATGCTAGACTAGTATCTTTGATCCGCTTCACTTCAATCTCGGGAAGACAAGATCTGCTATCTTCAATATGCTGCACTGCAAACTCGTGGATGCCGGTGATGTTTTCGATCCGCTTCATCGCAAACTCAAAAAGACAAGATCTGCTATCTTATGTCCGCTTCCATCGCAAACTCGGGGATGCGGACTAGTATCTTCGATCCGCTTCATCGCAATCTCGGGAAGACAAGATTCGCTATCTTCAATCGCTCCACTTTGCAAACTCGGGGACGCCAGTGATGTTTTCGATTCGCTTCATCGCAAACTCGGGAAGACAAGATCTGCTATCTTGGAGTGCGCTCCATCGCAAACTCGGGATGCCGGACTAGTATCTTTGATCCGCTTCACTTCAATCTCGGGAAGACAAGATCGCTATCTTCAATATCCGCACCGCAAACTCGTGGATGCCGGTGATGTTTTCGATCCGCTTCATCGCAAACTCGGGGAAGACAAGATCTGCTATCTTGTGTCTGCTCCATTGCAAACTCGGGGATGCCAGACTAGTATCTTCGATTCGCTTCACTACAATATCAGGAAGACAAGATCTGCTATCTTCAATCTGCTCCATTGCAAACTCAGAGACACCAGGCTAATGTTTTCGATCCGCTACACTGCAAACTCAGGAAGACAAGATCTGATATCTTGTGTCTGCTCCACTGCAAACTCAAGGATGCCAGACTAGTATCTTCGATCCGCTTCACTGCAATCTCAGGAAGACAAGATCTGCTATCTTCAATCTGCTTCACTGCAAACTCAGGGATGCCAAGCTGATGTTTTCGATCCGCTTCACTGCAAACTAAGGAAGACAAGATCGCTATCTTGTGTTCGCTTCCATCGCAAACTCGGGGATGCGGACTAGTATCTTCGATCCGCTTCACTGCAATCTCAGGAAGACAAGATCTGTGAATTCACCGATGTTGCGACGCCGTCCTCTGGGGGATCTATCCTGTAAAATCAGTTTTATGTGTTTATGCTTATGCAAAATGGTTAGGATGCTATGATCTGAATAAATCAACTGCTCCTAACCGAATGGCATATGTACGAATGCCAAATGTCATGAAGACGATCCTTTTTAATAATTAGGATGTCACCACTTGTTGCTCATCAGGGCTATATCATTAACGTTGTACACTGTCTTCCTACTCGGCTAGCATTTGACAGAAAACCCGAAAAATTTTTTGCTCAACTGTTTTGCCCCACTAACTTCAGGGTCCTTTCCACTGTACCTCAGGGACATAAGGCTTGTACAATTTTCAAACCATCTCACTGCGATTCAGGATTATAGGATTTAAAATTTTTTCGATCCGTTCCTACTGCAATTCAAGGGTATAAGACTTGTATCTTTCCCAATTCATCCCACTGCAACTTTGGGGTATAAGATCTGTAACTTGTTCCGTCCACCGATCACTCCCCAATGACCCGACCAGATGTGTATGCATGATACTCACATGGATGCAGAATGTCATTTTTTTTCGAGAATGATTCCTTCTACGCTTGGGTTGTCATTGCTTATTTTCTGTCGGATTTGTATCACCGACGCAATATCTAGTCTTTTGATCAACCAATGTCCTTGATAGAAAATCTGAAGAGATAAACTCACTTTGGGCTCAAATATTTCCAACCCTTAAGCTTGGTGAGTCTTAAACAATAGTCCTGTTTCAGGTTCTTATACTATTTAAAAGCTTCCAGAGTAATATGCGAAACTCCTTTTATGAAAGTATTATTAGTCCATTAATCGTTATTTCAATATAAAATGCTTGAAAAAGATCACAAAAATGGACGAGAAAGAAATTAATCAGGAGCATAGCTCGAAACAAATAAGTTAATCAAAGATCACCAAGGCAATAAAAGAAAATTGATTGGGGTGTATCTTGAAAAGAATAAAGTAATCAAAGATAGTCAAGGCCATAAAAGAAAATTGATTGGGGTGTATCTTGAAAAGAATAAAATAATCAAAAATAGCAAATTCAAAATGGGTAAGATAGAAACTAGGTGCCTCGGATATCGCAGCCTGAGCTTCTCTGTACAAACTTCTTGAGGACCATTTCGAGCTCAATACATGTTTAGAGGATCCGGAATACTTTGTCAATGCCCCAAGACGTAGCATACTTCCTTATTGTTAATTCAGGCATAGCAAGACTACCACATGCCCTATCTTTGATCAAAATTTGAGCCGCCCTTTTTGGGTTTTCAGCTCAAAAACCCCTTTGGTCTCAAAGCACCCTTTGCGAGTTTTCGCCTTGGCCTCTCCTTTTTTTTTTTAATTTTATCTCAAGGCGCCCTTTGCGGGTTTTCACCTTTGCCTTTCCCCTTTCAAGTAAAATACTTCTTGACCGAACCTGAATTCACCAAATTGGGCAAGTCTTCGCCATCCGTCTCGGTCAATATCAATGCTCCTCTAGAACAGGCCCCTTTTTACTACATAAGGTCCCTCCCAGTTTGGCATCTGCATTCCTCTGAAATCCTTTTTGTATAAGAAGGATCTTTCTCAATACCAGGTCCCCATCATGAAATTCCCTTGGGTGGACCATTTTCGACATAAATCAACATCATCCATTTTTGGTACATTTGACTATGATGAATACTTTCAAACCATTTTCTTCAGCCAAGTTCACTGGAGACATTCTACTTCATCCAATTCTTGACTCAATCAAAGCTTGGAGTAAAGGAATCTCGATTTTCATGGGCAAAACCACTTCTATTCCATAAACCAATGGGAAAAGTGTTGCCCCAGCGAAAGTCCTGGTCGACGTTTGATAAGCATAGAGAGTAAATGGTAGCTTCTTATGCCAATCTTTACAAGTCTTGGTCATCTTTCATATTTTTTGGTTTTTTTTCTTTTTGTAATTTTTCTTTTGGCAACCTTTGCTGCATTGTGATATACTGCCTGATCTTTGAACAAACTGTAAACTTTGATATTGTACAGTTATGATTTATTAAACATGATCCTTTCTGGCATTCTTTGCCGGCACCTGATCCTTTCCTTTTTCTTTTTTTTTCTTTTCTTTTTTTTTTGAAATTTGATGAATGTCGACTTTACAATATTGGCATATGAAGCAACATTCACCCTCTTAGTGAAGTAATCGATGACCACAAAGATAATTCGATGTCAACTAGAAGCTTTTGACGAGATCGGCCCCATAACATCCATGCCCCACATATAGTAAAGTCTGTGAAGAAAATGGAGGAATCACATAAATTTTGTCTCCTTAAATACGGTATAATTGATGTCATCCCCTTCTATATAGATTAGCAATATCCAAACCTCATGATTAACTTAGCTATTGTAAAACCATTAGCATGTTTCCTTCTGACATCCTTATGGACCTCTTTTAAGATTTCAACGTACCCGCGTCTCAGTAGCCTAGGCATGTCCTGATATGATCGTGAAAAAACATCTTTGAATTCTTGAAAATAACTCAATTATGTCTCGCCTTATTTCTGTGTTGAGCTAGGCTACAATCTTCACCTCTTTTCTAGGCTTATAATATCTGCTGACCCTTTGTAGAGTAGGGTCTGTTTTTCATCTTGTTCTACCATCTTTAACAAATCAGAAGATAGGTTACAATCTCTGTCATCTTCAAAGTCCTGAGATCACTCTAGACACATATCTTACTCGAAAGGAGACTCTGAGTCAGTAGCAGCGTTGCTCACATCGTTGATATCTGGAGACTTATTGTAGGTTCGAAGGAAGATTCCAAAGAATAAATGATTCAAAGAATGATTATTTGTATGGTCATGAATGAAGAATGAAAGAATACTTGAAAGAAAGTCCAAAGAACAAACAAAAGAAAAAACCTAAGAACAATTGTTTGTACAGTATGAAATGGAAAAAATAAAAGAATATTTTCTCAAAAAGATGCATTTTATTGAAATAAAAATTTCGGACGCAAGCCTATTTCACAAAAGGGTTCTTATTGCCTCCAGGCTTAAGGCAACAAGCATGTTCTGAATATTACTCTAGATTAGCTCTAAAAATACAGGGATCTCCTCCACAGCCCCATTATTCAAAACACTCCCAAGTATGTAAGGGTAGATGCTTGGAAAAATCCAATTCTTTCTTCAGATACGTCGTTAATATTCAGATTTCCCAATATCAGGTCTTGCACTAAAGCCTTGAACTCGATGCATTCTTGGATCTCATAGATCTCATAATATTTACCCATTTATCTAGATGGTTGGGTGATAGATTTTCTGCCCCAGAGAGATCATTGAATTTGACAATACCCATTTTGACAAGTCTTTCGATCATCTTTTTAAAAGAGGTGCAGTTCTCGATCGAGTATCCTGTGATTCCCGCATAGTATTCACATTGGGCGTTCGTGTCGTACCATTTAGGGTATAGAGGTTGTATAGGTTTTAGGTAGAAAGGGGATACTACATGTACATCAAACAAAATTTGGTACAGCTCCCTATACGTGATTGGGATGGGCGCGAATTGGGATTTTTCTGAGTTCGATCTTGGATTGGGTTCTTGCCTTGAGGAGACCTGATGGCTAGTAGTTGACTGGCCTATGGTATTCGATTTTGAATAACCCTTGCTATACATTCTCGCGTTATTCGCCTCATTTTCTTTTTTCTTCGGGGCCCTTAAAGTATTAGCTTGGGAGCTCCAGTCTCGCTTTTTCCTTTTGTAACGGTCTTCACATTGTTTCGGGATCTCCACACTAGCCTTCCTTGTTTCCTCTATACTAGCCAGATCAATGACAATGGGATTGGATGGATTGCCCCCCAGATTGGGACCTGAGCCTATCGAGTAGTTTATTGGTGCCGACATACCAGCCTGATGCTATTGGGGTCTGATAGTAATGGGTACCCCTTTCGGATGTGCGTCTGGTTGAATCTGGATGCTTATTGGAGTAAAACCTGGGGGATAGATGAGGTCTTCATTATCATCCCCACTGTTGACTACTGGGCCTTTCCTCTCTTCAAGCCCTTCGGCTAGTAACTGACTTAACTGGCCAATCACATTCTTTTGGAATTCTAACATTTGATCCCGCATATCTTGTTGAATTTTGGTCAATTGCTCTTGCATCTGTATTTGCCTTTGCTCTATTCTCTCCAACCTTTGTTCCATGTTTTCCAGGTTAACTGAAATAATTTTACCTAATTAGGGTCCTTTTGTAAAAGTCTAATGCAAATGATGCAATGCAATGCAGATGCATGGAATGAATGCAAAAGAAAGAGAGACGTTAATTCTGAATTCAATTCCATTAGAATAACTTTTCTAGAAAGCAAATTTCTTTACATAAAATGAATTACATATGCGGCCTTGCCCTCATATTCCAAGCAAAAACATCAATCCCCTTCTTCGTAAAGGTCAAATCTTGCAAACTTCTAATAGATGCCTCCACTAGCCCCTTTTTGCTTGGGTCGTGACTCATTACTAACTTATCCTCGCAATGCTTGTTAGAAAATTGAGACGTGAAGGCTCTCGAATAATCTTTGACGGCTTGAATCCTCGGGCCATAAAACAAAGTCTTGTATTCCTTTGCAAATTATCAGTCTTCTCTCGTTGTGTTTGCTTGGATCATATTCGAACGACTGTATTATAATCCACTTTATCAAGAAATCCATTTTCCCATGACAAGCTCTTCTATTTAGCAATCGAATTTGAATCAACACCTCCTTTCTATGATGAGAATGCAATGCAACCAAAACAAAAAAAACATGTTAGCACAGGAGAAATAATCAACATAGAACACCTATCTGGGTGACTACTGAGGTTTGTCATGGTTCTACCTAGGGTAGGCTCCTAGGTTTTCTACGTGTGGTTTAGCTCTAAAGTTGAGGTACCTGAACCAGCAGATTCCTCGATCCTCACCCATTATAGGCTCATACGGATCGAGTTCAGTTCAGGGGAATACATTTCCCTATGGCTACACGGAGATGAAAATCTCACGAAGACATAGGTACAGATGTATCCCGAAAGCGATTCACTATCCTGCACAGAGGTGAAAACCTCACGAAGGAGTAGCTTTTCACTCCCACTTAAAAGGGTGTGACCACAATGGTCATGCAATGCAATACAGAAATACTTTACAAGATTAAAACAACATGCAATAAAAAGAATCAAAAGTTTTCAAATCGAATTTTCAAATTTAGACAAAAGGACAGGAGATAATCAATTTTACGGCTTGACTCTCTTATTATGTCCCCAGTGGAGTCACCAAGCTGTCGAAACCATTTTTAAATTTTTGAAAAACAGGGATCGACTTTGAGAAACTAAAACAGGAGTCGCCACCGATCTTTTTTTGGTGTGATCGGATCACCTTATAAAACAATTTTTTATTTTTATTTAAAATTTTGATTTTGGTCTACGGAATTCAAGAAAAACGGGTTCGGGAGTCGGTTACGTTCGAGGAAGGGTTAGCACCCTCGTAACGCCCAAAAATCGGTACCTAATTGATAAATTCATGTCCTAATGTCGAAAAATTTAAGATATGATCCTTTTATTTGAAAGAAAGCCAAGACATTCTTATCTCAAAAAAATAAAATGCCACACCCAATGAGTTAGGATGCAACATTTTAAAACTTTGAAACTAAGCTTGCCTTTATTTGTAGAAAATCCATACCTCGAGACACAAAACATCGTATCCAATAAGTTAGAATACAACATTTTGAATTCCTGAGAATAAGTTTTGATTTGAAGTTTATGGGTTTCAATTTTAAAAAAGGATACTTGATATCTTAAGTTCAACTAGGAAAATCGAAACCCAGTAAGTTAGGGTACCATTTTTCTCGTAGCCCCCAAATATTATGTATCACCATATTTAAAAAAAAACTTTTGAATAAAATGCGAAAATTTAGCAAAATGTATTTTTTTATAAAAAAATGATTTGAATAAAATATTGCATTAATACATTACAAAACATAAATTCCAAATAGCAATTCACCATAATTACAAGTCATATTAACAATTAATCCTAATATAGATAATTAAAGAAAGAATAATGTAAACTAACCAATGATATAAATAATAACATGACTATACTAAAGCAAACATAAGAATAATAAATAAAAGAACATGAATAAACAAATACAAGATAAGCAGTAACAATTTTTAAAAAAAATCTATATGAAAGATAAAAATTTAAGAAATGAACATGAAACTCTACAAGCAAGATCAAATATAAAAGTAAATAAATAAATGATATATTTAAAACACTGAATAAATATTATAACAAAAAAGAATAAAAAAATATGACAAGTTCTAAAACGATTAATATATATAAACAATGTATTTTAAATAAATGATATAAAAACTTAGAATATATGAAAAAATATAAAGGATAACTTATAATAAATATATAATATAAACATTTAATATATACTTAAAATATAATAATAATATACATTTTTAGAATAATATGAAAATTTTATGATAGAATAATTAAAATGATATATAATATACAAACTTTAAAATAATATGGAATATATAGTACATAATGGATTTAATAAAATAACCCAATATGATTAATAAATAAAATAAAAGTATTTGATATAATACTTAAAATAAAAAAAAAATAAATAAATAAAACAGGGGCAAAATCAAAATAAAAATGAAATGTGTGGTAAATAAAAAAAAAACAAGAAGGGACCAGTGATAAACCATAATAGTAACATATTTTATCTCCACATTTAGCATGCTTTTGGATGATTTATCCCTTGAATTATGGAATTTGGTGCTCTTAATCCTTTAATTTCATGTTTTATACTCAGGAGAGCATAGGAGGATGAAAAGAACGGAAAATGGGCTTAAAACGGGCCAAATGGGCCAAAGTAGGAAATCAACACGGCCTGGGCCCAAAGCACACGGCCATGCCCCTTTAGCAGGCTCGAACACGGCCTGAAGTCGATTCACACGGGCATGCCACACGGGCGTGTCCTTGCCGTGACAAATAGGAGTTTCACTCGGATTAGGGTACTTAGAGGCAAAGAAAGCCATTCCAAAAGCCTATATAAACACCCTAAGTACAACCTAAAAGGGGGAGTCGGCAGAAGCCTTCTGTCGGGCGCGTCCAGCTAGGCCAATGAGCCGAGCCAGAGAGGTCAGAATCGTGGGATTTACTCGAAGAAAGCCAGTTGATTCATCTCAAGAAGCCGAAATCATACTCAAGACGGCGGATCTCTCCTTCAATTGTAACACCCCAAACCCGGCCCATGCGATATGACCGGATCTAGTATGTCACATAAAGAAAACGTATAAAGAACTAAAGTTGACATTATTTGGTTATAGTTAAGAAAACAAGTTCGATTATAATTAATCGATAAAATACTACTAATATCTAGAGGTTGATTGAAGAATCGATAATCGAACTAGTGATTTTTTAAAACCGTGACTTTTGAAAATATTATTGATAATTTGCAGGAAAAATCCAAGTTAAATTATTTGTACATATTTATGAAATCCGTTTGTTGTTAAATTTGAAGAAAAACCGTTGTTTATGATTTTAGAAAAATCCCCGTTTAAAACAATTCATGGAAAATAAATACGTCAAACATAAAACCGAAATAAAAATCCCAGAGGCCTTATTACAACTTTAAACCCAAAATAGTAAAAGTAACGAAATAAGCGGAAAAGAAATTTACTAAGGTTCGAAAATATTATTTCCAAAGTATGGCCTCCACCGAGTCATCCATGGGCCCAAGTCCTCATTACTGATCATTACCTGCAAGGATTAAGAGAATGGGGTGAGTTACTAGAACTCAGTGTATAATCCCCTTACCGTCATCCACTGGGCCTGAACCCGTATAGCATAATCTTGGGCCTAAGCCCATTTACATAACAATAATTAAATGAAGTAAATGTATGCAACCCAACCCAATCCATCCATCACACCCGACCACCAATCACACTGTGGGGATCAAGTCAACCCACCCCGCTCACACACCAAATTTGCGGTCAAGCGCTATAGCATTTTATTTTTGTGGTCAAACCACTTTGAAATCATAATTTAGGCACAATAATATACAATTTGTGGTAATGCCACCAGGCTACACTGCTCTTCATACAATTTTCCCATCCCATGCAAAATGTAAAAAAATGCAACATACATAATAACATAAAGTATTCACATATAAATAACAACCATTATTCTATTGAACAATTTTGGTGATCCAGCCCAATAAAGCATTTTAATAATTCAGCCCACTAAGGCATTCTAGCAAATCGGCCTATAGGGGTATTTTGGTAAATTGGCCCTTAGGGACATTTTGGTAAATCGACCCATAGGGGCATTTTGGTAAATCGACCTATAGGGGCATTTTGGTAAATCGGCCCATAGAGGCATTTTCGTAATTTAGCAATTTAATACCGATTTTGACAAATCTTTAAAAAATAATATTAATTTAAGCAAGTTACTCGATTTATGCCATATTACGATTTTTAACTCTATAAATAATAACGATCTACTTTTCCAACATAATATCGAATCTTGAATCTACGGATTTGATTGTGAGATTACACACACGACACTGTGTAATGACTAAACCTTCTTGATCGCTTCGGCACCTAAATCACCATTACACTCGATTAACCAACAAACGAGGTTTTATTAATCTAAATCGACGATCTAATGAAACGCTTACCCTTAGTATCGTGAACGACCACGATTTGTCTATTCTCACCGGATGATGGTCCACAACCCGGTGGGAAATCCCGAATCGCCGATACCGCCCTACGTTTGAACTTAGGAGTAGGAATTGCAAATCCACTCCTTTTGTGTTCTCCTATCTTTTCCTTTCAAATCGTTACCACTTGCCTCCATTGAAAAAGTCGGTCGGTAAAATACTACTATGAGAGAAAGTAGTTGTTTAGGGATAAGATTCGGCTTACCTCTACTTTCGAAGAACCAACGAGTAGAGAAAACGAGCGATTTAATCCCTATAACAATCGATTAGTCAAATCTATCATTCTGTTTTAACGGAATAGCCAAGTATTGAGAGATCGAAATGATCCATAAAGAAACTCCTTACCTTAATGATAATAGATCCGACTTCCACTGATTGACTTAAGACTAGAGATGAATCGGCAAGGATGTGATATTCAGCCACCCACTAGAACACTACGAAAAGAAGATGATCAAGATATGAGAGAGTAAGAGAAAATGATATTTCGGTTTAGAAACAAGTAGAACAACCGAATAGTGATGAACACACATTCGGCTAGGAAGAAAGATAAGAATAGAATGAAGCCCCTTACCCGTTCAACCAAAGAGAAATGTCTAACACGCAAGAATGGAGACGAGATAGTGACTAAGAGGATTCGGCTATTGGGAGAAATGAACAAAGAAGATTCGGTCATATGGTAATGTCGATTTAGGAAAAGGTAGAAAGGTTGAAGAAATGGTAAAAAGAAAAGAAAAGATGGAAAAAGAAGTGTTAGATAATTCGGCTAACACAAAGGAAAAAGTGAGCAAAATGCTTTGAGTGTTTTGATCATTTTGTGTTTTGGAAAAAAAGGAAAAAGGTTGGAAAAGAGTACCAAAAATGTTCAAAAGAGAAAATAGGCCTTTCATGCACAAACTAGCAAATAGGCTAGGAAAATTCGGCTCCTCTTTTTCTCCCAACAAAACCGTGTATCCCAAGCACCAAAAGGATTAAGGTTGACCCAAAATTTCTTTCCAAAACACCTCCCTAAGATTCGACCAACATGTTCCCCCACGTTATCCCTTTCCTTTATTTCTTTCCTTCTTTTTCCCTTGCTTTCCTCCTTACCATATTTCTTAGTCTTCTTTCCAACATTAGAAAAGTCTTCATTTCCTTCTTTGATGCCATGGACGACACTTACCATACAACACTTGAGAAGCTCAAAAATTTAAGTCCCAAAAGTTGCAATAGATGGATTTCGAACCCCTTCCCTCAATGCTCTCCACTTGATGCCACCCCACTCCACCATGTGCTCCACTTGTGCTAGCAAAATACACATTTATTTCCTTAAGTCTTGATGCCACTTACCTTCTCTCCTTAAAGTGCTTAAACACAAAAATTTTACTAAGGCCCAACCCAACCCATAGCCTTCTTAGGGTCCCTAAACATACACAACTAACACTATTGACTAGCCTATCGCATGATATAATGTAAAACATAAATTCCTGAATTTCAGGATGTTACATCAATTCCTTCAGGGGGTTTTAGGGTTTTCTTATGTTTTGTTTTATCTTTTCTTCTGAGATGTATTCTTTTATTATTATGAACTAAACCCTCAGATACCTGAGGGGGATGAAACCTAAGACGGATCTTGTTATTGTTTTCTGAACTATATGATAAATACTTGATTTGTTCTTAATTATGTGTTCTTAATTCTTGTTTTGATATTTCAGGGTATTGATTCAAGTATTGATGTGCTTAGGCAGTGGAGCAAAAGTCCCTGTCTAAGAGTAGATCTAGCATAGTTAAGCGGAGTTGATCGCAACCCTAGACATAGGATGACGAAAATCTATCGGATTAGGGTCAAACCTAATATGGGAGTCCATAGATCGAGTTAATGCAATTCTAGGGGTTTTAATTAGAAAGAGATTTCAATTAATCAACCTAAGGTTAGACGTTAGTAGCCTCGACGGAGGTATTAATATACATTATGGAATCCTACGGATCAAGTCAAGTGAATAAATCGTCTGGTTCAGAGTTAGATAACAAGTGAAGTCTAGGTGGATTCTTCCTTGGGTATTGTCTTAATCAATTGGTTTTTCCCACAAGTATTTCCCCAATTCGTTCTCTTTGTCTTAGCGTCTTTAGCTTAGTAGTTAGTTAATTTTAGATTAAACAATAATTCACTTCAATTCTTAGGCTAAATAATAGAAAGAAAGTTAGTATTAGTACTTTTGGTTCCTTTGGGTTCGACATTCCGGTCTTGCCACTAAACTATACTATTGTTCGATAGGTGCGCTTGCCTCAATCGTTGTCACAGTTAGTTTCTAGGCTAGATCATTCATTATATAAGTATTAAGACTCTGACACACGATCAACCAGATTAAAAATGCACGCCGTACATTAGGGACCAATTGGGTAATTATACCCTATCACCTAAACGTCGTCGTTCTGATATCAGTCTTTAAATAGCCCGAGGACCAGATTGAAACAAAATATAAATTTCAGGGCTAATTTAAAAAATATAAAAACATTTAAATTAGACAAAATCACAAATAATAAAATTGCGGAGGGACCAAAGAGGCAAATTGCCCCTTTTATAAAAACACGCGGATCCTCCCCGGGTCGGGTCAATGCGCGGATCCTGGCCTCGAAACGACGTCGTTTTGGCATGTTTGGCCAGGGCCTAAAACGACGCCGTTTTAATCACTTATAAAAGCCAAAATTTTTAGAAAAATTTCAGTTTTCTAGATCTTTTAAAAACAATTGAGAGAGAGCCCCTGCTTGCTCTCTGCTTCTCCGCCCTAGGCTTGGGTCTGGCGAGGTCTTCCAGCGAGATTCCGGCCGTCCACCGCCGTCGACACCGCCGTGCGCGGCGGTCAAACTTCAAAAAAAAAGGTAGTTTTTTTCTCTTTTTTTTATTTATAAACTTTAATATATGTAAAAAAGAAAAATAAAAAAAAAACTTAAAGAAAAACAAAAACAGATTCGAAAGAGAAAAAAATAACGAAGGAGAAAAAAAAAACTTTGCTCGTCTGTTCTTTGATTTTTTTTTTGTGTATTGTATTCTTTCTCTTTTTACAGATTTCGTTAGGGTTTTTATAACCCAAAAATAAATCAGAAAATAAATACAGGAATCCTATTTTTGCTGCTAATGTCTGCTATACTTGCTGTTTTCTGTCATTTTTTCTTTCCTTTTGCAGGTGAACGGCGAAAATGGGGCGGTGAGGAGTGCTATCCGCGCGTTGATTGCGGCGCGACCGAGGGGCTTGTGCTGGGAGCTGCGGTGCCTAGGGTTTCAGAAACCCTAGGCTTCTGATTCTGTTTAGGTGTTGGGCCCTTTTGGGCCGCATAGGTTTGGGTCTGGGTAATATGTTTTGGGCTTGCAAATGGACTGTAAAAGCAAACTGGACATTATTATTTTTATTATTTTTTATTTTTTTGGTTTGTTCGGGCCCGGGCACAAATGGGCTATTACAACTCTAATGTGTGATGGTTGAACCAACAATTTGAACCAAATGCACATCATTGATTTCCTTACTTATTGCAGTAAAGGAACCGTTTTTTTGGAAATCTGTGGATGTCTCGAGTGTTCGTAGTAGAGATGCTGAATTCTACTACAGTTTGTTAGATTCAGTTGTAGAAGAAATTGGAGAAAGTTACATTGTCCAAATAGTGACTAATAATAAGGCAACAATGAAAGCCACTGGAAAAAAAAAATTAATGTTGAAAAGGAAGCATCTATATTGGACCTCATGTGTAGCTCACTGTTTAGATCATGCCTTGAAGATATTGGGAAAAACCCCAGTGTAGCAAAAGTGTTAGATGAGGCTAAGAAAGTGACTTGCTTTATATACAATCACATTTGGACTATTGATTTGATGAAGAAGTATACACAAGGGAAGCAAATACTTCGACCCGTTCTTACTCGATTTGCAACTCATTTCATTCAACTTGAAGAGATAACAAGACAAAAGCAAGGTCTGAGAGAAATGTTTAATTCAAAGGTCAGTATTTTATAATTAGTATTACTTAAATATAGCGATCTTTAATGATTTTATTAGTTCCAAATAATTTAAATTATATTATTTTAAATTTTTTTATGAATATATAGGAATTTAAAGAATCAAAATGGGGGCAACAAAAGTCAGGGATTGCTTATGAAGCCAAAAAATTTGTTTTGGGAAAAGATTTTTTGAAAAAAGCCAATGACCTCATAAAAATTTACGAGCCCCTAGTAAAAGTATTAAGACTTGTGGATGGTGATGAAAACCAACAATGAGCTTTATTTATGAGGCTATTGATAGCGCTAAACGAGCAATTCAGAAAGATTGTCGTTATTTCACCGATTACGAAAAGATTATTGACAATAGATGGAATTTTATGCATTTCGACTTGCATTCAGCTGGTAAGATAAAATGTTTCAAATAATTAAGAAGTACTTTTATATTTTATTATTTTAAGCTTTAGATTATTATTTGATGATATTATTATAAATTATGCTTAGGTTATTTTCTCAATCCTTCAATTTCAATTTGGGGTGGAACATTTTGAGAATGTACTAAAAGAAACATTAGAAGGTACAAGATTAGTAATTGAAAGATTAGAACCTTCTCTTGATACTCAAGTCAGAATGGTTAATTAGGTTAGATTCAAGTACTATTATTTGTAACTTAGTTACATAATTTGAAATGAAATTATTTTTTTCATTTTTACTCTATCTTTTATTTATGCAGTTGTTACTATTTAGAGATAAACATGAGATATTCGGTACTCCACAAGCACAAAGAGCTTGGAAGCAAATGAATCCGGGTAAATAGTTAATTAAATTATTTAATTTATATTATTTAATTATATTGTACATTTTGAAGTTATTTTGAAATTTAAATAATATTATGCAGTTGAGTGGTGGATAATATACGGCACATGTGTTCCTGAGTTACAAATATTAGCAATTAAAGTGCTTAGTTAAACAAGTTCTGCATCAAATTGTGAACAAAATTGGAGCACATTTAGTTATATTCACACCAAGGCAAGAAATAGGTTGAAGTATAAAAACTTGAGAAACTAGTGTTTACCTACTATAATATGAGGCTTCAGATAAGGCATAAAAAAAGAATGAGCGTTGATGATATAAACGTTAATTTTAATCCTATCAGCCTTGATCATATCTTTGAAAATGTTGATCCACTATCAGAATGACTTCAAGAGAAAGAGAATCTATTGTTAGATGGTGAAAATGCCGGTGTGTTGCCTATGGATACCTTTGATGATGAAATGAATGTTGATCAATCTCAAGAACAAAATTTTCCTCATTCAAGTTCTAGTGCAACGCCAAGTCAGAGTGGCGATGGACCTGATGGTGGTGGTTTAAGTCCGATTGATGACGATGATGGACATAGTGGTGATAGAGGTGAGATTAGGTCTTCTACTCGATATGGATGAGAATATGGGGTTGGTACCACTAGTGGACATTTCTGTGATAGATCAGAATTTGATGGAAATATGTTTCCTGGACCTAGGAGAGATACAAGTGAACCTAGAGCTCTATCAAAAGGAAAAGGCAAGAAGCATACTTCTATAGGCTCTTCATTTGGTAGGAGATCGAGTTCTAGTAACCTTGTGATTCATCTACTAGCACTCAAAATTTTTATCCACCGGAACAACATTCATATTGTCAACCTTCACATGGTTATCCACAACCATAGGTTATTATCCGTCATTTCCTAATTATGGTGTGCCATATCAGCCTCAAATGTATCCTTCATGTAATAACACGTTTTTCAGTGATGTCAGAAACAAAGATTTCGGGGCCACAAATTCGATGAGTGAGTTCGTAAATTTATTACGAGTCAAATATAGATTATAATAAATTTTGATTTGATAAATTATGTTATTTGAATGAGTAATTAGATTCAAGTGGTAAATCCTTAAAGTCAAGTGGTTTTAGAAAATAAGGTATCGAGACCTAATTTCTATAAATAGAGCCCATAAATATTTTATTAAATATTTACGAAGTGTTATTAGGGTTATATTAAAATTTGGTTAAAAAATTTTAACGTTTAAATAGTTAATTAATTAAAAAGGACTAAATTGTAAAAGCTACAAAAGTTTATTTCTATTAGTTAAATAGGTCAAATGGCTATGAAAAGGTGAATTAATGGACTTAAATGGTAAATATATCATGCATATTGATAGTGGACAATTATGGACATGTTTTGTTAATTTATAAATTAAAACCATAAGGGTAAAAAGGTAATTTGATAAATAAAATAAATAAACAAAAGCCATCTTCTTTAATTTTCTTTCAGTGAGAAACCAAGACATGAAAACTCCATTATTGAGTTTAAAGGTTTGACCAAATTTCAACTTGTGCATGTAAGTCCATTTGAATTATGTTTCTCGTAATTTTTATGTTTTTGAGATCGTTGCAGCTTAATCTAATTAACATGTACCTCCGTTTTCAAAACTGTTAAAAAGTTCTAAATTTTCCATTGATGAATTTAATATGTTTTTGAAGTTTTATGATAAATTGTTAAGCTTGGTTGTTAAATGGACATATTTTGTTAAGTAATTTTGATGATTTAAAAGTTTAGGGACTTATTTATGAAAATGGTAAAATTCAAGGAAAATAGTGGAAATTGTTGATAAATATGGGCTTTTATAAGATTGGGTAAAAATCCGCTAGCATGATTTATGGATAACAATGGTGAAATTGCAAGTTTCGAGTTTAGGGACTAAATTGCATAAAAGGTAAAATTTGAGGGCAATTTTGTAAATTTTCATTATGAAGGGTTATATGTTAAATTAATTATTTTAAATGTTGTAACAAGATTAATTGAATAAAAATATTTATCTAGATCAAGCAACAACTCAAACGGACACTAATCGCGGGAAAATCAACATAGAGGATTAGTCGTTGGATCACGTTAGGGCATCGTTTTGGTACAGGTAAGTTCGTATAGAGATTGCAATGCCCCAATATTTCTATTTCTGTTTCCGAATAATTTTGACAACAATTGTATATCTGCTTCAGTGGTTAAGTGTTTTGGGGGTGTGTGTGAGGTCTAGGGTTCAAGTCACATGTTTGGTAAATTTTTGTGTTTTTCTGACTTAAGCCTTATACTTGCTCAGTGGGCTTATATTAAATTATTTGTAAAACCATATCAGAATGAGCCTGCTGGTTCGAGTGGTAAGGGAGTATGTGTGTTGTGTGGAGGTTCTGTGTTCGAATCCCTGCGCGAGTGTGGGAGTTTATTTTTGCTCATTTGACCGAGAGAGTTTCGATCAAACAAGAATTCTGAGGAGGTTGAGTAGTGTGTTAGTGGGAGTAAAATTAGGGGATTTTGGGATAATTTGATTTTATTCTTTTTTAAAAATTTCCTTGTTTTCCAGAAAAAAACTGACGTCTTTCTCTTCTTTCCCTTTGCCGAAATTCTGTCACTTCCTCTCCTACCTCTTTTGATTTCTTTTCTGAATCCGTCTTCTCTTTTGTGCAACGATTGATTGCGTTCGTTCGATAAGTGCTGTTCTGCCACTATCTTGTTGTTTCATGGTTTGGTTTTGATGGGGATTTGTGTTCGATTTTTGATTAGGGAAAGGTCAAGGTTCTACTGGTGCTCTTGCAGCGATTTGAGCTTTTAGAGGATTCTTTTCGTTACCGGTAAGTATTCGAGTGTATTTTTGGATTTTGTGAGTTCCGTTTGTGGAATTTTTTCGTTAAAGTTTCAAAGGTGCAACTGAAATTGGGCTTTTGGATACACTGATTTTAGGTTTCGGGAGGCTTAGGAGTGGTTTCGCATCAAACTGATACCAGGTGTGTACCCAGAACGCATAAAAACGAGATTTAGTGGAAGCCAAAAAACCCCACTGTCGACGCCACACGGTCGTGTGGTAGGCTGTGTGCAACGACATGGCCGTGTGATCGACGAAGGCCAGGCCGTGCGCAAGACACGGCCGCGTGATGGCCGGAGTGTGGCCGTGTGAGCCACACGGGCGTGTAGTATCTAGGCCAGGCCGTGTGATCCACACAGAAAAAGCCAATCTGGGCGTGTAGGCCACACGGGCGTGTGGGCCGATTTATCTGAATTTTTCCCTAGGGTTGCACGAGTCATCCCAAACGACTGTGGGCCTACTGTAGGGTCAGTAAGGGCTAACTAAACCCTAAACAGTATGATCT
The DNA here is from genome assembly GCA_025698515.1 of Gossypium sturtianum. Taxonomy (NCBI): domain Eukaryota; kingdom Viridiplantae; phylum Streptophyta; class Magnoliopsida; order Malvales; family Malvaceae; genus Gossypium; species Gossypium sturtianum. Next base: position 49,228,678 of record CM046952.1, on the reverse strand, counting down.
GATAGATTGATATCCTATACTGAACATGAAAGTACTGTGCAAGTCTGATTATTGATCTGCATGACTATCTGTGATCTGGTTAATAGCATGTGAGCATGTTAATTTGCATAATTGTTCTGTATATGTTACTGTTATTGGGGTGGGTTGATGTATATTGGAGGAAGTGTTCTGAAAGGTAGTTATGCCTATTATCTGGCAGCATAGCTGCGTTATATCTGTTATGTGCCGCAACAGTACAACATGGTGTGTAGGGCTAGGTGGGTGTTTTAAACCCCACATGATGTGTAGGGATGGTCGGAGATGGTGTGTAGAGGATAGAGGTAGGATATCTGATATCTGATTCTGATTTGCATATATGTATCTGTGTCTGAGGTGGGCTTAGGCCCGAATCTGCATCTGCATCTGTAATGGGCTTAGGCCCAAATCTGTATCTGACTGATTCTGATTTTCTGGTTGTTTGCATGCTTAATTCTGTGGGGTTACACACTGAGTTTACGTAAACTCACTCTTTCTCGCTTATTCTGCATGGTGTAATCCCACGCCTTAGGCGGATCGGTCTTTGCGGAGTCTTCCGGTAACCACATGTTCGAACTGGTTATAGTTACGACTAAATTTTTATGTTCTGGTTTATTCTGGGTTTATTTTATGTAATTCAGACTTTACGAACTATTTTATTTAATTTGGGTTAGACTGCGATTATATGATTTTATAACTGCATAACGTGATATAACTCAGATTTTATTAAAAGCAAGGGTTTTCTGAGATCTTCAACGATTTTCTAAACACATCGTGCTTGCTTTAAAGCTTCCGCTACAAATACGTTTTACCTCTAAGCAACTAAAAGAATGGGAGTTTTGAAATTGATAATAGTGATATGGGCTAATGAACTGGTATGGTTTAACTTAACGACAACGGTTTTCAACCCCATATCATGTGACACATCCAGATTCGACCATAACTTCTAGGCCGGGTTTAGGGCGTTACAGAGATTAAATTTGTCATTTGATGTTTTGGATGAGTTACTATGTATAATTATGTGAATTATAATCTTGATTTGATAATTGATATTATGGATATTGTTGGAAGGTTAGTTGACTTAATGTTGTAATTTATAAATGTGAAATTCATGATGGTATACAGAAATGTTATAATGCGATTGAAATAAAGGATTTGAGATGTAAAAGTCCTGTTTGAACCATGTGAATACTTAGGATACGAATGACAGGGTTATATGGTTTCGGGTGCTAGTCTTGAATGTCCTACCGATAGTTGAGGTCCTGCATTTGTTGCGAATACTCCATAGCTCATGTGAGCAGTATCGTGTAGCTATCATTTTGACCCACAGCTCGTGTGAGCAGGCCCATTTCACAGCTTGTGTGAGCACTAATAGAAAGGAAAGGTTACGGTTATGGTTACATGAAAAGACACACTATGTGTGAGCATTCCTGAGTATCCAATGTTATTCTATACGGCTCAACGGGTAAGTAGAGGTTAATGGAAAGACATGTATAAAAACTTAATGTTACTAATGTTCATATGAAATGGAAAGTTGGATATGCATATATGAAATGAAAATTATGAGAATTTATCATGCAATGAATGAAATATGCATGGAATTTACTTCTTAATATATGATATGTTCCATAGATGTTATGTTTACTTATCATCTACTAACTATGTGAATTCAAATGAGAAGAATGTGTATTGGATATATATATGTAATGGATAATATAGAAAGCCTAAATGCTTATTATGTATATGCCATTATTTACTTGGAACTTACATGTAATGTTATACTTACTAACCTTATGAGGTGGTGTGTATAGGAAAGGAAGTTTGGCATATGACATGATGAAAGTAGGTTTGGTTGTTTAATTTAAAATGTTCAATAAGTTTAAGTTTCCTATATACGAGCTTACTAAGCACTAGTTGCTTATATAGTTGTTTTCCTTGTTTTGTAGATCATCGGAAGGTTCGATCGGTTGGAATCTTCATCGAAGCACAATCACACTATCCATTGACTATTTTGGTAGCTTTTAAATAAGTTGGGCTAATAGTTATAAATGGAATGTATAGGGTTGTATGTTATTTTGTTATGTTTCAAGCTTATGCCTAACATACTTGCGTATATATGTGTGTTTTGAAATGAGTTGGTACATGCTTGTGTTAGTAGGTGAGTTTGGTCTCTTATGTGTGTGTCTTGTGAAGGAATGTGATTAAGTGATATAATTTAAGAATGAAGTAACTAACTGGTGAGTGTGTGATGTGTGTTTGTCATGTATAAGGTTTGAATGCATATGCTAGTTTACTACTTGGTAAGTTGAGATATTTCAGTTGATGCCAAACTTGTGTATACATTTATTTTGGCCTTGTAAAATGCTTATGTTAATATGTGTATTTGGTCATTTGAAGGTCAGGTAAATAGAACACATATTCATAGCATTGAAGCATGTCACTTGTGTGTTTGTATGGTATATGTTCAAGGTATGAAAATGGCTTGAAATGTATTGAATCAATGTTTGAGTTGTGGTGCCTTTGAATGGCATATTGGTTAGAACATTTAGGATGATTGAATGACATGTTTTGTAGGTGTTTAAGGTGTGTTTTTGGTTACATGTATGTGTGGGAAGAAGGGTGTCTTGGAATACAAGCATAGGCCTTAAGTTGTCTTGTTTTAAGGGTTAATTATGGAGCACACGGCCTGGGACACGGGCTGTCACACGGCCGTGTGACACACACGACCTGGCTACACGGCCGTGTGTCACTTATTATTTCAAGTTAGTGAGTTACACAGTCTAGCACACGACATGCGACACGGCCATGTGTCACAAGTCAGAGAGTTACACGGTCTGGCACACGGCCTGTGACATAGCCGTGTGACCTAACTTAGTGAGTTACACGGTTTAAGACACGGGCTGGGACACGGTTGTGTGTCCCTTTGTTCAAAAACCACATGGTCTGGGCTATGTCACACAGCCTAGCTACGCGGTCGTGTGACCCCTGTTTTCAAAATTTCAACTTTTTCCCAAAATTTTGTATTTGTTTTAATTTAGTCCCGAATTGTCTCTAAACTATTTTTAGGGCCTCAGAGGCCCGATTTAAGGCCCAAATGTATATGTTTGATAGGTTTGTAATGAGTTTCATTTAATTAATATTAAATGATCATTATTGTTATTGTTTGTACGGTAATACTCTGTAATCCTAATCTGACGACGAAAATGGGTTAGGGGTGTTACACTCCACCACCAATGTATCACCCACCTCCACCTCTCATGTATCCTCCTCAAATATATCCTCCATATCAATTATATGAAAACCAAGGTGAAAACGTTACGTTTTTTGGATATATTTTTGGACAAAGGCTACGGGAATCAAGTCAAGAACGCTATCAAAGTGAAGGTGAAGGATCTGATCCTTCTCATCATTCCACTAATTGGTGAAAACTAAATTGTACCACTACCACTATTTGTAAGGTATGTTTTTTTTTAAAGAAAACTTTTGTTAATGTTTTTAATTTTAATGATATTAAACCATTTAAAATACATCTATAGATAAATGAATGGACTATATTTTATGAAAAAATAATTAAGAATTGAAGCATGTTAAACTATATATGAAAGTAGAATGAGAGTGAGAATAAGTGGTAGGAAATAGTAATAATTAATGAGAATCTATACATTTATCTATTCTTTTTTTCCTTTTGCAGCATAGAATGCTTTGATATCTTCACCATCTTCAAAGCTGTCAAGAAATATTGAAGACCTCTCTCATGTATGAATTTTTAATTATTTTATCTATAAAAACTTTCAAACTTATTAAATATGATGAATATTTAATATTTCCCATTTTTTTTTACTTTGTTATTAATTAATATAATATTCTTAGAAAATTAATAAATAAATATAAAAATAATTAATGATTGTAAAAATTGTGTTCTCATATTAATAAAAGTTCATAAGTGTTAGAAAGCACCCTAAAAATCATTAAAAGTGACTTTTTATAATTATAATTATAATTATAATTATTTTGTTTTACAATAAGTTGTGCAAATTTAAAAAAAAAAAATCACGACCACGATATCCGCAGTGACCAGAATAGTATCCGTTATATCCTCAACCGCGATAAACTCGATGCGACCGAAAACGCGGTCACAACTGCAATTTAAATCCCTGATCTAATCAGCCTTTAGAAAACCTGAAAAATGGAAATTTGATCAACTTTGTAAGAGTTGGGATTGCAAGGATATGAAAACTTTTAGCGAATGATACAACAATATGTCTTTCTTTTTTTCTTTTTTTGCTGATTCCAGTAACCTGTAACCTTGTTGATGCATGGTGATTATAACAGTAATTGATTCCAGCTTACCTTTGGAAACTATAAAATTTGAACTACCATCTAGAAAATGCATCAGAATCAGCTAGATAGGATAAATTCATGTTACTCAGAATTAAGTATGAATGTCAAATACAGTTATTTCTTGACATTTGCATTTTCAATTTTATCCGAATTTTTCATGTATTTGGAGGATCCTTACACAATCATGTTGGGATATGCATGGGACACGGATATTTGAAGAAGAGAAGGGGGCAATCTTTATTCTTTTCGATCTTCTAAATTCCACGGGATTTTACAACTGTAAGATGCTATGATAGTTTGATGATATATTAAATGTGTCAATGGCTTTCATCTTTAAATAGTGATATTCTTTAATTAGTGAATAGTAAATAGTAGGGTGGGGGAAAGATTTCAATGGCATCTCTTTGAATTGACATTCTTCTTCACCTAGCAGCTAATAAATGAGCATGGTGATTGATTTTTTCATGAATACCCTTATCCAGCTTCCACTACACAGTCTTTATTTTTTTAGATGATCCAAGTAATAGGAATCGCATTTCAAGGTTGGATGGTCGGACGAAAGACATCCTTTGGAGAATCAGATTCTGAAGATTAAAAGGAGAACTTGTCTTTAACTGACTCATTTCCTGAATATAATGTTCCTTATTCTGATTGCATCGAGTAATGTTAGACACGATACAGAAAAAATTAATAGGATAGGACACGGCAATGATGAAGAATAGCTAAGAGGGCATGTGAATCTGGAATAAAACCTCTTTATTTTTCTTTTTTGCCTAAATTCTTGGTAAAGCTAAAATGTAGGTTTGATCTTGTTATAGATGTGTTCCATCCTCCTGTTTTTTGTTTTTAAACTCATCCAAACCCACCCTAAGTTTAATAGTAATTTTTGAAGTCGAGTCATCTCGATAAATAACTAATATAAATTTACTTTGGATGCCTATTTCATGCCATTGTTTTAAGTAGATAAATAGCAACAAACATATTTGAACCGGCCAACAAATATTATAATTAAGGATGCCAAAAACATATAAATATTTTTTTTGGAAAATTACATTTAAATATTTAATTGACTTTAAATATATTGAAAATATTAAATATAAGTAGGAAAAATTAAATTGAAGTGAAGTAGGGTGGGGTAGGGGTTGATGCATTCAACTTCTTTAGATATGATACTGATTTTCAAAATTATACATTCATAATGAAACAGGATGAGTGGTAGAGTAAAACGTACTAATCCACTCTCACCTTACTCTATTAACATCCTTAATTATAATTAATATAATGAATTATAAATTATATGATATAAAGAGAAACAATAATATCTAAAAAAAGAGTTGGAACTTCAATTAGAAATCAAAAAATCTAACAAACAATTTCATGAAATTTTCCTTTACCCCCTCCTTCCTTCTAATATTAAAGATATTTGAAATAAAGTCAATTATCTATACTATTATTTAAATCTCTAATTAAGTTGGTGTCCTTCTCAATTAACAAAATTGCGAAAATATCTTTCCATGTAAACATAAATTATATTATTGTGATGGTACTTTTGTCTTTTTATATTTTTAATAAAGTCAGTAAAAAACTTATTGTTACCAACAACTTTAAAATCTTTTCTTTATCACTTCAATAGAAGTTTTACTTTAATTTTTTACCCATTTCAATGTTATTACAAATTTTTTTCAGCCACATTGTTTGAATGTATTGATAACATCGTTCATTGAGTTGATATCACAAGTCAACTCAAGAAAAATCATAATAACATTATAAACAATTGGAGTGCATTTATTATTCTTAATATGATATATTTACTCATTTAAATTTTCTTTTTACTTTCAATTTAAACTGTTTTTAAAATTTAGTACATATTCCATATATGCTATTATTATTAGTTCCAAACTTTAATTTTCATTATTAATTATATGTTATTTTTAAACACACACTTGTGTTCTAAATACGTGGTATCCACACATATATACGTGTGAAAAAAAATTCTAGTACTCATTAAGATAAAAGTTTTATTATTCACCTTGTAAAAGTTATTTTTAATCATTACAATATTGGAGGAGAGAAAATAGATAATAGAGTTTAAATCCGTATTATTTAAGCATCAAATAAAAGTTTTAACTATTATTCTAAACAAATTTGAAATTTGAAATTATATTCTCATATTTAGATGAAAAATATTTTTTTTTGAGCTAGTAATATATTATCAATAATACCAAAATTTGATAACAATGGGATACTCTCAATATTACATATTTCTTAAGTGATGTTACGTCACTTTAATAATATCAAATTTATGAAAATTTTAATCTCATTCTTAATGACTTGAAATCATCTATGTTTTTCTTTTTTTTCTTTTTGTGTAAAAACAAAATACCATAAGACTTTAAACTATGCTTACAATATCAAAAAAATCACTGGCCTTGTCGTTATTAAGGATTTCAAGAACTTCCTCTAGAACTGCTGTCAACACATTGACTCCTTCCACATTGGCTGAAGCCATTTTGGCAATCTTATCAGCAACTTGATTAGCTTCCCTAAGCGCATGGCTTATCACTTAATGAAAACAATTTGTAACAGCTTCTGAATTCTCATTACTAGTGTAGAGATTGGATTTGAAGACGTTTCCTTTTTTATTGCTTGGACTACCTCAAGATTATCAGTATGGATCAAAATTTTGTCTAGCCCATTTTCTTTTAAAAGATTTAGGCCATCCAAAATGCCTCATAACTCGAGATCAAAGACTGAATATTCCCCCAATGAGTGATTGAAACCCAAAATCCATTCCCCCAAATGATTCCTCACCACTCCCCTTATGGAAGCATCCTTGTATTCAAACTAACTGCACCATCAATATGCAAATGGACCCAATTTTCAGATAAAGGGAGCCTCTGCATGGAGATATTACTTCAATTCAAGTCTTCCTTATGTGTGGACCAAAACTGTTTCGCCCAAGAAATAGATACTTTAACAATCTCATATGCTTTCCAAGTAAGGCATTGAAAGACGAATAAGTTCCTATTCTTCTAAATGCGCCTTATGATGATACCAAATAAACTTGCCTAATTAACTTCCACAGAATCCACCGTCTCGCAAGACTCTAGATTGGATATCAACCATTCCGAAATATTAAAGGAGAAAAACCTACCACTATTATTTGAGGGCATCACCTGTCTCCACACCTATTTTGTCGTAGAACAGTCTCTGAGTACATAAAGAATATCCTTTGTCACATGTCCACAAAAAGAACACCCTGCTTCCTGGCCAATTTCTTGCCGTACTCGTTTAGATTGAGGGCCCTTAAATTTCCAAGGAGTTCTCCAAAATGACTCATTTAGATTCCATTAGTTTCCTTTATTCGATTTATAGGCACTCTTAACTGAGAAAGCCCTTGTCGAATTAGGTACCCAAGCGATTCTATCTGGACCTACATCGGGATGCAAAGGGGGAATACTCACAATGCATCTTATGATATCTTTCGAGACCCATACACGAAAAAAAAATCTAAATTTTAATTACCTTCCATTGTAACCATATCTTTGAGAAAGCAATCCATTTCCAAGTTTCCATGCGAGGGACTCCGATTTATTAGAGGGCCAATCTGTGGCACCGAAGGATCATGCCAACATTGTGCAGTCCTTTCATCCCCCACTGACCACACAAGATTTTCCCTAAATAAAGGCTATATCTTTGACAAACCTCTCCAAAGATGAGAGTTATTACTTATCAATATACTATCTGACAGACAATCCTTCAATCCATACTTCGACCGAAGTACCCTAACCCATAGAACATTGACACTAGAAACAAGATTAAACCCCAATTTCATCATAAATGAAGTATTTTGATCCACCAGTATCTGTAAACCAAGACCTCCACAAGATCAGGGTTGACAAACTGAGTCCCAGTTAACTAGTGCTAATTTTATTTTCCCAGTTGAAGAGCCTCAAATGAACTGCCTGGCCATACTTTCAATCTCCTCACATATCCCTTTCGGTATCATCATTAACTGCATAAAATAATTAGGATTTGACAGAAGTACCGAGTGAGCTAGAGTGGCTCTCCCAGTAAGAGATAATTGTCTTGCATCCCAATTGAAAAGCTTACTGCAAATCTTGTTTACCACAAATATAAAAGGTACTTTTTGTGGCTCTTTTGTGGAATAACAGAACCCTAAGTAAAAACCAAGATCATTTACCTTATGGAAGCCCAACAATCTACTAATTTGATGTCCAAGTGCCTTGTCAACATAATGAGAGAAACAAATATTAGTCTTTTGCGCGTTGATCTTGTTACCAGAGTAAGCAAAAAAATGCCCCAAAACCTCCTGGATAAGTTTAGCATGATCCATATCTGCTTTGATGACAAAAATAAGATCATTCACAAAGAATAAATGAGACAGATTCTGACCTGATCTGGAAAGTCTAATTGGCCTCCATTGTTCATTCGAAATTGATGACTTAATATCATGCCCAAGCCACTCCATACACAGCACAAATAAATACGAAAACAAAGGACATCCTTAGTGAGTTCCCCTGGTGGGCTTAAATTTCCATGTAGGAGTTCCATTCTATGATATCTGCATAGTAGAATTAGAAATAACAAACATGACGACTTTCCTCAAGAAATCTAGAATACAAGCAACCCTTAACGATGCATCAATAAGTTTTCATATTACCCTATCATAAGCTTTTTCCAGATCAATTTTGATCATCATCTATTTATTCTTCCTACCTTTCAGAAAGTGGATGATTTCTTGTGCTATCAGAATGTTATCAATAACGTTTCTCCCAGCTATAAAACTTATTTGTTCTTTCACAATAATTTTAGGAAATACCAACCTGAACCTATTTGCAATGACTTCATCACTAGCTTATACAACACAGTACATAGACTGATAGGACGAAATTGTTGGAAACTATCTAGATTAATAGTTTTAGGAATAAGGGTTATAAGAGTGTTGTTAAGGGCAGGATCAATAGAACCACCCTCAAAAGCCTTCCTGACCCAATCCCATACAGCTCCTCCCACTAAATTCAACTGATTTTGAAAGAAAAGGGCATGAAAACCATAGCTACTTGGGGCTTTTAAAGGTGCCATATCGAAAAGAGCCTTCTTGATCTCATAATAAAAAACAGACTTGCCTAAAAAATTCAATCTCCCCTAGATCCAGATTGGGAAAATAAACTACCTCATTTTAAAAAATTTCCAGATCATAACACCATTCACCATTTTGAATACATAAAGCAAAAATATGATTAAGCTTTCTTCTCTTGAACGTACATCTGTAGAAAAAATTTGTGTTCCGATCACTAAAATTCAACCAGACACATCTAGACTTTTGCTTCCATAAGAGTTCTTTGTGATACAAAACAGATTTCAATTCTTCCCTAATCTGTATTTTAATATGAAAGAGTCGATAAGAGTTGGATCTTTCTAAAGCCCTTTGAATATTGGCTAACCTCTTCATATGTTGTTTTTTCCTTGACCCAATATGATCATACATTGTTTTATTCCATAGTGAAATACTAGCAGTAAAGTGCAAAAGGGCCTTTGTCATGTTACCATCAAAAGTTCATTTTTCCTTAAAAAAATTTGAAAAGTCTTGATGATTAATCCATCTTGCCAAGAAACAGAAATGACGATCTTTAGACACACCAGCCTCCTATTTAAAAGATAAGAGAATTGGTCGATGATCTGTTGATTCTCGGGAGATGGGAAACCAAACAACTAGGGAATGATTTAATCTACTCAACATTACCAATGGCTCGATCAAGTCTTTCAAAAATTCTACCCCTCTACCAGGTGAATTCAGGACCTTTGAACCCGAAGTCCTATAAAGTTCAATTGTCTACAAAATCTGCAAATAGTGGACAGTGTTTACCCTTTGAGCTCCCCTCAAACTTTTCATTCTTAGAAATAATAGTATTGAAATCTCCTATTGCTATCCAAAGAATTGGCCCTTTATGTAACAACAATTTCAAGTCCTCCCAAAGGGATTTTCTTTTTGTCTGATTCGGGCTACCATAAACAAAAGCTATAAGCACTGTAACACCCCAAACTCGGCCTAGACGTTATGGCTGATTCTGGTAATATTACGTTGAAGGGTTTTGATATTAGTGTTACTTCTATAAAACTTTATATAATTGTTCGATAAATTATTCAAGTTTTATAACCATTACTGAAAGCGTTATTTAATTAAATCATATGTCAAAACATAATTTACAGCGAAAGTTTTAGAAATCGTTATACTTTGAAATCTAGTTCGTGTCTTCGAAAAAACCTTTGTTTTCGTAAAACTGTGATTTAGTCAAATGTCACAATAAAAGTACAAAACTCCCAGAAATAGTCCTTAAATTAAATAAAAACCAATATTTAGAACAGTTTACGAACTCGTGGTCACCGTAAGACTCGGTCGCACCGATCCGCCTAAGTCTGTGGATTACCTGAACAGAACAGACAAACAAATGTGAGTTTTCATAAACTCAGTGTGTAACCCAACAGAAATAGTCATGCAACATATCCAGATTTTCATGAACAGTAAGATACAGATTCGGACTTAAGTCCATAATAGATACAGTTATCAGAATCAGATAAATAGAATAGATATAGTGAGTCCTACCCCCATCCTCTACACACCATCTCCGACCATCCCATCACACCATGTGAGGTTAAAAGCACCCACTCTTCTCTACACACCAAATAGTGTCGATGCGACACATTACAGATAATATGCAGTCAAGCTGCCAGAAAATAGGCGAAGTGTCACCGTACAGATCACTTCCTCCACATATACAATCCACCCCAATCACAGATACATAATACAGATATAGAAATAGCAGATTTATCATGCTTAACATGCTTGTATACAGATAACATGCATACTTAACAGTACAGTCAGACATACATTTAGTATCCTACTCAAACTAGTCTATCAGATTATCATAGCACACAAAATAGGGTTGATTAGCCCTTACTGACCCTACGGTAGGCCCACAATCAGGTCGGAACGACCCGTGCGACCCTAGGGAAAATTTTAAAATTATGGGCCCACATACTCGTGTGGCTTACCCGTGTGGGCCCACATACCTAGATTGGCCTTGCCCGTGTGGCCCACACGCCATATATGACCTAGCCCGTGAGGCCCACACGGTCGTGTCTTACGCATGACTACACCTTCGTCAAACACACGACCATGTCTCGCACATGGCCAACCACACGGCCAGGCACACGCCTGAGTGGCGTCGACAAAATGCATTTTTTAGCTTTCGCCGAAACTTAATTTTCTGCGTTTTAGGAATGCATATGTTTTGGTTTTGATGCGAAAACACTCCCGAGACCACTAGAACCTAAAATCGACAAACCCAACTCCCAAAATCAGTCTTAATTCACAATTAAACTGAAACCACGAAACCCACAATAGTTTAATTCAAGCGTTCATCACTTACCCCAAAGCCCCGAACGATACTGACTACAATTCCACAAGAGGAGAGCCCCGTTCCTCACGATTCGCTGCCAATTAACCCAGGATCACATTATCGAAAGGATCAAAATTAATATAAGTAGTTAAAAAAATTACCTTTAATCCGAACAAAATTCACTACCCTCACTTACCAGACACACGAAGATTTCAACAAAAATCGTATCACCACGGTTTTTGGAAGAACAATGTTGGCAAAACAAAGAAAAAGACAAGAAATTTTGGATGGAAAAAATCACATAGGAAAAAAAGTCAAACTGGAAGAAAGAGAAATTTTTGGAAAAAGAAAAAATAAAATAAAATCTTCACTTGATCACAATCCCACTACATCCACTAACAACCCAACCAACACAGAATTTCAAGACCACTCAAACTTTCTAAGCCAACCGAAACAAAAATTAACATCCACGCTCACGCAGGGACTCAAACACAGGACCTTCAAGACACTAACTCCTTACCACTCAAACCAACAGGCCCATTCTAATATGGATTAACAAACAATTTTAAATATGTCCACTCAACAAGGGTAAGGCTTGGATCTAAAATAACAAAATTTTGGCAAAAGGGAGACTTGAACCCAAGACCTCACACACACACCCAAAACACTTAACCACTGAAGCAGATACACATTTGTGTCAGATTTCACAAAAATAGACTTAAATAATTTAGGGCGTTACAACTCTGCCCCCTTAAAAGAAATTTCGGCCTCGAAATTTACCTAATCAGAACGGATGAGGATACTGCTAACACATCGAGTCTTCAAGTGCCCAAGTGGCTTCCTTAGTGCCATGATTTCGCCACAGAACATTTACTAATGGAATGGACTTCCTCCTCAGAACCTTAATATCTCGATCCAAAATCTAAACCGGCTCCTCCTCAAAAGTCAAATCCGGTCTAACCTCGACCTCTTCAACAGAGACAACGTGAGATGGATCAGACTGGTACCGCCTCAACATCGAAACATGAAAGACATCATGGATACGGTCTAACTCTGCAAGTAGCTCCAACTGATAAGCGACCGGTCCCATATGCTTCAGAATTCGATATGGCCCGATGAACCTAGGGCTCAACTTATCCTTACGATCGAACCTCAAAACTTTATTCTACGAGGATACCTTGAGAAAAATGAAGTCACCCACAGAGTACTTGATATCTCTCCTTTTCAGATCCGCATAGGACTTCTGCATATCAGAAGCCGCCTTCAGACGATCCCGAATCAGTCTAACCTTATCTTCAGTCTCAGAATCCAACTCAGGACCAAAAATCCGTCGCTCACCCAACTCAGTCCAACATAGCTGAGTACGACACTTACGACCATACAAAGCCTCGTAAGGTGCCATCTGGATGCTAGACTGAAAACTGTTATTGTAGGCAAACTTAGCTAGCAGTAGAAAATCATCCCAACTGCCTCAGAAATCAATCACACAACTCCGAATCATATCCTCTAATATTTGAATCACCCTCTCAGATTGACCATCGGTCTGAGGATAGAACGTAGTACCGAAGTCCAATCTTGAACCCAGAGCCTCATGCAGTTTTTTCTAGAACCGAGAAGTGAAGCGAGGATCCCTATCAGAAATTATCAAAACAGGAACCTCATGCAGTCTTACAATCTCAGAAATATAGAGCTTCGCTAATTTTTGCGGAGAGTAGTTCGTCCGAACTGGAATAAAATGAATGGACTTGGTCAGTCTATCCATGATGAACCAAATAGAATCCTTCTTAGTGGGTGTCAAGGGCAACCTACTAACGAAATCCATCGTCACTCGTTCCCATTTCCATAAGGGAATCTTAACAGGTTGGAGCAAACTCGAAAGTAACTGGTGCTCAGCATTAACCTGCTGGCACGTCAGACAACGAGTAATAAAATCTGTCACCTCACGCTTTAAACTTGGCAACCAGTACAACTCACGAAGATCGCGATACATTTTATTACCACGGGGATGCATAGCATAAGGGCTACATGCGCCTCCCTCAGGATCAACTATCTCAGATCAGAATCACTCGGTACACAAACCCTACCTCGAAAACACAAAATTCCATCCTTATTTAGTCCAAAATCAGAAGTACTGCCACTCTCAATCTGACAAAATTGCAAACCCAGAGACTCATCCCCTAACTGCTTATCTCGAATCTGATCAATCCATGCCGGCTTAGCTTTCAACTCGGCTAATAGACCTCTATCATCAAACAAACTAAGGCGAGCGAACATCACTCTCAAATCAGTCATCGTTCTACGACTGAGAGCATCGGCCACCACATTGGCCTTACTAGGATGTACTCTATCGTGCAGTCATAATCTTTGAGCAACTCAATCCATCGACGCTGTCTAAGATTCAACTCCTTCTGAGTAAAGAGGTACTTGAGGCTCTTGTGATCAGTGTAGATGATGCACCTCTCACCATACAGATAGTGCCTCTAGATCTTTAACGCAAATACCACAGCAGCTAACTCGAGACCATGCTTCGGATAAATTCTATCGTGTGACTTAAGCTGACGGGATGCATATGCCACAACCTTATCATCTTGCATCAGTACACATCACAAACCAATGTGCGAAGCATCACTATACACTACAAACTCCTTACCAGATTCAGGTTGAATCAGAACAAGAGCCTGAGTCAGAACAGACTTGAGCTTCTCGAAGCTCGATTGCTGTACATCAGTCCAGACAAAAGGAACACCCTTGTATAGAAGCTTAGTCAAAGGAGCTGCAATCAGAGAGAGCCCCTCAACAAACCGCCGATAATATCCTGCAAGACCCAAAAAACTACGAATCTCAGATACATTTTTAGTTTGTTTCTAATCAAGTACAGCCTCAATCTTTCTAGGATCAACTCAGATCCCCTCGGCAGAAACCACGTGCCTCAGAAAAGTTACCTCTCGTAACTAGAACTCACATTTGCTCAACTTAGCGTAGAGCTGTTTCTCTCGGAGTATCTGAAGCACTACTCTAAGATGCTCGTCATGCTCATCCTCAGTCTTAAAGTAAACCAAAATATTATCGATGAAGACCACGATGAACTGATCCAGATACGGCTGAAAAACTCAGTTTATCAGATCCATGAATGCACCCGGAACATTTGTCAGACTAAAGGGCATAACTAGGAACTCGTAGTGCCCATAACGAGTCCTAAATGTCGTTTTATAAATATCAACTTCCTTAACTCTAAGCTGATGATACCCAGATCGGAGATCTATTTTCGAGAACACTGAAACCCTTCAGAACTGATCAAACAAGTCGTTGATCCTCGGAAGTGGATACTTATTCTTCACTATCAGTTTATTCAACTGCCGGTAGTCAATGCACATTCTCATGGTACCATCTTTTTTCTTTACAAACAGAACTGGTGCCCCCCATAGAGACACACTCAGGTGAATGAAAACACGATCCAGAAACTCTTGAAGTTGAGCCTTCAGCTCTGCAAGCTCTTTCGATGCCATACGGTATTGAGCGATAGACACCGGAGCTGTACCCGGTAGAAACTCAATACCAAACTCAACTTATCGATTCAGAGGTAAACCCGGTAACTCCTCAAGAAAAACATCTAAAAATTCTCTCACTGTTCTAATATCCCTCACAGAAGAGTCTTAGAAACAAAAACACTGACGTAGGCCAAAAATGCCTCACACCATTTCCGAACCAATTTCTCAACCACTAAAGCGGAGATAACATTCGACAGATAATCTCGACGCTCATCGATCACTTCTATTTCCTTGTCATCCACAGTCTTCAGAACAACCCTCTTAGTCCCACAGTCCAGACTAACTCGGTGCTCAACTAACCAGTCCATACCCAGAATTAAGTCGAACTCCCCAAACAGTAGCTCTATCAGATCTGCCGGAAACACAGTCCCTTGTACTTTCAACGGGACATTCCTATAAAGTTTATTTACTCGAACAAACTGCCCCAACAGACTCAGTACAATAATCTCGCTAGAAGTACACTCAACAGAAATCCCCAAGTTTTTGGAAACAGTACTAGCTACAAATGAATGTGTAGAACCTATGTCTATCAGAGTAGTATATGGAACATCAAAAATAGAGAACGTACCTGTGATCACATCAGGAGCGTCTCTATCCTCTCGGTGTCGACCAGCATAAACCAGTGCAGGCTGCCTCGCCTCAGTCTGACTAGTACCTCTGCTGGTGCTTTCTGTCCTAGGCCCATCCCATTACCACCCCTAGACGGTCCACGGCCCCTAGGTAGCTACTGAACCGCCTTCTGAGGCTGTACAGAACTCGGTCCTGAAGCTTGCATCTGATCAACATAATGTGGACGAGACTTTCTAATCCGATGCTCCAAAGATTCCCACACCGCAGACAAGCCCCTAACCTCCTCCAACACTCGCTCGGATGACGCCTACCACAATCACCACATGGCTGAATCCCAGTAGGAGCAACAGGAACCACCACTCTAACAAGCCCATCAGGTCTGGCCTATTTCTTGGGCCTCTAAACTGAACTAGAGGGCTTCGAATCCCTCTTATTCTTGCCTCTCTCTCGATCTTTATTCTGGCGCTTCATGCGCTTAACCTCTTCGGCGATCTTCGCCTTATCCACAAGACCTGCAAACTCTCGCTCCCTCTGTAGAGCAATCAATACCCTCAGATTATCCCT
This sequence comes from Gossypium sturtianum, assembly GCA_025698515.1. Taxonomy (NCBI): domain Eukaryota; kingdom Viridiplantae; phylum Streptophyta; class Magnoliopsida; order Malvales; family Malvaceae; genus Gossypium; species Gossypium sturtianum. The sequence continues at coordinate 49,212,216 of CM046952.1, read as the reverse complement.
CAAACCATCCTCAAAATAGACACATTTCTCATACTCAGATGCCACCATGCCTCGAGCGTAGCGGCTCAACCTCAGAAACTCAGCCTCATACTCGGCTACAGATTTATCACATTGCGTGAGATACATGAACTCACGCCTACGAGCGTCAACGTAGCTCGCGCCCACATACTTTCCCAAGAAGGAAGTCTTAAAATAATCCCAGTTCATATGATCCGGTTGAGTACCCTCCTCAACCGACAACCATCACTGATATGCCTAATCGCGAAGCAAAAAGACTGTACCGTTTAATTTCTGTTCATAAGTACAATCGATGTCATTCATAATCCTCTCAGTGGTTTCCAACCAATACTCAGCCACAGTAGGGGCGACTCCAGTGACACTCTTAAACAGCTCAGCTCTATTGGACCGGAGTCGTTCAGTTACCGACCCACGGCCCCTAGATCCAGAATGGGGTCCAGCGACCCTCTCCACCACCCTTAACATGGCTTGGGACAGTGTGTCGTCCCCAACCAAGTGGCTTTGAGACCGAGTCTCAGTAGCAGGTGAAACTGGTGTCTCACTCGTGTCTAAATTTGGCATACTGCCCAAACAGTAAGACTCAGCTCGAGCCCCCTACGAGCCCTACTGCCCTCACGAATACCACGGCCGCGAGTTTCACGAGCGCTCATCGTATATTTCAAATTAATCTACATTATAAAATTTTATGCATCAGTTCCAGTGTTTATTAACAGATATTTTATGCTCAAATTATCAGAATTTAAGAAGTATTTCAGAGGTTTTAGTCTCTACTAACTCAGTGTAGTTTCAGAAGGTACTAACTATAGTATTTTCAGAAATTTTCTATCTAAGTTCAGAAATACTTACAGGATCGGCGCCGGAGACTCGGTGTACCACATACTTACCTAGAATGATCCAAATTATTTGAAAACCAGTTCTTTTTCAAAACACAACTTTGAAACCCAAAATTTACAGCCCGAGTTTTGCAACCTAGTTCTGATACCACTAAATGAAACACCCCATACCCGCCCTAGACGTTATGGCCGATTTTGGTAATGTTACGTTGAAAGGTTTTGATATCGGTGTTACTTCGATAAAACTTTATATAATTGTTTGATAAATCATTCAAGTTTTATAACCATTACTAAAAGCGTTATTTAATTAATTCATATGTAATTTACAGCGGAAGTTTTAGAAACCGTTATACTTTGGAAATCCAGTTCGTGTCTTCAGAAAAACCTTTATTTTCATAAAACCGTAATTTAGTCAAATGTCGCAATAAAAGTTAAAACATATCCAAAACCAAAATAAAAAAAAACAGTCCAGAGAGTCCAATACTTACAAAACTCCCAGAAATAGTCCTTAAATTAAATAAAACCAATATTTAGAACAGTTTATGAACTCGTGGTCACCGTGAGACTTCGTCGCACCGATCCGCCTAAGTCTGTGAATTACCTGAACAGAACAGATAAACAGATGTGAGTTTTCGTAAACTAAGTGTGTAACCCAACAGAAATAATCATGCAACATATCCAGATTTTCATGAACAGTAAGATACATATTCGGACTTAAGTCCATAATGAATCTGATTATCGAATTAGATAAGCGAAGAGATCTGATGAGTCCTACCCCATCCTCTACACACCATCTCCGACCATCCCATCACACCATGTGAGGTTAAAAGCACCCACACATCCCTACACACCAAATAGTGTCGATGCGACACATTACAGATAATATGCAGTCAAGCTGCCAGAAAATAGGCAAAGTGTCACCGTACAGATCACTTCTTTCACATATACAACCCACCCTAATCACAGATACAGAATACAGATACAGAAATAGCATATTTATCATGCTTAACATGCATGTATACAGATAACATGCATACTTAACAGTACAGTCAGACATATATTTAGTATCATAATTAGATTAGTCTATCAGATTATCATAGCACACAAAATAGGGTTGGTTAGCCCTTACCGACCCACGGTAGGCCCAAAGTCAATCCGAACGACCCGTGCGACCTTAGGGAAAATTTCAAAATTATGGACTCACACGCCTGTGTGGCCCACACGGCCACACTCACACCATCACACGGTTGTGTCTTACGCACGACCACACCTTCGTCAGACACACGACCATGTCTCGCACACGGCCAACCACACGGCCAGCCACACGCCCGTGTGGCGTGGACAGAATGTTTTTTCGGCTTTTTTCGAAACTCGATTTTTTACGTTTTGAGAACACACCTGTTTCGATTTTGATGCGAAAACACTCCCAAGACCACCAGAACCTAAAATCGACAAACCCAACTCCCAAAATCAGTCTTAATTCACAATTAAACCGAAACCACGAAACCCACAATAGTTTAATTCAAGCGTTCATCACTTAGCCCAAAGCCCCGAATGATACCGACTACGATTCCACAAGAAGAGAGCCCCGTTCCTCAAAATTCGCTGCTAATTAACCCAGAATCACATTACCGAAAGGATCAAAATTGGTATAAATAGTTAAAACAATTACCTTTAATCCGAACAAAATTCACTACCCTCACTTACCAGACACACGAAGATTTCAACAAAAATAATTTATCACCGCGATTTTTGGAAGAACAATGTTGGCAAAACAAAAAAAAACAAGACAAGAAATTTTGGATGGAAGAAATCACAAAGGAAAAAAAGGCAAACTGGAAGAAAGAGAATTTTTTTAGAAAAAGAAAAAATAAAATTAAATCCCCACTTGATCACAATCCCATTACAACCACTAACAACCCAACCAACTCAGAATTTCAAGACCACTCAGACTCTCTAAGCCAACCGAAACAAAAATTAACATCCACGCTCACGTAGGGACTCGAACATAAGACCTCCAAGATACTAACTCCTTACCACTCGAACCAATAGGCCCATTTTGATATGGATTAATAAACAATTTTAAATAAGTCCACTTAACAAGGGTAAGGCTTGGATCTAAAATAAAAAAATTTTGGCAAAAGGGAGACTTGAACCCAAGACCTCACACATACACCCAGAACACTTAACCACTAAAGCAGATACACATTTGTGTCAGATTTTACAAATACAGACTTAAATAATTCAGGGCGTTACAAGCACACATTCAGACCATCTGTTACTTAGAACACGAGTTAGAATGAATTGTGGATTACTTCGGATGATCTAGACTTTGATAGAATATTTCTAACCAAGCCAAATTCCCCCAGAAAAACCCATCGCTTCCACTCGATGTGAATATTGAAAACCCAGCTTAGCTATAACAACGTCTGTTTTAGTATCGCTGATTCTTGATTACAACAAACTGACAATATCTGACTTAAATTCCAAGTTATATTCTTTAAAAACACGTGGGAAATTAATCCCCGCACAACATTGGCAATTCCATGAGAAAACAATAAAGTTTAAATCCATAAAAATAATAACAGAAAATGGATAACAAACTTACTGTCTATCCTGCTCCATCGTGATCAATAGTCCCCTATTTTCCCCAACTGCTCCTTACCAATTTCTTGGGCAAGTTGTACCGATATCAAATCAACCATGGAATTAATCAAGTCAGCCAAAGGAATCCGTGAGTTACTGGAAACCTTAAAATTTCTTCCTGGCCCGCGAATGGTATTATTTAGTTTCTTTTCATGTTTACTATTGTTTGTTTTCCCTCCACTGTTGTTTCCACTTGGAGATGAAGAAGTCCTCTCCGTAGAAATATCTCCGCTATCAGTACAAGAATCGACTGAAGTGGGCATTTTGTTTTCTTTAAAAACCACTGCACCGTACTTTCCTACATTGAGTAAGCTCTCTCTAACACCCACATCCATTTCGATAGGTCCTTCAAATATATGATTAAAAAGTAATAGATTTTCATTTTGACCATCAATAGAGAAAATCCCACCATTCGAACTTCCAGCACTTCCCAATATAAAATTCCCCTTGGAATTGAAAACATTATTTGGAGCGTTGTAGGCTAACAAAGGACGAGTTTTTTTTTTTTCTAAATGAGCCAAGCTAGTAACTCCCTCCCTGTCTTCATTAAAAGAATTGCCCTCAAGGACCAAAGCTGGGCCTGGAAGGGACGAAAGTCCATATCCATTTGACTGTATAGGTCGTTTATCTTGGGATTTAGAAAGCAGGTCGGCCCCATCCACCAATTTATTTTTCCCATTGGAAGAAAATTCACTAGGCCTACCATTTCTATTAGTTTGGCCTTTGTTGGAAATAGCTATTGCCCTCTTATCCAACCCTCAATTTTTACTCAAATTAATAGTTTCACTTCTATTACCATTTAAAACTCCCTTCAACTGCCCTTTACTAATTTCCCCAATCCCCACAATATCATTCATTTCCTTATTTCTATCAGCCAATATATTAAAACGGGATCTTGAAGATCCAACCCTCGAATTTCGACACCAAATCCCCTATCATCCCTCGATTTTCGCCTTGATTTTCTTTGTTGGAAACAGTTGTTGGCATCTTACCTAACCCTGCATTTTTACTCAAATTAATAGCTTCACTTCTATTACCATTTAAAACTCCCTTCGACTACCCTTTACTAATTTCCCCAATCTCCACAGTATCATTCCTTTCCTTATTTCTATCAGCCAAGATATTGAAATGGGATCCTGAAGATCCAACCCCCCGAATTTTGACTTGACTTTTGCCTTGATTTTCTTTGTTGGAAATAGTTGTTGCCCTCTTACCCAACCCTGAATTTTTACTCAAATTAATAGCTTCACTTCTATTACCATTTAAAACTCCCTTCGACTACCCCTTACTGATTTCCCTAATCTCCACAGTATCAATCCTTCCCTTATTTCCATCAGCCAAGATATTGAAACGGGATCCAAAAGATCCAACCCCTTGAATTTCGGCACCAAAGCCCCTATCATCCCTCGCTTTCTGCCTTGATTTTCTTTCTACCAACATCCATGGGCCATAGTTCACCGATTCTATAACACCCCAAACCCAGCCTAGACGTTATCACCGAATCCGGAGATGTCACAAAGAATGGGTTTTGATAACAAAGTTTATATGATAAAACCAATTCAATTTTTCAACTCTTATTTTCTTTTATCCATTGTCAAAACGTTTATTCAATTAATTAATTTTCTTTAAAATGTGTTTTATAACGGAAGCTTACGAAAATCGTTGTATTTTATGAAGGCAGTTTGTATTTTAGAAAACCTTTGTTTTAGTAAAAACTGTGTTTTTAGCGAGTTGTCCAAACAAATTATTAAACAAAAATCCAAATCCCAAAAATTTAATCAACAGATCAGAAAGTCCATTTAATACAAAACTCCCAGAAATATCCTTTAAGTAAATAAAACCTTTAATTAAATTCAGTTCGTAGACTAGTGGTCACTGCAAGACTTCGCCACACCGATCTATCTAAGTCTGTGGATTACCTGAACAGAACAGACAAACAGAGGTGAGTTTACATAAACTCAGTGTGTAACCCAACAGAAATAGACATGCAAACATGCAGAAAACTCACATACAATCAAATACAGATTCGGGCTCATGCCCATTTCAGATTCAATTAACAGAGTCAGATATACAGATCAGATAATCAGAATCCTACCCCCATCCTCTACACACCAACTTCAACCATCCCATCACACCATGTGGGGTTAAAAACACCCACCCAACCCTACATACCATATCGTGCCATTATGACACATATCAGATAATGTGCAGCCAAGCTACCAGAATATAGGCATTGATCGCCATACAGAACGCTTCCTCCACATATACAAATCTCACCCCAAAACAGATACAGAAAACAGATACAGAAATAATAGATTAAACATGCTCAACATGCTTATATACAGGTTACGAAATAATCAGACATGCATATCATTATCATACTCAGAACAGAATATCAGTCTATCAGATCTATAGTTTTAGGGTTTGGTTAGCCCTTACCGACCCTACGGTAGGCCCACAGTCGATCGGAACGACCCGTGCGACCCTAGAGAAAATTTCAGAAATATGGGCACACATGCCAGTGTAGGCCTACACGCCCAAATTGACATTGCCCGTGTGGCCCACACGAGCTGGCCCAAACCCACACGCCTATGTGTCATGCCCGTGTGGGCCCACACGCCCAACTTGACCTAGCCCGTGTGGCCCACACGGCCACACTCGCACCACCATACAGCCGTGTCTTATGCACGGCCATGCCTTCGTCGATCACACGGCCGTGTCTCGCACACGGCCAACCACACGAGCGCCCACACGCCCGTGTGGCGTCGACAGAACAGTTTTTCAGCTTTTGTTGAAGCCTCATTTTTTGTGTTTCGGGTACACACCTGGTACTTTTTTTATGTGAAAACAATCCCAAGCCTCCCGAAACCGCCAACACACTTGTTCACTCGCACAAATTAGATTGTTGAAAAGGAACTGCTACTTTACCCACTTCTCTGATTACACGAAAACCAAAGATTCACAACACCTAAAAGCGAGGACTAGTGATAGAAACAAAGTATGAAGGGAATAGTTTAATTTCAGACAGAGAGTAGAGAAAACGAAAATAAAAATAATGGGGATTTTGTTTGGAGGAAGAAGAACGTCAAAAACACAGAGAGAATTTTGGGAAAATTAAAAATGAAAAATAAAATAAAATAAAATAAAATAAAATAAAATAAAACTAATTATATATCCCCCAACTTCCCACTAACACCTCAATCTCAACCACTTTAGAATTTAAACTCTACCGAAACTTTCTCAAAGAACCTAGCAAAAATAATATAACATCCACGCTCGCGTAGGGATTTAAACACAGGACCTCTAACACACTAACCCCCTTACCACTTGAACCAACAGGCTCATTCTGATATGAATTAACAAATAGTTTAATATAAACCCACTCAACAAGGGTAAGGCTTGGTTCAAAAATAACAAAAATTGTCAAAGTGGAAATTGAACCCAAGACCTCACACACACACCCAGAACACTTAACCACTGAAGCAGATACACAGTTGTGTCAAATATTTACTGAAACAGGGATAAATTAATCAGGGCGTTACAGATTTAACCTCTTTGTCAGTCGATTCCATTGCCACATCGGGCTCCCCTCTTTCAATTACAACAGGTTGACCTTCCTCGACCACCACAACATTTTTGACGTTTGGGCATAGTTCTTTCTCATGGTCGTATCTACCGCAAGCAAAACAAACAACCGACAACGATTCATACTCAATCAGTTGGAGGATTTCATTGATCAGAGTTTGAGAGACCAGGGGCTTGTCCAGGTTAATGAAAACAACCATGCAAGCAAATCTACCTCTAGCCCTATTATCAATATTGAAATCCAACTTCACAACCTTCCCTACCAATTCCCCAATCTCCCAAAGGATTTTCCTGTTGTACAAATGACCCGACAAACTAGGGAGGCAAATCCTGGTCTTAACTATACTCGGGTAAGGTTTTGCAGGATTGAAATCTGTTGACCACGGCTGAATTGTAAGGTACTGTCTAAATACAATCCAAGGCCCTTGAGATAATACTCTATCATAGTCCTCTTTGCCTTGAAATTTGACCAAATAATAGCCATTTTCAATGTCCATTAAATGAAAAGGCATTGAGGGTTTCCAGATATTAGAAATCCTGTTTTGGAGTGAAATAAAACCAATATTTCGGCCAAGTAATTTGATCACTACTGTTAGAGCCATATCTTTAACTAGCAATTGATTAACCCTATCAAAAAAATCAATTGATGGTTTTCCATTAATAGTCGATCTCCTAATGTCTCCATCAACGAATTCCAGATCAAATTCCATTGTAAATTCTGGTGTTTCAAACGCACTCCCCAAAATTGAAGAATCCCCTACCAGTTTTTCTTTTCAGGTCATTACCGTACAGACACCAGGTCTACCATAGTCTCTGGGTTCGACTCTACCCTTTGATCCTTAAGACGAACCTTTTTGGTGGATCGATCTTCTGCTTGGCCACCATTCTCATCTTCACCACCGATAACGTCAGAGGAAATTTCAAAATTCGACATCTCCACTTTTAATGTTGGTATGCCAAATTTTAATTTATCTACTTTTTTATTTTTAATTTTTTTTTAAAGTTACTTTTTTATAAACATGACAATTTGGTTCTCATCTATGTTTTTCTTTAAGATTAAATCCATTTATGTTAAACTAAAAGGAACAAAATGAAAAACACACGCTAATAAATCAAACTCCAGGTTTATGACAAGTGAGTTTTGTCTTTTATTTATTTGTTATTATTATTAGTTGAGAAAATTATTATTTTTATTATATTATTATTTTTAGTTATATTATATTATTTTTAATTAATTATTATAAGTGAATTTTTTTCCATCATTGATTATTCTTTTTCTTTTTTTTTTTAATAGTTAACTTTTCTTAGCACAGTTTAATATTTTTTATTCTTATTTATATTTAAGGATAATTTTAGTAAATTTTACTTTTAAATAATCTTACATTCCATTAACAAAGCATTAAATCCCTACATTTTAACTAAATTAACCAAATTTGATAATATGACATACCCGATAATAGAAGTAGGTAGAACCTTGTCCCCTTATCTAAATGATAATATTGTCTTTTAATTCCTCTCAAAAGTTTAAAAAAATTTAAGCCTTTATTTAACTTTGGTTAAATAAAAAAATTACAATTTTTTGTTACTTTAAAAATTAATAATTTAATTTAAATTTTTCTAACACAAATTTTAGCTTTACCCTTAGGTTTTATAATTTAATCTTGGCCCTTAAACCAAACTCTTAGCTTTAAGCCCCTCTTAAAAGAAAAAAAACTGGTTCACACAATGTATTACTACATTAAGTAATATGATTATTGAAATGTAAAATTATTTAGTATATTACCGCTTATATTATATACTTTGTTTGGTTCATTTGATTGGAATGTAAGAATTTATTGTTTGGTTGAAAAAATATAATATTATCTAAAAACACATTTTACTAAATTGTCATCATACTTTTAATTCTTTATTACATTTAATTTCATATCTCCTTTCATAAATAAATAGACAGAAATGAAGGAAGAGCAATAAGTAGTTAGAGCTTCACCTTTGATCAAAGTGCTGGGAAAATAAAAGAAAATTACACTTGTTTTTACTGAACCATGTAAACTTTTATGGTTTATGATCGAATTTAACTAAAATTAAAATTACTTTAACTAAGGATCTGTTTGTTTGGTATAAATTTTTGTACGAAAAATGATTTTTGAAAAATGTATTAATTTTTAAAAAAAATGATTTTTTTTTTTGTATTTGGATGATTGTGTAAAATATTTTTCATTATTTAATTTTTTTTTTTGAAATTATTTTTCAAAAGATGTTTTCAATAAAATAAATACAATATTAACAAGAATTTTTTTCATAATTATTAAGAGATCTAAAACTTTGATAATATAAAACTGATAACATAAAAGATTGAAAAAAAAATAGCATGAAAAATATAGATGAAATTACATAAAATTAATAATATAAAAAAAGGCATGAAAAAGTTTATTGACATGAAAATCAACTTATAGCATAAAAAATGAAAAAAAAGGGGTTACCTGATTTTGTAAAATCAACTTACACAGGAAGCTTCTGTAAAATAGTATAAATTCCAAAATTATATATATAAACTTTGATTTCGTATAATTTTATACATGAAATTTTGATTTGATCTAATTCTTGTAAATTATTAACATAATTATTGATATAACATCATTTTACGTTGATATATTTCATACATAAATAATTATATATATCCAATATAAAAATAAATTGATATATTTATTTCTTTAAATATATATGATTAAATCAAAATTAAAGTTTCAAGTATATATTTGAACCACAATTAGAGTTTCACGTGTATAATTGCACCAAATAAAAGTTTATATATACAATTGCACATTAAATCAAAGTTGGATTTATAATTTTAAGATTTATTCGATTTATAAAGGATAAAACATTTAAATTTTAAATTTTAAATTGAATTATAAAAAAGTTTTACATTTAAACAATGATATTACCAAAAATAATCTCACCACTTAAATATTTAAGTTATCTCACCATAGTGGCAATAATAGTAAATATTTTATTTATTTCCACAAAATACTAATTGTTTAAACATAAGGAATGAAAAGATGTTATTGGTTTTATTATAAAAAGTTTTTATCTTAGATGGCATACCATTATTGGTTGAGTTTTAGTGGAGAAGTTACTGCTAAACAAGTTGGTCCTGTCTTTGCCTCCTTTATTTTATTTTTCTCAAATTCATTGTGGATATTATTGTTTAAAAGAAATTTTAAATATCATCTTTTATATGTTTAAATTTATTAGAAGTGAATTTTTCAAAGTTATTATTTAAGGAGTTCTTGCTATCAAATTTATACTGACTAATTTTTATATAAAATTATAAATTATGATAGTTAATATCCTACCCACTTATACATATTATTTTGATCCTAAACCAATGCTAGTCCCACTTTCAACAAATTCCAAACTTAACTCATTTGCAATTAGTTTGTGTATCCACGTATTTTGATTTTCTTTTTTAAGATTAAAAAATCAATGGGAGAGTATGACCAATGAAAGGAAACCCAAATTCCAAAACAATCGTTGTCTCCTTTTGTATAAATATTTATAATTATTAATAATACCAATTTTTTATTTTTATTTTATAAAAATTTTGACTTATTTAGCATTTTCGACTTAATTAAATTGAGTTATTCATTTTTTAATTAATCCAAATAAGTAATCTAATTTTTCGAGTTCGAGTTGAGTTGAATTTTATAGCTCGAAAAATTTAAATAATTGGATTAACAAATTGATGTAAATACCCCTTGAGTCCTAACAATTTCGAAAATGTACAAATTAGTCTCTCTTTAAAAAATTACAAAAAAATTCAAAATTATCTTCCAAAATTTAAAATATATTTTTTCAAAATTTTATACATATATATTCAAAAAATTAAAAATTAATTATATTTTTTAAAAAAAAATCTAAAATGATAAATTTAAGGCTTTAAACAAATAAATTATCAAATCAAGTTTATCATACTAATGCCTCGTTTGGTTACTAGTGTAATAATATGAGGAAAAATCTTATTTATTACGTATGTATTGTAATAGTTAGACATAAAATAAAGAATAGTTAGTACAAATTTAAACTTGAAATTAAAAAGATATGTAATAATTCTTGTAAAAAAAAAAGAAGACATTTTCAAAATAAGCAAAAAATTTTCCTTCTATTTACTAAAAATAAGTCGTTGGAGTGACTAAATATTTCTAATTGAATTAGTTTATTACTAACCCATATATTAAAACATGCGTTGAACAAAATTCCTACCAAACGTAGCATAATTATTTTGTTTTAAAAGAGTTTTCAAATATACATGACATTTATGTTCTTTAGCTTGGAATTTAGTTATATTATCAATAATATTTTAATATGGCCGGTTTAATTTTTTAATTTAACTTTAATAGATTTATTTGACTCGAATCGTATTTCACTCGATTAGATTAAAAAGGAATAAATTAAATTAAAATAATAAAATAGAATTCGGTAATTTAACCAACTCAAATTTTTTTCACTTAATTCGATGATATGAAGAAACGAGATATAATCATAATAGGGCATATGTTCCATCCCTTTTTACCCACTAATATACAAAAACTAAGGCCACGTTTGGTTCGCTGTAATGGAATAGAGCGGTAATTGAATAGAGGTGTAATGGAATAGAGGTGTAATGGAATAGAGCTGTAATAGGTAATTCAACTGTTTGGTTGAATGGAATTGAATAGAGCTGTAATAGAATTCTTGTGTTTGGTTGAATGGAATGATGTTGTAATAGCATAAGGAAAAGAACTAAAATGACCAGAATACCCTTAGCAGAATTTTGTTTAGGTAGATGATTATTGTTATTGTTATTGTTATTAAATTTTAATAAGATTATTATTGAAAATAATTTAATAAAAATAATAAATAATTTAATCATATTTTAACATAATTATTATTAAATATAATTTAATAAAAAATAATTTAATAACATTCTTAATATATTTATTATATGAATTAAAAATCAAAATATATAAGACTATAAAAAATATATAATCTATTTTATTATTTTTAAATCTGTAATGCATATTTAATGTGCTAAAATATCATTGTTGAAACAAATAATTTAATTATTCTACAATAAAAAATATTAGAAATAATAAATAACTTGAGAATTTATATTTTGCATAAACATAATATTACTATACTAAAGCAGAACTACTTAAGACTAAGATAATTGAAGAATCACTGCCACCATCTCATATAGTAACTTACAATTACATGTACCGAAAAAGAATCACCCTTCAATTCATTCTAGATAATGAATGGTACCAAATATTGGGACTTCTTTCCCGCTTCAAGCCATAGAACGTTATATCATAAGTACATAAATCCAGGTCATTCAAGCAAAATGTTTGTGTATGAGTCTAACTCCCCAGAAACTAGCAGCATTAATGAGACAACAACAACAACAACATAACAACAAAATATGTTAGTCATTGGCCTCGTCTGGGTAATTGTGATAGAATGAGCAAGCGTACCAAACTGCAGCAAATTTTCCAATGGATTACATTCTTTGCGCGCAGAAATCCTTCATATTCTAGTTAGCTTGAATGGACTTCACCAGCCCACACAAACTCGTATGCCATGACGGCATATTGACGGTAAATATCAAGAAATACATAACGATGAGAGAGAAACCAGTGACTCGTTATGAAATAGAATCTGAAACTGATTGCATCACCGCAGTACAGTTAGTACCAATGAATAATTACTCTAAGTCAATTAAAGTAGACTGGACAAAAGTTATAGAGCAGTACTAGCCACACTGGAATAACGCAAACATTTAAGAACGAAGGATCTATCGAATACCTCATCGTGTCTTCCGTCATAATCCAGACGTATCACGAGATTCAGTAACATAGTAGATGGAGAGAGCAGTGATAGCAGGTATTGAAAGAATAAATAATTACCATAATACATTACAAAGCGAATTGGATCTTACTTGATACTGCGTACCCTTACGAAGTGTCGACATCAGGGCGACTTTCAGGCTCCTCCAGTCTGATAACCGACAAACCGAGCAAACCTCCAAAGCTGCAGAGCAGAAACATATTCCTATTCAAAAGATGCTAATCAGTATCACACAATCAGCTGGGCATACTCTAAAATTTCTGGGAATATCATATCAAGATCAAGCGAAGCATTCCAACACTACACTATCCTAACAACTAACCAACGCATCGAATACCAAAGGGGATGCAAAGTACATGTATACCAGACGTGTGTCATGCTATGTAGGAGGAGGTAAAGTGTAAGTATAGTGTAGCGCGGAACGATGCAGGCATGGAGAGACAGATCTACGACTCTTGGCGGATCCCTAACTACTGACTATTTAATTTAACTAAAGTAATCAATCGAAAACAATTAATGCAGCATAAAAGGGAGTTAGAGCAAGAGAAAACGCAATGCGTACATGAGCGCTCCAGTGTATAAGTGTAGGGGTAGCACGCGAGATTTACTGTAAGTATGGCTATGCATCGTTTCATCTAAGAGTCTACTGAGTGGCAGGGTAAGTTAGCGGAAAGCCATTGTTGTTGTCGCATGTGAAATAAACTGATTTCGCTGTGACGTAGACACGGGATGGAGGCCGACATGGCAAAAAGCATCATCGTCAGATCTAAGCTGGACATGTGCAGCGTCTAGAGTAACAGTGAGATTGCTGTGCACATAACACAACTGACTCCACAACCACCTCCAAGATTAGGCAACTGCTACTCCCAGGTTCTTAATCTCTACCAACTGTTTATGATTTCTCAGTACAGAGAACGTAGAGATCATACTTGATGAGAAATAAAAAGGAATGAAGTAACAAGATAGAGCATTACAACTACTACAATGACATCAAATCTGACAAATATGTTAAGGATTTATAAATGTGGAAAATAAAATAAATACATTAACTAGTAGCACAAACTTACAAGATATGTAAATAATATATAATTCATATACATTAATACATAACTAGAAATCTACTAAAATTGATTTATAAATAATTATCGAAAGTTAATTCTCTGAAAAAAATTCAAAAGTTAGTATATTTATAATAGCTCGTACACATCCATGGGCCTACGCAACGGATGAGAATGATACCTAGTTAGGCTTCACTACTTCTATGCACGACAAGTTGTGTTCGAGCGGCTTGTGACGAATTAATTTAACAAACCGCGATGGTACGACACGTATACGGATTAACCCCCGAACTCGTACATTAAATAATACGTCTTGAGCACCATTATTAGAATTAAATTAATTCAAAATATAAGATTTTATAAAATTTATTTTATTTAGTTTAGTAATAACTAGCATCAAAATGAAAACAAACGAGCAAATACCATTGCTAAATATTCCAAATACAGGCACAGTTTCAAATCATTTCGTCGAAATGCCTTCAATAAAATTCCAACTGACAAGGAAATATTAACTGGTTCTGCATGTTCGCATATATGACACATCTGTCTTTTCTGCCCTTCTCCTTAATTCTCCATGGTGATCGGCTATTTGCTTATAGACTTACCTCCAGCGTCTGTTTGATCGTGACATAGACCGAAAGCTCAGTGGATCGATAATCTGTTCTGGAGTAAGCAGCGGCCCAGCTCGCCTGTGGGGCTGTAGCGGCTAACGCTACGCCGAAATAAATCCGCGATGAAGGCTGAGCGCCGTCAGCCTCGGTCAGGCCCGGCGGCGGTTCTGGGTAGCGATGTAGTCCCGCTAACAACAATCCCCGATGCAGACTTCCTGTTATCTAGGCTGATAGTAGTTAGGAACACCTTCTACCTCTGTAATAACCTCCCCAGCTGCCGATTGCGGAAGCTCGCGCGTCATATAACAGCGCCGAGCTTATTTGGCGGCCGAGGAATTAATGCCAGTCCAGGTAGCAATAAATCTAGCGCATTACCTGCCACCTCTCTTTCTGGTTCTCAGTGCAGTGTTTCTGTCTTCTAACTCTTCGATTAATCTCAAGGAGGCAAAAAAAGGAACCGCTGAGGAAAAACAGAGAATTCGACACATACTTACGCAAATAAGAGTGATTCATTAAAGGGCATCATATTCCAACAGTCAATAGGTATTAATCAATTATTATTACATTGATCCACCAGGTTTTGGGACCACGCGGGAAATAATCAGAGCATAAATATTCGTCAAAAAGCACGGGCGCTGTTGTAGCCGTTTATAGTTGAGGTCGGTCCCGTGGTAATAGCATATACCTACTACCTGTTAATTAACGACGCTTGGAATTACTCAAGCTATCACCATTTAGCGAGCGTCATCATACTCACCGCTTGTATAAACCCTACACAATGAAATGTATTGGCTACCGTGTTTTTGGGATCATTTTACTTTGATCAACTCACTGATAGGCACTATGTCCATGATAAACCAAATCCAACTAACCAACTAACAATTCGTCTCGTCTACCGCCGTCTCAATGTACATTGATCATCACACACAACTCGGAATACCACTTGCAAACGCTGACTTTCTCTCTTTAGCACCTCGCCCTTGGACTTTGCTATATTATTTATATCATTATATCAGTGATTACGCTCCTCTTACGGGTCTTGAGTTTGTACCCTTAATTCACTGTGATTACTAACTCGGGTGACGATTAAATTGAATTGATCCATTAGATAATTCAACCATTCAGAATTACTTCCAGTATAATGATTATTAAATTGAAATAAATACATCTGGTACAGAGTGAGACATATACTGGAGCTTCTCCTGTCATTATGATCGTGACTAGTTGATCGGATATTTTAAAGAAGCGATATTGATGTTTGTGCTATGTAGTGTAAAATCGCTGCATTGTTGTGACACGACTGGGCATAGGTTCGAAGTTGGTTTAGCATAGTATGATACCTTATTGCGCCATTCCATCTAACAGGCAATTTAACCACTATCGATTACCGAATGGCTGCATACTAGCACGTTTGGCAGATAGAATTGGCTACACTCTCATGCTGCTCCACATTAATGTAAGCTGAACGCACAACAGCCGTAATCAATTGAATTTTGGACATTCAATGATTGATTATATAGCGAGAAGGATGAAGTATGAAACGTATAAATCTGTTAATATTATATTTGGACTCTAGCGTCAAATGTGCTTCATGGTGAGGAGGTCAGTACTCTGCTCTCATAATGTAGAATCTAGTTGCTACACGGAACTGAACATCAGTATATACGCTTCTTTTTGTTGAAACTATTATCTTGTGCAATTTGTAGGCGATCGTAGTTTTGTCTGTTTAACGGCGGTTCTTGTAGTACGTGGTAAGTATTCTCGCCACGGGATCATGTCGACTGCATGGGCTTACTAGACGGACCCATCAAGGGCATGAAGCGTACAAGAGATCAGACGCTGGTTGTATATCCAGTCTAAAAACTCTTGCTGTCCATGGCTCTCCAGTGAAGGGGCTACGAGTGTCAGTACATTGACCCACGGGGACAAGTTACGTTGTTCCACAAATGCTGTTTGGAGCCGAGAGTCTAAATTTCAGAGGCAAACAATCAGACAGATGAAGGACTGCTAATCACGATCACCACTACGCGGATGCCCTGGTAGTGCAGGTCGCTATGTAGTAATGGTCGCTACCAGCTTCTGATCGTTTCCTGATTAAGATAACTATCTAACAAATTGCGTCATGTTATTTGATATTTATTAAGTTGGTTATAACGCCTTCGCCCAGCTTACATTATATAAGTTATATCAGACAGTGGAGAATCACATGCTCTATCCATCCAATAAAATGCGGCTGTCGGTGCTGGCCATGACAAGCGTTACAGAGATGAATGTGTTAGCAGTCCCCTACTTAACTGTGGGGCCTCAATCCCTCCAAGTTATTCATGTTACTTATTGGAACACGGACTGTGTTAAAATAGCTTCTGTAAGGTATCTTATTTCCTGATTGCTGCCTATTTAGTGTCTTAATAACTCTTAGCTCCTGCCAAATTATTTATGCATGTGGATAAATTTCAGGGGGCACTCAATGTGAATTGTAATTCAGAGATGCAGGTGATGGCAGCATTCTGCTGTGATTCCTTTTACGTTGCTGTTGTGCTGCCATATTCAAGACGAGTAAAATGCCTGGAGGTAATCTCATTATCATTAGTTATTGACTGATTATTAGACGCAGCATGAAGATACCATAAAAATAAATTATTAATGATTTTATTACCATTAACATTGAAATCCTTATTAAAGGAAAGTTCCTATTACTTTTTATATTTACATTGATAAAATAAATTATTGTTAATAAATTTTAAATTATTTATCAGTATATTCTTTTAAAATTTAACTAACAACCAATAAATAAACTATCATATGGTTTTTTTTTATTAAGTAAATTATTGATTATTTTTATTTGCCATTTAAATTGAAATCTTTATTAAAGTTCTTCAATTGATTGCTTTATTTTAATAAACTATTTACATATTTATATTTAAATTAATGTATAATTAAATTATTGTTAGTAAAATTTAAATTATTAATTTACTGCATCCTTTTACTTATCGTTATAGAAAATAATGTATAAATCAATTATTATGTATGATTTTTAAAGGAAATATTAATTATAAATCTTACTTATATAATTATTAGATGATTATGTTTTATTAAATTAACAACAAACTAATGACCTATAAATCGTTAACTGTTAGACGTGGCAGTAGTTAAACGGGATGGAGACGCAAAATTCAGACAACGTTTTGAATAGTGATCCTCGCACTGATGGTGACCGAAATACCAAGAAAGTAAGATTCAAGGGAGCTGTTGATGGGAAGGACACAAACATGGTTGTTGACTTTTTTCAACAGCCGAATATATCTTTTAAAGATAAGCTTTTAGGGGGAAGTGTTGTCTCAGATAGGGATCTTGAAGGCACTCTCGGGAAAAATGAGGGTGATTTTGAGTTACTGGAAGGGGATGTGAATACATCCATGGTTGATGGGATACCGGCAATCGCTTTCTCAGACCGCATTAAAGACATACTTTTCAAAGATATGGAATTGACGGTCATTCTTAAGCTTTTAGGGCGTAATATTGGCTATAATGTTTTGCACAATCGTATTCTTAATCTATGGAAACCTGCTAAATATTTTCATCTCATGGATATTACTAACGGGTATTTTTTGGTTAAGTTTCAGGATTTTGAAGATTATAATAGAGTCTTAACCCAGGGTCCTTGGATCATATTTGGGCAATACCTTACTGTGCAACCATGGACACAAACGTTTAATCCAGCACAGCCGTACCCTAGCATGGTGATGGCTTGGATTCGGTTACCGGGGCTTCCGGGGTACCTGTACAAACAAAATATCATTGAAGCAATCGGAGGACTAATCGGGAAAGTTGTTAAGTTGGATTTGCAAACTGACAATAGAACCAGAGGACGGTTTGCCCGTCTGGCAGTGTTCATTAATTTGGACAAACCGCTGGTCTCTCAGGTGTTGGTGGAAAGTGCCGTTCAACGAGTTGAGTATGAGGCCCTCCCGACGGTGTGCTTCTCTTGTGGGAAATATGGACACGTCAATGAGTTGTGTCCATCGGTGGTGACAAATTCTGCTCCGGGGAGCTTGGTGGATGCGGCGGTGGAAACCTCCGGCGATGATGTCGGCATAGGTGGTGAAGGGAAGAGATTAGAATACGGACCGTGGATGTTAGTCGAGAGGAAATCAAGGCGTGGTCAACGGGATTCTAGGCTCAATACGGTAGCTAAATCGGGAAGGAGTACGTTAGGATCTCGATTTTTGCCGCTGACTGTGGATGATGTTTCTGGCGATGATTTAGGTGTGGCTGATGGGGGTTTGTTGGGGAAGAATGATGTTGGTAAAGAGGCTGCGGTTGAGAGGAGTTTTAAAGCTAGGGTTAGCTCTAAAGGGAATTTGGGTTCTGGTGTTAGAGTGGGTCGTGGAAGTGATGCTGGACTTAGGATTTCTGTTGGGCCTGCTCTGGGTCCAAGTTATAATAGACCTGGGTTGGTTGGAATGGGTCATGATAAAGAAGCTCTTAATCTTAAAGCTTTGGGGAAAAGGCCTGTGGGGTCTGATGGGTCTTTTCAAAATAAAAAGGATCTGGGGAATAAGTTAAATTTTTCTAACACTATTTCTTTCATTTCGTCTGCAGGTTTAGCGCATGCTAAAGTGGTCGACGCAAGGCGGGTTGGGCTGGAGACTGGAAAGATTGAAGGGCCTATGGAAATTAGTCCTGGTCTGGCGGGTCCATTAGCGCCTAAATTAACCTCTAGTGGGCTGGACAGAATGTTTCTGAATGGCAGTAATACTAATTTGGATGAGCAAAATTTCGGTGGGATCGATTCTAATAATATCTTGGGAAAAGAATTAGATGACCATTCGAGAGCTTCAAAAAATACGAGGAATAAATTGGTGCACAATAATCCAATGTTTGACTGTCCTAGTGAAACTGTGGTTAAATTGGATACTAATTTTTTAAATCCAAATCATCATTCGGCAGTTATTATTAATGATCATAATGTGTCAAAATCATTCAAAGGTAATAAGAAAAATATTTTGGTTAATACTAATAATTCTTTTTCTGTTTCCAGATGGCGTGGGTTTGAGAATAAAATGGGCAATAGTCGTGGTGGAGCTTCTCTTAATCGTACGTTCAAGGAAAATGGAGGTAGATTGAAAAATGCTGGAATTTCTCGAATTCCTTTGATGGAGGTTATGAGCTCTATGGCTAATCTCATTAATTCACAAGTTAGTTTTGGAGCTGATGAGATGGGCGGTAGTGCTGATGGGCAAATTGATGGCATTGGCTCCATATCTGCATAATATGGTGGTATTTTTTATTTTAATTTTTATTTTATGAATATGAATTTTTCTATTTTCTGCTGGAATTGTCAAGGTTGTGCTAGTTTAAAATTTTCTCATATTTTTTGGGAGTATAATAGAGAGCATAAGCCTGATTTGATTGGTCTTTTAGAGACAAGGGTAAGTGGTGTCAAAGTTGATTCAGTTATAGCTAAGCTTGGCTTTGAGTTTTCGCATCGTATGGAGGCAGTGGGTTTTTCTGGTGGCATTTGGATAGGGTGGAAGAATACAATTTCTGTGGATATTTTGGGTAATCATTCCCTCATTCCCAATTTATCTTACTTAGAATTTCTGGGAATTCATATAGGCAACCGGTTTTGGTCACTTTTGTGTATGGTAGTCCAAATAGCCAAAAGCGGAAGCAGTTATGGGAAGCTCTCAAGGGTATTATTCCGGTGGATGGGACTCCATGGTTAGCGATTGGGGATTTCAATGCTATTCTTTCTTCTTGTGAAAAAAGAGGAGGTCGGGTCATTGGGAAAAGATTTGCTCTTTTCAGTGATTTTATGGATTATTTGAGGCTTAATGATTTGGGATTTAATGGTCCAAACTTCACTTGGAATAAAGGGGGAGTTTTTGAGAGACTTGATAGGGAAATTTGTAATGAAGCTTGGTGTCTCAAGTTTCCTTTGTCGAGAGTCGTGCATTTAAAAAAGCTTAAATCCGATCATAGACCTCTGAAATTAACTATCTTGCCAAATGACCAGCCTTTCATAGGGAGACCATTTCATTTTTTGGCAGGTTGGGTCGAGCATCCGAGATTTTCGGGTTTTGTCAAGAAGAATTGGGAGTTTATGGGGAATATGTCGAATACCCAAGCTACTTTCACTAATCAAGTGAAACTATGGAATAAAGATGTGTTTGGTCATATTATTCATCGAAAGAATCTTTTGAAGAAGAAACTTGATAATGTTCAGAAGGCGATTGATAGAAGGAGTTCGTCTTATTTAAATCAGGTTGAGTTGGAAATTCGGGAAGAGTTGGAGTCAGTATTGCACCATGAGGAACATTTATGGTGTCAGAAGACTAGGTGTGATTGGTTAGTGTTTGGGGATCGGAATATGAAGTTCTTCCATAGGAGAGCTTTGCAGAGGAGAAAGCATAATCGTATTGTTGCCTTAAAGAGCCAAGCGGGAGAATGGGTTATGGATGAGGAGGATCTGAAGCAAGAAGCGGTTAATTTTTATAAGAATTTTTATGGTGAGCAATCTTGGTGATGGCTCTTTCCCGCCTCTCGCTCAGGAAGAGATTCAATTCCTGAGTATGCCAGTTTCTGATGAGGAGATTAAGAAGGCCCTTTTTGACATGGCACCTTTAAAAGCCCCAGGAAGTGATGGATTTCACGCTCTTTTTTAACAGAGTCAGTGGGAGCAAGTTGGTTCTTCAATTTGTGGGTGGATTAAACAGATTTTCTCTGGGGAGAGCATTGATCCGGATCTTAATAATTCAGTTTTAGTTCTTTTACCTAAAGTGCAGCATCTGGAATGTTTCTCGCAGTTTCGCCCTATTAGTCTATGTTCAGTGTTGTACAAGTTAGTGATGAAGATTATTGCCAATAGATTTAAGGTGATTTTTCCAAAGATAATTGGACCTGAAAAAGCGGGTTTTGTAGCAGGAAGAAATATAAACGACAACATCATCATTGTGCAGGAAGTCATTCATTCTATGAAGAGTAAGCAAAAGAATAAAAGATGGATGGCCATTAAAATTGATATCGAGAAGGCTTATGATCATGTTCGTTGGGATTTCATAGACGCTTCTTTACAGGCTGCAGGTATTTCTAACTTTCTTCATAATGTCATTATGTCAGCTATATCTGATTCAACTATGCAGGTGCATTGGAATGGAGTGCCATCTCAGAAATTCAAACCGGCAAGAGGAGTTCGCCAAGGATGCCCGCTTTCGCCTTACCTTTTCATTTTGTGTATGGAGTGGCTAGGACATGGTATTCACTCAGCTATGGCGGACGGTAGATGGTCGCCTATACGTTTGTTTAGATCAGGTCCGTCGTCTCTCATCTTTTTTTTTGCAGATGATTTGATCCTTTTTGGTCAGGCGGAGGAAAATCAAGCACGGGTTATCAAGGAAGTTTTAGACATTTTTTTTGGTTCTTCGGGACATAATGTTAATTTGCAAAAGTCAAGCATGTTCTTCTCTAATGGTGTAGATGAATGTATTCAAAGGCGTATTAGTAGATTTTTTGGGTTTCAGGTGGTACAGAATCTGGGTTTGTACTTAGGCGTTCCCCTCTTTCATGAGAAGGTTACGAGTAATACTTTGCGCTTTGTCGTGGATAAAGTGCGTAGTAAACTTTGTAATTGGGACGCTAAACAACTTCCTTTTGCTGGTAGAATTACCTTAGCTCAATCGGTCCTTTTATCAATTCCGAGCTACTTTATGCAATCGATGATGATCCCGAAAGGTTTGTGTGATGAAATTGAAGTTATGGTTAGACAATTCATTTGGGGTTCCACTAGTGAAAATAAAAAGATGGCTTTGGTTAGTTGGGACACATTATGCCAACCTAAAACACATGGTGGGCTTGGTATAAGGTCTTTACGTGATCATAATACTTCATTCATGATGAAGTTGGGATTTAATTTAGTGAATGATTCTTCTTCTTTATGGGTTAATGTGCTTCGTTCTAAGTATGGTGTTCAAAGTGGTTTGCATGATTCTTTATCAAGGGCACGAAGTTCCTTTTTGTGGAGATCTTTATCGAAGGTTTGGCCTCTCATTTTTATTTTTTTATTAAATTAGCCCTAAAGTTTGTTTTTGTTCTAATTTAGTCCCTCGGACTGCTTTAAGGGCCGAAATTAGAACGACGTCGTTTTGGGAAAGAAGGCATAATTGCCTAATGAGTCCCTACAGTGCGACGCACGTTTTAATTCAATCCTTTTATATTTATTTTATTTACTATTTAACCCTCCTTTATTTATTTATTTTATTTTATTTTATTTTTAAGTTATTCTAATATTATATTTAATTACTTTATCATATTAAAATATTATATTATTCTTATTATTTGTATAAAATTCGTATATATATATTTTTATATTGTTATACATATTAATTGTTTTACAAAATTATCATTTTTTCTTTACTTTTTTTTTATTTTGTTTTGTTATAATAATTATTTAGTGTTTAAATATATCTTCCCCTTTTCGTTTAGTTTTGTTATTTCATGAGAAATCTTCATTATGGTTATTTATTTTATCCCATGTTTATTTATTTATATCTTTTTAATCGTTATTATTGCTTAACATAGCTCTTTATATATTTATGTTATATTATTCTTTTATTATTTATTTTTAGTATAATTTGTAAGTTATGTAGAATTGCTATTAAAAATGTATGTTGTAATATCTTACTCAAACCATTGTTTTATAAAAACACCTTTTTGACGCATTTTATTCAAATAGTTTTAAAAATACGGTAATATATGATATTTGGGGACTTCGAGAAGAATTATGCTCTAACTTACTGGGTTTCGATTTTTCTCGTGGAACTTAAGGTATTAAATATCCCTTCTCTTTTAAAATTGAAACTTACAAATTTCAAATCAAAAAACTTATTCTTGGGAATTCAAAACGTTGTATCCTAACTTACTGGATATGATGTTTTGTGTTTCAAGGTAAGAATTTTCTAAAATAAAGGCGTGCCTAATTTTGAAGTCATGAGATGTTATATCCTAACTTACTGGGTATAGTATTTTATTTCTTTGAGATAGGTAAGTCTTGGCTTTCTTTCTAATAAAAGGATCATGTTTTAAAATTTTTCAAATTTTCAACACTAGAACATGATTTTATCGATTATGTACCAATTTTTGGGCGTTATGAGGGTGCTAACCCTTCCTCATACGTAACCGCTCCCGAACCCGTTTTCTTGTATTTCGTAGACCAAAATCAATGTTTTGAAATAAAATGTTTTACAAGGTGATCCAATCACACCTAAGTAAAATAGGATTGGTGGCGACTCCACTCCCATTTTCGTTTTTAAAGTCGATCTCCTTTTTCAAATTAAAAAAAATGGTTTCGACAGCTTGGCGACTCCACTGGGGACCATAAGAGAGTCAAGCCGTTAAATCGATAATTTCATGTCCTTTTGTCTGAATTTAAAATTTTGATTTAAAAAAACCATGATCCATTTATTTCATGTGGTTCTAATTTTTAATATATATATCTCTGCATTGCACTACATGACCGTTGTGGTCACACCCTTAAGTGGGAGCGAAAAGCTATGCCTTCGTGAGGTTTTCACCTCCGCATGGGCTAGTGGATTGCTTCCGGGATACATCTGTACCTATGTCTTCGTGAAGTTTTCACTTCCGCATGGCCATAGGGAAATGTATTCCCCTGAACCGAACTCGGTCCGTATAAGCCTATAATGGGTGAGGATCGAGGAATCTGCTGGTTTGGGTACCTCAACTTTAGAGCTAAACCACACGTAGAAAACATAAGAACCTACCCTAAGTAGAACTACACCAAACCTTAGTAATCACCCAGAGAGATGTTTGTTTACTTTGCTTGCTTTATATTTTGCGGTATTAACTTGTTGTGTTTTATTCTTTTGTGCATGTCATTTCATATTTAAAGAGGTATCGATTCACGGTCCATTTCTAAAGTTAGAAAGCTGGTTATGGAGAACGAATTCCTTGATAAAGTGGAAGACAATGCAGTCATCCGTATATGGTCAGAGCAAAGGCAATTAGAGAAAGGGGATAGCTTAGCTAAGGGGTATGTGTCGGAACTACGGGATTTCGCTCGTATCAGTGTCACGCAAAATGATCTTCAGGAGTTGAAGGGAATATGGACCCAGTGGGATGATGAGGCAAAGCAGCTGTTCTATCGTAATTATGGCGATCTACCTTACTTGCTCGACGTCAAAGTAGATAAGTATCTGTTCCGCGCTATGACTCAGTTTTGGGGTTCTACTTATAGTTGTTTCACATTCGGGAAAGTAGATTTAGTGCCTACGGTAGAGGAATATACGACCTTGCTTCGCTGTTTGAGGATCCAAGTTGACAGAGTTTATTCTAGGGCTGTTAACGTTCCAAATTTTGTGAAGAAGTTAATGAATATCACAGGGATGAGTGAACAGTGGGTTGCAGCCAGAATTCAAGAGAAAGGTGAAGGTAAATGCATTCCTTGGGAGAGTTTGAGGGATTTGGTCCTAACACATCCAGATGTAAAGAAGAAGATTGACGTCTTGGCCTTGTGTATTTACGGTTTGGTAATCTTCCCTAGAGTTCTAAGACATGTAGACGAAGCGGTTACTGATTTATTCGATCGACTTGGCAAAGGAGTTAAGCCTGTACCTGCAATCTTAACCGAGACGTTCAGATCTTTGAATGTATGTCGGAGAGCAGGTGAAGGCAAGTTCATTGGATGCGCGCAGTTGTTGTTGGCTTGGTTCCATAGTCATTTCTGGAAAGTGGAGAAAGTGTCTTATCGGGTTTTCTCTGAGAATTACTCTCCGTTGAGAGAGATAGTTGCTACACCAAGGAGAGAAGACGTGTCCGAGGAAAGTTGGATGGCGCTCCTTCAAAACCTTCAAGAAGAAGACATCGAGTGGAGGGCTCATTGGATGGTTCCCGATGAAATCCTTTATCGATGTGGAAGTTTTGACTGGGTTCCTTTACTTGGAATTTGGGGAGCTATTGGGTATGCTCCTTTGCTCGTACTAAGGCAATATGGATCAAGGCAGTTCGTACCGGTAACATATGGGCTGGCTCAATGTGAGTTCTTATACAGAGGGGAAAACTATAAAAAGAGGGTTAAGGAGATTTCTAGTGCTTGGAATCAGATTTGTAGGATGAAGAGATTATCCGCAGGCCCAATGACAACCCCAGAATATAGTGGATGGAGGATTAGAAGGATTAATGATAACATCCCCGAGATGAATCCAGAAGGCGCCCGATCAAGAGAGGAATGCTTGCAAGTGGTCCCATCAGAGTTAGAGATTGTGAAACAAGATTTCGAAAAAATGAGTTCAGAGCTGGGAAAGAGGATAGACAAATTAGAAGAAGAGAAAATGTATCTGAGGTTAGACATGGATGTTCAGAAGTCAGAGGCTGAAAAACTAAGAAAAGGGAAGAAAAGGGTCGAGGAAGATCTGAATGATTTAAAGACAGAATATAAGAAGTTGCGTCTGTCGATGAAAAATGTTGGATTAGGGAAGATTTCGGAACAGTGGCAACATGAGGTTCAAGAGGAAAAGGCCAAAGTTGACCATTGGGAGAAGAAATTTTTAGAGATGCAGATGCAAAACGAGGCCCTAGAAAAGAGGTTAGCAGAAAGCCAAAAGGAAAAGAGTGGATTAAAAGCTAGAGTGGCTGAATTGGGACGGTCTCTTCACCACCACCGAAGCCGTAATTCTGCAAACGAGCTGAAGTTGAGTCTGAGCAAGATTGAGGAAATGAAAGGCAAGATTGAAAGATTAAAATCGGCATTGCAGAATTGTGAACTCCGGATCGAGCAACTTGAAGCAAGAGAGGGGCATTAGAAGGAAGAGCTCCACCATTCCCATGACCAAGTTAGAAGTTGGGATTACCTCATGGGTGAAGCAATAGTTTAGATTCGAGAGGTAGCTGATCATCTACAGACTTTGGCAGCACAGGCAGATATATTGAGCATGAAGTATGAGCTATAGTCAGATCGTGGTCAAGAGCTAATTTCGTTATTTGGGAAAATCAAAACTTTGGGCCGTAGGGCAAAAGCATATTTGTAGTCCGTTTTATGTAAAGGATTTTGTTTTCTAATAAAGTTTTCTAAAATAAAGTTGAATCTGAATCGATGCCTTCTTTTTGTATTCATGCATTTGCATTACATTGCATCATTTGCATTAGACTTTTACAAAAGGACCCTAATTAGGTAAAAATATTTCAGTTAATTTGGAAAACATGGAACAAAGATTTGAGAGAATAGAGCAAATGCAAATACAGATGCAGGGGCAATTGACCAAGATTCAACAAGAAATGCGGGAACAAATGCTAGAATTCTAAAGGAATATGATAGGACAGCTAACCCGGTTACTAGCCGGAGGACTTGAAAAAAGGAGTGGCCCAGTGGTCAACAGTGTGGATGATGATGAAGACATTGTTTATTCCCCAATAGGTGCCCCGACTCAACCAAACATGCATTCGCATGGGGTACCCGTCATTATTGGACCCCAATGTCAGACTAATACTTCAGCCCTATTGAACTTCCCGATAGGTTCAAGTCTTAACCTGGATGATGATCAAGCCAAACCGGTTGCACTAGCAGAAACAAAAGAAAAAGGAGAGTGTACTTTAAAAGCCCCAAAGAAAAAGGAAAATAAAGCGAATAGTACGAGAAGGTATAACAAGGGCCACTTGGAGCCGATTACAATAAGCCAGCCAAGGACGGTAACTACTAGCCATCAGGTCTCCTCAAGGCAAGAACCCAATTCAAGACCGAACTCAGAGAAACCTCAGTTTGCATCCATTCCAATCATGTATAGGGAGTTGTACCGAATTTTGTTTGACGCACATGTCATATCCCCTTTTTATATAGAGCCAATATGGCCCCCATACTCCAAATGGTACGACGTAAATGACCAATGCGAATACCATGGGGGAATCACAAGACATTAAATTGAGAATTGCGTCGCTTTTAAAAAGATAATTGAAAGATTCGTCAGATTGGGTATCGTAAAATTTGATGGTCCCTTTGGTGCAGAAATTTTGTTACCAAACTTTTCTGTTAAGGGTGTAAACATCGTGGGTTCTATAATAGATGGGGGCATAAGATCCAAGAATGCATCGAGCTCAGGGCTTTAGTGCAAGGCCTGATGGATAATAAATTGAAGAGATCAAAGACTCGGTATGAACATTGGGGAATCTGAACATTAATGACATGTCTGAATCGGGGAATAAAAGTTTCCAAGCCCTTACATACTTGGGAAGATTTTAAACAATGGAATTGTGGAAGAGATCCTTGTATTTTTAGAGCGGATCTAGAGTAATATTCGAAACACGCTTGTTGCCTTAAGCCTAGAGGCAATAAGAACCCTTTTGTGAAATAGGCTTATGTCTAGAATTTTTATTTTAATAAAATGCATCTTTTTGAGCAAATATTCTTTTATTTTTTTCATTTCATACTGTATAAACAATTGTTTTTTTGTTTGTTCTTTGGACTTTCTTTCAAATATTCTTTCATTCTTCATTCATGACCATACAAATAATCATTCTTTGAATCATTTATTCTTTGGAAATCTTCCTTCGAACCTACACTAGGTCACCGGATATCAACGATGTGAGCAACGCGCCATTGACTCGAGTCTCCTTTCGAGCAAGATATGTGTTTAGGGGGATCTCAGGACTTTGAAGATGATAGAGATTGTAACCTACCTTCTGATTTGTTAAGGATGGTAGAACAAGAAACAGACCTTACTCTACAAAGGGTCATTGGATATTATGAGCCTAGAAAAGAAGTAAAGATTGTAGTCTAGCTCACCATAGAAATAATGCGAGACATCATTGAGTTATTTTCAAGAATTCAAAGATGTTTTTGCATGATCATATCAAGATATGCCTAGGCTATTAAGATAGCAGATTGAAGATAGCGATCGGCATTCACGAGTTTGCGTGAAGCCAGATTGAGGATAGCGATCGGCATTCACGAGTTTGCGAGGAAGCGATTGAAGATAGTAGATCGGCATCCTTGAGTTCGCGATGGAAGCGGATGGAAGATACCGATCGGCATTTATGAGTTTGCGTAAAGCGATTGAAGATAGCAGATCTGACATTCCTGAGTTTGCAGGAAGCAGATTGAAGATAGCAGTCTGGCATTCCTGAGTTTGCAGGAAGCAGATTGAAGATAGCAGATCTGGCATCCCTGAGTTTGCAAAGGAGCAGATCGAAGATACTAATCTGGCATCCCTGAGTTTGCAGTGGAGCAGATTAAAAATAGCAGATCTAGCGTTCCTAAGATTGCAGTGAAGCAGATCGAAGATACTAATTTGGCATCCCTAAGTTTGCAGGGAGCATATTAAAATAGCAGATCTGGCATCCTTGAGTTTGCAGGGAGCAGATTGAAGATAGCAGATCTTGTTGTCCTGAAGTTGCAGGAAATAGATCAAAAACATCAGCCTCGCCTCCCTGAAGTTGTAGCGGAGCAGTTTAAAGATAGCTGATTTTGCCTTCCTGAAGTTGCAGTGAAGCAGATTGAAGTCATCAGACTTATTTTTAAAAATTGAAATCAAGATGAAGTTCCAATACCATTGAAGTTGCAAGGGAGTTGGAAGCCATTTGAAGGAGACGAGGACTAAGGAGTTGAGGCTTGGCCAAGACCGGGCAAAATTGGTCCTTCTATAGTCTTTGCTCTATTCTCGTTACACGACAATGAGCAAAGAGGGGCAGCTGTAATAAGGCCATTTTGCCCGAGCCCATTTTATTCAGAAAAAACAAAATAAAAAATAATAAATAAAGTCCCAATTTTTTTAGATCTATTTACTGACCCATTTCTGCTGACTTAACTCACTAACCCAATTACAGGTTACACCCTTAGCCCAATACCTAAACTAGCTCAGACCCAAAGCAAACCTAAACTAACCTAACCCCAGACCCAAGTTCGCACGGCCCAAAAGGCCCAAAACTTAAGCGGACTCAGAGACCTAGGGTTTCTGGGAAACCCTAGGCGCCGCAAGCCTCGCGCCCAGGCCACCATTCGCGCCGCAATACACGCAAGCCACGCCGCCTTCAACGCATGACAGCCCCGCACCATCGCCGAGATCCTCGTCGATTACCTGCAAGAAAGGAAAAAAAGGCAGTAGCAAAATACAACAAACATGGCAACATTTATTATTTCCTTTTTATTTCTCATTTCGAAGGCTATAAAAGCCTTACAAGAATCTATAATAAGGGGACAGATATACAGAGAAAACACACAAAAAAGATTCACAAAATATAGAGAAATACAATACGCAGTTTTTTTTACAGAGGTGATTTATTATTTTATTCGCGTTATTTTTATTAATTCATGCATATTTTTTCATATAAAATAGTACTAAAATAAATAGGGGTTTGAAAAGTACCTTTAAAACGGAGGTTTTTAGCCTCCGGCCACCGTTTGTGGTGGCGCGTGCAACGGCGCGTGCAAAGGCCAGCCATCAGAGCCCTAGCCTCAGGCCGAAGGCTAGAGAAAATTTGGGGGGGTTTACGATTTTTTTTCTTCAATGTTTAAAATAAAATTTTTAGTTTTTTTTTACTTATATAGCCACATAGAAACGACGCCGTTTTTGCTTAGGCTAATAAGCACAAAACGATGCCGTACAAGGTAGGATCCGTGCGTTGACCCAAAAACCCAGGGAGGATCCGCGCGTTTTTGTTAAAAGGGCTAATTGCCTTTTCGGTCCTTCCGCAATTTTACTAATTTTAAATCAGTCCAATTTGCATTTTTATTTTTTATTAAATTAGCCCTAAAGTTGGTTTTTGTTCCAATTTAGTCCCTCGGACTGCTTTAAGGGCCGAAATTAGAACGACGTCGTTTTGGGAAGGAAGGCATAATTGCCTAATGAGTCCCTACAGTGCGACGCACGTTTTAATTCAATCCTTTTATATTTATTTTATTTGCTATTTAACCCTCCTTTCTTTATTTATTTTATTTTATTTTATTTTTAATTTATTCTAATATTATATTTAATTACTTTATCATATTAAAATATTATATTATTCTTATTATTTGTATAAAATTCGTATATATATATATTTTTATATTGTTATACTTATTAATTGTTTTACAAAATTATCATTTTTTCTTTACTTTTTTTTTATTTTGTTTTGTTATAATAATTATTTAGTGTTTAAATATATCTTCCCCTTTTCATTTAGTTTTGTTATTTCATGAGAAATCTTCATTATGGTTATTTATTTTATCCCATGTTTATTTATTTATATCCTTTTAATCGTTATTATTGCTTAACATAGCTCTTTATATATTTATGTTATATTATTCTTTTATTATTTATTGTTAGTATAATTTGTAAGTTATGTAGAATTGCTATTAAAAATGTATGTTGTAATATCTTACTCAAATCATTGTTTTATAAAAACACCTTTTTGACGCATTTTATTCAAATAGTTTTAAAAATACGATAATATATGATATTTGGGGACTTCGAGAAGAATTGTGCCCTAACTTACTGGGTTTCGATTTTTCTCGTAGAACTTAAGGTATTAAATATCCCTTCTCTTTTAAAATTGAAACTTACAAATTTCAAATCAAAAAAAATTATTCTTGGGAATTCAAAACGTTGTATCCTAACTTACTGGATATGATGTTTTGTGTTTCAAGGTAAGAATTTTCTAAAATAAAGGCGTGCCTAATTTTGAAGTCATGAGATGTTATATCCTAACTTACTGGGTATAGTATTTTATTTCTTTGAGATAGGTAAGTCTTGGCTTTCTTTCTAATAAAAGGATCATGTTTTAAAATTTTTCAAATTTTCAACACTAGGACATGATTTTATCAATTAGGTACCAATTTTTGGGCGTTATGAGGGTGATAACCCTTCCTCATACATAACCGATTCCCGAACCCGTTTTCTTGTACTTCGTGGACCAAAATCAATATTTTCAAATAAAATGTTTTACAAGGTGATCCAATCACACCTAAGTAAAATAGGATTGGTGGCGACTCCACTCCCGTTTTCGTTTTTAAAGTCGATCCCCTTTTTCAAATTAAAAAAATGGTTTTGACAGTATTACTAACATAAAATCAATATTTTTAAAATCATATTTGACATAAATCAACTTAAACTACAATTTAATTTAATATAGAATGTAAACAGTTTGTCATTCAAGGCTAGATAAAATGGTACACTTTAAGAATCATGAAGACTTCACTAAAATTTCATGGAAATCATAGTTTCATAAACACGAGTTTAAATATAAAATCCATTCTTCAAAATGTAAGCGTCTTGACACCACTCCCATGCCATGCATAGTACTCAAAACTAGAAGTCTCACGGCAGTGACTGTCCTTTGACGGAGTCTTCAGAAATTCCTTTACTTCATTAGCAGGCCTGAGAAGGAAAGGTAACTAAGTAAGTTCAAAGAACTTAGTGAGTTCCAGAAGTAGACATTACATTGTTTATACATGATTCAAACAAAGCCTTTCAAATTCAACGCAGATACATAGTTTGCTAGTTGGCTGGTACCAATCACAGGCAAACAATACGTCGAATATTATTCCCTTTGGCGTGTACATCACGCCCATGTGACCATATAGTTAACCTTCTTCATGTTAGCCATGTACCCCTTCCATAGTCAAGCCATATCGTTCATTCCATTTATATTCCTTTGTCATGATTTGCCAATATGGTTTGCAACATAATTTCTGCTCTACTAGAGGTTACACAACCATTTTCATGTATCAAGATCTGCTAGTTCAGTGCTTATTCCATTAAAGGCAACACCATGAACTCATTTCCATTTTCCAGTCCATATTATCCTTGTCAGAAGCAAAGAGTAGTGTCTTAAACACGAAGAAATGTTCTTACACATTTAACACAAACAAACCAAACCAGACTAACAACTACGAACATCCATTACTCATGTACAGACATTTTATCTTTACAGAATATGAATACTTACCTTAAAAAAATAAACAAGGCGTTACACACACATGGAAGTAAGAAGGAACTCACCAGAAAACACAATAAGTCTAAATAGCAGAACCTTTCCCCTTACCACGAGAACCTTCAGGAGTGTCTTGAGCTATAATATAAATATTTAAACTTATCAAATCGTTATACTAGAAAACTAAACAAGCTTGCAAGAAATATCATCTCAAAACCCAAATTCAGGAAGTTTCATTCCTTACACCCTAAACTAACATTAAAGCATGCAACTCTAAGGTCACGTAAATAACCATGAAATAACCTAAGGTTCATCGATATTTACCAGGTGCTAAAACAACAAAGGAGCTGGCGGAGTACAGCGAACCCAAATCTTCAAGCAGGTTCCTGGTCTAAGGTTTTCCAAGAGAAAGTGTAGAGAAAATTTGAAAGGAAGAATGGATGCCAAGAAAAATGTAAAACTTGCCCAAAAAGCTAATACTAACTTTAAACAACTAAACACGGAAACTAGGTTTAGTGGATAAATCAGATTATCTCACTAACCTCCTTGATTCTCGTGACTAAAAACTTTCTCTCTCATTATAAATGTGAGTCTTGTCGACTACGATAACTTAGTTCCATTCTAACCGGTTCTCATCAGACCAACTAAATTATCCAACCAAAGTAATAAAATAATAAATAATCCTTTCAAACTAAGGACTTAACCCAAACGTCTAGCAACTGGGGTGGCGTGTTCTCTATAGAAGAGTTCGCCCAACCATTATTTTCTAACACCACTGAAAATGGGTTGTTACATGCTACATTTTAACGAAAATCAGCATCGCCAAAAAGCAATTTCAGTGCTTCAAAAAGGTGTGGTGGAACCACGATTGTTGCACCCGCAACCAGTTATGCAACGCCTGTAATGGAGAATAAATGTTGCGCAACAACCCACAACTGATGAATTCCCTTATATTTTGGTTATTTTTGGTCTGATAACAATGAATTCCCTTTTCTATGAGTACCAACACTTTTTCTTTTTCAACAAAGGTTTTTGCCATGACATGAATTGCAGGCAAGCTTGCAGACTTATAAAGAAAAAAATTGAGATGATGGTGCATTATAAATTTTATATAATATTTGTCGAAACCATTTTTTTTTGTGAAAAATGAGTCGACTTTGATTTTAAAAATGAAAACGAAAAACGGGAGTCGCCACCAATCCTTTTTTTGACGAGGTGTGATGAGGTCACCTCGTAATTCGGTCATTTTAATAATAGATTTGATTTATTAAAACAACGGTTTTAGTCTACGAAATTCAGAAAAACAGGTTCGGGAGTCGGTTACACACGAGGAAGGATTAGCACCCTCGTAACGCCCAAAATTGGTACCTAGTTGATTAATTAGTGACTTTGTGTCGAAAATAAAAAATTTGAAGAGATTTTAAAAATACGATCCTTCGTTAAAATATTACTTAATGGAAAATTTTTCTGAGAAGAGGGCATATTTCACGTTAATTGAGAATAAAGAATTACGTCCCGTAAGTTAGGACACAATATCTTAAATCCCGAAACGAGAATAAATACCGAAAAATTTGTTTATTTTAAAAGATATTTGATTATCTCGGTTTTAGAAAAAAATCATATTCCGTAAGTTAGAACACTATCGTTTCTGAATTCCCGAGGAATATTTTAAAAAAATTATGCTTTAAAAGCGTTCGTTTATTCGGATTTATCGAGAAAATCGAAACCCCGTAAGTTAGGGAACGACTTTTCAAATTTCCGAATGCGGAACATTGCCTTGTTTAAAAATTTCCCTTTTTGAATAATAACCAAGATAGTATTTAAAACGATATGTATTTATTTTATTTGGTATAATATAAAATGGATAAACATTTAAATATAACATATGGTATAATGATGATGCAATAATATAAAACTACTAAATGAGGTAAAATATGAGAATAATGAATAGCAAATAAATAAATAAATAAATACTACAGTGATAATATAATAATAATAATCATATTATAGGAATAGTAACTCAAAATAAATGAAATAGTTTAAAATAAATGGACATGACATAGAAAAGCCAAGAATAAAAGAAATATTTAAAATAAATAAAACAAAAATAATAATGACACTAATAATACAATATGCCAACAAAAGCACATGTAAAATAAGTATGTAAATATATGTATATATATATTAATGGTAATGGAATACTAGTAATAAATAAGATAATACTAATAACAATAACGGCAAAAAGGAAAATAAAATGAATATTCGATAAAAGAAAAATAAAGACAATTTTAAAATTTAAGAAAACAAGAAGTTATAAATAAATACATAAGTAAATAAATAAATAAAATAAGAAATATATATAAAAAAAATTGAAGTTAAGTAACTAAGGATTGAATTGAAATCGAAATGAAATTCGGGGTACAAATTGTAAATAATAAAAAAAGCTACCAAGGACCAAAATAAAACGCGCTTAAACTATTGAGGACAAAATGGGAAAATAACCCAATACCCTGGACACGCGTCCCCTCTCCAGGAGATCAGCGAGCCAGGGACTAAATTGAAACATGCAACAAATTCTGTGGTCAAATTTATAAAATAAGAAAAAGTAGCAAAAGGACTAAGTTAAAACAAATTAAAAAAGCGGAAGGGCCAGGGGGTAAATAACCCATTGAATGAAAACACACGGATCCCCCCAGAAGTGGGTCAGGTCGCGCGCGGGTGGCCTTAAACGGCGTCGTTTTGGTGCCTGGGTTCTCAACCCAAAACGGCTCCGTTTTGATGTTCTATATAAGATTTTTTTTTAACCAAAAATTCATTTAGCCCTTTGTTTTAAAAAAAAAACTCAAAAAAAGCTCTCAAGCTCTCTCCCTCTCCCCAGAATCCAGCCAGGGGTCCGTCCACCACCACCATCGGTCGCGGCCGCCGGCGTGGCGCCACGCCGTCTCATGGTGAGCGGAAAAAGCAAAACTACCCCTTTTGAAGCCCATCACACGTGGAACACGGATCCGAGGCCAAAACCCCCGAAAACCTGGCCAAACCCGGTGGAGCAACAAAGAAACGTTCCGTTTCTTCTCCTTTTCCGGCGAGGCCTTTGACGGCGAGTTGGTCGGCCGATTTAGTTGAGTTTATTTTCTTTTCCCTTTTTATTTTTGTATGTCGAAAAAAATGAATAAAACGAAATAAAACAGAAACACAAGTAGAAAAAAAATCACCTTGAAAAATTTGTTCTGTTTTCTTAATACTGTGTTTTTTTTGTATTTCTCCAAAACTTTTTGCTTTACAAATGGGTTTTAATCGGCTTTATAGCCGATTTTTTACAATTTGTTTGTTCTTGTTTTCTGTTGTTGCTTCTGTGTACTGTCTGTTTTGCAAGTACGGAGGCCAGCTAGTGGTTGACGTGGAGGTATGGCGCAAGGAGGGAGCGGCGGCGGCAACTTAGGGTTTCTAGGGTTTTTTTTTATTTTCTGATTTTGGGCTGTATTTGGGCTATTAATGTTGGGCCTACTGTTTGGTTTTGTAATTTGGGGTTTGTAAAAAAGATTGGACTGTTTAATTTTATTTGGAATTATTTTTATTTATTGGGCCCCGGGCTAAAATTGGGCCTTACAGCTGCCCCTCTTTACTCGTTGTCGTGTAATGGGAACAAAGCAAAGACTTTAAAAGGGCCAATTTTGCCTGATCTTGCCGAGTTTTGACTTCTTTTGGTGCCTCTCTTCTTCGAGTAGCTTCATTCCATCCCAGTGCATCTTCAGGGGCATAGGAACTAATGCTTCGATCCACTTCAGGGAGATTAGACTTGCAACTTCAATCTGCTCCACTGCAACTTCAGGGAGATAAGATTTGCTATCTCCAGTCTGCTCCACTGCAACTTCAGGGAGATAAGGTTTGGTTTTGGTAGATTTGATCCGGCCTACTGCAACTTCAGAGGTATAGGATTTTTGACTTGTAGCTTTAATCTGTGCCACTACAACTTCAGGGAAATAAGATTCACTATTTTCAATCTGCTCCACTGCAACTTCAGGGAGATAAGGATTGGTAAATTCAACCTGCTCCACTGCAACTTTAGGGAGATAAGGTTTGCAACTTGTAGCTTCAATCTTTTCCGCTGCAACTTCAGGGAAATAAGATTCGCTATTTTCAATCTGCTCCACTACAACTTCAGGGAGATAAGGATTGTTAAATTCAACCTGCTCCACTGCAACTTCAGGGAGATAAGGTTTGCAACTTGTAGCTTCAATCTGTTCCGCTGCAACTTCAGGGAAATAAGATTCGCCATCTTCGATCTACTCCATTGCAACTTCAAGGATATAAGATCTACGATTTCAATCTGCTCCACTGCTACTTCAGGGAGATGAGATTTGTGGATTCACCGATGTTGCTACACCGTCCTCTATGGGACATGACCTGTAGAATCGATTTCATAGGCCTATGCTTATGCCAAAGGATTAGGATGCAATGATCAGAATGAATCAAATGCTCCTAACTAGATGTGTTATGAATGATATTTGCATGAATGCAGAATGTCATATTTCGAGAATGATCACTTTTTAATGCTTAGGTTGTCATTGCTCGTTGTTCATCAAGGTTCTATCACTGACGAGTTACCATGCCTTCTTGTTCAGCTGGTATCTTTGACAAAGAACCCGAAGAAATAATCACCAATTTGGATTATTTTTCTTAAATTTGGTTAGTTCTAACTAGTGGTCTTGTTTCAAGTTCTTGTACTATTTAGAAACTTTTCAGAGTAATATGCAGAACTCCTTTTGTTTGAATATTATTAATCCTTTAATCGTTATTTCAATGAAAAATGCTTGAAAAATATTATCACAATGGACAAGAAGGAAATTGATTGGGAGCATAGCTCGAAACGAATAAATTAATCAAAGATAGCAAATACAAATAAGAAGGAAATTGATTGGGAGCATAGCTCGAAACGAATAAATTAATCGAAGATAGCAAATACAATAAGAAAAAATTGATTGGGAGCGTAGCTTGAAACGAATAAATTAATGCAAATTCAATATGGGTAAGATGAAAACTAGGTGCCCCAGATATCGCAGCACGAGCTTCTCTATTCAAACTTCTCAAGGAACATTTTGAGCTAGATATGTGTTTAGAGGATCTAAAGTATTTTGTTGATGCCCCGAGATGTAACGTTTCTCCTCCTTGTTAATTCTGAGAGGACGAGACTACAAGATACCCCATCTTCGATCAAAATTTGAGCCGCCTTTTTTTGGGTTTTCAACTCAAAACCCCTTTGGTCTCAAAGCGTCCTTCGCGAGTTTTCGCCTTGGCCTCTCCCTTTTTTTTTAGGAGAAGTACTTCTTGACTGAGTCTGAGTTCACTGGATTAGGCAAAGTCTTGCCATCCATTTCAGTTAATATCAACGCCCCTCCAGAAAAGGCCTTCTTTACCACATAAGGTCCTTCCCAGTTTGGCATCCATTTTCCTCTGAAATCCTTTTGTAGGGGTAGGATCTTCTTCAATACCAAGTCCCCCTCATGGAATTCTCTGGGGCGAACCTTTTTGTTGTAAGCTTGCATCATTCGTTTCTGGTACATTTGACCATGATGGATAGCTTTCAGCCTCTTTTCTTCGATCAAATTTAGCTGATCATATCGGGATTGGATCCATTCTGCTTCATCCAACTTCAGCTCTGATAAGACTCAAAGGGAAGGAATTTCAACTTCAATGGGTAACACTGCCTCCATTCCATATACCAATGAGAAAGGAGTTGCCCTGGTGGAGGTTCTAACTGACGTTCGATAAGCATAAAGAGCAAATGGTAACTTCTCATGCCAATCTTTGTAAGTCTCGGTCATCTTTCCCACAATCTTTTTGATATTCTTATTAGCCGCCTTAACTGCACTATTCATTTTTGGGCGATATGGTGACGAGTTGTGGTGTTTAATTTTGAACTGACTGCAGACCTCTGCTATTGTGTTGTTGTTCAAATTCAATGCATTGTCTGATATGATCCTTTTTCGGCATTCCATATTGGCAGATGATCTTTTTTTTTAAGAACTTGCTGACTTTTGACTTGGTGACATTGGCATATGAAGCAGCCTTTACCCACTTGATGAAGTAATCAATGACCACAAAGATGAATCGATGCCCGTTAAAGGCTTTTGGTGAGATTGGCCCAATGACGTCCATGCCTCACATAGAGAAAGGCCATGGAGAAGTCATAACATGTAGAGGTGAAGGAGGCACATGAATCTTGTCCCCAAAAATTTGGCACTTATGGCACTTCTTGGCATAACTGATGCAATCCCCTTCCATGGTGGACCAATAATACCCAAATCTAATAATTTGCCTGGCCATTGTAAAACCATTAGCATGTGTTCCACAGACACCCTCATGGACTTCTTCTAGGATTTTCTTAGCCTCAACAGTGTCCACACATCTTAGTAACACCTGATCCTTTCTTCTTTTGTATAGGATCTCCCCATCTAAGACGTAATCACTGGCCAGTCTTCTCAACATTCTTTTATCATTCTCAGTTGCTTGATCAGGGTATTCACGATTCTTCACATATTGCAGTATATCATGGTACCAAGGATGATCATATTTTTCTTCCTCTTCGTCGATGTTGTTGCAATGAGCCGGAGCCTCGTAAATACTCATTTGGATAGGCTTCACATCCTTTTGTTTATTTACTCTGATCATAAAAGCTAGTGTAGCCAAGGCGTCAGCCATCTGGTTTTCATCTCGCGGGAGGTAACAGAAGGTGATATCATCAAACTCCTCAATTAATCCCAGAACTAGCTTTTGATAATTGATCAATTTGGGGTCTCTTGTTTCCCATTCACCTTTGAGCTGATAGATCACTAGTGCAGAATCCCCATACACCTCTAGCACTTTGATTCTGCGTTCTATGGCTGCACGGATTCCCATGATACATGCTTCGTACTCTGCCATATTATTTATGCAATCAAAATCCAATTTGTAAGTAAATGGATAATGATCTCTATTTGGGGATATCAGGACAGCCCAAATTCTGTTACCAACAACATTTGATGCTCCGTCGAAGTTCAATTTCCAAGGACGATCTTCTGGAGCGTCTTCTTCGGTAGTTGCCACATATATTAGATCTTCATTAGAGAAATAAAAGTTCAAAGGCTTGTAATCTTCTAGAGCTCTACTGGCTAGAAAATCTGCTATTGCACTCCCTTTTACAGCCTTTTGGTTCACATAGACTGTGTCAAATTCGAAAAGCAGAATTTACCATTTGGCCATCCTTCCATTCAAAGCAGTCGACTCCATCATATATTTTAGAGGGTCCAGTTTCGAGATTAGCCAAGTCGTATGGTACAACATGTACTGCCTCAATCTTCGAGTTGTCCAGATCAAGGCGCAACATAATTTCTCAATTGGTGAATATCTCATTTCACACTCAGTGAATTTCATACTGAGGTAGTATATCGCCTTTTGTTTCTTTCCTGTCTCATCGTGTTGGCCAAGCACACATCCCATAGAATTGTCAAATACTGTCAAATACAGTATCAGGGGCCTATATGGACTTGGTGGTGACAGCACTGGGGTATTGGACAAGTACTGTTTTACCTTGTCAAAAGTTTTCTGGCATTCATCATCCCATACGCCTGGATTGTGTTTCTTAAGAAGACAAAATATGGGGTCACATTTCTCAGTTAGTTGTGAAATGAACCGGGCAATGTAATTTAGTCTTCCTAAGAAACCTCGAACTTCCTTTCGAGTGTGCGGTGGAGGCAATTCTTGTATAGCCTGGACTTTGTCTGGGTCGATTTTGATTCCCTTTTCACCGACTACGAAACCTAGTAGTTTTCCTGACCTAGCCCCAAAAGTACATTTTGTTGGATTGAGCTTTAGCTGAAATTTTCTCAACCTCAAGAATAATTTCCTCAAAACTTGCACATGCTCCTTTTCTGTTCAGGATTTTGCAATCATATCATCGACGTAAACCTCAATTTCCTTGTGCATCATGTCATGAAACAAGGTTACCATGGCTCTTTGATACGTTGCTCCCGCGTTTTTTAATCCAAATGGCATCACCTTATAGCAAAATGTTCCTCACAAGGTCACAAATGTGGTCTTTTCCATGTCTTCAAGATGCATCTTTATCTGATTGTATCCAGAGAATCCATCCATGAAGGAAAATAGTGAGTAGCCTGTCGTATTATCCACTAAGGTGTCAATGTGAGGCAATGGGAAATTGTCTTTTGGGCTGGTGTAACAGCCCGATTTAGACCCTGGTCGGAACAGTGGTTTCGGGACCACAAATTCGAGGTCGTAAAAATATTTTAATGATATTTTCTGTGTGAATAGTACTTGACATAGCCTGTGTGAAAATTTTGTATGATAATTTGATTGTTGGTGTGTCGAATTAGAAGAAAGGACTTAACCGTATAAAGTGTAAAAGCTGTGTGTTGATTTATAAGTGCTAAATTGTTGTTGTCTTTATAAAGAGGAGGATTAATGTTGTAATTAGCCAAAAATTATATGTGGTGGACGGCATTAAATGTTGATATGTGTATATATATATGTTTTTATATATATATATATTAACTTATAAGTTAAAGTATATTATATATATATATTATATATATTATAAACTATGATAATAAAAAGAAATGGGGTAGTGGATTGTTCATCCATCTCCACCGAAACAAAAAGAAAAGAGAAAGAAATAAGGAAGCTTGGTATTCGGCCAAGGTTCATACTTAAATTGGGTATGTATTTTTGATCAGTTTTTGATAATTTCTATGTTTTTGTAATCGTTGCTTTGTGCTCTACAAAACCCATGCATAAATTTTGTAAATTGATGATGTTTGTGTGATATGCCATTGATGATATATTGAGCTTTGTGATGGTTTATGGTGTTAAAAGAAAGATTTGAGCTAGATGAACATACTTTGTTCTTGAATTTTTGATGAATTTAGCTAATTAGGGCTAAATTGTGAAAAGTGTAAATTGAAGGGTTAAAATGTGAAATAAATGAAATGTATGAGCTTGTATTAGCATGGGAAGAATTCGGCTAGTATATGTATTTTGAAATTTTGTGTATTTGATGATTTTGTGAAATAGGGACTAAAGTGTCAAAATGTGAAAATGTGAGGGCTATTTTGTAAAATACCCTAAATGAGTGAGTGTGGACCAAATTGAATGAGTTGTTGATTGAATGGATTGAATTTGAATGTGTATAGACCAGTAAAGGAGAGGTTCGGATCGAGATCGAGGCAAAGACAAAGTGCTCGATTAATCGATAGTTTTGTATTTCAACATCCGAGGTAAGTTCAGACATAGTACGTGTAATTAACTATGCTTAATATTATGAAATGATTGATATGATATATCGAATGGTAAATGCTATGTGAGAGCTTAATTTATGTAGAACTAAGTGTACGTATTTGAAAATGTGACCGAGATGAATAGTGTTGCGTGTGCGAAATAATATAAGCTTCGGCTTTGTGGTTAGCACTGAGCGTGCAATATTGATATAAGTTTGGATATAATTCTTGCTATTAAATTTATATCTATGTGTTGTGAAACGAATGAATGTATATAAATGGAATAAAATGTTTTAAGTATAAGTTAAAGTATTAAGGCACTATGTGTGCGAAATTGAGTTGATACCGAGTTAATTAGCACTGTGTGTGCGAAACTATAGAAGCTACGGCTTTAAAAATTAGCACTGTGTGTGCGAAACTATAGAAGCTACGGCTTTAACAATTAGCAGTGTGTGTGCGAAACTATAGAAGTTACGACTTTAATAATTAGCACTGTGTGTGCGAAAAGATAGAAGGTCCGGCTCATCGAATATGCACTGTGTGTGCGATACCGATAAAAGTTCGGTTTAACATATTGGCACTAAGTGTGCGATGACGATTATGTTTCAGTTATGAAATTGGCACTAAGTGTGCGAATAAGTCAAAGGTATAGCAAAGGTTGAATGAGAAGTAATTTCGAGCAAATTGAGTAATACGAATGGTGAGTAGTTATATGTTGATCAAGGTACGTTTGAACCTACGTGGTTGATGATAGATTTAAGATTTAATTATACATATATATTTTTGAGTATGAGGTAGAGATTAATAAGGTGCCTAGTTGCGCTTTTATCTATGTGATGATATAAATTTATAAGTGTATTAATAAATTAAAAGAATAGTAAAGTTTGATTGAAATGTAAAAACCGGTAGTTGAGTAGCATGGTTGGATAGTAGCTATTTGTTGGCAAAGGTATGTATGATACCTATGTGGTTGGTGAAATTGAAGGTAGATGAATGGAATACTAAGTGAGTTATGAATATAGTTGAATGTGGGTATTATCGGTAAATTATACGTGTGATAGTTCAATTTGTTCATTGAGTCAATACAATGAATTACTTGTATTATTTTATGAACTTACTAAGCTTTATAAAGCTTCTTTGTGTGATTTGTTTCTCTCGCTTTGAGTGTCGATCAAAGCTAGCTCGAATCAGGAATCGTCGACCTCTCGGTCACACTATCGACAATCTATTTTGGGTATTTTGGAAAGATGTATATGATAAAATATGGCATGTATAGGCTAGTTATTTGAATCAAGTTTGAGAGTTGTAAATAGCCATGAGATGTGGCTAGATATGTGCTAGCTTTAGCATGAATGATTTTGGTATATGTGATGCATCTTTTGGGCATGGTTTGTGGGTTGAGAAATAGACTTGTGAATGGTAACTTTGTGTTAGTAAAAATGCTTGTGTGAATTAGTGAAATTTAGAAGGAGTAATGTTTGGTATTTAATGTATTATGCTTGTGATGAGATAGATTTTGGTATGGAATTTATTATGGTTGGAATGGGAATTGAATGCATGGATTGAATAGTCATATTGGTAAGTTTTTGGTTGCCTTATGTGCATGATATGTATTGGTAGGTGTTGCTTGTAGGTTTGACCTAAGCGGGTGGCATGTTGGCCTTGCAAAATGGCCTATAATGTCACACTGGTCGAGACGCACGCGCGTGCCTACTGCACCGTGGGTGAATTGGCAGAATACAGTTTTGTAGCACACGGCCTCAACACGGGGGTGTCAGCTAACCGTGGTTTACAAGTCAGTAGCTATCTAAGAGCACACGGCCATGGCACACGGGCGTGCTTGGTGGCCGTGGTGGGGAAGACAGTATAGGACCACGGTCAGGACACACAGACGTTCTCGTGGCCGTGGGGACCAAATTAGTATATAGACATGGAAGGACACACGGGGGTGTCTAGAAGCCGTGGAGGGCACACGGTCTCCTCCCACGGGTGTGTCTCCCCTGTATTCTTAGAAAAGTTTCAAATTTTCGTGAAATTTTATATGTGTTTAGGCTTAGTCCCGACTCGGTTTATAAGCATGCTTAGGGTCTTGATGACTCATTTAAGGGACACTATGATTGTAATTGAATATGATTGAAGATGATTGACTTTGTGTCGTAAATTCTAGTTGTTAAATGTTCTGATTGATTGGTAATACCTCTTAACCCTATTCTGGCGACGATTTCGGGTTAGGGGTG
Organism: Gossypium sturtianum; assembly: GCA_025698515.1. Taxonomy (NCBI): domain Eukaryota; kingdom Viridiplantae; phylum Streptophyta; class Magnoliopsida; order Malvales; family Malvaceae; genus Gossypium; species Gossypium sturtianum. The sequence goes on along the minus strand of CM046952.1, from coordinate 49,168,163 downwards.
TTACATTTTATTGGTATCAGAGCTACGATTTAGTCGATTCTCAGACTAACGTAGCGCGTGTGAGTCTAGCTATACATGCCATATTATGAAATTACGATAGTGTGATGAATTCTGACAGTTGAAAATGTGTTTTCATTTTGGTAGTGGATCCCAATTGAGCAGTTGCTGACGATGTAGAAAGCAATGCGCCTGCTCCCGCTCAAGGGACAGCGCCGGCCACATCTGGGCCAAACGATAGTAATGAGGGAGGAGAGGCTAAGGAAGCCTTCTTCCGAATGATGAGTGAGTGGTTTACGGAGTTCGTTCGAATGAATCCAAATTGCTCCACAACCTCCACCCCGCAAAGTACACATTGTGCCTCCGAGTAATAGATCCGAATGCAGATTGAATAAACCACCTGTAGACAAGATTCAAAAATATACAAGAAGAGTTTAGGGCCATATCGATGATGATGATTGAGCGAGCGAGTTTTGGCTTGAGATTACAATTAGAGTATTTGATGAGATGTCGTTGAACCCCGATGAGTGCATTAAGTGTGCGAGTTCCTTGTTGAGAACACGGCTTACAACCGGTGGGAAAAGCGTTGATATCGTGGTTCAGAGAGAGAGAGAGAATCACTTGGGATTTCTTTCAAGTCGAGTTCAGAAAGAAGTATATTAGTCAGCGTTTCATTGATCACAAACGTAAAGAGTTTCTAGAGTTGAAATAGGGCCATTTGTGCATTATCGAGTATGAGCGGAATTTGTAAGACCGAGTCAATACACAAGGGAATGTGTTTCACCAGAAGCTACTATGTGCAAGCGGTTCATAGAGGATTGAATGAAGATATCAAATTGTTGGTTGGGATACTTGATATAAATGAATTTGTCGTGTTAGTCGAAAGAGCATGTAAAGCCGAGGAGCTCAGTAAAGAGAAGAAGAAAAGCTGATTCGGAGGCTCGTGATGAGAGAAAGAGATCGATGAATAAGTTCTCTCAACCTTCAGCAAAGAAATATAGAGATGAAAGAAATCGTTCAAATGTTTCGTTGGGACATCCAAGTAGAGATCGTTCGAGGCAAAGAAATCTTGGTTTACTTAATTCAAACTCGAGAATGAACCAAGTGTTGGTAGTGTTTAGAATAACAAACACGAGTGCATCTGAGGTGTGGAAGACGACATGTGGAGAATCTTTGGGGCAAGTACAACAATAGAGTATGTTATAAATGTGGATCTCGAGATCATTCCATTCGAGATTGCCGAAGCTGACTGAGGAAGAAAATGTTCCGAATGAAAGACCGAGTAATGTGACAGCTAGGGGTAGACCACCCAAAAATGCCGGGAATGTGAGTGGAAGTCAAAAAGGGATTACTGACACAGCTATAAGGTCAGAGGCGAGAGCATCTGCCCGAGTTTATGTTATACGTGCACGAGAGGAAGCATCAACTCTAAACGTCATAACCGGTACTTTTACTTTATTCGATACTGATGTGATTACATTAATAGATTCGGGATCAACTCATTCCTATGTGTGTCTACTAAATTTGTGGTTAGGGTATCGAACCCCTTAGGTAAGTGTGTCTTGGTGGATAAAGTATGCAAGAATTGCCCATTGATGTTTCGTGATATATGCTTTCCTGCTAAATTGATGTTGCTACCGTTCGATGAATTGAATATAATTCTGAGTATGGATTGGCTTACTCTGCATAATGCCATTGTGAATTGTAAAAGGAAGAGTATTGAATTGAAAAGTCTGAATGGTGGGATGGTTCGAATGGAATCTAGTGATATGAAAGGATTACCAGCTATTGTATCAACAATAAAAGCGTTGAACTATGTGAGAAAGAGTTGCAAAGCTTATATAGCGTATGTGATTGATTATCATTTGGGTAAAGCTAATGTTGTAACCAATGCTTTGAGCCGAATGACTATATGTGCTTTTCAAGCAATGAATGCTCAAAAAGATCTGTGTGATAATAGTGCGGTCTTGGCTGAGTTGAAAGTAAAGCCGATGTATATGCAGCATGTAATTGTGATGTCGGAAAATTGATGTTGAAATGATGGTTAAATGAACTCAGCGTGAATTGAATGTTGATTCAGAGTTTTGAGTTGATAGTGATGATTGTCTGAAATTTAAAGATCAGATTTGTGTTCCGAGAAAATTTAGAGTTGATCCAGATGATTTTGAATGAAGCTCACAATAGTCGTTTGACTGTTGACCCGAGGAGTAAGAAATTGTACAATGATTTGAAATAGTTTTATTGGTGGCATGGTATGAAACGAGACATCTTTGACTTTGTGTTAAAATGTTTAATTTGTCAACAAGTTAAAGCTGAACATCAGGCTCCGTCTAGATTGTTGCAACCGATTATGATTCTTGAGTGGAAATGAGAGAGAATTACAATGGACTTTGTGTCGAGGTTACCTTTATCTCCGAAAAAGAAAGATGCAATTTGGGTGATAGTGGATAGATTAACGAAATCAACTAATTTTGTTCCGGTGAGAACATATTATACACTGGATAAATTAGTTGAGTTCATGTTGTTGCAGTGGTGAGATTGCAGGGGTTGATCTAACAAAAGAGTTTGAGTAGAAAGTAATAGTAATTCGTGATAGTTTGAAAACGACCTCAAAGCGTTAAAAGTCTTATGCGGACTTAAAAGGAAGGATATTAAATTTGAGATTGGTAACAAAGTGTTTCGAAAGTGTCTTGAGAAAGAAAATACTTTGATTTGGCCAAAAAGGGCAAATTGAGTCCGAGATTAAATCGGACCATATGAGATTATAGAACGAGTTGGGCCTGTTGCCTATAGATTGAGATTGCCATCTGAGTTGGAAAAGATTCATAATATGTTTCATGTGTCAATGCTTCGACGATACAGATCAGACCCGTCCCATGTGGTTACTCCTACGGAAGTGGAAATTCAGTCAAATTTGTCGTATAGTGAAGAACCAATCTGAATTTTGACAAGAGAGACCAAAAAGTTGAGAAATAAGAAAATTTCTTTAGTGAAAGTATTGTGGCACAAACACGGAATTGAAGAGGCTACGTGGGAATTTGAGAACGTTATGAGAGAACAATATCCACACCTATTCACTGGTAAGATTTTCGGGGACAAAAATCCCTAAGGAGGAGAGTTGTAACAACCCGGTTTAGACCCTGGTCGAAACAGTGGTTTCGAGACCACAAATCCGAGGTCATAAAAATATTTTAATGATATTTTCTGTGTGAATAGTACGTGACATAGCCTGTGTGAAAATTTTGTATGATAATTCGATTGTTGGTGTGTCGAATTAGAAGAAAGGACTTAACCGTATAAAGTGTAAAAGCTGTGTGTTGATTTATAAGTGCTAAATTGTTGTTGTCTTTATAAAGGGGAGGATTAATGTTGTAATTAGCCAAAAATTATATGTGGTGGACGGCATTAAATGTTGATATGTGTATCTATATATATGTTTATATATATATATATTAACTTATAAGTTAAAGTATATTATATATATTATAAACTATGATAATAAAAAGAAATGGGGTAGTGGATTGTTCATCCATCTCCACCGAAACAAAAAGAAAAGAGAAAGAAATAAGGAAGCTTGGTATTCGGCCATGGTTCATGCTTAAATTGGGTATGTATTTTTGATCGGTTTTTGATAATTTCTACACTTTTGTAATCGTTGCTTTGTGCTCTACAAAACCCATGCATAAATTTTGTAAATTGATGATGTTTGTGTGATATGCCATTGATGATATATTGAGCTTTGTGATGGTTTATGGTGTTAAAAGAAAGATTTGAGCTAGATGAACATACTTTGTTCTTGAATTTTTGATGAATTTAGCTAATTAGGGTTAAATTGTGAAAAGTGTAAATTGAAGGGTTAAAATGTGAAATAAATGAAATGTATGAGCTTGTATTAGCATGGGAATAATTCGACTAGTATATGTATTTTGAAATTTTGTGTATTTGATGATTTTGTGAAATAGGGACTAAAGTGTCAAAATGTGAAAATGTGAGGGCTATTTTGTAAAATACCCTAAATGAGTGAGTGTGGACCAAATTGAATGAGTTGTTGATTGAATGGATTGAATTTGAATGTGTATAGACCAGTAAAGGAGAGGTTCGGATCGAGATCGAGGCAAAGACAAAGTGCTCGATTAATCGACCGTTTTGGTTTTTCAACATCCGAGGTAAGTTCGGACATAGTACGTGTAATTAACTATGCTTAATATTATGAAATGATTGGTATGATATATCGAATGGTAAATGCTATGTGAGAGCTTAAGTTATGTAGAACTAAGTGTACGTATTCGGAAATGTGACCGAGATGAATAGTGTTGCGTGTGTGAAATAATATAAGCTTCGGCTTTGTGGTTAGCACTGAGTGTGCAATATTGATATAAGTTTGGATATAATTCTTTCTATTAAATTTATATCTATGTGTTGTGAAACGAATGAATGTATATAAATGGAATAAAATGTTTTAAGTATAAGTTAAAGTATTAAGGCACTATGTGTGCAAAATTGAGTTGATACGAGTTAATTAGCACGTGTGTGCGAAACTATAGAAACTACGGCTTTAACAATTAGCACTTGTGTGTGTGCGAAACTATAGAAGCTACGACTTTAACAATTAGCAGTGTGTGCGCGAAACTATAGAAGTTACGACTTTAATAATTAGCACTGTGTGTGCGAAAAGATAGAAGCTTCGGCTCATCGAATATGCACTCGTGTGTGCGATACCGATAAAAGTTTGGTTTAACATATTGGCACTAAGTGTGCGATGGCGATTATGTTCGATTATGAAATTGGCACTAAGTGTGCGAATAAGTCAAAGGTATATCAAAGGTTGAATGAGAAGTAATATCGAGCAAATTGAGTAATACGAATGGTGAGTAGTTATATGTTGATCAAGGTACGTTTGAACCTACGTGGTTGATGATAGATTTAAGAGTTAATTATACATATATATGTTTGAGTATGAGGTAGAGATTAATAAGGTGCCTAGTTGTGCTTTTATCTATGTGATGATATAAATTTATAAGTGTATTAATAAATTAAAAGAATAGTAAAGTTTGATTGAAATGTAAAACCGAGTAGTTGAGTAGCATGGTTGGATAGTAGCTATTTGTTGGCAAAGGTATGTATGATACCTATGTGGTTGGTGAAATTGAAGGTAGATGAATGGAATACTAAGTGAGTTATGAATATAGTTGAATGTGGGTATTATCGGTAAATTATACGTGTGATAGTTCAATTTGTTCATTGAGTCAATACAATGAATTACTTGTATTATTTTATGAACTTACTAAGCTTTATAAAGCTTCTTGTGTGATTTGTTTCTCGCTTACTGATTGTCGTAAAAAGCTAGCTCAGATCAGGAATCGTCGACCTCTCGAGTCACACTATCGGCAATCTATTTTGGGTATTTTGGAAAGATGTATATGATAAAATATGGCATGTATAGGCTAGTTATTTGAATCAAGTTTGAGAGTTGTAAATAGCCATGAGATGTGGCTAGATATGTGCTAGCTTTAGCATGAATGATTTTGGTATATGTGATGCATCTTTTGGGCATGGTTTGTAGGTTGAGAAATAGACTTGTGAATGGTAACTTTGTGTTAGTAAAAATGCTTGTTTGAATTAGTGAAATTTAGAAGGAGTAATGTTTGGTATTTAATGTATTATGCTTGTGATGAGATAGATTTTGGTATGGAATTTGTTATGGTTGGAATGGGAATTGAATGCATAGATTGAATAGTCATATTGGTAAGGTTTTGGTTGCCTTATGTGCATGAAATGTATTGGTAGGTGTTGCTTGTAGGTTTGACCCTAAGCGGGTGGCATGTTGGCCTTGAAAAATGGCCTATAATGTCACACTGGCCGAGACGCACTATGCAGGCGTGCCTACAGCAAAGTGGGTGAATTGGCGAGAATCTGATTTTGTAGCACGGCCTCAACACGGGGTGTCGACTAACCGTGGTGTACAAGTCGATAGCTATCTAAGAGCACACGGCCATGGCACTTTGGCGTGCTTGGTGGCCGTGGTGGGGAAGGCAGTATAGGACCACGGTCGGGGACACGGACGTGCACGGTGGCCGTGGGGACCAAATTAGTATATAGACATGGAAGGACACACGGGGTGTCTAGAAGCCGTGGAGGGCACACGGTCTCCTCCCACGGGCGTGTCTCCCCTGTATTCTTAGAAAATTTTCAAATTTTCATGAAATTTTATATGTGTTTAGGTTTAGTCCCGACTCGGTTTATAAGCATGCTTAGGGTCTTGATGACTCATTTAAGGGAAACTATGATTGTAATTGAATGTGATTGAAGATGATTGACTTTGTGTCGTAAATTCCAGTTGTTAAATGTTCTGATTGATCGGTAATACCTCTTAACCCTATTCTAGCGACGGTTTTGGGTTAGGGGTGTTATAACCGCCTTGTTTAAGTCTCTCGTAATCTACACACATCCGTACCTTCTAGTCTTTCTTAGGGGACGGGGACAACATTGGCTACCCATTCTCGAGTATTTAACCACTTGTAAGAACCCAAAGCATCGAATTGCTTCTTGACCTCTTCTTTTATTTTTATCACGACATCGGGCCTCATCCTTGGAGCTTTTGTTGAACCGGCTTGCACTCTTGTTTTATGGGGAGGCGGTGTACCACACTATCAGTTCTTAACCGGGCATATCTTGATACGACCATGCGAAGACATCTTTGAATTCTTGAAGTAACTCAATGAGGTCTTGTTTTATTTTTCGGCTATGCAAGTTCCAATTTTCACTTCTTTTCCTTCTTCCAAGATCTACTGTCTCTTTGTGAGGTAGAATCTGTTTCTCTTCTTGTTCTACCATCCTTAACAAATCCGGAGACAAGTTACAATCTCTGTCATCTTCAAAATCCTGAGATCCCTCTAGACACATGTCTCGCTCAAAAGGAGATTCTGGGTCAGTAGCAACGTCGCTCATGTCGTTGATATTTGGAGACTGTTGTGTAGGCACGAAGGAATATCCAAAAACAAATGAATCTAAGAATAGCTATTTGTATGGTAGGGTTATGAATGAAATGAAAGAATAAAAGAATATTTGCTCAGAGTGATACAAAAAAATGCATTTTTTATTGAAATAAAGATGTTGGACATGAGCCTATTTCACAAAAGGATTCTTATTGCTTCTAGGCTTAAAACAACAAGCGTGTTTTGAACATTACTCTGAATTAGCTCTAAAAACTACAGGAATCTCTTCCGCAGTCCAGTTATTTAGAACACTTCCAGGCTCATAAGGGCAAATGCCCGATAAAATTTATCCCCCAATTCCTTCTTCAGATATGGTGTTGATGTTCAGATTTCCCATCATTCCCGTCGGGCCTTTGACATATTCAAAGAATTTCAACTCTTTTAATTAATTAGGGTCTTTTTGTGAAACTTAATGCATACGATGCAATGCAATGTTAATGCATGAAACGAATGCAACAAAATGGCATTGATTCTAATTCAATTTCATTAGAGTAACTTTTCTAGAAAACAAATTTCTTTACATAAAATGGATTACATATATGGCGTTGCCCTAATGCTTAAGGTCTTGACTTGCTTAAGAAGCCAAGCTAACTCTCGGCCTCGATCTGCTCTGACTCATATTTCAAACTCAGTACATCAGCCTGGACCGCCAAGGTTTGTAAATGATTAGCCACCTCTCGCACTTGAGCCAATGCTTCACCCATGACGTAATCCCTATCCCTGACCTGGTCCTGATATCGATGAAGTTGCTCTTTCCACCGTTCATTATTTGCTTCCAATAGTTCAACCCGGAGTTCACAGTTTTGCAGCGCGGTTTCAAGTTCTTCTATCCTCCCTTTTAGTTCCTCAATCTTGCTTGGGCTGGACCTTAATTCGATTACGGAGTTGCGACTACGATGCTGGTGTAGTGACCTTTCTAACTCTGCCACCCGAGCTCTTAACTTCTCCTTTTCATTTTGGCTCTCCAACAAGATATTTTTTAAAGCGTCCTCCCATACTCGAGTATCATGGGACTTCTTCTCCCACTGATCAGCTCTAGTATTTTCTTCTTGGATTTCTTGCCACCACTGCTAAGATGTTTTACCCAAACCAGCGGTTCTTATTGACATACGCAGCTTCTTGTAATCTGTTTTCAAACTGTCCAAATCCTTTTCGGCCTTATTCTTTCCCTTCCTCAGTTTCTCGGCTTCTAGTTTCTGGACATCGACATCTAGCCCCAGCTGTATTTTCTCCTCCTCCAATTGCTCGATCCTTTTTCCTAGTTCTGAACTTTTCTTCTCAAAATCCTGTTTGATGATCTCTAGTTCAGACGAGACCACCTGCAAGTGCTCTTCTATTGATCGAATGTTTTCTTGATTTGACGTAGGGATGTTGTTGTTGATTCTCTGACCCCACCACCGGTCATACTCAGGGGTATTCACTAGATTAGCAGCAAACCTTTTCATTCTACGAGTTTGGTTCTAGGTGTTTGATATCTCACGAACTTTCTTTTTGTAATTATCTCCCTTGTATACGAACTCGCACTTAGGTAACATGAGTAGGGGAGCATACCCGACAGCTCCTCATATCCCAAGCAAGGGAACCCAATCAAAATCTCCACATCAATACAAGATCTCTTCGGGGACCATCCAATGGGCTCTCCATTCAATGTCTTCTTTTTGCAGACTTTGGAGAATTATCATCCACTTTTCCTCTGTAATATCATCTCGTCTTGGCGTAGCAACTATTTCTTTCAGGGGAGAATAGATTTTGGAGAAGATTCGATATGAGACCTTTTCCACTTTCCAAAAATGGCTGTGGAACCATGCTAACAAAAGTTGCGCACACCCTATAAATCTGCCCTCACCCGCTCTCCGGCACGCGTTCAAGGATCTGAAAGTTTCGGCCAAAATCACAGGAACCAGTGTGACCTTTTTGTCGAGTCGATGCCTCATCTACGTGCCCTAATGCCTTGGGGAAGACGACCAAATCGTAGATACTCAAAGCGAAAACATCAACCCTTTTCTTCATATCTGGATGTGCTAGCATCAGATCCCTCAAGTTTTTCTAAGGGATACACTTACTATCTCCTTTTTGCTTGATCTGGGCCGCAACCCACTGCTCACTCATCCCTGTGATGCTCATAAATTTATTTAAAAAGGTCGAGACATTAGTGGCTCTTGAATATGCTTTGTCGGCTTGAATCTTCGGGCAACGAAGTAAGGCCATATACTCCTCCACAGTAGGTACCAAATCAACTTTCCCAAAAGTGAAGCAACTGTAGGCAGGATTCCAGAATTGGGCGAGGGCTCAAAATAAGTGCTTGTCCACCTTCACGTCGAGCAGATAGGGCAAATATCCATAGTTACAGTAAAACAGCTGCTTGATCTCATCATTCCACTGGTCCCATATCTCCTTTAATTCTTGAAGATCATTCTGAGTCACGCTGATGTGGGTGAAATCCCACAACTCTGATACGTATCCCTCAGTCAGACTATCACCCTTTTCTTGCTGTGCTGTCTCGGCCCAAATCCGGACGGCCGCATTATCCTCCACTTTATCAAGAATCCCCTTTTCCATGATAAGTTATCTATTTAGGAACCAAATGTGAATCAACACCTTTTTTTGAAAATGTCATGCAATTAAAATCACAGCAAAAACAAAGCAAGTCAGTACTTCATACGCAGTTTAAAGTAAGCAAATAATAAGTAGAGCACCTACTCGGGTGACCACTAGGGTTTGGCGCGGCTCTACCTAATGTGGGCTCTTAAGGCTTGCTATATGGGGTTTGGTTCTAGAGTAAAGGTACTGAAGGCAGCAGATTCCTCGATCTTCACCCATTATAGGCTCATGCACGAGAGTTGATTCTGTGGGAATACATTTCCCTATGGCTATCTGAGATGAAAATCTCACGAAGACATAGGTACGGATGTATCCCTAAAGTGATCCACTATCCTATACGGAGGTGAAGACCTCATGAATGAATAGTTTCTCGCTCCCACTTAAAGTGGTAAAATCGACCAACTTATGCAATGCAAAAATGTTGAGACACATCAACAGATTTAAACCAACAAAGCAAACATATTATGATGAAAACCACGAAAATGACGGACAAAATGGAGCAATCGTAAATTTAAAATAGATTTTCGATATTTCGACAAAAAGACAAAAATTAATCAATTTATGGCTCGACTCTCTTATTTTGTTCCCCAGTGGAGTCGCCAAGCTGTCGAAACCATTTTTTTTTGTGAAAAAGGAGTCGACTTTGATTTTAAAAATGAAAACAAAAAATGGGAGTCGCCACCAATCCTTTTTTTGATGAGGTGTGATCGGGTCACCTAGTAATTCGGTCATTTTAATAATAGATTTGATTTTTAAAACAACGGTTTTAGTCTACGAAATTCAGAAAAACGGATTCGGGAGTCGGTTACGCACGAGGAAGGATTAGCACCCTTGTAACGCCCAAAAATCGAAAATTTGAAGAGATTTTAAAAATACGATCCTTCGTTAAAACATTGCTTAATAGAAAATTTTTCTGAGAAGAAGGCATATTTTACGTTAATTGAGAATAAAAAATTACGTCCCGTAAGTTAGGACACAATATCTTAAATCTCGAAGCGAGAATAAATACCGAAAAATTTGTTTATTTTAAAAGATATTCGATTATCTCGGTTTTAGAAAAAATCATATTCCGTAAGTTAGAACACGATTGTTTCTTAATTCCGAGAATATTTTAAAAAATTATGCTTTAAAAATGTTCGCTTATTCAGATTTATCGAGAAAATTGAAACCAGTAAGTTAGGGAACGACTTTTCAAATTTCCGAATGCGAGAACATTGCCTTGTTTAAAAATTCCCTTTTGAATAATAACCAAGATAGTATTTAAAACGATATGTATTTATTTTATTTGGTATAATATAAAATGGATAAACATTTAAATATAACATATGGTATAATGATGATGCAATAATATAAAACTACTAAATGAGGTAAAATATGAGAATAATGAATAGCATACAAATAAATAAATAAATACTACAGTGATAATATAATAATATTAATCATATTATAGGAATAGTAACTCAAAATAAATGAAGTAGTTTAAAATAAATGGACATGACATAGAAAAACCAAGAATAAAAGAAATATTTAAAATAAATAAAACAAAAATAATAATGACACTAATAATACAATATGCCAACAAAAGCACATGTAAAATAAGTATGTAAATATATGTATATATATTAATGGTAATGGAATACTAGTAATAAATAAGATAATACTAATAACAATAACGGCAAAAAGGAAAATAAAATGAATATTCGATAAAAGAAAAATAAAGACAATTTTAAATTTAAGAAAACAAGAAGTTATAAATAAATACATAAGTAAATAAATAAAATAAGAAATATATATAAAAAATTGAAGTTAAGTAACTAAGGATTGAATTGAAATCAAAATGAAATTCGGGGTACAAATTGTAAATAATAAAAAAAGCTACCAAGGACCAAAATAAAACACGCTTAACCTATTGAGGACAAAATGGGAAAATAACCCAATACCCTGGACACGTGTCCCCTCTCCAAGAGATCAGCGAGCCAGGGACTAAATTGAAACACGCAAAAAATTCTGCGGTCAAATTTATAAAATAAGAAAAAGTAGCAAAAGGACTAAATTAAAACAAATTAAAAAAGCGGAAGGGCCAGGGGGTAAATAACCCATTGAACGAAAACAGGCGGATCCCCCTGGAGCGGGTCGGGTCGCGCGCGAGTGGCCTTAAACGGTGTCGTTTTGGCGCCTGGGTTTTCAACCCAAAACGGCGCCGTTTTGATGTTCTATATAAGATTTTTTTAACCAAAAATTCATTTAGCCCTTTGTTTAAAAAAAAAACTAAAAAAAAAGCTCTCAAGCTCTCTCCCTCTCCCCAGAATCCGGCCAGGTGTCCGTCCACCAGCCATCGTGCCGGCCGCCTGCCGCCGGCGACGGCACCGCAGTCCGCGGTGGCCTGAAAAAGCCAAAACTACCCCTTTTGAAGCCCATCACACGTGGAACACGGATCCGAGGCCAAAACCCCTGAAAACCCGGCCAAACCCGGTGGAGCAACAAAGAAACGTTCTGTTTCTTCTCCTTTTCCGGCGAGGCCTTCGACGGCGAGTTGGTCGGCCGATTTAGGTGAGTTTCTTTTCTTTTCCCTTTTTATTTTTGTATGTCGAAAAAAAAGGAAAAAAATGAACAATAAAACGAAATAAAACAAAAACACAAGTAGAAAAAAAAATCACCTTGAAAAATTTGTTCTGTTTTCTTAATACTGTGTTTTTTTTTTGTATTTCTCCAAAACTTTTTGCTTTACAAATGGGTTTTAATCGACTTTATAGCCGATTTTTTCAATTTGTTTATTCTTGTTTGTTGTTGTTGCTTACGTGTGTCATGCATTTTTGCAGTGTACGGAGGCCGGTGGTGGTTGACGTGGAGAGTACGGCCCAAGGGAGGAGCATGGCGACAGCTTAGGGATTCTAGGGTTTTTTTATTTTACGATTTTGGGCTATATTTGGGTTTTGTTAATATTGGGCCCATTGTTTTTGATTTTTAATTTGGGCTTTGTAAAAAAGCTAATTTGTTTAATTTTTTTGGATTTATTTTTGTTTATTGGGCCTCGGGCTAAAATTGGGCCTTACAATATTTTTTTTTGTTTTTCCCTAAAAATCTAAAGAGTTTAAGTAAAAAGTAAATGAATTAAAGCTATTCATTTCACTTACTTCTTGACATGCATTAAAAAAAATCACTGTAGTTGTAACTCATTTTGAAAGAAGAAAAATATCCAATTGCAAGTTTATTTGAAGAGAGTTATCTTGGTAATTTGAAAAGAGTTTTCTCACATTTTCTATATTATAAGCTCTAATATCCCTAAGAATTCGTAAAATCCAACTAGATTTTTGTTTATTTTTTGTATTGTTAGTTATAATTTTTTTTGTTTCAGCTCATAATTAATTACCTTCTTTGTTTCTGCTTTTGATCTACTTGGGTTTATCTGATTTTTATGGCTATTGAATGGTCCTCTAGTGTATTGATTTCTATTGCTTTTTTTGAGTATGTCACGTGTTTCAATCAAATTTAAAAGATAATCTCTTAGTTAAACTCTGCTTATTTGTTCATTCAAACTCTGATTAGTCTAGATTATTTTATTATTATTTGACCTATGAATTTAGCCTATGAATAGGCTCTTTTACAACCTTAGAAAATACACCCATTCAAAATTAGAACTCATAACACTTTTGGATAATTTTGTGTTTATGTTTTGAGGGTTCTTTATTTTTAGGTTTCGGGGTTTAGTTTTTTATCTCCATCTTTTGTACTCTTCGTTCTTTTTCCATTATAGTAAAATTATCTTTGCCAGTGGTTTTTTATCCTCTTTGAAGGGATTTTTCCACATTAAATTTGTGTGTTCAATTTCTCAATTTGTTTTGCTATTTTTTACTTATTTGGGGCTTAATCGGGTCGATCTCTAACAAGTGGTGTCAAAACTAGTTCAATTTTCATAGATCAGCCCATTCAGAGATGGCAACAACAAGGTTTGACATTGAGAAGTTCGATGGTGTCACAAATTTCAATCTGTGGCAAGTTCAGATGATGGCAATTTTAGGTCAGACTGACCTGAAAAATGTCATTACCATGAAAAAGCTTGAGAATCTAGATTAGACAGAATGGGAAGAGCTTGATGAAAAGGCCATGTCAGCAATCTTGTTCTGCCTCACGAATAGGGTATTACAAGAGGTATTGATGGAGAAAACCTCATCTGCCTTGTGGAAAAGGTTAGAAACTCTTTATGCGACTAAGTCTATGGCTAACCGTTTAATGTTGAAACAACGTCTATTTATGTTTTGCATGAAAGGATGTGAGCTTCTTAGACATCACATTAGTTAATTTATTACTCTTTTGAATGATTTAAAAAATTTTGAGGTTAAGATTGATGATGCAGATCAGACTATGCTATTATTGTGCTATTTACCCTATTCATACAAGTCTTTCAAGGAAACCCGCATTTATGGCGAGAGAAAAACTCTCATTTGAGAATGTGAAGGGTCATTTGTTGAGTAAAGACAAACTCAACAATGAGTTTGGTTCGAATAGCAAAGCGAGATAGGCAAGCTTCCATTTTGGTAACATCAAAGAAGCGAGATAAAGGTGTCGTTATTGTAAGAAGTTAGGTCACGTCAAAGCAAATTGTTATAAACTACATAATAAAAAATTTCTTTGAGAGCAATGAGGAATATGTAGTTGGTGCTAATTTGGCCGATAAAGGGGTAATGATTTCTTATTAGTGTCAATAAGTGAAAGATCTAAGCTTACGTGCGAGTGGATCCTAGATTCGGGATGTTCTTTCTATATGTGTCCAAACAGAGAATGGTTCTCCACATATAGCTCGCTAGAAGGTGGAGTTGTGCGCATGGGAAATGATTCATTCGAAGAAGGTAATGTCGGTACTAAATGCGGTTAAAATCGGGATGCATGATGGGACGATCAAGACACTATCAGATGACAGGTATATACCTGATTTACGAAAGAATCTCATCTCCTTGAGTATTTTAGACTCAAAAGGTTGCAGAATCAACATCGAGTCGAGCAGCAGTAAGGTATCTCATGAGGCTCTCATTTTGATGAAAGGTAAAAGGATAGACAAAATTCATATTCTCGAAGGTTCTATAGTGACCGGTGAAATCGGACGCCCCTCATTGATTATGGAGTCGAAGTTAACTCGTTCGGAGTGGAGACAACTTGGTCATAGAAGGGAAAAAGGTAATTTGTATTTCGTTGAAAAGAGGTTCTCTTTTGGATGCAGATTTTGAAAAGTTAGAGCATCGTGTTCGTGAAAATTAGACTCGGGTTAGTTTTAATTTGGCGATTGCACAAGTCGAAGGCTAGAAGTGTTCGACTTTTGCCACTGATTTGGCTCGATTAACTCCTACATAGTTTAAGATAGGCTGTGACGGGCTTTGATAAAGATGGTGTTGTGGAAATACGAGTCAAGGTGGAGATTTGTTGAGTATGCCACGTATTTCAGTCAAATTTGAAAGATAATCTCCTAGTTAAACTCTGTTTATTTGTTTTATCGAACTCTGATTAGTCTAGATTATTTTATTAATATTTGATCTACGAATTTAACATATAAATATACTCTTTTACAACCTTAGAAAATACACTCATTAAATATTAGAACTCATGACACTTTTGGAGAATTTTGTGTTTACGTTTTGAGGGTTCTTTGTTTTTGAGTTTCGGGGTTTAGTTTTTTTATCTCCATCTTTTGTACTCTTTGTTCTTTTGTCATTATAGTAAAATTATCTTTGCCCACGGTTTTTTATCTTGTTTGGATGGGGTTTTCCACGTTAAATTTGTGTGTTCAATTTCTCAATTTTTTATTTGTTCGTTGCTTAATCTAGTCGATCCTCAATAGCTTTCTCTATAAAGAATTTTTGGTTCTACATTTTTGTCATGTGCTCAACATTTGAGGCATGGTTATTGTATCCATTTCTATTGCTTTTTACGCTTCTTGTTCTACTTCGTAATTTTATTGTAACGCCCTAAATTTGGGCCTAGTAGATTTGGGCCTATTGGGTTGTAACGCCCCAAAAATCCCGAAACTTTAAATTTCTGTGCACTGAGGTTGGTATGTATGAGTAGCACTTAGAATATTAATTTTAAGGTATTATCGGGATTATTTGAAGTCTTAGAGATAAGGGAGACCATAGGGAAAATTTTAATTTTCTTGCTTTAGTGGACCCTAGTCTCAGGCATTAGGCCTCTTAAGCAGATTAAGGGGAAAATAGGACACAAATGGGCTTGTGGTCCAGTGGCAAGGTGGCGTCACTAGGGGAGCTACAAGGTGGCGTGAAGAGGTCCAAGGTTCGAGTAGTGGTAAAGTGTTTTTGGGTGTTTAATTTTGCATAGTGGACGGCCAGAGTTGTGTGGAATTTGGATTCTTTCGTTGAAGTGTTTGAATTGGTCTTGTGAGCTGATAAAGGAGGGAATTTCAGATGAGATAAGGGAGATATCATGGAGAAAAATTAGGAGATGAGAAGTGGGAAGAGTTGGTGCCGAATTGGACTGTGGGGGAAGGTAGGATTCGGCTATTGGCTATAAAAGGAGGTGCCAAATTCCTTTGAGAGGTTCCTTGGGTTCCATTACTTTTCTTTTTCTCCCCCTTAGCCGAATTCTTCCTTTTGCCGAAAAAAAACCCATCACCCCTTTGCCAAAATTTTGGTTTTCTCTCTAGCCGAATTCCCCATACCTTCTCTTCTTAAATTCCTTTTCTTGTTCACCTTTAGTTCTAGCCGATCACTTCTCCTCTTCTTCTCCCTATTGGTGCCAAATTGTCTCTGTCACCATACTAATCTCAAAAGCCGAATTTAGGCCGCAGGATCGAAAGTGGATTTGGTAAGTATTCGGTTAACCTCTCTTGTATGTTTTGCTAAAAGCCGAAAGGCTATCTAACTGACCTATCGTTAACTCTGTGGTAACAAGGATAAGATTCAAAGATCGCAAGCGTGGTAGGATCGTTAGCAAGGGTAAGTGTTCTTTACTTGGTTTAAGGGTTGGCCGAATGGTCATATATGTTGTGAGGGTGACTTGTGTTGGATGCAAGTCATCTATTACTTAGGCTCTAATGTTTAAGTTGAGTACAGATCTAGGGTCTAATCGCGCAGTTGGTGTTAAAGAAATGAGCTATTAAGGCTTGTCGCACCACGGTAAGGCTACGGTGAGGTTTCAGTTTTTGATAAAGTTTGTATTTAGCCTATGATTAATGATTAAGGAATATCGAATGTAGGTTCGTGACTAAGAGGAATTCGCAGCACGCGCTATTACCAGGTGTGTACAAACACTACACACACGATATCGGCAATGCCGAAAAGCCGAAAAGACGAAAGTGGCTAGATGGGCCTGCGAACTTGTGGGCCCAAAATGGCAATGGTTGATATGTGAGCATGAATGATGAATTGGCATGAATTGTTGTATGATTTGATCGTATTCGAGTCCAATGGGCTATATGAGCATGAAATTGGTTTAACGGGCTATATGAGCATGAAATTGGCTTAATGGGCTATATGAGCATGAAATTGGCTTAATGGGCTATATGACATGAAATGGGCTTAATGGGCCTTTTGGGATTTTTAGAAATATATGTTAGGGTTTAATGAACTCTAGGCCTAGTTTGACAAACTCTTGAATAACATAAAACTCGTGTAATAATCAAACATGTCTGTGGACAAGTCGATAGGTTAGGGTGTGGTAATGGACATATGCATGTCTAGGATTGGATCTAGGGAGAGCTTGGTATTTAAGCGGTCCTAGTGGCCCACCTCC
This sequence comes from Gossypium sturtianum, assembly GCA_025698515.1. NCBI lineage: Eukaryota > Viridiplantae > Streptophyta > Magnoliopsida > Malvales > Malvaceae > Gossypium > Gossypium sturtianum. The sequence goes on along the minus strand of CM046952.1, from coordinate 49,150,833 downwards.
TCTTTTCTGAGATCCTACCTGGTGCATAGTGTTTGTTCACTTTAACCGCGAGGACTTGTTGATGGGCCAAAGTTCATAACTAAAACCTGAGGTGAAAGAATTTACGGAAATACCCCTGTAGGGTAGAAATTACGGAAATATCCCTGTAGGGCAGAAATTACGGAAAACCCCTATAGGGCAGAAATTACAGAAATACCTCTGTAGGGCAGAATTACGGAAATACCCCTGTAGGGCAGAATTACGGAAATACCCCTGTAGGGTAGAATTACAAAAATACCCTTGATTGTGAAATGACTAAAATACCCCTATGTGTTAAATATAAGTTTTATGGATGTTACTCATGTGCATGCCGCATTCATATGATATTCTGTTTAGGATGCATATGGATGGGAATTATGGTACGGAGGAAGAATTTGAGGATTGCATAGTCGCTTGACGACCGTGGATCCACCGGTGGCTTTAAGCCCATTATATGATTAGCGACTTTGTTGCAACATTGAATAGTAGTGCGTGAGTGCTACCATTGGTGTGTAGCGGAGGGGTGGGTCGAGCTAGAATTCCCCATAGGTGTATAAGGTTGGAAGGGAAATGGTGTGTAGCGGATGGATTTTTGGGGAGGGTTTTGCATTACCTTGTTTTGCATATGATATGATCTGATATGAGGTCATTGTGGGCTAAGGCTCAAGACCACCGATTTTGATAGGGCTTAGGCCCAATGTGATAATTGTATATTAAATTGATTGCCAAGGGTCGTACACACTGAGTTTCGAAACTCATACCCTTTTATTTAATGTTTCAGGTGACGCTCGGTAGACGGCTCGACGTGGAAGAGGGACTCGGAGATGGCCACATTGCAAGTTAATTAGAAGTTTTTTTTTGTTTATTTGATTCTAATGACTTTAGTTTAAATCCTTTATTTTCATTGGTTGTAATAAGGCCTTGTATCTCCAATTTGACGTTTCTTATGGGTTTTATTATTATTTCCGCTGCTTAATTTTTATTTTAACTTAAATAAATTTCTAAAATTTAACAAGGTTTTCAAAATAACTATAACCTATGGGCTTTTATTTTAAAACATGGGCTTTCTTCTTAACTTAACAAGATTCAAGGATTTTGGGCTTTTAGGCCTTAGATTTTAACTTAGCAAAATTGTTTGAGGTTGTGCCTTTGATGTGACATTCCCGGATTCGGCCCTTAGATTTTTAATATAATGCTTAGAACTACCGATAGCCCCTCCCCAACCCTTAAATAGGAAGGTAATGCGCTTCAACGCACTCGAACTCACATCCTTCTGCACTGACAACAATAATATTTGAAAATTATAAAATATTATATATTTTTTTATATATTTTTGTTAATTTAATATGATATTTTACTAATAAAATTATCTATAAATCGAGATAGAACAAATTTAGATAGCAAAAATGTTTTCTTGCTTAGTCCAATCTAACTTGTATAACATATAAATATTATTTAATTAATATCAAATAAAAAAATTAAAATTAAAAAAAATTTAAGTTATACTTAATTTCATTTCAACTCAATTTGGTATATTCTAAATTTTATTTCTCTTATATTTTTATCAAAATAGAACAATCATTTTTAATCTTCATTATATTGTTAGTTAAAATTTATTGTGAGTTATAAATTTTATAAATTCGTTTTATTTTTTTAGTTTCAAGTAAAAATGTCACCTTTGAAAAATAAAGAATGCGTAACTCCTAGTGATTATCATGGTTGGAAGTGGGGAGAACCTGTTGAAGTTAATCTTAATAATGTTAGCTGCAAATTTTCTGACAACATTATTAAAGGAGGAATAACAAAACTGAAAAAACACTTGGCTGCAAAAAGAGAGAATGTAGCACCTTGTCCAAGAGTCTCAATACAAGCTAGAAAAAACATTGCTCAACAACATCAAGAACTTCATACTGAAAAAGTTGCAAAGTAGAGGAAAGAAGAATTCGAGGAATGAATAAGATTAGGAGACTATGGAGATAGTGGGGATGATGAAGAATTAATTATTACGAGACGAGAATGTAACATCCGCCTTTTAACTCGGGGTTAGGTACAGTGATGGATCGGGTCAAGAATTAGTGCAAATTTTTTGAAATATAATATATAGGAATTTTGAGTATTAAATTGGGAACTATTTAGACCCAATAAGAAATTAGAAAATACTCATTAGGTAGGAAAATTTTAAATAGATACATTAACTTAATTGAAAGAATAGAGAATTTGTTGTGGCCAAAGTAGGAAATATAATAAGTTAGGAGATACATAATAGTATAGGAAAGAAAGGAAGGATCAAGAAGAAATTTAACCAAAGTGTTGTATGAGTCATCCTAGGAAATATGAAAGATGAGGAAGGACAAAGTGGTAATTAGCCAAGTAGATATTTGTTAGGTGTAATGATGATGGGTAAAAGTATAAAGATGGATGGCTTAAGGACTTATTAGCAATTTGACTATTTTAATTAAAAATGTGAGATATTTTAGTGGAATGGTGTAGAAAGTGGAAGAAAAGATGAAAAGATATCATCTTTTCACCAAGCCAAACCGTCACTTCTTCCCCCCAAACTTCCATCCAACTTTTCTTTTATTTCCTTTCATGTCCTTCCTCCATTGTTGAACCATTCAAGCTTCAAACCTTCCTTTTTCTTTGAAATTTCTTTAGTAAAAACTAAAAATAAGACTAGTGGACAATTTTATTTCATGAGAAAACTTCCATAGATGGGTTAAAAGAGAGAAGCATGAGTTAGGGTTTTGGGTTTTCAAAGAGCTAAGGTAAGAGATAATGAAATTATCATACCATACATGTTTATTTATATTAAATAGTATAAGAAAGTCACTTGATTGTGATTTTTAACATATAAATGTTATATGTTTGTTATGAAAATTGAAAAGAAAGAAAAGAAATGAGGGGACCTAATTAAAGGAAAAGGGAAAGAGAAGGCTAAGGAGTGTAGGAAGAACATGATATTTCATCTCAATTTTTGTTGTAAAAACTACAAGATTTTAAATTATTTTTATTTAATTGCTTATATTGTAATATGGAAATACTTAGACTAGAAATGTTAAATATATATTTACATTTGTAAATAGATAATAAAAGGGGATTAAATTATGAAATTATGAAATTTGTAAAGAAAATTATAGGTGGAGAATATGAAATGGTATATTTTTTTAACACTAAGTAATGATGTTGTGGTAAAAGTATATGTGTGAAAAAGGTGTGATATTTGTGATTTGTGAAATGGGACTAAATTGTAGATGATGGAGAAAAGAGAAATCTTTTCCGAAATACTTATGTAAAGTAATTAAATGTATGAATTTTAGTTTTAATACCCAAGTAGACAGAATTTAGAACTACTAGGATATTAGTGGCATGTCATTAAGGGACCTTAGCGTGCTCTCCGATTATTAGCACATTAGTGTTCTCCGTTTAGCACATTCGTGCTCTCTGTTCAATAGTGCATAATAATGCACCTCTATATTTGTTCCGTATATCCGGTGTGTTCTATAAAGTCTACTATGGGCTAAGAATATGAGTTGTGAACAAAAGTGAATCATCAATGTGTTGAGGTAAGTTTGATAACTTACAAAGGTAAGTTAAATTTTATTAAAGTAAGGTATAGTTGAAGAAATTTGTATGTGTGTAAGTATGTATTAATTGAATAAGTTTAAAACATTATGTTATGATTCATTTACCTATTTATTCTTATAGTGCTTACTAAGCCTTCACCGGCTTAACGCGTTTATTTTAACGCGTAGGTACAATTAGACTCGAAGAGATAGAGTCGGGCTAGGAGATCTCTCATCTCATCACATCCTTAGGAGCTTCAAGAGTAGGTATTATATTTTGAGTTAAAATGACATGTACATAGGTAGATCAAATGTGTTCCCATGTGTTAAGGACTAAAATGAAAACTCTTGAAACTCTATCTATTTTGGTTTTATTTGAAATATTTTGGTTCTATATGAAATGAATTATTGAAACTATAAGTATGTTTGCAAATGTGGTTTGCTAATATGATGATTATGATTGATTTGGTGTGGTTTTAAGTAGTTTTAATACATTTTTAATTGGTCTTATGTCTTGAGAAGAATCTAATATATATTGCAGGGGGTTTAGTGAACTTTTAAACTAATTTTTGCCAAAATTTACTCAAGGTATCAATACCAAGGGTATAGGTGTCAATACCTAGGCTTTGAAATACAAAATTGCCAAAACAGAATGTGATTTTGGTATCGTTTTTGTCATTGGTATCGATATCGGAGGCTAGGTATCGATACCTAGGCTTAAGGTATCGATACCTTCATCAAAATTTGAATTTCTGGAGTTCCAAAATGTCATTTTGGTATTGATTTTGTGCAGTGGTATAGATACCTCTTTAAAAGGTATCAATACCTTTTGTTTTGGTATCAATACTTTTCCCCTTTTTTGAGTAAAAACAGTGTTAAAATCATTTCCAAACATAATCTAACATCCAATAATGACCCTGCATGTTTATATTAATAATTTTTGGGTTAAATAAGTTAAAATACTATGTATAAATGTTTAAATTAAACAGTGTCTAGCCAAAACAGTTTTGCATCAAATGTAATAGTCTTATACCGGGTCCATACGATTGGACTGGGTATAGGGGTGTTACAGGGAAAGTATAAGATCTCAAGTCGAATGGGAAGGCAACGTCCCAGGGTACAAACTGGTCAACATTCAATTTATGAAACTAGAGGAGGCAGTGGTTTTGGAACTCAAGCAGTCAGAAGATCAATAAGTTTACGTACTTTTAAAAGATGTGCGAGAGATCAATGGAGTAATATCAACTCTTTTAAAGCTAGACTAGCAAATTTGGATCATGTTCTCGAAAGTTCAAAGCAATCAAATCTTAGTATGTACTTTTTGAAAAATGCAAAGGCTAAGTTAGGAAAAGCAATGTCTAAGTTGATACTGCATGAAGCTTTGCTTGCAAGAATTGTAGAGTTGCTATTTTAACCACTTGTACTACAAGCTACAGGAGAAATGGGAAAATCGGTTTTGGGACCTTCAGCTTATTAGGCCATAAGAAGTATATTTGGAAGAGGAGTTGTAACACCAATTACCAGTATCCTACGTCGGGATAGGGTACGAGGCATTACCGGACTTATTCACAAGCAAACATTCAAAATCGAGACAAGAATTTCCACTCAAATTTAAAACTTTTCAAAAACTTACATATCGTCCCTAAATTGAGCCTACGAGGCCCAAAACATGCATCGGAAGTGGTTCGAGACTAAACCGAGAACTTTGGAAACTTAGAAATTTTTTCATGAAAAAAGGGTCACACGCTCGTGTGGGTTCGGGACATGCCCGTGTGACCCTAAGACACGCCCGTGCTTCAGGCCGTGTTCAAATTAGGGAGCTTTCTATTTATGACGTCATCATCAAATTGAGGTCACACGGTCAGGTCACACGCTCGTTTGCTTAGGCCGTGTGATCGATTAAATTTTCATAATTTTTCATAAAATAGGTGCAGACTTCACACGGCCAGGGCACATGCTCGTGTTCGAGGCCGTGCCGTCCACACGGCTGAGACACACGCCCGTGTGCTCATTACTGAGCATTCTGTTTTGCAACAATAAAGGTGCGGGGGACACATGGCCGAAACACATGCCCGTGGGACAGACCGTGTGTCGCACACGGCCTAAACACACGCCTGTGCGTCTACCTATGTGGACAAATATAAAAATATTTACCAAGCCTTTTTGCCACCCTTCCATGCACCAGCCTACACAACAAAACATATCACTAATCCATGCATATACTTTCAACCCAATCAGCCATACCCAAGGCATCCACATATCATTTACATGCTATCATTTATCACATACAAACATCACATACTTAGCATCTCAAACCATGCAATTTCCCACATTCATGAAAACATCATCATATGTATATATACTTAACCAATATTAGCCAATATCAAATGGCCATTTACAAAATGAATTATCAACTATTGAAAGCATCACATATGGCCAAATCAATTATGACACATAACAAAAAGGCCAACTCCCTATACTTGCCATAACTCAAAATATTGTAATCACAAGTACCCAAAATGATAATTTGATAGTGTGAATGGATCTCAAATGAGTCTCCGATCCCCGAAGTGGCTTGGTGACACTATAAGACAAGGGAAAAGAAAAGGGAGTAAGCTTTAAAGCTTAGTAAGTTCTTATGCAAATAATAAGCATCATAAGCACACATTTATCATGCAACTAACATGAAATGAATTAACATAGATGTCATTAAAAATCTCATATGTCCAACTTGGCATGGATATTATTAGAATACTTAATACCATATCTTGCACAATCATAACCTTACCGAGAGGTTCTTCACATATCGAGCTCATTAGGCATAAGTTCTATGTACATGCCTGTACCGATTGGCAACACACCATGGTCTTTCGTAACGTTAACATTTCCGTTACATTTCCAGTTGAACCACTTGGAATACTAAAGGATACTCGGGAAATCTCACACACATAGTACCACACCAATGCCATATCCCAGATATGGTCTTACATGGGATCTTATATCGATGCCAATAGCCCAACTACGGTCTTACACGAAATCTCATATCGATGCCATGTAACACCCCATACCCGAGTCCGAGGCTAAGACCGGATACGAGACATTACTATGCTTGAACTTTCTTAAACATGTACTTACGGGCTATAAAATTTCGTTCCGAATTAAAAACTTCCCGTTCTTAGTCAAATCAGACATTTCATGAGCCTACGAGGCCTCAGACTTACGTCCCGAAACTTTCAGAACTCATCTGGAAACTTTTTCTCGAAACAGGGGTCACACGTCCGTATGACTTGGGACACGCCCGTGCACCCCTAAAACATGCCCGTGTCTTTCACCTGTGGAGAATACTAGCAAATTACACACGGCCTGGACACGCCCGTGGCCCTGGCCCGTGTGCCAAACCTTGGCATTCTAACTTATTCACACGGTCTGTACTCACGCCCGTGTGCGTCAGCCGTGTGACAATTGAATTTCTAAGTGTCAAGTGCAGACTTCACACGGCCTTGGCACACGCCCATGTGCCAACCGTGTGTATCACACGGCCTGAACAAACGACCGTCTGACCAGCTCGTGGTCTAATCTGACTTAAGATACTAAGGTGCAGGAGACACACGGCCTAGACACACGCCCGTGTGTGTATCCGTGTGGGAACTTAGAGGCTATCTTACCAAGCCTTTTACCACTCCCATTTGCATACATTCATATACTACTTCAAAACATTCTCAAATCATCATTCAAAACACATGAATTAACACATTTAATCATTAAAGAGATCAAGTCATTATCCCATACACTAGGGAGAACTACTCCCAATACAATTACAACCAATTTAAGCCATCATCTATGGTCATACACAACCAACTCTAGATTCTCTTAGGCCAATACAATTTGGCTACATTGGTTAGAACTTAATCAACTTTAAAAGAATCCCTATACATGCCATGACTCATAAGGATTTGATACCTCATACCAAGGGTCTGCTCGATAGTGTGAAAACATCTCCGGCGGCCTCCAACCCGAGCTAAGTAATGAAACCTATAAGAGATGAGAAAGTAAAGGAGTAAGCAAAAATGATTAGTAAGCTCATCTACATAATCTGTCAAATATTGATATTCATTGAATGTACATAATTACAAAGTATCATGGAGAGTGTCTCTCATAAACTCATGGTTACTTGCTCAAATATTCTTGAAACTTACTCATTCAATCTCTTACCACATTCTTACCATGTCACAAGCCAATTGCTCGTTCAATTAGCATACATTCCTGTACTGATCACCACATGATCATATAAAACAATACATCAAGCATTTTCAATAAGCCGCTCATGCTACTAATATCTCGGTGGTTTCGCACTTAGCCCACCATTGAATCTCTAATAGGGTGGTATCGAACACAGCCCACCAATCATTTATACTTATGGTGATTTCGCACTTAGCACACCAATCGTTTATAAGCGATGGTATCGCATTACTGACCCATCGATTACTAATTAATCGGTGGTGCGCACATAGCCCACCGATATTAATATAATTGATGGTATCGCACCCAGCCCATCACTACCATCAATAAGGTGATATCGCACATAGCTCACCATTATTTTACATTCATGGATAGTAATCCACAAGTATATCTCTATTTCAAATGTTCATCCGAGAACATCCTCACATACTTCTATTCTTACTTAACTTTCTACGATACTCGTTCGCATTCACACAGTGCATCAATAAATATATCTCATGCAACTAAGGTGCAATAATAACACATATCCCACTAGGGGTTCATCATATATTGAATTCATCTCCATTCAATTCTAACACATACTTGTGCTTCTCGTGGTACAACCACATACATTCAACATATCCGTTGAATCATTCAAATTGTTAACTAACTCTCTTGAGTCTCATACACATAGTTCTCATTAACATTATACCCCAATAAGGTCCTACATACATTAACATGTCGATTCCATGTCCTTGACATGGTCTTATACGAACTCTTACACCGAGGCCATATTCCAATATGGTCTTACTCGAGACTTTAACCATCATCATATCATGCTATACACATATCAATTCTATTGACATTTCATCAAAAGATATTTCATGCATTCATATGGTAAATATACATTCCCTACCAAATTGGAACGTTAAATTAACTCGTACGTAATTACAATGTTTGCACATGAACTTACCTCGATGCCGAAAGGGCAAAAAAAGGGGACATTTTTGCCCACATTTCTCTTTTCATCCGTTCTAGGTCTAAAACTCATTTTCTTTGATCTAGAACAATGAAATTTACTGATTTAATCACTTATAAATCATATTACACCATAATATACACTTTAGGCAAAAATGACTATTTTGCCCCTACACTTTGGCAAAATTACAATTTTGCCCCTAGGCTCGTAAATAAATTTTCATCACATTTTCTTGTTAAAAAAGCCTAGATGAACATTTAATTCTCTTACAACTATCCACAATTCCAACTATTTCATGCCTTAATGAACAAATTACAACTTTTGCATTTTAGTCCCAAATAGGTGTTTTCATGACAACACCTTTCACAAAAGTTGTTTCTCATCATCCTATCATTCATTTTATTCCATAAAAATCATCAAAAAACATGAAATCTATCATGTCAAGTCCCTAGACTTTCAACCATATTGCAAACTAGTCCCCTCTTTAGAAAGCTTAAGCTTTGGGGACTCCAAAAGTACAATTTTCTTCAAGAAATACCATCAAAATCACTTACTTGAGTGGAGAATTGCTTGCTGAAATTTTAAGCTTCAAAAACCCCTCCCATGGCTGCTATTTTCAGTGGAGGAAGAGAAGGAATAAAAAAAATATGATAGCTTTTCTTTTTGTCATATTTTATTCATCTTTTCTCACCAAATTTGACTAAGCATTAAATGCTCTTGTCTCCCATACCACATGGCCGGCCATCACACTCCAAAATGGCCTATTTGCACATTTGGGACCTCCAATTTAAAAACCATATCTTTTTGGTACCTTTAGCAATTAAAATAGAACTTTCGCACTTTATGCGATTTAGTCCTTTTTCACAATTTAGCTAGAAATCGCTCAAATTAAGGCACCAAAATTTTCATGCATCCTTATAAACATGTCATAATACATAACATATCATGAAAATAATTTTCTCTAACCTTGAATTAGTGATTCTGAGATCACTGTTTCGACTAGCCCCTAAATTGGGCTGTTACATGCCATATCCCAGATATGGTCTTACACGTAATCTTAAATAACCCTAATGTCATGACATTTGTATCCTATCTATTCCTAAGGTTCAACCGGGATTTCTCGTTTGTTGAACTTGTCGATTTCATTCAAGAGTAAATCATAATTCATATAATAATATAGCAATTAAAGCAAGAATAACAACGCATTATTTACATACAAACTTACCTCGGTACAAAAATAGAAAAAATAGACCTAATCGTTAATAACCTTGTTTTTCCCCCGATCAAGGTCCGAACCCCGTCTTTCTTGATCTATAATAGAAAATTTAACTCATTTATTATTCAAATTATTCAATTCAGTCCAAAAAATACATTATGGAAAAATTACATTTTTGCCCCTAAACTTTGACATATTTATATTTTTGCCCCTAGGCTCGAAAAATGAAATCCATTCAATTTCTTTGATTCCCCAGCCTAGCCGATCCTCTTTTATACTTATAACAGTCCGTATTTTTCATTTAATCACACTTTTACACACATTTTATAATCTTTTTACAAATAGGTCCTTTTGACATTTTCATCAAAAACCACCTAGCAAAAGTTGTTTATCACACATCAAACATGCATAATCTACCATTAGACATCAAAATACACAAATATCCAACATGGGTCAAACCCTAGACCTTGATCTTTTCTTAAATTAATGGTAGAAATAAGTAGATCGAGTGATAATGACTTCAAAAACATAAAGAGCATTAAAAACGGGGCTAGGATGTACTTACAATCAAGCTTGAAAGATGAAAAAACCCTAGCTGTGGTGCTCTCCCAAGTTTCGGCCAAGGTTGAAGAAAGATGAGCAAATTTTAGCTTTAATTTCCCTTTTTATTCTTTTATTTACCAAATGACCAAAATGTCATTCACTTAAAACTTTGAAATTTTATCTCACCATACCCATTTTTGTCCACTAACTTAACAAATGGTCTAATTACCATCTAAGAACCTTCAATTTAAAATTTCATAGAAATTAGACACCTCTAGCATATAGAACTCAACTTTTGCACTTTTTATAATTTAGTCCTTTTTACTAAATTGAGTGCCCAAATGTCAAAATTTTCGAACGAAATTTTCATGAAATCATTTCGTAAAACTGTAGACCATAGAAATGTAATAAAAATATTTTTTTCTATGTCGGATTTGTGGTCCCGAAACCACTGTTCTGACTAGCCCCAAAATCGAGTTGTTACAACTCTCCCCCTTAGGGATTTTCGTCCCCGAAAATCTTACCTGTAAACCCCTAACCCTTAACCATCGCTGGTCTAGGGTTAAGAAGCATTACCGATCAATCCAGAACATTTACTAACATTTTACAACACAAAGTCTATCATCGTCCAAACATAACAAAATATATACATATAGTCCTTTAATGAGGTCTACGAGACCTTAAACACATGTTAGAAAGGGGTCGAGACTAAACCGAACACATACAAAATTTTCTGAAAATCAAACATTTTTCCAAGCTACAGAGGTCACATGCCCGTGTGGGTAGGCTGTGTGCCTCACACGGCCTCGGACACGCCCGTGTGTCCAAGCCGTGGCAAAACAGGGCATACATACTGACTTGTCCACACGGCACGAGACACGCCGTGTGACTCACCCGTGGTCGACATCGACTTGCACCACCACATGCCCGGTTACGCGCCGTGTGTCCGCCCGTGGTCGAGTCTGACTTGTTTTGAAATACAACCACGAAGGACATGGTCGAGCCATACGCCCGTGTGCTCAACCGTGTGGGCAATTATAGGCCATTTGCAAGGCCAAACTTGCCACTCACATTTAGGATCACCTACAAACATCATACCATATGCATTTATACCTCAAATGGCAATCAAAACATACCAATATATGCACCTAATAATCGTCAACCACACCATTTACTTCCATGCTCAAATTTAACTTAAATAAGTCCATCTAAATATCAATTTCACATCCCAAAACTTATAATCTATTCAACATTCATTCCTTACCAATTCTATTATAAAACATACCATTTCCATCTTACTAATCTATGCAATAATGATCACTCACATAGAGTATACACATACACTTATAATTCATTCTTTTCACATGTTCAAAACATATACCAACCATCAAACTACCAAGCCAAATCACATGGCAAGGCTTATACACTTCAAAACATGCCATAATCACTAGCCTATACATGCCATATACCTTCGCGGGTTTTCGCCTTGGCCTCTCCCTTTTTTTTAGGAGAAGTACTTCTTGATTGAGTCTGAGTTCACTGGATTAGGCAAAGTCTTGCCATCCATTTCAGTTAATATCAACGCCCCTCCAGAAAAGGCCTTCTTTACCACATAAGGTCCTTCCCAGTTTGGCATCCATTTTCCTCTGAAATCCTTTTGTAGGGGTAGGATCTTCTTCAATACCAAGTCCCCCTCATGGAATTCTCTGGGGCGAACCTTTTTGTTGTAAGCTTGCATCATTTGTTTCTGGTACATTTGACCATGATGGATAGCTTTCAGCCTCTTTTCTTCGATCAAGTTTAGCTGATCATATCGGGATTGGATCCATTCTGCTTCATCCAACTTCAGCTCTGACAAGACTCAAAGGGAAGGAATTTTAACTTCAATGGGTAACACTGCCTCCATTCCATATACCAATGAGAAAGGAGTTGCCCTGGTGGAGGTTCTGACTGACGTTCGATAAGCATAAAGAGCAAATGGTAACTTCTCATGCCAATCTTTATAAGTCTCAGTCATCTTTCCCACAATCTTTTTGATATTCTTATTAGCTGCCTTAACTGCACTATTCATTTTTGGGCGATATAGTGACGAGTTGTGGTGTTTAATTTTGAACTGACTGCAGACCTCTGCTATCGTCTTCGTTATTCAAATTCAATGCATTATCGATATGATCTTTTCGGCATTCCATATTGGCAGATGATCTTTTTTAAGAACTTAGCGACTTTCGACTTGGTGACATTGGCATATGAAGCGACCTTTACCCACTTGATGAAGTAATCAATGACCACAAAGATGAATCGATGCCCGTTAGAGGCTTTTGGTGAGATTGGCCCAATGACGTCCATGCCCCACATAGAGAAAGGCCATGGAGAAGTCATAACATGTAGAGGTGAAGGAGGCACATGAATCTTGTCCCCAAAAATTTGGCACTTATGGCACTTCTTGGCATAAGCGATGCGATCTTCCATGGTGGACCAATAATACCCAAATCTAATAATTTGCCTGGCCATTGTAAAACCATTAGCATGTGTTCCGCAGACACCCTCATGGACTTCTTCTAGGATTTTCTTAGCCTCAACAGTGTCCACACATCTTAGTAACACCTGATCCTTTCTTCTTTTGTATAGGATCTCCTCATCTAAGACGTAATCACTGGCCAGTCTTCTCAACGTTCTTTTATCATTCTCAGTTGCTTGATCAGGGTATTCACGATTCTTCACATATTGCAATATATCATGGTACCAAGGATGATCATATTTTTCTTCCTCTTCATCGATGTTGTTGCAATGAGCCGGAGCCTCGTAAATACTCATTTGGATAGGCTTCACATCCTTTTGTTTATTTACTCTGATCATAAAGCTAGTGTAGCCAAGGCGTCAGCCATCTAGTTTTTATCTCGCGGGAGGTAACAGAAGGTGATATCATCAAACTCCTCAATTAATCCCAGAACTAGCTTTTGATAATTGATCAATTTGGGGTCTCTTGTTTCCCATTCACCTTTGAGCTGATAGATCACTAGTGCAGAATCCCCATACACCTCTAGCACTTTGATTCTGCATTCTATGGCTGCACGGATTCCCATGATACATGCTTCGTACTCTGCCATATTATTTATGCAATCAAAATCTAATTTGTAAGTAAATGGATAATGATCTCCATTTGGGGATATCAGGACAGCCCAAATTCTGTTACCAACAGCATTTGATGCTCCGTCGAAGTTCAGTTTCCAAGGACGATCTTCTGGAGCGTCTTCTTCGGTAGTTGCCACATATATTAGATCTTCATTAGAGAAATAAAAGTTCAAAGGCTTGTAATCTTCTAGAGCTCTACTGGCTAGAAAATCTACTATTGCACTCCCTTTCACAGCCTTTTGGTTAACATAGACTATGTCAAATTCGAAAAGCAGAATTTACCATTTGGCCATCCTTCCATTCAAAGCAGCCGACTCCATCATATATTTTAGAGGGTCCAGTTTCGAGATTAGCCAAGTCGTATGGTACAACATGTACTGCCTCAATCTCCGAGTTGTCCAGATCAAGGCGCAACATAATTTCTCAATTGGTGAATATCTCATTTCACACTCAGTGAATTTCATACTGAGGTAGTATATCGCCTTTTCTTTCTTTCCTGTCTCATCGTGTTGGCCAAGCACACATCCCATAGAATTGTCAAATACTATCAAATACAGTATCAGTGGCCTATATGGACTTGGTGGTGACAGCACTGGGGTATTGGACAGGTACTGTTTTACCTTGTCAAAAGTTTTCTGGCATTCATCATCCCATACGCCTAGATTGTGTTTCTTAAGAAGACGAAATATGGGGTCACATTTCTCAGTTAGTTGTGAAATGAACCAGGCAATGTAATTTAGTCTTCCTAAGAAACCTCGAACTTCCTTTTGAGTGTGCGGTGGAGGCAATTCTTGTATAGCCTGGACTTTGTCTGGGTCGATTTCGATTCCCTTTTCACCGACTACGAAACCTAGTAGTTTTCCTGACCTAGCCCCAAAAGTACATTTTGTTGGATTGAGCTTTAGCTAAAATTTTCTCAACCTCAAGAATAATTTCCTCAAAACTTGCACATGCTCCTTTTCTGTTCGGGATTTTGCAATCATATCATCGACGTAAACCTCGATTTCCTTGTGCATCATGTCATGAAACAAGGTTACCATGGCTCTTTGATACGTTGCTCCCGCGTTTTTTAATCCAAATGGCATCACCTTATAGCAAAATGTTCCTCACAAGGTCACAAATGTGGTCTTTTCCATGTCTTCAAGATGCATCTTTATCTGATTGTATCCAGAGAAGCCATCCATGAAGAAAACAGTGAGTAGCCTGTCGTATTATCCACTAAGGGGTCAATGTGAGGCAATGGGTAATTGTCTTTTGGGTTGGTGTAACAGCCCGGTTTAGACCCTGGTCGAAATAGTGGTTTTGGGACCACAAATTCGAGGTCGTAAAAATATTTTAATGATATTTTCTGTGTGAATAGTACGTGACATAGCCTGTGTGAAAATTTAGTATGATAATTTGATTGTTGCTGTGTTGAATTAGAAGAAAGGACTTAACCGTATAAAGTGTAAAAGCTGTGTGTTGATTTATAAGTGCTAAATTGTTGTTGTCTTTATAAAGAGGAGGATTAATGTTGTAATTAGCCAAAAATTATATGTGGTGGATGACATTAAATGTTGATATGTGTATATATATATATGTTTTTATATATATATATTAACTTATAAGTTAAAGTATAAGTTAAAGTATATTATATATATTATATATATTATAAACTATGATAATAAAAAGAAATGGGGTAGTGGATTGTTCATCCATCTCCACCGAAACAAAAAGAAAAGAGAAAGAAATAAGGAAGCTTGGTATTCGGCCATGGTTCATGCTTAAATTGGGTATGTATTTTTGATCGATTTTTGATAATTTCTATGTTTTTGTAATCATTGCTTTGTGCTCTACAAAACCCATGCATAAATTTTGTAAATTTATGATGTTTGTGTGATATGCCATTGATGGTATATTGAGCTTTGTGATGGTTTATGGTGTTAAAAGAAAGATTTGAGCTAGATGAACATACTTTGTTCTTGAATTTTTGATGATTTTAGCTAATTAGGGCTAAATTGTGAAAAGTGTAAATTGAAGGGTTAAAATGTGAAATAAATGAAATGTATGAGCTTGTATTAGCATGGGAATAATTCGGCTAGTATATGTATTTTGAAATTTTGTGTATTTGATGATTTTGTGAAATAGGGACTAAAGTGTCAAAATGTGAAAATGTGAGGGCTATTTTGTAAAATACCCTAAATGAGTGAGTGTGGACCAAATTGAATGAGTTGTTGATTGAATGGATTGAATTTGAATGTGTATAGACCAGTAAAGGAGAGGTTCGGATCGAGATCGAGGCAAAGACAAAGTGCTCGATTAATCGACCGTTTTGGTATTTCAACATCCGAGGTAAGTTCAGACATAGTACGTGTAATTAACTATGCTTAATATTATGAAATGATTGATATGATATATCAAATGGTAAATGCTATGTGAGAGCTTAAGTTATGTAGAACTAAGTGTACGTATTTGAAAATGTGACCGAGATGAATAGTGCTGCGTGTGCGAAATAATATAAGCTTCGACTTTGTGGTTAGCACTGAGTGTGCAATATTGATATAAGTTTGGATATAATTCTTGCTATTAAATTTATATCTATGTGTTGTGAAACGAATGGATGTATATAAATGGAATAAAATGTTTTAAGTATAAGTTAAAGTATTAAGGCACTATGTGTGCGAAATTGAGTTGATACCGAGTTAATTAGCACTGTGTGTGCGAAACTATAGAAGCTACGGCTTTAACAATTAGCACTGTGTGTGCGAAACTATAGAAGCTACGGCTTTAACAATTAGCAGTGTGTGTGCGAAACTATAGAAATTTACGACTTTAATAATTAGCAATCGTGTGTGCAAAAGATAGAAGCTCGGCTCATCGAATATGCCTTTGTGTGTGTGCGATACCGATAAAAGTTCGGTTTAACATATTGGCACTAAGTGTGCGATGACGATTATGTTTCAGTTATGAAATTGGCACTAAGTGTGCGAATAAGTCAAAGGTATAGCAAAGGTTGAATGAGAAGTAATATTGAGCAAATTGAGTAATACGAATGGTGAGTAGTTATATGTTGATCAAGGTACATTTGAACCTACGTGGTTGATGATAGATTTAAGAGTTAATTATACATATATATGTTTGAGTATGAGGTAGAGATTAATAAGGTGCCTAGTTGCGCTTTTATCTATGTGATGATATAAATTTATAAGTGTATTAATAAATTAAAAGAATAGTAAAGTTTGATTGAAATGTAAAAACCGGGTAGTTGAGTAGCATGGTTGGATAGTAGCTATTTGTTGGCAAAGGTATGTATGATACCTATGTGGTTGGTGAAATTGAAGGTAGATGAATGGAATACTAAGTGAGTTATGAATATAGTTGAATGTGGGTATTATCGGTAAATTATCTGTGTGATAGTTCAATTTTTTCATTGAGTCAATACAATGAATTACTTGTATTATTTTATGAACTTACTAAGCTTTATAAAGCTTACTTGTGTGATTTGTTTCTCGCTTTGCGATGTCGTCAGTAAAGCTAGCTCGAATCCGGGAATCGTCAGCCTCTCAGTCACACTATCGACAATCTATTTTGGGTATTTTGGAAAGATGTATATGATAAAATATGGCATGTATAGGCTAGTTATTTGAATCAAGTTTGAGAGTTGTAAATAGCCATGAGATGTGGCTAGATATGTGCTAGCTTTAGCATGAATGATTTTGGTATATGTGATGCATCTTTTGGGCATGGTTTGTGGGTTGAGAAATAGACTTGTGAATGGTAACTTTGTGTTAGTAAAAATGCTTGTGTGAATTAGTGAAATTTAGAAGGAGTAATGTTTGGTATTTAATGTATTATGCTTGTGATGAGATAGATTTTGGTATGGAATTTATTATGGTTGGAATGGGAATTGAATGCATGGATTGAATAGTCATATTGGTAAGTTTTTGGTTGCCTTATGTGCATGATATGTATTGGTAGGTGTTGCTTGTAGGTTTGACCCTAAGCGGGTGGCATGTTGGCCTTGCAAAATGGCCTATAATGTCACACGGTCGAGACGCACGGGCGTGCCTACAGACCGTGGGTGAATTGGCAGAATACAGTTTTGTAGCACACGGCCTCAACACGGGGGTGTCAGCTAACCGTGGTTTACAAGTCAGTAGCTATCTAAGAGCACACGGCCATGGCACACGGGCGTGCTTGGTGGCCGTGGTGGGGAAGACAGTATAGGACCACGGTCAGGACACACAGACGTTCCTGGTGGCCGTGGGGACCAAATTAGTATATAGACATGGAAGGACACACGGGGGTGTCTAGAAGCCGTGGAGGGCACACGGTCTCCTCCCACGGGTGTGTCTCCCCTGTATTCTTAGAAAAGTTTCAAATTTTCGTGAAATTTTATATGTGTTTAGGCTTAGTCCCGACTCGGTTTATAAGTATGCTTAGGGTCTTGATGACTCATTTAAGGGACACTATGATTGTAATTGAATATGATTGAAGATGATTGACTTTGTGTCGTAAATTCTAGTTGTTAAATGTTCTGATTGATTGGTAATACCTCTTAACCCTATTCTGGCGACGATTTCGGGTTAGGGGTGTTACATTTTATTGGTATCAGAGCTACGATTTAATCGATTCTCATACTAACGTAGCGCGTGTGAGTCTAGCTATACATGCCATATTATGAAATTACGATAGTGTGATGAATTCTGACAGTTGAAAATGTGTTTTCATTGTGGTAGTGGATCCCAATTGAGCAGTTGCTGACGATGTAGAAAGCAATGCGCCTGCTCCCGCTCAAGGGACAGCGCCGGCCACATCTGGGCCAAACGATAGTAATGAGGGAGGAGAGGCTAAGGAAGCCTTCTTCCGAATGATGAGTGAGTGGTTTACAGAGTTCGTTCGAATGAATCCAGCTGCTCCACAACCTCCACCCCCGCAAGTACCTGTTGTGCCTCCAGTAATAGATCCGAACAGATTGAATAAACCACCTGTAGACAAGATTCAAAAATATGGGGCCGAAGAGTTTAGGGCCATATCTGATGATGATGCTGAGCGAGCCGAGTTTTGGCTTGAGATTACAATTAGAGTATTTGATGAGATGTCGTTGAACCCTGATGAGTGCATTAAGTGTGCAGTTTCCTTGTTGAGAACACGACCACAAACCGGTGGAAAACGTTGATATCGTGGTTCGAGAGAGAGAGAATCACTTGGGATTTCTTTCAAGTCGAGTTCAGAAAGAAGTATATTAGTCAGCGTTTCATTGATCACAAACGTAAAGAGTTTCTAGAGTTGAAATAGGGCCATTTGTCATTCATCGAGTATGAGCGGGAATTTGTAAGAGTCGAGTCAATACACAAGGGAATGTGTTTTGACAAGGAAGCTACTATGTGCAAACGGTTCATAGAGGATTGAATGAAGATATCAAATTGTTGGTTGGGATACTTGATATAAATGAATTTGTCGTGTTAGTCGAAAGAGCATGTAAAGCCGAGGAGCTCAAAGAAAGAGAAGAAGAAAGGCGATTCGGAGGCTCGTGATGAGAGAAAGAGATCGATGAATAAGTTCTCTCAACCTTCACAAAGAAATATAGAGATGAAAGAAATCGTTCAAATGTTTCGTTGGGACATCCAAGTAGAGATCGTTCGAGGCAAAATCTTTGGTTTACTTAATTCAAACTCGAGAATGAACCAAGTGTTGGTAGTGTTTAGAATAACAAACCTGAGTGCATACAGTGTGGAAGACGACATGTGGGAGAGTACTGGGGTAAGTACAACAATAGAGTATGTTATAAATGTGGATCTCGAGATCATTCCATTCGAGATTGCCGAAGCTGACTGAGGAAGAAAATGTTCCGAATGAAAGACCGAGTAATGTGATGACTAGGGTAGACCACCCAAAAATGCCGGGAATGTGAGTGGAAGTCAAAAAGGGATTACTGACACAACTATAAGGTCAGAGGCGAGAGCATCTGCCCGAGTTTATGTTATACGTGCACGAGAGGAAGCATCAACTCTAAACGTCATAACCGGTACTTTTACTTTATTCGATACTGATGTGATTACATTAATAGATTCGGGATCAACTCATTCCTATGTGTGTCTACTAAATTTGTGGTTAGGGTATCGAACCCCTTAGGTAAGTGTGTCTTGGTGGATAAAGTATGCAAGAATTGCCCATTGATGTTTCGTGATATATGCTTTCTGGCTAAATTGATGTTGCTACCGTTCGATGAATTGAATATAATTCTGAGTATGGATTGGCTTACTCTGCATAATGCCATTGTGAATTGTAAAAGGAAGAGTATTGAATTGAAAAGTCTGAATGGTGGGATGGTTCGAATGGAATCTAGTGATATGAAAGGATTACCAGCTATTGTATCAACAATAAAAGCGTTGAACTATGTGAGAAAGAGTTGCAAAGCTTATATAGCGTATGTGATTGATTATCATTTGGGTAAAGCTAATGTTGTAACCAATGCTTTGAGCCGAATGACTATATGTGCTTTTCAAGCAATGAATGCTCAAAAAGATCTGTGTGATAATAGTGCGGTCTTGGCTGAGTTGAAAGTAAAGCCGATGCATGTACGACAGAATTGTGATGTCCAGAAAATTGATGTTGAAATGATGGTTAAATGAACTCAGCGTGAATTGAATGTTGATTCAGAGTTTTGAGTTGATAGTGATGATTGTCTGAAATTTAAAGATCGGATTTGTGTTCCGAGAAAATTTAGAGTTGATCCAGATGATTTTGAATGAAGCTCACAATAGTCGTTTGACTGTTGACCCGAGGAGTAAGAAATTGTACAATGATTTGAAATAGTTTTATTGGTGGCATGGTATGAAACGAGACATCTTTGACTTTGTGTTAAAATGTTTAATTTGTCAACAAGTTAAAATTTGAACATCGAGCTTCGTCTAGATTGTTGCAACCGATTATGATTCCCGAGTGGAAATGAGAGAGAATTACAATGGACTTTGTGTCGAGGTTACCTTTATCTCCGAAAAAGAAAGATGCAATTTGGGTGATAGTGGATAGATTAACGAAATCAACTAATTTTGTTCCGGTGAGAACATATTATACACTGGATAAATTAGTTGAGTTCATGTTGTTGCAGTGGTGAGATTGCAGGGGTTGATCTAACAAAAGAGTTTGAGTAGAAAGTAATAGTAATTCGTGATAGTTTGAAAACGACCTCAAAACGTTAAAAGTCTTATGCAGACTTAAAAAGGAAGGATATTAAATTTGAGATTGGTAACAAAGTGTTTCTGAAAGTGTCTTCGAGAAAGAAAATACTTTGATTTGGCCAAAAAGGGCAAATTGAGTCCGAGATTCGTCAGACCATATGAGATTATAGAACGAGTTGGGCCTGTTGCCTATAGATTGAGATTGCCATCTGAGTTGGAAAAGATTCATAATATGTTTCATGTGTCAATGCTTCGACGATACAGATCAGACCCGTCCCATGTGGTTACTCCTACGGAAGTAGAAATTCAGTCAAATTTGTCGTATAGTGAAGAACCAATCTGAATTTTGACAAGAGAGACCAAAAAGTTGAGAAATAAGAAAATTTCTTTAGTGAAAGTATTGTGGCACAAACACGGAATTGAAGAGGCTACGTGGGAATTTGAGAACGTTATGAGAGAACAATATCCACACCTATTCACTGGTAAGATTTTCGGGGACAAAAATCCCTAAGGAGGAGAGTTGTAACAACCCGGTTTAGACCACAGTAAAGCAAGTGGTTTCGAGACCACAAATCCGAGGTCATAAAAATATTTTAATGATATTTTCTGTGTGAATAGTACGTGACATAGCCTGTGTGAAAATTTTGTATGATAATTCGATTGTTGGTGTGTCGAATTAGAAGAAAGGACTTAACCGTATAAAGTGTAAAAGCTGTGTGTTGATTTATAAGTGCTAAATTGTTGTTGTCTTTATAAAGGGGAGGATTAATGTTGTAATTAGCCAAAAATTATATGTGGTGGACGGCATTAAATGTTGATATGTGTATATATATATATGTTTATATATATATATTAACTTATAAGTTAAAGTATATTATATATATTACATATATTATAAACTATGATAATAAAAAGAAATGGGGTAGTGGATTGTTCATCCATCTCCACCGAAACAAAAAGAAAAGAGAAAGAAATAAGGAAGCTTGGTATTCGGCCATGGTTCATGCTTAAATTGGGTATGTATTTTTGATCGGTTTTTGATAATTTCTACACTTTTGTAATCGTTGCTTTGTGCTCTACAAAACCCATGCATAAATTTTGTAAATTGATGATGTTTGTGTGATATGCCATTGATGATATATTGAGCTTTGTGATGGTTTATGGTGTTAAAAGAAAGATTTGAGCTAGATGAACATACTTTGTTCTTGAATTTTTGATGAATTTAGCTAATTAGGGCTAAATTGTGAAAAGTGTAAATTGAAGGGTTAAAATGTGAAATAAATGAAATGTATGAGCTTGTATTAGCATGGGAAGAATTCGGCTAGTATATGTATTTTGAAATTTTGTGTATTTGATGATTTTGTGAAATAGGGACTAAAGTGTCAAAATGTGAAAATGTGAGGGCTATTTTGTAAAATACCCTAAATGAGTGAGTGTGGACCAAATTGAATGAGTTGTTGATTGAATGGATTGAATTTGAATGTGTATAGACCAGTAAAAGAGAGGTTGGATCGAGATCGAGGCAAAGACAAAGTGCTCGATTAATCGACCGCTTTTGGTATTTCAACATCCGAGGTAAGTTAGGACATAGTAGTACGTGTAATTAACTATGCTTAATATTATGAAATGATTGATATGATATATCGAATGGTAAATGCTATGTGAGAGCTTAATTTATGTAGAACTAAGTGTACGTATTTGAAAATGTGACCGAGATGAATAGTGTTGCGTGTGCGAAATAATATAAGCTTCGGCTTTTTGGTTAGCACTGAGCGTGCAATATTGATATAAGTTTGGATATAATTCTTGCTATTAAATTTATATCTATGTGTTGTGAAACGAATGAATGTATATAAATGGAATAAAATGTTTTAAGTATAAGTTAAAGTATTAAGGCACTATGTGTGCGAAATTGAGTTGATACCGAAAGTTAATTAGCACTTGTGTATGCGAAACTATAGAAGCTACGGCTTTAAAAATTAGCACCGTGTGCGAAACTATAGAAGCTACGGCTTTAACAATTAGCGATGTGTGTGTGCGAAACTATAGAAGTTACGACTTTAATAATTAATCGTGTGTGTGCGAAAAGATAGAAGGTCCGGCTCATCGAATATGCACTGTGTGTGCGATACCGATAAAAGTTCGGTTTAACATATTGGCACTAAGTGTGCGATGACGATTATGTTTCAGTTATGAAATTGGCACTAAGTGTGCGAATAAGTCAAAGGTATAGCAAAGGTTGAAGGAGAAGTAATTTCGAGCAAATTGAGTAATACGAATGGTGAGTAGTTATATGTTGATCAAGGTACGTTTGAACCTACGTGGTTGATGATAGATTTAAGATTTAATTATACATATATATTTTTGAGTATGAGGTAGAGATTAATAAGGTGCCTAGTTGCGCTTTTATCTATGTGATGATATAAATTTATAAGTGTATTAATAAATTAAAAGAATAGTAAAGTTTGATTGAAATGTAAAAACCGGGTAGTTGAGTAGCATGGTTGGATAGTAGCTATTTGTTGGCAAAGGTATGTATGATACCTATGTGGTTGGTGAAATTGAAGGTAGATGAATGGAATACTAAGTGAGTTATGAATATAGTTGAATGTGGGTATTATCGGTAAATTATCTGTGTGATAGTTCAATTTGTTCATTGAGTCAATACAATGAATTACTTGTATTATTTTATGAACTTACTAAGCTTTATAAAGCTTACTGTGTGATTTGTTTCTCTGCTTTACAGTGTCAGTAAAGCTAGCTCAGATCCGGGAATCGTCAGCCTCTCAGTCACACTATCGGCAATCTATTTTGGGTATTTTGGAAAGATGTATATGATAAAATATGGCATGTATAGGCTAGTTATTTGAATCAAGTTTGAGAGTTGTAAATAGCCATGAGATGTGGCTAGATATGTGCTAGCTTTAGCATGAATGATTTTGGTATATGTGATGCATCTTTTGGGCATGGTTTGTAGGTTGAGAAATAGACTTGTGAATGGTAACTTTGTGTTAGTAAAAATGCTTGTTTGAATTAGTGAAATTTAGAAGGAGTAATGTTTGGTATTTAATGTATTATGCTTGTGATGAGATAGATTTTGGTATGGAATTTGTTATGGTTGGAATGGGAATTGAATGCATAGATTGAATAGTCATATTGGTAAGGTTTTGGTTGCCTTATGTGCATGATATGTATTGGTAGGTGTTGCTTGTAGGTTTGACCCTAAGCGGGTGGCATGTTGGCCTTGAAAAATGGCCTATAATGTCACACGGCCGAGACGCACGGGCGTGCCTACAGGCCGTGGGTGAATTGGCAGAATACAGTTTTGTAGCACACGGCCTCAACACGGGGGTGTCAGCTAACCGTGGTGTACAAGTCAGTAGCTATCTAAGAGCACACGGCCATGGCACACGGGCGTGCTTGGTGGCCGTGGTGGGGAAGACAGTATAGGACCACGGTCAGGACACACGGACGTGCCTGGTGGCCGTGGGGACCAAATTAGTATATAGACATGGAAGGACACACGGGGTGTCTAGAAGCCGTGGAGGGCACACGGTCTCCTCCACACGGCGTGTCTCCCTGTATTCTTAGAAAATTTTCAAATTTTCATGAAATTTTATATGTGTTTAGGTTTAGTCCCGACTCGGTTTATAAGCATGCTTAGGGTCTTGATGACTCATTTAAGGGAAACTATGATTGTAATTGAATGTGATTGAAGATGATTGACTTTGTGTCGTAAATTCCAGTTGTTAAATGTTCTGATTGATCGGTAATACCTCTTAACCCTATTCCGGCGACGGTTTTGGGTTAGGGGTGTTATAACTGGCCTTGTTTAAGTCTCTGTAATCTACACACATCCGTACCTTCTAGTCTTTCTTAGGGACGGGGACAACATTGGCTACCCATTCTGAGTATTTAACCACTTGTAAGAACCCAGCATCGAATTGCTTCTTGACCTCTTCTTTTATTTTTATCACGACATCGGGCCTCATCCTTCGGAGCTTTTGTTGAACTGGCTTGCACTCTTGTTTTATGGGGAGGCGGTGTACCACACTATCAGTTCTTAACCCGGGCATATCTTGGTACGACCATGCGAAGACATCTTTGAATTCTTGAAGTAACTCAATGAGGTCTTGTTTTATTTTTTCGGCTATGCAAGTTCCAATTTTCACTTCTTTTCCTTCTTCCAAGATCTACTGTCTCTTTGTGAGGTAGAATCTGTTTCTCTTCTTGTTCTACCATCCTTAACAAATCCGGAGACAAGTTACAATCTCTGTCATCTTCAAAATCCTGAGATCCCTCTAGACACATGTCTCGCTCAAAAGGAGATTCTGGGTCAGTAGCAACGTCGCTCATGTCGTTGATATTTGGAGACCTGTTGTAGGCACGAAGGAATATCCAAAAAACAAATGAATCTAAGAATAGCTATTTGTATGGTAGGGTTATGAATGAAATGAAAGAATAAAAGAATATTTGCTCAGAGTGATACAAAAAAAAATGCATTTTTATTGAAATAAAGATGTTGGACATGAGCCTATTTCACAAAAGGATTCTTATTGCTTCTAGGCTTAAAGCAACAAGCGTGTTTTGAACATTACTCTGAATTAGCTCTAAAAACTACAGGAATCTCTTCCGCAGTCCAGTTATTTAGAACACTTCCAGGCTCATAAGGGCAAATGCCCGATAAAATTTATCCCCCAATTCCTTCTTCAGATATGGTGTTGATGTTCAGATTTCCCATCATTCCCGTCGGGCCTTTGACATATTCAAAGAATTTCAACTCTTTTAATTAATTAGGGTCTTTTTGTGAAACTTAATGCATACGATGCAATGCAATGTTAATGCATGAAACGAATGCAACAAAATGGCATTGATTCTAATTCAATTTCATTAGAGTAACTTTTCTAGAAAACAAATTTCTTTACATAAAATGGATTACATATATGGAGTTGCCCTAATGCTTAAGGTCTTGACTTGCTTAAGAAGCCAAGCTAACTCTCGGCCTCGATCTGCTCTGACTCATATTTCAAACTCAGTACATCAGCCTGGACCGCCAAGGATTGTAAATGATTAGCCACCTCTCGCACTTGAGCCAATGCTTCACCCATGACGTAATCCCTATCCCTGACCTGGTCCTGATATCGATGAAGTTGCTCTTTCCACCGTTCATTATTTGCTTCCAATAGTTCAACCCGGAGTTCACAGTTTTGCAGCGCGGTTTCAAGTTCTTCTATCCTCCCTTTTAGTTCCTCAATCTTGCTTGGGCTGGACCTTAATTCGATTACGGAGTTGCGACTACGATGCTGGTGTAGTGACCTTTCTAACTCTGCCACCCGAGCTCTTAACTTCTCCTTTTCATTTTGGCTCTCCAACAAGATCTTTTTTAAAGCGTCCTCCCATACTCGAGTATCATGGGACTTCTTCTCCCACTGATCAGCTCTAGTATTTTCTTCTTGGATTTCTTGCCACCACTGCTCAGACGTTTTACCCAAACCAGCGGTTCTTATTGACATACGCAGCTTCTTGTAATCTGTTTTCAAACTGTCCAAATCCTTTTCGGCCTTATTCTTTCCCTTCCTCAGTTTCTCGGCTTCTAGTTTCTGGACATCGACATCTAGCCCCAGCTGTATTTTCTCCTCCTCCAATTGCTCGATCCTTTTTCCTAGTTCTGAACTTTTCTTCTCAAAATCCTGTTTGATGATCTCTAGTTCAGAAGGACCACCTGCAAGTGCTCTTCTATTGGTCGGATGTTTTCTTGATTTGACGTAGGGATGTTGTTGTTGATTCTCTGACCCCACCACCGGTCATACTCAGAGGTATTCATTAGATTAGCAGAAAACCTTTTCATTCTACGAGTTTGGTTCTAGGTGTTTGATATCTCACGAACTTTCTTTTTGTAATTATCTCCCTTGTATACGAACTCGCACTTAGGTAACATGAGTAGGGGAGCATACCTGACAGCTCCTCATATCCCAAGCAAGGGAACCCAATCAAAATCTCCACATCAATACAAGATCTCTTCGGGGACCATCCAATGGGCTCTCCATTCGATGTCTTCTTCTTGCAGACTTTGGAGAATTATCATCCACTTTTCCTCTGTAATATCATCTCGTCTCGGCGTAGCAACTATTTCTTTCAGGGGAGAATATCTTTTGGAGAAGATTCGATATGAGACCTTTTCCACTTTCCAAAAATGGCTGTGGAACCATGCCAACAAATTTTGCGCACACCCTATAAATCTGCCCTCGCCCGCTTTTCGGCATGCGTTCAAGGATCTGAAAGTTTTGGCCAAAATCGCAGGAACCAGTGTGACCTTTTTGTCGAGTCGATCAAAGAGATCTAAGACTGCCTCATCTACGTGCCCTAATGCCTTGGGGAAGACGACCAAACCGTAGATACTCAAAGCGAAAACATCAACCCTTTTCTTCATATCTGGATGTGCTAGCATCAGATCCCTCAAGTTTTTCCAAGGGATACACTTACTATCTCCTTTTTGCTTGATCCGGGCCGCAACCCACTGCTCACTCATCCCTGTGATGGTCATAAATTTATTTAAAAAGGTCGAGACATTAGTGGCTCTTGAATATGCTTTGTCGGCTTAAATCTTCGGGCAATGAAGTAATGCCATATACTCCTCCACAATAGGTACCAAATCAACTTTCCCAAAAGTGAAGCAACTGTAGGCAGGATTCCAGAATTGGGCGAGGGCTCGAAATAAGTGCTTGTCCACCTTCACGTCGAGCAGATAGGGCAAATATCCATAGTTACAGTAAAACAGGTGCTTGATCTCATCATTCCACTGGTCCCATATCTCCTTTAATTCTTGAAGATCATTCTGAGTCACACTGATGTGGGTGAAATCCCATAACTCTGATACGTATCCCTCAGTCAGACTATCACCCTTTTCTTGCTGTGCTGTCTCGGCCCAAATCCGGACGGCCGCATTATCCTCCACTTTATCAAGAAGCCCCTTTTCCATGATAAGTTATCTATTTAGGAACCGAATGTGAATCAACACCTTTTTTTGAAAATGTCATGCAATTAAAATCACAGCAAAAACAAAGCAAGTCAGTACTTCATACACAGTTTAAAGTAAGCAAATAATAAGTAGAGCACCTATTCGGGTGACCACTAGGGTTTGGCGCCGCTCTACCTAATGTGGGCTCTTAAGGCTTGCTATATGGGGTTTGGTTCTAGAGTAAAGGTACCTGAACCGGCAGATTCCTTGATCTTCACCCATTATAGGCTCATGCCGACCGAGTTCAGTTCAGGGGAATACATTTCCCTATGGCTATACGGAGATGAAAATCTCACGAAGACATAGGTACGGATGTATCCCTAAAGCGATCCACTATCCTATACGGAGGTGAAGACCTCATGAATGAATAGTTTCTCGCTCCCACTTAAAGCGGTAAAATCGACCAACTTATGCAATGCAAAAATGTTGAGACACATCAACAGATTTAAACCAACAAAGCAAACATATTATGATGAAAACCACAAAAATGACGGACAAAATGGAGCAATCGTAAATTTAAAACAGATTTTTGATATTTCGACAAAAAAGACAAAAATTAATCAATTTATGGCTCGACTCTCTTATTTTGTTCCCCAGTGGAGTCGCCAAGCTGTCGAAACCATTTTTTTTGTGAAAAAGGAGTCGACTTTGATTTTAAAAATGAAAACAAAAAATGGGAGTCGCCACCAATCCTTTTTTTGATGAGGTGTGATCGGGTCACCTAGTAATTCGGTCATTTTAATAATAGATTTGATTTATTAAAACAACGGTTTTAGTCTACGAAATTTAGAAAAATGGATTCGGGAGTCGGTTACGCACGAGGAAGGATTAGCACCCTTGTAACGCCCAAAAATCAAAAATTTGAAGAGATTTTAAAAATACGATCCTTCGTTAAAACATTGCTTAATAGAAAATTTTTCTGAGAAGAAGGCATATTTTACGTTAATTGAGAATAAAGAATTACGTCCCGTAAGTTAGGACACAATATCTTAAATCTCAAAACGAGAATAAATACCGAAAAATTTGTTTATTTTAAAAGATATTCGATTATCTCGGTTTTAGAAAAAAATCATATTCCGTAAGTTAGAACACGATTGTTTCTTAATTCCCGAGAATATTTTAAAAAAATTATGCTTTAAAAATGTTCGCTTATTCAGATTTATCGAGAAAATTGAAACCCCGTAAGTTAGGGAACGACTTTTCAAATTTCCGAATGCGGAACATTGCCTTGTTTAAAAATTTCCCTTTTTGAATAATAACCAAGATAGTATTTAAAACGATATGTATTTATTTTATTTGGTATAATATAAAATGGATAAACATTTAAATATAACATATGGTATAATGATGATGCAATAATATAAAACTACTAAATGAGGTAAAATATGAGAATAATGAATAGCATACAAATAAATAAATAAATACTACAGTGATAATATAATAATATTAATCATATTATAGGAATAGTAACTCAAAATAAATGAAGTAGTTTAAAATAAATGGACATGACATAGAAAAACCAAGAATAAAAGAAATATTTAAAATAAATAAAACAAAAATAATAATGACACTAATAATACAATATGCCAACAAAAGCACATGTATATATTAATGGTAATGGAATACTAGTAATAAATAAGATAATACTAATAACAATAACGGCAAAAAGGAAAATAAAATGAATATTCGATAAAAGAAAAATAAAGACAATTTTAAATTTAAGAAAACAAGAAGTTATAAATAAATACATAAGTAAATAAATAAATAAAATAAGAAATATATATAAAAAATTGAAGTTAAGTAACTAAGGATTGAATTGAAATCGAAATGAAATTCGGGGTACAAATTGTAAATAATAAAAAAGCTACCAAGGACCAAAATAAAACACGCTTAACCTATTGAGGACAAAATGGGAAAATAACCCAATACCCTGGACACGTGTCCCCTCTCCAAGAGATCAGCGAGCCAGGGACTAAATTGAAACACGCAAAAAATTCTGCGGTCAAATTTATAAAATAAGAAAAAGTAGCAAAAGGACTAAATTAAAACAAATTAAAAAAGCGGAAGGGCCAGGGGGTAAATAACCCATTGAACGAAAATAGGAAGATCCCCCTGGAGCGGGTCGGGTCGCGCGCGAGTGGCCTTAAACGGCATCGTTTTGGCGCCTGGGTTCTCAACCCAAAACGGCGCCGTTTTGATGTTCTATATAAGATTTTTTTAACCAAAAATTCATTTAGCCCTTTGTTTAAAAAAAAAACTAAAAAAAAGCTCTCAAGCTCTCTCCCTCTCCCCAGAATCCGGCCAGGGGTCCGTCCACCAGCCATCGTGCCGGCCGCCGGCCGCCAGCGACGCCACCGCAGTCCGCGATGGCCTGAAAAAGCCAAAACTACCCCTTTTGAAGCCCATCACACGTGGAACACGGATCCGAGGCCAAAACCTCCGAAAACCCGGCCAAACCCGGTGGAGCAACAAAGAAACATTCCGTTTCTTCTCCTTTTCCGGCGAGGCCTTCGACGGCGAGTTGGTCGGCCGATTTAGGTGAGTTTCTTTTCTTTTCCCTTTTTATTTTTGTATGTCGAAAAAAAAGGAAAAAAAGTGAACAATAAAACGAAATAAAACAAAAACACAAGTAGAAAAAAAAATCACCTTGAAAAATTTGTTCTGTTTTCTTAATACTGTGTTTTTTTTTTTTGTATTTCTCCAAAACTTTTTGCTTTACAAATGGGTTTTAATCGGCTTTATAGCCGATTTTTTCAATTTGTTTGTTCTTGTTTGCTGTTGTTGCTTCTGTGTGCTGTCTGTTTTGCAGGTACGGAGGCCAGCTGGTGGTTGACGTGGAGGTACGGCACAAGGAGGGAACGGCAACGACAGCTTAGGGATTCTAGGGTTTTTTTTTTTTTTTTGATTTTGGGCTGTATTTGGGCTGTTAATATTGGGCCCGCTGTTTGATTTTTTAATTTGGGCTTTGTAAAAAAGACTGGACTGTTTATTTTTTTTGGATTTATTTTTGTTTATTGGGCCTCGGGCTAAAATTGGGCCTTACAATATTTTTTTTTTGTTTTTCCCTAAAAATCTAAAGAGTTTAAGTAAAAAGTAAATGAATTAAAGCTATTCATTTCACTTACTTCTTGACATGCATTAAAAAAAATCACTGTAGTTGCAACTCATTTTGAAAGAAGAAAAATATCCAATTGCAAGTTTATTTCAAGAGAGTTATCTTGGTAATTTGAAAAGAGTTTTCTCACATTTTCTATATTATAAGCTCTAATATCCCTAAGAATTCGTAAAATCCAACTAGATTTTTGTTTATTTTTTGTATTGTTAGTTATAATTTTTTTTTTGTTTCAGCTCATAATTAATTCCCTTCTTTGTTTCTGCTTTTGATCTACTTGGGTTTATCTGATTTTTATGGCTATTGAATGGTCCTCTAGTGTATTGATTTCTATTGCTTTTTTTGAGTATGTCACGTGTTTCAATCAAATTTAAAAGATAATCTCTTAGTTAAACTCTGCTTATTTGTTCATTCAAACTCTGATTAGTCTAGATTATTTTATTATTATTTGACCTATGAATTTAGCCTATGAATAGGCTCTTTTACAACCTTAGAAAATACACCCATTCAAAATTAGAACTCATAACACTTTTGGATAATTTTGTGTTTATGTTTTGAGGGTTCTTTATTTTTAGGTTTCGGGGTTTAGTTTTTTATCTCCATCTTTTGTACTCTTCGTTCTTTTTCCATTATAGTAAAATTATCTTTGCCAGTGGTTTTTTATCCTCTTTGAAGGGATTTTTCCACATTAAATTTGTGTGTTCAATTTCTCAATTTGTTTTGCTATTTTTTACTTATTCGGGGCTTAATCGGGTCGATCTCTAACAAATGGTATCAAAACTAGTTCAATTTTCGTAGATCAGCCCATTCAGAGATGGCAACAACAAGGTTTGACATTGAGAAGTTCGATGGTGTCACAAATTTCAATCTGTGGCAAGTTCAGATGATAGCAATTTTAGGTCAGACTGACCTGAAAAATGTCATTACCATGAAAAAGCTTGAGAATCTAGATTAGACAGAATGGGAAGAGCTTGATGAAAAGGCCCTGTCAGTAATCTTGTTCTGCCTTACGAATAGGGTATTACAAGAGGTATTGATGGAGAAAACCTCATCCGCCTTGTGGAAAAGGTTAGAAACTCTTTATGCGACTAAGTCTATGGCTAACCGTTTAATGTTGAAACAACGTCTATTTATGTTTTGCATGAAAGGATGTGAGCTTCTTAGATATCACATTAGTTAATTTATTACTCTTTTGAATAATTTAAAAAATGTTGAGGTTAAGATTGATGATGCAGATCAGACTATGCTATTATTGTGCTATTTACCCTATTCATACAAGTCTTTCAAGGAAACCCAGATTTATGGCAGAGAAAAACTCTCATTTGAGAATGTGAAGGGTCATTTGTTGAGTAAAGACAAACTCAACAATGAGTTTGGTTCGAATAGCAAGGCAGATAGGCAAGCTTCCATTTGGTAACATCAAAGAAGCGAGATAAAGGTGTCGTTATTGTAAGAAGTTAGGTCACGTCAAAGCAAATTGTTATAAACTACATAATAAAAGGGCTGCTGAGAGCAATGAGGAATATGTAGCTGGTGCTAATTTGGCCGATAAAGGGGGTAATGATTTCTTATTAGTGTCAATAAGTGAAAGATCTAAGCTTACGTCTGAGTGGATCCTAGATTCAGGATGTTCTTTCTATATGTGTCCAAACAGAGAATGGTTCTCCACATATAGCTCGCTTGAAGGTGGAGTTGTGCGCATGGGAAATGATTCATTCAGTAAGGTAACCGGTACTCGTACTGTTAAAATCAGGATGCATGATGGGACGATCAAGACACTATCAGATGACAGGTATATACCTGATTTACAAAAGAATCTCATCTCCTTGAGTATTTTAGACTCAAAAGGTTGCAGAATCAACATCGAGTCGAGCAGCAGTAAGGTATCTCGTGAGGCTCTCGTTTTGATGAAAGGTAAAAGGATAGACAAAATTCATATTCTCGAAGGTTCTATAGTGACCGGTGAAACCGGACGCCCCTCGTTCACTATGGAGTCGAAGTCAACTCGTTCGGAGTGGAGACAACTTGGTCATAGAAGGGAAAAAGGTATGACTGTTTCGTTGAAAAGAGGTTCTCTTTTGGATGCAGATTTTGAAAAGTTAGAGCACTGTGTTCGTGAAAATTAGACTCGGGTTAGTTTTAATTTGGCAGTGCACAAGTCGAAGGCTAGAAGTGTTCCAGCTTTTAAGCACAGATTTGGCTCAGTTAACTCCCTACATAGTTCAAGATAGGCCTGTGACGGGCTTTGATAAAGATGGTGTTGTGGAAATACGAGTCAAGGTGGAGATTTGTTGAGTATGCCACGTATTTCATTCAAATTTGAAAGATAATCTCCTAGTTAAACTCTGTTTATTTGTTTTATCAAACTATGATTAGTCTAGATTATTTTATTAATATTTGAGCTACGAATTTAACATATAAATATACTCTTTTACAACCTTAGAAAATACACTCATTAAATATTAGAACTCATGACACTTTTGGAGAATTTTGTGTTTACGTTTTGAGGGTTCTTTGTTTTTGAGTTTCGGGGTTTAGTTTTTTTATCTCCATCTTTTGTACTCTTTGTTCTTTTGTCATTATAGTAAAATTATCTTTGCCCACGGTTTTTTATCTTGTTTGGATGGGGTTTTCCACGTTAAATTTGTGTGTTCAATTTCTCAATTTTTTATTTGTTCGTTGCTTAATCTAGTCGATCCTCAATAGCTTTCTCTATAAAGAATTTTTGGTTCTACATTTTTGTCATGTGCTCAACATTTGAGGCATGGTTATTGTATCCATTTCTATTTCTTTTACGCTTCTTGTTCTTCTACTGTAATTTTATTGTAACGCCCCAAATTTGGGCCTAGTAGATTTGGGCCTATTGGGTCAGAACGCCCCAAAAATCCCGAAACTTTAAATTTCTGTGCACTGAGGTTGGTATGTATGAGTAGCACTTAGAATATTAATTTTAAGGTATTATCGGGATTATTTGAAGTCTTAGAGATAGGGAAGACCATAGGGAAAATTTTATTTTTCTTGCTTTAGTGGACCCTAGTCTCAGGAATTAGGCCTCTTAAGCAGATTAAGGGGAAAATAGGACACAATTGGGCTTGTGGTCCAGTGGCAAGGTGGTGTCACTAGGGGAGCTACAAGGTGGCGTGAAGAGGTCCAAGGTTCGAGTAGTGGTAAAGTGTTTTTGGGTGTTTAATTTTGCATAGTGGACGGCCAGAGTTGTGTGGAATTTGGATTCTTTCGTTGAAGTGTTTGAATTGGTCTTGTGAGCTGATAAAGAAGGGAATTTCGGATGAGATAAGGGAGATATCATGGAGAAAAATTAGGAGATGAGAAGTGGGAAGAGTTGGTGCCGAATTGGACTGTGGGGGAAGGTAGGATTTGGGTATTGGCTATAAATGGAGGTGCCAAATTCCTTTGAGAGGTTCCTTGGGTTCCATTACTTTTCTTTTTCTCCCCCTTAGCCGAATTCTTCCTTTTGCCGAAAAAAACCCATCACCCCTTTGCCAAAATTTTGGTTTTCTCTCTAGCCGAATTCCCCATACCTTCTCTTCTTAAATTCCTTTTCTTGTTCACCTTTAGTTCTAGCCGATCACTTCTCCTCTTCTTCTCCCTATTGGTGCCAAATTGTCTCTGTCACCATACTAATCTTAAAAGCCGAATTTAGGCCGCAGGATCGAAAGTGGATTTGGTAAGTATTCGGTTAACCTCTCTTGTACGTTTTGCTAAAAGCCGAAAGGCTATCTAACTGACCTATCGTTAACTCTGTGGTAACAAGGATAAGATTCAAAGATCGCAAGCGTGGTAGGATCGTTAGCAAGGGTAAGTGTTCTTTACTTCGGTTTAAGGGTTGGCCGAATGGTCATATATGTTGTAAGGGTGACTTGTGTTGGATGCAAGTCATCTATTACTTAGGCTCTAATGTTTAAGTTGGTACAGATCTAGGGTCTAATCGCAGTTGGTGTTAAAGAAATGAGCTATTAAGGCTTGTCGCACACGGTAAGGCTACGGTGAGGTTTCGGTTTTTGATAAAGTTTGTATTTAGCCTATGATTAATGATTAAGGAATATCGAATGTAGGTTCGTGACTAAGAGGAATTCGCAGCACGCGCTATTACCAGGTGTGTACAAACACTACACACACGATATCGACAATGCCGAAAAGCCAAAAAGACGAAAGTGGCTAAATGGGCCTGCGAACTTGTGGGCCCAAAACAGCAATGGTTGATATGTGAGCATGAATGATGAATTGGCATGAACTATTGTATGATTTGATCGTATTCGAGTCCAATGGGCTATATGAGCATGAAATTGGTTTAACGGGCTATATGAGCATGAAATTGGCTTAATGGGCTATATGAGCATGAAATTGGCTTAATGGGCTATATGACATGAAATGGGCTTAATGGGCCTTTTGGGATTTTTAGAAATATATGTTAGGGTTTAATGAACTCTAGGCCTAGTTTGACAAACTCTTGAATAACATAAAACTCTTGTAATAATCAAACATGTCTGTGGACAAGTCGATAGGTTAGGGTGTGGTAATGGACATATGCATGTCTAGGATTGGATCTAGGGAGAGCTTGGTATTTAAGCAGTCCTAGTGGCCCACCTCCTCTTTTCTGAGATCCTACCTGGTGCATAGTGTTTGTTCACTTTAACCGCGAGGACTTGTTGATGGGCCAAAGTTCATAACTAAAACCCGAGGTGAAAGAATTTACGGAAATACCCCTGTAGGGTAGAAATTATGGAAATATCCCTGTAGGGCAAAAATTACAGAAAACCCCTATAGGGCAGAAATTACAAAAATACCTCTGTAGGGCAAAATTACGGAAATACCCCTGTAGGGCAGAATTACGGAAATACCCCTGTAGGGCAGAATTACAAAAATACCCTTGATTGTGAAATGACTAAAATACCCCTATGTGTTAAATATAAGTTTTATGGATGTTACTCATGTGCATGCCGCATTCATATGATATTCTGTTTAGGATGCATATGGGTGGGAATTATGGTACGGAGGAAGAATTTGAGGATCGCATAGTAAACAGCGGCCGTGGATCCACCGGTGGTTTTAAGCCCATTATATGGTTAGCGGCTTTGCCGCAACGTTGAGTAGTGCTTACTGTGAGTGCTACCATTGGTGTGTAGCGGAGGGTGGGTCGAGCTAGAATTCCCCACGGTGTGTATAAGGTTGGAAGGAAATGGTGTGTAGCGGATGGATTTTTGGGGAGGGTTTTGCATTACCTTGTTTTGCATATGATATGATCTGATATGAGGTCATTGTGGGCTAAGGCTCAAGACCACCGATTTTGATAGGGCTTAGGCCCAATGTGATAATTGTATATTAAATTGATTGCCAAGGGTCGTACACACTGAGTTTCGAAACTCATACCCTTTTATTTAATGTTTCAGGTGACGCTCGGTAGACGGCTCGACGTGGAAGAGGGACTCAGAGATGGCCACATTGCAAGTTAATTAGAAGTTTTTTTTTTGTTTATTTGTTTCGAATGACTTTAGTTTAAATCCTTTATTTTCATTGGTTGTAATAAGGCCTTGTATCTCCAATTTGACGTTTCTTATAGGTTTTATTATTATTTCCGTTGCTTAATTTTTATTTTAACTTAAATAAATTTCTAAAATTTAACAAGGTTTTCAAAATAACTATAACCTATGGGCTTTTATTTTAAAACATGGGCTTTCTTCTTAACTTAACAAGATTCAAGGATTTTGGGCTTTTAGGCCTTAGATTTTAACTTAGCAAAATTGTTTGAGGTTGTGCCTTTGATGTGACATTCCCGGATTCGGCCCTTAGATTTTTAACAGAATGCTTAGAACTACCGATAGCCCCTTCCCAACCCTTAAATAGGAAGGTAATGCGCTTCAGCGCACTCGAACTCACATCCTTCTGCACTGACAACAATAATTTTTGAAAATTATAAAATATTATAAATTTTTTTATATATTTTTGTTAATTTAATATGATATTTTACTAATAAAATTATCTATAAATCGAGATAGAACAAATTTAGATAGCAAAAATGTTTTCTTGCTTAGTCCAATCTAACTTGTATAACATATAAATATTATTTAATTAATATCAAATAAAAAAATTAAAATTAAAAAAAATTTAAGTTATACTTAATTTCATTTCAACTCAATTTGGTATATTCTAAATTTTATTTCTCTTATATTTTTATCAAAATAGAACAATCATTTTTAATCTTCATTATATTGTTAGTTAAAATTTATTGTGAGTTATAAATTTTATAAATTCGTTTTATTTTTTTAGTTTCAAGTAAAAATGTCACCTTTGAAAAATAAAGAATGCGTAACTCCTAGTGATTATCATGGTTGGAAGTGGGGAGAACCTGTTGAAGTTAATCTTAATAATGTTAGCTGCAATTTTTCTGACAACATTATTAAAGGAGGAATAACAAAACTGAAAAAACACTTGGCTGCAAAAAGAGAGAATGTAGCACCTTGTCCAAGAGTCTCAATACAAGCTAGAAAAAACATTGCTCAACAACATCAAGAACTTCATACTGAAAAAGTTGCAAAGTAGAGGAAAGAAGAATTCGAGGAATGAATAAGATTAGGAGACTATGGAGATAGTGGGGATGATGAAGAATTAATTATTACGAGACGGGAATGTAACATCCGCCTTTTAACTCGGGGTTAGGTACAGTGATGGATCGGGTCAAGAATTAGTGCAAATTTTTTGAAATATAATAAATAGGAATTTTGAGTATTAAATTGGAAAGTATTTAGACCCAATAAGAAATTAGAAAATACTCATTAGGTAGGAAAATTTTAAATAGATACATTAACTTAATTGAAAGAATAGAGAATTTGTTGTGGCCAAAGTAGGAAATATAATAAGTTAGGAGATACATAATAGTATAGGAAAGGAAGGAAGGATCAAGAAGAAATTTAACCAAAGTGTTGTATGAGTCATCCTAGGAAATATGAAAGATGAGGAAGGACAAAGTGGTAATTAGCCAAGTAGATATTTGTTAGGTGTAATGATGATGGGTAAAAGTATAAAGATGGATGGCTTAAGGACTTATTAGCAATTTGACTATTTTAATTAAAAATGTGAGATATTTTAGTGGAATGGTGTAGAAAGTGGAAGAAAAGATGAAAAGATATCATCTTTTCACCAAGCCAAACTGTCACTTCTTCCCCCCAAACTTCCATCCAACTTTTCTTTTATTTCCTTTCATGTCCTTCCTCCATTGTTGAACCATTCGAGCTTCAAACCTTCCTTTTTCTTTGAAATTTCTTTAGTAAAAACTAAAAATAAGACTAGTGGACAATTTTATTTCATGAGAAAACTTCCATAGATGGGTTAAAAGAGAGAAGCATGAGTTAGGGTTTTGGGTTTTCAAAGAGCTAAGGTAAGAGATAATGAAATTATCATACCATACATGTTTATTTATATTAAATAGTATAGGAAAGTCACTTGATTGTGATTTTTAACATATAAATGTTATATGTTTGTTATGAAAATTGAAAAGAAAGAAAAGAAATGAGGGGACCTAATTAAAGGAAAAGGGAAAGAGAAGGCTGAGGAGTGAAGGAAGAACATGATATTTCATCTCAATTTTTGTTGTAAAAACTACAAGATTTTAAATTATTTTTATTTAATTGCTTATATTGTAATATGGAATTACTTAGACTAGAAATGTTAAATATATATTTACATTTGTAAATAGATAATAAAAGGGGATTAAATTATGAAATTATGAAATTTGTAAAGAAAATTATAGGTGAAGAATATGAAATGGTATATTTTTTTAACACTAAGTAATGATGTTGTGGTAAAAGTATATGTGTGAAAAAGGTGTGATATTTGTGATTTGTGAAATGGGACTAAATTGTAGATGATGGAGAAAAGAGAAATCTTTTCCGAAATACTTATGTAAAGTAATTAAATGTATGAATTTTAGTTTTAATACCCAAGTAGACAGAATTTAGAACTACTAGGATATTAGTGGCATGTCATTAAGGGACCTTAGCGTGCTCTCCGATTATTAGCACATTAGTGCTCTCCGTTTAGCACATTCGTGCTCTCTGTATAGCACTTTAGTGCTCTCTGTTCAATAGTGCATAATAATGCACCTCTATATTTGTTCCGTATATCCGGTGTGTTCTATAAAGTCTACTATGGGCTAAGAATATGAGTTGTGAACAAAAGTGAATCATCAATGTGTTGAGGTAAGTTTGATAACTTACAAAGGTAAGTTAAATTTTATTAAAGTAAGGTATAGTTGAAGAAATTTGTATGTGTGTAAGTATGTATTAATTGAATAAGTTTAAAACATTATGTTATGATTCATTTACCTATTTATTCTTATAGTGCTTACTAAGCCTTCACCGGCTTAACGCGTTTATTTTAACGCGTAGGTACAATTAGACTCGAAGAGATAGAGTCGGGCTAGGAGATCTCTTATCTCATCACATCCTCAAGAGCTTCAAGAGTAGGTATTATATTTTGAGTTAAAATGACATGTACATAGGTAGATCAAATGTGTTCCCATGTGTTAAGGACTAAAATGAAAACTCTTGAAACTCTATCTATTTTGGTTTTATTTGAAATATTTTGGTTCTACATGAAATGAATTATTGAAACTATAAGTATGTTTGCAAATGTGGTTTGCTAATATGATGATTATGATTGATTTGGAGTGGTTTTAAGTAGTTTTAATACATTTTTAATTGGTCTTATGTCTTGAGAAGAATCTAATATATATTGTAGGGGGTTTAGTGAACTTTTAAACTAATTTTTGCCAAAATTTACTCAAGGTATCAATACCAAGGGTATAGGTGTCAATACCTAGGCTTTGAAATACAAAATTGCCAAAACAGAATGTGATTTTGGTATCGTTTTTGTCATTGGTATCGATATCGGAGGCTAGGTATCGATACCTAGGCTTAATGTATCGATACCTTCATCAAAATTTGATTTTCTGGAGTTCCAAAATGTCATTTTGGTATTGATTTTGTGCAGTGGTATAGATACCTCTTTAAAAGGTATCAATACCTTTTGTTTTGGTATCAATACTTTTCCCCTTTTTTGAGTAAAAACAGTGTTAAAATCATTTCCAAACATAATCTAACATCCAATAATGACCCTGCATGTTTATATTAATAATTTTTGGGTTAAATAAGTTAAAATACTATGTATAAATGTTTAAATTAAACAGTGTCTAGCCAAAACAGTTTTGCATCAAATGTAATAGTCTTATACCGGGTCCATACGATTGGACTGGGTATAAGGGTGTTACAGGGAAAGTATAAGATCTCAAGTCGAATGGGAAGGCAACGTCGCAGGGTACAAACTGGTCAACATTCAATTTATGAAACTAGAGGAGGCAATGGTTTTGGAACTCAAGCAGTCAGAAGATCAATAAGTTTACGTACTTTTAAAAGATGTGCGAGAGATCAATGGAGTAATATCAACTCTTTTAAAGCTAGACTAGCAAATTTGGATCATGTTCTCGAAAGTTCAAAGCAATCAAATCTTAGTATGTACTTTTTGAAAAATGCAAAGGCTAAGTTAGGAAAAGCAATGTCTAAGTTGATACTGCATGAAGCTTTGCTTGCAAGAATTGTAGAGTTGCTATTTTAACCACTTGTACTTCAAGCTACAGGAGAAATGGGAAAATCGGTTTTGGGACCTTCAGCTTATTAGGCCATAAGAAGTATATTTGGAAGAGGAGTTGTAACACCAATTACCAGTATCCTATGTCGGGATAGGGTACGAGGCATTACCGGACTTATTCACAAGCAAACATTCAAAACCGAGACATGAATTTCCACTCAAATTTAAAAATTTTCAAAAACTTACATATCGTCCCTAAATTGAGCCTACGAGGCCCAAAACATGCATCGGAAGTGGTTCGGGACTAAACCGAGAACTTTGGAAACTTAGAAATTTTTTCATGAAAAAAGGGTCACACGCTCGTGTGGGTTCGGGACATGCCCGTGTGACCCTAAGACACGCCCGTGCTTCAGGCCGTGTTCAAATTAGGGAGCTTTCTATTTATGATGTCATCATCAAATTGAGGTCACACGGTCAGGTCACACGCTCGTTTGCTTAGGCCGTGTGATCGATTAAATTTTCATAATTTTTCATAAAATAGGTGCAGACTTCACACGGCCAGGGCACATGCTCGTGTTCGAGGCCGTGCCGCCCACACGGCTGAGACACGCCCGTGTGCTCATTCATCGAGCATTCTGTTTTGCAACAATAAAGGTGCGGGGGACACATGGTCGAACACATGCCGTGGGGTAGACCGTGTGTCGCACACGGCCTAAACACACGCCTGTGCGTCTACCCATGTGGACAAATATAAAACTATTTACCAAGCCTTTTTGCCACCCTTCCATGCACCAGCCTACACAACAAAACATATCACTAATCCATGCATATACTTTCAACCCAATCAGCCATACCCAAGGCATCCACATATCATTTACATGCTATCATTTATCACATACAAACATCACATACTTAGCATCTCAAACCATGCAATTTCCCACATTCATGAAAACATCATCATATGTATATATACTTAACCAATATTAGCCAATATCAAATGGTCATTTACAAAATGAATTATCAACTATTGAAAGCATCACATATGGCCAAATCAATTATGACACATAACAAAAAGGCCAACTCCCTATACTTGCCATAACTCAAAATATTGTAATCACAAGTACCCAAAATGATAATTTGATAGTGTGAATGGATCTCCGACAGTCTCCGATCCCCGAGCTGGCTTGGTGACACTATAAGACAAGGGAAAAGAAAAGGGAGTAAGCTTTAAAGCTTAGTAAGTTCCTATGCAAATAATAAGCATCATAAGCACACATTTATCATGCAACTAACATGAAATGAATTAACATAGATGTCATTAAAAATCTCATATGTCCAACTTGGCATGGATATTATTAGAATACTTAATATCATATCTTGCACAATCATAACCTTACCGAGAGATTCTTCACATATCGAGCTCATTAGGCATAAGTTCTATGAACATGCCTGTACCGATTGGCAACACACCATGGTCTTTCGTAACGTTAACATTTCCGTTACGTTTCCAGTTGAACCACTTGGAATACTAAAGGATACTCGGGAAATCTCACACACATAGTACCACACCAATGCCATATCCCAAATATGGTCTTACATGGGATCTTATATCGATGCCAATAGCCCAACTACGGTCTTACACGAAATCTCATATCGATGCCATG
This sequence comes from Gossypium sturtianum, assembly GCA_025698515.1. NCBI lineage: Eukaryota > Viridiplantae > Streptophyta > Magnoliopsida > Malvales > Malvaceae > Gossypium > Gossypium sturtianum. The sequence continues at coordinate 49,108,607 of CM046952.1, read as the reverse complement.
TAACACCCCATACCCGAGTCCGAGGCTAAGACCGGATACGAGACATTACTATGCTTGAACTTTCTTAAACATGTACTTACGGGCTATAAAATTTTGTTTCGAATTAAAAACTTCTCGTTCTTAGTCAAATCAGACATTTCATGGGCCTACGAGGCCTCAGACTTACGTCCCTAAACTTTCAGAACTCATCTGGAAACTTTTTCTCGAAACAGGGGTCACAAGTCCGTATGACTTGGGACACGCCCGTGCACCCCTAAAACATGCCCATGTCTTTCACCTGTAGAGGATACTGGAAAATTACACACGGTCTGGACACGCCCGTGGCCTCGGCCGTGTGCCAAACCTGGCATTCGACTTATTCACACGGTGCGTACTCACGCCTGTGTGCGTCCACCGATGTGACAATTGAATTTCTAAGTGTCAAGTGCAGACTTCACACGGCCTTGGCACACGCCCATGTGCCAACCGTGTGTATCACACGGCCTGAATAAACGGCCGTGTGACCAGCTCGTGGTCTAATATGACTTAAGATACTAAGGTGCAGGAGACACACGGCCTAGACACACGCCCGTGTGTGTATCTGTGTGGGAACTTAGAGGCTATCTTACCAAGCCTTTTACCACTCCCATTTGCATACATTCATATACTACTTCAAAACATTCTCAAATCATCATTTAAAACACATGAATTAACACATTAATCATTAAAGAGATCAAGTCTTTATCCCATACACTAGGGAGAACTACTCTCAATACAATTACAACCAATTTAAGCCATCATCTATGGTCATACACAACCAACTATATATTCTCTTAGGCCAATACAATTTGGCTACATTGGTTAGAACTTAATCAACTTTAAAAGAATCCCTATACATGCCATGACTCATAAGGATTTGATACCTCATACAAAGTGTCCTTTCGATAGTGTGAAAACATCTCCGGCGGCCTCCAACCCGAGCTAAGTAATGAAACCTATAAGAGATGAGAAAGTAAAGGAGTAAGCAAAAATGATTAGTAAGCTCATCTACATAATCTGTCAAATATTGATATTCATTGAATGTACATAATTACAAAGTATCATGGAGAGTGTCTCTCATAAACTCATGGTTACTTGCTCAAATATTCTTGAAACTTATTCAATCTCTTACCACATTCTTACCATGTCACAAGCCAATTGCTCATTCAATTAGCATACATTCCTGTACTGATCACCACATGATCATATAAAACAATACATCAAGCATTTTCAATAAGCCGCTCATGCTACTAATATCTCGGTGGTTTCGCACTTAGCCCACCATTGAATCTCTAATAGGGTGGTATCGCACACAGCCCACCAATCATTTATACTTATGGTGATTTCGCACTTAGCACACCAATCGTTTATAAGCGATGGTATCGCATTACACCCATCGATTACTAATTAATCGTGTGGTAACGCACATAGCCCACCGATATTAATATAATTGATGGTATCGCACCCAGCCCATCACTACCATCAATAAGGTGATATCGCACATAGCTCGCCGTTATTTTAAATTCATGGATAGTAATCCACAAGTATATCTCTATTTCAAATGTTCATCTGAGAACATCCTCACATACTTCTATTCTTACTTAACTTTCTACGATACTCGTTCGCATTCACACAGTGCATCAATAAATCTATCTCATGCAAATAAGGTGCAATAATAACACATATCCCACTAGGGGTTCATCATATATTGAATTCATCTCCATTCAATTCTAACACATACTTGTGCTTCTCGTGGTACAACCACATACATTCAACATATCCGTTGAATCATTCAAATTGTTAACTAACTCTCTTGAGTCTCATACACATAGTTCTCATTAACATTATACCCCAATAAGGTCCTACATACATTAACATGTCGATGCCATGTCCTTGAGATGGTCTTATACGAACTCTTACACCGAGGCCATATTCCAATATGGTCTTACTCGAGACTTTAACCATCATCATATCATGCTATACACATCTCAATTCTATTGACATTTCATCAAAAGATATTTCATACATTCATATGGTAAATATACATTCCCTACCAAATTGGAACATTAAATTAACTCGTACGTAATTACAACGTTTGCACATGAACTTACCTCGATGCCGAAAGGGCCAAAAAAGGGACATTTTTGCCCACATTTCTCTTTTCATCCATTCTAGGTCCGAAACTCATTTTCTTTGATCTAGAACAATGAAATTTACTGATTTAATCACTTATAAATCATATTACACCATAATATACACTTTAGGCAAAAATGACTATTTTGCCCCTACACTTTGGCAAAATTATGATTCTGCCCCTAGGCTCGTAAATAAATTTTCATCACATTTTCTTGTTAAGAAAGCCTAGCTGAACATTTAATCCTCTTACAACTATCCACAATTCCAACTATTTCATGCCTTAATGAACGAATTACAACTTTTGCATTTTAGTCCCAAATAGGTGTTTTCATGACAACACCTTTCACAAAAGTTGTTTCTCATCATCCTATCATTCATTTTCTTCCATAAAAATCATCAAACAACATGAAATCTATCATGTCAAGTCCCTAGACTTTCAACCATATTGCAAACTAGTCCCCTCTTTAGAAAGCTTAAGCTTTGGGGACTCCAAAAGTACAATTTTCTTCAAGAAATAACATCAAAATCACTTACTTGAGTGGAGAATTGCTTGCTGAAATTTTAAGCTTCAAAAACCCCTCCCATGGTTGCTATTTTCGGTGGAGGAAGAGAAGAAATAAAAAAATATGATAGCTTTTCTTTTTGTCATATTTTATTCATCTTTTCTCACCAAATTTGACTAAGCATTAAATGCTCTTGTCTCCCATACCACATGGCCGGCCATCACACTCCAAAATGGCCTATTTGCACATTTGGGACCTCCAATTTAAAAACCATAGCTTTTTGGTACCTCTAGCAATTAAAATAGAACTTTCGCACTTTATGCGATTTAGTCCTTTTTCACAATTTAGCTAGAAATCGCTAAAATTAAGGCACCAAAATTTTCATGCATCCTTATAAACATGTCATAATACATAACATATCATGAAAATAATTTTATCTAACCTCGAATTAGTGATTCTGAGATCACTGTTTCGACTAGCCCCTAAATTGGGTTGTTACATGCCATATCCCAGATATGGTCTTACACGTAATCTTAAATAACCCTAATGTCATGACATTTGTATCCTATCTATTCCTAAGGTTCAATCGGGATTTCTCATTTGTTGAACTTGTCAATTTCATTCAAGAGTAAATCATAATTCATATAATAATATAGCAATTAAAGCAAGAATAACAACGCATTATTTACATACGAACTTACCTCGGTACAAAAATAGAAAAAATGGACCTAATCGTTAATAACCTTGTTTTTCCCCCGATCAAGGTCCGAACCCTGTCTTTCTTGATCTATAATAGCAAATTTAACTCATTTATTATTCAAATTATTCAATTCAGTCCAAAAAATACATTATGGAAAAATTACATTTTTGCCCCTAAACTTTAACATATTTATATTTTTGCCCCTAGGCTCGAAAAATGAAATCCATTCAATTTATTTGATTCCCCAACCTAGCCGATCCTCTTTTATACTTATAACAGTCCATATTTTTCATTTAATCACACTTTTACACACATTTTATAATCTTTTTACAAATAGGTCCTTTTGACATTTTCATCAAAAAACACCTAGCAAAAGTTGTTTATCACACATCAAACATGCATAATCTACCATTAGACATCAAAATACACAAATATCCAACATGGGTCAAACCCTAGACCTTGATCTTTTCTTAAATTAATGGTAGAAATAAGTAGATCGAGTGATAATGACTTCAAAAACATAAAGAGCATTAAAAACGGGGCTAGGATGTACTTACAATCAAGCTTGAAAGATGACAAAACCCTATCTATGGTGCTCTCCCAAGTTTCGGCCAAGGTTGAAGAAAGATGAGCAAATTTTAGCTTTAATTTCCCTTTTTATTCTTTTATTTACCAAATGACCAAAATGTCATTCACTTAAAACTTTGAAATTTTATCTCACCATACCCATTTTTGTCCACTAACTTAACAAATGGTCTAATTACCATCTAAGAACCTTCAATTTAAAATTTCATAGAAATTAGACACCTCTAGCATATAGAACTCAACTTTTGCACTTTTTAGAATTTAGTCTTTTTTACTAAATTGAGTGCCCAAATGTCAAAATTTTCGAACGAAATTTTCATGAAATCATTTCGTAAAACTGTAGACCATAGAAATGTAATAAAAATAATTTTTTCTATGTCGGATTTGTGGTCCCGAAATCACTGTTCTGACTAGCCCCAAAATTGAGTTGTTACAACTCTCCCCCTTAGGGATTTTCGTCCCCGAAAATCTTACCTGTAACACCCTTAACCCTTAACCATCGCTGGTCTAGGGTTAAGAAGCATTACCGATCAATCCAGAACATTTACTAAAATTTTACAACACAAATTCTATCATCGTCCAAACATAACAAAATATATACATATAGTCCTTTAATGAGGTCTACGAGACCTTAAACACGTGTTAGAAAGGGGTTGGGACTAAACTGAACACATACAAAATTTTCTGAAAATCAAACATTTTTCCAAGCTACAGAGGTCACATGCCCGTGTGGGTAGGCTGTGTGCCTCACACGGCCTCGGACACGCCCGTGTGTCCAAGCCGTGGCAAAATAGGGCATACATACTGACTTGTCCACACGGCCTGAGACACGCCCGTGTGACTCACCCGTGGTCGACACTGACTTGCACCACACAGCCAGTTACACGCCCGTGTGTCCAGCCCGTGGTCGAGTCTAACTTGTTTTGAAATACAACCACGAAGGACATGGTCGAGCCACACGCCCGTGTGCTCAACCGTGTGGGCAATTATAGGCTATTTGCAAGGCCAAACTTGCCACTCACATTTAGGATCACCTACAAACATCATACCATATTCATTTATACCTCAAATGGCAATCAAAACATAACAATATATGCACCTAATAATCGTCAACCACACCATTTACTTCCATGCTCAAATTTAACTTAAATAAGTCCATCTAAATATCAATTTCACATCCCAAAACTTATAATCTATTCAACATTCATTCCTTACCAATTCTATTATAAAACATACCATTTCCATCTTACTAATCTATGCAATAATGATCACTCACATAGAGTATACACATACACTTATAAGTCATTCTTTTCACATGTTCAAAACATATACCAACCATCAAACTACCAAGCCAAATCACATGGCAAGGCTTATACACTTCAAAACATGCCATAATCACTAGCCTATACATGCCATATACCATATATATATACATCTTCCATAAGTACCAAAATAGATAGCCGATAGTATGATTTAGTCGCTGACGATCCCCAGATCCGAGCTAGCTTTAAATACACTGTAAAACAGAGAAACATTTCACATAGTAAGCTCTAAAGCTTAGTAAGTTCGTAATATAATACATTTAACTCTATGATTCGAAATCAATATACAAAATAAACCATCACATAGATTATATTACAAGAATGCACAATCTCATCCTTAGCCATATGCTTACACAACAAACCATTTATCCATAAATGATATCATCAACCACATAGGTTTTGAACATACCTTTTCCAACACTTAGTTAACATTCATTCTTGCTACTCAATGTTTGATACCACGTTTTGATAAATCTTCGTTATTTGTTCGATTTATTCGCACACTTAGTGCCCAATTCATAGTCGAAGCTTAAATATCATCGCACACTTAGTGCCTTTACTTTAAACTGAATTTAACTCGGTGTCGCACACACAGTGCCAGCCAATATAGCTGAGACTTCTTTTACTTCGCACACACAGTGCTATTCACCTCCGTCTCTATTCCAACTACGCACACTTAGTGCCACATTTCTCAATTCCACATATAGCAATTCTAATTCAATAACCACATATTTATTCATTTCATAATACATAGATATGAATTTAACAATTCGTATTGTACCCGAACTTACCTCGGACGTCGAAGTAAAAAACAAGTTGATTAATCGAGCACTTTATCTTTGCCTCGATCTCGATCCAAATCCCTCTTTTCTTGATCTATACATATTCAAATTTAGCTCATTCAATCACCAAATCATTCAATTTAGTCCAAACACACATATTTAGGGCATTTTACAAAATAGCCCTCACATTTTCACATTTCGACACTTTAGTCCTTATTTCATAAAATCAAAAAATACACAAAATTT